>JBAIAA010000124.1:0-1380791 GCA_037893245.1 Crossaster papposus | reverse complement strand
ATCTCTGCTGTTCATTCTGAGCAGGCTGAGTGATTTGTAGATCACACACGTGGATATACTCTATATCTGTCGTCTATCTCTGCTGTTCCTTCTGAGCAGGCTGAGTGAGACACGTGGGTATACTCTATCTCTGTCTTATACCTCTGCTGTTCCTTCTGAGCAGGCTGAGTGAGACACGTGGATATACTACATCTCTGTCTTCTACCTCTGCTGTTCCTTCTGAGCAGGCTGAGTGAGACACGTGGATATACTATATCTCTGTCTTATACCTCTGCTGTTCCTTCTGAGCAGGCTGAGGGAGGTGTAGATCACACACATGGATATACTATATATCTGTCTTCTATCTCTGCTGTTCCTTCTGAGCAGGCTGACTGAGACACGTGGATATACTATATCTCTGTCTTCTACCTCTGCTGTTCCTTCTGAGCAAGCTGAGTGAGATACGTGGATATACTCTATCTCTGTCTTATACCTCTGCTGTTTCTTCTGAGCAGGCTGAGTGAGGTGTAGATCAGACACGTGGATATACTCTATCTCTGTCTTCTACCTCTGGTGTTCCTTCTGAGCAGGCTGAGTGAGGTGTAGATCAGACACGTGGATATACTCTGCCTCTGTTTTCTACCTATGCTGTTCCTTCTGAGCAGGCTGAGTGAGACACGTGGATATACTATATCTCTGTCTTCTACCTCTGCTGTTCCTTCTGAGCAGGATGAGTGAGACACGTGGATATACTCTATCTCTGTCTTCTACCTCTGCTGTTCCTTCTGAGCAGACTGAGTGAGACACGTGGATATACTATATATCTTTCTTCTACCTCTGCTGTTCCTTCTGAGCAGGCTGAGTGAGACACGTGGATATACTCTATATCTGTCTTCTACCTCTGCTGTTCCTTCTGAGCAGGCTGAGTGAGTTGTAGATCAGACACGTGGATATACTCTATATCTGTCTTCTACCTCTGCTGTTCCTTCTGATTAGGCTGAGTGAGACACGTGGATATACTATATCTCTGTATTCTACCTCTGCTGTTCCTTTTGAGCAAGCTGAGTGAGACACGTGGATATACTCTATCTCTGTCTTCTACCTCTGCTGTTCATTCTGAGCAGGCTGAGTGAGACACGTGGATATACTATATATCTGTCTTCTACCTCTGCTGTTTCTTCTGAGCAGGCTGAGTGAGACACGTGGATATACTCTATCTCTGTCTTCTACCTCTGCTGTTCCTTCTGAGCAGGCTGAGTGAGGTGTAGATCAGACACGTGGATATACTCTATATCTGTCTTCTATCTCTGCTGTTCCTTCTGAGCAGGCTGAGTGAGACACGTGGATATACTCTATCTCTGTCTTCTACCTCTGCTGTTCCTTCTGAGCAGGCTGAGTGAGTCACGTGGATATACTCTATCTGTGTCTTATACCTCTGCTGTTCCTTCTGAGCAGGCTGAGTGAGGTGTATATCAGACACGTGGATATACTCTATATCTGTCTTCTAACTCTGCTGTTCCTTCTGAGCAGGCTGAGTGAGACACGTGGATATACTCTATCTCTGTCTTCTACCTCTGCTGTTCCTTCTGAGCAGGCTGAGTGAGACACGTGGATATACTATATATCTGTCTTCTACCTCTGCTGTTCCTTCTGAGCAGGCTGAGTGAGACACGTGGATATACTCTATCTCTGTCTTCTACCTCTGCTGTTCCTTCTGAGCAGGCTGAGTGAGGTGTAGATCAGACACGTGGATATACTCTATATCTGTCTTATATCTCTGCTGTTCCTTCTGAGCAGGCTGAGTGAGACACGTGGATATACTCTATCTCTGTCTTCTACCTCTGCTGTTCCTTCTGAGCAGGCTGAGTGAGGTGTAGATCAGACACGTGGATATACTCTATCTCTGTCTTCTATCTCTGCTGTTCATTCTGAGCAGGCTGAGTGAGACACGTGGATATACTCTATCTCTGTCTTCTACCTCTGCTGTTCCTTCTGAGCAGGCTGAGAGAGACAGGTGGATATACTATATCTCTGTCTTCTACCTCTGCTGTTCCTTCTGAGCAGGCTGAATGAGACACGTTGATATACTCTATCTCTGTCTTCTACCTCTGCTGTTCCTTCTGAGCAGGCTGAGTGAGGTGTAGATCACACACGTGTATATACTCTATCTCTGTCTTCTACCTCTGCTGTTCCTTCTGAGCAGGCTGAGTGAGACACGTGGATATACTATATCTATGTCTTCTACCTCTGCTGTTCCTTCTGAGCAGGCTAAGTGAGGTGTATATCAGACACGTGGATATACTCTATCTCTGCCTTATACCTCTGCTGTTTCTTCTGAGCAGGCTGAGTGAGACACGTGGATATACTCTATCTCTGTCTTCTACCTCTGCTGTTCCTTCTGAGCAGGCTGAGTGAGGTGTAGATCAGACACGTGGATATACTCTATATCTGTCTTCTATCTCTGCTGTTCCTTCTGAGCAGGCTGAGTGAGACACGTGGATATACTCTATCTCTGTCTTCTACCTCTGCTGTTCCTTCTGAGCAGGCTGAGTGAGTCACGTGGATATACTCTATCTGTGTCTTATACCTCTGCTGTTCCTTCTGAGCAGGCTGAGTGAGGTGTATATCAGACACGTGGATATACTCTATCTCTGTCTTCTAACTCTGCTGTTCCTTCTGAGCAGGCTGAGTGAGACACGTGGATATACTCTATCTCTGTCTTCTACCTCTGCTGTTCCTTCTGAGCAGGCTGAGTGAGACACGTGGATATACTATATATCTGTCTTCTACCTCTGCTGTTCCTTCTGAGCAGGCTGAGTGAGACACGTGGATATACTCTATCTCTGTCTTCTACCTCTGCTGTTCCTTCTGAGCAGGCTGAGTGAGGTGTAGATCAGACACGTGGATATACTCTATATCTGTCTTATATCTCTGCTGTTCCTTCTGAGCAGGCTGAGTGAGACACGTGGATATACTCTATCTCTGTCTTCTACCTCTGCTGTTCCTTCTGAGCAGGCTGAGTGAGGTGTAGATCAGACACGTGGATATACTCTATCTCTGTCTTCTATCTCTGCTGTTCATTCTGAGCAGGCTGAGTGAGACACGTGGATATACTCTATCTCTGTCTTCTACCTCTGCTGTTCCTTCTGAGCAGGCTGAGTGAGACACGTGGATATACTCTATCTCTGTCTTCTACCTCTGCTGTTCCTTCTGAGCAGGCTGAGTGAGGTGTAGATCACACACGTGTATATACTCTATCTCTGTCTTCTACCTCTGCTGTTCCTTCTGAGCAGGCTGAGTGAGACACGTGGATATACTCTATCTCTGTCTTATACCTCTGCTGTTCCTTCTGAGCAGGCTAAGTGAGGTGTATATCAGACACGTGGATATACTCTATCTCTGCCTTATAACTATGCTGTTCCTTCTGAGCATGCTGAGTGAGACACGTGGATATACTCTATCGCTGTCTTCTACCTCTGCTGTTCCTTCTGAGCAGGCCGAGTGAGGTGTAGTTCAGACACGTGGATATACTCTATCTCTGTCTTCTACCTCTGCTGTTCCTTCTGAGCAGGCTGAGTGAGGTGTAGATCAGACACGTGGATATACTCTATCTCTGTCTTCTACCTCTGCTGTTCCTTCTGAGCAGGCTGAATGAGACACGTGGATACACTCTATCTCTGTCTTCTACCTCTGCTGTTCCTTCTGAGCAGGCTGAGGGATTTGTAGATCACACACGTGGATATATTCTATATATGTCGTCTATCTCTGCTGTTCCTTCTGAGCAGGCTGAGTGAGACACGTGGATATACTCTATCTCTGTCTTATACCTCTGCTGTTCCTTCTGAGCAGGCTGAGTGAGACACGTGGATATACTACATCTCTGTCTTCTACCTCTGCTGTTCCTTCTGAGCAGGCTGAGTGAGACACGTGGATATACTCTATCTCTGTCTTATACCTCTGCTGTTCCTTCTGAGCAGGCTGAGTCAGGTGTAGATCACACACATGGATATACTCTATATCTGTCTTCTATCTCTGCTGTTCCTTCTGAGCAGGCTGACTGAGACACGTGGATATACTATATCTTTGTCTTCTACCTCTGCTGTTCCTTCTGAGCAAGCTGAGTGAGATACGTGGATATACTCTATCTCTGTCTTCTACCTCTGCTGTTCATTCTGAGCAGGCTGAGTGAGACACGTGGATATACTCTATCTCTGTCTTCTACCTCTGCTGTTCCTTCTGAGCAGGCTATGAGACACGTGGATATACTCTATCTCTGTCTTCTACCTCTGCTGTTCCTTCTGAGCAGGCTGAGTGAGGTGTAGATCACACACGTGTATATACTATATCTCTGTCTTCTACCTCTGCTGTTCCTTCTGAGCAGGCTGAGTGAGGTGTAGATCAGACACGTGGATATACTCTATCTCTGTCTTCTATCTCTGCTGTTCATTCTGAGCAGGCTGAGTGAGACACGTGGATATACTCTATCTCTGTCTTCTACCTCTGCTGTTCCTTCTGAGCAGGCTATGAGACACGTGGATATACTCTATCTCTGTCTTCTACCTCTGCTGTTCCTTCTGAGCAGGCTGAGTGAGGTGTAGATCACACACGTGTATATACTATATCTCTGTCTTCTACCTCTGCTGTTCCTTCTGAGCAGGCTGAGTGAGACACGTGGATATACTATATCTATGTCTTCTACCTCTGCTGTTCCTTCTGAGCAGGCTAAGTGAGGTGTATATCAGACACGTGGATATACTCTATCTCTGCCTTATACCTCTGCTGTTCCTTCTGAGCAGGCTGAGTGAGACACGTGGATATACTCTATCTCTGTCTTCTACCTCTGCTGTTCCTTCTGAGCAGGCTGAGTGAGGTGTAGATCAGACACGTGGATATACTCTATCTCTGTCTTCTACCTCTGCTGTTCATTCTGAGCAGGCTGAGAGAGACACGTGGATATACTCTATCTCTGTCTTCTACCTCTGCTGTTCCTTCTGAGCAGGCTGAGTGAGACACGTGGATATACTCTATCTCTGTCTTCTACCTCTGCTGTTCCTTCTGAGCAGGCTGAGTGAGGTGTAGATCACACACGTGTATATACTCTATCTCTGTCTTCTACCTCTGCTGTTCCTTCTGAGCAGGCTGAGTGAGACACGTGGATATACTCTATCTCTGTCTTATACCTCTGCTGTTCCTTCTGAGCAGGCTAAGTGAGGTGTATATCAGACACGTGGATATACTCTATCTCTGCCTTATAACTATGCTGTTCCTTCTGAGCAGGCTGAGTGAGACACGTGGATATACTCTATCGCTGTCTTCTACCTCTGCTGTTCCTTCTGAGCAGGCCGAGTGAGGTGTAGTTCAGACACGTGGATATACTCTATCTCTGTCTTCTACCTCTGCTGTTCCTTCTGAGCAGGCTGAGTGAGGTGTAGATCAGACACGTGGATATACTCTATCTCTGTCTTCTACCTCTGCTGTTCCTTCTGAGCAGGCTGAATGAGACACGTGGATACACTCTATCTCTGTCTTCTACCTCTGCTGTTCCTTCTGAGCAGGCTGAGGGATTTGTAGATCACACACGTGGATATATTCTATATATGTCGTCTATCTCTGCTGTTCCTTCTGAGCAGGCTGAGTGAGACACGTGGATATACTCTATCTCTGTCTTATACCTCTGCTGTTCCTTCTGAGCAGGCTGAGTGAGACACGTGGATATACTACATCTCTGTCTTCTACCTCTGCTGTTCCTTCTGAGCAGGCTGAGTGAGACACGTGGATATACTCTATCTCTGTCTTATACCTCTGCTGTTCCTTCTGAGCAGGCTGAGTCAGGTGTAGATCACACACATGGATATACTCTATATCTGTCTTCTATCTCTGCTGTTCCTTCTGAGCAGACTGACTGAGACACGTGGATATACTCTATCTCTGCCTTATACCTCTGCTGTTCCTTCTGAGCAGGCTGAGTGAGACACGTGGATATACTCTATCTCTGTCTTATACCTCTGCTGTTCCTTCTGAGTAGGCTGAGTGAGGTGTAGATCAGACACGTGGATATACTCTATCTCTGCCTTATACCTCTGCTGTTCCTTCTGAGCAGGCTGAGTGAGACACGTGGATATACTCTATCTCTGTCTTCTACCTCTGGTGTTCCTTCTGAGCAGGCTGAGTGAGGTGTAGATCAGACACGTGGATATACTCTGTCTCTGTCTTCTACCTCTGCTGTTCCTTCTGAGCAGGCTGAGTGAGACACGTGGATATACTATATCTCTGTCTTCTACCTCTGCTGTTCCTTCTGAGCAAGCTGAGTGAGATACGTGGATATACTCTATCTCTGTCTTATACCTCTGCTGTTCCTTCTGAGCAGGCCGAGTGAGGTGTAGATCAGACACGTGGATATACTCTATCTCTGTCTTCTACCTCTGGTGTTCCTTCTGAGCGGGCTGAGTGAGGTGTAGATCAGACACGTGGATATACTCTGTCTCTGTCTTCTACCTCTGCTGTTCCTTCTGAGCAGGCTGAGTGAGACACGTGGATATACTATATCTCTGTCTTCTACCTCTGCTGTTCCTTCTGAGCAGGATGAGTGAGACACGTGGATATACTCTATCTCTGTCTTCTACCTCTGCTGTTCCTTCTGAGCAGACTGAGTGAGACACGTGTATATACTATATATCTTTCTTCTACCTCTGCTGTTCCTTCTGAGCAGGCTGAGTGAGACACGTGGATATACTCTATATCTGTCTTCTACCTCTGCTGTTCCTTCTGAGCAGGTTGAGTGAGTTGTAGATCACACACGTGGATATACTCTATATCTGTCTTCTACATCTGCTGTTCCTTCTGATTAGGCTGAGTGAGACACGTGGATATACTATATCTCTGTCTTCTACCTCTGCTGTTCCTTCTGAGCAAGCTGAGTGAGACACGTGGATATACTCTATCTCTGTCTTCTACCTCTGCTGTTCCTTCTGAGCAGGCTGAGTGAGGTGTAGATCAGACACGTGGATATAGTCTATCTCTGTCTTCTACCTCTGCTGTTCCTTTTGAGCAGGCTGAGAGAGACACGTGGATATACTATATCTCTGTCTTGTACCTCTGCTGTTCCTTCTGAGCAGGCTGAGTGAGACACGTGGATATACTCTATCTCTGTCTTCTACCTCTGCTGTTCCTTCTGAACAGGCTGAGTGAGGTGTAGATCACACACGTGTATATACTCTATCTCTGTCTTCTACCTCTGCTGTTCCTTCTGAGCAGGCTGAGTGATACACGTGGATATACTCTATATCTGTCTTCTACCTCTGCTGTTCCTTCTGAGCAGGCTGAGTGAGACACGTGGATATACACTATCTCTGTCTTCTACCTCTGCTGTTCCTTCTGAGCAGGCTGAGTGAGACACGTGGATATACTATATCTCTGTCTTCTACCTCTGCTGTTCCTTCTGAGCAGGCTGAGTGAGACACGTGGATATACTCTATCTCTGTCTTCTACCTCTGATGTTCCTTATGAGCAGGCTGAGTGAGGTGTAGATCAGACACGTGGATATACTCTATCTCTGTCTTCTACCTCTGCTGTTCCTTCTGAGCAGGCTGAGTGAGACACGTGGATATACTATATCTCTGTCTTATACCTCTGCTCTTCCTTCTGAGCAGGCTGAGTGAGACACGTGGATATACTCTATCTCTGTCTTCTACCTCTGCTGTTCCTTCTGAGCAGGCTGAGTGAGACACGTGGATATACTATATATCTGTCTTCTACCTCTGCTGTTCCTTCTGAGCAGGCTGAGTGAGACACGTGGATATACTCTATCTCTGTCTTCTACCTCTGCTGTTCCCTCTGAGCAGGCTGAGTGAGGTGTAGATCAGACACGTGGATATACTCTATATCTGTCTTCTATCTCTGCTGTTCCTTCTGAGCAGGCTGAGTGAGACACGTGGATATAGTCTATCTCTGTCTTCTACCTCTGCTGTTCCTTCTGAGCAGGCTGAGTGAGTCACGTGGATATACTCTATCTGTGTCTTATACCTCTGCTGTTCCTTCTGAGCAGGCTGAGTGAGGTGTATATCAGACACGTGGATATACTCTATCTCTGTCTTCTACCTCTGCTGTTCCTTTTGAGCAGGCTGAGTGAGACACGTGGATATACTCTATCTCTGTCTTATACCTCTGCTGTTCCTTCTGAGCAAGCTGAGTGAGGTGTAGATCAGACACGTGGATATACTCTATCTCTGTCTTCTACCTCTGCTGTTCCTTCTGAGCAGGCTGAGAGAGACACATGGATATACTATATCTCTGTCTTCTACCTCTGCTGTTCCTTCTGAGCAGGCTGAGTAAGACACGTGGATATACTCTATCTCTGTCTTCTACCTCTGCTGTTCCTTCTGAGCAGTCTGAGTGAGGTGTAGATCAGACACGTGGATATACTCTATCTCTGACTTATACCTCTGCTGTTCCTTCTGAGCAGGCTGAGTGAGACACGTGGATATACTCTATCTCTGTCTTCTACCTCTGCTGTTCCTTCTGAGCAGGCTGAGTGAGGTGTAGATCAGACACGTGGATATAGTCTATCTCTGTCTTCTACCTCTGCTGTTCCTTCTGAGCAGGCTGAGAGAGACACGTGGATATACTATATCTCTGTCTTCTACCTCTGCTGTTCCTTCTGAGCAGGCTGAGTGAGACACGTGGATATACTCTATCTCTGTCTTCTACCTCTGCTGTTCCTTCTGAGCAGGCTGAGTGAGGTGTAGATCACCACACGTGTATATACTCTATCTCTGTCTTCTACCTCTGCTGTTCCTTCTGAGCAGGCTGAGTGAGACACGTGGATATACTATATCTATGTCTTCTACCTCTGCTGTTCCTTCTGAGCAAGCTGAGTGAGACACGTGGATATACTCTATCTCTGTCTTATACCTCTGCTCTTCCTTCTGAGCAGGCTAAGTGAGGTGTATATCAGACACGTGGATATACTCTATCTCTGCCTTATACCTCTGCTGTTCCTTCTGAGCAGGCTGAGTGAGACACGTGGATATACTATATCTATGTCTTCTACCTCTGCTGTTCCTTCTGAGCAAGCTGAGTGAGACACGTGGATATACTCTATCTCTGTCTTATACCTCTGCTCTTCCTTCTGAGCAGGCTAAGTGAGGTGTATATCAGACACGTGGATATACTCTATCTCTGCCTTATACCTCTGCTATTCCTTCTGAGCAGGCTGAGTGAGACACGTGGATATACTCTATCTCTGCCTTATACCTCTGCTGTTCCTTCTGAGCAGGCTGAGTGAGACACGTGGATATACTCTATCTCTGTCTTCTACCTCTGCTGTTCCTTCTGAGCAGGCTGAGTGAGGTGAAGATCAGACACGTGGATATACTCTATCTCTGTCGTCTATCTCTGCTGTTCCTTCTGAGCAGGCTGAGTGAGACACGTGGGTATACTCTATCTCTGTCTTATACCTCTGCTGTTCCTTCTGAGCAGGCTGAGTGAGACACGTGGATATACTACATCTCTGTCTTCTACCTCTGCTGTTCCTTCTGAGCAGGCTGAGTGAGACACGTGGATATACTATATCTCTGTCTTATACCTCTGCTGTTCCTTCTGATCAGGCTGAGGGAGGTGTAGATCACACACATGGATATACTATATATCTGTCTTCTATCTCTGCTGTTCCTTCTGAGCAGGCTGACTGAGACACGTGGATATACTATATCTCTGTCTTCTACCTCTGCTGTTCCTTCTGAGCAAGCTGAGTGAGATACGTGGATATACTCTATCTCTGTCTTATACCTCTGCTGTTCCTTCTGAGCAGGCTGAGTGAGGTGTAGATCAGACACGTGGATATACTATATCTCTGTCTTCTACCTCTGGTGTTCCTTCTGAGCAGGCTGAGTGAGGTGTAGATCAGACACGTGGATATACTCTGTTTCTGTCGTCTACCTCTGCTGTTCCTTCTGAGCAGGCTGAGTGAGACACGTGGATATACTATATCTCTGTCTTCTACCTAGGCTGTTCCTTCTGAGCAGGATGAGTGAGACACGTGGATATACTCTATCTCTGTCTTCTACCTCTGCTGTTCCTTCTGAGCAGACTGAGTGAGACACGTGGATATACTATATATCTTTCTTCTACCTCTGCTGTTCCTTCTGAGCAGGCTGAGTGAGACACGTGGATATACTCTATCTCTGTCTTCTACCTCTGCTGTTCCTTCTGATTAGGCTGAGTGAGACACGTGGATATACTATATCTCTGTCTTCTACCTCTGCTGTTCCTTTTGAGCAAGCTGAGTGAGACACGTGGATATACTCTATCTCTGTCTTCTACCTCTGCTGTTCATTCTGAGCAGGCTGAGTGAGACACGTGGACATACTATATATCTGTCTTCTACCTCTGCTGTTCCTTCTGAGCAGGCTGAGTGAGACACGTGGATATACTCTATCTCTGTCTTCTACCTCTGCTGTTCCTTCTGAGCAGGCTGAGTGAGGTGTAGATCAGACACGTGGATATACTCTATATCTGTCTTCTATCTCTGCTGTTCCTTCTGAGCAGGCTGAGTGAGACACGTGTATATACTCTATCTCTGTCTTCTACCTCTGCTGTTCCTTCTGAGCAGGCTGAGTGAGTCACGTGGATATACTCTATCTGTGTCTTATACCTCTGCTGTTCCTTCTGAGCAGGCTGAGTGAGGTGTATATCAGACACGTGGATATACTCTATCTCTGTCTTCTACCTCTGCTGTTCCTTTTGAGCAGGCTGAGTGAGACACGTGGATATACTCTATCTCTGTCTTATACCTCTGCTGTTCCTTCTGAGCAGGCTGAGTGAGGTGTAGATCAGACACGTGGATATACTATATCTCTGTCTTCTAACTCTGCTGTTCCTTCTGAGCAGGCTGAGTGAGACACGTGGATATACTCTATCTCTGTCTTCTACCTCTGCTGTTCCTTCTGAGCAGGCTGAGTGAGACACGTGGATATACTACATATCTGTCTTCTACCTCTGCTGTTCCTTCTGAGCAGGCTGAGTGAGGTGTAGATCAGACACGTGGATATACTCTATATCTGTCTTATATCTCTGCTGTTCCTTCTGAGCAGGCTGAGTGAGACACGTGGATATACTCTATCTCTGTCTTCTACCTCTGCTGTTCCTTCTGAGCAGGCTGAGTGAGGTGTAGATCAGACACGTGGATATACTCTATCTCTGTC
This sequence comes from Crossaster papposus, assembly GCA_037893245.1. NCBI lineage: Eukaryota > Metazoa > Echinodermata > Asteroidea > Velatida > Solasteridae > Crossaster > Crossaster papposus. Next base: position 1,369,611 of record JBAIAA010000124.1, on the reverse strand, counting down.
TTCTATCTCTGCTGTTCATTCTGAGCAGGCTGAGTGATTTGTAGATCACACACGTGGATATACTCTATATCTGTCGTCTATCTCTGCTGTTCCTTCTGAGCAGGCTGAGTGAGACACGTGGGTATACTCTATCTCTGTCTTATACCTCTGCTGTTCCTTCTGAGCAGGCTGAGTGAGACACGTGGATATACTACATCTCTGTCTTCTACCTCTGCTGTTCCTTCTGAGCAGGCTGAGTGAGACACGTGGATATACTATATCTCTGTCTTATACCTCTGCTGTTCCTTCTGAGCAGGCTGAGGGAGGTGTAGATCACACACATGGATATACTATATATCTGTCTTCTATCTCTTCTGTTCCTTCTGAGCAGGCTGACTGAGACACGTGGATATACTATATCTCTGTCTTCTACCTCTGCTGTTCCTTCTGAGCAAGCTGAGTGAGATACGTGGATATACTCTATCTCTGTCTTATACCTCTGCTGTTCCTTCTGAGCAGGCTGAGTGAGGTGTAGATCAGACACGTGGATATACTCTATCTCTGTCTTCTACCTCTGGTGTTCCTTCTGAGCAGGCTGAGTGAGGTGTAGATCAGACACGTGGATATACTCTGTCTCTGTTTTCTACCTATGCTGTTCCTTCTGAGCAGGCTGAGTGAGACACGTGGATATACTATATCTCTGTCTTCTACCTCTGCTGTTCCTTCTGAGCAGGATGAGTGAGACACGTGGATATACTCTATCTCTGTCTTCTACCTCTGCTGTTCCTTCTGAGCAGACTGAGTGAGACACGTGGATATCCTATATATCTTTCTTCTACCTCTGCTGTTCCTTCTGAGCAGGCTGAGTGAGACACGTGGATATACTCTATATCTGTCTTCTACCTCTGCTGTTCCTTCTGAGCAGGCTGAGTGAGTTGTAGATCAGACACGTGGATATACTCTATATCTGTCTTCTACCTCTGCTGTTCGTTCTGATTAGGCTGAGTGAGACACGTGGATATACTATATCTCTGTATTCTACCTCTGCTGTTCATTCTGAGCAGGCTGAGTGAGACACGTGGATATACTATATATCTGTCTTCTACCTCTGCTGTTCATTCTGAGCAGGCTGAGTGAGACACGTGGATATACTATATATCTGTCTTCTACCTCTGCTGTTCCTTCTGAGCAGGCTGAGTGAGACACGTGGATATACTCTATCTCTGTCTTCTACCTCTGCTGTTCCTTCTGAGCAGGCTGAGTGTGGTGTAGATCAGACACGTGGATATACTCAATATCTGTCTTCTATCTCTGCTGTTCCTTCTGAGCAGGCTGAGTGAGACACGTGGATATACTCTATCTCTGTCTTCTACCTCTGCTGTTCCTTCTGAGCAGGCTGAGTGAGACACGTGGATATACTACATCTCTGTCTTCTACCTCTGCTGTTCCTTCTGAGCAGGCTGAGTGAGACACGTGGATATACTCTATCTCTGTCTTATACCTCTGCTGTTCCTTCTGAGCAAGCTGAGGGAGGTGTAGATCACACACATGGATATACTATATATCTGTCTTCTATCTCTGCTGTTCCTTCTGAGCAGGCTGACTGAGACACGTGGATATACTATATCTCTGTATTCTACCTCTGCTGTTCCTTTTGAGCAAGCTGAGTGAGACACGTGGATATACTCTATCTCTGTCTTCTACCTCTGCTGTTCATTCTGAGCAGGCTGAGTGAGACACGTGGATATACTATATATCTGTCTTCTACCTCTGCTGTTCCTTCTGAGCAGGCTGAGTGAGACACGTGGATATACTCTATCTCTGTCTTCTACCTCTGCTGTTCCTTCTGAGCAGGCTGAGTGAGGTGTAGATCAGACACGTGGATATACTCTATATCTGTCTTCTATCTCTGCTGTTCCTTCTGAGCAGGCTGAGTGAGACACGTGGATATACTCTATCTCTGTCTTCTACCTCTGCTGTTCCTTCTGAGCAGGCTGAGTGAGTCACGTGGATATACTCTATCTGTGTCTTATACCTCTGCTGTTCCTTCTGAGCAGGCTGAGTGAGGTGTATATCAGACACGTGGATATACTATATCTCTGTCTTCTAACTCTGCTGTTCCTTCTGAGCAGGCTGAGTGAGACACGTGGATATACTCTATCTCTGTCTTCTACCTCTGCTGTTCCTTCTGAGCAGGCTGAGTGAGACACGTGGATATACTATATATCTGTCTTCTACCTCTGCTGTTCCTTCTGAGCAGGCTGAGTGAGACACGTGGATATACTCTATCTCTGTCTTCTACCTCTGCTGTTCCTTCTGAGCAGGCTGAGTGAGGTGTAGATCAGACACGTGGATATACTCTATATCTGTCTTCTATCTCTGCTGTTCATTCTGAGCAGGCTGAGTGAGACACGTGGATATACTCTATCTCTGTCTTATACCTCTGCTGTTCCTTCTGAGCAGGCTGAGAGAGACAGGTGGATATACTATATCTCTGTCTTCTACCTCTGCTGTTCCTTCTGAGCAGGCTGAATGAGACACGTGGATATACTCTATCTCTGTCTTCTACCTCTGCTGTTCCTTCTGAGCAGGCTGAGTGAGGTGTAGATCACACACGTGTATATACTCTATCTCTGTCTTCTACCTCTGCTGTTCCTTCTGAGCAGGCTGAGTGAGACACGTGGATATACTATATCTCTGTCTTCTACCTCTGCTGTTCCTTCTGAGCAGGCTGAGTGAGGTGTAGATCAGACACGTGGATATACTCTATCTCTGTCTTCTATCTCTGCTGTTCATTCTGAGCAGGCTGAGTGATTTATAGATCACACACGTGGATATACTCTATATCTGTCGTCTATCTCTGCTGTTCCTTCTGAGCAGGCTGAGTGAGACACGTGGGTATACTCTATCTCTGTCTTATACCTCTGCTGTTCCTTCTGAGCAGGCTGAGTGAGACACGTGGATATACTACATTTCTGTCTTCTACCTCTGCTGTTCCTTCTGAGCAGGCTGAGTGAGACACGTGGATATACTATATCTCTGTCTTATACCTCTGCTGTTCCTTCTGAGCAGGCTGAAGGAGGTGTAGATCACACACATGGATATACTATATATCTGTCTTCTATCTCTGCTGTTCCTTCTGAGCAGGCTGACTGAGACACGTGGATATACTATATCTCTGTCTTCTACCTCTGCTGTTCCTTCTGAGCAAGCTGAGTGAGATACGTGGATATACTCTATCTCTGTCTTATACCTCTGCTGTTCCTTCTGAGCAGGCTGAGTGAGGTGTAGATCAGACACGTGGATATACTCTATCTCTGTCTTCTACCTCTGGTGTTCCTTCTGAGCAGGCTGAGTGAGGTGTAGATCAGACACGTGGATATACTCTGTCTCTGTTTTCTACCTATGCTGTTCCTTCTGAGCAGGCTGAGTGAGACACGTGGATATACTATATCTCTGTCTTCTACCTCTGCTGTTCCTTCTGAGCAGGATGAGTGAGACACGTGGATATACTCTATCTCTGTCTTCTACCTCTGCTGTTCCTTCTGAGCAGACTGAGTGAGACACGTGGATATACTATATATTTTTCTTCTACCGCTGCTGTTCCTTCTGAGCAGGCTGAGTGAGACACGTGGATATGCTCTATATCTGTCTTCTACCTCTGCTGTTCCTTCTGAGCAGGCTGAGTGAGTTGTAGATCAGACACGTGGATATACTCTATATCTGTCTTCTACCTCTGCTGTTCCTTCTGATTAGGCTGAGTGAGACACGTGGATATACTATATCTCTGTATTCTACCTCTGCTGTTCCTTTTGAGCAAGCTGAGTGAGACACGTGGATATACTCTATCTCTGTCTTCTACCTCTGCTGTTCATTCTGAGCAGGCTGAGTGAGACACGTGGATATACTATATATCTGTCTTCTACCTCTGCTGTTCCTTCTGAGCAGGCTGAGTGAGACACGTGGATATACTCTATCTCTGTCTTCTACCTCTGCTGTTCCTTCTGAGCAGGCTGAGTGAGGTGTAGATCAGACACGTGGATATACTCTATATCTGTCTTCTATATCTGCTGTTCCTTCTGAGCAGGCTGAGTGAGACACGTGGATATACTCTATCTCTGTCTTCTACCTCTGCTGTTCCTTCTGAGCAGGCTGAGTGAGTCACGTGGATATACTCTATCTGTGTCTTATACCTCTGCTGTTCCTTCTGAGCAGGCTGAGTGAGGTGTATATCAGACACGTGGATATACTCTATCTCTGTCTTCTAACTCTGCTGTTCCTTCTGAGCAGGCTGAGTGAGACACGTGGATATACTCTATCTCTGTCTTCTACCTCTGCTGTTCCTTCTGAGCAGGCTGAGTGAGACACGTGGATATACTATATATCTGTCTTCTACCTCTGCTGTTCCTTCTGAGCAGGCTGAGTGAGACACGTGGATATACTGTATCTCTGTCTTCTACCTCTGCTGTTCCTTCTGAGCAGGCTGAGTGAGGTGTAGATCAGACACGTGGATATACTCTATATCTGTCTTATATCTCTGCTGTTCCTTCTGAGCAGGCTGAGTGAGACACGTGGATATACTCTATCTCTGTCTTCTACCTCTGCTGTTCCTTCTGAGCAGGCTGAGTGAGGTGTAGATCAGACACGTGGATATACTCTATCTCTGTCTTCTATCTCTGCTGTTCATTCTGAGCAGGCTGAGTGAGACACGTGGATATACTCTATCTCTGTCTTCTACCTCTGCTGTTCCTTCTGAGCAGGCTGAGAGAGACAGGTGGATATACTATATCTCTGTCTTCTACCTCTGCTGTTCCTTCTGAGCAGGCTGAATGAGACACGTGGATATACTCTATCTCTGTCTTCTACCTCTGCTGTTCCTTCTGAGCAGGCTGAGTGAGGTGTAGATCACACACGTGTATATACTCTATCTCTGTCTTCTACCTCTGCTGTTCCTTCTGAGCAGGCTGAGTGAGACACGTGGATATACTATATCTATGTCTTATACCTCTGCTGTTCCTTCTGAGCAGGCTAAGTGAGGTGTATATCAGACACGTGGATATACTCTATCTCTGCCTTATACCTCTGCTGTTCCTTCTGAGCAGGCTGAGTGAGACACGTGGATATACTCTATCTCTGTCTTCTACCTCTGCTGTTCCTTCTGAGCAGGCTGAGTGAGGTGTAGATCAGACACGTGGATATACTCTATCTCTGACTTCTACCTCTGCTGTTCATTCTGAGCAGGCTGAGAGAGACACGTGGATATACTCTATCTCTGTCTTCTACCTCTGCTGTTCCTTCTGAGCAGGCTGAGTGAGACACGTGGATATACTCTATATCTGTCTTCTACCTCTGCTGTTCCTTCTGAGCAGGCTGAGTGAGGTGTAGATCACACACGTGTATATACTCTATCTCTGTCTTCTACCTCTGCTGTTCCTTCTGAGCAGGCTGAGTGAGACACGTGGATATACTCTATCTCTGTCTTATACCTCTGCTGTTCCTTCTGAGCAGGCTAAGTGAGGTGTATATCAGACACGTGGATATACTCTATCTCTGCCTTATAACTATGCTGTTCCTTCTGAGCAGGCTGAGTGAGACACGTGGATATACTCTATCGCTGTCTTCTACCTCTGCTGTTCCTTCTGAGCAGGCTGAGTGAGGTGTAGATCACACACGTGTATATACTCTATCTCTGTCTTCTACCTCTGCTGTTCCTTCTGAGCAGGCTGAGTGAGACACGTGGATATACTCTATCTCTGTCTTATACCTCTGCTGTTCCTTCTGAGCAGGCTAAGTGAGGTGTATATCAGACACGTGGATATACTCTATCTCTGCCTTATAACTATGCTGTTCCTTCTGAGCAGGCTGAGTGAGACACGTGGATATACTCTATCGCTGTCTTCTACCTCTGCTGTTCCTTCTGAGCAGGCCGAGTGAGGTGTAGTTCAGACACGTGGATATACTCTATCTCTGTCTTCTACCTCTGCTGTTCCTTCTGAGCAGGCTGAGTGAGGTGTAGATCAGACACGTGGATATACTCTATCTCTGTCTTCTACCTCTGCTGTTTCTTCTGAGCAGGCTGAATGAGACACGTGGATACACTCTATCTCTGTCTTCTACCTCTGCTGTTCCTTCTGAGCAGGCTGAGGGATTTGAAGATCACACACGTGGATATATTCTATATATGTCGTCTATCTCTGCTGTTCCTTCTGAGCAGGCTGAGTGAGACACGTGGATATACTCTATCTCTGTCTTATACCTCTGCTGTTCCTTCTGAGCAGGCTGAGTGAGACACGTGGATATACTACATCTCTGTCTTCTACCTCTGCTGTTCCTTCTGAGCAGGCTGAGTGAGACACGTGGATATACTCTATCTCTGTCTTCTAACTCTGCTGTTCCTTCTGAGCAGGCTGAGTGAGACACGTGGATATACTCTATCTCTGTCTTCTACCTCTGCTGTTCCTTCTGAGCAGGCTGAGTGAGACACGTGGATATACTATATATCTGTCTTCTACCTCTGCTGTTCCTTCTGAGCAGGCTGAGTGAGACACGTGGATATACTGTATCTCTGTCTTCTACCTCTGCTGTTCCTTCTGAGCAGGCTGAGTGAGGTGTAGATCAGACACGTGGATATACTCTATATCTGTCTTATATCTCTGCTGTTCCTTCTGAGCAGGCTGAGTGAGACACGTGGATATACTCTATCTCTGTCTTCTACCTCTGCTGTTCCTTCTGAGCAGGCTGAGTGAGGTGTAGATCAGACACGTGGATATACTCTATCTCTGTCTTCTATCTCTGCTGTTCATTCTGAGCAGGCTGAGTGAGACACGTGGATATACCCTATCTCTGTCTTCTACCTCTGCTGTTCCTTCTGAGCAGGCTGAGAGAGACAGGTGGATATACTATATCTCTGTCTTCTACCTCTGCTGTTCCTTCTGAGCAGGCTGAATGAGACACGTGGATATACTCTATCTCTGTCTTCTACCTCTGCTGTTCCTTCTGAGCAGGCTGAGTGAGGTGTAGATCACACACGTGTATATACTCTATCTCTGTCTTCTACCTCTGCTGTTCCTTCTGAGCAGGCTGAGTGAGACACGTGGATATACTATATCTATGTCTTCTACCTCTGCTGTTCCTTCTGAGCAGGCTAAGTGAGGTGTATATCAGACACGTGGATATACTCTATCTCTGCCTTATACCTCTGCTGTTCCTTCTGAGCAGGCTGAGTGAGACACGTGGATATACTCTATCTCTGTCTTCTACCTCTGCTGTTCCTTCTGAGCAGGCTGAGTGAGGTGTAGATCAGACACGTGGATATACTCTATCTCTGTCTTCTACCTCTGCTGTTCATTCTGAGCAGGCTGAGAGAGACACGTGGATATACTCTATCTCTGTCTTCTACCTCTGCTGTTCCTTCTGAGCAGGCTGAGTGAGACACGTGGATATACTCTATCTCTGTCTTCTACCTCTGCTGTTCCTTCTGAGCAGGCTGAGTGAGGTGTAGATCACACACGTGTATATACTCTATCTCTGTCTTCTACCTCTGCTGTTCCTTCTGAGCAGGCTGAGTGAGACACGTGGATATACTCTATCTCTGTCTTATACCTCTGCTGTTCCTTCTGAGCAGGCTAAGTGAGGTGTATATCAGACACGTGGATATACTCTATCTCTGCCTTATAACTATGCTGTTCCTTCTGAGCAGGCTGAGTGAGACACGTGGATATACTCTATCGCTGTCTTCTACCTCTGCTGTTCCTTCTGAGCAGGCCGAGTGAGGTGTAGTTCAGACACGTGGATATACTCTATCTCTGTCTTCTACCTCTGCTGTTCCTTCTGAGCAGGCTGAGTGAGGTGTAGATCAGACACGTGGATATACTCTATCTCTGTCTTCTACCTCTGCTGTTTCTTCTGAGCAGGCTGAATGAGACACGTGGATACACTCTATCTCTGTCTTCTACCTCTGCTGTTCTTTCTGAGCAGGCTGAGGGATTTGAAGATCACACACGTGGATATATTCTATATATGTCGTCTATCTCTGCTGTTCCTTCTGAGCAGGCTGAGTGAGACACGTGGATATACTCTATCTCTGTCTTATACCTCTGCTGTTCCTTCTGAGCAGGCTGAGTGAGACACGTGGATATACTACATCTCTGTCTTCTACCTCTGCTGTTCCTTCTGAGCAGGCTGAGTGAGACACGTGGATATACTCTATCTCTGTCTTATACCTCTGCTGTTCCTTCTGAGCAGGCTGAGTCAGGTGTAGATCACACACATGGATATACTCTATATCTGTCTTCTATCTCTGCTGTTCCTTCTGAGCAGGCTGACTGAGACACGTGGATATACTATATCTCTGTCTTCTACCTCTGCTGTTCCTTCTGAGCAAGCTGAGTGAGATACGTGGATATACTCTATCTCTGTCTTATACCTCTGCTGTTCCTTCTGAGTAGGCTGAGTGAGGTGTAGATCAGACACGTGGATATACTCTATCTCTGTCTTCTACCTCTGGTGTTCCTTCTGAGCAGGCTGAGTGAGGTGTAGATCAGACACGTGGATATACTCTGTCTCTGTCTTCTACCTCTGCTGTTCCTTCTGAGCAGGCTGAGTGAGACACGTGGATATACTATATCTCTGTCTTCTACCTCTGCTGTTCCTTCTGAGCAAGCTGAGTGAGATACGTGGATATACTCTATCTCTGTCTTATACCTCTGCTGTTCCTTCTGAGCAGGCCGAGTGAGGTGTAGATCAGACACGTGGATATACTCTATCTCTGTCTTCTACCTCTGGTGTTCCTTCTGAGCAGGCTGAGTGAGGTGTAGATCAGACACGTGGATATACTCTGTCTCTGTCTTCTACCTCTGCTGTTCCTTCTGAGCAGGCTGAGTGAGACACGTGGATATACTATATCTCTGTCTTCTACCTCTGCTGTTCCTTCTGAGCAGGATGAGTGAGACACGTGGATATACTCTATCTCTGTCTTCTACCTCTGCTGTTCCTTCTGAGCAGACTGAGTGAGACACGTGTATATACTATATATCTTTCTTCTACCTCTGCTGTTCCTTCTGAGCAGGCTGAGTGAGACACGTGGATATACTCTATATCTGTCTTCTACCTCTGCTGTTCCTTCTGAGCAGGTTGAGTGAGTTGTAGATCACACACGTGGATATACTCTATATCTGTCTTCTACATCTGCTGTTCCTTCTGATTAGGCTGAGTGAGACACGTGGATATACTATATCTCTGTCTTCTACCTCTGATGTTCCTTCTGAGCAAGCTGAGTGAGACACGTGGATATACTCTATCTCTGTCTTCTACCTCTGCTGTTCATTCTGAGCAGGCTGAGTGAGACACGTGGATATACTATATATCTGTCTTCTACCTCTGCTGTTCCTTCTGAGCAGGCTGAGTGAGACACGTGGATATACTCTATCTCTGTCTTCTACCTCTGCTGTTCCTTCTGAGCAGGCTGAGTGAGGTGTAGATCAGACACGTGGATATACTCTATATCTGTCTTCTATCTCTGCTGTTCCTTCTGAGCAGGCTGAGTGAGACACGTGGATATACTCTATCTCTGTCTTCTACCTCTGCTGTTCCTTCTGAGCAGGCTGAGTGAGTCACGTGGATATACTCTATCTGTGTCTTATACCTCTGCTGTTCCTTCTGAGCAGGCTGAGTGAGGTGTATATCAGACACGTGGATATACTCTATCTCTGTCTTCTACCTCTGCTGTTCCTTTTGAGCAGGCTGAGTGAGACACGTGGATATACTCTATCTCTGTCTTATACCTCTGCTGTTCCTTCTGAGCAGGCTGAGTGAGGTGTAGATCAGACACGTGGATATACTCTATCTCTGTCTTCTACCTCTGCTGTTCCTTCTGAGCAGGCTGAGTGAGTCACGTGGATATACTCTATCTGTGTCTTATACCTCTGCTGTTCCTTCTGAGCAGGCTGAGTGAGGTGTATATCAGACACGTGGATATACTCTATCTCTGTCTTCTACCTCTGCTGTTCCTTTTGAGCAGGCTGAGTGAGACACGTGGATATACTCTATCTCTGTCTTATACCTCTGCTGTTCCTTCTGAGCAGGCTGAGTGAGGTGTAGATCAGACACGTGGATATACTCTATCTCTGTCTTCTACCTCTGCTGTTCCTTCTGAGCAGGCTGAGTGAGACACGTGGATATTGTAACGAAGATTTCTCTGGGGTCGACTACACACACAAGAAGGACTCCTGACACAAGTGTTCCTTTATTTCCGGTGGTTCTCTGCCGTTTATTGTGGACTCTCGCCTACCAAACATGGACTTCAGGCTCACACAATCACGCGGCCCCAGAACTGGTCAGAACCAGTTCGGCGCTTGCGCAATCCAAAGGCGGGTTTCCGGGGCGATCCCACCACCGTGGAATCGCTCCAGCGCCCTCTACCGCCCAACCGGCACGGGCGTTACAATATACTATATCTCTGTCTTATACCTCTGCTGTTCCGTCTGAGCAGGCTGAGTGAGACACGTGGATATACTATATCTCTGTCTTCTACCTCTGCTATTCCTTCTGAGCAGGCTGAGTGAGACACGTGGATATACTATATATCTGTCTTCTACCTCTGCTGTTCCTTCTGAGCAGGCTGAGTGATACACGTGGATATACTCTATCTCTGTCTTCTACCTCTGCTGTTCCTTCTGAGCAGGCTGAGTGAGGTGTAGATCAGACACGTGGATATACTCTATATCTGTCTTCTATCTCTGCTGTTCCTTCTGAGCAGGCTGAGTGAGACACGTGGATATACTCTATCTCTGTCTTCTACCTCTGCTGTTCCTTCTGAGCAGGCTGAGTGAGGTGTAGATCAGACACGTGGATATACTCTATCTCTGTCTTCTATCTCTGCTGTTCATTCTGAGCAGGCTGAGTGAGACACGTGGATATACTCTATCTCTGTCTTCTACCTCTGCTGTTCCTTCTGAGCAGGCTGAGTGAGGTGTAGATCAGACACGTGTATATACTCTATCTCTGTCTTCTACCTCTGCTGTTCCTTCTGAGCAGGCTGAGAGAGACACGTGGATATACTATATCTCTGTCTTCTACCTCTGCTGTTCCTTCTGAGCAGGCTGAATGAGACACGTGGATATACTCTATCTCTGTCTTTTACCTCTGCTGTTCCTTCTGAGCAGGCTGAGTGAGACACGTGGATATACTCTATCTCTGTCTTCTACCTCTGCTGTTCCTTCTGAGCAGGCTGAGTGAGACACGTGGATATACTATATCTCTGTCTTCTACCTCTGCTGTTCCTTCTGAGCAGGCTGAGTGAGACACGTGGATATACTCTATCTCTGTCTTATACCTCTGCTGTTCCTTCTGAGCAGGCTGAGTGAGTTGTAGATCACACACGTGGATATACTATATATCTGTCTTCTACCTCTGCTGTTCCTTCTGAGCAGGCTGAGTGAGACACGTGGATATACTATATCTATGTCTTCTACCTCTGCTGTTCCTTCTGAGCAATCTGAGTGAGACACGTGGATATACTCTATCTCTGTCTAATACCTCTGCTGTTCCTTCTGAGCAGGCTGAGTGAGGTGTAGATCAGACACGTGGATACACTCTATATCTGTCTTCTATCTCTGCTGTTCCTTCTGAGCAGGCTGAGTGAGACACGTGGATATACTCTATCTCTGTCTTCTACCTCTGCTGTTCCTTCTGAGCAGGCCGAGTGAGGTGTAGATCAGACACGTGGATATACTCTATCTCTGTCTTCTACCTCTGCTGTTCCTTCTGAGCAGGCTGAGTGAGGTGTAGATCAGACACGTGGATATACTCTATCTCTGTCTTCTACCTCTGCTGTTCCTTCTGAGCAGGCTGAATGAGACACGTGGATACACTCTATCTCTGTCTTCTACCTCTGCTGTTCCTTCTGAGCAGGCTGAGTGATTTGTAGATCACACACGTGGATATACTCTATATCTGTCGTCTATCTCTGCTGTTCCTTCTGAGCAGGCTGAGTGAGACACGTGGATATACTCTATCTCTGTCTTATACCTCTGCTGTTCCTTCTGAGCAGGCTGAGTGAGACACGTGGATATACTACATCTCTGTCTTCTACCTCTGCTGTTCCTTCTGAGCAGGCTGAGTGAGACACGTGGATATACTCTATCTCTGTCTTATACCTCTGCTGTTCCTTCTGAGCAGGCTGAGTGAGGTGTAGATCACACACATGGATATACTCTATATCTGTCTTCTATCTCTGCTGTTCCTTCTGAGCAGGCTGACTGAGACACGTGGATATACTATATCTCTGTCTTCTACCTCTGCTGTTCCTTCTGAGCAAGCTGAGTGAGATACGTGGATATACTCTATCTCTGTCTTCTACCTCTGCTGTTCCTTCTGAGCAGGCTGAGTGAGACACGTGGATATACTCTATCTCTGTCTTATACCTCTGCTGTTCCTTCTGAGCAGGCTAAGTGAGGTGTATATCAGACACGTGGATATACTCTATCTCTGCCTTATAACTATGCTGTTCCTTCTGAGCAGGCTGAGTGAGACACGTGGATATACTCTATCGCTGTCTTCTACCTCTGCTGTTCCTTCTGAGCAGGCCCAGTGAGGTGTAGTTCAGACACGTGGATATACTCTATCTCTGTCTTCTACCTCTGCTGTTCCTTCTGAGCAGGCTGAGTGAGGTGTAGATCAGACACGTGGATATACTCTATCTCTGTCTTCTACCTCTGCTGTTTCTTCTGAGCAGGCTGAATGAGACACGTGGATACACTCTATCTCTGTCTTCTACCTCTGCTGTTCCTTCTGAGCAGGCTGAGGGATTTGAAGATCACACACGTGGATATATTCTATATATGTCGTCTATCTCTGCTGTTCCTTCTGAGCAGGCTGAGTGAGACACGTGGATATACTCTATCTATGTCTTATACCTCTGCTGTTCCTTCTGAGCAGGCTGAGTGAGACACGTGGATATACTACATCTCTGTCTTCTACCTCTGCTGTTCCTTCTGAGCAGGCTGAGTGAGACACGTGGATATACTCTATCTCTGTCTTATACCTCTGCTGTTCCTTCTGAGCAGGCTGAGTCAGGTGTAGATCACACACATGGATATACTCTATATCTGTCTTCTATCTCTGCTGTTCCTTCTGAGCAGGCTGACTGAGACACGTGGATATACTATATCTCTGTCTTCTACCTCTGCTGTTCCTTCTGAGCAAGCTGAGTGAGATACGTGGATATACTCTATCTCTGTCTTATACCTCTGATGTTCCTTCTGAGTAGGCTGAGTGAGGTGTAGATCAGACACGTGGATATACTCTATCTCTGTCTTCTACCTCTGGTGTTCCTTCTGAGCAGGCTGAGTGAGGTGTAGATCAGACACGTGGATATACTCTGTCTCTGTCTTCTACCTCTGCTGTTCCTTCTGAGCAGGCTGAGTGAGACACGTGGATATACTATATCTCTGTCTTCTACCTCTGCTGTTCCTTCTGAGCAAGCTGAGTGAGATACGTGGATATACTCTATCTCTGTCTTATACCTCTGCTGTTCCTTCTGAGCAGGCCGAGTGAGGTGTAGATCAGACACGTGGATATACTCTATCTCTGTCTTCTACCTCTGGTGTTCCTTCTGAGCAGGCTGAGTGAGGTGTAGATCAGACACGTGGATATACTCTGTCTCTGTCTTCTACCTCTGCTGTTCCTTCTGAGCAGGCTGAGTGAGACACGTGGATATACTATATCTCTGTCTTCTACCTCTGCTGTTCCTGCTGAGCAGGATGAGTGAGACACGTGGATATACTCTATCTCTGTCTTCTACCTCTGCTGTTCCTTCTGAGCAGACTGAGTGAGACACGTGTATATACTATATATCTTTCTTCTACCTCTGCTGTTCCTTCTGAGCAGGCTGAGTGAGACACGTGGATATACTCTATATCTGTCTTCTACCTCTGCTGTTCCTTCTGAGCAGGTTGAGTGAGTTGTAGATCACACACATGGATATACTCTATATCTGTCTTCTACATCTGCTGTTCCTTCTGATTAGGCTGAGTGAGACACGTGGATATACTATATCTCTGTCTTCTACCTCTGCTGTTCCTTCTGAGCAAGCTGAGTGAGACACGTGGATATACTCTATCTCTGTCTTCTACCTCTGCTGTTCATTCTGAGCAGGCTGAGTGAGACACGTGGATATACTATATATCTGTCTTCTACCTCTGCTGTTCCTTCTGAGCAGGCTGAGTGAGACACGTGGATATACTCTATCTCTGTCTTCTACCTCTGCTGTTCCTTCTGAGCAGGCTGAGTGAGGTGTAGATCAGACACGTGGATATACTCTATATCTGTCTTCTATCTCTGCTGTTCCTTCTGAGCAGGCTGAGTGAGACACGTGGATATACTCTATCTCTGTCTTCTACCTCTGCTGTTCCTTCTGAGCAGGCTGAGTGAGTCACGTGGATATACTCTATCTGTGTCTTATACCTCTGCTGTTCCTTCTGAGCAGGCTGAGTGAGGTGTATATCAGACACGTGGATATACTCTATCTCTGTCTTCTACCTCTGCTGTTCCTTTTGAGCAGGCTGAGTGAGACACGTGGATATACTCTATCTCTGTCTTATACCTCTGCTGTTCCTTCTGAGCAGGCTGAGTGAGGTGTAGATCAGACACGTGGATATACTCTATCTCTGTCTTCTACCTCTGCTGTTCCTTCTGAGCAGGCTGAGTGAGTCACGTGGATATACTCTATCTGTGTCTTATACCTCTGCTGTTCCTTCTGAGCAGGCTGAGTGAGGTGTATATCAGACACGTGGATATACTCTATCTCTGTCTTCTACCTCTGCTGTTCCTTTTGAGCAGGCTGAGTGAGACACGTGGATATACTCTATCTCTGTCTTATACCTCTGCTGTTCCTTCTGAACAGGCTGAGTGAGGTGTAGATCAGACACGTGGATATACTCTATCTCTGTCTTCTACCTCTGCTGTTCCTTCTGAGCAGGCTGAGTGAGACACGTGGATATACTATATCTCTGTCTTATACCTCTGCTGTTCCGTCTGAGCAGGCTGAGTGAGACACGTGGATATACTCTATCTCTGTCTTCTACCTCTGCTATTCCTTCTGAGCAGGCTGAGTGAGACACGTGGATATACTATATATCTGTCTTCTACCTCTGCTGTTCCTTCTGAGCAGGCTGAGTGATACACGTGGATATACTCTATCTCTGTCTTCTACCTCTGCTGTTCCTTCTGAGCAGGCTGAGTGAGGTGTAGATCAGACACGTGGATATACTCTATATCTGTCTTCTATCTCTGCTGTTCCTTCTGAGCAGGCTGAGTGAGACACGTGGATATACTCTATCTCTGTCTTCTACCTCTGCTGTTCCTTCTGAGCAGGCTGAGTGAGGTGTAGATCAGACACGTGGATATACTCTATCTCTGTCTTCTATCTCTGCTGTTCATTCTGAGCAGGCTGAGTGAGACACGTGGATATACTCTATCTCTGTCTTCTACCTCTGCTGTTCCTTCTGAGCAGGCTGAGTGAGGTGTAGATCAGACACGTGTATATACTCTATCTCTGTCTTCTACCTCTGCTGTTCCTTCTGAGCAGGCTGAGAGAGACACGTGGATATACTATATCTCTGTCTTCTACCTCTGCTGTTCCTTCTGAGCAGGCTGAATGAGACACGTGGATATACTCTATCTCTGTCTTTTACCTCTGCTGTTCCTTCTGAGCAGGCTGAGTGAGACACGTGGATATACTCTATCTCTGTCTTCTACCTCTGCTGTTCCTTCTGAGCAGGCTGAGTGAGACACGTGGATATACTATATCTCTGTCTTCTACCTCTGCTGTTCCTTCTGAGCAGGCTGAGTGAGACACGTGGATATACTCTATCTCTGTTTTATACCTCTGCTGTTCCTTCTGAGCAGGCTGAGTGAGTTGTAGATCACACACGTGGATATACTATATATCTGTCTTCTACCTCTGCTGTTCCTTCTGAGCAGGCTGAGTGAGACACGTGGATATACTATATCTATGTCTTCTACCTCTGCTGTTCCTTCTGAACAATCTGAGTGAGACACGTGGATATACTCTATCTCTGTCTAATACCTCTGCTGTTCCTTCTGAGCAGGCTGAGTGAGGTGTAGATCAGACACGTGGATACACTCTATATCTGTCTTCTATCTCTGCTGTTCCTTCTGAGCAGGCTGAGTGAGACACGTGGATATACTCTATCTCTGTCTTCTACCTCTGCTGTTCCTTCTGAGCAGGCCGAGTGAGGTGTAGATCAGACACGTGGATATACTCTATCTCTGTCTTCTACCTCTGCTGTTCCTTCTGAGCAGGCTGAGTGAGGTGTAGATCAGACACGTGGATATACTCTATCTCTGTCTTCTACCTCTGCTGTTCCTTCTGCGCAGGCTGAATGAGACACGTGGATACACTCTATCTCTGTCTTCTACCTCTGCTGTTCCTTCTGAGCAGGCTGAGTGATTTGTAGATCACACACGTGGATATACTCTATATCTGTCGTCTATCTCTGCTGTTCCTTCTGAGCAGGCTGAGTGAGACACGTGGATATACTCTATCTCTGTCTTATACCTCTGCTGTTCCTTCTGAGCAGGCTGAGTGAGACACGTGGATATACTACATCTCTGTCTTCTACCTCTGCTGTTCCTTCTGAGCAGGCTGAGTGAGACACGTGGATATACTCTATCTCTGTCTTATACCTCTGCTGTTCCTTCTGAGCAGGCTGAGTGAGGTGTAGATCACACACATGGATATACTCTATATCTGTCTTCTATCTCTGCTGTTCCTTCTGAGCAGGCTGACTGAGACACGTGGATATACTATATCTCTGTCTTCTACCTCTGCTGTTCCTTCTGAGCAAGCTGAGTGAGATACGTGGATATACTCTATCTCTGTCTTATACCTCTGCTGTTCCTTCTGAGCAGGCTGAGTGAGGTGTAGATCAGACACGTGGATATACTCTATCTCTGTCTTCTACCTCTGGTGTTCCTTCTGAGCAGGCTTAGTGAGGTGTAGATCAGACACGTGGATATACTCTGTCTCTGTCTTCTACCTCTGCTGTTCCTTCTGAGCAGGCTGAGTGAGACACGTGGATATACTATATCTCTGTCTTCTACCTCTGCTGTTCCTTCTGAGCAGGCTGAGTGAGGTGTAGATCAGACACGTGGATATACTCTATCTCTGTCTTCTACCTCTGCTGTTCCTTCTGAGCAGGCTGAGAGAGACACGTGTATATACTATATCTCTGTCTTCTACCTCTGCTGTTCCTTCTGAGCAGGCTGAATGAGACACGTGGATATACTCTATCTCTGTCTTCTACCTCTGCTGTTCCTTCTGAGCAGGCTGAGTGAGGTGTATATCAGACACGTGGATATACTCTATCTCTGCCTTATACCTCTGCTGTTCCTTCTGAGCAGGCTGAGTGAGACACGTGGATATACTCTATCTCTGTCTTCTACCTCTGCTGTTCCTTCTGAGCAGGCTGAGTGAGGTGTAGATCAGACACGTGGATATACTCTATCTCTGTCTTATACCTCTGCTGTTCTTTCTGAGCAGGCTGAGTGAGACACGTGGATATACTACATCTCTGTCTTCTACCTCTGCTGTTCCTTCTGAGCAGGCTGAGTGAGACACGTGGATATACTCTATCTCTGTCTTATACCTCTGCTGTTCCTTCTGAGCAGGCTGAGTGAGGTGTAGATCACACACGTGTATATACTCTATCTCTGTCTTCTACCTCTGCTGTTCCTTCTGAGCAGGCTGAGTGAGACACGTGTATATACTATATATCTGTCTTCTACCTCTGCTGTTCATTCTGAGCAGGCTGAGTGAGACACGTGGATATACTCTATCTCTGTCTTCTACCTCTGCTGTTCCTTCTGAGCAGGCTGAGAGAGACACGTGGATATACTATATCTCTGTCTTCTACCTCTGCTGTTCCTTCTGAGCAGGCTGAATGAGACACGTGGATATACTCTATCTCTGTCTTCTAACTCTGCTGTCCCTTCTGAGCAGGCTGAGTGAGGTGTAGATCACACACGTGTATATACTCTATCTCTGTCTTCTACCTCTGCTGTTCCTTCTGAGCAGGCTGAGTGAGACACGTGGATATACTATATCTATGTCTTCTACCTCTGCTGTTCCGTCTGAGCAGGCTAAGTGAGGTGTATATCAGACACGTGGATATACTCTATCTCTGCCTTATACCTCTGCTGTTCCTTCTGAGCAGGCTGAGTGAGACACGTGGATATACTCTATCTCTGTATTCTACCTCTGCTGTTCCTTCTGAGCAGGCTGAGTGAGGTGTAGATCAGACACGTGGATATACTCTATCTCTGTCTTCTACCTCTGGTGTTCCTTCTGAGCAGGCTTAGTGAGGTGTAGATCAGACACGTGGATATACTCTGTCTCTGTCTTCTACCTCTGCTGTTCCTTCTGAGCAGGCTGAGTGAGACACGTGGATATACTATATCTCTGTCTTCTACCTCTGCTGTTCCTTCTGAGCAGGCTGAGTGAGGTGTAGATCAGACACGTGGATATACTCTATCTCTGTCTTCTACCTCTGCTGTTCCTTCTGAGCAGGCTGAGAGAGACACGTGGATATACTATATCTCTGTCTTCTACCTCTGCTGTTCCTTCTGAGCAGGCTGAATGAGACACGTGGATATACTCTATCTCTGTCTTCTACCTCTGCTGTTCCTTCTGAGCAGGCTGAGTGAGGTGTATATCAGACACGTGGATATACTCTATCTCTGCCTTATACCTCTGCTGTTCCTTCTGAGCAGGCTGAGTGAGACACGTGGATATACTCTATCTCTGTCTTCTACCTCTGCTGTTCCTTCTGAGCAGGCTGAGTGAGGTGTAGATCAGACACGTGGATATACTCTATCTCTGTCTTATACCTCTGCTGTTCTTTCTGAGCAGGCTGAGTGAGACACGTGGATATACTACATCTCTGTCTTCTACCTCTGCTGTTCCTTCTGAGCAGGCTGAATGAGACACGTGGATATACTCTATCTCTGTCTTCTAACTCTGCTGTTCCTTCTGAGCAGGCTGAGTGAGGTGTAGATCACACACGTGTATATACTCTATCTCTGTCTTCTACCTCTGCTGTTCCTTCTGAGCAGGCTGAGTGAGATACGTGGATATACTATATCTATGTCTTCTACCTCTGCTGTTCCTTCTGAGCAGGCTAAGTGAGGTGTATATCAGACACGTGGATATACTCTATCTCTGCCTTATACCTCTGCTGTTCCTTCTGAGCAGGCTGAGTGAGACACGTGGATATACTCTATCTCTGTATTCTACCTCTGCTGTTCCTTCTGAGCAGGCTTAGTGAGGTGTAGATCAGACACGTGGATATACTCTATCTCTGTCTTCTACCTCTGGTGTTCCTTCTGAGCAGGCTTAGTGAGGTGTAGATCAGACACGTTGATATACTCTGTCTCTGTCTTCTACCTCTGCTGTTCCTTCTGAGCAGGCTGAGTGAGACACGTGGATATACTATATCTCTGTCTTCTACCTCTGCTGTTCCTTCTGAGCAGGCTGAGTGAGGTGTAGATCAGACACGTGGATATACTCTATCTCTGTCTTCTACCTCTGCTGTTCCTTCTGAGCAGGCTGAGAGAGACACGTGGATATACTATATCTCTGTCTTCTACCTCTGCTGTTCCTTCTGAGCAGGCTGAATGAGACACGTGGATATACTCTATCTCTGTCTTCTACCTCTGCTGTTCCTTCTGAGCAGGCTGAGTGAGGTGTATATCAGACACGTGGATATACTCTATCTCTGCCTTATACCTCTGCTGTTCCTTCTGAGCAGGCTGAGTGAGACACGTGGATATACTCTATCTCTGTCTTCTACCTCTGCTGTTCCTTCTGAGCAGGCTGAGTGAGGTGTAGATCAGACACGTGGATATACTCTATCTCTGTCTTATACCTCTGCTGTTCTTTCTGAGCAGGCTGAGTGAGACACGTGGATATACTACATCTCTGTCTTCTACCTCTGCTGTTCCTTCTGAGCAGGCTGAGTGAGACACGTGGATATACTCTATCTCTGTCTTATACCTCTGCTGTTCCTTCTGAGCAGGCTGAGTGAGGTGTAGATCACACACGTGTATATACTCTATCTCTGTCTTCTACCTCTGCTGTTCCTTCTGAGCAGGCTGAGTGAGACACGTGTATATACTATATATCTGTCTTCTACCTCTGCTGTTCATTCTGAGCAGGCTGAGTGAGACACGTGGATATACTCTATCTCTGTCTTCTACCTCTGCTGTTCCTTCTGAGCAGGCTGAGAGAGACACGTGGATATACTATATCTCTGTCTTCTACCTCTGCTGTTCCTTCTGAGCAGGCTGAATGAGACACGTGGATATACTCTATCTCTGTCTTCTAACTCTGCTGTTCCTTCTGAGCAGGCTGAGTGAGGTGTAGATCACACACGTGTATATACTCTATCTCTGTCTTCTACCTCTGCTGTTCCTTCTGAGCAGGCTGAGTGAGACACGTGGATATACTATATCTATGTCTTCTACCTCTGCTGTTCCTTCTGAGCAGGCTAAGTGAGGTGTATATCAGACACGTGGATATACTCTATCTCTGCCTTATACCTCTGCTGTTCCTTCTGAGCAGGCTGAGTGAGACACGTGGATATACTCTATCTCTGTATTCTACCTCTGCTGTTCCTTCTGAGCAGGCTGAGTGAGGTGTAGATCAGACACGCGGATATACTCTATCTCTGTCTTCTACCTCTGCTGTTCATTCTGAGCAGGCTGAGAGAGACACGTGGATATACTCTATCTCTGTCTTCTACCTCTGCTGTTCCTTCTGAGCAGGCTGAGTGAGACACGTGGATATACTCTATCTCTGTCTTCTACCTCTGCTGTTCCTTCTGAGCAGGCTGAGTGAGGTGTAGATCACACACGTGTATATACTCTATCTCTGTCTTCTACCTCTGCGGTTCCTTCTGAGCAGGCTGAGTGAGACACGTGGATATACTATATCTATGTCTTCTACCTCTGCTGTTCCTTCTGAGCAAGCTGAGTGAGACACGTGGATATACTCTATCTCTGTCTTATACCTCTGCTGTTCCTTCTGAGCAGGCTAAGTGAGGTGTATATCAGACACGTGGATATACTCTATCTCTGCCTTATAACTATGCTGTTCCTTCTGAGCAGGCTGAGTGAGACACGTGGATATACTCTATCGCTGTCTTCTACCTCTGCTGTTCCTTCTGAGCAGGCCGAGTGAGGTGTAGTTCAGACACGTGGATATACTCTATCTCTGTCTTCTACCTCTGCTGTTCCTTCTGAGCAGGCTGAGTGAGGTGTAGATCAGACACGTGGATATACTCTATCTCTGTCTTCTACCTCTGCTGTTCCTTCTGAGCAGGCTGAATGAGACACGTGGATACACTCTATCTCTGTCTTCTACCTCTGCTGTTCCTTCTGAGCAGGCTGAGGGATTTGTAGATCACACACGTGGATATATTCTATATATGTCGTCTATCTCTGCTGTTCCTTCTGAGCAGGCTGAGTGAGACACGTGGATATACTCTATCTCTGTCTTATACCTCTGCTGTTCCTTCTGAGCAGGCTGAGTGAGACACGTGGATATACTACATCTCTGTCTTCTACCTCTGCTGTTCCTTCTGAGCAGGCTGAGTGAGACACGTGGATATACTCTATCTCTGTCTTCTACCTCTGCTGTTCCTTCTGAGCAGGCTGAGGGAGGTGTAGATCAGACACGTGGATATACTCTATCTCTGTCTTCTACCTCTGGTGTTCCTTCTGAGCAGGCTTAGTGAGGTGTAGATCAGACACGTGGATATACTCTGTCTCTGTCTTCTACCTCTGCTGTTCCTTCTGAGCAGGCTGAGTGAGACACGTGGATATACTATATCTCTGTCTTATACCTCTGCTGTTCCTTCTGAGCAGGCTGAGTGAGGTGTATATCACACACGTGTATATACTCTATCTCTGTCTTCTACCTCTGCTGTTCCTTCTGAGCAGGCTGAGTGAGACACGTGTATATACTATATATCTGTCTTCTACCTCTGCTGTTCCTTCTGAGCAGGCTGAGTGATACACGTGGATATACTCTATCTCTGTCTTCTACCTCTGCTGTTCCTTCTGAGCAGGCTGCGTGAGGTGTAGATCAGACACGTAGATATACTCTATATCTGTCTTCTATCTCTGCTGTTCCTTCTGAGCAGGCTGAGTGAGACACGTGGATATACTCTATTTCTGTCTTCTACCTCTGCTGTTCCTTCTGAGCAGGCTGAGTGAGGTGTAGATCAGACACGTGGATATACTCTATCTCTGTCTTCTATCTCTGTTGTTCTTTCTGAGCAGGCTGAGTGAGACACGTGGATATACTCTATCTCTGTCTTCTACCTCTGCTGTTCCTTCTGAGCAGGCTGAGTGAGGTGTAGATCAGACACGTGGATATACTCTATCTCTGTCTTCTACCTCTGCTGTTCCTTCTGAGCAGGCTGAGAGAGACACGTGGATATACTATATCTCTGTCTTCTACCTCTGCTGTTCCTTCTGAGCAGGCTGAATGAGACACGTGGATATACTATATCTCTGTCTTCTACCTCTGCTGTTCCTTCTGAGCAGGCTGAGTGAGACACGTGGATATACTCTATCTCTGTCTTCTGCCTCTGCTGTTCCTTCTGAGCAGGCTGAGTGAGGTGTAGATCAGACACGTGGATATACTCTATATCTGTCTTCTATCTCTGCTGTTCCTTCTGAGCAGGCTGAGTGAGACACGTGGATATACTCTATCTCTGTCTTCTACCTCTGCTGTTCCTTCTGAGCAGGCCGAGTGAGGTGTAGATCAGACACGTGGATATACTCTATCTCTGTCTTCTACCTCTGCTGTTCCTTCTGAGCAGGCTGAGTGAGGTGTAGATCAGACACGTGGATATACTCTATCTCTGTCTTCTATCTCTGCTGTTCCTTCTGAGCAGGCTGAGTGAGACACGTGGATATACTCTATCTCTGTCTTATACCTCTGCTGTTCCTTCTGAGCAGGCTGAGTGAGACACGTGGATATACTACATCTCTGTCTTCTACCTCTGCTGTTCCTTCTGAGCAGGCTGAGTGAGACACGTGGATATACTCTATCTCTGTCTTATACCTCTGCTGTTCCTTCTGAGCAGGCTGAGTGAGGTGTAGATCACACACATGGATATACTCTATATCTGTCTTCTATCTCTGCTGTTCCTTCTGAGCAGACTGACTGAGACACGTGGATATACTATATCTCTGTCTTCTACCTCTGCGGTTCCTTCTGAGCAAGCTGAGTGAGATACGTGGATATACTCTATCTCTGTCTTATACCTCTGCTGTTCCTTCTGAGCAGGCTGAGTGAGGTGTAGATCAGACACGTGGATATACTCTATATCTGTCTTCTATCTCTGCTGTTCCTTCTGAGCAGGCTGAGTGATACACGTGGATATACTCTATCTCTGTCTTCTACCTCTGCTTTTCCTTCTGAGCAGGCTGAGTGAGGTGTAGATCAGACACGTGGATATACTCTATATCTGTCTTCTATCTCTGCTGTTCCTTCTGAGCAGGCTGAGTGAGACACGTGGATATACTATATCTCTGTCTTCTACCTCTGCTGTTCCTTCTGAGCAGGCTGAGTGAGGTGTAGATCAGACACGTGGATATACTCTATCTCTGTCTTCTACCTCTGCTGTTCCTTCTGAGCAGGCTGAATGAGACACGTGGATATACTCTATCTCTGTCTTCTACCTCTGCTGTTCCTTCTGAGCAGGCTGAGTGAGGTGTAGATCACACACATGGATATACTCTATATCTGTCTTCTATCTCTGCTGTTCCTTCTGAGCAGGCTGACTGAGACACGTGGATATACTATATCTCTGTCTTCTACCTCTGCTGTTCCTTCTGAGCAAGCTGAGTGAGATACGTGGATATACTCTATCTCTGTCTTATACCTCTGCTGTTCCTTCTGAGCAGGCTGAGGGAGGTGTAGATCAGACACGTGGATATACTCTATCTCTGTCTTCTACCTCTGGTGTTCCTTCTGAGCAGGCTTAGTGAGGTGTAGATCAGACACGTGGATATACTCTGTCTCTGTCTTCTACCTCTGCTGTTCCTTCTGAGCAGGCTGAGTGAGACACGTGGATATACTATATCTCTGTCTTCTACCTCTGCTGTTCCTTCTGAGCAGGCTGAGTGAGGTGTAGATCAGACACGTGGATATACTCTATCTCTGTCTTCTACCTCTGCTGTTCCTTCTGAGCAGGCTGAGAGAGACACGTGGATATACTATATCTCTGTCTTCTACCTCTGCTGTTCCTTCTGAGCAGGCTGAATGAGACACGTGGATATACTCTATCTCAGTCTTCTACCTCTGATGTTCCTTCTGAGCAGGCTGAGTGAGACACGTGGATATACTATATCTATGTCTTCTACCTCTGCTGTTCCTTCTGAGCAGGCTAAGTGAGGTGTATATCAGACACGTGGATATACTCTATCTCTGCCTTATACCTCTGCTGTTCCTTCTGAGCAGGCTGAGTGAGACACGTGGATATACTCTATCTCTGTCTTCTACCTCTGCTGTTCCTTCTGAGCAGGCTGAGTGAGGTGTAGATCAGACACGTGGATATACTCTATCTCTGTCTTATACCTCTGCTGTTCTTTCTGAGCAGGCTGAGTGAGACACGTGGATATACTACATCTCTGTCTTCTACCTCTGCTGTTCCTTCTGAGCAGGCTGAGTGAGACACGTGGATATACTCTATCTCTGTCTTATACCTCTGCTGTTCCTTCTGAGCAGGCTGAGTGAGGTGTAGATCACACACGTGTATATAATCTATCTATGTCTTCTACCTCTGCTGTTCCTTCTGAGCAGGCTGAGTGAGACACGTGTATATACTATATATCTGTCTTCTACCTCTGCTGTTCCTTCTGAGCAGGCTGAGTGATACACGTGGATATACTCTATCTCTGTCTTCTACCTCTGCTGTTCCTTCTGAGCAGGCTGAGTGAGGTGTAGATCAGACACGTGGATATACTCTATATCTGTCTTCTATCTCTGCTGTTCCTTCTGAGCAGGCTGAGTGAGACACGTGGATATACTCTATTTCTGTCTTCTACCTCTGCTGTTCCTTCTGAGCAGGCTGAGTGAGGTGTAGATCAGACACGTGGATATACTCTATCTCTGTCTTCTATCTCTGCTGTTCTTTCTGAGCAGGCTGAGTGAGACACGTGGATATACTCTATCTCTGTCTTCTACCTCTGCTGTTCCTTCTGAGCAGGCTGAGTGAGGTGTAGATCAGACACGTGGATATACTCTATCTCTGTCTTCTACCTCTGCTGTTCCTTCTGAGCAGGCTGAGAGAGACACGTGGATATACTATATCTCTGTCTTCTACCTCTGCTGTTCCTTCTGAGCAGGCTGAATGAGACACGTGGATAAACTCTATCTCTGTCTTCTACCTCTGCTGTTCCTTCTGAGCAGGCTGAGTGAGACACGTGGATATACTCTATCTCTGTCTTCTGCCTATGCTGTTCCTTCTGAGCAGGCTGAGTGAGGTGTAGATCAGACACGTGGATATACTCTATCTCTGTCTTCTACCTCTGCTGTTCCTTCTGAGCAGGCCGAGTGAGGTGTAGATCAGACACGTGGATATACTCTATCTCTGTCTTCTACCTCTGCTGTTCCTTCTGAGCAGGCTGAGTGAGGTGTAGATCAGACACGTGGATATACTCTATCTCTGTCTTCTATCTCTGCTGTTCCTTCTGAGCAGGCTGAGTGAGACACGTGGATATACTCTATCTCTGTCTTATACCTCTGCTGTTCCTTCTGAGCAGGCTGAGTGAGACACGTGGATATACTACATCTCTGTCTTCTACCTCTGCTGTTCCTTCTGAGCAGGCTGAGTGAGACACGTGGATATACTCTATCTCTGTCTTATACCTCTGCTGTTCCTTCTGAGCAGGCTGAGTGAGGTGTAGATCACACACATGGATATACTCTATATCTGTCTTCTATCTCTGCTGTTCCTTCTGAGCAGGCTGACTGAGACACGTGGATATACTATATCTCTGTCTTCTACCTCTGCTGTTCCTTCTGAGCAAGCTGAGTGAGATACGTGGATATACTCTATCTCTGTCTTATACCTCTGCTGTTCCTTCTGAGCAGGCTGAGTGAGGTGTAGATCAGACACGTGGATATACTCTATCTCTGTCTTCTACCTCTGGTGTTCCTTCTGAGCAGGCTTAGTGAGGTGTAGATCAGACACGTGGATATACTCTGTCTATGTCTTCTACCTCTGCTGTTCCTTCTGAGCAGGCTGAGTGAGACACGTGGATATACTATATCTCTGTCTTCTACCTCTGCTGTTCCTTCTGAGCAGGCTGAGTGAGGTGTAGATCAGACACGTGGATATACTCTATCTCTGTATTCTACCTCTGCTGTTCCTTCTGAGCAGGCTGAATGAGACACGTGGATATACTCTATCTCTGTCTTCTACCTCTGCTGTTCCTTCTGAGCAGGCTGAGTGAGGTGTAGATCACACACATGGATATACTCTATATCTGTCTTCTATCTCTGCTGTTCCTTCTGAGCAGGCTGACTGAGACACGTGGATATACTATATCTCTGTCTTCTACCTCTGCTGTTCCTTCTGAGCAAGCTGAGTGAGATACGTGGATATAATCTATCTCTGTCTTATACCTCTGCTGTTCCTTCTGAGCAGGCTGAGGGAGGTGTAGATCAGACACGTGGATATACTCTATCTCTGTCTTCTACCTCTGGTGTTCCTTCTGAGCAGGCTTAGTGAGGTGTATATCAGACACGTGGATATACTCTGTCTCTGTCTTCTACCTCTGCTGTTCCTTCTGAGCAGGCTGAGTGAGACACGTGGATATACTATATCTCTGTCTTCTACCTCTGCTGTTCCTTCTGAGCAGGCTGAGTGAGGTGTAGATCAGACACGTGGATATACTCTATCTCTGTCTTCTACCTCTGCTGTTCCTTCTGAGCAGGCTGAGAGAGACACGTGGATATACTATATCTCTGTCTTCTACCTCTGCTGTTCCTTCTGAGCAGGCTGAGTGAGACACGTGGATATACTCTATCTCTGTCTTATACCTCTGCTGTTCCTTCTGAGCAGGCTGAGTGAGGTGTAGATCACACACGTGTATATACTCTATCTCTGTCTTCTATCTCTGCTGTTCTTTCTGAGCAGGCTGAGTGAGACACGTGGATATACTATATCTCTGTCTTCTACCTCTGCTGTTCCTTCTGAGCAGGCTGAGTGAGGTGTAGATCAGACACGTGGATATACTCTATCTCTGTCTTCTACCTCTGCTGTTCCTTCTGAGCAGGCTGAGAGAGACACGTGGATATACTATATCTCTGTCTTCTACCTCTGCTGTTCCTTCTGAGCAGGCTGAATGAGACACGTGGATATACTCTATCTCAGTCTTCTACCTCTGATGTTCCTTCTGAGCAGGCTGAGTGAGACACGTGGATATACTATATCTATGTCTTCTACCTCTGCTGTTCCTTCTGAGCAGGCTAAGTGAGGTGTATATCAGACACGTGGATATACTCTATCTCTGCCTTATACCTCTGCTGTTCCTTCTGAGCAGGCTGAGTGAGACACGTGGATATACTCTATCTCTGTCTTCTACCTCTGCTGTTCCTTCTGAGCAGGCTGAGTGAGGTGTAGATCAGACACGTGGATATACTCTATCTCTGTCTTATACCTCTGCTGTTCTTTCTGAGCAGGCTGAGTGAGACACGTGGATATACTACATCTCTGTCTTCTACCTCTGCTGTTCCTTCTGAGCAGGCTGAGTGAGACACGTGGATATACTCTATCTCTGTCTTATACCTCTGCTGTTCCTTCTGAGCAGGCTGAGTGAGGTGTAGATCACACACGTGTATATAATCTATCTATGTCTTCTACCTCTGCTGTTCCTTCTGAGCAGGCTGAGTGAGACACGTGTATATACTATATATCTGTCTTCTACCTCTGCTGTTCCTTCTGAGCAGGCTGAGTGATACACGTGGATATACTCTATCTCTGTCTTCTACCTCTGCTGTTCCTTCTGAGCAGGCTGAGTGAGGTGTAGATCAGACACGTGGATATACTCTATATCTGTCTTCTATCTCTGCTGTTCCTTCTGAGCAGGCTGAGTGAGACACGTGGATATACTCTATTTCTGTCTTCTACCTCTGCTGTTCCTTCTGAGCAGGCTGAGTGAGGTGTAGATCAGACACGTGGATATACTCTATCTCTGTCTTCTATCTCTGCTGTTCTTTCTGAGCAGGCTGAGTGAGACACGTGGATATACTCTATCTCTGTCTTCTACCTCTGCTGTTCCTTCTGAGCAGGCTGAGTGAGGTGTAGATCAGACACGTGGATATACTCTATCTCTGTCTTCTACCTCTGCTGTTCCTTCTGAGCAGGCTGAGAGAGACACGTGGATATACTATATCTCTGTCTTCTACCTCTGCTGTTCCTTCTGAGCAGGCTGAATGAGACACGTGGATAAACTCTATCTCTGTCTTCTACCTCTGCTGTTCCTTCTGAGCAGGCTGAGTGAGACACGTGGATATACTCTATCTCTGTCTTCTGCCTATGCTGTTCCTTCTGAGCAGGCTGAGTGAGGTGTAGATCAGACACGTGGATATACTCTATCTCTGTCTTCTACCTCTGCTGTTCCTTCTGAGCAGGCCGAGTGAGGTGTAGATCAGACACGTGGATATACTCTATCTCTGTCTTCTACCTCTGCTGTTCCTTCTGAGCAGGCTGAGTGAGGTGTAGATCAGACACGTGGATATACTCTATCTCTGTCTTCTATCTCTGCTGTTCCTTCTGAGCAGGCTGAGTGAGACACGTGGATATACTCTATCTCTGTCTTATACCTCTGCTGTTCCTTCTGAGCAGGCTGAGTGAGACACGTGGATATACTACATCTCTGTCTTCTACCTCTGCTGTTCCTTCTGAGCAGGCTGAGTGAGACACGTGGATATACTCTATCTCTGTCTTATACCTCTGCTGTTCCTTCTGAGCAGGCTGAGTGAGGTGTAGATCACACACATGGATATACTCTATATCTGTCTTCTATCTCTGCTGTTCCTTCTGAGCAGGCTGACTGAGACACGTGGATATACTATATCTCTGTCTTCTACCTCTGCTGTTCCTTCTGAGCAAGCTGAGTGAGATACGTGGATATACTCTATCTCTGTCTTATACCTCTGCTGTTCCTTCTGAGCAGGCTGAGTGAGGTGTAGATCAGACACGTGGATATACTCTATCTCTGTCTTCTACCTCTGGTGTTCCTTCTGAGCAGGCTTAGTGAGGTGTAGATCAGACACGTGGATATACTCTGTCTATGTCTTCTACCTCTGCTGTTCCTTCTGAGCAGGCTGAGTGAGACACGTGGATATACTATATCTCTGTCTTCTACCTCTGCTGTTCCTTCTGAGCAGGCTGAGTGAGGTGTAGATCAGACACGTGGATATACTCTATCTCTGTATTCTACCTCTGCTGTTCCTTCTGAGCAGGCTGAATGAGACACGTGGATATACTCTATCTCTGTCTTCTACCTCTGCTGTTCCTTCTGAGCAGGCTGAGTGAGGTGTAGATCACACACATGGATATACTCTATATCTGTCTTCTATCTCTGCTGTTCCTTCTGAGCAGGCTG
Source organism: Crossaster papposus (assembly GCA_037893245.1). Classification (NCBI taxonomy): domain Eukaryota; kingdom Metazoa; phylum Echinodermata; class Asteroidea; order Velatida; family Solasteridae; genus Crossaster; species Crossaster papposus. The sequence continues at coordinate 1,339,923 of JBAIAA010000124.1, read as the reverse complement.
ACTGAGACACGTGGATATACTATATCTCTGTCTTCTACCTCTGCTGTTCCTTCTGAGCAAGCTGAGTGAGATACGTGGATATAATCTATCTCTGTCTTATACCTCTGCTGTTCCTTCTGAGCAGGCTGAGGGAGGTGTAGATCAGACACGTGGATATACTCTATCTCTGTCTTCTACCTCTGGTGTTCCTTCTGAGCAGGCTTAGTGAGGTGTATATCAGACACGTGGATATACTCTGTCTCTGTCTTCTACCTCTGCTGTTCCTTCTGAGCAGGCTGAGTGAGACACGTGGATATACTATATCTCTGTCTTCTACCTCTGCTGTTCCTTCTGAGCAGGCTGAGTGAGGTGTAGATCAGACACGTGGATATACTCTATCTCTGTCTTCTACCTCTGCTGTTCCTTCTGAGCAGGCTGAGAGAGACACGTGGATATACTATATCTCTGTCTTCTACCTCTGCTGTTCCTTCTGAGCAGGCTGAGTGAGACACGTGGATATACTCTATCTCTGTCTTATACCTCTGCTGTTCCTTCTGAGCAGGCTGAGTGAGGTGTAGATCACACACGTGTATATACTCTATCTCTGTCTTCTATCTCTGCTGTTCTTTCTGAGCAGGCTGAGTGAGACACGTGGATATACTATATCTCTGTCTTCTACCTCTGCTGTTCCTTCTGAGCAGGCTGAGTGAGGTGTAGATCAGACACGTGGATATACTCTATCTCTGTCTTCTACCTCTGCTGTTCCTTCTGAGCAGGCTGAGAGAGACACGTGGATATACTATATCTCTGTCTTCTACCTCTGCTGTTCCTTCTGAGCAGGCTGAATGAGACACGTGGATATACTATATCTCTGTCTTCTACCTCTGCTGTTCCTTCTGAGCAGGCTGAGTGAGACACGTGGATATACTCTATCTCTGTCTTCTGCCTCTGCTGTTCCTTCTGAGCAGGCTGAGTGAGGTGTAGATCAGACACGTGGATATACTCTATATCTGTCTTCTATCTCTGATGTTCCTTCTGAGCAGGCTGAGTGAGACACGTGGATATACTCTATCTCTGTCTTCTACCTCTGCTGTTCCTTCTGAGCAGGCCGAGTGAGGTGTAGATCAGACACGTGGATATACTCTATCTCTGTCTTCTACCTCTGCTGTTCCTTCTGAGCAGGCTGAGTGAGGTGTAGATCAGACACGTGGATATACTCTATCTCTGTCTTCTATCTCTGCTGTTCCTTCTGAGCAGGCTGAGTGAGACACGTGGATATACTCTATCTCTGTCTTATACCTCTGCTGTTCCTTCTGAGCAGGCTGAGTGAGACACGTGGATATACTACATCTCTGTCTTCTACCTCTGCTGTTCCTTCTGAGCAGGCTGAGTGAGACACGTGGATATACTCTATCTCTGTCTTATACCTCTGCTGTTCCTTCTGAGCAGGCTGAGTGAGGTGTAGATCACACACATGGATATACTCTATATCTGTCTTCTATCTCTGCTGTTCCTTCTGAGCAGACTGACTGAGACACGTGGATATACTATATCTCTGTCTTCTACCTCTGCTGTTCCTTCTGAGCAAGCTGAGTGAGATACGTGGATATACTCTATCTCTGTCTTATACCTCTGCTGTTCCTTCTGAGCAGGCTGAGTGAGGTGTAGATCAGACACGTGGATATACTCTATCTCTGTCTTCTACCTCTGGTGTTCCTTCTGAGCAGGCTTAGTGAGGTGTAGATCAGACACGTGGATATACTCTATATCTGTCTTCTATCTCTGCTGTTCCTTCTGAGCAGGCTGAGTGATACACGTGGATATACTCTATCTCTGTCTTCTACCTCTGCTTTTCCTTCTGAGCAGGCTGAGTGAGGTGTAGATCAGACACGTGGATATACTCTATATCTGTCTTTTATCTCTGCTGTTCCTTCTGAGCAGGCTGAGTGAGACACGTGGATATACTATATCTCTGTCTTCTACCTCTGCTGTTCCTTCTGAGCAGGCTGAGTGAGGTGTAGATCAGACAGGTGGATATACTCTATCTCTGTCTTCTACCTCTGCTGTTCCTTCTGAGCAGGCTGAATGAGACACGTGGATATACTCTATCTCTGTCTTCTACCTCTGCTGTTCCTTCTGAGCAGGCTGAGTGAGGTGTAGATCACACACATGGATATACTCTATATCTGTCTTCTATCTCTGCTGTTCCTTCTGAGCAGGCTGACTGAGACACGTGGATATACTATATCTCTGTCTTCTACCTCTGCTGTTCCTTCTGAGCAAGCTGAGTGAGATACGTGGATATACTCTATCTCTGTCTTATACCTCTGCTGTTCCTTCTGAGCAGGCTGAGGGAGGTGTAGATCAGACACGTGGATATACTCTATCTCTGTCTTCTACCTCTGGTGTTCCTTCTGAGCAGGCTTAGTGAGGTGTAGATCAGACACGTGGATATACTCTGTCTCTGTCTTCTACCTCTGCTGTTCCTTCTGAGCAGGCTGAGTGAGACACGTGGATATACTATATCTCTGTCTTCTACCTCTGCTGTTCCTTCTGAGCAGGCTGAGTGAGGTGTAGATCAGACACGTGGATATACTCTATCTCTGTCTTCTACCTCTGCTGTTCCTTCTGAGCAGGCTGAGAGAGACACGTGGATATACTATATCTCTGTCTTCTACCTCTGCTGTTCCTTCTGAGCAGGCTGAATGAGACACGTGGATATACTCTATCTCTGTCTTCTACCTCTGCTGTTCCTTCTGAGCAGGCTGAGTGAGGTGTAGATCACACACGTGTATATACTCTATCTCTGTCTTCTACCTCTGATGTTCCTTCTGAGCAGGCTGAGTGAGACACGTGGATATACTATATCTATGTCTTCTACCTCTGCTGTTCCTTCTGAGCAGGCTAAGTGAGGTGTATATCAGACACGTGGATATACTCTATCTCTGCCTTATACCTCTGCTGTTCCTTCTGAGCAGGCTGAGTGAGACACGTGGATATACTCTATCTCTGTCTTCTACCTCTGCTGTTCCTTCTGAGCAGGCTGAGTGAGGTGTAGATCAGACACGTGGATATACTCTATCTCTGTCTTATACCTCTGCTGTTCCTTCTGAGCAGGCTGAGTGAGACACGTGGATATACTCTATCTCTGTCTTATACCTCTGCTGTTCCTTCTGAGCAGGCTGAGTGAGGTGTAGATCACACACGTGTATATACTCTATCTCTGTCTTCTACCTCTGCTGTTCCTTCTGAGCAGGCTGAGTGAGACACGTGTATATACTATATATCTGTCTTCTACCTCTGCTGTTCCTTCTGAGCAGGCTGAGTGATACACGTGGATATACTCTATCTCTGTCTTCTACCTCTGCTGTTCCTTCTGAGCAGGCTGAGTGAGGTGTAGATCAGACACGTGGATATACTCTATATCTGTCTTCTATCTCTGCTGTTCCTTCTGAGCAGGCTGAGTGAGACACGTGGATATACTCTATTTCTGTCTTCTACCTCTGCTGTTCCTTCTGAGCAGGCTGAGTGAGGTGTAGATCAGACACGTGGATATACTCTATCTCTGTCTTCTATCTCTGCTGTTCTTTCTGAGCAGGCTGAGTGAGACACGTGGATATACTCTATCTCTGTCTTCTACCTCTGCTGTTCCTTCTGAGCAGGCTGAGTGAGGTGTAGATCAGACACGTGGATATACTCTATCTCTGTCTTCTACCTCTGCTGTTCCTTCTGAGCAGGCTGAGAGAGACACGTGGATATACTATATCTATGTCTTCTACCTCTGCTGTTCCTTCTCAGCAGGCTGAATGAGACACGTGGATATACTCTATCTCTGTCTTCTACCTCTGCTGTTCCTTCTGAGCAGGCTGAGTGAGACACGTGGATATACTCTATCTCTGTCTTCTACCTCTGCTGTTCCTTCTGAGCAGGCCGAGTGAGGTGTAGATCAGACACGTGGATATACTCTATCTCTGTCTTCTACCTCTGCTGTTCCTTCTGAGCAGGCTGAGTGAGGTGTAGATCAGACACGTGGATATACTCTATCTCTGTCTTCTACCTCTGCTGTTCCTTCTGAGCAGGCTGAATGAGACACGTGGATACACTCTATCTCTGTCTTCTACCTCTGCTGTTCCTTCTGAGCAGGCTGAGTGATTTGTAGATCACACACGTGGATATACTCTATATCTGTCGTCTATCTCTGCTGTTCCTTCTGAGCAGGCTGAGTGAGACACGTGGATATACTCTATCTCTGTCTTATACCTCTGCTGTTCCTTCTGAGCAGGCTGAGTGAGACACGTGGATATACTACATCTCTGTCTTCTACCTCTGCTGTTCCTTCTGAGCAGGCTGAGTGAGACACGTGGATATACTCTATCTCTGTCTTATACCTCTGCTGTTCCTTCTGAGCAGGCTGAGTGAGGTGTAGATCACACACATAGATATAATCTATATCTGTCTTCTATCTCTGCTGTTCCTTCTGAGCAGGCTGACTGAGACACGTGGATATACTATATCTCTGTCTTCTACCTCTGCTGTTCCTTCTGAGCAAGCTGAGTGAGATACGTGGATATACTCTATCTCTGTCTTATACCTCTGCTGTTCCTTCTGAGCAGGCTGAATGAGACACGTGGATATACTCTATCTCTGTCTTCTACCTCTGCTGTTCCTTCTGAGCAGGCTGAGTGAGACACGTGGATATACTCTATCTCTGTCTTCTGCCTCTGCTGTTCCTTCTGAGCAGGCTGAGTGAGGTGTAGATCAGACACGTGGATATACTCTATATCTGTCTTCTATCTCTGCTGTTCCTTCTGAGCAGGCTGAGTGAGACACGTGGATATACTCTATCTCTGTCTTCTACCTCTGCTGTTCCTTCTGAGCAGGCCGAGTGAGGTGTAGATCAGACACGTGGATATACTCTATCTCTGTCTTCTACCTCTGCTGTTCCTTCTGAGCAGGCTGAGTGAGGTGTAGATCAGACACGTGGATATACTCTATCTCTGTCTTCTACCTCTGCTGTTCCTTCTGAGCAGGCTGAATGAGACACGTGGATACACTCTATCTCTGTCTTCTACCTCTGCTGTTCCTTCTGAGCAGGCTGAGTGATTTGTAGATCACACACGTGGATATACTCTATATCTGTCGTCTATCTCTGCTGTTCCTTCTGAGCAGGCTGAGTGAGACACGTGGATATACTCTATATCTGTCTTATACCTCTGCTGTTCCTTCTGAGCAGGCTGAGTGAGACACGTGGATATACTACATCTCTGTCTTCTACCTCTGCTGTTCCTTCTGAGCAGGCTGAGTGAGACACGTGGATATACCCTATCTCTGTCTTATACCTCTGCTGTTCCTTCTGAGCAGGCTGAGTGAGGTGTAGATCACACACATGGATATAATCTATATCTGTCTTCTATCTCTGCTGTTCCTTCTGAGCAGGCTTACTGAGACACGTGGATATACTATATCTCTGTCTTCTACCTCTGCTGTTCCTTCTGAGCAAGCTGAGTGAGATACGTGGATATACTCTATCTCTGTCTTATACCTCTGCTGTTCCTTCTGAGCAGGCTGAGTGAGGTGTAGATCAGACACGTGGATATACTCTATCTCTGTCTTCTACCTCTGGTGTTCCTTCTGAGCAGGCTTAGTGAGGTGTAGATCAGACACGTGGATATACTCTGTCTCTGTCTTCTACCTCTGCTGTTCCTTCTGAGCAGGCTGAGTGAGACACGTGGATATACTATATCTCTGTCTTCTACCTCTGCTGTTCCTTCTGAGCAGGATGAGTGAGACACGTGGATATACTCTATCTGTGTCTTCTACCTCTGCTGTTCCTTCTGAGCAGACTGAGTGAGACACGTGGATATACTATATATCTGTCTTCTACCTCTGCTGTTCCTTCTGAGCAGGCTGAGTGAGACACGTGGATATACTCTATATCTGTCTTCTACCTCTGCTGTTCCTTCTGAGCAGGCTGAGTGAGTTGTAGATCACACACGTGGATATACTCTATATCTGTCTTCTACCTCTGCTGTTCCTTCTGATTAGGCTGAGTGAGACACGTGGATATACTATATCTCTGTCTTCTACCTCTGCTGTTCCTTCTGAGCAAGCTGAGTGAGACACGTGGATATACTCTATCTCTGTCTTATACCTCTGCTGTTCCTTCTGAGCAGGCTGAGTGAGGTGTAGATCAGACACGTATATATACTCTATCTCTGTCTTCTACCTCTGCTGTTCCTTCTGAGCAGGCTGAGTGAGACACGTGGATATACTCTATCTCTGTCTTCTACCTCTGCTGTTCCTTCTGAGCAGGCTAAGTGAGGTGTATATCAGACACGTGGATATACTCTATCTCTGCCTTATACCTCTGCTGTTCCTTCTGAGCAGGCTGAGTGAGGTGTAGATCAGACACGTGGATATACTCTATCTCTGTCTTCTACCTCTGGTGTTCCTTCTGAGCAGGCTTAGTGAGGTGTAGATCAGACACGTGGATATACTCTGTCTCTGTCTTCTACCACTGCTGTTCCTTCTGAGCAGGCTGAGGGAGACACGTGGATATACTATATCTCTGTCTTCTACCTCTGCTGTTCCTTCTGAGCAGGATGAGTGAGACACGTGGATATACTCTATCTGTGTCTTCTACCTCTGCTGTTCCTTCTGAGCAGACTGAGTGAGACACGTGGATATACTATATATCTGTCTTCTACCTCTGCTGTTCCTTCTGAGCAGGCTGAGTGAGACACGTGGATATACTCTATATCTGTCTTCTACCTCTGCTGTTCCTTCTGAGCAGGCTGAGTGAGGTGTAGATCAGACACGTAGATATACTCTATCTCTGTCTTATACCTCTGCTGTTCCTTCTGAGCAGGCTGAGTGAGGTGTAGATCAGACACGTGGATATACTCTATCTCTGTCTTCTACCTCTGGTGTTCCTTCTGAGCAGGCTTAGTGAGGTGTAGATCAGACACGTGGATATACTCTGTCTCTGTCTTCTACCTCTGCTGATCCTTCTGAGCAGGCTGAGTGAGACACGTGGATATACTATATCTCTGTCTTCTACCTCTGCTGTTCCTTCTGAGCAGGATGAGTGAGACACGTGGATATACTCTATATGTGTCTTCTACCTCTGCTGTTCCTTCTGAGCAGACTGAGTGAGACACGTGGATATACTATATATCTGTCTTCTACCTCTGCTGTTCCTTCTGAGCAGGCTGAGTGAGACACGTGGATATACTCTATATCTGTCTTCTACCTCTGCTGTTCCTTCTGAGCAGGCTGAGTGAGTTGTAGATCACACACGTGGATATACTCTATATCTGTCTTCTACCTCTGCTGTTCCTTCTGATTAGGCTGAGTGAGACACGTGGATATACTATATCTCTGTCTTCTACCTCTGCTGTTCCTTCTGAGCAAGCTGAGTGAGACACGTGGATATACTCTATCTCTGTCTTATACCTCTGCTGTTCCTTCTGAGCAGGCTGAGTGAGGTGTTGATCAGACACGTATATATACTCTATCTCTGTCTTCTACCTCTGCTGTTCCTTCTGAGCAGGCTGAGTGAGACACGTGGATATACTATATCTCTGTCTTCTACCTCTGCTGTTCCTTCTGAGCAGGCTAAGTGAGGTGTATATCAGACACGTGGATATACTCTATCTCTGCCTTATACCTCTGCTGTTCCTTCTGAGCAGGCTGAGTGAGACACGTGGATATACTCTATCTCTGTCTTATACCTCTGCTGTTCCTTCTGAGCAGGCTAAGTGAGGTGTATATCAGACACATGGATATACTCTATCTCTGCCTTATACCTCTGCTGTTCTTTCTGAGCAGGCTTAGTGAGGTGTAGATCAGACACGTGGATATACTCTGTCTCTGTCTTCTACCTCTGCTGTTCCTTCTGAGCAGGCTGAGTGAGACACGTGGATATACTATATATCTGTCTTCTACCTCTGCTGTTCCTTCTGAGCAGGATGAGTGATACACGTGGATATACTCTATCTCTGTCTTCTACCTCTGCTGTTCCTTCTGAGCAGACTGAGTGAGACACGTGGATATACTATATATCTGTCTTCTACCTCTGCTGTTCCTTCTGAGCAGGCTGAGTGAGTTGTAGATCACACACGTGGATATACTCTATATCTGTCTTCTACCTCTGCTGTTCCTTCTGATTAGGCTGAGTGAGACACGTGGATATACTATATCTCTGTCTTCTACCTCTGCTGTTCCTTCTGAGCAAGCTGAGTGAGACACGTGGATATACTCTATCTCTGTCTTATACCTCTGCTGTTCCTTCTGAGCAGGCTGAGTGAGGTGTAGATCAGACACGTATATATACTCTATCTCTGTCTTCTACCTCTGCTGTTCCTTCTGAGCAGGCTGAGTGAGACACGTGTATATACTCTATCTCTGTCTTCTACCTCTGCTGTTCCTTCTGAGCAGGCTAAGTGAGGTGTATATCGGACACGTGGATATACTCTATCTCTGCCTTATACCTCTGCTGTTCCTTCTGAGCAGGCTGAGTGAGACACGTGGATATACTCTATCTCTGTCTTCTACCTCTGCTGTTCCTTCTGAGCAGGCTGAGTGAGGTGTAGATCAGACACGTGGATATACTCTATCTCTGTCTTATACCTCTGCTGTTCTTTCTGAGCAGGCTGAGTGAGACACGTGGATATACTACATCTCTGTATTCTACCTCTGCTGTTCCTTCTCAGCAGGCTGAGTGAGACACGTGGATATACTCTATCTCTGTCTTATACCTCTGCTGTTCCTTCTGAGCAGGCTGAGTGAGGTGTAGATCAGACACGTGGATATACTCTATCTCTGTCTTCTACCTCTGGTGTTCCTTCTGAGCAGGCTGAGTGAGACACGTGGATATACTACATCTCTGTCTTCTACCTCTGCTGTTCCTTCTGAGCAGGCTGAGTGAGACACGTGGATATACTCTATCTCTGTCTTATACCTCTGCTGTTCCTTCTGAGCAGGCTGAGTGAGGTGTAGATCACACACGTGTATATACTCTATCTCTGTCTTCTACCTCTGCTGTTCCTTCTGAGCAGGCTGAGTGAGACACGTGGATATACTATATCTATGTCTTCTACCTCTGCTGTTCCTTCTGAGCAAGCTGAGTGAGACACGTGGATATACTCTATCTCTGTCTTATACCTCTGCTGTTCCTTCTGAGCAGGCTAAGTAAGGTGTATATCAGACACGTGGATATACTCTATCTCTGCCTTATACCTCTGCTGTTCCTTCTGAGCAGGCTGAGTGAGACAGGTGGATATACTCTATCTCTGTCTTATACCTCTGCTGTTCCTTCTGAGCAGGCTGAGTGAGACACGTGGATATACTACATCTCTGTCTTCTACCTCTGCTTTTCCTTCTTAGCAGGCTGAGTGAGACACGTGGATATACTCTATCTCTGTCTTATACCTCTGCTGTTCCTTCTGAGCAGGCTGAGTGAGGTGTAGATCACACACATGGATATACTCTATATCTGTCTTCTATCTCTGCTGTTCCTTCTGAGCAGGCTGACTGAGACACGGGGATATACTATATCTCTGTCTTCTACCTCTGCTGTTCCTTCTGAGCAAGCTGAGTGAGATACGTGGATATACTCTATCTCTGTCTTATACCTCTGCTGTTCCTTCTGAGCAGGCTGAGTGAGGTGTAGATCAGACACGTGGATATACCCTATCTCTGTCTTCTATCTCTGGTGTTCCTTCTGAGCAGGCTTAGTGAGGTGTAGATCAGACACGTGGATATACTCTGTCTCTGTCTTCTACCTCTGCTGTTCCTTCTGAGCAGACTGAGTGAGACACGTGGATATACTATATATCTGTCTTCTACCTCTGCTGTTCCTTCTGAGCAGGCTGAGTGAGACACGTGGATATACTATATATCTGTCTTCTACCTCTGCTGTTCCTTCTGAGCAGGCTGAGTGAGTTGTAGATCACACACGTGGATATACTCTATATCTGTCTTCTACCTCTGTTGTTCCTTTTGATTAGGCTGAGTGAGACACGTGGATATACTATATCTCTGTCTTCTACCTCTGCTGTTCCTTCTGAGCAAGCTGAGTGAGACACGTGGATATACTCTATCTCTGTCTTATACCTCTGCTGTTCCTTCTGAGCAGGCTGAGTGAGGTGTAGATCAGACACGTATATATACTCTATCTCTGTCTTCTACCTCTGCTGTTCCTTCTGAGCAGGCTGAGTGAGACACGTGGATATACTCTATCTCTGTCTTCTACCTCTGCTGTTCCTTCTGAGCAGACTGAGTGAGACACGTGGATATACTATATCTCTGTCTTCTACCTCTGCTGTTCCTTCTGAGCAGGATGAGTGATACACGTGGATATACTCTATCTCTGTCTTCTACCTCTGCTGTTCCTTCTGAGCAGACTGAGTGAGACACGTGGATATACTATATATCTGTCTTCTACCTCTGCTGTTCCTTCTGAGCAGGCTGAGTGAGACACGTGGATATACTCTATATCTGTCTTCTACCTCTGCTGTTCCTTCTGAGCAGGCTGAGTGAGTTGTAGATCACACACGTGGATATACTCTATATCTGTCTTCTACCTCTGCTGTTCCTTCTGATTAGGCTGAGTGAGACACGTGGATATACTATATCTCTGTCTTCTACCTCTGCTGTTCCTTCTGAGCAAGCTGAGTGAGACACGTGGATATACTCTATCTCTGTCTTATACCTCTGCTGTTCCTTCTGAGCAGGCTGAGTGAGGTGTAGATCAGACACGTATATATACTCTATCTCTGTCTTCTACCTCTGCTGTTCCTTCTGAGCAGGCTGAGTGAGACACGTGTATATACTCTATCTCTGTCTTCTACCTCTGCTGTTCCTTCTGAGCAGGCTAAGTGAGGTGTATATCGGACACGTGGATATACTCTATCTCTGCCTTATACCTCTGCTGTTCCTTCTGAGCAGGCTGAGTGAGACACGTGGATATACTCTATCTCTGTCTTCTACCTCTGCTGTTCCTTCTGAGCAGGCTGAGTGAGGTGTAGATCAGACACGTGGATATACTCTATCTCTGTCTTATACCTCTGCTGTTCTTTCTGAGCAGGCTGAGTGAGACACGTGGATATACTACATCTCTGTCTTCTACCTCTGCTGTTCCTTCTCAGCAGGCTGAGTGAGACACGTGGATATACTCTATCTCTGTCTTATACCTCTGCTGTTCCTTCTGAGCAGGCTGAGTGAGGTGTAGATCAGACACGTGGATATACTCTATCTCTGTCTTCTACCTCTGGTGTTCCTTCTGAGCAGGCTGAGTGAGACACGTGGATATACTACATCTCTGTCTTCTACCTCTGCTGTTCCTTCTGAGCAGGCTGAGTGAGACACGTGGATATACTCTATCTCTGTCTTATACCTCTGCTGTTCCTTCTGAGCAGGCTGAGTGAGGTGTAGATCACACACGTGTATATACTCTATCTCTGTCTTCTACCTCTGCTGTTCCTTCTGAGCAGGCTGAGTGAGACACGTGGATATACTATATCTATGTCTTCTACCTCTGCTGTTCCTTCTGAGCAAGCTGAGTGAGACACGTGGATATACTCTATCTCTGTCTTATACCTCTGCTGTTCCTTCTGAGCAGGCTAAGTAAGGTGTATATCAGACACGTGGATATACTCTATCTCTGCCTTATACCTCTGCTGTTCCTTCTGAGCAGGCTGAGTGAGACAGGTGGATATACTCTATCTCTGTCTTATACCTCTGCTGTTCCTTCTGAGCAGGCTGAGTGAGACACGTGGATATACTACATCTCTGTCTTCTACCTCTGCTTTTCCTTCTTAGCAGGCTGAGTGAGACACGTGGATATACTCTATCTCTGTCTTATACCTCTGCTGTTCCTTCTGAGCAGGCTGAGTGAGGTGTAGATCACACACATGGATATACTCTATATCTGTCTTCTATCTCTGCTGTTCCTTCTGAGCAGGCTGACTGAGACACGGGGATATACTATATCTCTGTCTTCTACCTCTGCTGTTCCTTCTGAGCAAGCTGAGTGAGATACGTGGATATACTCTATCTCTGTCTTATACCTCTGCTGTTCCTTCTGAGCAGGCTGAGTGAGGTGTAGATCAGACACGTGGATATACCCTATCTCTGTCTTCTATCTCTGGTGTTCCTTCTGAGCAGGCTTAGTGAGGTGTAGATCAGACACGTGGATATACTCTGTCTCTGTCTTCTACCTCTGCTGTTCCTTCTGAGCAGGCCGAGTGAGACACGTGTATATACTCTATCTCTGTCTTCTACCTCTGCTGTTCCTTCTGAGCAGGCTAAGTGAGGTGTATATCGGACACGTGGATATACTCTATCTCTGCCTTATACCTCTGCTGTTCCTTCTGATTAGGCTGAGTGAGACACGTGGATATACTATATCTCTGTCTTCTACCTCTGCTGTTCCTTCTGAGCAAGCTGAGTGAGACACGTGGATATACTCTATCTCTGTCTTATACCTCTGCTGTTCCTTCTGAGCAGGCTGAGTGAGGTGTAGATCAGACACGTATATATACTCTATCTCTGTCTTCTACCTCTGCTGTTCCTTCTGAGCAGGCTGAGTGAGACACGTGTATATACTCTATCTCTGTCTTCTACCTCTGCTGTTCCTTCTGAGCAGGCTAAGTGAGGTGTATATCGGACACGTGGATATACTCTATCTCTGCCTTATACCTCTGCTGTTCCTTCTGAGCAGGCTGAGTGAGACACGTGGATATACTCTATCTCTGTCTTCTACCTCTGCTGTTCCTTCTGAGCAGGCTGAGTGAGGTGTAGATCAGACACGTGGATATACTCTATCTCTGTCTTATACCTCTGCTGTTCTTTCTGAGCAGGCTGAGTGAGACACGTGGATATACTACATCTCTGTCTTCTACCTCTGCTGTTCCTTCTCAGCAGGCTGAGTGAGACACGTGGATATACTCTATCTCTGTCTTATACCTCTGCTGTTCCTTCTGAGCAGGCTGAGTGAGGTGTAGATCAGACACGTGGATATACTCTATCTCTGTCTTCTACCTCTGGTGTTCCTTCTGAGCAGGCTGAGTGAGACACGTGGATATACTACATCTCTGTCTTCTACCTCTGCTGTTCCTTCTGAGCAGGCTGAGTGAGACACGTGGATATACTCTATCTCTGTCTTATACCTCTGCTGTTCCTTCTGAGCAGGCTGAGTGAGGTGTAGATCACACACGTGTATATACTCTATCTCTGTCTTCTACCTCTGCTGTTCCTTCTGAGCAGGCTGAGTGAGACACGTGGATATACTATATCTATGTCTTCTACCTCTGCTGTTCCTTCTGAGCAAGCTGAGTGAGACACGTGGATATACTCTATCTCTGTCTTATACCTCTGCTGTTCCTTCTGAGCAGGCTAAGTAAGGTGTATATCAGACACGTGGATATACTCTATCTCTGCCTTATACCTCTGCTGTTCCTTCTGAGCAGGCTGAGTGAGACAGGTGGATATACTCTATCTCTGTCTTATACCTCTGCTGTTCCTTCTGAGCAGGCTGAGTGAGACACGTGGATATACTACATCTCTGTCTTCTACCTCTGCTTTTCCTTCTTAGCAGGCTGAGTGAGACACGTGGATATACTCTATCTCTGTCTTATACCTCTGCTGTTCCTTCTGAGCAGGCTGAGTGAGGTGTAGATCACACACATGGATATACTCTATATCTGTCTTCTATCTCTGCTGTTCCTTCTGAGCAGGCTGACTGAGACACGGGGATATACTATATCTCTGTCTTCTACCTCTGCTGTTCCTTCTGAGCAAGCTGAGTGAGATACGTGGATATACTCTATCTCTGTCTTATACCTCTGCTGTTCCTTCTGAGCAGGCTGAGTGAGGTGTAGATCAGACACGTGGATATACCCTATCTCTGTCTTCTATCTCTGGTGTTCCTTCTGAGCAGGCTTAGTGAGGTGTAGATCAGACACGTGGATATACTCTGTCTCTGTCTTCTACCTCTGCTGTTCCTTCTGAGCAGACTGAGTGAGACACGTGGATATACTATATATCTGTCTTCTACCTCTGCTGTTCCTTCTGAGCAGGCTGAGTGAGACACGTGGATATACTCTATATCTGTCTTCTACCTCTGCTGTTCCTTCTGAGCAGGCTGGGTGAGTTGTAGATCACACACGTGGATATACTCTATATCTGTCTTCTACCTCTGTTGTTCCTTTTGATTAGGCTGAGTGAGACACGTGGATATACTATATCTCTGTCTTCTACCTCTGCTGTTCCTTCTGAGCAAGCTGAGTGAGACACGTGGATATACTCTATCTCTGTCTTATACCTCTGCTGTTCCTTCTGAGCAGGCTGAGTGAGGTGTAGATCAGACACGTATATATACTCTATCTCTGTCTTCTACCTCTGCTGTTCCTTCTGAGCAGGCTGAGTGAGACACGTGGATATACTCTATCTCTGTCTTCTACCTCTGCTGTTCCTTCTGAGCAGGCTAAGTGAGGTGTATATCAGACACGTGGATATACTCTATCTCTGCCTTATACCTCTGCTGTTCCTTCTGAGCAGGCTGAGTGAGGTGTAGATCAGACACGTGGATATACTCTATCTCTGTCTTCTACCTCTGGTGTTCCTTCTGAGCAGGCTTAGTGAGGTGTAGATCAGACACGTGGATATACTCTGTCTCTGTCTTCTACCTCTGCTGTTCCTTCTAAGCAGGCTGAGTGAGACACGTGGATATACTATATCTCTGTCTTCTACCTCTGCTGTTCCTTCTGAGCAGGATGAGTGAGACACGTAGATATACTCTATCTGTGTCTTCTACCTCTGCTGTTCCTTCTGAGCAGACTGAGTGAGACACGTGGATATACTATATATCTGTCTTCTACCTCTGCTGTTCCTTCTGAGCAGGCTGAGTGAGACACGTGGATATACTCTATATCTGTCTTCTACCTCTGCTGTTCCTTCTGAGCAGGCTGAGTGAGGTGTAGATCAGACACGTGGATATACTCTATCTCTGTCTTATACCTCTGCTGTTCCTTCTGAGCAGGCTGAGTGAGGTGTAGATCAGACACGTGGATATACTCTATATCTGTCTTCTACCTCTGGTGTTCCTTCTGAGCAGGCTTAGTGAGGTGTAGATCAGACACGTGGATATACTCTGTCTCTGTCTTCTACCTCTGCTGATCCTTCTGAGCAGGCTGAGTGAGACACGTGGATATACTATATCTCTGTCTTCTACCTCTGCTGTTCCTTCTGAGCAGGATGAGTGATACACGTGGATATACTCTATCTCTGTCTTCTACCTCTGCTGTTCCTTCTGAGCAGACTGAGTGAGACACGTGGATATACTATATATATGTCTTCTACCTCTGCTGTTCCTTCTGAGCAGGCTGAGTGAGACACGTGGATATACTCTATCTCTGTCTTCTACCTCTGCTGTTCCTTCTGAGCAGGCTAAGTGAGGTGTATATCAGACACGTGGATATACTCTATCTCTGCCTTATACCTCTGCTGTTCCTTCTGAGCAGGCTGAGTGAGACACGTGGATATACTCTATCTCTGTCTTATACCTCTGCTGTTCCTTCTGAGCAGGCTAAGTGAGGTGTATATCAGACACATGGATATACTCTATCTCTGCCTTATACCTCTGCTGTTCTTTCTGAGCAGGCTTAGTGAGGTGTAGATCAGACACGTGGATATACTCTGTCTATGTCTTCTACCTCTGCTGTTCCTTCTGAGCAGGCTGAGTGAGACACGTGGATATACTATATCTCTGTCTTCTACCTCTGCTGTTCCTTCTGAGCAGGATGAGTGATACACGTGGATATACTCTATTTCTGTCTTCTACCTCTGCTGTTCCTTCTGAGCAGACTGAGTGAGACACGTGGATATACTATATATCTGTCTTCTACCTCTGCTGTTCCTTCTGAGCAGGCTGAGTGAGACACGTGGATATACTCTATATCTGTCTTCTACCTCTGCTGTTCCTTCTGAGCAGGCTGAGTGAGTTGTAGATCACACACGTGGATATACTCTATATCTGTCTTCTACCTCTGCTGTTCCTTCTGATTAGGCTGAGTGAGACACGTGGATATACTATATCTCTGTCTTCTACCTCTGCTGTTCCTTCTGAGCAAGCTGAGTGAGACACGTGGATATACTCTATCTCTGTCTTATACCTCTGCTGTTCCTTCTGAGCAGGCTGAGTGAGGTGTAGATCAGACACGTATATATACTCTATCTCTGTCTTCTACCTCTGCTGTTCCTTCTGAGCAGGCTGAGTGAGACACGTGTATATACTCTATCTCTGTCTTCTACCTCTGCTGTTCCTTCTGAGCAGGCTAAGTGAGGTGTATATCGGACACGTGGATATACTCTATCTCTGCCTTATACCTCTGCTGTTCCTTCTGAGCAGGCTGAGTGAGACACGTGGATATACTCTATCTCTGTCTTCTACCTCTGCTGTTCCTTCTGAGCAGGCTGAGTGAGGTGTAGATCAGACACGTGGATATACTCTATCTCTGTCTTATACCTCTGCTGTTCTTTCTGAGCAGGCTGAGTGAGACACGTGGATATACTACATCTCTGTCTTCTACCTCTGCTGTTCCTTCTCAGCAGGCTGAGTGAGACACGTGGATATACTCTATCTCTGTCTTATACCTCTGCTGTTCCTTCTGAGCAGGCTGAGTGAGGTGTAGATCAGACACGTGGATATACTCTATCTCTGTCTTCTACCTCTGGTGTTCCTTCTGAGCAGGCTGAGTGAGACACGTGGATATACTACATCTCTGTCTTCTACCTCTGCTGTTCCTTCTGAGCAGGCTGAGTGAGACACGTGGATATACTCTATCTCTGTCTTATACCTCTGCTGTTCCTTCTGAGCAGGCTGAGTGAGGTGTAGATCACACACGTGTATATACTCTATCTCTGTCTTCTACCTCTGCTGTTCCTTCTGAGCAGGCTGAGTGAGACACGTGGATATACTATATCTATGTCTTCTACCTCTGCTGTTCCTTCTGAGCAAGCTGAGTGAGACACGTGGATATACTCTATCTCTGTCTTATACCTCTGCTGTTCCTTCTGAGCAGGCTAAGTAAGGTGTATATCAGACACGTGGATATACTCTATCTCTGCCTTATACCTCTGCTGTTCCTTCTGAGCAGGCTGAGTGAGACAGGTGGATATACTCTATCTCTGTCTTATACCTCTGCTGTTCCTTCTGAGCAGGCTGAGTGAGACACGTGGATATACTACATCTCTGTCTTCTACCTCTGTTTTTCCTTCTTAGCAGGCTGAGTGAGACACGTGGATATACTCTATCTCTGTCTTATACCTCTGCTGTTCCTTCTGAGCAGGCTGAGTGAGGTGTAGATCACACACATGGATATACTCTATATCTGTCTTCTATCTCTGCTGTTCCTTCTGAGCAGGCTGACTGAGACACGGGGATATACTATATCTCTGTCTTCTACCTCTGCTGTTCCTTCTGAGCAAGCTGAGTGAGATACGTGGATATACTCTATCTCTGTCTTATACCTCTGCTGTTCCTTCTGAGCAGGCTGAGTGAGGTGTAGATCAGACACGTGGATATACCCTATCTCTGTCTTCTATCTCTGGTGTTCCTTCTGAGCAGGCTTAGTGAGGTGTAGATCAGACACGTGGATATACTCTGTCTCTGTCTTCTACCTCTGCTGTTCCTTCTGAGCAGACTGAGTGAGACACGTGGATATACTATATATCTGTCTTCTACCTCTGCTGTTCCTTCTGAGCAGGCTGAGTGAGACACGTGGATATACTCTATATCTGTCTTCTACCTCTGCTGTTCCTTCTGAGCAGGCTGAGTGAGTTGTAGATCACACACGTGGATATACTCTATATCTGTCTTCTACCTCTGTTGTTCCTTTTGATTAGGCTGAGTGAGACACGTGGATATACTATATCTCTGTCTTCTACCTCTGCTGTTCCTTCTGAGCAAGCTGAGTGAGACACGTGGATATACTCTATCTCTGTCTTATACCTCTGCTGTTCCTTCTGAGCAGGCTGAGTGAGGTGTAGATCAGACACGTATATATACTCTATCTCTGTCTTCTACCTCTGCTGTTCCTTCTGAGCAGGCTGAGTGAGACACGTGGATATACTCTATCTCTGTCTTCTACCTCTGCTGTTCCTTCTGAGCAGGCTAAGTGAGGTGTATATCAGACACGTGGATATACTCTATCTCTGCCTTATACCTCTGCTGTTCCTTCTGAGCAGGCTGAGTGAGGTGTAGATCAGACACGTGGATATACTCTATCTCTGTCTTCTACCTCTGGTGTTCCTTCTGAGCAGGCTTAGTGAGGTGTAGATCAGACACGTGGATATACTCTGTCTCTGTCTTCTACCTCTGCTGTTCCTTCTGAGCAGGCTGAGTGAGACACGTGGATATACTATATCTCTGTCTTCTACCTCTGCTGTTCCTTCTGAGCAGGATGAGTGAGACACGTGGATATACTCTATCTGTGTCTTCTACCTCTGCTGTTCCTTCTGAGCAGACTGAGTGAGACACGTGGATATACTATATATCTGTCTTCTACCTCTGCTGTTCCTTCTGAGCAGGCTGAGTGAGACACGTGGATATACTCTATATCTGTCTTCTACCTCTGCTGTTCCTTCTGAGCAGGCTGAGTGAGGTGTAGATCAGACACGTGGATATACTCTATCTCTGTCTTATACCTCTGCTGTTCCTTCTGAGCAGGCTGAGTGAGGTGTAGATCAGACACGTGGATATACTCTATCTCTGTCTTCTACCTCTTGTGTTCCTTCTGAGCAGGCTTAGTGAGGTGTAGATCAGACACGTGGATATACTCTGTCTCTGTCTTCTACCTCTGCTGATCCTTCTGAGCAGGCTGAGTGAGACACGTGGATATACTATATCTCTGTCTTCTACCTCTGCTGTTCCTTCTGAGCAGGATGAGTGAGACACGTGGATATACTCTATATGTGTCTTCTACCTCTGCTGTTCCTTCTGAGCAGACTGAGTGAGACACGTGGATATACTATATATCTGTCTTCTACCTCTGCTGTTCCTTCTGAGCAGGCTGAGTGAGACACGTGGATATACTCTATATCTGTCTTCTACCTCTGCTGTTTCTTCTGAGCAGGCTGAGTGAGTTGTAGATCACACACGTGGATATACTCTATATCTGTCTTCTACCTCTGCTGTTCCTTCTGATTAGGCTGAGTGAGACACGTGGATATACTATATCTCTGTCTTCTACCTCTGCTGTTCCTTCTGAGCAAGCTGAGTGAGACACGTGGATATACTCTATCTCTGTCTTATACCTCTGCTGTTCCTTCTGAGCAGGCTGAGTGAGGTGTAGATCAGACACGTGGATATACTCTATATCTGTCTTCTACCTCTGGTGTTCCTTCTGAGCAGGCTGAGTGAGACACGTGGATATACTCTATCTCTGTCTTCTACCTCTGCTGTTCCTTCTGAGCAGGCTAAGTGAGGTGTATATCAGACACGTGGATATACTCTATCTCTGCCTTATACCTCTGCTGTTCCTTCTGAGCAGGCTGAGTGAGACACGTGGATATACTCTATCTCTGTCTTATACCTCTGCTGTTCCTTCTGAGCAGGCTAAGTGAGGTGTATATCAGACACATGGATATACTCTATCTCTGCCTTATACCTCTGCTGTTCTTTCTGAGCAGGCTTAGTGAGGTGTAGATCAGACACGTGGATATACTCTGTCTCTGTCTTCTACCTCTGCTGTTCCTTCTGAGCAGGCTGAGTGAGACACGTGGATATACTATATCTCTGTCTTCTACCTCTGCTGTTCCTTCTGAGCAGGATGAGTGATACACGTGGATATACTCTATCTCTGTCTTCTACCTCTGCTGTTCCTTCTGAGCAGACTGAGTGAGACACGTGGATATACTATATATCTGTCTTCTACCTCTGCTGTTCCTTCTGAGCAGGCTGAGTGAGACACGTGGATATACTCTATATCTGTCTTCTACCTCTGCTGTTCCTTCTGAGCAGGCTGAGTGAGTTGTAGATCACACACGTGGATATACTCTATATCTGTCTTCTACCTCTGCTGTTCCTTCTGATTAGGCTGAGTGAGACACGTGGATATACTATATCTCTGTCTTCTACCTCTGCTGTTCCTTCTGAGCAAGCTGAGTGAGACACGTGGATATACTCTATCTCTGTCTTCTACCTCTGCTGTTCCTTCTGAGCAGGCTAAGTGAGGTGTATATCGGACACGTGGATATACTCTATCTCTGCCTTATACCTCTGCTGTTCCTTCTGAGCAGGCTGAGTGAGACACGTGGATATACTCTATCTCTGTCTTCTACCTCTGCTGTTCCTTCTGAGCAGGCTGAGTGAGGTGTAGATCAGACACGTGGATATACTCTATCTCTGTCTTATACCTCTGCTGTTCTTTCTGAGCAGGCTGAGTGAGACACGTGGATATACTCTATCTCTGTCTTCTACCTCTGCTGTTCCTTCTGAGCAGGATGAGTGATACACGTGGATATACTCTATCTCTGTCTTCTACCTCTGCTGTTCCTTCTGAGCAGACTGAGTGAGACACGTGGATATACTATATATCTGTCTTCTACCTCTGCTGTTCCTTCTGAGCAGGCTGAGTGAGACACGTGGATATACTCTATATCTGTCTTCTACCTCTGCTGTTCCTTCTGAGCAGGCTGAGTGAGTTGTAGATCACACACGTGGATATACTCTATATCTGTCTTCTACCTCTGCTGTTCCTTCTGATTAGGCTGAGTGAGACACGTGGATATACTATATCTCTGTCTTCTACCTCTGCTGTTCCTTCTGAGCAAGCTGAGTGAGACACGTGGATATACTCTATCTCTGTCTTCTACCTCTGCTGTTCCTTCTGAGCAGGCTAAGTGAGGTGTATATCGGACACGTGGATATACTCTATCTCTGCCTTATACCTCTGCTGTTCCTTCTGAGCAGGCTGAGTGAGACACGTGGATATACTCTATCTCTGTCTTCTACCTCTGCTGTTCCTTCTGAGCAGGCTGAGTGAGGTGTAGATCAGACACGTGGATATACTCTATCTCTGTCTTATACCTCTGCTGTTCTTTCTGAGCAGGCTGAGTGAGACACGTGGATATACTACATCTCTGTCTTCTACCTCTGCTGTTCCTTCTCAGCAGGCTGAGTGAGACACGTGGATATACTCTATCTCTGTCTTATACCTCTGCTGTTCCTTCTGAGCAGGCTGAGTGAGGTGTAGATCAGACACGTGGATATACTCTATCTCTGTCTTCTACCTCTGGTGTTCCTTCTGAGCAGGCTGAGTGAGACACGTGGATATACTACATCTCTGTCTTCTACCTCTGCTGTTCCTTCTGAGCAGGCTGAGTGAGACACGTGGATATACTCTATCTCTGTCTTATACCTCTGCTGTTCCTTCTGAGCAGGCTGAGTGAGGTGTAGATCACACACGTGTATATACTCTATCTCTGTCTTCTACCTCTGCTGTTCCTTCTGAGCAGGCTGAGTGAGACACGTGGATATACTATATCTATGTCTTCTACCTCTGCTGTTCCTTCTGAGCAAGCTGAGTGAGACACGTGGATATACTCTATCTATGTCTTATACCTCTGCTGTTCCTTCTGAGCAGGCTAAGTAAGGTGTATATCAGACACGTGGATATACTCTATCTCTGCCTTATACCTCTGCTGTTCCTTCTGAGCAGGCTGAGTGAGACAGGTGGATATACTCTATCTCTGTCTTATACCTCTGCTGTTCCTTCTGAGCAGGCTGAGTGAGACACGTGGATATACTACATCTCTGTCTTCTACCTCTGCTTTTCCTTCTTAGCAGGCTGAGTGAGACACGTGGATATACTCTATCTCTGTCTTATACCTCTGCTGTTCCTTCTGAGCAGGCTGAGTGAGGTGTAGATCACACACATGGATATACTCTATATCTGTCTTCTATCTCTGCTGTTCCTTCTGAGCAGGCTGACTGAGACACGGGGATATACTATATCTCTGTCTTCTACCTCTGCTGTTCCTTCTGAGCAAGCTGAGTGAGATACGTGGATATACTCTATCTCTGTCTTATACCTCTGCTGTTCCTTCTGAGCAGGCTGAGTGAGGTGTAGATCAGACACGTGGATATACCCTATCTCTGTCTTCTATCTCTGGTGTTCCGTCTGAGCAGGCTTAGTGAGGTGTAGATCAGACACGTGGATATACTCTGTCTCTGTCTTCTACCTCTGCTGTTCCTTCTGAGCAGACTGAGTGAGACACGTGGATATACTATATATCTGTCTTCTACCTCTGCTGTTCCTTCTGAGCAGGCTGAGTGAGACACGTGGATATACTCTATATCTGTCTTCTACCTCTGCTGTTCCTTCTGAGCAGGCTGAGTGAGTTGTAGATCACACACGTGGATATACTCTATATCTGTCTTCTACCTCTGTTGTTCCTTTTGATTAGGCTGAGTGAGACACGTGGATATACTATATCTCTGTCTTCTACCTCTGCTGTTCCTTCTCAGCAAGCTGAGTGAGACACGTGGATATACTCTATCTCTGTCTTATACCTCTGCTGTTCCTTCTGAGCAGGCTGAGTGAGGTGTAGATCAGACACGTATATATACTATATCTCTGTATTCTACCTCTGCTGTTCCTTCTGAGCAGGCTGAATGAGACACGTGGATATACTCTATCTCTGTCTTCTACCTCTGCTGTTCCTTCTGAGCAGGCTGAGAGAGACACGTGGATATACTATATCTCTGTCTTCTACCTCTGCTGTTCCTTCTGAGCAGGCTGAGTGAGACACGTGGATATACTCTATCTCTGTCTTCTACCTCTGCTGTTCCTTCTGAGCAGGCTGAGTGAGACACGTGGATATACTATATCTATGTCTTCTACCTCTGCTGTTCCTTCTGAGCAAGCTGAGTGATACACGTGGATATACTCTATCTATGTATTATACCTCTGCTGTTCCTTCTGAGCAGGCTAAGTGAGGTGTAGATCAGACACGTGGATATACTCTATCTCTGCCTTCTACCTCTGCTGTTCCTTCTGAGCAGGCTGAGTGAGACACGTGGATATACTCTATCTCTGTCTTCTACCTCTGCTGTTCCTTCTGAGCAGGCCGAGTGAGGTGTAGATCAGACACGTGGATATACTCTATCTCTGTCTTCTACCTCTGCTGTTCCTTCTGAGCAGGCTGAGTGAGGTGTAGATCAGACACGTGGATATACTCTATCTATGTCTTCTACCTCTGCTGTTCCTTCTGAGCAGGCTGAGTGAGACACGTGGATATACTCTATCTCTGTCTTCTACCTCTGCTGTTCCTTCTGAGCAGGCTGAGTGAGACACGTGGATATACTCTATCTCTGTCTTATACCTCTGCTGTTCCTTCTGAGCAGGCTGAGTGAGTTGTAGATCACACACGTGGATATACTATATATCTGTCTTCTACCTCTGCTGTTCCGTCTGAGCAGGCTGAGTGAGACACGTGGATATACTCTATCTCTGTCTTCTACCTCTGCTGTTCCTTCTGAGCAGGCTGAGTGAGGTGTAGATCAGACACGTGGATATACTCTATATATGTCTTCTATCTCTGCTGTTCCTTCTGAGCATGCTTAGTGAGACACGTGGATATACTCTATCTCTGTCTTCTACCTCTGCTGTTCCTTCTGAGCAGGCTGAGTGAGGTGTAGATCAGACACGTGGATATACTCTATCTCTGTCTTCTACCTCTGCTGTTCCTTCTGAGCAGGCTGAGTGAGACACGTGGATATACTCTATCTCTGTCTTCTACCTCTGCTGTTCCTTCTGAGCAGGCTGAGTGTGTCACGTGGATATACTCCATCTGTGTCTTATACCTCTGCTGTTCCTTCTGAGCAGGTCGAGTGAGGTGTATATCAGACACGTGGATATACTCTATCTCTGTCTTCTACCTCTGCTGTTCCTTCTGAGCAGGCTGAGTGAGACACGTGGATATACTCTATCTCTGTCTTATACCTCTGCTGTTCCTTCTGAGCAGGCTGAGTGAGGTGTAGATCAGACACGTGGATATACTCTATCTCTGTCTTCTACCTCTGCTGTTCCTTCTGAGCAGGCTGAGTGAGACACGTGGATATACTATATCTCTGTCCTATACCTCTGCTGTTCCTTCTGAGCAGGCTGAGTGAGACACGTGGATATACTCTATCTCTGTCTTCTACCTCTGCTGTTCCTTCTGAGCAGGCTGAGAGAGACACGTGGATATACTATATCTCTGTCTTCTACCTCTGCTGTTCCTTCTGAGCAGGCTGAGTGAGACACGTGGATATACTCTATCTCTGTCTTCTACCTCTGCTGTTCCTTCTGAGCAGGCTGAGTGAGGTGTAGATCACACACGTGTATATACTCTATCTCTGTCTTCTACCTCTGCTGTTCCTTCTGAGCAGGCTGAGTGAGACACGTGGATATACTATATCTATGTCTTCTACCTCTGCTGTTCCTTCTGAGCAAGCTGAGTGAGACACGTGGATATACTATATCTATGTCTTATACCTCTGCTGTTCCTTCTGAGCAGGCTAAGTGAGGTGTAGATCAGACACGTGGATATACTCTATCTCTGCCTTCTACCTCTGCTGTTCCTTCTGAGCAGGCTGAGTGAGACACGTGGATATACTCTATCTCTGTCTTCTACCTCTGCTGTTCCTTCTGAGCAGGCCGAGTGAGGTGTAGATCAGACACGTGGATATACTCTATCTCTGTCTTCTACCTCTGCTGTTCCTTCTGAGCAGGCTGAGTGAGGTGTAGATCAGACACGTGGATATACTCTATCTCTGTCTTCTACCTCTGCTGTTCCTTCTGAGCAGGCTGAGTGAGACACGTGGATATACTCTATCTCTGTCTTCTACCTCTGCTGTTCCTTCTGAGCAGGATGAGTGAGGTGTAGATCACACACGTGTATATACTCTATCTCTGTCTTCTACCTCTGTTGTTCCTTCTGAGCAGGCTGAGTGAGACACGTGGATATACTATATCTATGTCTTCTACCTCTGCTGTTCCTTCTGAGCAAGCTGAGTGAGACACGTGGATATACTCTATCTATGTCTTATACCTCTGCTGTTCCTTCTGAGCAGGCTAAGTGAGGTGTAGATCAGACACGTGGATATACTCTATCTCTGCCTTCTACCTCTGCTGTTTCTTCTGAGCAGGCTGAGTGAGACACGTGGATATACTCTATCTCTGTCTTCTACCTCTGCTGTTCCTTCTGAGCAGGCCGAGTGAGGTGTAGATCAGACACGTGGATATACTCTATATCTGTCTTCTACCTCTGCTGTTCCTTCTGAGCAGGCTGAGTGAGGTGTAGATCAGACACGTGGATATACTCTATCTCTGTCTTCTACCTCTGCTGTTCCTTCTGAGCAGGCTGAGTGAGACACGTGGATATACTCTATCTCTGTCTTATACCTATGCTGTTCCTTCTGAGCAGGCTGAGTGAGACACGTGGATATACTCTATCTCTGTCTTCTACCTCTGCTGTTCCTTCTGAGCAGGCTGAGTGAGACACGTGGATATAATATATCTCTGTCTTCTACCTCTGCTGTTCCTTCTGAGCAGGCTGAGTGAGACACGTGGATATACTCTATCTCTGTATTATACCTCTGCTGTTCCTTCTGAGCAGGCTGAGTGAGTTGTAGATCACACACGTGGATATACTATATATCTGTCTTCTACCTCTGCTGTTCCGTCTGAGCAGGCTGAGTGAGACACGTGGATATACTCTATCTCTCTCTTCTACCTCTGCTGTTCCTTCTGAGCAGGCTGAGTGAGGTGTAGATCAGACACGTGGATATACTCTATATCTGTCTTCTATCTCTGCTGTTCCTTCTGAGCAGGCTTAGTGAGACACGTGGATATACTCTATCTCTGTCTTCTACCTCTGCTGTTCCTTCTGAGCAGGCTGAGTGAGGTGTAGATCAGACAAGTGGATATACTCTATCTCTGTCTTCTACCTCTGCTGTTCCTTCTGAGCAGGCTGAGTGAGACACGTGGATATACTCTATCTCTGTCTTCTACCTCTGCTGTTCCTTCTGAGCAGGCTGAGTGTGTCACGTGGATATACTCCATCTGTGTCTTATACCTCTGCTGTTCCTTCTGAGCAGGTCGAGTGAGGTGTATATCAGACACGTGGATATACTCTATCTCTGTCTTCTACCTCTGCTGTTCCTTCTGAGCAGGCTGAGGGAGACACGTGGATATACTATATCTCTGTCTTATACCTCTGCTGTTCCTTCTGAGCAGGCTGAGTGAGACACGTGGATATACTCTATCTCTGTCTTATACCTCTGCTGTTCCTTCTGAGCAGGCTGAGTGAGGTGTAGATCAGACACGTGGATATACTCTATCTCTGTCTTCTACCTCTGCTGTTCCTTCTGAGCAGGCTCAGTGAGACACGTGGATATACTATATCTCTGTCTTATACCTCTGCTGTTCCTTCTGAGCAGGCTGAGTGAGACACGTGGATATACTCTATCTCTGTCTTCTACCTCTGCTGTTCCTTCTGAGCAGGCTGAGAGAGACACGTGGATATACTATATCTCTGTCTTCTACCTCTGCTGTTCCTTCTGAGCAGGCTGAGTGAGACACGTGGATATACTCTATCTCTGTCTTCTACCTCTGCTGTTCCTTCTGAGCAGGCTGAGTGAGGTGTAGATCACACACGTGTATAAACTCTATCTCTGTCTTCTACCTCTGCTGTTCCTTCTGAGCAGGCTGAGTGAGACACGTGGATATACTATATCTATGTCTTCTACCTCTGCTGTTCCTTCTGAGCAAGCTGAGTGAGACACGTGGATATACTCTATCTCTGTCTTATACCTCTGCTGTTCCTTCTGAGCAGGCTAAGTAAGGTGTATATCAGACACGTGGATATACTCTATCTCTGCCTTATACCTCTGCTGTTCCTTCTGAGCAGGCTGAGTGAGACAGGTGGATATACTCTATCTCTGTCTTATACCTCTGCTGTTCCTTCTGAGCAGGCTGAGTGAGACACGTGGATATACTACATCTCTGTCTTCTACCTCTGCTTTTCCTTCTTAGCAGGCTGAGTGAGACACGTGGATATACTCTATCTCTGTCTTATACCTCTGCTGTTCCTTCTGAGCAGGCTGAGTGAGGTGTAGATCACACACATGGATATACTCTATATCTGTATTCTATCTCTGCTGTTCCTTCTGAGCAGGCTGACTGAGACACGTGGATATACTATATCTCTGTCTTCTACCTCTGCTGTTCCTTCTGAGCAAGCTGAGTGAGATACGTGGATATACTCTATCTCTGTCTTATACCTCTGCTGTTCCTTCTGAGCAGGCTGAGTGAGGTGTAGATCAGACACGTGGATATACTCTATCTCTGTCTTCTACCTCTGGTGTTCCTTCTGAGCAGGCTTAGTGAGGTGTAGATCAGACACGTGGATATACTCTGTCTCTGTCTTCTACCTCTGCTGTTCCTTCTGAGCAGACTGAGTGAGACACGTGGATATACTATATATCTGTCTTCTACCTCTGCTGTTCCTTCTGAGCAGGCTGAGTGAGACACGTGGATATACTCTATATCTGTCTTCTACCTCTGCTGTTCCTTCTGAGCAGGCTGAGTGAGTTGTAGATCACACACGTGGATATACTCTATATCTGTCTTCTACCTCTGCTGTTCCTTTTGATTAGGCTGAGTGAGACACGTGGATATACTCTATCTCTGTCTTCTACCTCTGCTGTTCCTTCTGAGCAGGCCGAGTGAGGTGTAGATCAGACACGTGGATATACTCTATCTCTGTCTTCTACCTCTGCTGTTCCTTCTGAGCAGGCTGAGTGAGACACGTGGATATACTCTATCTCTGTCTTCTACCTCTGCTGTTCCTTCTGAGCAGGCTGTGTGAGACACGTGGATATACTATATCTATGTCTTCTACCTCTGCTGTTCCTTCTGAGCAAGCTGAGTGAGACACGTGGATATACTCTATCAATGTCTTATACCTCTGCTGTTCCTTCTGAGCAGGCTAAGTGAGGTGTAGATCAGACACGTGGATATACTCTATCTCTGCCTTCTACCTCTGCTGTTCCTTCTGAGCAGGCTGAGTGAGACACGTGGATATACTCTATCTCTGTCTTCTACCTCTGCTGTTCCTTCTGAGCAGGCCGAGTGAGGTGTAGATCAGACACGTGGATATACTCTATCTCTGTCTTCTACCTCTGCTGTTCCTTCTGAGCAGGCTGAGTGAGGTGTAGATCAGACACGTGGATATACTCTATCTCTGTCTTCTACCTCTGCTGTTCCTTCTGAGCAGGCTGAGTGAGACACGTGGATATACTATATCTCTGTCTTATACCTATGCTGTTCCTTCTGAGCAGGCTGAGTGAGACACGTGGATATACTCTATCTCTGTCTTTAACCTCTGCTGTTCCTTCTGAGCAGGCTGAGTGAGACACGTGGATATACTATATCTCTGTCTTCTACCTCTGCTGTTCCTTCTGAGCAGGCTGAGTGAGACACGTGGATATACTCTATCTCTGTCTTATACCTCTGCTGTTCCTTCTGAGCAGGCTGAGTGAGTTGTAGATCACACACGTGGATATACTATATATCTGTCTTCTACCTCTGCTGTTCCGTCTGAGCAGGCTGAGTGAGACACGTGGATATACTCTATCTCTGTCTTCTACCTCTGCTGTTCCTTCTGAGCAGGCTGAGTGAGGTGTAGATCAGACACGTGGATATACTCTATATCTGTCTTCTATCTCTGCTGTTCCTTCTGAGCAGGCTTAGTGAGACACGTGGATATACTCTATCTCTGTCTTCTACCTCTGCTGTTCCTTCTGAGCAGGCTGAGTGAGGTGTAGATCAGACACGTGGATATACTCTATCTCTGTCTTCTACCTCTGCTGTTCCTTCTGAGCAGGCTGAGTGAGACACGTGGATATACTCTATCTCTGTCTTCTACCTCTGCTGTTCCTTCTGAGCAGGCTGAGTGTGTCACGTGGATATACTCCATCTGTGTCTTATACCTCTGCTGTTCCTTCTGAGCAGGTCGAGTGAGGTGTATATCAGACACGTGGATATACTCTATCTCTGTCTTCTACCTCTGCTGTTCCTTCTGAGCAGGCTGAGTGAGACACGTGGATATACTCTATCTCTGTCTTATACCTCTGCTGTTCCTTCTGAGCAGGCTGAGTGAGGTGTAGATCAGACACGTGGATATACTCTATCTCTGTCTTCTACCTCTGCTGTTCCTTCTGAGCAGGCTGAGTGAGACACGTGGATATACTATATCTCTGTCTTATACCTCTGCTGTTCCTTCTGAGCAGGCTGAGTGAGACACGTGGATATACTCTATCTCTGTCTTCTACCTCTGCTGTTCCTTCTGAGCAGGCTGAGAGAGACACGTGGATATACTATATATCTGTCTTCTACCTCTGCTGTTCCTTCTGAGCAGGCTGAGTGAGACACGTGGATATACTCTATCTCTGTCTTCTACCTCTGCTGTTCCTTCTGAGCAGGCTGAGTGAGGTGTAGATCACACACGTGTATATACTCTATCTCTGTCTTCTACCTCTGCTGTTCTTTCTGAGCAGGCTGAGTGAGACACGTGGATATACTATATCTATGTCTTCTACCTCTGCTGTTCCTTCTGAGCAAGCTGAGTGAGACACGTGGATATACTATATCTATGTCTTATACCTCTGCTGTTCCTTCTGAGCAGGCTAAGTGAGGTGTAGATCAGACACGTGGATATACTCTATCTCTGCCTTCTACCTCTGCTGTTCCTTCTGAGCAGGCTGATTGAGACACGTGGATATACTCTATCTCTGTCTTCTACCTCTGCTGTTCCTTCTGAGCTGGCCGAGTGAGGTGTAGATCAGACACGTGGATATACTCTATCTCTGTCTTCTACCTCTGCTGTTCCTTCTGAGCAGGCTGAGTGAGACACGTGGATATACTCTATCTCTGTCTTCTACCTCTGCTGTTCCTTCTGAGCAGGCTGAGTGAGGTGTAGATCACACACGTGTATATACTCTATCTCTGTCTTCTACCTCTGCTGTTCCTTCTGAGCAGGCTGAGTGAGACACGTGGATATACTATATCTATGTCTTCTACCTCTGCTGTTCCTTCTGAGCAAGCTGAGTGAGACACGTGGATATACTCTATCTATGTATTATACCTCTGCTGTTCCTTCTGAGCAGGCTAAGTGAGGTATAGATCAGACACGTGGATATACTCTATCTCTGCCTTCTACCTCTGCTGTTCCTTCTGAGCAGGCTGAGTGAGACACGTGGATATACTCTATCTCTGTCTTCTACCTCTGCTGTTCCTTCTGAGCAGGCCGAGTGAGGTGTAGATCAGACACGTGGATATACTCTATCTCTGTCTTCTACCTCTGCTGTTCCTTCTGAGCAGGCTGAGTGAGGTGTAGATCAGACACGTGGATATACTCTATCTCTGTCTTCTACCTCTGCTGTTCCTTCTGAGCAGGCTGAGTGAGACACGTGGATATACTCTATCTCTGTCTTATACCTATGCTGTTCCTTCTGAGCAGGCTGAGTGAGACACGTGGATATACTCTATCTCTGTCTTCTACCTCTGCTGTTCCTTCTGAGCAGGCTGAGTGAGACACGTGGATATACTATATCTCTGTCTTCTACCTCTGCTGTTCCTTCTGAGCAGGCTGAGTGAGACACGTGGATATACTCTATCTCTGTATTATACCTCTGCTGTTCCTTCTGAGCAGGCTGAGTGAGTTGTAGATCACACACGTGGATATACTATATATCTGTCTTCTATCTCTGCTGTTCCTTCTGAGCAGGCTTAGTGAGACACGTGGATATACTCTATCTCTGTCTTCTACCTCTGCTGTTCCTTCTGAGCAGGCTGAGTGAGGTGTAGATCAGACACGTGGATATACTCTATCTCTGTCTTCTACCTCTGCTGTTCCTTCTGAGCAGGCTGAGTGAGACACGTGGATATACTCTATCTCTGTCTTCTAACTCTGCTGTTCCTTCTGAGCAGGCTGAGTGTGTCACGTGGATATACTCCATCTGTGTCTTATACCTCTGCTGTTCCTTCTGAGCAGGTCGAGTGAGGTGTATATCAGACACGTGGATATACTCTATCTCTGTCTTCTACCTCTGCTGTTCCTTCTGAGCAGGCTGAGAGAGACACGTGGATATACTATATCTCTGTCTTCTACCTCTGCTGTTCCTTCTGAGCAGGCTGAGTGAGACACGTGGATATACTCTATCTCTGTCTTCTACCTCTGCTGTTCCTTCTGAGCAGGCTGAGTGAGGTGTAGATCACACACGTGTATATACTCTATCTCTGTCTTCTACCTCTGCTGTTCCTTCTGAGCAGGCTGAGTGAGACACGTGGATATACAATATCTATGTCTTCTACCTCTGCTGTTCCTTCTGATCAAGCTGAGTGAGACACGTGGATATACTATATCTATGTCTTATACCTCTGCTGTTCCTTCTGAGCAGGCTAAGTGAGGTGTAGATCAGACACGTGGATATACTCTATCTCTGCCTTCTACCTCTGCTGTTCCTTCTGAGCAGGCTGAGTGAGACACGTGGATATACTCTATCTCTGTCTTCTACCTCTGCTGTTCCTTCTGAGCAGGCCGAGTGAGGTGTAGATCAGACACGTGGATATACTCTATCTCTGTCTTCTACCTCTGCTGTTCCTTCTGAGCAGGCTGAGTGAGACACGTGGATATACTCTATCTCTGTCTTATACCTATGCTGTTCCTTCTGAGCAGGCTGAGTGAGACACGTGGATATACTCTATCTCTGTCTTCTACCTCTGCTGTTCCTTCTGAGCAGGCTGAGTGAGTTGTAGATCACACACGTGGATATACTATATATCTGTCTTCTACCTCTGCTGTTCCTTCTGGGCAGGCTGAGTGAGACACGTGGATATACTATATATCTGTCTTCTACCTCTGCTGTTCCTTCTGAGCAGGCTGAGTGAGACACGTGGATATACTCTATCTCTGTATTCTACCTCTGCTGTTCCTTCTGAGCAGGCTGAGTGAGGTGTAGATCAGACACGTGGATATACTCTATATCTGTCTTCTATCTCTGCTGTTCCTTCTGAGCAGGCTGAGTGAGACACGTGGATATACTCTATCTCTGTCTTCTACCTCTGCTGTTCCTTCAGAGCAGGCTGAGTGAGGTGTAGATCAGACACGTGGATATACTCTATCTCTGTCTTCTACCTCTGCTGTTCCTTCTGAGCAGGCTGAGTGAGACACGTGGATATACTCTATCTCTGTCTTCTACCTCTGCTGTTCCTTCTGAGCAGGCTGAGTGAGTCACGTGGATATACTCTATCTGTGTCTTATACCTCTGCTGTTCCTTCTGAGCAGGCTGAGTGAGACACGTGGATATACTCTATCTCTGTCTTCTACCTCTGCTGTTCCTTCTGAGCAGGCTGAGTGAGGTGTAGATCAGACACGTGGATATACTCTATATCTGTCTTCTATCTCTGCTGTTCCTTCTGAGCAGGCTGAGTGAGACACGTGGATATACTCTATCTCTGTCTTCTACCTCTGCTGTTCCTTCAGAGCAGGCTGAGTGAGGTGTAGATCAGACACGTGGATATACTCTATCTCTGTCTTCTACCTCTGCTGTTCCTTCTGAGCAGGCTGAGTGAGACACGTGGATATACTCTATCTCTGTCTTCTACCTCTGCTGTTCCTTCTGAGCAGGCTGAGTGAGTCACGTGGATATACTCTATCTGTGTCTTATACCTCTGCTGTTCCTTCTGAGCAGGCTGAGTGAGACACGTGGATGTACTCTATCTCTGTCTTCTACCTCTGCTGTTCCTTCTGAGCAGGCTGAGTGAGGTGTAGATCAGACACGTGGATATACTCTATATCTGTCTTCTATCTCTGCTGTTCCTTCTGAGCAGGCTGAGTGAGACACGTGGATATACTCTATCTCTGTCTTCTACCTCTGCTGTTCCTTCTGAGCAGGCTGAGTGAGACACGTGGATATACTCTATCTCTGTCTTCTACCTCTGCTGTTCCTTCTGAGCAGGCTGAGTGAGTCACGTGGATATACTCTATCTGTGTCTTATACCTCTGCTGTTCCTTCTGAGCAGGCTGAGTGAGGTGTATATCAGACACGTGGATATACTCTATCTCTGTCTTCTACCTCTGCTGTTCCTTCTGAGCAGGCTGAGTGAGACACGTGGATATACTATATCTATGTCTTCTACCTCTGCTGTTCCTTCTGAGCAAGCTGAGTGAGACACGTGGATATACTATATCTATGTCTTATACCTCTTCTGTTCCTTCTGAGCAGGCTAAGTGAGGTATAGATCAGACACGTGGATATACTCTATCTCTGCCTTCTACCTCTGCTGTTCCTTCTGAGCAGGCTGAGTGAGACACGTGGATATACTCTATCTCTGTCTTCTACCTCTGCTGTTCCTTCTGAGCAGGCCGAGTGAGGTGTAGATCAGACACGTGGATATACTCTATCTCTGTCTTCTACCTCTGCTGTTCCTTCTGAGCAGGCTGAGTGAGGTGTAGATCAGACACGTGGATATACTCTATCTCTGTCTTCTACCTCTGCTGTTCCTTCTGAGCAGGCTGAGTGAGACACGTGGATATACTCTATCTCTGTCTTATACCTATGCTGTTCCTTCTGAGCAGGCTGAGTGAGACACGTGGATATACTCTATCTCTGTCTTCTACCTCTGCTGTTCCTTCTGAGCAGGCTGAGTGAGTTGTAGATCACACACGTGGATATACTATATATCTGTCTTCTACCTCTGCTGTTCCTTCTGAGCAGGCTGAGTGAGACACGTGGATATACTCTATCTCTGTCTTCTACCTCTGCTGTTCCTTCTGAGCAGGCTGAGTGAGGTGTAGATCAGACACGTGGATATACTCTATATCTGTCTTCTATCTCTGCTGTTCCTTCTGAGCAGGCTGAGTGAGACACGTGGATATACTCTATCTCTGTCTTCTACCTCTGCTGTTCCTTCTGAGCAGGCTGAGTGAGACACGTGGATATACTCTATCTCTGTCTTCTACCTCTGCTGTTCCTTCTGAGCAGGCTGAGTGAGTCACGTGGATATACTCTATCTGTGTCTTATACCTCTGCTGTTCCTTCTGAGCAGGCTGAGTGAGGTGTATATCAGACACGTGGATATACTCTATCTCTGTCTTCTACCTCTGCTGTTCCTTCTGAGCAGGCTGAGTGAGACACGTGGATATACTATATCTATGTCTTCTACCTCTGCTGTTCCTTCTGAGCAAGCTGAGTGAGACACGTGGATATACTATATCTATGTCTTATACCTCTGCTGTTCCTTCTGAGCAGGCTAAGTGAGGTATAGATCAGACACGTGGATATACTCTATCTCTGCCTTCTACCTCTGCTTTTCCTTCTGAGCAGGCTGAGTGAGACACGTGGATATACTCTATCTCTGTCTTCTACCTCTGCTGTTCCTTCTGAGCAGGCCGAGTGAGGTGTAGATCAGACACGTGGATATACTCTATCTCTGTCTTCTACCTCTGCTGTTCCTTCTGAGCAGGCTGAGTGAGGTGTAGATCAGACACGTGGATATACTCTATCTTTGTCTTCTACCTCTGCTGTTCCTTCTGAGCAGGCTGAGTGAGACACGTGGATATACTCTATCTCTGTCTTATACCTATGCTGTTCCTTCTGAGCAGGCTGAGTGAGACACGTGGATATACTCTATCTCTGTCTTCTACCTCTGCTGTTCCTTCTGAGCAGGCTGAGTAAGTTGTAGATCACACACGTGGATATACTATATATCTGTCTTCTACCTCTGCTGTTCCTTCTGAGCAGGCTGAGTGAGACACGTGGATATACTCTATCTCTGTCTTCTACCTCTGCTGTTCCTTCTGAGCAGGCTGAGTGAGGTGTAGATCAGACACGTGGATATACTCTATATCTGTCTTCTATCTCTGCTGTTCCTTCTGAGCAGGCTGAGTGAGACACGTGGATATACTCTATCTATGTCTTCTACCTCTGCTGTTCCTTCTGAGCAGGCTGAGTGAGACACGTGGATATACTCTATCTCTGTCTTCTACCTCTGCTGTTCCTTCTGAGCAGGCTGAGTGAGTCACGTGGATATACTCTATCTGTGTATTATACCTCTGCTGTTCCTTCTGAGCAGGCTGAGTGAGGTGTATATCAGACACGTGGATATACTCTATCTCTGTCTTCTACCTCTGCTGTTCCTTCTGAGCAGGCTGAGTGAGACACGTGGATATACTATATCTCTGTCTTATACCTCTGCTGTTCCTTCTGAGCAGGCTGAGTGAGACACGTGGATATACTCTATCTCTGTCTTCTACCTCTGCTGTTCCTTCTGAGCAGGCTGAGTGAGGTGTAGATCACACACGTGTATATACTATATCTCTGTCTTCTACCTCTGCTGTTCCTTCTGAGCAGGCTGAGTGAGACACGTGGATATACTATATCTATGTCTTCTACCTCTGCTGTTCCATCTGAGCAAGCTGAGTGAGACACGTGGATATACTCTATCTATGTCTTATACCTCTGCTGTTCCTTCTGAGCAGGCTAAGTGAGGTGTAGATCAGACACGTGGATATACTCTATCTCTGCCTTCTACCTCTGCTGTTCCTTCTGAGCAGGCTGAGTGAGACACGTGGATATACTCTATCTCTGTCTTCTACCTCTGCTGTTCCTTCTGAGCAGGCTGAGTGAGACACGTGGATATACTCTATCTATGTCTTATACCTCTGCTGTTCCTTCTGAGCAGGCTAAGTGAGGTGTAGATCAGACACGTGGATATACTCTATCTCTGCCTTCTACCTCTGCTGTTCCTTCTGAGCAGGCTGAGTGAGACACGTGGATATACTCTATCTCTGTCTTCTACCTCTGCTGTTCCTTCTGAGCAGGCCGAGTGAGGTGTAGATCAGACACGTGGATATACTCTATCTCTGCCTTCTACCTATGCTGTTCCTTCTAAGCAGGCTGAGTGAGACACGTGGATATACTCTATCTCTGTCTTCTACCTCTGCTGTTCCTTCTGAGCAGGCTGAGTGAGACACGTGGATATACTATATCTCTGTCTTCTACCTCTGCTGTTCCTTCTGAGCAGGCTGAGTGAGACACGTGGATATACTCTATCTCTGTCTTATACCTCTGCTGTTCCTTCTGAGCAGGCTGAGTGAGTTGTAGATCACACACGTGGATATACTATATATCTGTATTCTACCTCTGCTGTTCCTTCTGGGCAGGCTAAGTGAGACACGTGGATATACTATATATCTGTCTTCTACCTCTGCTGTTCCTTCTGAGCAGGCTGAGTGAGACACGTGGATATACTCTATCTCTGTCTTCTACCTCTGCTGTTCCTTCTGAGCAGGCTGAGTGAGGTGTAGATCAGACACGTGGATATACTCTATATCTGTCTTCTATCTCTGCTGTTCCTTCTGAGCAGGCTGAGTGAGACACGTGTATATATTCTATCTCTGTCTTCTACCTCTGCTGTTCCTTCTGAGCAGGCTGAGTGAGGTGTAGATCAGACACGTGGATATACTCTATCTCTGTCTTCTACCTCTGCTGTTCCTTCTGAGCAGGCTGAGTGAGACACGTGGATATACTCTATCTCTGTCTTCTACCTCTGCTGTTCCTTCTGAGCAGGCTGAGTGAGTCACGTGGATATACTCTATCTGTGTCTTATACCTCTGCTGTTCCTTCTGAGCAGGCTGAGTGAGACACGTGGATATACTCTATCTCTGTCTTATACCTCTGCTGTTCCTTCTGAGCAGGCTGATTGAGGTGTAGATCAGACACGTGAATATACTCTATCTCTGTCTTCTACCTCTGCTGTTCCTTCTGAGCAGGCTGAGTGAGACACGTGGATATACTATATCTCTGTCTTATACCTCTGCTGTTCCTTCTGAGCAGGCTGAGTGAGACACGTGGATATACTATATCTCTGTCTTCTACCTCTGCTGTTCCTTCTGAGCAGGCTGAGTGAGACAAGTGGATATACTCTATCTCTGTCTTCTACCTCTGCTGTTCCTTCTGAGCAGGCTGAGTGAGGTGTAGATCAGACACGTGGATATACTCTATATCTGTCTTCTATCTCTGCTGTTCCTTCTGAACAGGCTGAGTGAGACACGTGGATATACTCTATCTCTGTCTTCTACCTCTGCTGTTCCTTCTGAGCAGGCTGAGTGAGGTGTAGATCAGACACGTGGATATACTCTATCTCTGTCTTCTACCTCTGCTGTTCCTTCTGAGCAGGCTGAGTGAGACACGTGGATATACTCTATCTCTGTCTTCTACCTCTGCTGTTCCTTCTGAGCAGGCTGAGTGAGGTGTAGATCAGACACGTGGATATACTCTATCTCTGTCTTCTACCTCTGCTGTTCCTTCTGAGCAGGCTGAGAGAGACACGTGGATATACTATATCTCTGTCTTCTACCTCTGCTGTTCCTTCTGAGCAGGCTGAGTGAGACACGTGGATATACTCTATCTCTGTCTTCTACCTCTGCTGTTCCTTCTGAGCAGGCTGAGTGAGGTGTAGATCACACACGTGTATATACTCTATCTCTGTCTTCTACCTCTGCTGTTCCTTCTGAGCAGGCTGAGTGAGACACGTGGATATACTATATCTATGTCTTCTACCTCTGCTGTTCCTTCTGAGCAAGCTGAGTGAGACACGTGGATATATTCTATCTCTGTCTTATACCTCTGCTGTTCCTTCTGAGCAGGCTAAGTGAGGTGTATATCAGACACGTGGATATACTCTATCTCGGCCTTATACCTCTGCTGTTCCTTCTGTGCAGGCTGAGTGAGACACGTGGATATACTCTATCTCTGTCTTCTACCTCTGCTGTACCTTCTGAGCAGGCCGAGTGAGGTGTAGATCAGACACGTGGATATACTCTATCTCTGTCTTCTACCTCTGCTGTTCCTTCTGAGCAGGCTGAGTGAGGTGTAGATCAGACACGTGGATATACTCTATATCTGTCTTCTACCTCTGCTGTTCCTTCTGAGCAGGTTGAATGAGACACGTGGATACACTCTATCTATGTCTTATACCTCTGCTGTTCCTTCTGAGCAGGCTAAGTGAGGTGTAGATCACACACGTGGATATACTCTATCTCTGCCTTCTACCTCTGCTGTTCCTTCTGAGTAGGCTGAGTCAGACACGTGGATATACTCTATCTCTGTCTTCTACCTCTGCTGTTCCTTCTGAGCAGGCCGAGTGAGGTGTAGATCAGACACGTGGATATACTCTATCTCTGTCTTCTACCTCTGCTGTTCCTTCTGAGCAGGCTGAGTGAGGTGTAGATCAGACACGTGGATATACTCTATCTCTGTCTTCTACCTCTGCTGTTCCTTCTGAGCAGGCTGAGTGAGACACGTGTATATACTCTATCTCTGTCTTATACCTATGCTGTTCCTTCTGAGCAGGCTGAGTGAGACACGTGGATATACTCTATCTCTGTCTTCTACCTCTGCTGTTCCTTCTGAGCAGGCTGAGTGAGACACGTGGATATACTATATCTCTGTCTTCTACCTCTGCTGTTCCTTCTGAGCAGGCTGAGTGAGACACGTGGATATACTCTATCTCTGTCTTATACCTCTGCTGTTCCTTCTGAGCAGGCTAAGTGAGGTGTAGATCAGACACGTGGATATACTCTATCTCTGCCTTCTACCTCTGCTGTTCCTTCTGAGCAGGCTGAGTGAGACACGTGGATATACTCTATCTCTGTCTTCTACCTCTGCTGTTCCTTCTGAGCAGGCCGAGTGAGGTGTAGATCAGACACGTGGATATACTCTATCTCTGCCTTCTACCTATGCTGTTCCTTCTAAGCAGGCTGAGTGAGACACGTGGATATACTCTATCTCTGTCTTCTACCTCTGCTGTTCCTTCTGAGCAGGCTGAGTGAGACACGTGGATATACTATATCTCTGTCTTCTACCTCTGCTGTTCCTTCTGAGCAGGCTGAGTGAGACACGTGGATATACTCTATCTCTGTCTTATACCTCTGCTGTTCCTTCTGAGCAGGCTGAGTGAGTTGTAGATCACACACGTGGATATACTATATATCTGTATTCTACCTCTGCTGTTCCTTCTGGGCAGGCTAAGTGAGACACGTGGATATACTATATATCTGTCTTCTACCTCTGCTGTTCCTTCTGAGCAGGCTGAGTGAGACACGTGGATATACTCTATCTCTGTCTTCTACCTCTGCTGTTCCTTCTGAGCAGGCTGAGTGAGGTGTAGATCAGACACGTGGATATACTCTATATCTGTCTTCTATCTCTGCTGTTCCTTCTGAGCAGGCTGAGTGAGACACGTGTATATATTCTATCTCTGTCTTCTACCTCTGCTGTTCCTTCTGAGCAGGCTGAGTGAGGTGTAGATCAGACACGTGGATATACTCTATCTCTGTCTTCTACCTCTGCTGTTCCTTCTGAGCAGGCTGAGTGAGACACGTGGATATACTCTATCTCTGTCTTCTACCTCTGCTGTTCCTTCTGAGCAGGCTGAGTGAGTCACGTGGATATACTCTATCTGTGTCTTATACCTCTGCTGTTCCTTCTGAGCAGGCTGAGTGAGACACGTGGATATACTCTATCTCTGTCTTATACCTCTGCTGTTCCTTCTGAGCAGGCTGATTGAGGTGTAGATCAGACACGTGAATATACTCTATCTCTGTCTTCTACCTCTGCTGTTCCTTCTGAGCAGGCTGAGTGAGACACGTGGATATACTATATCTCTGTCTTATACCTCTGCTGTTCCTTCTGAGCAGGCTGAGTGAGACACGTGGATATACTATATCTCTGTCTTCTACCTCTGCTGTGCCTTCTGAGCAGGCTGAGTGAGACACGTGGATATACTCTATCTCTGTCTTCTACCTCTGCTGTTCCTTCTGAGCAGGCTGAGTGAGGTGTAGATCAGACACGTGGATATACTCTATATCTGTCTTCTATCTCTGCTGTTCCTTCTGAACAGGCTGAGTGAGACACGTGGATATACTCTATCTCTGTCTTCTACCTCTGCTGTTCCTTCTGAGCAGGCTGAGTGAGGTGTAGATCAGACACGTGGATATACTCTATCTCTGTCTTCTACCTCTGCTGTTCCTTCTGAGCAGGCTGAGTGAGACACGTGGATATACTCTATCTCTGTCTTCTACCTCTGCTGTTCCTTCTGAGCAGGCTGAGTGAGGTGTAGATCAGACACGTGGATATACTCTATCTCTGTCTTCTACCTCTGCTGTTCCTTCTGAGCAGGCTGAGAGAGACACGTGGATATACTATATCTCTGTCTTCTACCTCTGCTGTTCCTTCTGAGCAGGCTGAGTGAGACACGTGGATATACTCTATCTCTGTCTTCTACCTCTGCTGTTCCTTCTGAGCAGGCTGAGTGAGGTGTAGATCACACACGTGTATATACTCTATCTCTGTCTTCTACCTCTGCTGTTCCTTCTGAGCAGGCTGAGTGAGACACGTGGATATACTATATCTATGTCTTCTACCTCTGCTGTTCCTTCTGAGCAAGCTGAGTGAGACACGTGGATATATTCTATCTCTGTCTTATACCTCTGCTGTTCCTTCTGAGCAGGCTAAGTGAGGTGTATATCAGACACGTGGATATACTCTATCTCGGCCTTATACCTCTGCTGTTCCTTCTGTGCAGGCTGAGTGAGACACGTGGATATACTCTATCTCTGTCTTCTACCTCTGCTGTACCTTCTGAGCAGGCCGAGTGAGGTGTAGATCAGACACGTGGATATACTCTATCTCTGTCTTCTACCTCTGCTGTTCCTTCTGAGCAGGCTGAGTGAGGTGTAGATCAGACACGTGGATATACTCTATATCTGTCTTCTACCTCTGCTGTTCCTTCTGAGCAGGTTGAATGAGACACGTGGATACACTCTATCTATGTCTTATACCTCTGCTGTTCCTTCTGAGCAGGCTAAGTGAGGTGTAGATCACACACGTGGATATACTCTATCTCTGCCTTCTACCTCTGCTGTTCCTTCTGAGTAGGCTGAGTCAGACACGTGGATATACTCTATCTCTGTCTTCTACCTCTGCTGTTCCTTCTGAGCAGGCCGAGTGAGGTGTAGATCAGACACGTGGATATACTCTATCTCTGTCTTCTACCTCTGCTGTTCCTTCTGAGCAGGCTGAGTGAGGTGTAGATCAGACACGTGGATATACTCTATCTCTGTCTTCTACCTCTGCTGTTCCTTCTGAGCAGGCTGAGTGAGACACGTGTATATACTCTATCTCTGTCTTATACCTATGCTGTTCCTTCTGAGCAGGCTGAGTGAGACACGTGGATATACTCTATCTCTGTCTTCTACCTCTGCTGTTCCTTCTGAGCAGGCTGAGTGAGACACGTGGATATACTATATCTCTGTCTTCTACCTCTGCTGTTCCTTCTGAGCAGGCTGAGTGAGACACGTGGATATACTCTATCTCTGTCTTATACCTCTGCTGTTCCTTCTGAGCAGGCTGAGTGAGTTGTAGATCACACACGTGGATATACTATATATCTGTCTTCTACCTCTGCTGTTCCTTCTGGGCAGGCTGAGTGAGACACGTGGATATACTATATATCTGTCTTCTACCTCTGCTGTTCCTTCTGAGCAGGCTGAGTGAGACACGTGGATATACTCTATCTCTGTCTTCTACCTCTGCTGTTCCTTCTGAGCAGGCTGAGTGAGGTGTAGATCAGACACGTGGATATACTCTATATCTGTCTTCTATCTCTGCTGTTCCTTCTGAGCAGGCTGAGTGAGACACGTGGATATACTCTATCTCTGTCTTCTACCTCTGCTGTTCCTTCTGAGCAGGCTGAGTGAGGTGTAGATCAGACACGTGGATATACTCTATCTCTGTCTTCTACCTCTGCTGTTCCTTCTGAGCAGGCTGAGTGAGACACGTGGATATACTCTATCTCTGTCTTCTACCTCTGTTGTTCCTTCTGAGCAGGCTGAGTGAGTCACGTGGATATACTCTATCTGTGTCTTATACCTCTGCTGTTCCTTCTGAGCAGGCTGAGTGAGACACGTGGATATACTATATCTCTGTCTTCTACCTCTGCTGTTCCTTCTGAGCAGGCTGAATGAGACACGTGGATACACTCTATCTATGTCTTATACCTCTGCTGTTCCTTCTGAGCAGGCTAAGTGAGGTGTAGATCACACACGTGGATATACTCTATCTCTGCCTTCTACCTCTGCTGTTCCTTCTGAGCAGGCTGAGTCAGACACGTGGATATACTCTATCTCTGTCTTCTACCTCTGCTGTTCCTTCTGAGCAGGCCGAGTGAGGTGTAGATCAGACACGTGGATATACTCTATCTCTGTCTTCTACCTCTGCTGTTCCTTCTGAGCAGGCTGAGTGAGGTGTAGATCAGACACGTGGATATACTCTATCTCTGTCTTCTACCTCTGCTGTTCCTTCTGAGCAGGCTGAGTGAGGTGTAGATCAGACACGTGGATATACTCTATCTCTGTCTTCTACCTCTGCTGTTCCTTCTGAGCAGGCTGAGTGAGGTGTAGATCAGACACGTGGATATACTCTATCTCTGTCTTCTACCTCTGCTGTTCCTTCTGAGCAGGCTGAGTGAGACACGTGTATATACTCTATCTCTGTCTTATACCTATGCTGTTCCTTCTGAGCAGGCTGAGTGAGACACGTGGATATACTCTATCTCTGTCTTCTACCTCTGCTGTTCCTTCTGAGCAGGCTGAGTGAGACACGTGGATATACTATATCTCTGTCTTCTACCTCTGCTGTTCCTTCTGAGCAGGCTGAGTGAGGTGTAGATCAGACACGTGGATATACTCTATATCTGTCTTCTATCTCTGCTGTTCCTTCTGAGCAGGCTGAGTGAGACACGTGGATATACTCTATCTCTGTCTTCTACCTCTGCTGTTCCTTCTGAGCAGGCTGAGTGAGGTGTAGATCAGACACGTGGATATACTCTATCTCTGTCTTCTACCTCTGCTGTTCCTTCTGAGCAGGCTGAGTGAGACACGTGGATATACTCTATCTCTGTCTTCTACCTCTGTTGTTCCTTCTGAGCAGGCTGAGTGAGTCACGTGGATATACTCTATCTGTGTCTTATACCTCTGCTGTTCCTTCTGAGCAGGCTGAGTGAGACACGTGGATATACTATATCTCTGTCTTCTACCTCTGCTGTTCCTTCTGAGCAGGCTGAATGAGACACGTGGATACACTCTATCTATGTCTTATACCTCTGCTGTTCCTTCTGAGCAGGCTAAGTGAGGTGTAGATCACACACGTGGATATACTCTATCTCTGCCTTCTACCTCTGCTGTTCCTTCTGAGCAGGCTGAGTCAGACACGTGGATATACTCTATCTCTGTCTTCTACCTCTGCTGTTCCTTCTGAGCAGGCCGAGTGAGGTGTAGATCAGACACGTGGATATACTCTATCTCTGTCTTCTACCTCTGCTGTTCCTTCTGAGCAGGCTGAGTGAGGTGTAGATCAGACACGTGGATATACTCTATCTCTGTCTTCTACCTCTGCTGTTCCTTCTGAGCAGGCTGAGTGAGGTGTAGATCAGACACGTGGATATACTCTATCTCTGTCTTCTACCTCTGCTGTTCCTTCTGAGCAGGCTGAGTGAGGTGTAGATCAGACACGTGGATATACTCTATCTCTGTCTTCTACCTCTGCTGTTCCTTCTGAGCAGGCTGAGTGAGACACGTGTATATACTCTATCTCTGTCTTATACCTATGCTGTTCCTTCTGAGCAGGCTGAGTGAGACACGTGGATATACTCTATCTCTGTCTTCTACCTCTGCTGTTCCTTCTGAGCAGGCTGAGTGAGACACGTGGATATACTATATCTCTGTCTTCTACCTCTGCTGTTCCTTCTGAGCAGGCTGAGTGAGACACGTGGATATACTCTATCTCTGTTTTATACCTCTGCTGTTCCTTCTGAGCAGGCTGAGTGAGTTGTAGATCACACACGTGGATATACTATATATCTGTCTTCTACCTCTGCTGTTCCTTCTGGGCAGGCTGAGTGAGACACGTGGATATACTATATATCTGTCTTCTACCTCTGCTGTTCCTTCTGAGCAGGCTGAGTGAGACACGTGGATATACTCTATCTCTGTCTTCTACCTCTGCTGTTCCTTCTGAGCAGGCTGAGTGAGGTGTAGATCAGACACGTGGATATACTCTATATCTGTCTTCTATCTCTGCTGTTCCTTCTGAGCAGGCTGAGTGAGACACGTGGATATACTCTATCTCTGTCTTCTACCTCTGCTGTTCCTTCTGAGCAGGCTGAGTGAGGTGTAGATCAGACACGTGGATATACTCTATCTCTGTCTTCTACCTCTGCTGTTCCTTCTGAGCAGGCTGAGTGAGACACGTGGATATACTCTATCTCTGTCTTCTACCTCTGTTGTTCCTTCTGAGCAGGCTGAGTGAGTCACGTGGATATACTCTATCTGTGTCTTATACCTCTGCTGTTCCTTCTGAGCAGGCTGAATGAGACACGTGGATACACTCTATCTATGTCTTATACCTCTGCTGTTCCTTCTGAGCAGGCTAAGTGAGGTGTAGATCACACACTTGGATATACTCTATCTCTGCCTTCTACCTCTGCTGTTCCTTCTGAGCAGGCTGAGTCAGACACGTGGATATACTCTATCTCTGT
Source organism: Crossaster papposus (assembly GCA_037893245.1). NCBI lineage: Eukaryota > Metazoa > Echinodermata > Asteroidea > Velatida > Solasteridae > Crossaster > Crossaster papposus. The sequence continues at coordinate 1,295,233 of JBAIAA010000124.1, read as the reverse complement.
CTTCTACCTCTGCTGTTCCTTCTGAGCAGGCCGAGTGAGGTGTAGATCAGACACGTGGATATACTCTATCTCTGTCTTCTACCTCTGCTGTTCCTTCTGAGCAGGCTGAGTGAGGTGTAGATCAGACACGTGGATATACTCTATCTCTGTCTTCTACCTCTGCTGTTCCTTCTGAGCAGGCTGAGTGAGACACGTGTATATACTCTATCTCTGTCTTATACCTATGCTGTTCCTTCTGAGCAGGCTGAGTGAGACACGTGGATATACTCTATCTCTGTCTTCTACCTCTGCTGTTCCTTCTGAGCAGGCTGAGTGAGACACGTGGATATACTATATCTCTGTCTTCTACCTCTGCTGTTCCTTCTGAGCAGGCTGAGTGAGACACGTGGATATACTCTATCTCTGTCATATACCTCTGCTGTTCCTTCTGAGCAGGCTGAGTGAGTTGTAGATCACACACGTGGATATACTATATATCTGTCTTCTACCTCTGCTGTTCCTTCTGGGCAGGCTGAGTGAGACACGTGGATATACTATATATCTGTCTTCTACCTCTGCTGTTCCTTCTGAGCAGGCTGAGTGAGACACGTGGATATACTCTATCTCTGTATTCTACCTCTGCTGTTCCTTCTGAGCAGGCTGAGTGAGGTGTAGATCAGACACGTGGATATACTCTATATCTGTCTTCTATCTCTGCTGTTCCTTCTGAGCAGGCTGAGTGAGACACGTGGATATACTCTATCTCTGTCTTCTACCTCTGCTGTTCCTTCAGAGCAGGCTGAGTGAGGTGTAGATCAGACACGTGGATATACTCTATCTCTGTCTTCTACCTCTGCTGTTCCTTCTGAGCAGGCTGAGTGAGACACGTGGATATACTCTATCTCTGTCTTCTACCTCTGCTGTTCCTTCTGAGCAGGCTGAGTGAGTCACGTGGATATACTCTATCTGTGTCTTATACCTCTGCTGTTCCTTCTGAGCAGGCTGAGTGAGACACGTGGATATACTCTATCTCTGTCTTCTACCTCTGCTGTTCCTTCTGAGCAGGCCGAGTGAGGTGTAGATCAGACACGTTGATATACTCTATCTCTGTCTTCTACCTCTGCTGTTCCTTCTGAGCAGGCTGAGTGAGGTGTAGATCAGACACGTGGATATACTCTATCTCTGTCTTCTACCTCTGCTGTTCCTTCTGAGCAGGCTGAGTGAGACACGTGGATATACTCTATCTCTGTCTTCTACCTCTGCTGTTCCTTCTGAGCAGGCTGAGTGAGGTGTAGATCAGACACGTGGATATACTCTATCTCTGTCTTCTGCATCTGCTGTTCCTTCTGAGCAGGCTGAGAGAGACACGTGGATATACTATATCTCTGTCTTCTACCTCTGCTGTTCCTTCTGAGCAGGCTGAGTGAGACACGTGGATATACTCTATCTCTGTCTTCTACCTCTGCTGTTCCTTCTGAGCAGGCTGAGTGAGGTGTAGATCACACACGTGTATATACTCTATCTCTGTCTTCTACCTCTGCTGTTCCTTCTGAGCAGGCTGAGTGAGACACGTGGATATACTATATCTATGTCTTCTACCTCTGCTGTTCCTTCTGAGCAAGCTGAGTGAGACACGTGGATATATTATATCTCTGTCTTATACCTCTGCTGTTCCTTCTGAGCAGGCTAAGTGAGGTGTATATCAGACACGTGGATATACTCTATCTCGGCCTTATACCTCTGCTGTTCCTTCTGTGCAGGCTGAGTGAGACACGTGGATATACTCTATCTCTGTCTTCTACCTCTGCTGTACCTTCTGAGCAGGCCGAGTGAGGTGTAGATCAGACACGTGGATATACTCTATCTCTGTCTTCTACCTCTGCTGTTCCTTCTGAGCAGGCTGAGTGAGGTGTAGATCAGACACGTGGATATACTCTATATCTGTCTTCTATCTCTGCTGTTCCTTCTGAGCAGGCTGAATGAGACACGTGGATACACTCTATCTATGTCTTATACCTCTGCTGTTCCTTCTGAGCAGGCTAAGTGAGGTGTAGATCACACACGTGGATATACTCTATCTCTGCCTTCTACCTCTGCTGTTCCTTCTGAGCAGGCTGAGTCAGACACGTGGATATACTCTATCTCTGTCTTCTACCTCTGCTGTTCCTTCTGAGCAGGCCGAGTGAGGTGTAGATCAGACACGTGGATATACTCTATCTCTGTCTTCTAACTCTGCTGTTCCTTCTGAGCAGGCTGAGTGAGGTGTAGATCAGACACGTGGATATACTCTATCTCTGTCTTCTACCTCTGCTGTTCCTTCTGAGCAGGCTGAGTGAGACACGTGTATTTACTCTATCTCTGTCTTATACCTATGCTGTTCCTTCTGAGCAGGCTGAGTGAGACACGTGGATATACTCTATCTCTGTCTTCTACCTCTGCTGTTCCTTCTGAGCAGGCTGAGTGAGACACGTGGATATACTATATCTCTGTCTTCTACCTCTGCTGTTCCTTCTGAGCAGGCTGAGTGAGACACGTGGATATACTCTATCTCTGTCTTATACCTCTGCTGTTCCTTCTGAGCAGGCTGAGTGAGTTGTAGATCACACACGTGGATATACTATATATCTGTCTTCTACCTCTGCTGTTCCTTCTGGGCAGGCTGAGTGAGACACGTGGATATACTATATATCTGTCTTCTACCTCTGCTGTTCCTTCTGAGCAGGCTGAGTGAGACACGTGGATATACTCTATCTCTGTCTTCTACCTCTGCTGTTCCTTCTGAGCAGGCTGAGTGAGGTGTAGATCAGACACGTGGATATACTCTATATCTGTCTTCTATCTCTGCTGTTCCTTCTGAGCAGGCTGAGTGAGACACGTGGATATACTCTATCTCTGTCTTCTACCTCTGCTGTTCCTTCTGAGCAGGCTGAGTGAGGTGTAGATCAGACACGTGGATATACTCTATCTCTGTCTTCTACCTCTGCTGTTCCTTCTGAGCAGGCTGAGTGAGACACGTGGATATACTCTATCTGTGTCTTATACCTCTGCTGTTCCTTCTGAGCAGGCTGAGTGAGACACGTGGATATACTATATCTCTGTCTTCTAACTCTGCTGTTCCTTCTGAGCAGGCTGAATGAGACACGTGGATACACTCTATCTATGTCTTATACCTCTGCTGTTCCTTCTGAGCAGGCTAAGTGAGGTGTAGATCACACACGTGGATATACTCTATCTCTGCCTTCTACCTCTGCTGTTCCTTCTGAGCAGGCTGAGTCAGACACGTGGATATACTCTATCTCTGTCTTCTACCTCTGCTGTTCCTTCTGAGCAGGCCGAGTGAGGTGTAGATCAGACACGTGGATATACTCTATCTCTGTCTTCTACCTCTGCTGTTCCTTCTGAGCAGGCTGAGTGAGGTGTAGATCAGACACGTGGATATACTCTATCTCTGTCTTCTACCTCTGCTGTTCCTTCTGAGCAGGCTGAGTGAGACACGTGTATATACTCTATCTCTGTCTTATACCTATGCTGTTCCTTCTGAGCAGGCTGAGTGAGACACGTGGATATACTCTATCTCTGTCTTCTACCTCTGCTGTTCCTTCTGAGCAGGCTGAGTGAGACACGTGGATATACTATATCTCTGTCTTCTACCTCTGCTGTTCCTTCTGAGCAGGCTGAGTGAGACACGTGGATATACTCTATCTCTGTCTTATACCTCTGCTGTTCCTTCTGAGCAGGCTGAGTGAGTTGTAGATCACACACGTGGATATACTATATATCTGTCTTCTACCTCTGCTGTTCCTTCTGGGCAGGCTGAGTGAGACACGTGGATATACTATATATCTGTCTTCTACCTCTGCTGTTCCTTCTGAGCAGGCTGAGTGAGACACGTGGATATACTCTATCTCTGTATTCTACCTCTGCTGTTCCTTCTGAGCAGGCTGAGTGAGGTGTAGATCATACACGTGGATATACTCTATATCTGTCTTCTATCTCTGCTGTTCCTTCTGAGCAGGCTGAGTGAGACACGTGGATATACTCTATCTCTGTCTTCTACCTCTGCTGTTCCTTCTGAGCAGGCTGAGTGAGGTGTAGATCAGACACGTGGATATACTCTATCTCTGTCTTCTACCTCTGCTGTTCCTTCTGAGCAGGCTGAGTGAGACACGTGGATATACTCTATCTCTGTCTTCTACCTCTGCTGTTCCTTCTGAGCAGGCTGAGTGAGTCACGTGGATATACTCTATCTGTGTCTTATACCTCTGCTGTTCCTTCTGAGCAGGCTGAGTGAGACACGTGGATATACTCTATCTCTGTCTTATACCTCTGCTGTTCCTTCTGAGCAGGCTGAGTGAGGTGTAGATCAGACACGTGGATATACTCTATCTCTGTCTTCTACCTCTGCTGTTCCTTCTGAGCAGGCTGGGAGAGACACGTGGATATACTATATCTCTGTCTTCTACCTCTGCTGTTCCTTCTGAGCAGGCTGAGTGAGACACGTGGATATACTCTATCTCTGTCTTCTACCTCTGCTGTACCTTCTGAGCAGGCCGAGTGAGGTGTAGATCAGACACGTGGATATACTCTATCTCTGTCTTCTACCTCTGCTGTTCCTTCTGAGCAGGCTGAGTGAGGTGTAGATCAGACACGTGGATATACTCTATATCTGTCTTCTATCTCTGCTGTTCCTTCTGAGCAGGCTGAATGAGACACGTGGATACACTCTATCTATGTCTTATACCTCTGATGTTCCTTCTGAGCAGGCTAAGTGAGGTGTAGATCACACACGTGGATATACTCTATCTCTGCCTTCTACCTCTGCTGTTCCTTCTGAGCAGGCTGAGTCAGACACGTGGATATACTCTATCTCTGTCTTCTACCTCTGCTGTTCCTTCTGAGCAGGCCGAGTGAGGTGTAGATCAGACACGTGGATATACTCTATCTCTGTCTTCTACCTCTGCTGTTCCTTCTGAGCAGGCTGAGTGAGGTGTAGATCAGACACGTGGATATACTCTATCTCTGTCTTCTACCTCTGCTGTTCCTTCTGAGCAGGCTGAGTGAGACACGTGTATTTACTCTATCTCTGTCTTATACCTATGCTGTTCCTTCTGAGCAGGCTGAGTGAGACACGTGGATATACTCTATCTCTGTCTTCTACCTCTGCTGTTCCTTCTGAGCAGGCTGAGTGAGACACGTGGATATACTATATCTCTGTCTTCTACCTCTGCTGTTCCTTCTGAGCAGGCTGAGTGAGACACGTGGATATACTCTATCTCTGTCTTATACCTCTGCTGTTCCTTCTGAGCAGGCTGAGTGAGTTGTAGATCACACACGTGGATATACTATATATCTGTCTTCTACCTCTGCTGTTCCTTCTGGGCAGGCTGAGTGAGACACGTGGATATACTATATATCTATCTTCTACCTCTGTTGTTCCTTCTGAGCAGGCTGAGTGAGACACGTGGATATACTCTATCTCTGTCTTCTACCTCTGCTGTTCCTTCTGAGCAGGCTGAGTGAGGTGTAGATCAGACACGTGGATATACTCTATATCTGTCTTCTATCTCTGCTGTTCCTTCTGAGCAGGCTGAGTGAGACACGTGGATATACTCTATCTCTGTCTTCTACCTCTGCTGTTCCTTCTGAGCAGGCTGAGTGAGGTGTAGATCAGACACGTGGATATACTCTATCTCTGTCTTCTACCTCTGCTGTTCCTTCTGAGCAGGCTGAGTGAGACACGTGGATATACTCTATCTGTGTCTTATACCTCTGCTGTTCCTTCTGAGCAGGCTGAGTGAGACACGTGGATATACTATATCTCTGTCTTCTACCTCTGCTGTTCCTTCTGAGCAGGCTGAATGAGACACGTGGATACACTCTATCTATGTCTTATACCTCTGCTGTTCCTTCTGAGCAGGCTAAGTGAGGTGTAGATCACACACGTGGATATACTCTATCTCTGCCTTCTACCTCTGCTGTTCCTTCTGAGCAGGCTGAGTCAGACACGTGGATATACTCTATCTCTGTCTTCTACCTCTGCTGTTCCTTCTGAGCAGGCCGAGTGAGGTGTAGATCAGACACGTGGATATACTCTATCTCTGTCTTCTACCTCTGCTGTTCCTTCTGAGCAGGCTGAGTGAGGTGTAGATCAGACACGTGGATATACTCTATCTCTGTCTTCTACCTCTGCTGTTCCTTCTGAGCAGGCTGAGTGAGACACGTGTATATACTCTATCTCTGTCTTATACCTATGCTGTTCCTTCTGAGCAGGCTGAGTGAGACACGTGGATATACTCTATCTCTGTCTTCTACCTCTGCTGTTCCTTCTGAGCAGGCTGAGTGAGACACGTGGATATACTATATCTCTGTCTTATACCTCTGCTGTTCCTTCTGAGCAGGCTGAGTGAGACACGTGGATATACTCTATCTCTGTCTTATACCTCTGCTGTTCCTTCTGAGCAGGCTGAGTGAGTTGTAGATCACACACGTGGATATACTATATATCTGTCTTCTACCTCTGCTGTTCCTTCTGGGCAGGCTGAGTGAGACACGTGGATATACTATATATCTGTCTTCTACCTCTGCTGTTCCTTCTGAGCAGGCTGAGTGAGACACGTGGATATACTCTATCTCTGTATTCTACCTCTGCTGTTCCTTCTGAGCAGGCTGAGTGAGGTGTAGATCATACACGTGGATATACTCTATATCTGTCTTCTATCTCTGCTGTTCCTTCTGAGCAGGCTGAGTGAGACACGTGGATATACTCTATCTCTGTCTTCTACCTCTGCTGTTCCTTCTGAGCAGGCTGAGTGAGGTGTAGATCAGACACGTGGATATACTCTATCTCTGTCTTCTACCTCTGCTGTTCCTTCTGAGCAGGCTGAGTGAGACACGTGGATATACTCTATCTCTGTCTTCTACCTCTGCTGTTCCTTCTGAGCAGGCTGAGTGAGTCACGTGGATATACTCTATCTGTGTCTTATACCTCTGCTGTTCCTTCTGAGCAGGCTGAGTGAGACACGTGGATATACTCTATCTCTGTCTTATACCTCTGCTGTTCCTTCTGAGCAGGCTGAGTGAGGTGTAGATCAGACACGTGGATATACTCTATCTCTGTCTTCTACCTCTGCTGTTCCTTCTGAGCAGGCTGGGAGAGACACGTGGATATACTATATCTCTGTCTTCTACCTCTGCTGTTCCTTCTGAGCAGGCTGAGTGAGACACGTGGATATACTCTATCTCTGTCTTCTACCTCTGCTGTTCCTTCTGAGCAGGCTGAGTGAGGTGTAGATCACACACGTGTATATACTCTATCTCTGTCTTCTACCTCTGCTGTTCCTTCTGAGCAGGCTAAGTGAGACACGTGGATATACTATATCTATGTCTTCTACCTCTGCTGTTCCTTCTGAGCAAGCTGAGTGAGACACGTGGATATATTCTATCTCTGTCTTATACCTCTGCTGTTCCTTCTGAGCAGGCTAAGTGAGGTGTATATCAGACACGTGGATATAATCTATCTCGGCCTTATACCTCTGCTGTTCCTTCTGAGCAGGCTGAGTGAGACACGTGGATATACTCTATCTCTGTCTTCTACCTCTGCTGTACCTTCTGAGCAGGCCGAGTGAGGTGTAGATCAGACACGTGGATATACTCTATCTCTGTCTTCTACCTCTGCTGTTCCTTCTGAGCAGGCTGAGTGAGGTGTAGATCAGACACGTGGATATACTCTATCTCTGTCTTCTACCTCTGCTGTTCCTTCTGAGCAGGCTGAGTGAGACACGTGGATATACTATATCTCTGTCTTATACCTCTGCTGTTCCTTCTGAGCAGGCTGAGTGAGACACGTGGATATACTCTATCTCTGTCTTCTACCTCTGCTGTTCCTTCTGAGCAGGTTGAGTGAGACACGTGGATATACTATATCTGTGTCTTATACCTCTGCTGTTCCTTCTGAGCAGGCTGAGTGAGACACGTGGATATACTCTATCTCTGTCTTATACCTCTGCTGTTCCTTCTGAGCAGGCTGATTGAGGTGTAGATCAGACACGTGGATATACTCTATCTCTGTCTTCTACCTCTGCTGTTCCTTCTGAGCAGGCTGAGTGAGACACGTGGATATACTATATCTCTGTCTTATACCTCTGCTGTTCCTTCTGAGCAGGCTGAGTGAGACACGTGGATATACTCTATCTCTGTCTTCTACCTCTGCTGTTCCTTCTGAGCAGGCTGAGTGAGAAACGTGGATATACTATATATCTGTCTTCTACCTCTGCTGTTCCTTCTGAGCAGGCTGAGTGAGACACGTGGATATACTCTATCTCTGTCTTCTACCTCTGCTGTTCCTTCTGAGCAGGCTGAGTGAGGTGTAGATCAAACACGTGGATATACTCTATATCTGTCTTCTATCTCTGCTGTTCCTTCTGAGCAGGCTGAGTGAGACACGTGGATATACTCTATCTCTGTCTTCTACCTCTGCTGTTCCTTCTGAGCAGGCTGAGTGAGGTGTAGATCAGACACGTGGATATACTCTATCTCTGTCTTCTACATCTGCTGTTCCTTCTGAGCAGGTTGAGTGAGACACGTGGATATACTCTATCTCTGTCTTCTACCTCTGCTGTTCCTTCTGAGCAGGCTGAGAGAGACACGTGGATATACTATATCTCTGTCTTCTACCTCTGCTGTTCCTTCTGAGCAGGCAGAGTGAGACACGTGGATATACTCTATCTTTGTCTTCTACCTCTGCTGTTCCTTCTGAGCAGGCTGAGTGAGGTGTAGATCACACACGTGTATATACTCTATCTCTGTCTTCTACCTCTGCTGTTCCTTCTGAGCAGGCTGAGTGAGACACGTGGATATACTATATCTATGTCTTCTACCTCTGCTGTTCCTTCTGAGCAAGCTGAGTGAGACACGTGGATATATTCTATCTCTGTCTTATACCTCTGCTGTTCCTTCTGAGCAGGCTAAGTGAGGTGTATATCAGACACGTGGAAATACTCTATCTCTGCCTTATACCTCTGCTGTTCCTTCTGAGCAGGCTGAGTGAGACACGTGGATATACTCTATCTCTGTCTTCTACCTCTGCTGTTCCTTCTGAGCAGGCCGAGTGAGGTGTAGATCAGACACGTTGATATACTCTATCTCTGTCTTCTACCTCTGCTGTTCCTTCTGAGCAGGCTGAGTGAGGTGTAGATCAGACACGTGGATATACTCTATCTCTGTCTTCTACCTCTGCTGTTCCTTCTGAGCAGGCTGAGTGAGACACGTGTATATACTCTATCTTTGTCTTATACCTATGCTGTTCCTTCTGAGCAGGCTGAGTGAGACACGTGGATATACTCTATCTCTGTCTTCTACCTCTGCTGTTCCTTCTGAGCAGGCTGAGTGAGACACGTGGATATACTATATCTCTGTCTTCTACCTCTGCTGTTCCTTCTGAGCAGGCTGAGTGAGTTCTAGATCACACACGTGGATATACTATATATCTGTCTTCTACCTCTGCTGTTCCTTCTGGGCAGGCTGAGTGAGACACGTGGATATACTATATATCTGTCTTCTACCTCTGCTGTTCCTTCTGAGCAGGCTGAGTGAGACACGTGGATATACTCTATCTCTGTCTTCTACCTCTGCTGTTCCTTCTGAGCAGGCTGAGTGAGGTGTAGATCAGACACGTGGATATACTCTATATCTGTCTTCTATCTCTGCTGTTCCTTCTGAGCAGGCTGAGTGAGACACGTGGATATACTCTATCTCTGTCTTCTACCTCTGCTGTTCCTTCTGAGCAGGCTGAGTGAGGTGTAGATCAGACACGTGGATATACTCTATCTCTGTCTTCTACCTCTGCTGTTCCTTCTGAGCAGGCTGAGTGAGACACGTGGATATACTCTATCTCTGTCTTCTACCTCTGCTGTTCCTTCTGAGCAGGCTGAGTGAGTCACGTGGATATACTCTCTCTGTGTCTTATACCTCTGCTGTTCCTTCTGAGCAGGCTGAGTGAGACACGTGGATATACTCTATCTCTGTCTTATACCTCTGCTGTTCCTTCTGAGCAGGCTAAGTGAGGTGTATATCAGACACGTGGATATAATCTATCTCGGCCTTATACCTCTGCTGTTCCTTCTGAGCAGGCTGAGTGAGACACGTGGATATACTCTATCTCTGTTTTCTACCTCTGCTGTACCTTCTGAGCAGGCCGAGTGAGGTGTATATCAGACACGTGGATATACTCTATCTCTGTCTTCTACCTCTGCTGTTCCTTCTGAGCAGGCTGAGTGAGGTGTAGATCAGACACGTGGATATACTCTATCTCTGTCTTCTACCTCTGCTGTTCCTTCTGAGCAGGCTGAGTGAGACACGTGGATATACTATATCTCTGTCTTATACCTCTGCTGTTCCTTCTGAGCAGGCTGAGTGAGACACGTGGATATACTCTATCTCTGTCTTCTACCTCTGCTGTTCCTTCTGAGCAGGCTGAGTGAGACACGTGGATATACTATATCTGTGTCTTATACCTCTGCTGTTCCTTCTGAGCAGGCTGAGTGAGACACGTGGATATACTCTATCTCTGTCTTATACCTCTGCTGTTCCTTCTGAGCAGGCTGATTGAGGTGTAGATCAGACACGTGGATATACTCTATCGCTGTCTTCTACCTCTGCTGTTCCTTCTGAGCAGGCTGAGTGAGACACGTGGATATACTATATCTCTGTCTTATACCTCTGCTGTTCCTTCTGAGCAGGCTGAGTGAGACACGTGGATATACTCTATCTCTGTCTTCTACCTCTGCTGTTCCTTCTGAGCAGGCTGAGTGAGAAACGTGGATATACTATATATCTGTCTTCTACCTCTGCTGTTCCTTCTGAGCAGGCTGAGTGAGACACGTGGATATACTCTATCTCTGTCTTCTACCTCTGCTGTTCCTTCTGAGCAGGCTGAGTGAGGTGTAGATCAAACACGTGGATATACTCTATATCTGTCTTCTATCTCTGCTGTTCCTTCTGAGCAGGCTGAGTGAGACACGTGGATATACTCTATCTCTGTCTTCTACCTCTGCTGTTCCTTCTGAGCAGGCTGAGTGAGGTGTAGATCAGACACGTGGATATACTCTATCTCTGTCTTCTACATCTGCTGTTCCTTCTGAGCAGGTTGAGTGAGACACGTGGATATACTCTATCTCTGTCTTCTACCTCTGCTGTTCCTTCTGAGCAGGCTGAGAGAGACACGTGGATATACTATATCTCTGTCTTCTACCTCTGCTGTTCCTTCTGAGCAGGCAGAGTGAGACACGTGGATATACTCTATCTTTGTCTTCTACCTCTGCTGTTCCTTCTGAGCAGGCTGAGTGAGGTGTAGATCACACACGTGTATATACTCTATCTCTGTCTTCTACCTCTGCTGTTCCTTCTGAGCAAGCTGAGTGAGACACGTGGATATACTATATCTATGTCTTCTACCTCTGCTGTTCCTTCTGAGCAAGCTGAGTGAGACACGTGGATATATTCTATCTCTGTCTTATACCTCTGCTGTTCCTTCTGAGCAGGCTAAGTGAGGTGTATATCAGACACGTGGAAATACTCTATCTCTGCCTTATACCTCTGCTGTTCCTTCTGAGCAGGCTGAGTGAGACACGTGGATATACTCTATCTCTGTCTTCTACCTCTGCTGTTCCTTCTGAGCAGGCCGAGTGAGGTGTAGATCAGACACGTTGATATACTCTATCTCTGTCTTCTACCTCTGCTGTTCCTTCTGAGCAGGCTGAGTGAGGTGTAGATCAGACACGTGGATATACTCTATCTCTGTCTTCTACCTCTGCTGTTCCTTCTGAGCAGGCTGAGTGAGACACGTGTATATACTCTATCTTTGTCTTATACCTATGCTGTTCCTTCTGAGCAGGCTGAGTGAGACACGTGGATATACTCTATCTCTGTCTTCTACCTCTGCTGTTCCTTCTGAGCAGGCTGAGTGAGACACGTGGATATACTATATCTCTGTCTTCTACCTCTGCTGTTCCTTCTGAGCAGGCTGAGTGAGTTGTAGATCACACACGTGGATATACTATATATCTGTCTTCTACCTCTGCTGTTCCTTCTGGGCAGGCTGAGTGAGACACGTGGATATACTATATATCTGTCTTCTACCTCTGCTGTTCCTTCTGAGCAGGCTGAGTGAGACACGTGGATATACTCTATCTCTGTCTTCTACCTCTGCTGTTCCTTCTGAGCAGGCTGAGTGAGGTGTAGATCAGACACGTGGATATACTCTATATCTGTCTTCTATCTCTGCTGTTCCTTCTGAGCAGGCTGAGTGAGACACGTGGATATACTCTATCTCTGTCTTCTACCTCTGCTGTTCCTTCTGAGCAGGCTGAGTGAGGTGTAGATCAGACACGTGGATATACTCTATCTCTGTCTTCTACCTCTGCTGTTCCTTCTGAGCAGGCTGAGTGAGACACGTGGATATACTCTATCTCTGTCTTCTACCTCTGCTGTTCCTTCTGAGCAGGCTGAGTGAGTCACGTGGATATACTCTATCTGTGTCTTATACCTCTGCTGTTCCTTCTGAGCAGGCTGAGTGAGACACGTGGATATACTCTATCTCTGTCTTATACCTCTGCTGTTCCTTCTGAGCAGGCTGAGTGAGGTGTAGATCAGACACGTGGATATACTCTATCTCTGTCTTCTACCTCTGCTGTTCCTTCTGAGCAGGCTGAGTGAGACACGTGGATATACTATATCTCTGTCGTATACCTCTGCTGTTCCTTCTGAGCAGGCTGAGTGAGACACGTGGATATACTCTATCTCTGTCTTCTACCTCTGCTGTTCCTTCTGAGCAGGCTGAGTGAGACACGTGGATATACTATATCTGTGTCTTATACCTCTGCTGTTCCTTCTGAGCAGGCTGAGTGAGACACGTGGATATACTCTATCTCTGTCTTATACCTCTGCTGGTCCTTCTGAGCAGGCTGATTGAGGTGTAGATCAGACACGTGGATATACTCTATCTCTGTCTTCTACCTCTGCTGTTCCTTCTGAGCAGGCTGAGTGAGACACGTGGATATACTATATCTCTGTCTTATACCTCTGCTGTTCCTTCTGAGCAGGCTGAGTGAGACACGTGGATATACTCTATCTCTGTCTTCTACCTCTGCTGTTCCTTCTGAGCAGGCTGAGTGAGAAACGTGGATATACTATATATCTGTCTTCTACCTCTGCTGTTCCTTCTGAGCAGGCTGAGTGAGACACGTGGATATACTCTATCTCTGTCTTCTACCTCTGCTGTTCCTTCTGAGCAGGCTGAGTGAGGTGTAGATCAAACACGTGGATATACTCTATATCTGTCTTCTATCTCTGCTGTTCCTTCTGAGCAGGCTGAGTGAGACACGTGGATATACTCTATCTCTGTCTTCTACCTCTGCTGTTCCTTCTGAGCAGGCTGAGTGAGGTGTAGATCAGACACGTGGATATACTCTATCTCTGTCTTCTACATCTGCTGTTCCTTCTGAGCAGGTTGAGTGAGACACGTGGATATACTCTATCTCTGTCTTCTACCTCTGCTGTTCCTTCTGAGCAGGCTGAGAGAGACACGTGGATATACTATATCTCTGTCTTCTACCTCTGCTGTTCCTTCTGAGCAGGCAGAGTGAGACACGTGGATATACTCTATCTCTGTCTTCTACCTCTGCTGTTCCTTCTGAGCAGGCTGAGTGAGACACGTGGATATACTATATCTCTGTCTTCTACCTCTGCTGTTCCTTCTGAGCAGGCTGAGTGAGTTGTAGATCACACACGTGGATATACTATATATCTGTCTTCTACCTCTGCTGTTCCTTCTGGGCAGGCTGAGTGAGACACGTGGATATACTATATATCTGTCTTCTACCTCTGCTGTTCCTTCTGAGCAGGCTGAGTGAGACACGTGGATATACTCTATCTCTGTCTTCTACCTCTGCTGTTCCTTCTGAGCAGGCTGAGTGAGGTGTAGATCAGACACGTGGATATACTCTATATCTGTCTTCTATCTCTGCTGTTCCTTCTGAGCAGGCTGAGTGAGACACGTGGATATACTCTATCTCTGTCTTCTACCTCTGCTGTTCCTTCTGAGCAGGCTGAGTGAGGTGTAGATCAGACACGTGGATATACTCTATCTCTGTCTTCTACCTCTGCTGTTCCTTCTGAGCAGGCTGAGTGAGACACGTGGATATACTCTATCTCTGTCTTCTACCTCTGCTGTTCCTTCTGAGCAGGCTGAGTGAGTCACGTGGATATACTCTATCTGTGTCTTATACCTCTGCTGTTCCTTCTGAGCAGGCTGAGTGAGACACGTGGATATACTCTATCTCTGTCTTATACCTCTGCTGTTCCTTCTGAGCAGGCTGAGTGAGGTGTAGATCAGACACGTGGATATACTCTATCTCTGTCTTCTACCTCTGCTGTTCCTTCTGAGCAGGCTGAGTGAGACACGTGGATATACTATATCTCTGTCTTATACCTCTGCTGTTCCTTCTGAGCAGGCTGAGTGAGACACGTGGATATACTCTATCTCTGTCTTCTACCTCTGCTGTTCCTTCTGAGCAGGCTGAGTGAGACACGTGGATATACTATATCTGTGTCTTATACCTCTGCTGTTCCTTCTGAGCAGGCTGAGTGAGACACGTGGATATACTCTATCTCTGTCTTATACCTCTGCTGTTCCTTCTGAGCAGGCTGATTGAGGTGTAGATCAGACACGTGGATATACTCTATCTCTGTCTTCTACCTCTGCTGTTCCTTCTGAGCAGGCTGAGTGAGACACGTGGATATACTATATCTCTGTCTTATACCTCTGCTGTTCCTTCTGAGCAGGCTGAGTGAGACACGTGGATATACTCTATCTCTGTCTTCTACCTCTGCTGTTCCTTCTGAGCAGGCTGAGTGAGAAACGTGGATATACTATATATCTGTCTTCTACCTCTGCTGTTCCTTCTGAGCAGGCTGAGTGAGACACGTGGATATACTCTATCTCTGTCTTCTACCTCTGCTGTTCCTTCTGAGCAGGCTGAGTGAGGTGTAGATCAAACACGTGGATATACTCTATATCTGTCTTCTATCTCTGCTGTTCCTTCTGAGCAGGCTGAGTGAGACACGTGGATATACTCTATCTCTGTCTTCTACCTCTGCTGTTCCTTCTGAGCAGGCTGAGTGAGGTGTAGATCAGACACGTGGATATACTCTATCTCTGTCTTCTACATCTGCTGTTCCTTCTGAGCAGGTTGAGTGAGACACGTGGATATACTCTATCTCTGTCTTCTACCTCTGCTGTTCCTTCTGAGCAGGCTGAGAGAGACACGTGGATATACTATATCTCTGTCTTCTACCTCTGCTGTTCCTTCTGAGCAGGCAGAGTGAGACACGTGGATATACTCTATCTTTGTCTTCTACCTCTGCTGTTCCTTCTGAGCAGGCTGAGTGAGGTGTAGATCACACACGTGTATATACTCTATCTCTGTCTTCTACCTCTGCTGTTCCTTCTGAGCAGGCTGAGTGAGACACGTGGATATACTATATCTCTGTCTTATACCTCTGCTGTTCCTTCTGAGCAGGCTGAGTGAGACACGTGGATATACTCTATCTCTGTCTTCTACCTCTGCTGTTCCTTCTGAGCAGGCTGAGTGAGAAACGTGGATATACTATATATCTGTCTTCTACCTCTGCTGTTCCTTCTGAGCAGGCTGAGTGAGACACGTGGATATACTCTATCTCTGTCTTCTACCTCTGCTGTTCCTTCTGAGCAGGCTGAGTGAGGTGTAGATCAAACACGTGGATATACTCTATATCTGTCTTCTATCTCTGCTGTTCCTTCTGAGCAGGCTGAGTGAGACACGTGGATATACTCTATCTCTGTCTTCTACCTCTGCTGTTCCTTCTGAGCAGGCTGAGTGAGGTGTAGATCAGACACGTGGATATACTCTATCTCTGTCTTCTACATCTGCTGTTCCTTCTGAGCAGGTTGAGTGAGACACGTGGATATACTCTATCTCTGTCTTCTACCTCTGCTGTTCCTTCTGAGCAGGCTGAGAGAGACACGTGGATATACTATATCTCTGTCTTCTACCTCTGCTGTTCCTTCTGAGCAGGCAGAGTGAGACACGTGGATATACTCTATCTCTGTCTTCTACCTCTGCTGTTCCTTCTGAGCAGGCTGAGTGAGACACGTGGATATACTATATCTCTGTCTTCTACCTCTGCTGTTCCTTCTGAGCAGGCTGAGTGAGTTGTAGATCACACACGTGGATATACTATATATCTGTCTTCTACCTCTGCTGTTCCTTCTGGGCAGGCTGAGTGAGACACGTGGATATACTATATATCTGTCTTCTACCTCTGCTGTTCCTTCTGAGCAGGCTGAGTGAGACACGTGGATATACTCTATCTCTGTCTTCTACCTCTGCTGTTCCTTCTGAGCAGGCTGAGTGAGGTGTAGATCAGACACGTGGATATACTCTATATCTGTCTTCTATCTCTGCTGTTCCTTCTGAGCAGGCTGAGTGAGACACGTGGATATACTCTATCTCTGTCTTCTACCTCTGCTGTTCCTTCTGAGCAGGCTGAGTGAGGTGTAGATCAGACACGTGGATATACTCTATCTCTGTCTTCTACCTCTGCTGTTCCTTCTGAGCAGGCTGAGTGAGACACGTGGATATACTCTATCTCTGTCTTCTACCTCTGCTGTTCCTTCTGAGCAGGCTGAGTGAGTCACGTGGATATACTCTATCTGTGTCTTATACCTCTGCTGTTCCTTCTGAGCAGGCTGAGTGAGACACGTGGATATACTCTATCTCTGTCTTATACCTCTGCTGTTCCTTCTGAGCAGGCTGAGTGAGGTGTAGATCAGACACGTGGATATACTCTATCTCTGTCTTCTACCTCTGCTGTTCCTTCTGAGCAGGCTGAGTGAGACACGTGGATATACTATATCTCTGTCTTATACCTCTGCTGTTCCTTCTGAGCAGGCTGAGTGAGACACGTGGATATACTCTATCTCTGTCTTCTACCTCTGCTGTTCCTTCTGAGCAGGCTGAGTGAGACACGTGGATATACTATATCTGTGTCTTATACCTCTGCTGTTCCTTCTGAGCAGGCTGAGTGAGACACGTGGATATACTCTATCTCTGTCTTATACCTCTGCTGTTCCTTCTGAGCAGGCTGATTGAGGTGTAGATCAGACACGTGGATATACTCTATCTCTGTCTTCTACCTCTGCTGTTCCTTCTGAGCAGGCTGAGTGAGACACGTGGATATACTATATCTCTGTCTTATACCTCTGCTGTTCCTTCTGAGCAGGCTGAGTGAGACACGTGGATATACTCTATCTCTGTCTTCTACCTCTGCTGTTCCTTCTGAGCAGGCTGAGTGAGAAACGTGGATATACTATATATCTGTCTTCTACCTCTGCTGTTCCTTCTGAGCAGGCTGAGTGAGACACGTGGATATACTCTATCTCTGTCTTCTACCTCTGCTGTTCCTTCTGAGCAGGCTGAGTGAGGTGTAGATCAAACACGTGGATATACTCTATATCTGTCTTCTATCTCTGCTGTTCCTTCTGAGCAGGCTGAGTGAGACACGTGGATATACTCTATCTCTGTCTTCTACCTCTGCTGTTCCTTCTGAGCAGGCTGAGTGAGGTGTAGATCAGACACGTGGATATACTCTATCTCTGTCTTCTACATCTGCTGTTCCTTCTGAGCAGGTTGAGTGAGACACGTGGATATACTCTATCTCTGTCTTCTACCTCTGCTGTTCCTTCTGAGCAGGCTGAGAGAGACACGTGGATATACTATATCTCTGTCTTCTACCTCTGCTGTTCCTTCTGAGCAGGCAGAGTGAGACACGTGGATATACTCTATCTCTGTCTTCTACCTCTGCTGTTCCTTCTGAGCAGGCTGAGTGAGACACGTGGATATACTATATCTCTGTCTTCTACCTCTGCTGTTCCTTCTGAGCAGGCTGAGTGAGTTGTAGATCACACACGTGGATATACTATATATCTGTCTTCTACCTCTGCTGTTCCTTCTGGGCAGGCTGAGTGAGACACGTGGATATACTATATATCTGTCTTCTACCTCTGCTGTTCCTTCTGAGCAGGCTGAGTGAGACACGTGGATATACTCTATCTCTGTCTTCTACCTCTGCTGTTCCTTCTGAGCAGGCTGAGTGAGGTGTAGATCAGACACGTGGATATACTCTATATCTGTCTTCTATCTCTGCTGTTCCTTCTGAGCAGGCTGAGTGAGACACGTGGATATACTCTATCTCTGTCTTCTACCTCTGCTGTTCCTTCTGAGCAGGCTGAGTGAGGTGTAGATCAGACACGTGGATATACTCTATCTCTGTCTTCTACCTCTGCTGTTCCTTCTGAGCAGGCTGAGTGAGACACGTGGATATACTCTATCTCTGTCTTCTACCTCTGCTGTTCCTTCTGAGCAGGCTGAGTGAGTCACGTGGATATACTCTATCTGTGTCTTATACCTCTGCTGTTCCTTCTGAGCAGGCTGAGTGAGACACGTGGATATACTCTATCTCTGTCTTATACCTCTGCTGTTCCTTCTGAGCAGGCTGAGTGAGGTGTAGATCAGACACGTGGATATACTCTATCTCTGTCTTCTACCTCTGCTGTTCCTTCTGAGCAGGCTGAGTGAGACACGTGGATATACTATATCTCTGTCTTATACCTCTGCTGTTCCTTCTGAGCAGGCTGAGTGAGACACGTGGATATACTCTATCTCTGTCTTCTACCTCTGCTGTTCCTTCTGAGCAGGCTGAGTGAGACACGTGGATATACTATATCTGTGTCTTATACCTCTGCTGTTCCTTCTGAGCAGGCTGAGTGAGACACGTGGATATACTCTATCTCTGTCTTATACCTCTGCTGTTCCTTCTGAGCAGGCTGATTGAGGTGTAGATCAGACACGTGGATATACTCTATCTCTGTCTTCTACCTCTGCTGTTCCTTCTGAGCAGGCTGAGTGAGACACGTGGATATACTATATCTCTGTCTTATACCTCTGCTGTTCCTTCTGAGCAGGCTGAGTGAGACACGTGGATATACTCTATCTCTGTCTTCTACCTCTGCTGTTCCTTCTGAGCAGGCTGAGTGAGAAACGTGGATATACTATATATCTGTATTCTACCTCTGCTGTTCCTTCTGAGCAGGCTGAGTGAGACACGTGGATATACTCTATCTCTGTCTTCTACCTCTGCTGTTCCTTCTGAGCAGGCTGAGTGAGGTGTAGATCAAACACGTGGATATACTCTATATCTGTCTTCTATCTCTGCTGTTCCTTCTGAGCAGGCTGAGTGAGACACGTGGATATACTCTATCTCTGTCTTCTACCTCTGCTGTTCCTTCTGAGCAGGCTGAGTGAGGTGTAGATCAGACACGTGGATATACTCTATCTCTGTCTTCTACATCTGCTGTTCCTTCTGAGCAGGTTGAGTGAGACACGTGGATATACTCTATCTCTGTCTTCTACCTCTGCTGTTCCTTCTGAGCAGGCTGAGAGAGACACGTGGATATACTATATCTCTGTCTTCTACCTCTGCTGTTCCTTCTGAGCAGGCAGAGTGAGACACGTGGATATACTCTATCTTTGTCTTCTACCTCTGCTGTTCCTTCTGAGCAGGCTGAGTGAGGTGTAGATCACACACGTGTATATACTCTATCTCTGTCTTCTACCTCTGCTGTTCCTTCTGAGCAGGCTGAGTGAGACACGTGGATATACTATATCTATGTCTTCTACCTCTGCTGTTCCTTCTGAGCAAGCTGAGTGAGACACGTGGATATATTCTATCTCTGTCTTATACCTCTGCTGTTCCTTCTGAGCAGGCTAAGTGAGGTGTATATCAGACACGTGGAAATACTCTATCTCTGCCTTATACCTCTGCTGTTCCTTCTGAGCAGGCTGAGTGAGACACGTGGATATACTCTATCTCTGTCTTCTACCTCTGCTGTTCCTTCTGAGCAGGCTGAGTGAGGTGTAGATCAGACACGTGGATATACTCTATCTCTGTCTTCTACCTCTGCTGTTCCTTCTGAGCAGGCTGAGTGAGACACGTGTATATACTCTATCTTTGTCTTATACCTATGCTGTTCCTTCTGAGCAGGCTGAGTGAGACACGTGGATATACTCTATCTCTGTCTTCTACCTCTGCTGTTCCTTCTGAGCAGGCTGAGTGAGACACGTGGATATACTATATCTCTGTCTTCTACCTCTGCTGTTCCTTCTGAGCAGGCTGAGTGAGTTGTAGATCACACACGTGGATATACTATATATCTGTCTTCTACCTCTGCTGTTCCTTCTGGGCAGTCTGAGTGAGACACGTGGATATACTATATATCTGTCTTCTACCTCTGCTGTTCCTTCTGAGCAGGCTGAGTGAGACACGTGGATATACTCTATCTCTGTCTTCTACCTCTGCTGTTCCTTCTGAGCAGGCTGAGTGAGGTGTAGATCAGACACGTGGATATACTCTATATCTGTCTTCTATCTCTGCTGTTCCTTCTGAGCAGGCTGAGTGAGACACGTGGATATACTCTATCTCTGTCTTCTACCTCTGCTGTTCCTTCTGAGCAGGCTGAGTGAGGTGTAGATCAGACACGTGGATATACTCTATCTCTGTCTTCTACCTCTGCTGTTCCTTCTGAGCAGGCTGAGTGAGACACGTGGATATACTCTATCTCTGTCTTCTACCTCTGCTGTTCCTTCTGAGCAGGCTGAGTGAGTCACGTGGATATACTCTATCTGTGTCTTATACCTCTGCTGTTCCTTCTGAGCAGGCTGAGTGAGACACGTGGATATACTCTATCTCTGTCTTATACCTCTGCTGTTCCTTCTGAGCAGGCTGAGTGAGGTGTAGATCAGACACGTGGATATACTCTATCTCTGTCTTCTACCTCTGCTGTTCCTTCTGAGCAGGCTGAGTGAGACACGTGGATATACTATATCTCTGTCTTATACCTCTGCTGTTCCTTCTGAGCAGGCTGAGTGAGACACGTGGATATACTCTATCTCTGTCTTCTACCTCTGCTGTTCCTTCTGAGCAGGCTGAGTGAGACACGTGGATATACTCTATCTCTGTCTTCTACCTCTGCTGTTCCTTCTGAGCAGGCTGAGTGAGGTGTAGATCAGACACGTGGATATACTCTATATCTGTCTTCTATCTCTGCTGTTCCTTCTGAGCAGGCTGAGTGAGACACGTGGATATACTCTATCTCTGTCTTCTACCTCTGCTGTTCCTTCTGAGCAGGCTGAGTGAGGTGTAGATCAGACACGTGGATATACTCTATCTCTGTCTTCTACCTCTGCTGTTCCTTCTGAGCAGGCTGAGTGAGACACGTGGATATACTCTATCTCTGTCTTCTACCTCTGCTGTTCCTTCTGAGCAGGCTGAGTGAGTCACGTGGATATACTCTATCTGTGTCTTATACCTCTGCTGTTCCTTCTGAGCAGGCTGAGTGAGACACGTGGATATACTCTATCTCTGTCTTATACCTCTGCTGTTCCTTCTGAGCAGGCTGAGTGAGGTGTAGATCAGACACGTGGATATACTCTATCTCTGTCTTCTACCTCTGCTGTTCCTTCTGAGCAGGCTGAGTGAGACACGTGGATATACTATATCTCTGTCTTATACCTCTGCTGTTCCTTCTGAGCAGGCTGAGTGAGACACGTGGATATACTCTATCTCTGTCTTCTACCTCTGCTGTTCCTTCTGAGCAGGCTGAGTGAGACACGTGGATATACTATATCTGTGTCTTATACCTCTGCTGTTCCTTCTGAGCAGGCTGAGTGAGACACGTGGATATACTCTATCTCTGTCTTATACCTCTGCTGTTCCTTCTGAGCAGGCTGATTGAGGTGTAGATCAGACACGTGGATATACTCTATCTCTGTCTTCTACCTCTGCTGTTCCTTCTGAGCAGGCTGAGTGAGACACGTGGATATACTATATCTCTGTCTTATACCTCTGCTGTTCCTTCTGAGCAGGCTGAGTGAGACACGTGGATATACTCTATCTCTGTCTTCTACCTCTGCTGTACCTTCTGAGCAGGCCGAGTGAGGTGTAGATCAGACACGTGGATATACTCTATCTCTGTCTTCTACCTCTGCTGTTCCTTCTGAGCAGGCTGAGTGAGGTGTAGATCAGACACGTGGATATACTCTATATCTGTCTTCTATCTCTGCTGTTCCTTCTGAGCAGGCTGAGTGAGACACGTGGATAAACTCTATCTCTGTCTTCTACCTCTGCTGTTCCTTCTGAGCAGGCTGAGTGAGGTGTAGATCAGACACGTGGATATACTCTATCTCTGTCTTCTACCTCTGCTGTTCCTTCTGAGCAGGCTGAGTGAGACACGTGGATATACTCTATCTCTGTCTTCTACCTCTGCTGTTCCTTCTGAGCAGGCTGAGTGAGTCACGTGGATATACTCTATCTGTGTCTTATACCTCTGCTGTTCCTTCTGAGCAGGCTGAGTGAGACACGTGGATATACTCTATCTCTGTCTTATACCTCTGCTGTTCCTTCTGAGCAGGCTGAGTGAGGTGTAGATCAGACACGTGGATATACTCTATCTCTGTCTTCTACCTCTGCTGTTCCTTCTGAGCAGGCTGAGTGAGACACGTGGATATACTATATCTCTGTCTTATACCTCTGCTGTTCCTTCTGAGCAGGCTGAGTGAGACACGTGGATATACTCTATCTCTGTCTTCTACCTCTGCTGTTCCTTCTGAGCAGGCTGAGTGAGACACGTGGATATACTATATCTGTGTCTTATACCTCTGCTGTTCCTTCTGAGCAGGCTGAGTGAGACACGTGGATATACTCTATCTCTGTCTTATACCTCTGCTGTTCCTTCTGAGCAGGCTGATTGAGGTGTAGATCAGACACGTGGATATACTCTATCTCTGTCTTCTACCTCTGCTGTTCCTTCTGAGCAGGCTGAGTGAGACACGTGGATATACTATATCTCTGTCTTATACCTCTGCTGTTCCTTCTGAGCAGGCTGAGTGAGACACGTGGATATACCCTATCTCTGTCTTCTACCTCTGCTGTTCCTTCTGAGCAGGCTGAGTGAGAAACGTGGATATACTATATATCTGTCTTCTACCTCTGCTGTTCCTTCTGAGCAGGCTGAGTGAGACACGTGGATATACTCTATCTCTGTCTTCTACCTCTGCTGTTCCTTCTGAGCAGGCTGAGTGAGGTGTAGATCAAACACGTGGATATACTCTATATCTGTCTTCTATCTCTGCTGTTCCTTCTGAGCAGGCTGAGTGAGACACGTGGATATACTCTATCTCTGTCTTCTACCTCTGCTGTTCCTTCTGAGCAGGCTGAGTGAGGTGTAGATCAGACACGTGGATATACTCTATCTCTGTCTTCTACATCTGCTGTTCCTTCTGAGCAGGTTGAGTGAGACACGTGGATATACTCTATCTCTGTCTTCTACCTCTGCTGTTCCTTCTGAGCAGGCTGAGTGAGGTGTAGATCACACACGTGTATATACTCTATCTCTGTCTTCTACCTCTGCTGTTCCTTCTGAGCAGGCTCAGTGAGACACGTGGATATACTATATCTATGTCTTATACCTCTGCTGTTCCTTCTGAGCAAGCTGAGTGAGACACGTGGATATATTCTATCTCTGTCTTATACCTCTGCTGTTCCTTCTGAGCAGGCTAAGTGAGGTGTATATCAGACACGTGGAAATACTCTATCTCTGCCTTATACCTCTGCTGTTCCTTCTGAGCAGGCTGAGTGAGACACGTGGATATACTCTATCTCTGTCTTCTACCTCTGCTGTTCCTTCTGAGCAGGCCGAGTGAGGTGTAGATCAGACACGTGGATATACTCTATCTCTGTCTTCTACCTCTGCTGTTCCTTCTGAGCAGGCTGAGTGAGGTGTAGATCAGACACGTGGATATACTCTATCTCTGTCTTCTACCTCTGCTGTTCCTTCTGAGCAGGCTGAGTGAGACACGTGTATATACTCTATCTTTGTCTTATACCTATGCTGTTCCTTCTGAGCAGGCTGAGTGAGACACGTGGATATACTCTATCTCTGTCTTCTACCTCTGCTGTTCCTTCTGAGCAGGCTGAGTGAGACACGTGGATATACTATATCTCTGTCTTCTACCTCTGCTGTTCCTTCTGAGCAGGCTGAGTGAGTTGTAGATCACACACGTGGATATACTATATATCTGTCTTCTACCTCTGCTGTTCCTTCTGGGCAGTCTGAGTGAGACACGTGGATATACTATATATCTGTCTTCTACCTCTGCTGTTCCTTTTGAGCAGGCTGAGTGAGACACGTGGATATACTCTATCTCTGTCTTCTACCTCTGCTGTTCCTTCTGAGCAGGCTGAGTGAGGTGTAGATCAGACACGTGGATATACTCTATATCTGTCTTCTATCTCTGCTGTTCCTTCTGAGCAGGCTGAGTGAGACACGTGGATATACTCTATCTCTGTCTTCTACCTCTGCTGTTCCTTCTGAGCAGGCTGAGTGAGGTGTAGATCAGACACGTGGATATACTCTATCTCTGTCTTCTACCTCTGCTGTTCCTTCTGAGCAGGCTGAGTGAGACACGTGGATATACTCTATCTCTGTCTTCTACCTCTGCTGTTCCTTCTGAGCAGGCTGAGTGAGTCACGTGGATATACTCTATCTGTGTCTTATACCTCTGCTGTTCCTTCTGAGCAGGCTGAGTGAGACACGTGGATATACTCTATCTCTGTCTTATACCTCTGCTGTTCCTTCTGAGCAGGCTGAGTGAGGTGTAGATCAGACACGTGGATATACTCTATCTCTGTCTTCTACCTCTGCTGTTCCTTCTGAGCAGGCTGAGTGAGACACGTGGATATACTATATCTCTGTCTTATACCTCTGCTGTTCCTTCTGAGCAGGCTGAGTGAGACACGTGGATATACTCTATCTCTGTCTTATACCTCTGCTGTTCCTTCTGAGCAGGCTGATTGAGGTGTAGATCAGACACGTGGATATACTCTATCTCTGTCTTCTACCTCTGCTGTTCCTTCTGAGCAGGCTGAGTGAGACACGTGGATATACTATATCTCTGTCTTATACCTCTGCTGTTCCTTCTGAGCAGGCTGAGTGAGACACGTGGATATACTCTATCTCTGTCTTCTACCTCTGCTGTACCTTCTGAGCAGGCCGAGTGAGGTGTAGATCAGACACGTGGATATACTCTATCTCTGTCTTCTACCTCTGCTGTACCTTCTGAGCAGGCCGAGTGAGGTGTAGATCAGACACGTGGATATACTCTATCTCTGTCTTCTACCTCTGCTGTTCCTTCTGAGCAGGCTGAGTGAGGTGTAGATCAGACACGTGGATATACTCTATCTCTGTCTTCTACCTCTGCTGTTCCTTCTGAGCAGGCTGAATGAGACACGTGGATACACTCTATCTATGTCTTATACCTCTGCTGTTCCTTCTGAGCAGGCTAAGTGAGGTGTAGATCGCACACGTGGATATACTCTATCTCTGCCTTCTACCTCTGCTGTTCCTTCTGAGCAGGCTGAGTGAGGTGTAGATCAGACACGTGGATATACTCTATCTCTCTCTTCTACCTCTGCTGTTCCTTCTGAGCAGGCTGAGTGAGACACGTGTATATACTCTATCTTTGTCTTATACCTATGCTGTTCCTTCTGAGCAGGCTGAGTGAGACACGTGGATAAACTCTATCTCTGTCTTCTACCTCTGCTGTTCCTTCTGAGCAGGCTGAGTGAGACACGTGGATATACTATATCTCTGTCTTCTACCTCTGCTGTTCCTTCTGAGCAGGCTGAGTGAGTTGTAGATCACACACGTGGATATACTATATATCTGTCTTCTACCTCTGCTGTTCCTTCTGAGCAGGCCGAGTGAGGTGTAGATCAGACACGTGGATATACTCTATCTCTGTCTTCTACCTCTGCTGTTCCTTCTGAGCAGGCTGAGTGAGGTGTAGATCAGACACGTGGATATACTCTATCTCTGTCTTCTACCTCTGCTGTTCCTTCTGAGCAGGCTGAGTGAGACACGTGTATATACTCTATCTTTGTCTTATACCTATGCTGTTCCTTCTGAGCAGGCTGAGTGAGACACGTGGATATACTCTATCTCTGTCTTCTACCTCTGCTGTTCCTTCTGAGCAGGCTGAGTGAGACACGTGGATATACTATATCTCTGTCTTCTACCTCTGCTGTTCCTTCTGAGCAGGCTCAGTGAGTTGTAGATCACACACGTGGATATACTATATATCTGTCTTCTACCTCTGCTGTTCCTTCTGGGCAGTCTGAGTGAGACACGTGGATATACTATATATCTGTCTTCTACCTCTGCTGTTCCTTTTGAGCAGGCTGAGTGAGACACGTGGATATACTCTATCTCTGTCTTCTACCTCTGCTGTTCCTTCTGAGCAGGCTGAGTGAGGTGTAGATCAGACACGTGGATATACTCTATATCTGTCTTCTATCTCTGCTGTTCCTTCTGAGCAGGCTGAGTGAGACACGTGGATATACTCTATCTCTGTCTTCTACCTCTGCTGTTCCTTCTGAGCAGGCTGAGTGAGGTGTAGATCAGACACGTGGATATACTCTATCTCTGTCTTCTACCTCTGCTGTTCCTTCTGAGCAGGCTGAGTGAGACACGTGGATATACTCTATCTCTGTCTTCTACCTCTGCTGTTCCTTCTGAGCAGGCTGAGTGAGTCACGTGGATATACTCTATCTGTGTCTTATACCTCTGCTGTTCCTTCTGAGCAGGCTGAGTGAGACACGTGGATATACTCTATCTCTGTCTTATACCTCTGCTGTTCCTTCTGAGCAGGCTGAGTGAGGTGTAGATCAGACACGTGGATATACTCTATCTCTGTCTTCTACCTCTGCTGTTCCTTCTGAGCAGGCTGAGTGAGACACGTGGATATACTATATCTCTGTCTTATACCTCTGCTGTTCCTTCTGAGCAGGCTGAGTGAGACACGTGGATATACTCTATCTCGGTCTTCTACCTCTGCTGTTCCTTCTGAGCAGGCTGAGTGAGACACGTGGATATACTATATCTGTGTCTTATACCTCTGCTGTTCCTTCTGAGCAGGCTGAGTGAGACACGTGGATATACTCTATCTCTGTCTTATACCTCTGCTGTTCCTTCTGAGCAGGCTGATTGAGGTGTAGATCAGACACGTGGATATACTCTATCTCTGTCTTCTACCTCTGCTGTTCCTTCTGAGCAGGCTGAGTGAGACACGTGGATATACTATATCTCTGTCTTATACCTCTGCTGTTCCTTCTGAGCAGGCTGAGTGAGACACGTGGATATACTCTATCTCTGTCTTCTACCTCTGCTGTACCTTCTGAGCAGGCCGAGTGAGGTGTAGATCAGACACGTGGATATACTCTATCTCTGTCTTCTACCTCTGCTGTACCTTCTGAGCAGGCCGAGTGAGGTGTAGATCAGACACGTGGATATACTCTATCTCTGTCTTCTACCTCTGCTGTTCCTTCTGAGCAGGCTGAGTGAGGTGTAGATCAGACACGTGGATATACTCTATCTCTGTCTTCTACCTCTGCTGTTCCTTCTGAGCAGGCTGAATGAGACACGTGGATACACTCTATCTATGTCTTATACCTCTGCTGTTCCTTCTGAGCAGGCTAAGTGAGGTGTAGATCGCACACGTGGATATACTCTATCTCTGCCTTCTACCTCTGCTGTTTCTTCTGAGCAGGCTGAATGAGACACGTGGATACACTCTATCTATGTCTTATACCTCTGCTGTTCCTTCTGAGCAGGCTAAGTGAGGTGTAGATCACACACGTGGATATACTCTATCTCTGTCTTCTACCTCTGCTGTACCTTCTGAGCAGGCCGAGTGAGGTGTAGATCAGACACGTGGATATACTCTATCTCTGTCTTCTACCTCTGCTGTTCCTTCTGAGCAGGCTGAGTGAGGTGTAGATCAGACACGTGGATATACTCTATCTCTGTCTTCTACCTCTGCTGTTCCTTCTGAGCAGGCTGAATGAGACACGTGGATACACTTTATCTATGTCTTATACCTCTGCTGTTCCTTCTGAGCAGGCCGAGTGAGGTGTAGATCAGACACGTGGATATACTCTATCTCTGTCTTCTACCTCTGCTGTTCCTTCTGAGCAGGCTGAGTGAGGTGTAGATCAGACACGTGGATATACTCTATCTCTGTCTTCTACCTCTGCTGTTCCTTCTGAGCAGGCTGAGTGAGACACGTGGATATACTCTATCTCTGTCTTCTACCTCTGCTGTTCCTTCTGAGCAGGCTGAGTGAGACACGTGGATATACTATATCTCTGTCTTCTACCTCTGCTGTTCCTTCTGAGCAGGCTGAGTGAGACACGTGGATATACTATATCTCTGTCTTATACCTCTGCTGTTCCTTCTGAGCAGGCTGAGTGAGTTGTAGATCACACACGTGGATATACTATATATCTGTCTTCTACCTCTGCTGTTCCTTCTGGGCAGGCTGAGTGAGACACGTGGATATACTATATATCTGTCTTCTACCTCTGCTGTTCCTTCTGAACAGGCTGAGTGAGACACGTGGATATACTCTATCTCTGTCTTCTACCTCTGCTGTTCCTTCTGAGCAGGCTGAGTGAGGTGTAGATCAGACACGTGGATATACTCTATCTCTGCCTTCTACCTCTGCTGTTTCTTCTGAGCAGGCTGAATGAGACACGTGGATACACTCTATCTATGTCTTATACCTCTGCTGTTCCTTCTGAGCAGGCTAAGTGAGGTGTAGATCACACACGTGGATATACTCTATCTCTGTCTTCTACCTCTGCTGTACCTTCTGAGCAGGCCGAGTGAGGTGTAGATCAGACACGTGGATATACTCTATCTCTGTCTTCTACCTCTGCTGTTCCTTCTGAGCAGGCTGAGTGAGGTGTAGATCAGACACGTGGATATACTCTATCTCTGTCTTCTACCTCTGCTGTTCCTTCTGAGCAGGCTGAATGAGACACGTGGATACACTTTATCTATGTCTTATACCTCTGCTGTTCCTTCTGAGCAGGCCGAGTGAGGTGTAGATCAGACACGTGGATATACTCTATCTCTGTCTTCTACCTCTGCTGTTCCTTCTGAGCAGGCTGAGTGAGGTGTAGATCAGACACGTGGATATACTCTATCTCTGTCTTCTACCTCTGCTGTTCCTTCTGAGCAGGCTGAGTGAGACACGTGGATATACTCTATCTCTGTCTTCTACCTCTGCTGTTCCTTCTGAGCAGGCTGAGTGAGACACGAGGATATACTATATCTCTGTATTCTACCTCTGCTGTTCCTTCTGAGCAGGCTGAGTGAGACACGTGGATATACTATATCTCTGTCTTATACCTCTGCTGTTCCTTCTGAGCAGGCTGAGTGAGTTGTAGATCACACACGTGGATATACTATATATCTGTCTTCTACCTCTGCTGTTCCTTCTGGGCAGGCTGAGTGAGACACGTGGATATACTATATATCTGTCTTCTACCTCTGCTGTTCCTTCTGAGCAGGCTGAGTGAGACACGTGGATATACTCTATCTCTGTCTTCTACCTCTGCTGTTCCTTCTGAGCAGGCTGAGTGAGCTGTAGATCAGACACGTGGATATACTCTATATCTGTCTTCTATCTCTGCTGTTCCTTCTGAGCAGGCTGAGTGAGACACGTGGATATACTCTATCTCTGTCTTCTACCTCTGCTGTTCCTTCTGAGCAGGCTGAGTGAGGTGTAGATCAGACACGTGGATATACTCTATCTCTGTCTTCTACCTCTGCTGTTCCTTCTGAGCAGGCTGAGTGAGACACGTGGATATACTCTATCTCTGTCTTCTACCTCTGCTGTTCCTTCTGAGCAGGCTGAGTGAGTCACGTGGATATACTCTATCTGTGTCTTATACCTCTGCTGTTCCTTCTGAGCAGGCTGAGTGAGACACGTGGATATACTCTATCTCTGTCTTATACCTCTGCTGTTCCTTCTGAGCAGGCTGAGTGAGGTGTAGATCAGACACGTGGATATACTCTATCTCTGTCTTCTACCTCTGCTGTTCCTTCTGAGCAGGCTGAGTGAGAGACGTGGATATACTATATCTCTGTCTTATACCTCTGCTGTTCCTTCTGAGCAGGCTGAGTGAGACACGTGGATATACTCTATCTCTGTCTTCTACCTCTGCTGTTCCTTCTGAGCAGGCTGAGTGAGACACGTGGATATACTATATCTGTGTCTTATACCTCTGCTGTTCCTTCTGAGCAGGCTGAGTGAGACACGTGGATATACTCTATCTCTGTCTTATACCTCTGCTGTTCCTTCTGAGCAGGCTGATTGAAGTGTAGATCAGACACGTGGATATACTCTATCTCTGTCTTCGACCTCTGCTGTTCCTTCTGAGCAGGCTGAGTGAGACACGTGGATATACTATATCTCTGTCTTATACCTCTGCTGTTCCTTCTGAGCAGGCTGAGTGAGACACGTGGATATACTCTATCTCTGTCTTCTACCTCTGCTGTTCCTTCTGAGCAGGCTGAGTGAGAAACGTGGATATACTATATATCTGTCTTCTACCTCTGCTGTTCCTTCTGAGCAGGCTGAGTGAGACACGTGGATATACTCTATCTCTGTCTTCTACCTCTGCTGTTCCTTCTGAGCAGGCTGAGTGAGGTGTAGATCAAACACGTGGATATACTCTATATCTGTCTTCTATCTCTGCTGTTCCTTCTGAGCAGGCTGAGTGAGACACGTGGATATACTCTATCTCTGTCTTCTACCTCTGCTGTTCCTTCTGAGCAGGCTGAGTGAGGTGTAGATCAGACACGTGGATATACTCTATCTCTGTCTTCTACCTCTGCTGTTCCTTCTGAGCAGGTTGAGTGAGACACGTGGATATACTCTATCTCTGTCTTCTACCTCTGCTGTTCCTTCTGAGCAGGCTGAGAGAGACACGTGGATATACTATATCTCTGTCTTCTACCTCTGCTGTTCCTTCTGAGCAGGCAGAGTGAGACACGTGGATATACTCTATCTTTGTCTTCTACCTCTGCTGTTCCTTCTGAGCAGGCTGAGTGAGGTGTAGATCACACACGTGTATATACTCTATCTCTGTCTTCTACCTCTGCTGTTCCTTCTGAGCAGGCTGAGTGAGACACGTGGATATACTATATCTATGTCTTCTACCTCTGCTGTTCCTTCTGAGCAAGCTGAGTGAGACACGTGGATATATTCTATCTCTGTCTTATACCTCTGCTGTTCCTTCTGAGCAGGCTAAGTGAGGTGTATATCAGACACGTGGAAATACTCTATCTCTGCCTTATACCTCTGCTGTTCCTTCTGAGCAGGCTGAGTGAGACACGTGGATATACTCTATCTCTGTCTTCTACCTCTGCTGTTCCTTCTGAGCAGGCCGAGTGAGGTGTAGATCAGACACGTGGATATACTCTATCTCTGTCTTCTACCTCTGCTGTTCCTTCTGAGCAGGCAGAGTGAGGTGTAGATCAAACACGTGGATATACTCTATATCTGTCTTCTATCTCTGCTGTTCCTTCTGAGCAGGCTGAGTGAGACACGTGGATATACTATATCTCTGTCTTATACCTCTGCTGTTCCTTCTGAGCAGGCTGAGTGAGACACGTGGATATACTCTATCTCTGTCTTCTACCTCTGCTGTTCCTTCTGAGCAGGCTGAGTGAGACACGTGGATATACTATATCTGTGTCTTATACCTCTGCTGTTCCTTCTGAGCAGGCTGAGTGAGACACGTGGATATACTCTATCTCTGTCTTATACCTGTGCTGTTCCTTCTGAGCAGGCTGATTGAGGTGTAGATCAGACACGTGGATATACTCTATCTCTGTCTTCTACCTCTGCTGTTCCTTCTGAGCAGGCTGAGTGAGACACGTGGATATACTATATCTCTGTCTTATACCTCTGCTGTTTCTTCTGAGCAGGCTGAGTGAGACACGTGGATATACTCTATCTCTGTCTTCTACCTCTGCTGTTCCTTCTGAGCAGGCTGAGTGAGAAACGTGGATATACTATATATCTGTCTTCTACCTCTGCTGTTCCATCTGAGCAGGCTGAGTGAGACACGTGGATATACTCTATCTCTGTCTTCTACCTCTGCTGTTCCTTCTGAGCAGGCTGAGTGAGGTGTAGATCAAACACGTGGATATACTCTATATCTGTCTTCTATCTCTGCTGTTCCTTCTGAGCAGGCTGAGTGAGACACGTGGATATACTCTATCTCTGTCTTCTACCTCTGCTGTTCCTTCTGAGCAGGCTGAGTGAGGTGTAGATCAGACACGTGGATATACTCTATCTCTGTCTTCTACCTCTGCTGTTCCTTCTGAGCAGGTTGAGTGAGACACGTGGATATACTCTATCTCTGTCTTCTACCTCTGCTGTTCCTTCTGAGCAGGCTGAGAGAGACACGTGGATATACTATATCTCTGTCTTCTACCTCTGCTGTACCTTCTGAGCAGGCCGAGTGAGGTGTAGATCAGACACGTGGATATACTCTATCTCTGTCTTCTACCTCTGCTGTTCCTTCTGAGCAGGCTGAGTGAGGTGTAGATCAGACACGTGGATATACTCTATCTCTGTCTTCTACCTCTGCTGTTCCTTCTGAGCAGGCTGAATGAGACACGTGGATACACTCTATCTATGTCTTATACCTCTGCTGTTCCTTCTGAGCAGGCTAAGTGAGGTGTAGATCGCACACGTGGATATACTCTATCTCTGCCTTCTACCTCTGCTGTTTCTTCTGAGCAGGCTGAATGAGACACGTGGATACACTCTATCTATGTCTTATACCTCTGCTGTTCCTTCTGAGCAGGCTAAGTGAGGTGTAGATCACACACGTGGATATACTCTATCTCTGTCTTCTACCTCTGCTGTACCTTCTGAGCAGGCCGAGTGAGGTGTAGATCAGACACGTGGATATACTCTATCTCTGTCTTCTACCTCTGCTGTTCCTTCTGAGCAGGCTGAGTGAGGTGTAGATCAGACACGTGGATATACTCTATCTCTGTCTTCTACCTCTGCTGTTCCTTCTGAGCAGGCTGAATGAGACACGTGGATACACTTTATCTATGTCTTATACCTCTGCTGTTCCTTCTGAGCAGGCCGAGTGAGGTGTAGATCAGACACGTGGATATACTCTATCTCTGTCTTCTACCTCTGCTGTTCCTTCTGAGCAGGCTGAGTGAGGTGTAGATCAGACACGTGGATATACTCTATCTCTGTCTTCTACCTCTGCTGTTCCTTCTGAGCAGGCTGAGTGAGACACGTGTATATACTCTATCTCTGTCTTATACCTATGCTGTTCCTTCTGAGCAGGCTGAGTGAGACACGTGGATATACTCTATCTCTGTCTTCTACCTCTGCTGTTCCTTCTGAGCAGGCTGAGTGAGACACGTGGATATACTATATCTCTGTCTTCTACCTCTGCTGTTCCTTCTGAGCAGGCTGAGTGAGACACGTGGATATACTATATCTCTGTCTTATACCTCTGCTGTTCCTTCTGAGCAGGCTGAGTGAGTTGTAGATCACACACGTGGATATACTATATATCTGTCTTCTACCTCTGCTGTTCCTTCTGGGCAGGCTGAGTGAGACACGTGGATATACTATATATCTGTCTTCTACCTCTGCTGTTCCTTCTGAGCAGGCTGAGTGAGACACGTGGATATACTCTATCTCTGTCTTCTACCTCTGCTGTTCCTTCTGAGCAGGCTGAGTGAGGTGTAGATCAGACACGT
This sequence comes from Crossaster papposus, assembly GCA_037893245.1. NCBI lineage: Eukaryota > Metazoa > Echinodermata > Asteroidea > Velatida > Solasteridae > Crossaster > Crossaster papposus. Next base: position 1,261,455 of record JBAIAA010000124.1, on the reverse strand, counting down.
GGATATACTCTATATCTGTCTTCTATCTCTGCTGTTCCTTCTGAGCAGGCTGAGTGAGACACGTGGATATACTCTATCTATGTCTTCTACCTCTGCTGTTCCTTCTGAGCAGGCTGAGTGAGGTGTAGATCAGACACGTGGATATACTCCATCTCTGTCTTCTACCTCTGCTGTTCCTTCTGAGCAGGCTGAGTGAGACACGTGGATATACTCTGTCTCTGTCTTCTACCTCTGCTGTTCCTTCTGAGCAGGCTGAGTGAGTCACGTGGATATACTCTATCTGTGTCTTATACCTCTGCTGTTCCTTCTGAGCAGGCTGAGTGAGACACGTGGATATACTCTATCTCTGTCTTATACCTCTGCTGTTCCTTCTGAGCAGGCTGAGTGAGGTGTAGATCAGACACGTGGATATACTCTATCTCTGTCTTCTACCTCTGCTGTTCCTTCTGAGCAGGCTGAGTGAGAGACGTGGATATACTATATCTCTGTCTTATACCTCTGCTGTTCCTTCTGAGCAGGCTGGGTGAGACACGTGGATATACTCTATCTCTGTCTTCTACCTCTGCTGTTCCTTTTGAGCAGGCTGAGTGAGACACGTGGATATACTATATCTGTGTCTTATACCTCTGCTGTTCCTTCTGAGCAGGCTGAGTGAGGTGTAGATCAAACACGTGGATATACTATATATCTGTCTTCTATCTCTGCTGTTCCTTCTGAGCAGGCTGAGTGAGACACGTGGATATACTATATCTCTGTCTTATACCTCTGCTGTTCCTTCTGAGCAGGCTGAGTGAGACACGTGGATATACTCTATCTCTGTCTTCTACCTCTGCTGTTCCTTCTGAGCAGGCTGAGTGAGACACGTGGATATACTATATCTGTGTCTTATACCTCTGCTGTTCCTTCTGAGCAGGCTGAGTGAGACACGTGGATATACTCTATCTCTGTCTTATACCTGTGCTGTTCCTTCTGAGCAGGCTGATTGAGGTGTAGATCAGACACGTGGATATACTCTATCTCTGTCTTCTACCTCTGCTGTTCCTTCTGAGCAGGCTGAGTGAGACACGTGGATATACTATATCTCTGTCTTATACCTCTGCTGTTCCTTCTGAGCAGGCTGAGTGAGACACGTGGATATACTCTATCTCTGTCTTCTACCTCTGCTGTTCCTTCTGGGCAGGCTGAGTGAGACACGTGGATATACTATATATCTGTCTTCTACCTCTGCTGTTCCTTCTGAGCAGGCTGAGTGAGACACGTGGATATACTCTATCTCTGTCTTCTACCTCTGCTGTTCCTTCTGAGCAGGCTGAGTGAGGTGTAGATCAGACACGTGGATATACTCTATATCTGTCTTCTATCTCTGCTGTTCCTTCTGAGCAGGCTGAGTGAGACACGTGGATATACTCTATCTCTGTCTTCTACCTCTGCTGTTCCTTCTGAGCAGGCTGAGTGAGGTGTAGATCAGACACGTGGATATACTCTATCTCTGTCTTCTACCTCTGCTGTTCCTTCTGAGCAGGCTGAGTGAGACACGTGGATATACTCTGTCTCTGTCTTCTACCTCTGCTGTTCCTTCTGAGCAGGCTGAGTGAGTCACGTGGATATACTCTATCTGTGTCTTATACCTCTGCTGTTCCTTCTGAGCAGGCTGAGTGAGACACGTGGATATACTCTATCTCTGTCTTATACCTCTGCTGTTCCTTCTGAGCAGGCTGAGTGAGGTGTAGATCAGACACGTGGATATACTCTATCTCTGTCTTCTACCTCTGCTGTTCCTTCTGAGCAGGCTGAGTGAGAGACGTGGATATACTATATCTCTGTCTTATACCTCTGCTGTTCCTTCTGAGCAGGCTGAGTGAGACACGTGGATATACTCTATCTCTGTCTTCTACCTCTGCTGTTCCTTCTGAGCAGGCTGAGTGAGACACGTGGATATACTATATCTGTGTCTTATACCTCTGCTGTTCCTTCTGAGCAGGCTGAGTGAGACACGTGGATATACTCTATCTCTGTCTTATACCTCTGCTGTTCCTTCTGAGCAGGCTGATTGAGGTGTAGATCAGACACGTGGATATACTCTATCTCTGTCTTCTACCTCTGCTGTTCCTTCTGAGCAGGCTGAGTGAGAGACGTGGATATACTATATCTCTGTCTTATACCTCTGCTGTTCCTTCTGAGCAGGCTGAGTGAGACACGTGGATATACTCTATCTCTGTCTTCTACCTCTGCTGTTCCTTCTGGGCAGGCTGAGTGAGACACGTGGATATACTATATATCTGTCTTCTACCTCTGCTGTTCCTTCTGAGCAGGCTGAGTGAGACACGTGGATATACTCTATCTCTGTCTTCTACCTCTGCTGTTCCTTCTGAGCAGGCTGAGTGAGGTGTAGATCAGACACGTGGATATACTCTATATCTGTCTTCTATCTCTGCTGTTCCTTCTGAGCAGGCTGAGTGAGACACGTGGATATACTCTATCTCTGTCTTCTACCTCTGCTGTTCCTTCTGAGCAGGCTGAGTGAGGTGTAGATCAGACACGTGGATATACTCTATCTCTGTCTTCTACCTCTGCTGTTCCTTCTGAGCAGGCTGAGTGAGACACGTGGATATACTCTGTCTCTGTCTTCTACCTCTGCTGTTCCTTCTGAGCAGGCTGAGTGAGTCACGTGGATATACTCTATCTGTGTCTTATACCTCTGCTGTTCCTTCTGAGCAGGCTGAGTGAGACACGTGGATATACTCTATCTCTGTCTTATACCTCTGCTGTTCCTTCTGAGCAGGCTGAGTGAGGTGTAGATCAGACACGTGGATATACTCTATCTCTGTCTTCTACCTCTGCTGTTCCTTCTGAGCAGGCTGAGTGAGAGACGTGGATATACTATATCTCTGTCTTATACCTCTGCTGTTCCTTCTGAGCAGGCTGAGTGAGACACGTGGATATACTCTATCTCTGTCTTCTACCTCTGCTGTTCCTTCTGAGCAGGCTGAGTGAGACACGTGGATATACTATATCTGTGTCTTATACCTCTGCTGTTCCTTCTGAGCAGGCTGAGTGAGACACGTGGATATACTCTATCTCTGTCTTATACCTCTGCTGTTCCTTCTGAGCAGGCTGATTGAGGTGTAGATCAGACACGTGGATATACTCTATCTCTGTCTTCTACCTCTGCTGTTCCTTCTGAGCAGGCTGAGTGAGACACGTGGATATACTATATCTCTGTCTTATACCTCTGCTGTTCCTTCTGAGCAGGCTGAGTGAGACACGTGGATATACTCTATCTCTGTCTTCTACCTCTGCTGTTCCTTCTGAGCAGGCTGAGTGAGAAACGTGGATATACTATATATCTGTCTTCTACCTCTGCTGTTCCTTCTGAGCAGGCTGAGTGAGACACGTGGATATACTCTATCTCTGTCTTCTACCTCTGCTGTTCCTTCTGAGCAGGCTGAGTGAGGTGTAGATCAGACACGTGGATATACTCTATCTCTGTCTTCTACCTCTGCTGTTCCTTCTGAGCAGGCTGAGTGAGACACGTGGATATACTCTGTCTCTGTCTTCTACCTCTGCTGTTCCTTCTGAGCAGGCTGAGTGAGTCACGTGGATATACTCTATCTGTGTCTTATACCTCTGCTGTTCCTTCTGAGCAGGCTGAGTGAGACACGTGGATATACTCTATCTCTGTCTTATACCTCTGATGTTCCTTCTGAGCAGGCTGAGTGAGGTGTAGATCAGACACGTGGATATACTCTATCTCTGTCTTCTACCTCTGCTGTTCCTTCTGAGCAGGCTGAGTGAGAGACGTGGATATACTATATCTCTGTCTTATACCTCTGCTGTTCCTTCTGAGCAGGCTGAGTGAGACACGTGGATATACTCTATCTCTGTCTTCTACCTCTGCTGTTCCTTCTGAGCAGGCTGAGTGAGACACGTGGATATACTATATCTGTGTCTTATACCTCTGCTGTTCCTTCTGAGCAGGCTGAGTGAGACACGTGGATATACTCTATCTCTGTATTATACCTCTGCTGTTCCTTCTGAGCAGGCTGATTGAGGTGTAGATCAGACACGTGGATATACTCTATCTCTGTCTTCTACCTCTGCTGTTCCTTCTGAGCAGGCTGAGTGAGAGACGTGGATATACTATATCTCTGTCTTATACCTCTGCTGTTCCTTCTGAGCAGGCTGAGTGAGACACGTGGATATACTCTATCTCTGTCTTCTACCTCTGCTGTTCCTTCTGGGCAGGCTGAGTGAGACACGTGGATATACTATATATCTGTCTTCTACCTCTGCTGTTCCTTCTGAGCAGGCTGAGTGAGACACGTGGATATACTCTATCTCTGTCTTCTACCTCTGCTGTTCCTTCTGAGCAGGCTGAGTGAGGTGTAGATCAGACACGTGGATATACTCTATATCTGTCTTCTATCTCTGCTGTTCCTTCTGAGCAGGCTGAGTGAGACACGTGGATATACTCTATCTCTGTCTTCTACCTCTGCTGTTCCTTCTGAGCAGGCTGAGTGAGGTGTAGATCAGACACGTGGATATACTCTATCTCTGTCTTCTACCTCTGCTGTTCCTTCTGAGCAGGCTGAGTGAGACACGTGGATATACTCTGTCTCTGTCTTCTACCTCTGCTGTTCCTTCTGAGCAGGCTGAGTGAGTCACGTGGATATACTCTATCTGTGTCTTATACCTCTGCTGTTCCTTCTGAGCAGGCTGAGTGAGACACGTGGATATACTCTATCTCTGTCTTATACCTCTGCTGTTCCTTCTGAGCAGGCTGAGTGAGGTGTAGATCAGACACGTGGATATACTCTATCTCTGTCTTCTACCTCTGCTGTTCCTTCTGAGCAGGCTGAGTGAGAGACGTGGATATACTATATCTCTGTCTTATACCTCTGCTGTTCCTTCTGAGCAGGCTGAGTGAGACACGTGGATATACTCTATCTCTGTCTTCTACCTCTGCTGTTCCTTCTGAGCAGGCTGAGTGAGACACGTGGATATACTATATCTGTGTCTTATACCTCTGCTGTTCCTTCTGAGCAGGCTGAGTGAGACACGTGGATATACTCTATCTCTGTCTTATACCTCTGCTGTTCCTTCTGAGCAGGCTGATTGAGGTGTAGATCAGACACGTGGATATACTCTATCTCTGTCTTCTACCTCTGCTGTTCCTTCTGAGCAGGCTGAGTGAGACACGTGGATATACTATATCTCTGTCTTATACCTCTGCTGTTCCTTCTGAGCAGGCTGAGTGAGACACGTGGATATACTCTATCTCTGTCTTCTACCTCTGCTGTTCCTTCTGAGCAGGCTGAGTGAGAAACGTGGATATACTATATATCTGTCTTCTACCTCTGCTGTTCCTTCTGAGCAGGCTGAGTGAGACACGTGGATATACTCTATCTCTGTCTTCTACCTCTGCTGTTCCTTCTGAGCAGGCTGAGTGAGGTGTAGATCAAACACGTGGATATACTCTATATCTGTCTTCTATCTCTGCTGTTCCTTCTGAGCAGGCTGAGTGAGACACGTGGATATACTCTATCTCTGTCTTCTACCTCTGCTGTTCCTTCTGAGCAGGCTGAGTGAGGTGTAGATCAGACACGTGGATATACTCTATCTCTGTCTTCTACCTCTGCTGTTCCTTCTGAGCAGGTTGAGTGAGACACGTGGATATACTCTATCTCTGTCTTCTACCTCTGCTGTTCCTTCTGAGCAGGCTGAGAGAGACACGTGGATATACTATATCTCTGTCTTCTACCTCTGCTGTTCCTTCTGAGCAGGCAGAGTGAGACACGTGGATATACTCTATCTTTGTCTTCTACCTCTGCTGTTCCTTCTGAGCAGGCTGAGTGAGGTGTAGATCACACACGTGTATATACTCTATCTCTGTCTTCTACCTCTGTTGTTCCTTCTGAGCAGGCTGAGTGAGACACGTGGATATACTATATCTATGTCTTCTACCTCTGCTGTTCCTTCTGAGCAAGCTGAGTGAGACACGTGGATATATTCTATCTCTGTCTTATACCTCTGCTGTTCCTTCTGAGCAGGCTAAGTGAGGTGTATATCAGACACGTGGAAATACTCTATCTCTGCCTTATACCTCTGCTGTTCCTTCTGAGCAGGCTGAGTGAGACACGTGGATATACTCTATCTCTGTCTTCTACCTCTGCTGTTCCTTCTGAGCAGGCCGAGTGAGGTGTAGATCAGACACGTGGATATACTCTATCTCTGTCTTCTACCTCTGCTGTTCCTTCTGAGCAGGCTGAGTGAGGTGTAGATCAAACACGTGGATATACTCTATATCTGTCTTCTATCTCTGCTGTTCCTTCTGAGCAGGCTGAGTGAGACACGTGGATATACTATATCTCTGTCTTATACCTCTGCTGTTCCTTCTGAGCAGGCTGAGTGAGACACGTGGATATACTCTATCTCTGTCTTCTACCTCTGCTGTTCCTTCTGAGCAGGCTGAGTGAGACACGTGGATATACTATATCTGTGTCTTATACCTCTGCTGTTCCTTCTGAGCAGGCTGAGTGAGACACGTGGATATACTCTATCTCTGTCTTATACCTGTGCTGTTCCTTCTGAGCAGGCTGATTGAGGTGTAGATCAGACACGTGGATATACTCTATCTCTGTCTTCTACCTCTGCTGTTCCTTCTGAGCAGGCTGAGTGAGACACGTGGATATACTATATCTCTGTCTTATACCTCTGCTGTTCCTTCTGAGCAGGCTGAGTGAGACACGTGGATATACTCTATCTCTGTCTTCTACCTCTGCTGTTCCTTCTGAGCAGGCTGAGTGAGACACGTGGATATACTATATCTGTGTCTTATACCTCTGCTGTTCCTTCTGAGCAGGCTGAGTGAGACACGTGGATATACTCTATCTCTGTCTTATACCTGTGCTGTTCCTTCTGAGCAGGCTGATTGAGGTGTAGATCAGACACGTGGATATACTCTATCTCTGTCTTCTACCTCTGCTGTTCCTTCTGAGCAGGCTGAGTGAGACACGTGGATATACTATATCTCTGTCTTATACCTCTGCTGTTCCTTCTGAGCAGGCTGAGTGAGACACGTGGATATACTCTATCTCTGTCTTCTACCTCTGCTGTTCCTTCTGAGCAGGCTGAGTGAGAAACGTGGATATACTATATATCTGTCTTCTACCTCTGCTGTTCCTTCTGAGCAGGCTGAGTGAGACACGTGGATATACTCTATCTCTGTCTTCTACCTCTGCTGTTCCTTCTGAGCAGGCTGAGTGAGGTGTAGATCAAACACGTGGATATACTCTATATCTGTCTTCTATCTCTGCTGTTCCTTCTGAGCAGGCTGAGTGAGACACGTGGATATACTCTATCTCTGTCTTCTACCTCTGCTGTTCCTTCTGAGCAGGCTGAGTGAGGTGTAGATCAGACACGTGGATATACTCTATCTCTGTCTTCTACCTCTGCTGTTCCTTCTGAGCAGGTTGAGTGAGACACGTGGATATACTCTATCTCTGTCTTCTACCTCTGCTGTTCCTTCTGAGCAGGCTGAGAGAGACACGTGGATATACTATATCTCTGTCTTCTACCTCTGCTGTTCCTTCTGAGCAGGCAGAGTGAGACACGTGGATATACTCTATCTTTGTCTTCTACCTCTGCTGTTCCTTCTGAGCAGGCTGAGTGAGGTGTAGATCACACACGTGTATATACTCTATCTCTGTCTTCTACCTCTGCTGTTCCTTCTGAGCAGGCTGAGTGAGACACGTGGATATACTATATCTATGTCTTCTACCTCTGCTGTTCCTTCTGAGCAAGCTGAGTGAGACACGTGGATATATTCTATCTCTGTCTTATACCTCTGCTGTTCCTTCTGAGCAGGCTAAGTGAGGTGTATATCAGACACGTGGAAATACTCTATCTCTGCCTTATACCTCTGCTGTTCCTTCTGAGCAGGCTGAGTGAGACACGTGGATATACTCTATCTCTGTCTTCTACCTCTGCTGTTCCTTCTGAGCAGGCCGAGTGAGGTGTAGATCAGACACGTGGATATACTCTATCTCTGTCTTCTACCTCTGCTGTTCCTTCTGAGCAGGCTGAGTGAGGTGTAGATCAGACACGTGGATATACTCTATCTCTGTCTTCTACCTCTGCTGTTCCTTCTGAGCAGGCTGAGTGAGACACGTGTATATACTCTATCTCTGTCTTATACCTATGCTGTTCCTTCTGAGCAGGCTGAGTGAGACACGTGGATATACTCTATCTCTGTCTTCTACCTCTGCTGTTCCTTCTGAACAGGCTGAGTGAGACACGTGGATATACTATATCTCTGTCTTCTACCTCTGCTGTTCCTTCTGAGCAGGCTGAGTGAGACACGTGGATATACTCTATCTCTGTCTTATACCTCTGCTGTTCCTTCTGAGCAGGCTGAGTGAGTTGTAGATCACACACGTGGATATACTATATATCTGTCTTCTACCTCTGCTGTTCCTTCTGGGCAGGCTGAGTGAGACACGTGGATATACTATATATCTGTCTTCTACCTCTGCTGTTCCTTCTGAGCAGGCTGAGTGAGACACGTGGATATACTCTATCTCTGTCTTCTACCTCTGCTGTTCCTTCTGAGCAGGCTGAGTGAGGTGTAGATCAGACACGTGGATATACTCTATATCTGTCTTCTATCTCTGCTGTTCCTTCTGAGCAGGCTGAGTGAGACACGTGGATATACTCTATCTCTGTCTTCTACCTCTGCTGTTCCTTCTGAGCAGGCCGAGTGAGGTGTAGATCAGACACGTGGATATACTCTATCTCTGTCTTCTACCTCTGCTGTTCCTTCTGAGCAGGCTGAGTGAGACACGTGGATATACTCTATCTCTGTCTTCTACCTCTGCTGTTCCTTCTGAGCAGGCTGAGTGAGTCACGTGGATATACTCTATCTGTGTCTTATACCTCTGCTGTTCCTTCTGAGCAGGCTGAGTGAGACACGTGGATATACTCTATCTCTGTCTTATACCTCTGCTGTTCCTTCTGAGCAGGCTGAGTGAGTTGTAGATCACACACGTGGATATACTATATATCTGTCTTCTACCTCTGCTGTTCCTTCTGTGCAGGCTGAGTGAGACACGGGGATATACTATATCTATGTCTTCTACCTCTGTTGTTCCTTCTGAGCAAGCTGAGTGAGACACGTGGATATATTCTATCTCTGTCTTATACCTCTGCTGTTCCTTCTGAGCAGGCTAAGTGAGGTGTATATCAGACACGTGGATATACTCTATCTCTGCCTTATACCTCTGCTGTTCCTTCTGAGCAGGCTGAGTGAGACACGTGGATATACTCTATCTCTGTCTTCTACCTCTGCTGTTCCTTCTGAGCAGGCCGAGTGAGGTGTAGATCAGACACGTGGATATACTCTATCTCTGTCTTCTACCTCTGCTGTTCCTTCTGAGCAGGCTGAGTGAGGTGTAGATCAGACACGTGGATATACTCTATCTCTGTCTTCTACCTCTGCTGTTCCTTCTGAGCAGGCTGAGTGAGACACGTGTATATACTCTATCTCTGTCTTATACCTATGCTGTTCCTTCTGAGCAGGCTGAGTGAGACACGTGGATATACTCTATCTCTGTCTTCTACCTCTGCTGTTCCTTCTGAGCAGGCTGAGTGAGACACGTGGATATACTATATCTCTGTCTTCTACCTCTGCTGTTCCTTCTGAGCAGGCTGAGTGAGACACGTGGATATACTCTATCTCTGTCTTATACCTCTGCTGTTCCTTCTGAGCAGGCTGAGTGAGTTGTAGATCACACACGTGGATATACTATATATCTGTCTTCTACCTCTGCTGTTCCTTCTGAGCAGGCTGAGTGAGACACGTGGATATACTCTATCTCTGTCTTATACCTCTGCTGTTCCTTCTGAGCAGGCTGAGTGAGGTGTAGATCAGACACGTGGATATACTCTATATCTGTCTTCTATCTCTGCTGTTCCTTCTGAGCAGGCTGAGTGAGACACGTGGATATACTCTATCTCTGTCTTCTACCTCTGCTGTTCCTTCTGAGCAGGCTGAGTGAGGTGTAGATCAGACACGTGGATATACTCTATCTCTGTCTTCTACCTCTGCTGTTCCTTCTGAGCAGGCTGAGTGAGACACGTGGATATACTCTATCTCTGTCTTCTACCTCTGCTGTTCCTTCTGAGCAGGCTGAGTGAGGTGTAGATCAGACACGTGGATATACTCTATCTCTGTCTTCTACCTCTGCTGTTCCTTCTGAGCAGGCTGAGAGAGACACGTGGATATACTATATCTCTGTCTTCTACCTCTGCTGTTCCTTCTGAGCAGGCTGAGTGAGGTGTAGATCAGACACGTGGATATACTCTATCTCTGTCTTCTACCTCTGCTGTTCCTTCTGAGCAGGCTGAGTGAGACACGTGGATATACTCTATCTCTGTCTTCTACCTCTGCTGTTCCTTCTGAGCAGGCTGAGTGAGTCAGGTGGATATACTCTACCTGTGTCTTATACCTCTGCTGTTCCTTCTGAGTAGGCTGAGTGAGACACGTGGATATACTCTATCTCTGTCTTATACCTCTGCTGTTCCTTCTGAGCAGGCTGAGTGAGTTGTAGAGCACACACGTGGATATACTATATATCTGTCTTCTACCTCTGCTGTTCCTTCTGGGCAGGCTGAGTGAGACACGTGGATATACTATATCTATGTCTTCTACCTCTGTTGTTCCTTCTGAGCAAGCTGAGTGAGACACGTGGATATATTCTATCTCTGTCTTATACCTCTGCTGTTCCTTCTGAGCAGGCTAAGTGAGGTGTATATCAGACACGTGGATATACTCTATCTCTGCCTTATACCTCTGCTGTTCCTTCTGAGCAGGCTGAGTGAGACACGTGGATATACTCTATCTCTGTCTTCTACCTCTGCTGTTCCTTCTGAGCAGGCCGAGTGAGGTGTAGATCAGACACGTGGATATACTCTATCTCTGTCTTCTACCTCTGCTGTTCCTTCTGAGCAGGCTGAGTGAGGTGTAGATCAGACACGTGGATATACTCTATCTCTGTCTTCTACCTCTGCTGTTCCTTCTGAGCAGGCTGAGTGAGACACGTGTATATACTCTATCTCTGTCTTATACCTATGCTGTTCCTTCTGAGCAGGCTGAGTGAGACACGTGGATATACTCTATCTCTGTCTTCTACCTCTGCTGTTCCTTCTGAGCAGGCTGAGTGAGACACGTGGATATACTATATCTCTGTCTTCTACCTCTGCTGTTCCTTCTGAGCAGGCTGAGTGAGACACGTGGATATACTCTATCTCTGTCTTATACCTCTGCTGTTCCTTCTGAGCAGGCTGAGTGAGTTGTAGATCACACACGTGGATATACTATATATCTGTCTTCTACCTCTGCTGTTCCTTCTGAGCAGGCTGAGTGAGACACGTGGATATACTCTATCTCTGTCTTATACCTCTGCTGTTCCTTCTGAGCAGGCTGAGTGAGGTGTAGATCAGACACGTGGATATACTCTATATCTGTCTTCTATCTCTGCTGTTCCTTCTGAGCATGCTGAGTGAGACACGTGGATATACTCTATCTCTGTCTTCTACCTCTGCTGTTCCTTCTGAGCAGGCTGAGTGAGGTGTAGATCAGACACGTGGATATACTCTATCTCTGTCTTCTACCTCTGCTGTTCCTTCTGAGCAGGCTGAGAGAGACACGTGGATATACTATATCTCTGTCTTCTACCTCTGCTGTTCCTTCTGAGCAGGCTGAGTGAGGTGTAGATCAGACACGTGGATATACTCTATCTCTGTCTTCTACCTCTGCTGTTCCTTCTGAGCAGGCTGAGTGAGACACGTGGATATACTCTATCTCTGTCTTCTACCTCTGCTGTTCCTTCTGAGCAGGCTGAGTGAGTCACGTGGATATACTCTATCTGTGTCTTATACCTCTGCTGTTCCTTCTGAGCAGGCTGAGTGAGACACGTGGATATACTCTATCTCTGTCTTATACCTCTGCTGTTCCTTCTGAGCAGGCTGAGTGAGTTGTAGATCACACACGTGGATATACTATATATCTGTCTTCTACCTCTGCTGTTCCTTCTGGGCAGGCTGAGTGAGACACGTGGATATACTATATCTATGTCTTCTACCTCTGTTGTTCCTTCTGAGCAAGCTGAGTGAGACACGTGGATATATTCTATCTCTGTCTTATACCTCTGCTGTTCCTTCTGAGCAGGCTAAGTGAGGTGTATATCAGACACGTGGATATACTCTATCTCTGCCTTATACCTCTGCTGTTCCTTCTGAGCAGGCTGAGTGAGACACGTGGATATACTCTATCTCTGTCTTCTACCTCTGCTGTTCCTTCTGAGCAGGCCGAGTGAGGTGTAGATCAGACACGTGGATATACTCTATCTCTGTCTTCTACCTCTGCTGTTCCTTCTGAGCAGGCTGAGTGAGGTGTAGATCAGACACGTGGATATACTCTATCTCTGTCTTCTACCTCTGCTGTTCCTTCTGAGCAGGCTGAGTGAGACACGTGTATATACTCTATCTCTGTCTTATACCTATGCTGTTCCTTCTGAGCAGGCTGAGTGAGACACGTGGATATACTCTATCTCTGTCTTCTACCTCTGCTGTTCCTTCTGAGCAGGCTGAGTGAGACACGTGGATATACTATATCTCTGTCTTCTACCTCTGCTGTTCCTTCTGAGCAGGCTGAGTGAGACACGTGGATATACTCTATCTCTGTCTTATACCTCTGCTGTTCCTTCTGAGCAGGCTGAGTGAGTTGTAGATCACACACGTGGATATACTATATATCTGTCTTCTACCTCTGCTGTTCCTTCTGAGCAGGCTGAGTGAGACACGTGGATATACTCTATCTCTGTCTTATACCTCTGCTGTTCCTTCTGAGCAGGCTGAGTGAGGTGTAGATCAGACACGTGGATATACTCTATATCTGTCTTCTATCTCTGCTGTTCCTTCTGAGCAGGCTGAGTGAGACACGTGGATATACTCTATCTCTGTCTTCTACCTCTGCTGTTCCTTCTGAGCAGGCTGAGTGAGGTGTAGATCAGACACGTGGATATACTCTATCTCTGTCTTCTACCTCTGCTGTTCCTTCTGAGCAGGCTGAGTGAGACACGTGGATATACTCTATCTCTGTCTTCTACCTCTGCTGTTCCTTCTGAGCAGGCTGAGTGAGGTGTAGATCAGACACGTGGATATACTCTATCTCTGTCTTCTACCTCTGCTGTTCCTTCTGAGCAGGCTGAGAGAGACACGTGGATATACTATATCTCTGTCTTCTACCTCTGCTGTTCCTTCTGAGCAGGCTGAGTGAGACACGTGGATATACTCTATCTCTGTCTTCTACCTCTGCTGTTCCTTCTGAGCAGGCTGAGTGAGGTGTAGATCACACACGTGTATATACTCTATCTCTGTCTTCTACCTCTGCTGTTCCTTCTGAGCAGGCTGAGTGAGACACGTGGATATACTATATCTATGTCTTCTACCTCTGCTGTTCCTTCTGAGCAAGCTGAGTGAGACACGTGGATATATTCTATCTCTGTCTTATACCTCTGCTGTTCCTTCTGAGCAGGCTAAGTGAGGTGTATATCAGACACGTGGATATACTCTATCTCGGCCTTATACCTCTGCTGTTCCTTCTGAGCAGGCTGAGTGAGACACGTGGATATACTCTATCTCTGTCTTCTACCTCTGCTGTACCTTCTGAGCAGGCCGAGTGAGGTGTAGATCAGACACGTGGATATACTCTATCTCTGTCTTCTACCTCTGCTGTTCCTTCTGAGCAGGCTGAGTGAGGTGTAGATCAGACAAGTGGATATACTCTATCTCTGTCTTCTACCTCTGCTGTTCCTTCTGAGCAGGCTGAATGAGACACGTGGATACACTCTATCTATGTCTTATACCTCTGCTGTTCCTTCTGAGCAGGCTAAGTGAGGTGTAGATCACACACGTGGATATACTCTATCTCTGCCTTCTACCTCTGCTGTTCCTTCTGAGCAGGCTGAGTCAGACACGTGGATATACTCTATCTCTGTCTTCTACCTCTGCTGTTCCTTCTGAGCAGGCCGAGTGAGGTGTAGATCAGACACGTGGATATACTCTATCTCTGTCTTCTACCTCTGCTGTTCCTTCTGAGCAGGCTGAGTGAGGTGTAGATCAGACACGTGGATATACTCTATCTCTGTCTTCTACCTCTGCTGTTCCTTCTGAGCAGGCTGAGTGAGACACGTGTATATACTCTATCTCTGTCTTATACCTATGCTGTTCCTTCTGAGCAGGCTGAGTGAGACACGTGGATATACTCTATCTCTGTCTTCTACCTCTGCTGTTCCTTCTGAACAGGCTGAGTGAGACACGTGGATATACTATATCTCTGTCTTCTACCTCTGCTGTTCCTTCTGAGCAGGCTGAGTGAGACACGTGGATATACTCTATCTCTGTCTTATACCTCTGCTGTTCCTTCTGAGCAGGCTGAGTGAGTTGTAGATCACACACGTGGATATACTATATATCTGTCTTCTACCTCTGCTGTTCCTTCTGGGCAGGCTGAGTGAGACACGTGGATATACTATATATCTGTCTTCTACCTCTGCTGTTCCTTCTGAGCAGACTGAGTGAGACACGTGGATATACTCTATCTCTGTCTTCTACCTCTGCTGTTCCTTCTGAGCAGGCTGAGTGAGGTGTAGATCAGACACGTGGATATACTCTATATCTGTCTTCTATCTCTGCTGTTCCTTCTGAGCAGGCTGAGTGAGACACGTGGATATACTCTATCTCTGTCTTCTACCTCTGCTGTTCCTTCTGAGCAGGCTGAGTGAGACACGTGGATATACTCTATCTCTGTCTTCTACCTCTGCTGTTCCTTCTGAGCAGGCTGAGTGAGTCACGTGGATATACTCTATATGTGTCTTATACCTCTGCTGTTCCTTCTGAGCAGGCTGAGTGAGACACGTGGATATACTCTATCTCTGTCTTATACCTCTGCTGTTCCTTCTGAGCAGGCTGAGTGAGTTGTAGATCACACACGTGGATATACTATATATCTGTCTTCTACCTCTGCTGTTCCTTCTGGGCAGGCTGAGTGAGACACGTGGATATACTATATATCTGTATTCTACCTCTGCTGTTCCTTCTGAGCAGGCTGAGTGAGACACGTGGATATACTCTATCTCTGTCTTCTACCTCTGCTGTTCCTTCTGAGCAGGCTGAGTGAGGTGTAGATCAGACACGTGGATATACTCTATATCTGTCTTCTATCTCTGCTGTTTCTTCTGAGCAGGCTGAGTGAGACACGTGGATATACTCTATCTCTGTCTTCTACCTCTGCTGTTCCTTCTGAGCAGGCTGAGTGAGGTGTAGATCAGACACGTGGATATACTCTATCTCTGTCTTCTACCTCTGCTGTTCCTTCTGAGCAGGCTGAGTGAGACACGTGGATATACTCTATCTCTGTCTTCTACCTCTGCTGTTCCTTCTGAGCAGGCTGAGTGAGTCACGTGGATATACTCTATCTGTGTCTTATACCTCTGCTGTTCCTTCTGAGCAGGCTGAGTGAGGTGTAGATCAGACACGTGGATATACTCTATCTCTGTCTTCTACCTCTGCTGTTCCTTCTGAGCAGGCTGAGTGAGACACGTGGATATACTATATCTCTGTCTTATACCTCTGCTGTTCTTTCTGAGCAGGCTGAGTGAGACACGTGGATATACTCTATCTCTGTCTTCTACCTCTGCTGTTCCTTCTGAGCAGGCTGAGTGAGACACGTGGATATACTATATCTGTGTCTTATACCTCTGCTGTTCCTTCTGAGCAGGCTGATTGAGGTGTAGATCAGACACGTGGATATACTCTATCTCTGTCTTCTACCTCTGCTGTTCCTTCTGAGCAGGCTGAGTGAGAGACGTGGATATACTATATCTCTGTCTTATACCTCTGCTGTTCCTTCTGAGCAGGCTGAGTGAGACACGTGGATATATTCTATCTCTGTCTTATACCTCTGCTGTTCCTTCTGAGCAGGCTAAGTGAGGTGTATATCAGACACGTGGATATACTCTATCTCGGCCTTATACCTCTGCTGTTCCTTCTGAGCAGGCTGAGTGAGACACGTGGATATACTCTATCTCTGTCTTCTACCTCTGCTGTACCTTCTGAGCAGGCCGAGTGAGGTGTAGATCAGACACGTGGATATACTCTATCTCTGTCTTCTACCTCTGCTGTTCCTTCTGAGCAAGCTGAGTGAGACACGTGGATATATTCTATCTCTGTCTTATACCTCTGCTGTTCCTTCTGAGCAGGCTAAGTGAGGTGTATATCAGACACGTGGATATACTCTATCTCGGCCTTATACCTCTGCTGTTCCTTCTGAGCAGGCTGAGTGAGACACGTGGATATACTCTATCTCTGTCTTCTACCTCTGCTGTACCTTCTGAGCAGGCCGAGTGAGGTGTAGATCAGACACGTGGATATACTCTATCTCTGTCTTCTACCTCTGCTGTTCCTTCTGAGCAGGCTGAGTGAGGTGTAGATCAGACAAGTGGATATACTCTATCTCTGTCTTCTACCTCTGCTGTTCCTTCTGAGCAGACTGAATGAGACACGTGGATACACTCTATCTATGTCTTATACCTCTGCTGTTCCTTCTGAGCAGGCTAAGTGAGGTGTAGATCACACACGTGGATATACTCTATCTCTGCCTTCTACCTCTGCTGTTCCTTCTGAGCAGGCTGAGTCAGACACGTGGATATACTCTATCTCTGTCTTCTACCTCTGCTGTTCCTTCTGAGCAGGCCGAGTGAGGTGTAGATCAGACACGTGGATATACTCTATCTCTGTCTTCTACCTCTGCTGTTCCTTCTGAGCAGGCTGAGTGAGGTGTAGATCAGACACGTGGATATACTCTATCTCTGTCTTCTACCTCTGCTGTTCCTTCTGAGCAGGCTGAGTGAGACACGTGTATATACTCTATCTCTGTCTTATACCTATGCTGTTCCTTCTGAGCAGGCTGAGTGAGACACGTGGATATACTCTATCTCTGTCTTCTACCTCTGCTGTTCCTTCTGAACAGGCTGAGTGAGACACGTGGATATACTATATCTCTGTCTTCTACCTCTGCTGTTCCTTCTGAGCAGGCTGAGTGAGACACGTGGATATACTCTATCTCTGTCTTATACCTCTGCTGTTCCTTCTGAGCAGGCTGAGTGAGTTGTAGATCACACACGTGGATATACTATATATCTGTCTTCTACCTCTGCTGTTCCTTCTGGGCAGGCTGAGTGAGACACGTGGATATACTATATATCTGTCTTCTACCTCTGCTGTTCCTTCTGAGCAGGCTGAGTGAGACACGTGGATATACTCTATCTCTGTCTTCTACCTCTGCTGTTCCTTCTGAGCAGGCTGAGTGAGGTGTAGATCAGACACGTGGATATACTCTATATCTGTCTTCTATCTCTGCTGTTCCTTCTGAGCAGGCTGAGTGAGACACGTGGATATACTCTATCTCTGTCTTCTACCTCTGCTGTTCCTTCTGAGCAGGCTGAGTGAGACACGTGGATATACTCTATCTCTGTCTTCTACCTCTGCTGTTCCTTCTGAGCAGGCTGAGTGAGTCACGTGGATATACTCTATATGTGTCTTATACCTCTGCTGTTCCTTCTGAGCAGGCTGAGTGAGACACGTGGATATACTCTATCTCTGTCTTATACCTCTGCTGTTCCTTCTGAGCAGGCTGAGTGAGTTGTAGATCACACACGTGGATATACTATATATCTGTCTTCTACCTCTGCTGTTCCTTCTGGGCAGGCTGAGTGAGACACGTGGATATACTATATATCTGTATTCTACCTCTGCTGTTCCTTCTGAGCAGGCTGAGTGAGACACGTGGATATACTCTATCTCTGTCTTCTACCTCTGCTGTTCCTTCTGAGCAGGCTGAGTGAGGTGTAGATCAGACACGTGGATATACTCTATATCTGTCTTCTATCTCTGCTGTTTCTTCTGAGCAGGCTGAGTGAGACACGTGGATATACTCTATCTCTGTCTTCTACCTCTGCTGTTCCTTCTGAGCAGGCTGAGTGAGGTGTAGATCAGACACGTGGATATACTCTATCTCTGTCTTCTACCTCTGCTGTTCCTTCTGAGCAGGCTGAGTGAGACACGTGGATATACTCTATCTCTGTCTTCTACCTCTGCTGTTCCTTCTGAGCAGGCTGAGTGAGTCACGTGGATATACTCTATCTGTGTCTTATACCTCTGCTGTTCCTTCTGAGCAGGCTGAGTGAGGTGTAGATCAGACACGTGGATATACTCTATCTCTGTCTTCTACCTCTGCTGTTCCTTCTGAGCAGGCTGAGTGAGACACGTGGATATACTATATCTCTGTCTTATACCTCTGCTGTTCTTTCTGAGCAGGCTGAGTGAGACACGTGGATATACTCTATCTCTGTCTTCTACCTCTGCTGTTCCTTCTGAGCAGGCTGAGTGAGACACGTGGATATACTATATCTGTGTCTTATACCTCTGCTGTTCCTTCTGAGCAGGCTGAGTGAGACACGTGGATATACTCTATCTCTGTCTTATACCTCTGCTGTTCCTTCTGAGCAGGCTGATTGAGGTGTAGATCAGACACGTGGATATACTCTATCTCTGTCTTCTACCTCTGCTGTTCCTTCTGAGCAGGCTGAGTGAGAGACGTGGATATACTATATCTCTGTCTTATACCTCTGCTGTTCCTTCTGAGCAGGCTGAGTGAGACACGTGGATATATTCTATCTCTGTCTTATACCTCTGCTGTTCCTTCTGAGCAGGCTAAGTGAGGTGTATATCAGACACGTGGATATACTCTATCTCGGCCTTATACCTCTGCTGTTCCTTCTGAGCAGGCTGAGTGAGACACGTGGATATACTCTATCTCTGTCTTCTACCTCTGCTGTACCTTCTGAGCAGGCCGAGTGAGGTGTAGATCAGACACGTGGATATACTCTATCTCTGTCTTCTACCTCTGCTGTTCCTTCTGAGCAGGCTGAGTGAGGTGTAGATCAGACAAGTGGATATACTCTATCTCTGTCTTCTACCTCTGCTGTTCCTTCTGAGCAGGCTGAATGAGACACGTGGATACACTCTATCTATGTCTTATACCTCTGCTGTTCCTTCTGAGCAGGCTAAGTGAGGTGTAGATCACACACGTGGATATACTCTATCTCTGCCTTCTACCTCTGCTGTTCCTTCTGAGCAGGCTGAGTCAGACACGTGGATATACTCTATCTCTGTCTTCTACCTCTGCTGTTCCTTCTGAGCAGGCCGAGTGAGGTGTAGATCAGACACGTGGATATACTCTATCTCTGTCTTCTACCTCTGCTGTTCCTTCTGAGCAGGCTGAGTGAGGTGTAGATCAGACACGTGGATATACTCTATCTCTGTCTTCTACCTCTGCTGTTCCTTCTGAGCAGGCTGAGTGAGACACGTGTATATACTCTATCTCTGTCTTATACCTATGCTGTTCCTTCTGAGCAGGCTGAGTGAGACACGTGGATATACTCTATCTCTGTCTTCTACCTCTGCTGTTCCTTCTGAACAGGCTGAGTGAGACACGTGGATATACTATATCTCTGTCTTCTACCTCTGCTGTTCCTTCTGAGCAGGCTGAGTGAGACACGTGGATATACTCTATCTCTGTCTTATACCTCTGCTGTTCCTTCTGAGCAGGCTGAGTGAGTTGTAGATCACACACGTGGATATACTATATATCTGTCTTCTACCTCTGCTGTTCCTTCTGGGCAGGCTGAGTGAGACACGTGGATATACTATATATCTGTCTTCTACCTCTGCTGTTCCTTCTGAGCAGGCTGAGTGAGACACGTGGATATACTCTATCTCTGTCTTCTACCTCTGCTGTTCCTTCTGAGCAGGCTGAGTGAGGTGTAGATCAGACACGTGGATATACTCTATATCTGTCTTCTATCTCTGCTGTTCCTTCTGAGCAGGCTGAGTGAGACACGTGGATATACTCTATCTCTGTCTTCTACCTCTGCTGTTCCTTCTGAGCAGGCTGAGTGAGACACGTGGATATACTATATCTCTGTCTTCTACCTCTGCTGTTCCTTCTGAGCAGGCTGAGTGAGACACGTGGATATACTCTATCTCTGTCTTCTACCTCTGCTGTTCCTTCTGAGCAGGCTGAGTGAGTCACGTGGATATACTCTATATGTGTCTTATACCTCTGCTGTTCCTTCTGAGCAGGCTGAGTGAGACACGTGGATATACTCTATCTCTGTCTTATACCTCTGCTGTTCCTTCTGAGCAGGCTGAGTGAGTTGTAGATCACACACGTGGATATACTATATATCTGTCTTCTACCTCTGCTGTTCCTTCTGGGCAGGCTGAGTGAGACACGTGGATATACTATATATCTGTATTCTACCTCTGCTGTTCCTTCTGAGCAGGCTGAGTGAGACACGTGGATATACTCTATCTCTGTCTTCTACCTCTGCTGTTCCTTCTGAGCAGGCTGAGTGAGGTGTAGATCAGACACGTGGATATACTCTATATCTGTCTTCTATCTCTGCTGTTTCTTCTGAGCAGGCTGAGTGAGACACGTGGATATACTCTATCTCTGTCTTCTACCTCTGCTGTTCCTTCTGAGCAGGCTGAGTGAGGTGTAGATCAGACACGTGGATATACTCTATCTCTGTCTTCTACCTCTGCTGTTCCTTCTGAGCAGGCTGAGTGAGACACGTGGATATACTCTATCTCTGTCTTCTACCTCTGCTGTTCCTTCTGAGCAGGCTGAGTGAGTCACGTGGATATACTCTATCTGTGTCTTATACCTCTGCTGTTCCTTCTGAGCAGGCTGAGTGAGGTGTAGATCAGACACGTGGATATACTCTATCTCTGTCTTCTACCTCTGCTGTTCCTTCTGAGCAGGCTGAGTGAGACACGTGGATATACTATATCTCTGTCTTATACCTCTGCTGTTCCTTCTGAGCAGGCTGAGTGAGACACGTGGATATACTCTATCTCTGTCTTCTACCTCTGCTGTTCCTTCTGAGCAGGCTGAGTGAGACACGTGGATATACTATATCTGTGTCTTATACCTCTGCTGTTCCTTCTGAGCAGGCTGAGTGAGACACGTGGATATACTCTATCTCTGTCTTATACCTCTGCTGTTCCTTCTGAGCAGGCTGATTGAGGTGTAGATCAGACACGTGGATATACTCTATCTCTGTCTTCTACCTCTGCTGTTCCTTCTGAGCAGGCTGAGTGAGAGACGTGGATATACTATATCTCTGTCTTATACCTCTGCTGTTCCTTCTGAGCAGGCTGAGTGAGACACGTGGATATACTCTATCTCTGTCTTCTACCTCTGCTGTTCCTTCTGAGCAGGCTGAGTGAGACACGTGGATATACTATATATCTGTCTTCTACCTCTGCTGTTCCTTCTGAGCAGGCTGAGTGAGACACGTGGATATACTCTATCTCTGTCTTCTACCTCTGCTGTTCCTTCTGAGCAGGCTGAGTGAGGTGTAGATCAAACACGTGGATATACTCTATATCTGTCTTCTATCTCTGCTGTTCCTTCTGAGCAGGCTGAGTGAGACACGTGGATATACTCTATCTCTGTCTTCTACCTCTGCTGTTCCTTCTGAGCAGGCTGAGTGAGGTGTAGATCAGACACGTGGATATACTCTATCTCTGTCCTCTACCTCTGCTGTTCCTTCTGAGCAGGCTGAGTGAGACACGTGGATATACTCTATCTCTGTCTTCTACCTCTGCTGTTCCTTCTGAGCAGGCTGAGAGAGACACGTGGATATACTATATCTCTGTCTTCTACCTCTGCTGTTCCTTCTGAGCAGGCTGAGTGAGACACGTGGATATACTCTATCTCTGTCTTCTACCTCTGCTGTTCCTTCTGAGCAGGCTGAGTGAGGTGTAGATCACACACGTGTATATACTCTATCTCTGTCTTCTACCTCTGCTGTTCCTTCTGAGCAGGCTGAGTGAGACACGTGGATATACTATATCTATGTCTTCTACCTCTGCTGTTCCTTCTGAGCAAGCTGAGTGAGACACGTGGATATATTCTATCTCTGTCTTATACCTCTGCTGTTCCTTCTGAGCAGGCTAAGTGAGGTGTATATCAGACACGTGGATATACTCTATCTCGGCCTTATACCTCTGCTGTTCCTTCTGAGCAGGCTGAGTGAGACACGTGGATATACTCTATCTCTGTCTTCTACCTCTGCTGTACCTTCTGAGCAGGCCGAGTGAGGTGTAGATCAGACACGTGGATATACTCTATCTCTGTCTTCTACCTCTGCTGTTCCTTCTGAGCAGGCTGAGTGAGGTGTAGATCAGACAAGTGGATATACTCTATATCTGTCTTCTACCTCTGCTGTTCCTTCTGAGCAGGCTGAATGAGACACGTGGATACACTCTATCTATGTCTTATACCTCTGCTGTTCCTTCTGAGCAGGCTAAGTGAGGTGTAGATCACACACGTGGATATACTCTATCTCTGCCTTCTACCTCTGCTGTTCCTTCTGAGCAGGCTGAGTCAGACACGTGGATATACTCTATCTCTGTCTTCTACCTCTGCTGTTCCTTCTGAGCAGGCCGAGTGAGGTGTAGATCAGACACGTGGATATACTCTATCTCTGTCTTCTACCTCTGCTGTTCCTTCTGAGCAGGCTGAGTGAGGTGTAGATCAGACACGTGGATATACTCTATCTCTGTCTTCTACCTCTGCTGTTCCTTCTGAGCAGGCTGAGTGAGACACGTGTATATACTCTATCTCTGTCTTATACCTATGCTGTTCCTTCTGAGCAGGCTGAGTGAGACACGTGGATATACTCTATCTCTGTCTTCTAACTCTGCTGTTCCTTCTGAACAGGCTGAGTGAGACACGTGGATATACTATATCTCTGTCTTCTACCTCTGCTGTTCCTTCTGAGCAGGCTGAGTGAGGTGTAGATCAGACACGTGGATATACTCTATCTCTGTCTTCTACCTCTGCTGTTCCTTCTGAGCAGGCTGAGTGAGACACGTGGATATACTCTATCTCTGTCTTCTACCTCTGCTGTTCCTTCTGAGCAGGCTGAGTGAGGTGTAGATCAGACACGTGGATATACTCTATCTCTGTCTTCTACCTCTGCTGTTCCTTCTGAGCAGGCTGAGAGAGACACGTGGATATACTATATCTCTGTCTTCTACCTCTGCTGTTCCTTCTGAGCAGGCTGAGTGAGACACGTGGATATACTCTATCTCTGTCTTCTACCTCTGCTGTTCCTTCTGAGCAGGCTGAGTGAGGTGTAGATCACACACGTGTATATACTCTATCTATGTCTTCTACCTCTGCTGTTCCTTCTGAGCAGGCTGAGTGAGACACGTGGATATACTATATCTATGTCTTCTACCTCTGCTGTTCCTTCTGAGCAAGCTGAGTGAGACACGTGGATATATTCTATCTCTGTCTTATACCTCTGCTGTTCCTTCTGAGCAGGCTAAGTGAGGTGTATATCAGACACGTGGATATACTCTATCTCGGCCTTATACCTCTGCTGTTCCTTCTGAGCAGGCTGAGTGAGACACGTGGATATACTCTATCTCTGTCTTCTACCTCTGCTGTACCTTCTGAGCAGGCCGAGTGAGGTGTAGATCAGACACGTGGATATACTCTATCTCTGTCTTCTACCTCTGCTGTTCCTTCTGAGCAGGCTGAGTGAGGTGTAGATCAGACAAGTGGATATACTCTATCTCTGTCTTCTACCTCTGCTGTTCCTTCTGAGCAGGCTGAATGAGACACGTGGATACACTCTATCTATGTCTTATACCTCTGCTGTTCCTTCTGAGCAGGCTAAGTGAGGTGTAGATCACACACGTGGATATACTCTATCTCTGCCTTCTACCTCTGCTGTTCCTTCTGAGCAGGCTGAGTCAGACACGTGGATATACTCTATCTCTGTCTTCTACCTCTGCTGTTCCTTCTGAGCAGGCCGAGTGAGGTGTAGATCAGACACGTGGATATACTCTATCTCTGTCTTCTACCTCTGCTGTTCCTTCTGAGCAGGCTGAGTGAGGTGTAGATCAGACACGTGGATATACTCTATCTCTGTCTTCTACCTCTGCTGTTCCTTCTGAGCAGGCTGAGTGAGACACGTGTATATACTCTATCTCTGTCTTATACCTATGCTGTTCCTTCTGAGCAGGCTGAGTGAGACACGTGGATATACTCTATCTCTGTCTTCTACCTCTGCTGTTCCTTCTGAACAGGCTGAGTGAGACACGTGGATATACTATATCTCTGTCTTCTACCTCTGCTGTTCCTTCTGAGCAGGCTGAGTGAGACACGTGGATATACTCTATCTCTGTCTTATACCTCTGCTGTTCCTTCTGAGCAGGCTGAGTGAGTTGTAGATCACACACGTGGATATACTATATATCTGTCTTCTACCTCTGCTGTTCCTTCTGGGCAGGCTGAGTGAGACACGTGGATATACTATATATCTGTCTTCTACCTCTGCTGTTCCTTCTGAGCAGGCTGAGTGAGACACTTGGATATACTCTATCTCTGTCTTCTACCTCTGCTGTTCCTTCTGAGCAGGCTGAGTGAGGTGTAGATCAGACACGTGGATATACTCTATATCTGTCTTCTATCTCTGCTGTTCCTTCTGAGCAGGCTGAGTGAGACACGTGGATATACTCTATCTCTGTCTTCTACCTCTGCTGTTCCTTCTGAGCAGGCTGAGTGAGACACGTGGATATACTCTATCTCTGTCTTCTACCTCTGCTGTTCCTTCTGAGCAGGCTGAGTGAGTCACGTGGATATACTCTATATGTGTCTTATACCTCTGCTGTTCCTTCTGAGCAGGCTGAGTGAGACACGTGGATATACTCTATCTCTGTCTTATACCTCTGCTGTTCCTTCTGAGCAGGCTGAGTGAGTTGTAGATCACACACGTGGATATACTATATATCTGTCTTCTACCTCTGCTGTTCCTTCTGGGCAGGCTGAGTGAGACACGTGGATATACTATATATCTGTCTTCTACCTCTGCTGTTCCTTCTGAGCAGGCTGAGTGAGACACGTGGATATACTCTATCTCTGTCTTCTACCTCTGCTGTTCCTTCTGAGCAGGCTGAGTGAGGTGTAGATCAGACACGTGGATATACTCTATATCTGTCTTCTATCTCTGCTGTTTCTTCTGAGCAGGCTGAGTGAGACACGTGGATATACTCTATCTCTGTCTTCTACCTCTGCTGTTCCTTCTGAGCAGGCTGAGTGAGGTGTAGATCAGACACGTGGATATACTCTATCTCTGTCTTCTACCTCTGCTGTTCCTTCTGAGCAGGCTGAGTGAGACACGTGGATATACTCTATCTCTGTCTTCTACCTCTGCTGTTCCTTCTGAGCAGGCTGAGTGAGACACGTGGATATACTCTATCTCTGTCTTCTACCTCTGCTGTTCCTTCTGAGCAGGCTGAGTGAGGTGTAGATCAGACACGTGGATATACTCTATATCTGTCTTCTATCTCTGCTGTTCCTTCTGAGCAGGCTGAGTGAGACACGTGGATATACTCTATCTCTGTCTTCTACCTCTGCTGTTCCTTCTGAGCAGGCTGAGTGAGACACGTGGATATACTCTATCTCTGTCTTCTACCTCTGCTGTTCCTTCTGAGCAGGCTGAGTGAGTCACGTGGATATACTCTATATGTGTCTTATACCTCTGCTGTTCCTTCTGAGCAGGCTGAGTGAGACACGTGGATATACTCTATCTCTGTCTTATACCTCTGATGTTCCTTCTGAGCAGGCTGAGTGAGTTGTAGATCACACACGTGGATATACTATATATCTGTCTTCTACCTCTGCTGTTCCTTCTGGGCAGGCTGAGTGAGACACGTGGATATACTATATATCTGTCTTCTACCTCTGCTGTTCCTTCTGAGCAGGCTGAGTGAGACACGTGGATATACTCTATCTCTGTCTTCTACCTCTGCTGTTCCTTCTGAGCAGGCTGAGTGAGGTGTAGATCAGACACGTGGATATACTCTATATCTGTCTTCTATCTCTGCTGTTTCTTCTGAGCAGGCTGAGTGAGACACGTGGATATACTCTATCTCTGTCTTCTACCTCTGCTGTTCCTTCTGAGCAGGCTGAGTGAGGTGTAGATCAGACACGTGGATATACTCTATCTCTGTCTTCTACCTCTGCTGTTCCTTCTGAGCAGGCTGAGTGAGACACGTGGATATACTCTATCTCTGTCTTCTACCTCTGCTGTTCCTTCTGAGCAGGCTGAGTGAGTCACGTGGATATACTCTATCTGTGTCTTATACCTCTGCTGTTCCTTCTGAGCAGGCTGAGTGAGGTGTAGATCAGACACGTGGATATACTCTATCTCTGTCTTCTACCTCTGCTGTTCCTTCTGAGCAGGCTGAGTGAGACACGTGGATATACTATATCTCTGTCTTATACCTCTGCTGTTCCTTCTGAGCAGGCTGAGTGAGACACGTGGATATACTCTATCTCTGTCTTCTACCTCTGCTGTTCCTTCTGAGCAGGCTGAGTGAGACACGTGGATATACTATATCTGTGTCTTATACCTCTGCTGTTCCTTCTGAGCAGGCTGAGTGAGACACGTGGATATACTCTATCTCTGTCTTATACCTCTGCTGTTCCTTCTGAGCAGGCTGATTGAGGTGTAGATCAGACACGTGGATATACTCTATCTCTGTCTTCTACCTCTGCTGTTCCTTCTGAGCAGGCTGAGTGAGAGACGTGGATATACTATATCTCTGTCTTATACCTCTGCTGTTCCTTCTGAGCAGGCTGAGTGAGACACGTGGATATACTCTATCTCTGTCTTCTACCTCTGCTGTTCCTTCTGAGCAGGCTGAGTGAGACACGTTGGATATACTATATATCTGTCTTCTACCTCTGCTGTTCCTTCTGAGCAGGCTGAGTGAGACACGTGGATATACTCTATCTCTGTCTTCTACCTCTGCTGTTCCTTCTGAGCAGGCTGAGTGAGGTGTAAATCAAACACGTGGATATACTCTATATCTGTCTTCTATCTCTGCTGTTCCTTCTGAGCAGGCTGAGTGAGACACGTGGATATACTCTATCTCTGTCTTCTACCTCTGCTGTTCCTTCTGAGCAGGCTGAGTGAGGTGTAGATCAGACACGTGGATATACTCTATCTCTGTCCTCTACCTCTGCTGTTCCTTCTGAGCAGGCTGAGTGAGACACGTGGATATACTCTATCTCTGTCTTCTACCTCTGCTGTTCCTTCTGAGCAGGCTGAGAGAGACACGTGGATATACTATATCTCTGTCTTCTACCTCTGCTGTTCCTTCTGAGCAGGCTGAGTGAGACACGTGGATATACTCTATCTCTGTCTTCTACCTCTGCTGTTCCTTCTGAGCAGGCTGAGTGAGGTGTAGATCACACACGTGTATATACTCTATCTCTGTCTTCTACCTCTGCTGTTCCTTCTGAGCAGGCTGAGTGAGACACGTGGATATACTATATCTATGTCTTCTACCTATGCTGTTCCTTCTGAGCAAGCTGAGTGAGACACGTGGATATATTCTATCTCTGTCTTATACCTCTGCTGTTCCTTCTGAGCAGGCTAAGTGAGGTGTATATCAGACACGTGGATATACTCTATCTCGGCCTTCTACCTCTGCTGTTCCTTCTGAGCAAGCTGAGTGAGACACGTGGATATATTCTATCTCTGTCTTCTACCTCTGCTGTACCTTCTGAGCAGGCCGAGTGAGGTGTAGATCAGACACGTGGATATACTCTATCTCTGTCTTCTACCTCTGCTGTTCCTTCTGAGCAGGCTGAGTGAGGTGTAGATCAGACAAGTGGATATACTCTATATCTGTCTTCTACCTCTGCTGTTCCTTCTGAGCAGGCTGAATGAGACACGTGGATACACTCTATCTATGTCTTATACCTCTGCTGTTCCTTCTGAGCAGGCTAAGTGAGGTGTAGATCACACACGTGGATATACTCTATCTCTGCCTTCTACCTCTGCTGTTCCTTCTGAGCAGGCTGAGTCAGACACGTGGATATACTCTATCTCTGTCTTCTACCTCTGCTGTTCCTTCTGAGCAGGCCGAGTGAGGTGTAGATCAGACACGTGGATATACTCTATCTCTGTCTTCTACCTCTGCTGTTCCTTCTGAGCAGGCTGAGTGAGGTGTAGATCAGACACGTGGATATACTCTATCTCTGTCTTCTACCTCTGCTGTTCCTTCTGAGCAGGCTGAGTGAGACACGTGTATATACTCTATCTCTGTCTTATACCTATGCTGTTCCTTCTGAGCAGGCTGAGTGAGACACGTGGATATACTCTATCTCTGTCTTCTACCTCTGCTGTTCCTTCTGAACAGGCTGAGTGAGACACGTGGATATACTATATCTCTGTCTTCTACCTCTGCTGTTCCTTCTGAGCAGGCTGAGTGAGACACGTGGATATACTCTATCTCTGTCTTATACCTCTGCTGTTCCTTCTGAGCAGGCTGAGTGAGTTGTAGATCACACACGTGGATATACTATATATCTGTCTTCTACCTCTGCTGTTCCTTCTGGGCAGGCTGAGTGAGACACGTGGATATACTATATATCTGTCTTCTACCTCTGCTGTTCCTTCTGAGCAGGCTGAGTGAGACACGTGGATATACTCTATCTCTGTCTTCTACCTCTGCTGTTCCTTCTGAGCAGGCTGAGTAAGGTGTAGCTCAGACACGTGGATATACTCTATATCTGTCTTCTATCTCTGCTGTTCCTTCTGAGCAGGCTGAGTGAGACACGTGGATATACTCTATCTCTGTCTTCTACCTCTGCTGTTCCTTCTGAGCAGGCTGAGTGAGACACGTGGATATACTCTATCTCTGTCTTCTACCTCTGCTGTTCCTTCTGAGCAGGCTGAGTGAGTCACGTGGATATACTCTATATGTGTCTTATACCTCTGCTGTTCCTTCTGAGCAGGCTGAGTGAGACACGTGGATATACTATATCTCTGTCTTATACCTCTGCTGTTCCTTCTGAGCAGGCTGAGTGAGTTGTAGATCACACACGTGGATATACTATATATCTGTCTTCTACCTCTGCTGTTCCTTCTGGGCAGGCTGAGTGAGACACGTGGATATACTATATATCTGTCTTCTACCTCTGCTGTTCCTTCTGAGCAGGCTGAGTGAGACACGTGGATATACTCTATCTCTGTCTTCTACCTCTGCTGTTCCTTCTGAGCAGGCTGAGTGAGGTGTAGATCAGACACGTGGATATACTCTATATCTGTCTTCTATCTCTGCTGTTTCTTCTGAGCAGGCTGAGTGAGACACGTGGATATACTCTATCTCTGTCTTCTACCTCTGCTGTTCCTTCTGAGCAGGCTGAGTGAGGTGTAGATCAGACACGTGGATATACTCTATCTCTGTCTTCTACCTCTGCTGTTCCTTCTGAGCAGGCTGAGTGAGACACGTGGATATACTCTATCTCTGTCTTCTACCTCTGCTGTTCCTTCTGAGCAGGCTGAGTGAGTCACGTGGATATACTCTATCTGTGTCTTATACCTCTGCTGTTCCTTCTGAGCAGGCTGAGTGAGGTGTAGATCAGACACGTGGATATACTCTATCTCTGTCTTCTACCTCTGCTGTTCCTTCTGAGCAGGCTGAGTGAGACACGTGGATATACTATATCTCTGTCTTATACCTCTGCTGTTCCTTCTGAGCAGGCTGAGTGAGACACGTGGATATACTCTATCTCTGTCTTCTACCTCTGCTGTTCCTTCTGAGCAGGCTGAGTGAGACACGTGGATATACTATATCTGTGTCTTATACCTCTGCTGTTCCTTCTGAGCAGGCTGAGTGAGACACGTGGATATACTCTATCTCTGTCTTTTACCTCTGCTGTTCCTTCTGAGCAGGCTGATTGAGGTGTAGATCAGACACGTGGATATACTCTATCTCTGTCTTCTACCTCTGCTGTTCCTTCTGAGCAGGCTGAGTGAGAGACGTGGATATACTATATCTCTGTCTTATACCTCTGCTGTTCCTTCTGAGCAGGCTGAGTGAGACACGTGGTTATACTCTATCTCTGTCTTCTACCTCTGCTGTTCCTTCTGAGCAGGCTGAGTGAGACACGTGGATATACTATATATCTGTCTTCTACCTCTGCTGTTCCTTCTGAGCAGGCTGAGTGAGACACGTGGATATACTCTATCTCTGTCTTCTACCTCTGCTGTTCCTTCTGAGCAGGCTGAGTGAGGTGTAGATCAAACACGTGGATATACTCTATATCTGTCTTCTATCTCTGCTGTTCCTTCTGAGCAGGCTGAGTGAGACACGTGGATATACTCTATCTCTGTCTTCTACCTCTGCTGTTCCTTCTGAGCAGGCTGAGTGAGGTGTAGATCAGACACGTGGATATACTCTATCTCTGTCCTCTACCTCTGCTGTTCCTTCTGAGCAGGCTGAGTGAGACACGTGGATATACTCTATCTCTGTCTTCTACCTCTGCTGTTCCTTCTGAGCAGGCTGAGAGAGACACGTGGATATACTATATCTCTGTCTTCTACCTCTGCTGTTCCTTCTGAGCAGGCTGAGTGAGACACGTGGATATACTCTATCTCTGTCTTCTACCTCTGCTGTTCCTTCTGAGCAGGCTGAGTGAGGTGTAGATCACACACGTGTATATACTCTATCTCTGTCTTCTACCTCTGCTGTTCCTTCTGAGCAGGCTGAGTGAGACACGTGGATATACTATATCTATGTCTTCTACCTCTGCTGTTCCTTCTGAGCAAGCTGAGTGAGACACGTGGATATATTCTATCTCTGTCTTATACCTCTGCTGTTCCTTCTGAGCAGGCTAAGTGAGGTGTATATCAGACACGTGGATATACTCTATCTCTGCCTTATACCTCTGCTGTTCCTTCTGAGCAGGCTGAGTGAGACACGTGGATATACTCTATCTCTGTCTTCTACCTCTGCTGTTCCTTCTGAGCAGGCCGAGTGAGGTGTAGATCAGACACGTGGATATACTCTATCTCTGTCTTCTACCTCTGCTGTTCCTTCTGAGCAGGCTGAGTGAGGTGTAGATCAGACACGTGGATATACTCTATCTCTGTCTTCTACCTCTGCTGTTCCTTCTGAGCAGGCTGAGTGAGACACGTGTATATACTCTATCTCTGTCTTATACCTATGCTGTTCCTTCTGAGCAGGCTGAGTGAGACACGTGGATATACTCTATCTCTGTCTTCTACCTCTGCTGTTCCTTCTGAGCAGGCTGAGTGAGGTGTAGATCAGACACGTGGATATACTCTATATCTGTCTTCTATCTCTGCTGTTCCTTCTGAGCAGGCTGAGTGAGACACGTGGATATACTCTATCTCTGTCTTCTACCTCTGCTGTTCCTTCTGAGCAGGCTGAGTGAGGTGTAGATCAGACACGTGGATATACTCTATCTCTGTTTTCTACCTCTGCTGTTCCTTCTGAGCAGGCTGAGTGAGACACGTGGATATACTCTATCTCTGTCTTCTACCTCTGCTGTTCCTTCTGAGCAGGCTGAGTGAGACACGTGGATATACTCTATCTCTGTCTTATACCTCTGCTGTTCCTTCTGAGCAGGCTGAGTGAGTTGTAGATCACACACGTGGATATACTATATATCTGTCTTCTACCTCTGCTGTTCCTTCTGGGCAGGCTGAGTGAGACACGTGGATATACTATATATCTGTCTTCTACCTCTGCTGTTCCTTCTGAGCAGGCTGAGTGAGACACGTGGATATACTCTATCTCTGTCTTCTACCTCTGCTGTTCCTTCTGAGCAGGCTGAGTGAGGTGTAGATCAGACACGTGGATATACTCTATATCTGTCTTCTATCTCTGCTGTTCCTTCTGAGCAGGCTGAGTGAGACACGTGGATATACTCTATCTCTGTCTTCTACCTCTGCTGTTCCTTCTGAGCAGGCTGAGTGAGGTGTAGATCAGACACGTGGATATACTCTATCTCTGTCTTCTACCTCTGCTGTTCCTTCTGAGCAGGCTGAGTGAGGTGTAGATCAGACACGTGGATATACTCTATATCTGTCTTCTATCTCTGCTGTTCCTTCTGAGCAGGCTGAGTGAGACACGTGGATATACTCTATCTCTGTCTTCTACCTCTGCTGTTCCTTCTGAGCAGGCTGAGTGAGGTGTAGATCAGACACGTGGATATACTCTATCTCTGTCTTCTACCTCTGCTGTTCCTTCTGAGCAGGCTGAGTGAGACACGTGGATATACTATATCTCTGTCTTATACCTCTGCTGTTCCTTCTGAGCAGGCTGAGTGAGACACGTGGATATACTCTATCTCTGTCTTCTACCTCTGCTGTTCCTTCTGAGCAGGCTGAGTGAGACACGTGGATATACTATATCTGTGTCTTATACCTCTGCTGTTCCTTCTGAGCAGGCTGAGTGAGACACGTGGATATACTCTATCTCTGTCTTATACCTCTGCTGTTCCTTCTGAGCAGGCTGATTGAGGTGTAGATCAGACACGTGGATATACTCTATCTCTGTCTTCTACCTCTGCTGTTCCTTCTGAGCAGGCTGAGTGAGAGACGTGGATATACTATATCTCTGTCTTATACCTCTGCTGTTCCTTCTGAGCAGGCTGAGTGAGACACGTGGATATACTCTATCTCTGTCTTCTACCTCTGCTGTTCCTTCTGAGCAGGCTGAGAGAGACACGTGGATATACTATATCTCTGTCTTCTACCTCTGCTGTTCCTTCTGAGCAGGCTGAGTGAGACACGTGGATATACTCTATCTCTGTCTTCTACCTCTGCTGTTCCTTCTGAGCAGGCTGAGTGAGGTGTAGATCACACACGTGTATATACTCTATCTCTGTCTTCTACCTCTGCTGTTCCTTCTGAGCAGGCTGAGTGAGACACGTGGATATACTATATCTATGTCTTCTACCTCTGCTGTTCCTTCTGAGCAAGCTGAGTGAGACACGTGGATATATTCTATCTCTGTCTTATACCTCTGCTGTTCCTTCTGAGCAGGCTAAGTGAGGTGTATATCAGACACGTGGATATACTCTATCTCTGCCTTATACCTCTGCTGTTCCTTCTGAGCAGGCTGAGTGAGACACGTGGATATACTCTATCTCTGTCTTCTACCTCTGCTGTTCCTTCTGAGCAGGCCGAGTGAGGTGTAGATCAGACACGTGGATATACTCTATCTCTGTCTTCTACCTCTGCTGTTCCTTCTGAGCAGGCTGAGTGAGGTGTAGATCAGACACGTGGATATACTCTATCTCTGTCTTCTACCTCTGCTGTTCCTTCTGAGCAGGCTGAGTGAGACACGTGTATATACTCTATCTCTGTCTTATACCTATGCTGTTCCTTCTGAGCAGGCTGAGTGAGACACGTGGATATACTCTATCTCTGTCTTCTACCTCTGCTGTTCCTTCTGAGCAGGCTGAGTGAGGTGTAGATCAGACACGTGGATATACTCTATATCTGTCTTCTATCTCTGCTGTTCCTTCTGAGCAGGCTGAGTGAGACACGTGGATATACTCTATCTCTGTCTTCTACCTCTGCTGTTCCTTCTGAGCAGGCTGAGTGAGGTGTAGATCAGACACGTGGATATACTCTATCTCTGTTTTCTACCTCTGCTGTTCCTTCTGAGCAGGCTGAGTGAGACACGTGGATATACTCTATCTCTGTCTTCTACCTCTGCTGTTCCTTCTGAGCAGGCTGAGTGAGACACGTGGATATACTCTATCTCTGTCTTATACCTCTGCTGTTCCTTCTGAGCAGGCTGAGTGAGTTGTAGATCACACACGTGGATATACTATATATCTGTCTTCTACCTCTGCTGTTCCTTCTGGGCAGGCTGAGTGAGACACGTGGATATACTATATATCTGTCTTCTACCTCTGCTGTTCCTTCTGAGCAGGCTGAGTGAGACACGTGGATATACTCTATCTCTGTCTTCTACCTCTGCTGTTCCTTCTGAGCAGGCTGAGTGAGGTGTAGATCAGACACGTGGATATACTCTATATCTGTCTTCTATCTCTGCTGTTCCTTCTGAGCAGGCTGAGTGAGACACGTGGATATACTCTATCTCTGTCTTCTACCTCTGCTGTTCCTTCTGAGCAGGCTGAGTGAGGTGTAGATCAGACACGTGGATATACTCTATCTCTGTCTTCTACCTCTGCTGTTCCTTCTGAGCAGGCTGAGTGAGGTGTAGATCAGACACGTGGATATACTCTATATCTGTCTTCTATCTCTGCTGTTCCTTCTGAGCAGGCTGAGTGAGACACGTGGATATACTCTATCTCTGTCTTCTACCTCTGCTGTTCCTTCTGAGCAGGCTGAGTGAGGTGTAGATCAGACACGTGGATATACTCTATCTCTGTCTTCTACCTCTGCTGTTCCTTCTGAGCAGGCTGAGTGAGACACGTGGATATACTATATCTCTGTCTTATACCTCTGCTGTTCCTTCTGAGCAGGCTGAGTGAGACACGTGGATATACTCTATCTCTGTCTTCTACCTCTGCTGTTCCTTCTGAGCAGGCTGAGTGAGACACGTGGATATACTATATCTGTGTCTTATACCTCTGCTGTTCCTTCTGAGCAGGCTGAGTGAGACACGTGGATATACTCTATCTCTGTCTTATACCTCTGCTGTTCCTTCTGAGCAGGCTGATTGAGGTGTAGATCAGACACGTGGATATACTCTATCTCTGTCTTCTACCTCTGCTGTTCCTTCTGAGCAGGCTGAGTGAGAGACGTGGATATACTATATCTCTGTCTTATACCTCTGCTGTTCCTTCTGAGCAGGCTGAGTGAGACACGTGGATATACTCTATCTCTGTCTTCTACCTCTGCTGTTCCTTCTGAGCAGGCTGAGTGAGACACGTGGATATACTATATATCTGTCTTCTACCTCTGCTGTTCCTTCTGAGCAGGCTGAGTGAGACACGTGGATATACTCTATCTCTGTCTTCTACCTCTGCTGTTCCTTCTGAGCAGGCTGAGTGAGGTGTAGATCAAACACGTGGATATACTCTATATCTGTCTTCTACCTCTGCTGTTCCTTCTGAGCAGGCTGAGTGAGACACGTGGATATACTCTATCTCTGTCTTCTACCTCTGCTGTTCCTTCTGAGCAGGCTGAGTGAGGTGTAGATCAGACACGTGGATATACTCTATCTCTGTCTTCTACCTCTGCTGTTCCTTCTGAGCAGGCTGAGTGAGACACGTGGATATACTCTATCTCTGTCTTCTACCTCTGCTGTTCCTTCTGAGCAGGCTGAGTGAGGTGTAGATCAGACACGTGGATATACTCTATCTCTGTCTTCTACCTCTGCTGTTCCTTCTGAGCAGGCTGAGAGAGACACGTGGATATACTATATCTCTGTCTTCTACCTCTGCTGTTTCTTCTGAGCAGGCTGAGTGAGACACGTGGATATACTCTATCTCTGTCTTCTACCTCTGCTGTTCCTTCTGAGCAGGCTGAGTGAGGTGTAGATCACACACGTGTATATACTCTATCTCTGTCTTCTACCTCTGCTGTTCCTTCTGAGCAGGCTGAGTGAGACACGTGGATATACTCTATCTCTGTCTTCTACCTCTGCTGTTCCTTCTGAGCAGGCTGAGTGAGGTGTAGATCAGACACGTGGATATACTCTATCTCTGTCTTCTACCTCTGCTGTTCCTTCTGAGCAGGCTGAGAGAGACACGTGGATATACTATATCTCTGTCTTCTACCTCTGCTGTTCCTTCTGAGCAGGCTGAGTGAGACACGTGGATATACTCTATCTCTGTCTTCTACCTCTGCTGTTCCTTCTGAGCAGGCTGAGTGAGGTGTAGATCACACACGTGTATATACTCTATCTCTGTCTTCTACCTCAGCTGTTCCTTCTGAGCAGGCTGAGTGAGACACGTGGATATACTATATCTATGTCTTCTACCTCTGCTGTTCCTTCTGAGCAAGCTGAGTGAGACACGTGGATATATTCTATCTCTGTCTTATACCTCTGCTGTTCCTTCTGAGCAGGCTAAGTGAGGTGTATATCAGACACGTGGATATACTCTATCTCGGCCTTATACCTCTGCTGTTCCTTCTGAGCAGGCTGAGTGAGACACGTGGATATACTCTATCTCTGTCTTCTACCTCTGCTGTACCTTCTGAGCAGGCCGAGTGAGGTGTAGATCAGACACGTGGATATACTCTATCTCTGTCTTCTACCTCTGCTGTTCCTTCTGAGCAGGCTGAGTGAGGTGTAGATCAGACACGTGGATATACTCTATCTCTGTCTTCTACCTCTGCTGTTCCTTCTGAGCAGGCTGAATGAGACACGTGGATACACTCTATCTATGTCTTATACCTCTGCTGTTCCTTCTGAGCAGGCTAAGTGAGGTGTAGATCACACACGTGGATATACTCTATCTCTGCCTTCTACCTCTGCTGTTCCTTCTGAGCAGGCTGAGTCAGACACGTGGATATACTCTATCTCTGTCTTCTACCTCTGCTGTTCCTTCTGAGCAGGCCGAGTGAGGTGTAGATCAGACACGTGGATATACTCTATCTCTGTCTTCTACCTCTGCTGTTCCTTCTGAGCAGGCTGAGTGAGACACGTGTATATACTCTATCTCTGTCTTATACCTATGCTGTTCCTTCTGAGCAGGCTGAGTGAGACACGTGGATATACTCTATCTCTGTCTTCTACCTCTGCTGTTCCTTCTGAACAGGCTGAGTGAGACACGTGGATATACTATATCTCTGTCTTCTACCTCTGCTGTTCCTTCTGAGCAGGCTGAGTGAGACACGTGGATATACTCTATCTCTGTCTTATACCTCTGCTGTTCCTTCTGAGCAGGCTGAGTGAGTTGTAGATCACACACGTGGATATACTATATATCTGTCTTCTACCTCTACTGTTCCTTCTGGGCAGGCTGAGTGAGACACGTGGATATACTATATATCTGTCTTCTACCTCTGCTGTTCCTTCTGAGCAGGCTGAGTGAGACACGTGGATATACTCTATCTCTGTCTTCTACCTCTGCTGTTCCTTCTGAGCAGGCTGAGTGAGGTGTAGATAAGACACGTGGATATACTCTATATCTGTCTTCTATCTCTGCTGTTCCTTCTGAGCAGGCTGAGTGAGACACGTGGATATACTCTATCTCTGTCTTCTACCTCTGCTGTTCCTTCTGAGCAGGCTGAGTGAGACACGTGGATATACTCTATCTCTGTCTTCTACCTCTGCTGTTCCTTCTGAGCAGGCTGAGTGAGTCACGTGGATATACTCTATATGTGTCTTATACCTCTGCTGTTCCTTCTGAGCAGGCTGAGTGAGACACGTGGATATACTCTATCTCTGTCTTATACCTCTGCTGTTCCTTCTGAGCAGGCTGAGTGAGTTGTAGATCACACACGTGGATATACTATATATCTGTCTTCTACCTCTGCTGTTCCTTCTGGGCAGGCTGAGTGAGACACGTGGATATACTATATATCTGTCTTCTACCTCTGCTGTTCCTTCTGAGCAGGCTGAGAGAGACACGTGGATATACTATATCTCTGTCTTCTACCTCTGCTGTTCCTTCTGAGCAGGCTGAGTGAGACACGTGGATATACTCTATCTCTGTCTTCTACCTCTGCTGTTCCTTCTGAGCAGGCTGAGTGAGGTGTAGATCACACACGTGTATATACTCTATCTCTGTCTTCTACCTCTGCTGTTCCTTCTGAGCAGGCTGAGTGAGACACGTGGATATACTATATCTATGTCTTCTACCTCTGCTGTTCCTTCTGAGCAAGCTGAGTGAGACACGTGGATATATTCTATCTCTGTCTTATACCTCTGCTGTTCCTTCTGAGCAGGCTAAGTGAGGTGTATATCAGACACGTGGATATACTCTATCTCTGCCTTATACCTCTGCTGTTCCTTCTGAGCAGGCTGAGTGAGACACGTGGATATACTCTATCTCTGTCTTCTACCTCTGCTGTTCCTTCTGAGCAGGCCGAGTGAGGTGTAGATCAGACACGTGGATATACTCTATCTCTGTCTTCTACCTCTGCTGTTCCTTCTGAGCAGGCTGAGTGAGGTGTAGATCAGACACGTGGATATACTCTATCTCTGTCTTCTACCTCTGCTGTTCCTTCTGAGCAGGCTGAGTGAGACACGTGTATATACTCTATCTCTGTCTTATACCTATGCTGTTCCTTCTGAGCAGGCTGAGTGAGACACGTGGATATACTCTATCTCTGTCTTCTACCTCTGCTGTTCCTTCTGAGCAGGCTGAGTGAGGTGTAGATCAGACACGTGGATATACTCTATATCTGTCTTCTATCTCTGCTGTTCCTTCTGAGCAGGCTGAGTGAGACACGTGGATATACTCTATCTCTGTCTTCTACCTCTGCTGTTCCTTCTGAGCAGGCTGAGTGAGGTGTAGATCAGACACGTGGATATACTCTATCTCTGTTTTCTACCTCTGCTGTTCCTTCTGAGCAGGCTGAGTGAGACACGTGGATATACTCTATCTCTGTCTTCTACCTCTGCTGTTCCTTCTGAGCAGGCTGAGTGAGACACGTGGATATACTCTATCTCTGTCTTATACCTCTGCTGTTCCTTCTGAGCAGGCTGAGTGAGTTGTAGATCACACACGTGGATATACTATATATCTGTCTTCTACCTCTGCTGTTCCTTCTGGGCAGGCTGAGTGAGACACGTGGATATACTATATATCTGTCTTCTACCTCTGCTGTTCCTTCTGAGCAGGCTGAGTGAGACACGTGGATATACTCTATCTCTGTCTTCTACCTCTGCTGTTCCTTCTGAGCAGGCTGAGTGAGGTGTAGATCAGACACGTGGATATACTCTATATCTGTCTTCTATCTCTGCTGTTCCTTCTGAGCAGGCTGAGTGAGACACGTGGATATACTCTATCTCTGTCTTCTACCTCTGCTGTTCCTTCTGAGCAGGCTGAGTGAGGTGTAGATCAGACACGTGGATATACTCTATCTCTGTCTTCTACCTCTGCTGTTCCTTCTGAGCAGGCTGAGTGAGGTGTAGATCAGACACGTGGATATACTCTATATCTGTCTTCTATCTCTGCTGTTCCTTCTGAGCAGGCTGAGTGAGACACGTGGATATACTCTATCTCTGTCTTCTACCTCTGCTGTTCCTTCTGAGCAGGCTGAGTGAGGTGTAGATCAGACACGTGGATATACTCTATCTCTGTCTTCTACCTCTGCTGTTCCTTCTGAGCAGGCTGAGTGAGACACGTGGATATACTATATCTCTGTCTTATACCTCTGCTGTTCCTTCTGAGCAGGCTGAGTGAGACACGTGGATATACTCTATCTCTGTCTTCTACCTCTGCTGTTCCTTCTGAGCAGGCTGAGTGAGACACGTGGATATACTATATCTGTGTCTTATACCTCTGCTGTTCCTTCTGAGCAGGCTGAGTGAGACACGTGGATATACTCTATCTCTGTCTTATACCTCTGCTGTTCCTTCTGAGCAGGCTGATTGAGGTGTAGATCAGACACGTGGATATACTCTATCTCTGTCTTCTACCTCTGCTGTTCCTTCTGAGCAGGCTGAGTGAGAGACGTGGATATACTATATCTCTGTCTTATACCTCTGCTGTTCCTTCTGAGCAGGCTGAGTGAGACACGTGGATATACTCTATCTCTGTCTTCTACCTCTGCTGTTCCTTCTGAGCAGGCTGAGTGAGACACGTGGATATACTATATATCTGTCTTCTACCTCTGCTGTTCCTTCTGAGCAGGCTGAGTGAGACACGTGGATATACTCTATCTCTGTCTTCTACCTCTGCTGTTCCTTCTGAGCAGGCTGAGTGAGGTGTAGATCAAACACGTGGATATACTCTATATCTGTCTTCTACCTCTGCTGTTCCTTCTGAGCAGGCTGAGTGAGACACGTGGATATACTCTATCTCTGTCTTCTACCTCTGCTGTTCCTTCTGAGCAGGCTGAGTGAGGTGTAGATCAGACACGTGGATATACTCTATCTCTGTCTTCTACCTCTGCTGTTCCTTCTGAGCAGGCTGAGTGAGACACGTGGATATACTCTATCTCTGTCTTCTACCTCTGCTGTTCCTTCTGAGCAGGCTGAGTGAGGTGTAGATCAGACACGTGGATATACTCTATCTCTGTCTTCTACCTCTGCTGTTCCTTCTGAGCAGGCTGAGAGAGACACGTGGATATACTATATCTCTGTCTTCTACCTCTGCTGTTTCTTCTGAGCAGGCTGAGTGAGACACGTGGATATACTCTATCTCTGTCTTCTACCTCTGCTGTTCCTTCTGAGCAGGCTGAGTGAGGTGTAGATCACACACGTGTATATACTCTATCTCTGTCTTCTACCTCTGCTGTTCCTTCTGAGCAGGCTGAGTGAGACACGTGGATATACTCTATCTCTGTCTTCTACCTCTGCTGTTCCTTCTGAGCAGGCTGAGTGAGGTGTAGATCAGACACGTGGATATACTCTATCTCTGTCTTCTACCTCTGCTGTTCCTTCTGAGCAGGCTGAGAGAGACACGTGGATATACTATATCTCTGTCTTCTACCTCTGCTGTTCCTTCTGAGCAGGCTGAGTGAGACACGTGGATATACTCTATCTCTGTCTTCTACCTCTGCTGTTCCTTCTGAGCAGGCTGAGTGAGGTGTAGATCACACACGTGTATATACTCTATCTCTGTCTTCTACCTCAGCTGTTCCTTCTGAGCAGGCTGAGTGAGACACGTGGATATACTATATCTATGTCTTCTACCTCTGCTGTTCCTTCTGAGCAAGCTGAGTGAGACACGTGGATATATTCTATCTCTGTCTTATACCTCTGCTGTTCCTTCTGAGCAGGCTAAGTGAGGTGTATATCAGACACGTGGATATACTCTATCTCGGCCTTATACCTCTGCTGTTCCTTCTGAGCAGGCTGAGTGAGACACGTGGATATACTCTATCTCTGTCTTCTACCTCTGCTGTACCTTCTGAGCAGGCCGAGTGAGGTGTAGATCAGACACGTGGATATACTCTATCTCTGTCTTCTACCTCTGCTGTTCCTTCTGAGCAGGCTGAGTGAGGTGTAGATCAGACACGTGGATATACTCTATCTCTGTCTTCTACCTCTGCTGTTCCTTCTGAGCAGGCTGAATGAGACACGTGGATACACTCTATCTATGTCTTATACCTCTGCTGTTCCTTCTGAGCAGGCTAAGTGAGGTGTAGATCACACACGTGGATATACTCTATCTCTGCCTTCTACCTCTGCTGTTCCTTCTGAGCAGGCTGAGTCAGACACGTGGATATACTCTATCTCTGTCTTCTACCTCTGCTGTTCCTTCTGAGCAGGCCGAGTGAGGTGTAGATCAGACACGTGGATATACTCTATCTCTGTCTTCTACCTCTGCTGTTCCTTCTGAGCAGGCTGAGTGAGACACGTGTATATACTCTATCTCTGTCTTATACCTATGCTGTTCCTTCTGAGCAGGCTGAGTGAGACACGTGGATATACTCTATCTCTGTCTTCTACCTCTGCTGTTCCTTCTGAACAGGCTGAGTGAGACACGTGGATATACTATATCTCTGTCTTCTACCTCTGCTGTTCCTTCTGAGCAGGCTGAGTGAGACACGTGGATATACTCTATCTCTGTCTTATACCTCTGCTGTTCCTTCTGAGCAGGCTGAGTGAGTTGTAGATCACACACGTGGATATACTATATATCTGTCTTCTACCTCTACTGTTCCTTCTGGGCAGGCTGAGTGAGACACGTGGATATACTATATATCTGTCTTCTACCTCTGCTGTTCCTTCTGAGCAGGCTGAGTGAGACACGTGGATATACTCTATCTCTGTCTTCTACCTCTGCTGTTCCTTCTGAGCAGGCTGAGTGAGGTGTAGATAAGACACGTGGATATACTCTATATCTGTCTTCTATCTCTGCTGTTCCTTCTGAGCAGGCTGAGTGAGACACGTGGATATACTCTATCTCTGTCTTCTACCTCTGCTGTTCCTTCTGAGCAGGCTGAGTGAGACACGTGGATATACTCTATCTCTGTCTTCTACCTCTGCTGTTCCTTCTGAGCAGGCTGAGTGAGTCACGTGGATATACTCTATATGTGTCTTATACCTCTGCTGTTCCTTCTGAGCAGGCTGAGTGAGACACGTGGATATACTCTATCTCTGTCTTATACCTCTGCTGTTCCTTCTGAGCAGGCTGAGTGAGTTGTAGATCACACACGTGGATATACTATATATCTGTCTTCTACCTCTG
Organism: Crossaster papposus; assembly: GCA_037893245.1. Lineage (NCBI taxonomy): Eukaryota > Metazoa > Echinodermata > Asteroidea > Velatida > Solasteridae > Crossaster > Crossaster papposus. The sequence continues at coordinate 1,219,133 of JBAIAA010000124.1, read as the reverse complement.
CTGTTCCTTCTGGGCAGGCTGAGTGAGACACGTGGATATACTATATATCTGTCTTCTACCTCTGCTGTTCCTTCTGAGCAGGCTGAGTGAGACACGTGGATATACTCTATCTCTGTCTTCTACCTCTGCTGTTCCTTCTGAGCAGGCTGAGTGAGGTGTAGATCAGACACGTGGATATACTCTATATCTGTCTTCTATCTCTGCTGTTTCTTCTGAGCAGGCTGAGTGAGACACGTGGATATACTCTATCTCTGTCTTCTACCTCTGCTGTTCCTTCTGAGCAGGCTGAGTGAGGTGTAGATCAGACACGTGGATATACTCTATCTCTGTCTTCTACCTCTGCTGTTCCTTCTGAGCAGGCTGAGTGAGACACGTGGATATACTCTATCTCTGTCTTCTACCTCTGCTGTTCCTTCTGAGCAGGCTGAGTGAGTCACGTGGATATACTCTATCTGTGTCTTATACCTCTGCTGTTCCTTCTGAGCAGGCTGAGTGAGGTGTAGATCAGACACGTGGATATACTCTATCTCTGTCTTCTACCTCTGCTGTTCCTTCTGAGCAGGCTGAGTGAGACACGTGGATATACTATATCTCTGTCTTATACCTCTGCTGTTCCTTCTGAGCAGGCTGAGTGAGACACGTGGATATACTCTATCTCTGTCTTCTACCTCTGCTGTTCCTTCTGAGCAGGCTGAGTGAGACACGTGGATATACTATATCTGTGTCTTATACCTCTGCTGTTCCTTCTGAGCAGGCTGAGTGAGACACGTGGATATACTCTATCTCTGTCTTATACCTCTGCTGTTCCTTCTGAGCAGGCTGATTGAGGTGTAGATCAGACACGTGGATATACTCTATCTCTGTCTTCTACCTCTGCTGTTCCTTCTGAGCAGGCTGAGTGAGAGACGTGGATATACTATATCTCTGTCTTATACCTCTGCTGTTCCTTCTGAGCAGGCTGAGTGAGACACGTGGATATACTCTATCTCTGTCTTCTACCTCTGCTGTTCCTTCTGAGCAGGCTGAGTGAGACACGTGGATATACTATATATCTGTCTTCTACCTCTGCTGTTCCTTCTGAGCAGGCTGAGTGAGGTGTAGATCAAACACGTGGATATACTCTATATCTGTCTTCTATCTCTGCTGTTCCTTCTGAGCAGGCTGAGTGAGACACGTGGATATACTCTATCTCTGTCTTCTACCTCTGCTGTTCCTTCTGAGCAGGCTGATTGAGGTGTAGATCAGACACGTGGATATACTCTATCTCTGTCTTCTACCTCTGCTGTTCCTTCTGAGCAGGCTGAGTGAGAGACGTGGATATACTATATCTCTGTCTTATACCTCTGCTGTTCCTTCTGAGCAGGCTGAGTGAGACACGTGGATATACTCTATCTCTGTCTTCTACCTCTGCTGTTCCTTCTGAGCAGGCTGAGTGAGACACGTGGATATACTATATATCTGTCTTCTACCTCTGCTGTTCCTTCTGAGCAGGCTGAGTGAGACACGTGGATATACTCTATCTCTGTCTTCTACCTCTGCTGTTCCTTCTGAGCAGGCTGAGTGAGGTGTAGATCAAACACGTGGATATACTCTATATCTGTCTTCTATCTCTGCTGTTCCTTCTGAGCAGGCTGAGTGAGACACGTGGATATACTCTATCTCTGTCTTCTACCTCTGCTGTTCCTTCTGAGCAGGCTGAGTGAGGTGTAGATCAGACACGTGGATATACTCTATCTCTGTCCTCTACCTCTGCTGTTCCTTCTGAGCAGGCTGAGTGAGACACGTGGATATACTCTATCTCTGTCTTCTACCTCTGCTGTTCCTTCTGAGCAGGCTGAGAGAGACACGTGGATATACTATATCTCTGTCTTCTACCTCTGCTGTTCCTTCTGAGCAGGCTGAGTGAGACACGTGGATATACTCTATCTCTGTCTTCTACCTCTGCTGTTCCTTCTGAGCAGGCTGAGTGAGGTGTAGATCACACACGTGTATATACTCTATCTCTGTCTTCTACCTCTGCTGTTCCTTCTGAGCAGGCTGAGTGAGACACGTGGATATACTATATCTATGTCTTCTACCTCTGCTGTTCCTTCTGAGCAAGCTGAGTGAGACACGTGGATATATTCTATCTCTGTCTTATACCTCTGCTGTTCCTTCTGAGCAGGCTAAGTGAGGTGTATATCAGACACGTGGATATACTCTATCTCTGCCTTCTACCTCTGCTGTTCCTTCTGAGCAGGCTGAGTCAGACACGTGGATATACTCTATCTCTGTCTTCTACCTCTGCTGTTCCTTCTGAGCAGGCCGAGTGAGGTGTAGATCAGACACGTGGATATACTCTATCTCTGTCTTCTACCTCTGCTGTTCCTTCTGAGCAGGCTGAGTGAGGTGTAGATCAGACACGTGGATATACTCTATCTCTGTCTTCTACCTCTGCTGTTCCTTCTGAGCAGGCTGAGTGAGACACGTGTATATACTCTATCTCTGTCTTATACCTATGCTGTTCCTTCTGAGCAGGCTGAGTGAGACACGTGGATATACTCTATCTCTGTCTTCTACCTCTGCTGTTCCTTCTGAACAGGCTGAGTGAGACACGTGGATATACTATATCTCTGTCTTCTACCTCTGCTGTTCCTTCTGAGCAGGCTGAGTGAGGTGTAGATCAGACACGTGGATATACTCTATCTCTGTCTTCTACCTCTGCTGTTCCTTCTGAGCAGGCTGAGTGAGACACGTGGATATACTCTATCTCTGTCTTCTACCTCTGCTGTTCCTTCTGAGCAGGCTGAGTGAGGTGTAGATCAGACACGTGGATATACTCTATCTCTGTCTTCTACCTCTGCTGTTCCTTCTGAGCAGGCTGAGAGAGACACGTGGATATACTATATCTCTGTCTTCTACCTCTGCTGTTCCTTCTGAGCAGGCTGAGTGAGACACGTGGATATACTCTATCTCTGTCTTCTACCTCTGATGTTCCTTCTGAGCAGGCTGAGTGAGGTGTAGATCACACACGTGTATATACTCTATCTCTGTCTTCTACCTCTGCTGTTCCTTCTGAGCAGGCTGAGTGAGACACGTGGATATACTATATCTATGTCTTCTACCTCTGCTGTTCCTTCTGAGCAAGCTGAGTGAGACACGTGGATATATTCTATCTCTGTCTTATACCTCTGCTGTTCCTTCTGAGCAGGCTAAGTGAGGTGTATATCAGACACGTGGATATATTCTATCTCGGCCTTATACCTCTGCTGTTCCTTCTGAGCAGGCTGAGTGAGACACGTGGATATACTCTATCTCTGTCTTCTACCTCTGCTGTACCTTCTGAGCAGGCCGAGTGAGGTGTAGATCAGACACGTGGATATACTCTATCTCTGTCTTCTACCTCTGCTGTTCCTTCTGAGCAGGCTGAGTGAGGTGTAGATCAGACAAGTGGATATACTCTATCTCTGTCTTCTACCTCTGCTGTTCCTTCTGAGCAGGCTGAATGAGACACGTGGATACACTCTATCTATGTCTTATACCTCTGCTGTTCCTTCTGAGCAGGCTAAGTGAGGTGTAGATCACACACGTGGATATACTCTATCTCTGCCTTCTACCTCTGCTGTTCCTTCTGAGCAGGCTGAGTCAGACACGTGGATATACTCTATCTCTGTCTTCTACCTCTGCTGTTCCTTCTGAGCAGGCCGAGTGAGGTGTAGATCAGACACGTGGATATACTCTATCTCTGTCTTCTACCTCTGCTGTTCCTTCTGAGCAGGCTGAGTGAGGTGTAGATCAGACACGTGGATATACTCTATCTCTGTCTTCTACCTCTGCTGTTCCTTCTGAGCAGGCTGAGTGAGACACGTGTATATACTCTATCTCTGTCTTATACCTATGCTGTTCCTTCTGAGCAGGCTGAGTGAGACACGTGGATATACTCTATCTCTGTCTTCTACCTCTGCTGTTCCTTCTGAACAGGCTGAGTGAGACACGTGGATATACTATATCTCTGTCTTCTACCTCTGCTGTTCCTTCTGAGCAGGCTGAGTGAGACACGTGGATATACTCTATCTCTGTCTTATACCTCTGCTGTTCCTTCTGAGCAGGCTGAGTGAGTTGTAGATCACACACGTGGATATACTATATATCTGTCTTCTACCTCTGCTGTTCCTTCTGGGCAGGCTGAGTGAGACACGTGGATATACTATATATCTGTCTTCTACCTCTGCTGTTCCTTCTGAGCAGGCTGAGTGAGACACGTGGATATACTCTATCTCTGTCTTCTACCTCTGCTGTTCCTTCTGAGCAGGCTGAGTGAGGTGTAGATCAGACACGTGGATATACTCTATATCTGTCTTCTATCTCTGCTGTTCCTTCTGAGCAGGCTGAGTGAGACACGTGGATATACTCTATCTCTGTCTTCTACCTCTGCTGTTCCTTCTGAGCAGGCTGAGTGAGACACGTGGATATACTCTATATGTGTCTTATACCTCTGCTGTTCCTTCTGAGCAGGCTGAGTGAGACACGTGGATATACTCTATCTCTGTCTTATACCTCTGCTGTTCCTTCTGAGCAGGCTGAGTGAGTTGTAGATCACACACGTGGATATACTATATATCTGTCTTCTACCTCTGCTGTTCCTTCTGGGCAGGCTGAGTGAGACACGTGGATATACTATATATCTGTCTTCTACCTCTGCTGTTCCTTCTGAGCAGGCTGAGTGAGTCACGTGGATATACTCTATATGTGTCTTATACCTCTGCTGTTCCTTCTGAGCAGGCTGAGTGAGACACGTGGATATACTCTATCTCTGTCTTATACCTCTGCTGTTCCTTCTGAGCAGGCTGAGTGAGTTGTAGATCACACACGTGGATATACTATATATCTGTCTTCTACCTCTGCTGTTCCTTCTGGGCAGGCTGAGTGAGACACGTGGATATACTATATATCTGTCTTCTACCTCTGCTGTTCCTTCTGAGCAGGCTGAGTGAGACACGTGGATATACTCTATCTCTGTCTTCTACCTCTGCTGTTCCTTCTGAGCAGGCTGAGTGAGGTGTAGATCAGACACGTGGATATACTCTATATCTGTCTTCTATCTCTGCTGTTTCTTCTGAGCAGGCTGAGTGAGACACGTGGATATACTCTATCTCTGTCTTCTACCTCTGCTGTTCCTTCTGAGCAGGCTGAGTGAGGTGTAGATCAGACACGTGGATATACTCTATCTCTGTCTTCTACCTCTGCTGTTCCTTCTGAGCAGGCTGAGTGAGACACGTGGATATACTCTATCTCTGTCTTCTACCTCTGCTGTTCCTTCTGAGCAGGCTGAGTGAGTCACGTGGATATACTCTATCTGTGTCTTATACCTCTGCTGTTCCTTCTGAGCAGGCTGAGTGAGGTGTAGATCAGACACGTGGATATACTCTATCTCTGTCTTCTACCTCTGCTGTTCCTTCTGAGCAGGCTGAGTGAGACACGTGGATATACTATATCTCTGTCTTATACCTCTGCTGTTCCTTCTGAGCAGGCTGAGTGAGACACGTGGATATACTCTATCTCTGTCTTCTACCTCTGCTGTTCCTTCTGAGCAGGCCGAGTGAGGTGTAGATCAGACACGTGGATATACTCTATCTCTGTCTTCTACCTCTGCTGTTCCTTCTGAGCAGGCTGAGTGAGGTGTAGATCAGACACGTGGATATACTCTATCTCTGTCTTCTACCTCTGCTGTTCCTTCTGAGCAGGCTGAGTGAGACACGTGGATATACTCTATCTCTGTCTTATACCTATGCTGTTCCTTCTGAGCAGGCTGAGTGAGACACGTGGATATACTCTATCTCTGTCTTCTACCTCTGCTGTTCCTTCTGAACAGGCTGAGTGAGACACGTGGATATACTATATCTCTGTCTTCTACCTCTGCTGTTCCTTCTGAGCAGGCTGAGTGAGGTGTAGATCAGACACGTGGATATACTCTATCTCTGTCTTCTACCTCTGCTGTTCCTTCTGAGCAGGCTGAGTGAGACACGTGGATATACTCTATCTCTGTCTTCTACCTCTGCTGTTCCTTCTGAGCAGGCTGAGTGAGGTGTAGATCAGACACGTGGATATACTCTATCTCTGTCTTCTACCTCTGCTGTTCCTTCTGAGCAGGCTGAGAGAGACACGTGGATATACTATATCTCTGTCTTCTACCTCTGCTGTTCCTTCTGAGCAGGCTGAGTGAGACACGTGGATATACTCTATCTCTGTCTTCTACCTCTGCTGTTCCTTCTGAGCAGGCTGAGTGAGGTGTAGATCACACACGTGTATATACTCTATCTCTGTCTTCTACCTCTGCTGTTCCTTCTGAGCAGGCTGAGTGAGACACGTGGATATACTATATCTATGTCTTCTACCTCTGCTGTTCCTTCTGAGCAAGCTGAGTGAGACACGTGGATATATTCTATCTCTGTCTTATACCTCTGCTGTTCCTTCTGAGCAGGCTAAGTGAGGTGTATATCAGACACGTGGATATACTCTATCTCGGCCTTATACCTCTGCTGTTCCTTCTGAGCAGGCTGAGTGAGACACGTGGATATACTCTATCTCTGTCTTCTACCTCTGCTGTACCTTCTGAGCAGGCCGAGTGAGGTGTAGATCAGACACGTGGATATACTCTATCTCTGTCTTCTACCTCTGCTGTTCCTTCTGAGCAGGCTGAGTGAGGTGTAGATCAGACAAGTGGATATACTCTATCTCTGTCTTCTACCTCTGCTGTTCCTTCTGAGCAGGCTGAATGAGACACGTGGATACACTCTATCTATGTCTTATACCTCTGCTGTTCCTTCTGAGCAGGCTAAGTGAGGTGTAGATCACACACGTGGATATACTCTATCTCTGCCTTCTACCTCTGCTGTTCCTTCTGAGCAGGCTGAGTCAGACACGTGGATATACTCTATCTCTGTCTTCTACCTCTGCTGTTCCTTCTGAGCAGGCCGAGTGAGGTGTAGATCAGACACGTGGATATACTCTATCTCTGTCTTCTACCTCTGCTGTTCCTTCTGAGCAGGCTGAGTGAGGTGTAGATCAGACACGTGGATATACTCTATCTCTGTCTTCTACCTCTGCTGTTCCTTCTGAGCAGGCTGAGTGAGACACGTGTATATACTCTATCTCTGTCTTATACCTATGCTGTTCCTTCTGAGCAGGCTGAGTGAGACACGTGGATATACTCTATCTCTGTCTTCTACCTCTGCTGTTCCTTCTGAACAGGCTGAGTGAGACACGTGGATATACTATATCTCTGTCTTCTACCTCTGCTGTTCCTTCTGAGCAGGCTGAGTGAGACACGTGGATATACTCTATCTCTGTCTTATACCTCTGCTGTTCCTTCTGAGCAGGCTGAGTGAGTTGTAGATCACACACGTGGATATACTATATATCTGTCTTCTACCTCTGCTGTTCCTTCTGGGCAGGCTGAGTGAGACACGTGGATATACTATATATCTGTCTTCTACCTCTGCTGTTCCTTCTGAGCAGGCTGAGTGAGACACGTGGATATACTCTATCTCTGTCTTCTACCTCTGCTGTTCCTTCTGAGCAGGCTGAGTGAGGTGTAGATCAGACACGTGGGTATACTCTATATCTGTCTTCTATCTCTGCTGTTCCTTCTGAGCAGGCTGAGTGAGACACGTGGATATACTCTATCTCTGTCTTCTACCTCTGCTGTTCCTTCTGAGCAGGCTGAGTGAGACACGTGGATATACTCTATCTCTGTCTTCTACCTCTGCTGTTCCTTCTGAGCAGGCTGAGTGAGTCACGTGGATATACTCTATATGTGTCTTATACCTCTGCTGTTCCTTCTGAGCAGGCTGAGTGAGACACGTGGATATACTCTATCTCTGTCTTATACCTCTGCTGTTCCTTCTGAGCAGGCTGAGTGAGTTGTAGATCACACACGTGGATATACTATATATCTGTCTTCTACCTCTGCTGTTCCTTCTGGGCAGGCTGAGTGAGACACGTGGATATACTATATATCTGTCTTCTACCTCTGCTGTTCCTTCTGAGCAGGCTGAGTGAGACACGTGGATATACTCTATCTCTGTCTTATACCTCTGCTGTTCCTTCTGAGCAGGCTGAGTGAGGTGTAGATCAGACACGTGGATATACTCTATATCTGTCTTCTATCTCTGCTGTTTCTTCTGAGCAGGCTGAGTGAGACACGTGGATATACTCTATCTCTGTCTTCTACCTCTGCTGTTCCTTCTGAGCAGGCTGAGTGAGGTGTAGATCAGACACGTGGATATACTCTATCTCTGTCTTCTACCTCTGCTGTTCCTTCTGAGCAGGCTGAGTGAGACACGTGGATATACTCTATCTCTGTCTTCTACCTCTGCTGTTCCTTCTGAGCAGGCTGAGTGAGTCACGTGGATATACTCTATCTGTGTCTTATACCTCTGCTGTTCCTTCTGAGCAGGCTGAGTGAGGTGTAGATCAGACATGTGGATATACTCTATCTCTGTCTTCTACCTCTGCTGTTCCTTCTGAGCAGGCTGAGTGAGACACGTGGATATACTATATCTCTGTCTTATACCTCTGCTGTTCCTTCTGAGCAGGCTGAGTGAGACACGTGGATATACTCTATCTCTGTCTTCTACCTCTGCTGTTCCTTCTGAGCAGGCTGAGTGAGACACGTGGATATACTATATCTGTGTCTTATACCTCTGCTGTTCCTTCTGAGCAGGCTGAGTGAGACACGTGGATATACTCTATCTCTGTCTTATACCTCTGCTGTTCCTTCTGAGCAGGCTGATTGAGGTGTAGATCAGACACGTGGATATACTCTATCTCTGTCTTCTACCTCTGCTGTTCCTTCTGAGCAGGCTGAGTGAGAGACGTGGATATACTATATCTCTGTCTTATACCTCTGCTGTTCCTTCTGAGCAGGCTGAGTGAGACACGTGGATATACTCTATCTCTGTCTTCTACCTCTGCTGTTCCTTCTGAGCAGGCTGAGTGAGACACGTTGGATATACTATATATCTGTCTTCTACCTCTGCTGTTCCTTCTGAGCAGGCTGAGTGAGACACGTGGATATACTCTATCTCTGTCTTCTACCTCTGCTGTTCCTTCTGAGCAGGCTGAGTGAGGTGTAGATCAAACACGTGGATATACTCTATATCTGTCTTCTATCTCTGCTGTTCCTTCTGAGCAGGCTGAGTGAGACACGTGGATATACTCTATCTCTGTCTTCTACCTCTGCTGTTCCTTCTGAGCAGGCTGAGTGAGGTGTAGATCAGACACGTGGATATACTCTATCTCTGTCCTCTACCTCTGCTGTTCCTTCTGAGCAGGCTGAGTGAGACACGTGGATATACTCTATCTCTGTCTTCTACCTCTGCTGTTCCTTCTGAGTAGGCTGAGAGAGACACGTGGATATACTATATCTCTGTCTTCTACCTCTGCTGTTCCTTCTGAGCAGGCTGAGTGAGACACGTGGATATACTCTATCTCTGTCTTCTACCTCTGCTGTTCCTTCTGAGCAGGCTGAGTGAGGTGTAGATCACACACGTGTATATACTCTATCTCTGTCTTCTACCTCTGCTGTTCCTTCTGAGCAGGCTGAGTGAGACACGTGGATATACTATATCTATGTCTTCTACCTCTGCTGTTCCTTCTGAGCAAGCTGAGTGAGACACGTGGATATATTCTATCTCTGTCTTATACCTCTGCTGTTCCTTCTGAGCAGGCTAAGTGAGGTGTATATCAGACACGTGGATATACTCTATCTCGGCCTTATACCTCTGCTGTTCCTTCTGAGCAGGCTGAGTGAGACACGTGGATATACTCTATCTCTGTCTTCTACCTCTGCTGTACCTTCTGAGCAGGCCGAGTGAGGTGTAGATCAGACACGTGGATATACTCTATCTCTGTCTTCTACCTCTGCTGTTCCTTCTGAGCAGGCTGAGTGAGGTGTAGATCAGACAAGTGGATATACTCTATATCTGTCTTCTACCTCTGCTGTTCCTTCTGAGCAGGCTGAATGAGACACGTGGATACACTCTATCTATGTCTTATACCTCTGCTGTTCCTTCTGAGCAGGCTAAGTGAGGTGTAGATCACACACGTGGATATACTCTATCTCTGCCTTCTACCTCTGCTGTTCCTTCTGAGCAGGCTGAGTCAGACACGTGGATATACTCTATCTCTGTCTTCTACCTCTGCTGTTCCTTCTGAGCAGGCCGAGTGAGGTGTAGATCAGACACGTGGATATACTCTATCTCTGTCTTCTACCTCTGCTGTTCCTTCTGAGCAGGCTGAGTGAGGTGTAGATCAGACACGTGGATATACTCTATCTCTGTCTTCTACCTCTGCTGTTCCTTCTGAGCAGGCTGAGTGAGACACGTGTATATACTCTATCTCTGTCTTATACCTATGCTGTTCCTTCTGAGCAGGCTGAGTGAGACACGTGGATATACTCTATCTCTGTCTTCTACCTCTGCTGTTCCTTCTGAACAGGCTGAGTGAGACACGTGGATATACTATATCTCTGTCTTCTACCTCTGCTGTTCCTTCTGAGCAGGCTGAGTGAGACACGTGGATATACTCTATCTCTGTCTTATACCTCTGCTGTTCCTTCTGAGCAGGCTTAGTGAGTTGTAGATCACACACGTGGATATACTATATATCTGTCTTCTACCTCTGCTGTTCCTTCTGGGCAGGCTGAGTGAGACACGTGGATATACTATATATCTGTCTTCTACCTCTGCTGTTCCTTCTGAGCAGGCTGAGTGAGACACGTGGATATACTCTATCTCTGTCTTCTACCTCTGCTGTTCCTTCTGAGCAGGCTGAGTAAGGTGTAGCTCAGACACGTGGATATACTCTATATCTGTCTTCTATCTCTGCTGTTCCTTCTGAGCAGGCTGAGTGAGACACGTGGATATACTCTATCTCTGTCTTCTACCTCTGCTGTTCCTTCTGAGCAGGCTGAGTGAGACACGTGGATATACTCTATCTCTGTCTTCTACCTCTGCTGTTCCTTCTGAGCAGGCTGAGTGAGTCACGTGGATATACTCTATATGTGTCTTATACCTCTGCTGTTCCTTCTGAGCAGGCTGAGTGAGACACGTGGATATACTATATCTCTGTCTTATACCTCTGCTGTTCCTTCTGAGCAGGCTGAGTGAGTTGTAGATCACACACGTGGATATACTATATATCTGTCTTCTACCTCTGCTGTTCCTTCTGGGCAGGCTGAGTGAGACACGTGGATATACTATATATCTGTCTTCTACCTCTGCTGTTCCTTCTGAGCAGGCTGAGTGAGACACGTGGATATACTCTATCTCTGTCTTCTACCTCTGCTGTTCCTTCTGAGCAGGCTGAGTGAGGTGTAGATCAGACACGTGGATATACTCTATATCTGTCTTCTATCTCTGCTGTTTCTTCTGAGCAGGCTGAGTGAGACACGTGGATATACTCTATCTCTGTCTTCTACCTCTGCTGTTCCTTCTGAGCAGGCTGAGTGAGGTGTAGATCAGACACGTGGATATACTCTATCTCTGTCTTCTACCTCTGCTGTTCCTTCTGAGCAGGCTGAGTGAGACACGTGGATATACTCTATCTATGTCTTCTACCTCTGCTGTTCCTTCTGAGCAGGCTGAGTGAGTCACGTGGATATACTCTATCTGTGTCTTATACCTCTGCTGTTTCTTCTGAGCAGGCTGAGTGAGGTGTAGATCAGACACGTGGATATACTCTATCTCTGTCTTCTACCTCTGCTGTTCCTTCTGAGCAGGCTGAGTGAGACACGTGGATATACTATATCTCTGTCTTATACCTCTGCTGTTCCTTCTGAGCAGGCTGAGTGAGACACGTGGATATACTCTATCTCTGTCTTCTACCTCTGCTGTTCCTTCTGAGCAGGCTGAGTGAGACACGTGGATATACTATATCTGTGTCTTATACCTCTGTTGTTCCTTCTGAGCAGGCTGAGTGAGACACGTGGATATACTCTATCTCTGTCTTATACCTCTGCTGTTCCTTCTGAGCAGGCTGATTGAGGTGTAGATCAGACACGTGGATATACTCTATCTCTGTCTTCTACCTCTGCTGTTCCTTCTGAGCAGGCTGATTGAGGTGTAGATCAGACACGTGGATATACTCTATCTCTGTCTTCTACCTCTGCTGTTCCTTCTGAGCAGGCTGAGTGAGAGACGTGGATATACTATATCTCTGTCTTATACCTCTGCTGTTCCTTCTGAGCAGGCTGAGTGAGACACGTGGATATACTCTATCTCTGTCTTCTACCTCTGCTGTTCCTTCTGAGCAGGCTGAGTGAGACACGTGGATATACTATATATCTGTCTTCTACCTCTGCTGTTCCTTCTGAGCAGGCTGAGTGAGACACGTGGATATACTCTATCTCTGTCTTCTACCTCTGCTGTTCCTTCTGAGCAGGCTGAGTGAGGTGTAGATCAAACACGTGGATATACTCTATATCTGTCTTCTATCTCTGCTGTTCCTTCTGAGCAGGCTGAGTGAGACACGTGGATATACTCTATCTCTGTCTTCTACCTCTGCTGTTCCTTCTGAGCAGGCTGAGTGAGGTGTAGATCAGACACGTGGATATACTCTATCTCTGTCCTCTACCTCTGCTGTTCCTTCTGAGCAGGCTGAGTGAGACACGTGGATATACTCTATCTCTGTCTTCTACCTCTGCTGTTCCTTCTGAGCAGGCTGAGAGAGACACGTGGATATACTATATCTCTGTCTTCTACCTCTGCTGTTCCTTCTGAGCAGGCTGAGTGAGACACGTGGATATACTCTATCTCTGTCTTCTACCTCTGCTGTTCCTTCTGAGCAGGCTGAGTGAGGTGTAGATCACACACGTGTATATACTCTATCTCTGTCTTCTACCTCTGCTGTTCCTTCTGAGCAGGCTGAGTGAGACACGTGGATATACTATATCTATGTCTTCTTCCTCTGCTGTTCCTTCTGAGCAAGCTGAGTGAGACACGTGGATATATTCTATCTCTGTCTTATACCTCTGCTGTTCCTTCTGAGCAGGCTAAGTGAGGTGTATATCAGACACGTGGATATACTCTATCTCTGCCTTATACCTCTGCTGTTCCTTCTGAGCAGGCTGAGTGAGACACGTGGATATACTCTATCTCTGTCTTCTACCTCTGCTGTTCCTTCTGAGCAGGCCGAGTGAGGTGTAGATCAGACACGTGGATATACTCTATCTCTGTCTTCTACCTCTGCTGTTCCTTCTGAGCAGGCTGAGTGAGGTGTAGATCAGACACGTGGATATACTCTATCTCTGTCTTCTACCTCTGCTGTTCCTTCTGAGCAGGCTGAGTGAGACACGTGTATATACTCTATCTCTGTCTTATACCTATGCTGTTCCTTCTGAGCAGGCTGAGTGAGACACGTGGATATACTCTATCTCTGTCTTCTACCTCTGCTGTTCCTTCTGAGCAGGCTGAGTGAGGTGTAGATCAGACACGTGGATATACTCTATATCTGTCTTCTATCTCTGCTGTTCCTTCTGAGCAGGCTGAGTGAGACACGTGGATATACTCTATCTCTGTCTTCTACCTCTGCTGTTCCTTCTGAGCAGGCTGAGTGAGGTGTAGATCAGACACGTGGATATACTCTATCTCTGTCTTCTACCTCTGCTGTTCCTTCTGAGCAGGCTGAGTGAGACACGTGGATATACTCTATCTCTGTCTTCTACCTCTGCTGTTCCTTCTGAGCAGGCTGAGTGAGACACGTGGATATACTCTATCTCTGTCTTATACCTCTGCTGTTCCTTCTGAGCAGGCTGAGTGAGTTGTAGATCACACACGTGGATATACTATATATCTGTCTTCTACCTCTGCTGTTCCTTCTGGGCAGGCTGAGTGAGACACGTGGATATACTATATATCTGTCTTCTACCTCTGCTGTTCCTTCTGAGCAGGCTGAGTGAGACACGTGGATATACTCTATCTCTGTCTTCTACCTCTGCTGTTCCTTCTGAGCAGGCTGAGTGAGGTGTAGATCAGACACGTGGATATACTCTATATCTGTCTTCTATCTCTGCTGTTCCTTCTGAGCAGGCTGAGTGAGACACGTGGATATACTCTATCTCTGTCTTCTACCTCTGCTGTTCCTTCTGAGCAGGCTGAGTGAGGTGTAGATCAGACACGTGGATATACTCTATCTCTGTCTTCTACCTCTGCTGTTCCTTCTGAGCAGGCTGAGTGAGACACGTGGATATACTCTATCTCTGTCTTCTACCTCTGCTGTTCCTTCTGAGCAGGCTGAGTGAGTCACGTGGATATACTCTATCTGTGTCTTATACCTCTGCTGTTCCTTCTGAGCAGGCTGAGTGAGGTGTAGATCAGACACGTGGATATACTCTATCTCTGTCTTCTACCTCTGCTGTTCCTTCTGAGCAGGCTGAGTGAGACACGTGGATATACTATATCTCTGTCTTATACCTCTGCTGTTCCTTCTGAGCAGGCTGAGTGAGACACGTGGATATACTCTATCTCTGTCTTCTACCTCTGCTGTTCCTTCTGAGCAGGCTGAGTGAGACACGTGGATATACTATATCTGTGTCTTATACCTCTGCTGTTCCTTCTGAGCAGGCTGAGTGAGACACGTGGATATACTCTATCTCTGTCTTATACCTCTGCTGTTCCTTCTGAGCAGGCTGATTGAGGTGTAGATCAGACACGTGGATATACTCTATCTCTGTCTTCTACCTCTGCTGTTCCTTCTGAGCAGGCTGAGTGAGAGACGTGGATATACTATATCTCTGTCTTATACCTCTGCTGTTCCTTCTGAGCAGGCTGAGTGAGACACGTGGATATACTCTATCTCTGTCTTCTACCTCTGCTGTTCCTTCTGAGCAGGCTGAGTGAGACACGTGGATATACTATATATCTGTCTTCTACCTCTGCTGTTCCTTCTGAGCAGGCTGAGTGAGGTGTAGATCAAACACGTGGATATACTCTATATCTGTCTTCTACCTCTGCTGTTCCTTCTGAGCAGGCTGAGTGAGACACGTGGATATACTCTATCTCTGTCTTCTACCTCTGCTGTTCCTTCTGAGCAGGCTGAGTGAGGTGTAGATCAGACACGTGGATATACTCTATCTCTGTCTTCTACCTCTGCTGTTCCTTCTGAGCAGGCTGAGTGAGACACGTGGATATACTCTATCTCTGTCTTCTACCTCTGCTGTTCCTTCTGAGCAGGCTGAGTGAGGTGTAGATCAGACACGTGGATATACTCTATCTCTGTCTTCTACCTCTGCTGTTCCTTCTGAGCAGGCTGAGAGAGACACGTGGATATACTATATCTCTGTCTTCTACCTCTGCTGTTTCTTCTGAGCAGGCTGAGTGAGACACGTGGATATACTCTATCTCTGTCTTCTACCTCTGCTGTTCCTTCTGAGCAGGCTGAGTGAGGTGTAGATCACACACGTGTATATACTCTATCTCTGTCTTCTACCTCTGCTGTTCCTTCTGAGCAGGCTGAGTGAGACACGTGGATATACTCTATCTCTGTCTTCTACCTCTGCTGTTCCTTCTGAGCAGGCTGAATGAGGTGTAGATCAGACACGTGGATATACTCTATCTCTGTCTTCTACCTCTGCTGTTCCTTCTGAGCAGGCTGAGAGAGACACGTGGATATACTATATCTCTGTCTTCTACCTCTGCTGTTCCTTCTGAGCAGGCTGAGTGAGACACGTGGATATACTCTATCTCTGTCTTCTACCTCTGCTGTTCCTTCTGAGCAGGCTGAGTGAGGTGTAGATCACACACGTGTATATACTCTATCTCTGTCTTCTACCTCAGCTGTTCCTTCTGAGCAGGCTGAGTGAGACACGTGGATATACTATATCTATGTCTTCTACCTCTGCTGTTCCTTCTGAGCAAGCTGAGTGAGACACGTGGATATATTCTATCTCTGTCTTATACCTCTGCTGTTCCTTCTGAGCAGGCTAAGTGAGGTGTATATCAGACACGTGGATATACTCTATCTCGGCCTTATACCTCTGCTGTTCCTTCTGAGCAGGCTGAGTGAGACACGTGGATATACTCTATCTCTGTCTTCTACCTCTGCTGTACCTTCTGAGCAGGCCGAGTGAGGTGTAGATCAGACACGTGGATATACTCTATCTCTGTCTTCTACCTCTGCTGTTCCTTCTGAGCAGGCTGAGTGAGGTGTAGATCAGACACGTGGATATACTCTATCTCTGTCTTCTACCTCTGATGTTCCTTCTGAGCAGGCTGAATGAGACACGTGGATACACTCTATCTATGTCTTATACCTCTGCTGTTCCTTCTGAGCAGGCTAAGTGAGGTGTAGATCACACACGTGGATATACTCTATCTCTGCCTTCTACCTCTGCTGTTCCTTCTGAGCAGGCTGAGTCAGACACGTGGATATACTCTATCTCTGTCTTCTACCTCTGCTGTTCCTTCTGAGCAGGCCGAGTGAGGTGTAGATCAGACACGTGGATATACTCTATCTCTGTCTTCTACCTCTGCTGTTCCTTCTGAGCAGGCTGAGTGAGACACGTGTATATACTCTATCTCTGTCTTATACCTATGCTGTTCCTTCTGAGCAGGCTGAGTGAGACACGTGGATATACTCTATCTCTGTCTTCTACCTCTGCTGTTCCTTCTGAACAGGCTGAGTGAGACACGTGGATATATTATATCTCTGTCTTCTACCTCTGCTGTTCCTTCTGAGCAGGCTGAGTGAGACACGTGGATATACTCTATCTCTGTCTTATACCTCTGCTGTTCCTTCTGAGCAGGCTGAGTGAGTTGTAGATCACACACGTGGATATACTATATATCTGTCTTCTACCTCTACTGTTCCTTCTGGGCAGGCTGAGTGAGACACGTGGATATACTATATATCTGTCTTCTACCTCTGCTGTTCCTTCTGAGCAGGCTGAGTGAGACACGTGGATATACTCTATCTCTGTCTTCTACCTCTGCTGTTCCTTCTGAGCAGGCTGAGTGAGGTGTAGATCAGACACGTGGATATACTCTATATCTGTCTTCTATCTCTGCTGTTCCTTCTGAGCAGGCTGAGTGAGACACGTGGATATACTCTATCTCTGTCTTCTACCTCTGCTGTTCCTTCTGAGCAGGCTGAGTGAGACACGTGGATATACTCTATCTCTGTCTTCTACCTCTGCTGTTCCTTCTGAGCAGGCTGAGTGAGTCACGTGGATATACTCTATATGTGTCTTATACCTCTGCTGTTCCTTCTGAGCAGGCTGAGTGAGACACGTGGATATACTCTATCTCTGTCTTATACCTCTGCTGTTCCTTCTGAGCAGGCTGAGTGAGTTGTAGATCACACACGTGGATATACTATATATCTGTCTTCTACCTCTGCTGTTCCTTCTGGGCAGGCTGAGTGAGACACGTGGATATACTATATATCTGTCTTCTACCTCTGCTGTTCCTTCTGAGCAGGCTGAGTGAGACACGTGGATATACTCTATCTCTGTCTTCTACCTCTGCTGTTCCTTCTGAGCAGGCTGAGTGAGGTGTAGATCAGACACGTGGATATACTCTATATCTGTCTTCTATCTCTGCTGTTTCTTCTGAGCAGGCTGAGTGAGACACGTGGATATACTCTATCTCTGTCTTCTACCTCTGCTGTTCCTTCTGAGCAGGCTGAGTGAGGTGTAGATCAGACACGTGGATATACTCTATCTCTGTCTTCTACCTCTGCTGTTCCTTCTGAGCAGGCTGAGTGAGACACGTGGATATACTCTATCTCTGTCTTCTACCTCTGCTGTTCCTTCTGAGCAGGCTGAGTGAGTCACGTGGATATACTCTATCTGTGTCTTATACCTCTGCTGTTCCTTCTGAGCAGGCTGAGTGAGGTGTAGATCAGACACGTGGATATACTCTATCTCTGTCTTCTACCTCTGCTGTTCCTTCTGAGCAGGCTGAGTGAGACACGTGGATATACTATATCTCTGTATTATACCTCTGCTGTTCCTTCTGAGCAGGCTGAGTGAGACACGTGGATATACTCTATCTCTGTCTTCTACCTCTGCTGTTCCTTCTGAGCAGGCTGAGTGAGACACGTGGATATACTATATCTGTGTCTTATACCTCTGCTGTTCCTTCTGAGCAGGCTGAGTGAGACACGTGGATATACTCTATCTCTGTCTTATACCTCTGCTGTTCCTTCTGAGCAGGCTGATTGAGGTGTAGATCAGACACGTGGATATACTCTATCTCTGTCTTCTACCTCTGCTGTTCCTTCTGAGCAGGCTGAGTGAGAGACGTGGATATACTATATCTCTGTCTTATACCTCTGCTGTTCCTTCTGAGCAGGCTGAGTGAGACACGTGGATATACTCTATCTCTGTCTTCTACCTCTGCTGTTCCTTCTGAGCAGGCTGAGTGAGACACGTGGATATACTATATATCTGTCTTCTACCTCTGCTGTTCCTTCTGAGCAGGCTGAGTGAGGTGTAGATCAAACACGTGGATATACTCTATATCTGTCTTCTATCTCTGCTGTTCCTTCTGAGCAGGCTGAGTGAGACACGTGGATATACTCTATCTCTGTCTTCTACCTCTGCTGTTCCTTCTGAGCAGGCTGAGTGAGGTGTAGATCAGACACGTGGATATACTCTATCTCTGTCCTCTACCTCTGCTGTTCCTTCTGAGCAGGCTGAGTGAGACACGTGGATATACTCTATCTCTGTCTTCTACCTCTGCTGTTCCTTCTGAGCAGGCTGAGAGAGACACGTGGATATACTATATCTCTGTCTTCTACCTCTGCTGTTCCTTCTGAGCAGGCTGAGTGAGACACGTGGATATACTCTATCTCTGTCTTCTACCTCTGCTGTTCCTTCTGAGCAGGCTGAGTGAGGTGTAGATCACACACGTGTATATACTCTATCTCTGTCTTCTACCTCTGCTGTTCCTTCTGAGCAGGCTGAGTGAGACACGTGGATATACTATATCTATGTCTTCTACCTCTGCTGTTCCTTCTGAGCAAGCTGAGTGAGACACGTGGATATATTCTATCTCTGTCTTATACCTCTGCTGTTCCTTCTGAGCAGGCTAAGTGAGGTGTATATCAGACACGTGGATATACTCTATCTCTGCCTTATACCTCTGCTGTTCCTTCTGAGCAGGCTGAGTGAGACACGTGGATATACTCTATCTCTGTCTTCTACCTCTGCTGTTCCTTCTGAGCAGGCCGAGTGAGGTGTAGATCAGACACGTGGATATACTCTATCTCTGTCTTCTACCTCTGCTGTTCCTTCTGAGCAGGCTGAGTGAGGTGTAGATCAGACACGTGGATATACTCTATCTCTGTCTTCTACCTCTGCTGTTCCTTCTGAGCAGGCTGAGTGAGACACGTGTATATACTCTATCTCTGTCTTATACCTATGCTGTTCCTTCTGAGCAGGCTGAGTGAGACACGTGGATATACTCTATCTCTGTCTTCTACCTCTGCTGTTCCTTCTGAGCAGGCTGAGTGAGGTGTAGATCAGACACGTGGATATACTCTATATCTGTCTTCTATCTCTGCTGTTCCTTCTGAGCAGGCTGAGTGAGACACGTGGATATACTCTATCTCTGTCTTCTACCTCTGCTGTTCCTTCTGAGCAGGCTGAGTGAGGTGTAGATCAGACACGTGGATATACTCTATCTCTGTCTTCTACCTCTGCTGTTCCTTCTGAGCAGGCTGAGTGAGACACGTGGATATACTCTATCTCTGTCTTCTACCTCTGCTGTTCCTTCTGAGCAGGCTGAGTGAGTCACGTGGATATACTCTATATGTGTCTTATACCTCTGCTGTTCCTTCTGAGCAGGCTGAGTGAGACACGTGGATATGCTCTATCTCTGTCTTATACCTCTGCTGTTCCTTCTGAGCAGGCTGAGTGAGGTGTAGATCACACACGTGTATATACTCTATCTCTGTCTTCTACCTCTGCTGTTCCTTCTGAGCAGGCTGAGTGAGACACGTGGATATACTATATCTATGTCTTCTACCTCTGCTGTTCCTTCTGAGCAAGCTGAGTGAGACACGTGGATATATTATATCTCTGTCTTATACCTCTGCTGTTCCTTCTGAGCAGGCTAAGTGAGGTGTATATCAGACACGTGGATATACTCTATCTCTGCCTTATACCTCTGCTGTTCCTTCTGAGCAGGCTGAGTGAGACACGTGGATATACTCTATCTCTGTCTTCTACCTCTGCTGTTCCTTCTGAGCAGGCCGAGTGAGGTGTAGATCAGACACGTGGATATACTCTATCTCTGTCTTCTACCTCTGCTGTTCCTTCTGAGCAGGCTGAGTGAGGTGTAGATCAGACACGTGGATATACTCTATCTCTGTCTTCTACCTCTGCTGTTCCTTCTGAGCAGGCTGAGTGAGACACGTGTATATACTCTATCTCTGTCTTATACCTATGCTGTTCCTTCTGAGCAGGCTGAGTGAGACACGTGGATATACTCTATCTCTGTCTTCTACCTCTGCTGTTCCTTCTGAGCAGGCTGAGTGAGGTGTAGATCAGACACGTGGATATACTCTATATCTGTCTTCTATCTCTGCTGTTCCTTCTGAGCAGGCTGAGTGAGACACGTGGATATACTCTATCTCTGTCTTCTACCTCTGCTGTTCCTTCTGAGCAGGCTGAGTGAGGTGTAGATCAGACACGTGGATATACTCTATCTCTGTCTTCTACCTCTGCTGTTCCTTCTGAGCAGGCTGAGTGAGACACGTGGATATACTCTATCTCTGTCTTCTACCTCTGCTGTTCCTTCTGAGCAGGCTGAGTGAGTCACGTGGATATACTCTATATGTGTCTTATACCTCTGCTGTTCCTTCTGAGCAGGCTGAGTGAGACACGTGGATATGCTCTATCTCTGTCTTATACCTCTGCTGTTCCTTCTGAGCAGGCTGAGTGAGGTGTAGATCACACACGTGTATATACTCTATCTCTGTCTTCTACCTCTGCTGTTCCTTCTGAGCAGGCTGAGTGAGACACGTGGATATACTATATCTATGTCTTCTACCTCTGCTGTTCCTTCTGAGCAAGCTGAGTGAGACACGTGGATATATTATATCTCTGTCTTATAACTCTGCTGTTCCTTCTGAGCAGGCTAAGTGAGGTGTATATCAGACACGTGGATATACTCTATCTCTGCCTTATACCTCTGCTGTTCCTTCTGAGCAGGCTGAGTGAGACACGTGGATATACTCTATCTCTGTCTTCTACCTCTGCTGTTCCTTCTGAGCAGGCCGAGTGAGGTGTAGATCAGACACGTGGATATACTCTATCTCTGTCTTCTACCTCTGCTGTTCCTTCTGAGCAGGCTGAGTGAGGTGTAGATCAGACACGTGGATATACTCTATCTCTGTCTTCTACCTCTGCTGTTCCTTCTGAGCAGGCTGAGTGAGACACGTGTATATACTCTATCTCTGTCTTATACCTATGCTGTTCCTTCTGAGCAGGCTGAGTGAGACACGTGGATATACTCTATCTCTGTCTTCTACCTCTGCTGTTCCTTCTGAGCAGGCTGAGTGAGGTGTAGATCAGACACGTGGATATACTCTATATCTGTCTTCTATCTCTGCTGTTCCTTCTGAGCAGGCTGAGTGAGACACGTGGATATACTCTATCTCTGTCTTCTACCTCTGCTGTTCCTTCTGAGCAGGCTGAGTGAGGTGTAGATCAGACACGTGGATATACTCTATCTCTGTCTTCTACCTCTGCTGTTCCTTCTGAGCAGGCTGAGTGAGACACGTGGATATACTCTATCTCTGTCTTCTACCTCTGCTGTTCCTTCTGAGCAGGCTGAGTGAGTCACGTGGATATACTCTATATGTGTCTTATACCTCTGCTGTTCCTTCTGAGCAGGCTGAGTGAGACACGTGGATATACTCTATCTCTGTCTTATACCTCTGCTGTTCCTTCTGAGCAGGCTGAGTGAGTTGTATATCACACACGTGGATATACTATATATCTGTCTTCTACCTCTGCTGTTCCTTCTGGGCAGGCTGAGTGAGACACGTGGATATACTATATATCTGTCTTCTACCTCTGCTGTTCCTTCTGAGCAGGCTGAGTGAGACACGTGGATATACTCTATCTCTGTCTTCTACCTCTGCTGTTCCTTCTGAGCAGGCTGAGTGAGGTGTAGATCAGACACGTGGATATACTCTATATCTGTCTTCTATCTCTGCTGTTCCTTCTGAGCAGGCTGAGTGAGACACGTGGATATACTCTATCTCTGTCTTCTACCTCTGCTGTTCCTTCTGAGCAGGCTGAGTGAGGTGTAGATCAGACACGTGGATATACTCTATCTCTGTCTTCTACCTCTGCTGTTCCTTCTGAGCAGGATGAGTGAGACACGTGGATATACTCTATCTCTGTCTTCTACCTCTGCTGTTCCTTCTGAGCAGGCTGAGTGAGTCACGTGGATATACTCTATCTGTGTCTTATACCTCTGCTGTTCCTTCTGAGCAGGCTGAGTGAGGTGTAGATCAGACACGTGGATATACTCTATCTCTGTCTTCTACCTCTGCTGTTCCTTCTGAGCAGGCTGAGTGAGACACGTGGATATACTATATCTCTGTCTTATACCTCTGCTGTTCCTTCTGAGCAGGCTGAGTGAGACACGTGGATATACTCTATCTCTGTCTTATACCTCTGCTGTTCCTTCTGAGCAGGCTGAGTGAGATGTAGATCAGACACGTGGATATACTCTATCTCTGTCTTCTACCTCTGGTGTTCCTTCTGAGCAGGCTGAGTGAGGTGTAGATCAGACACGTGGATATACTCTATCTCTGTCTTCTACATCTGCTGTTCCTTCTGAGCAGGCTGAGAGAGACACGTGGATATACTATATATCTGTCTTCTACCTCTGCTGTTCCTTCGGAGCAGGCTGAGTGAGACACGTGGATATACTTTATCTCTGTCTTCTACCTCTGCTGTTCCTTCTGAGCAGGCTGAGCGAGGTGTAGATCACACACGTGTATATACTCTATCTCTGTCTTCTACCTCTGCTGTTCCTTCTGAGCAGGCTGAGTGAGACACGTGGATATACTATATCTATGTCTTCTACCTCTGCTGTTCCTTCTGAGCAAGCTGAGTGAGACACGTGGATATACTCTATCTCTGTCTTATACCTCTGCTGTTCCTTCTGAGCAGGCTAAGTGAGGTGTATATCAGACACGTTGATATACTCTATCTCTGCCTTATACCTCTGCTGTACCTTCTGAGCAGGCTGAGTGAGGTGTAGATCAGACACGTGGATATACTCTATATCTGTCTTCTATCTCTGCTGTTCCTTCTGAGCAGGCTGAGTGAGACACGTGGATATACTCTATCTCTGTCTTATACCTCTGCTGTTCCTTCTGAGCAGGCTGAGTGAGTTGTAGATCACACACGTGGATATACTATATATCTGTCTTCTACCTCTGCTGTTCCTTCTGGGCAGGCTGAGTGAGACACGTGGATATACTATATATCTGTCTTCTACCTCTGCTGTTCCTTCTGAGCAGGCTGAGTGAGACACGTGGATATACTCTATCTCTGTCTTCTACCTCTGCTGTTCCTTCTGAGCAGGCTGAGTGAGGTGTAGATCAGACACGTGGATATACTCTATCTCTGTCTTCTACCTCTGCTGTTCCTTCTGAGCAGGCTGAGTGAGACACGTGGATATACTCTATCTCTGTCTTCTACCTCTGCTGTTCCTTCTGAGCAGGCTGAGTGAGTCACGTGGATATACTCTATCTGTGTCTTATACCTCTGCTGTTCCTTCTGAGCAGGCTGAGTGAGGTGTAGATCAGACACGTGGATATACTCTATCTCTGTCTTCTACCTCTGCTGTTCCTTCTGAGCAGGCTGAGTGAGACACGTGGATATACTATATCTCTGTCTTATACCTCTGCTGTTCCTTCTGAGCAGGCTGAGTGAGACACGTGGATATACTCTATCTCTGTCTTCTACCTCTGCTGTTCCTTCTGAGCAGGCTGAGTGAGACACGTGGATATACTATATCTGTGTCTTATACCTCTGCTGTTCCTTCTGAGCAGGCTGAGTGAGACACGTGGATATACTCTATCTCTGTCTTATACCTCTGCTGTTCCTTCTGAGCAGGCTGATTGAGGTGTAGATCAGACACGTGGATATACTCTATCTCTGTCTTCTACCTCTGCTGTTCCTTCTGAGCAGGCTGAGTGAGAGACGTGGATATACTATATCTCTGTCTTATACCTCTGCTGTTCCTTCTGAGCAGGCTGAGTGAGACACGTGGATATACTCTATCTCTGTCTTCTACCTCTGCTGTTCCTTCTGAGCAGGCTGAGTGAGACACGTGGATATACTATATATCTGTCTTCTACCTCTGCTGTTCCTTCTGAGCAGGCTGAGTGAGACACGTGGATATACTCTATCTCTGTCTTCTACCTCTGCTGTTCCTTCTGAGCAGGCTGAGTGAGGTGTAGATCAAACACGTGGATATACTCTATATCTGTCTTCTACCTCTGCTGTTCCTTCTGAGCAGGCTGAGTGAGACACGTGGATATACTCTATCTCTGTCTTCTACCTCTGCTGTTCCTTCTGAGCAGGCTGAGTGAGGTGTAGATCAGACACGTGGATATACTCTATATCTGTCTTCTACCTCTGCTGTTTCTTCTGAGCAGGCTGAGTGAGACACGTGGATATACTCTATCTCTGTCTTCTACCTCTGCTGTTCCTTCTGAGCAGGCTGAGTGAGGTGTAGATCAGACACGTGGATATACTCTATCTCTGTCTTCTACCTCTGCTGTTCCTTCTGAGCAGGCTGAGAGAGACACGTGGATATACTATATCTCTGTCTTCTACCTCTGCTGTTTCTTCTGAGCAGGCTGAGTGAGACACGTGGATATACTCTATCTCTGTCTTCTACCTCTGCTGTTCCTTCTGAGCAGGCTGAGTGAGGTGTAGATCACACACGTGTATATACTCTATCTCTGTCTTCTACCTCTGCTGTTCCTTCTGAGCAGGCTGAGTGAGACACGTGGATATACTATATCTATGTCTTCTACCTCTGCTGTTCCTTCTGAGCAAGCTGAGTGAGACACGTGGATATACTCTATCTCTGTCTTATACCTCTGCTGTTCCTTTTGAGCAGGCTAAGTGAGGTGTATATCAGACACGTGGATATACTCTATCTCTGCCTTATACCTCTGCTGTTCCTTCTGAGCAGGCTGAGTGAGACACGTGGATATACTCT
The DNA here is from genome assembly GCA_037893245.1 of Crossaster papposus. Classification (NCBI taxonomy): domain Eukaryota; kingdom Metazoa; phylum Echinodermata; class Asteroidea; order Velatida; family Solasteridae; genus Crossaster; species Crossaster papposus. The sequence continues at coordinate 1,193,892 of JBAIAA010000124.1, read as the reverse complement.
ATCTCTGTCTTCTACCTCTGCTGTTCCTTCTGAGCAGGCCGAGTGAGGTGTAGATCAGACACGTGGATATACTCTATCTCTGTCTTCTACCTCTGCTGTTCCTTCTGAGCAGGCTGAGTGAGGTGTAGATCAGACACGTGGATATACTCTATCTCTGTCTTCTACCTCTGCTGTTCCTTCTGAGCAGGCTGAGTGAGACACGTGTATATACTCTATCTCTGTCTTATACCTATGCTGTTCCTTCTGAGCAGGCTGAGTGAGACACGTGGATATACTCTATCTCTGTCTTCTACCTCTGCTGTTCCTTCTGAGCAGGCTGAGTGAGACACGTGGATATACTATATATCTGTCTTCTACCTCTGCTGTTCCTTCTGAGCAGGCTGAGTGAGACACGTGGATATACTCTATCTCTGTCTTCTACCTCTGCTGTTCCTTCTGAGCAGGCTGAGTGAGGTGTAGATCAAACACGTGGATATACTCTATATCTGTCTTCTACCTCTGCTGTTCCTTCTGAGCAGGCTGAGTGAGACACGTGGATATACTCTATCTCTGTCTTCTACCTCTGCTGTTCCTTCTGAGCAGGCTGAGTGAGGTGTAGATCAGACACGTGGATATACTCTATCTCTGTCTTCTACCTCTGCTGTTTCTTCTGAGCAGGCTGAGTGAGACACGTGGATATACTCTATCTCTGTCTTCTACCTCTGCTGTTCCTTCTGATCAGGCTGAGTGAGGTGTAGATCAGACACGTGGATATACTCTATCTCTGTCTTCTACCTCTGCTGTTCCTTCTGAGCAGGCTGAGAGAGACACGTGGATATACTATATCTCTGTCTTCTACCTCTGCTGTTTCTTCTGAGCAGGCTGAGTGAGACACGTGGATATACTCTATCTCTGTCTTCTACCTCTGCTGTTCCTTCTGAGCAGGCTGAGTGAGGTGTAGATCACACACGTGTATATACTCTATCTCTGTCTTCTACCTCTGCTGTTCCTTCTGAGCAGGCTGAGTGAGACACGTGGATATACTATATCTATGTCTTCTACCTCTGCTGTTCCTTCTGAGCAAGCTGAGTGAGACACGTGGATATACTCTATCTCTGTCTTATACCTCTGCTGTTCCTTCTGAGCAGGCTAAGTGAGGTGTATATCAGACACGTGGATATACTCTATCTCTGCCTTATACCTCTGCTGTTCCTTCTGAGCAGGCTGAGTGAGACACGTGGATATACTCTATCTCTGTCTTCTACCTCTGCTGTTCCTTCTGAGCAGGCCGAGTGAGGTGTAGATCAGACACGTGGATATACTCTATCTCTGTCTTCTACCTCTGCTGTTCCTTCTGAGCAGGCTGAGTGAGGTGTAGATCAGACACGTGGATATACTCTATCTCTGTCTTCTACCTCTGCTGTTCCTTCTGAGCAGGCTGAGTGAGACACGTGAATATACTCTATCTCTGTCTTATACCTATGCTGTTCCTTCTGAGCAGGCTGAGTGAGACACGTGGATATACTCTATCTCTGTCTTCTACCTCTGCTGTTCCTTCTGAGCAGGCTGAGTGAGACACGTGGATATACTATATCTCTGTCTTCTACCTCTGCTGTTCCTTCTGAGCAGGCTGAGTGAGACACGTGGATATACTCTATCTCTGTCTTATACCTCTGCTGTTCCTTCTGAACAGGCTGAGTGAGTTGTAGATCACACACGTGGATATACTATATATCTGTCTTCTACCTCTGCTGTTCCTTCTGGGCAGGCTGAGTGAGACACGTGGATATACTCTATCTCTGTCTTCTACCTCTGCTGTTCCTTCTGAGCAGGCTGAGTGAGACACGTGGATATACTCTATCTCTGTCTTCTACCTCTGCTGTTCCTTCTGAGCAGGCTGAGTGAGGTGTAGATCAGACACGTGGATATACTCTATCTCTGTCTTCTACCTCTGCTGTTCCTTCTGAGCAGGCTGAGAGAGACACGTGGATATACTATATCTCTGTCTTCTACCTCTGCTGTTCCTTCTGAGCAGGCTGAGTGAGACACGTGGATATACTCTATCTCTGTCTTCTACCTCTGCTGTTCCTTCTGAGCAGGCTGAGTGAGGTGTAGATCACACACGTGTATATACTCTATCTCTGTCTTCTACCTCTGCTGTTCCTTCTGAGCAGGCTGAGTGAGACACGTGGATATACTATATCTATGTCTTCTACCTCTGCTGTTCCTTCTGAGCAAGCTGAGTGAGACACGTGGATATACTCTATCTCTGTCTTATACCTCTGCTGTTCCTTCTGAGCAGGCTAAGTGAGGTGTATATCAGACACGTGGATATACTCTATCTCTGCCTTATACCTCTGCTGTTCCTTCTGAGCAGGCTGAGTGAGACACGTGGATATACTCTATCTCTGTCTTCTACCTCTGCTGTTCCTTCTGAGCAGGCCGAGTGAGGTGTAGATCAGACACGTGGATATACTCTATCTCTGTCTTCTACCTCTGCTGTTCCTTCTGAGCAGGCTGAGTGAGGTGTAGATCAGACACGTGGATATACTCTATCTCTGTCTTCTACCTCTGCTGTTCCTTCTGAGCAGGCTGAATGAGACACGTGGATACACTCTATCTCTGTCTTCTACCTCTGCTGTTCCTTCTGAGCAGGCTGAGTGATTTGTAGATCACACACGTGGATATACTCTATATCTGTCGTCTATCTCTGCTGTTCCTTCTGAGCAGGCTGAGTGAGACACGTGGATATACTCTATCTCTGTCTTATACCTCTGCTGTTCCTTCTGAGCAGGCTGAGTGAGACACGTGGATATACTACATCTCTGTCTTCTACCTCTGCTGTTCCTTCTGAGCAGGCTGAGTGAGACACGTGGATATACTCTATCTCTGTCTTATACCTCTGCTGTTCCTTCTGAGCAGGCTGAGTGAGGTGTAGATCACACACATGGATATACTCTATATCTGTCTTCTATCTCTGCTGTTCCTTCTGAGCAGGCTGACTGAGACACGTGGATATACTATATCTCTGTCTTCTACCTCTGCTGTTCCTTCTGAGCAAGCTGAGTGAGATACGTGGATATACTCTATCTTTGTCTTATACCTCTGCTGTTCCTTCTGAGCAGGCTGAGTGAGATGTAGATCAGACACGTGGATATACTCTATCTCTGTCTTCTACCTCTGGTGTTCCTTCTGAGCAGGCTGAGTGAGGTGTAGATCAGACACGTGGATATACTCTATCTCTGTATTCTACATCTGCTGTTCCTTCTGAGCAGGCTGAGAGAGACACGTGGATATACTATATATCTGTCTTCTACCTCTGCTGTTCCTTCGGAGCAGGCTGAGTGAGACACGTGGATATACTTTATCTCTGTCTTCTACCTCTGCTGTTCCTTCTGAGCAGGCTGAGCGAGGTGTAGATCACACACGTGTATATACTCTATCTCTGTCTTCTACCTCTGCTGTTCCTTCTGAGCAGGCTGAGTGAGACACGTGGATATACTATATCTATGTCTTCTACCTCTGCTGTTCCTTCTGAGCAAGCTGAGTGAGACACGTGGATATACTCTATCTCTGTCTTATACCTCTGCTGTTCCTTCTGAGCAGGCTAAGTGAGGTGTATATCAGACACGTTGATATACTCTATCTCTGCATTATACCTCTGCTGTACCTTCTGAGCAGGCTGAGTGAGGTGTAGATCAGACACGTGGATATACTCTATATCTGTCTTCTATCTCTGCTGTTCCTTCTGAGCAGGCTGAGTGAGACACGTGGATATACTCTATCTCTGTCTTCTACCTCTGCTGTTCCTTCTGAGCAGGCTGAGTGAGGTGTAGATCAGACACGTGGATATACTATATCTCTGTCTTCTACCTCTGCTGTTCCTTCTGAGCAGGCTGAGTGAGACACGTGGATATACTATATCTCTGTCTTCTACCTCTGCTGTTCCTTCTGAGCAGGCTGAGTGAGGTGTAGATCACACACGTGTATATACTCTATCTCTGTCTTCTACCTCTGCTGTTCCTTCTGAGCAGGCTGAGTGAGACACGTGGATATACTATATCTATGTCTTCTACCTCTGCTGTTCCTTCTGAGCAAGCTGAGTGAGACACGTGGATATATTCTATCTCTGTCTTATACCTCTGCTGTTCCTTCTGAGCAGGCTAAGTGAGGTGTATATCAGACACGTGGATATACTCTATCTCGGCCTTATACCTCTGCTGTTCCTTCTGAGCAGGCTGAGTGAGACACGTGGATATACTCTATCTCTGTCTTCTACCTCTGCTGTACCTTCTGAGCAGGCCGAGTGAGGTGTAGATCAGACACGTGGATATACTCTATCTCTGTCTTCTACCTCTGCTGTTCCTTCTGAGCAGGCTGAGTGAGGTGTAGATCAGACACGTGGATATACTCTATCTCTGTCTTCTACCTCTGCTGTTCCTTCTGAGCAGGCTGAATGAGACACGTGGATACACTCTATCTATGTCTTATACCTCTGCTGTTCCTTCTGAGCAGGCTAAGTGAGGTGTAGATCACACACGTGGATATACTCTATCTCTGCCTTCTACCTCTGCTGTTCCTTCTGAGCAGTCTGAGTCAGACACGTGGATATACTCTATCTCTGTCTTCTACCTCTGCTGTTCCTTCTGAGCAGGCCGAGTGAGGTGTAGATCAGACACGGGGATATACTCTATCTCTGTCTTATACCTATGCTGTTCCTTCTGAGCAGGCTGAGTGAGACACGTGGATATACTCTATCTCTGTCTTCTACCTCTGCTGTTCCTTCTGAACAGGCTGAGTGAGACACGTGGATATACTATATCTCTGTCTTCTACCTCTGCTGTTCCTTCTGAGCAGGCTGAGTGAGACACGTGGATATACTCTATCTCTGTCTTATACCTCTGCTGTTCCTTCTGAGCAGGCTGAGTGAGTTGTAGATCACACACGTGGATATACTATATATCTGTCTTCTACCTCTGCTGTTCCTTCTGGGCAGGCTGAGTGAGACACGTGGATATACTATATATCTGTCTTCTACCTCTGCTGTTCCTTCTGAGCAGGCTGAGTGAGACACGTGGATATACTCTATCTCTGTCTTCTACCTCTGCTGTTCCTTCTGAGCAGGCTGAGTGAGGTGTAGATCAGACACGTGGATATACTCTATATCTGTCTTCTATCTCTGCTGTTCCTTCTGAGCAGGCTGAGTGAGACACGTGGATATACTCTATCTCTGTCTTCTACCTCTGCTGTTCCTTCTGAGCAGGCTGAGTGAGACACGTGGATATACTCTATCTCTGTCTTCTACCTCTGCTGTTCCTTCTGAGCAGGCTGAGTGAGTCACGTGGATATACTCTATATGTGTCTTATACCTCTGCTGTTCCTTCTGAGCAGGCTGAGTGAGACACGTGGATAAGCTCTATCTCTGTCTTATACCTCTGCTGTTCCTTCTGAGCAGGCTGAGTGAGTTGTAGATCACACACGTGGATATACTATATATCTGTCTTCTACCTCTGCTGTTCCTTCTGGGCAGGCTGAGTGAGACACGTGGATATACTATATATCTGTCTTCTACCTCTGCTGTTCCTTCTGAGCAGGCTGAGTGAGACACGTGGATATACTCTATCTCTGTCTTCTACCTCTGCTGTTCCTTCTGAGCAGGCTGAGTGAGGTGTAGATCAGACACGTGGATATACTCTATATCTGTCTTCTATCTCTGCTGTTTCTTCTGAGCAGGCTGAGTGAGACACGTGGATATACTCTATCTCTGTCTTCTACCTCTGCTGTTCCTTCTGAGCAGGCTGAGTGAGGTGTAGATCAGACACGTGGATATACTCTATCTCTGTCTTCTACCTCTGCTGTTCCTTCTGAGCAGGCTGAGTGAGACACGTGGATATACTATATCTCTGTCTTCTACCTCTGCTGTTCCTTCTGAGCAGGCTGAGTGAGTCACGTGGATATACTCTATCTGTGTCTTATACCTCTGCTGTTCCTTCTGAGCAGGCTGAGTGAGGTGTAGATCAGACACGTGGATATACTCTATCTCTGTCTTCTACCTCTGCTGTTCCTTCTGAGCAGGCTGAGTGAGACACGTGGATATACTATATCTCTGTCTTATACCTCTGCTGCTCCTTCTGAGCAGGCTGAGTGAGACACGTGGATATACTCTATCTCTGTCTTATACCTCTGCTGTTCCTTCTGAGCAGGCTGAGTGAGACACGTGGATATACTATATCTGTGTCTTATACCTCTGCTGTTCCTTCTGAGCAGGCTGAGTGAGACACGTGGATATACTCTATCTCTGTCTTATACCTCTGCTGTTCCTTCTGAGCAGGCTGATTGAGGTGTAGATCAGACACGTGGATATACTCTATCTCTGTCGTCTACCTCTGCTGTTCCTTCTGAGCAGGCTGAGTGAGAGACGTGGATATACTATATCTCTGTATTATACCTCTGCTGTTCCTTCTGAGCAGGCTGAGTGAGACACGTGGATATACTCTATCTCTGTCTTCTACCTCTGCTGTTCCTTCTGAGCAGGCTGAGTGAGACACGTGGATATACTATATATCTGTCTTCTACCTCTGCTGTTCCTTCTGAGCAGGCTGAGTGAGACACGTGGATATACTCTATCTCTGTATTCTACCTCTGCTGTTCCTTCTGAGCAGGCTGAGTGAGGTGTAGATCAAACACGTGGATATACTCTATATCTGTCTTCTATCTCTGCTGTTCCTTCTGAGCAGGCTGAGTGAGACACGTGGATATACTCTATCTCTGTCTTCTACCTCTGCTGTTCCTTCTGAGCAGGCTGAGTGAGGTGTAGATCAGACACGTGGATATACTCTATCTCTGTCCTCTACCTCTGCTGTTCCTTCTGAGCAGGCTGAGTGAGACACGTGGATATACTCTATCTCTGTCTTCTACCTCTGCTGTTCCTTCTGAGCAGGCTGAGAGAGACACGTGGATATACTATATCTCTGTCTTCTACCTCTGCTGTTCCTTCTGAGCAGGCTGAGTGAGACACGTGGATATACTCTATCTCTGTCTTCTACCTCTGCTGTTCCTTCTGAGCAGGCTGAGTGAGGTGTAGATCACACACGTGTATATACTCTATCTCTGTCTTCTACCTCTGCTGTTCCTTCTGAGCAGGCTGAGTGAGACACGTGGATATACTATATCTATGTCTTCTACCTCTGCTGTTCCTTCTGAGCAAGCTGAGTGAGACACGTGGATATATTCTATCTCTGTCTTATACCTCTGCTGTTCCTTCTGAGCAGGCTAAGTGAGGTGTATATCAGACACGTGGATATACTCTATCTCTGCCTTATACCTCTGCTGTTCCTTCTGAGCAGGCTGAGTGAGACACGTGGATATACTCTATCTCTGTCTTCTACCTCTGCTGTTCCTTCTGAGCAGGCCGAGTGAGGTGTAGATCAGACACGTGGATATACTCTATCTCTGTCTTCTACCTCTGCTGTTCCTTCTGAGCAGGCTGAGTGAGGTGTAGATCAGACACGTGGATATACTCTATCTCTGTCTTCTACCTCTGCTGTTCCTTCTGAGCAGGCTGAGTGAGACACGTGTATATACTCTATCTCTGTCTTATACCTATGCTGTTCCTTCTGAGCAGGCTGAGTGAGACACGTGGATATACTCTATCTCTGTCTTCTACCTCTGCTGTTCCTTCTGAGCAGGCTGAGTGAGGTGTAGATCAGACACGTGGATATACTCTATATCTGTCTTCTATCTCTGCTGTTCCTTCTGAGCAGGCTGAGTGAGACACGTGGATATACTCTATCTCTGTCTTCTACCTCTGCTGTTCCTTCTGAGCAGGCTGAGTGAGGTGTAGATCAGACACGTGGATATACTCTATCTCTGTCTTCTACCTCTGCTGTTCCTTCTGAGCAGGCTGAGTGAGACACGTGGATATACTCTATCTCTGTCTTCTACCTCTGCTGTTCCTTCTGAGCAGGCTGAGTGAGGTGTAGATCAAACACGTGGATATACTCTATATCTGTCTTCTATCTCTGCTGTTCCTTCTGAGCAGGCTGAGTGAGAAACGTGGATATACTCTATCTCTGTCTTCTACCTCTGCTGTTCCTTCTGAGCAGGCTGAGTGAGGTGTAGATCAGACACGTGGATATACTCTATCTCTGTCCTCTACCTCTGCTGTTCCTTCTGAGCAGGCTGAGTGAGACACGTGGATATACTCTATCTCTGTCTTCTACCTCTGCTGTTCCTTCTGAGCAGGCTGAGAGAGACACGTGGATATACTATATCTCTGTCTTCTACCTCTGCTGTTCCTTCTGAGCAGGCTGAGTGAGACACGTGGATATACTCTATCTCTGTCTTCTACCTCTGCTGTTCCATCTGAGCAGGCTGAGTGAGGTGTAGATCACACACGTGTATATACTCTATCTCTGTCTTCTACCTCTGCTGTTCCTTCTGAGCAGGCTGAGTGAGACACGTGGATATACTATATCTATGTCTTCTACCTCTGCTGTTCCTTCTGAGCAAGCTGAGTGAGACACGTGGATATATTCTATCTCTGTCTTATACCTCTGCTGTTCCTTCTGAGCAGGCTAAGTGAGGTGTATATCAGACACGTGGATATACTCTATCTCTGCCTTATACCTCTGCTGTTCCTTCTGAGCAGGCTGAGTGAGACACGTGGATATACTCTATCTCTGTCTTCTACCTCTGCTGTTCCTTCTGAGCAGGCCGAGTGAGGTGTAGATCAGACACGTGGATATACTCTATCTCTGTCTTCTACCTCTGCTGTTCCTTCTGAGCAGGCTGAGTGAGGTGTAGATCAGACACGTGGATATACTCTATTTCTGTCTTCTACCTCTGCTGTTCCTTCTGAGCAGGCTGAGTGAGACACGTGTATATACTCTATCTCTGTCTTATACCTATGCTGTTCCTTCTGAGCAGGCTGAGTGAGACACGTGGATATACTCTATCTCTGTCTTCTACCTCTGCTGTTCCTTCTGAGCAGGCTGAGTGAGGTGTAGATCAGACACGTGGATATACTCTATATCTGTCTTCTATCTCTGCTGTTCCTTCTGAGCAGGCTGAGTGAGACACGTGGATATACTCTATCTCTGTCTTCTACCTCTGCTGTTCCTTCTGAGCAGGCTGAGTGAGACACGTGGATATACTCTATCTCTGTCTTCTACCTCTGCTGTTCCTTCTGAGCAGGCTGAGTGAGTCACGTGGATATACTCTATATGTGTCTTATACCTCTGCTGTTCCTTCTGAGCAGGCTGAGTGAGACACGTGGATATACTCTATCTCTGTCTTATACCTCTGCTGTTCCTTCTGGGCAGGCTGAGTGAGACACGTGGATATACTATATATCTGTCTTCTACCTCTGCTGTTCCTTCTGGGCAGGCTGAGTGAGACACGTGGATATACTCTATATCTGTCTTTTACCTCTGCTGTTCCTTCTGAGCAGGCTGAGTGAGACACGTGGATATACTCTATCTCTGTCTTCTACCTCTGCTGTTCCTTCTGAGCAGGCTGAGTGAGGTGTAGATCAGACACGTGGATATACTCTATCTCTGTCTTCTACCTCTGCTGTTCCTTCTGAGCAGGCTGAGTGAGACACGTGGATATAATCTATCTCTGTCTTCTACCTCTGCTGTTCCTTCTGAGCAGGCTGAGAGAGTCACGTGGATATACTCTATCTGTGTCTTATACCTCTGCTGTTCCTTCTGAGCAGGCTGAGTGAGGTGTAGATTAGACACGTGGATATACTCTATCTCTGTCTTCTACCTCTGCTGTTCCTTCTGAGCAGGCTGAGTGAGACACGTGGATATACTATATCTCTGTCTTATACCTCTGCTGTTCCTTCTGAGCAGGCTGAGTGAGACACGTGGATATACTCTATCTCTGTCTTCTACCTCTGCTGTTCCTTCTGAGCAGGCTGAGTGAGACACGTGGATATACTATATCTGTGTCTTATACCTCTGCTGTTCCTTCTGAGCAGGCTGAGTGAGACACGTGGATATACTCTATCTCTGTCTTATACCTCTGCTGTTCCTTCTGAGCAGGCTGATTGAGGTGTAGATCAGACACGTGGATATACTCTATCTCTGTCTTCTACCTCTGCTGTTCCTTCTGAGCAGGCTGAGTGAGAGACGTGGATATACTATATCTCTGTCTTATACCTCTGCTGTTCCTTCTGAGCAGGCTGAGTGAGACACGTGGATATACTATATATCTGTCTTCTACCTCTGCTGTTCCTTCTGAGCAGGCTGAGTGAGACACGTGGATATACTCTATCTCTGTCTTCTACCTCTGCTGTTCCTTCTGAGCAGGCTGAGTGAGGTGTAGATCAAACACGTGGATATACTCTATATCTGTCTTCTACCTCTGCTGTTCCTTCTGAGCAGGCTGAGTGAGACACGTGGATATACTCTATCTCTGTCTTCTACCTCTGCTGTTTCTTCTGAGCAGGCTGAGTGAGGTGTAGATCAGACACGTGGATATACTCTATCTCTGTCTTCTACCTCTGCTGTTCCTTCTGAGCAGGCTGAGTGAGACACGTGGATATACTCTATCTCTGTCTTCTACCTCTGCTGTTCCTTCTGAGCAGGCTGAGTGAGGTGTAGATCAGACACGTGGATATACTCTATCTCTGTCTTCTACCTCTGCTGTTCCTTCTGAGCAGGCTGAGAGAGACACGTGGATATACTATATCTCTGTCTTCTACCTCTGCTGTTTCTTCTGAGCAGGCTGAGTGAGACACGTGGATATACTCTATCTCTGTCTTCTACCTCTGCTGTTCCTTCTGAGCAGGCTGAGTGAGGTGTAGATCACACACGTGTATATACTCTATCTCTGTCTTCTACCTCTGCTGTTCCTTCTGAGCAGGCTGAGTGAGACACGTGGATATACTATATCTATGTCTTCTACCTCTGCTGTTCCTTCTGAGCAAGCTGAGTGAGACACGTGGATATACTCTATCTCTGTCTTATACCTCTGCTGTTCCTTCTGAGCAGGCTAAGTGAGGTGTATATCAGACACGTGGATATACTCTATCTCTGCCTTATACCTCTGCTGTTCCTTCTGAGCAGGCTGAGTGAGACACGTGGATATACTCTATCTCTGTCTTCTACCTCTGCTGTTCCTTCTGAGCAGGCCGAGTGAGGTGTAGATCAGACACGTGGATATACTCTATCTCTGTCTTCTACCTCTGCTGTTCCTTCTGAGCAGGCTGAGTGAGGTGTAGATCAGACACGTGGATATACTCTATCTCTGTCTTCTACCTCTGCTGTTCCTTCTGAGCAGGCTGAGTGAGACACGTGTATATACTCTATCTCTGTCTTATACCTATGCTGTTCCTTCTGAGCAGGCTGAGTGAGACACGTGGATATACTCTATCTCTGTCTTCTACCTCTGCTGTTCCTTCTGAGCAGGCTGAGTGAGACACGTGGATATACTATATCTCTGTCTTCTACCTCTGCTGTTCCTTCTGAGCAGGCTGAGTGAGACACGTGGATATACTCTATCTCTGTCTTATACCTCTGCTGTTCCTTCTGAGCAGGCTGAGTGAGTTGTAGATCACACACGTGGATATACTATATATCTGTCTTCTACCTCTGCTGTTCCTTCTGGGCAGGCTGAGTGAGACACGTGGATATACTCTATCTCTGTCTTCTACCTCTGCTGTTCCTTCTGAGCAGGCTGAGTGAGACACGTGGATATACTCTATCTCTGTCTTCTACCTCTGCTGTTCCTTCTGAGCAGGCTGAGTGAGGTGTAGATCAGACACGTGGATATACTCTATCTCTGTCTTCTACCTCTGCTGTTCCTTCTGAGCAGGCTGAGATAGACACGTGGATATACTATATCTCTGTCTTCTACCTCTGCTGTTCCTTCTGAGCAGGCTGAGTGAGACACGTGGATATACTCTATCTCTGTCTTCTACCTCTGCTGTTCCTTCTGAGCAGGCTGAGTGAGGTGTAGATCACACACGTGTATATACTCTATCTCTGTCTTCTACCTCTGCTGTTCCTTCTGAGCAGGCTGAGTGAGACACGTGGATATACTATATCTATGTCTTATACCTCTGCTGTTCCTTCTGAGCAAGCTGAGTGAGACACGTGGATATACTATATCTATGTCGTCTACCTCTGCTGTTCCTTCTGAGCAAGCTGAGTGAGACACGTGGATATACTCTATCTCTGTCTTATACCTCTGCTGTTCCTTCTGAGCAGGCTAAGTGAGGTGTATATCAGACACGTGGATATACTCTATCTCTGCCTTATACCTCTGCTGTTCCTTCTGAGCAGGCTGAGTGAGACACGTGGATATACTCTATCTCTGTCTTCTACCTATGCTGTTCCTTCTGAGCAGGCCGAGTGAGGTGTAGATCAGACACGTGGATATACTCTATCTCTGTCTTCTACCTCTGCTGTTCCTTCTGAGCAGGCTGAGTGAGGTGTAGATCAGACACGTGGATATACTCTATCTCTGTCTTCTACCTCTGCTGTTCCTTCTGAGCAGGCTGAATGAGACACGTGGATACACTCTATCTCTGTCTTCTACCTCTGCTGTTCCTTCTGATCAGGCTGAGTGATTTGTAGATCACACACGTGGATATACTCTATATCTGTCGTCTATCTCTGCTGTTCCTTCTGAGCAGGCTGAGTGAGACACGTGGATATACTCTATCTCTGTCTTATACCTCTGCTGTTCCTTCTGAGCAGGCTGAGTGAGACACGTGGATATACTACATCTCTGTCTTCTACCTCTGCTGTTCCTTCTGAGCAGGCTGAGTGAGACACGTGGATATACTCTATCTCTGTCTTATACCTCTGCTGTTCCTTCTGAGCAGGCTGAGTGAGGTGTAGATCACACACATGGATATACTCTATATCTGTCTTCTATCTCTGCTGTTCCTTCTGAGCAGGCTCACTGAGACACGTGGATATACTATATCTCTGTCTTCTACCTCTGCTGTTCCTTCTGAGCAAGCTGAGTGAGATACGTGGATATACTCTATCTCTGTCTTATACCTCTGCTGTTCCTTCTGAGCAGGCTGAGTGAGATGTAGATCAGAAACGTGGATATACTCTATCTCTGTCTTCTACCTCTGGTGTTCCTTCTGAGCAGGCTGAGTGAGGTGTAGATCAGACACGTGGATATACTCTATCTCTGTCTTCTACATCTGCTGTTCCTTCTGAGCAGGCTGAGAGAGACACGTGGATATACTATATATCTGTCTTCTACCTCTGCTGTTCCTTCGGAGCAGGCTGAGTGAGACACGTGGATATACTTTATCTCTGTCTTCTACCTCTGCTGTTCCTTCTGAGCAGGCTGAGCGAGGTGTAGATCACACACGTGTATATACTCTATCTCTGTCCTCTACCTCTGCTGTTCCTTCTTAGCAGGCTGAGTGAGACACGTGGATATACTATATCTATGTCTTCTACCTCTGCTGTTCCTTCTGAGCAAGCTGAGTGAGACACGTGGATATACTCTATCTCTGTCTTATACCTCTGCTGTTCCTTCTGAGCAGGCTAAGTGAGGTGTATATCAGACACGTTGATATACTCTATCTCTGCCTTATACCTCTGCTGTACCTTCTGAGCAGGCTGAGTGAGACACGTGGATATACTCTATCTCTGTCTTCTACCTCTGCTGTTCCTTCTGAGCAGGCCGAGTGAGGTGTAGATCAGACACGTGGATATACTCTATCTCTGTATTCTACCTCTGCTGTTCCTTCTGAGCAGGCTGAATGAGACACGTGGATACACTCTATCTCTGTCTTCTACCTCTGCTGTTCCTTCTGAGCAGGCTGAATGAGACACGTGGATACACTCTATCTCTGTCTTCTACCTCTGCTGTTCCTTCTGAGCAGGCTGAGTGATTTGTAGATCACACACGTGGATATACTCTATATCTGTCGTCTATCTCTGCTGTTCCTTCTGAGCAGGCTGAGTGAGACACGTGGATATACTCTATCTCTGTCTTATACCTATGCTGTTCCTTCTGAGCAGGCTGAGTGAGACACGTGGATATACTACATCTCTGTCTTCTACCTCTGCCGTTCATTCTGAGCAGGCTGAGTGAGACACGTGGATATACTCTATCTATGTCTTATACCTCTGCTGTTCCTTTTGAGCAGGCTGAGTGAGACACGTGGATATACTCTACTTCTGTCTTATACCTCTGCTGTTCCTTCTGAGCAGGCTGAGTGAGACACGTGGATATACTACATCTCTGTCTTCTACCTCTGCTGTTCCTTCTGAGCAGGCTGAGTGAGACACGTGGATATACTCTATCTCTGTCTTATACCTCTGCTGTTCCTTCTGAGCAGGCTGAGTGAGGTGTAGATCACACACATGGATATACTCTATATCTGTCTTCTATCTCTGCTGTTCCTTCTGAGCAGGCTGACTGAGACACGTGGATATACTATATCTCTGTCTTCTACCTCTGCTGTTCCTTCTGAGCAAGCTGAGTGAGATACGTGGATATACTCTATCTCTGTCTTATACCTCTACTGTTCCTTCTGAGCAGGCTGAGTGAGGTGTAGATCAGACACGTGGATATACTCTATCTCTGTCTTCTACCTCTGGTGTTCCTTCTGAGCAGGCTGAGTGAGGTGTAGATCAGACACGTGGATATACTCTATCTCTGTCTTCTACATCTGCTGTTCCTTCTGAGCAGGCTGAGAGAGACACGTGGATATACTATATATCTGTCTTCTACCTCTGCTGTTCCTTCGGAGCAGGCTGAGTGAGACACGTGGATATACTTTATATCTGTCTTCTACCTCTGCTGTTCCTTCTGAGCAGGCTGAGTGAGGTGTAGATCACACACGTGTATATACTCTATCTCTGTCTTCTACCTCTGCTGTTCCTTCTGAGCAGGCTGAGTGAGACACGTGGATATACTATATCTATGTCTTCTACCTCTGCTGTTTCTTCTGAGCAAGCTGAGTGAGACACGTGGATATACTCTATCTCTGTCTTATACCTCTGCTGTTCCTTCTGAGCAGGCTAAGTGAGGTGTATATCAGACACGTTGATATACTCTATCTCTGCCTTATACCTCTGCTGTACCTTCTGAGCAGGCTGAGTGAGACACGTGGATATACTCTATCTCTGTCTTCTACCTCTGCTGTTCCTTCTGAGCAGGCCGAGTGAGGTGTAGATCAGACACGTGGATATACTCTATCTCTGTATTCTACCTCTGCTGTTCCTTCTGAGCAGGCTGAATGAGACACGTGGATACACTCTATCTCTGTCTTCTACCTCTGCTGTTCCTTCTGAGCAGGATGAATGAGACACGTGGATACACTCTATCTCTGTCTTCTACCTATGATGTTCCTTCTGAGCAGGATGAGTGAGGTGTAGATCAGACACGTGGATATACTCTATCTCTGTCTTCTACCTCTGCTGTTTCTTCTGAGCAGGCTGAGTGAGACACGTGGATATACTCTATCTCTGTCTTCTACCTCTGCTGTTCCTTCTGAGCAGGCTGAGTGAGGTGTAGATCACACACGTGTATATACTCTATCTCTGTCTTCTACCTCTGCTGTTCCTTCTGAGCAGGCTGAGTGAGACACGTGGATATACTATATCTATGTCTTCTACCTCTGCTGTTCCTTCTGAGCAAGCTGAGTGAGACACGTGGATATACTCTATCTCTGTCTTATACCTCTGCTGTTCCTTCTGAGCAGGCTAAGTGAGGTGTATATCAGACACGTGGATATACTCTATCTCTGCCTTATACCTCTGCTGTTCCTTCTGAGCAGGCTGAGTGAGACACGTGGATATACTCTATCTCTGTCTTCTACCTCTGCTGTTCCTTCTGAGCAGGCCGAGTGAGGTGTAGATCAGACACGTGGATATACTCTATCTCTGTCTTCTACCTCTGCTGTTCCTTCTGAGCAGGCTGAGTGAGGTGTAGATCAGACACGTGGATATACTCTATCTCTGTCTTCTACCTCTGCTGTTCCTTCTGAGCAGGCTGAGTGAGACACGTGTATATACTCTATCTCTGTCTTATACCTATGCTGTTCCTTCTGAGCAGGCTGAGTGAGACACGTGGATATACTCTATCTCTGTCTTCTACCTCTGCTGTTCCTTCTGAGCAGGCTGAGTGAGACACGTGGATATACTATATCTCTGTCTTCTACCTATGCTGTTCCTTCTGAGCAGGCTGAGTGAGACACGTGGATATACTCTATCTCTGTCTTATACCTCTGCTGTTCCTTCTGAGCAGGCTGAGTGAGTTGTAGATCACACACGTGGATATACTATATATCTGTCTTCTACCTCTGCTGTTCCTTCTGGGCAGGCTGAGTGAGACACGTGGATATACTCTATCTCTGTCTTCTACCTCTGCTGTTCCTTCTGAGCAGGCTGAGTGAGACACGTGGATATACTCTATCTCTGTCTTCTACCTCTGCTGTTCCTTCTGAGCAGGCTGAGTGAGGTGTAGATCAGACACGTGGATATACTCTATCTCTGTCTTCTACCTCTGCTGTTCCTTCTGAGCAGGCTGAGATAGACACGTGGATATACTATATCTCTGTCTTCTACCTCTGCTGTTCCTTCTGAGCAGGCTGAGTGAGACACGTGGATATACTCTATCTCTGTCTTCTACCTCTGCTGTTCCTTCTGAGCAGGCTGAGTGAGGTGTAGATCACACACGTGTATATACTCTATCTCTGTCTTCTACCTCTGCTGTTCCTTCTGAGCAGGCTGAGTGAGACACGTGGATATACTATATCTATGTCTTCTACCTCTGCTGTTCCTTCTGAGCAAGCTGAGTGAGACACGTGGATATACTATATCTATGTCTTCTACCTCTGCTGTTCCTTCTGAGCAAGCTGAGTGAGACACGTGGATATACTCTATCTCTGTCTTATACCTCTGCTGTTCCTTCTGAGCAGGCTAAGTGAGGTGTATATCAGACACGTGGATATACTCTATCTCTGCCTTATACCTCTGCTGTTCCTTCTGAGCAGGCTGAGTGAGACACGTGGATATACTCTATCTCTGTCTTCTACCTATGCTGTTCCTTCTGAGCAGGCCGAGTGAGGTGTAGATCAGACACGTGGATATACTCTATCTCTGTCTTCTACCTCTGATGTTCCTTCTGAGCAGGCTGAGTGAGGTGTAGATCAGACACGTGGATATACTCTATCTCTGTCTTCTACCTCTGCTGTTCCTTCTGAGCAGGCTGAATGAGACACGTGGATACACTCTATCTCTGTCTTCTACCTCTGCTGTTCCTTCTGATCAGGCTGAGTGATTTGTAGATCACACACGTGGATATACTCTATATCTGTCGTCTATCTCTGCTGTTCCTTCTGAGCAGGCTGAGTGAGACACGTGGATATACTCTATCTCTGTCTTATACCTCTGCTGTTCCTTCTGAGCAGGCTGAGTGAGACACGTGGATATACTACATCTCTGTCTTCTACCTCTGCTGTTCCTTCTGAGCAGGCTGAGTGAGACACGTGGATATACTCTATCTCTGTCTTATACCTCTGCTGTTCCTTCTGAGCAGGCTGAGTGAGGTGTAGATCACACACATGGATATACTCTATATCTGTCTTCTATCTCTGCTGTTCCTTCTGAGCAGGCTCACTGAGACACGTGGATATACTATATCTCTGTCTTCTACCTCTGCTGTTCCTTCTGAGCAAGCTGAGTGAGATACGTGGATATACTCTATCTCTGTCTTATACCTCTGCTGTTCCTTCTGAGCAGGCTGAGTGAGACACGTGGATATACTACATCTCTGTCTTCTACCTCTGCCGTTCATTCTGAGCAGGCTGAGTGAGACACGTGGATATACTCTATCTATGTCTTATACCTCTGCTGTTCCTTTTGAGCAGGCTGAGTGAGACACGTGGATATACTCTACTTCTGTCTTATACCTCTGCTGTTCCTTCTGAGCAGGCTGAGTGAGACACGTGGATATACTACATCTCTGTCTTCTACCTCTGCTGTTCCTTCTGAGCAGGCTGAGTGAGACACGTGGATATACTCTATCTCTGTCTTATACCTCTGCTGTTCCTTCTGAGCAGGCTGAGTGAGGTGTAGATCACACACATGGATATACTCTATATCTGTCTTCTATCTCTGCTGTTCCTTCTGAGCAGGCTGACTGAGACACGTGGATATACTATATCTCTGTCTTCTACCTCTGCTGTTCCTTCTGAGCAAGCTGAGTGAGATACGTGGATATACTCTATCTCTGTCTTATACCTCTACTGTTCCTTCTGAGCAGGCTGAGTGAGGTGTAGATCAGACACGTGGATATACTCTATCTCTGTCTTCTACCTCTGGTGTTCCTTCTGAGCAGGCTGAGTGAGGTGTAGATCAGACACGTGGATATACTCTATCTCTGTCTTCTACATCTGCTTCTCCTTCTGAGCAGGCTGAGAGAGACACGTGGATATACTATATATCTGTCTTCTACCTCTGCTGTTCCTTCGGAGCAGGCTGAGTGAGACACGTGGATATACTTTATATCTGTCTTCTACCTCTGCTGTTCCTTCTGAGCAGGCTGAGTGAGGTGTAGATCACACACGTGTATATACTCTATCTCTGTCTTCTACCTCTGCTGTTCCTTCTGAGCAGGCTGAGTGAGACACGTGGATATACTATATCTATGTCTTCTACCTCTGCTGTTTCTTCTGAGCAAGCTGAGTGAGACACGTGGATATACTCTATCTCTGTCTTATACCTCTGCTGTTCCTTCTGAGCAGGCTAAGTGAGGTGTATATCAGACACGTTGATATACTCTATCTCTGCCTTATACCTCTGCTGTACCTTCTGAGCAGGCTGAGTGAGACACGTGGATATACTCTATCTCTGTCTTCTACCTCTGCTGTTCCTTCTGAGCAGGCCGAGTGAGGTGTAGATCAGACACGTGGATATACTCTATCTCTGTATTCTACCTCTGCTGTTCCTTCTGAGCAGGCTGAATGAGACACGTGGATACACTCTATCTCTGTCTTCTACCTCTGCTGTTCCTTCTGAGCAGGCTGAATGAGACACGTGGATACACTCTATCTCTGTCTTCTACCTCTGCTGTTCCTTCTGAGCAGGCTGAGTGATTTGTAGATCACACACGTGGATATACTCTATATCTGTCGTCTATCTCTGCTGTTCCTTCTGAGCAGGCTGAGTGAGACACGTGGATATACTCTATCTCTGTATTATACCTCTGCTGTTCCTTCTGAGCAGGCTGAGTGAGACACGTGGATATACTACATCTCTGTCTTCTACCTCTGCCGTTCCTTCTGAGCAGGCTGAGTGAGACACGTGGATATACTCTATCTATGTCTTATACCTCTGCTGTTCCTTTTGAGCAGGCTGAGTGAGACACGTGGATATACTCTATCTCTGTCTTATACCTCTGCTGTTCCTTCTGAGCAGGCTGAGTGAGGTGTAGATCACACACATGGATATACTCTATATCTGTCTTCTATCTCTGCTGTTCCTTCTGAGCAGGCTGACTGAGACACGTGGATATACTATATCTCTGTCTTCTACCTCTGCTGTTCCTTCTGAGCAAGCTGAGTGAGATACGTGGATATACTCTATCTCTGTCTTATACCTCTGCTGTTCCTTCTGAGCAGGCTGAGTGAGGTGTAGATCAGACACGTGGATATACTCTATCTCTGTCTTCTACCTCTGGTGTTCCTTCTGAGCAGGCTGAGTGAGGTGTAGATCAGACACGTGGATATACTCTATCTCTGTCTTCTACCTCTGCTGTTCCTTCTGAGCAGGCTGAGTGAGACACGTGGATATACTATATATCTGTCTTCTACCTCTGCTGTTCCTTCTGAGCAGGCTGAGTGAGACACGTGGAAATACTCTATATCTGTCTTCTACCTCTGCTGTTCCTTCTGAGCAGGCTGAGTGAGTTGTAGATCACACACGTGGATATACTCTATATCTGTCTTCTACCTCTGCTGTTCCTTCTGATTAGGCTGAGTGAGACACGTGGATATACTATATCTCTGTCTTCTACCTCTGCTGTTCCTTCTGAGCAAGCTGAGTGAGACACGTATATATACTCTATCTCTGTCTTCTACCTCTGCTGTTCCTTCTGAGCAGGCTGAGTGAGACACGTGGATATACTCTATCTCTGTCTTCTGCTGTTCCTTCTGAGCAGGCTGAGAAAGACACGTGGATATACTATATCTCTGCCTTCTACCTCTGCCGTTCCTTCTGAGCAGGCTGAGTGAGACACGTGGATATACTCTATCTCTGTCTTATACCTCTGCTGTTCCTTCTGAGCAGGCTAAGTGAGGTGTAGATCAGACACGTGGATATACTCCATCTCTGCCTTCTACCTCTGCCGTTCCTTCTGAGCAGGCTGAGTGAGACACGTGGATATACTCTATCTCTGTCTTATACCTCTGCTGTTCCTTCTGAGCAGGCTGAGTGAGGTGTAGATCAGACACGTATATATACTCTATCTCTGTCTTCTACCTCTGCTGTTCCTTCTGAGCAGGCTCAGTGAGACACGTGGATATACTCTATATCTGTCTTCTATCTCTGCTGTTCCTTCTGAGCAGGCTGACTGAGACACGTGGATATACTATATCTCTGTCTTCTACCTCTGCTGTTCCTTCTGAGCAGGCTGAGTGAGACACCTGGATATACTCTATCTCTGTCTTATACCTCTGCTGTTCCTTCTGAGCAGGCTGAGTGACTTGTAGATCACACACGTGGATATACTATATATCTGTCTTCTACCTCTGCTGTTCCTTCTGAGCAGGCTGAGTGAGACTCGTGGATATACTATATCTCTGTCTTCTACCTCGGCTGTTCCTTCTGAGCAAGCTGAGTGAGACACGTGGATATACTCTATCTCTGCCTAATACCTCTGCTGTTCCTTCTGAGCAGGCTGAGTGAGGTGTAGATCAGACACGTGGATACACTCTATCTCTGTCTTCTACCTCTGCTGTTCCTTCTGAGCACGCTGAGTGAGACACGTGGATATACTCTATCTCTGTCTTCTACCTCTGCTGTTCCTTCTGAGCAGGCTGAGTGAGACACGTGGATATACTCTATCTCTGTCTTCTACCTATGCTGTTCCTTCTGAGCAGGCTGAGTGAGGTGTAGATCACACACGTGTATATACTCTATCTCTGTCTTCTACCTCTGCTGTTCCTTCTGAGCAGGCTGAGTGAGACACGTGGATATACTATATCTATGTCTTCTACCTCTGCTGTTCCTTCTGAGCAAGCTGAGTGAGACACGTGGATATACTCTATCTATGTCTTATACCTCTGCTGTTCCTTTTGAGCAGGCTGAGTGAGACACGTGGATATACTCTATCTCTGTCTTATACCTCTGCTGTTCCTTCTGAGCAGGCTGAGTGAGACACGTGGATATACTACATCTCTGTCTTCTACCTCTGCTGTTCCTTCTGAGCAGGCTGAGTGAGACACGTGGATATACTCTATCTCTGTCTTATACCTCTGCTGTTCCTTCTGAGCAGGCTGAGTGAGGTGTAGATCACACACATGGATATACTCTATATCTGTCTTCTATCTCTGCTGTTCCTTCTGAGCAGGCTGACTGAGACACGTGGATATACTATATCTCTGTCTTCTACCTCTGCTGTTCCTTCTGAGCAAGCTGAGTGAGATACGTGGATATACTCTATCTCTGTCTTATACCTCTGCTGTTCCTTCTGAGCAGGCTGAGTGAGGTGTAGATCAGACACGTGGATATACTCTATCTCTGTCTTCTACCTCTGGTGTTCCTTCTGAGCAGGCTGAGTGAGGTGTAGATCACACACGTGGATATACTCTATCTCTGTCTTCTACATCTGCTGTTCCTTCTGAGCAGGCTGAGAGAGACACGTGGATATACTATATATCTGTCTTCTACCTTTGCTGTTCCTTCGGAGCAGGCTGAGTGAGACACGTGGATATACTTTATCTCTGTCTTCTACCTCTGCTGTTCCTTCTGAGCAGGCTGAGTGAGGTGTAGATCACACACGTGTATATACTCTATCTCTGTCTTCTACCTCTGCTGTTCCTTCTGAGCAGGCTGAGTGAGACACGTGGATATACTATATCTATGTATTCTACCTCTGCTGTTCCTTCTGAGCAAGCTGAGTGAGACACGTGGATATACTCTATATCTGTCTTATACCTCTGCTGTTCCTTCTGAGCAGGCTAAGTGAGGTGTATATCAGACACGTTGATATACTCTATCTCTGCCTTATACCTCTGCTGTACCTTCTGAGCAGGCTGAGTGAGACACGTGGATATACTCTATCTCTGTTTTCTACCTCTGCTGTTCCTTCTGAGCAGGCTGAATGAGACACGTGGATACACTCTATCTCTGTCTTCTACCTCTGCTGTTCCTTCTGAGCAGGCTGAGTGATTTGTAGATCACACACGTGGATATACTCTATATCTGTCGTCTATCTCTGCTGTTCCTTCTGAGCAGGCTGAGTGAGACACGTGGATATACTCTATCTCTGTCTTATACCTCTGCTGTTCCTTCTGAGCAGGCTGAGTGAGACACGTGGATATACTACATCTCTGTCTTCTACCTCTGCCGTTCCTTCTGAGCAGGCTGAGTGAGACACGTGGATATACTCTATCTATGTCTTATACCTCTGCTGTTCCTTTTGAGCAGGCTGAGTGAGACACGTGGATATACTCTATCTCTGTCTTATACCTCTGCTGTTCCTTCTGAGCAGGCTGAGTGAGGTGTAGATCACACACATGGATATACTCTATATCTGTCTTCTACCTCTGCTGTTCCTTCTGAGCAGGCTCACTGAGACACGTGGATATACTATATCTCTGTCTTCTACCTCTGCTGTTCCTTCTGAGCAAGCTGAGTGAGATACGTGGATATACTCTATCTCTGTCTTATACCTCTGCTGTTCCTTCTGAGCAGGCTGAGTGAGGTGTAGATCAGACACGTGGATATACTCTATCTCTGTCTTCTACCTCTGGTGTTCCTTCTGAGCATGCTGAGTGAGGTGTAGATCAGACACGTGGATATACTCTATCTCTGTCTTCTACCTCTGCTGTTCCTTCTGAGCAGGCTGAGTGAGACACGTGGATATACTATATATCTGTCTTCTACCTCTGCTGTTCCTTCTGAGCAGGCTGAGTGAGACACGTGGATATACTCTATATCTGTCTTCTACCTCTGCTGTTCCTTCTGAGCAGGCTGAGTGAGTTGTAGATCACACACGTGGATATACTCTATATCTGTCTTCTACCTCTGCTGTTCCTTCTGATTAGGCTGAGTGAGACACGTGGATATACTATATCTCTGTCTTCTACCTCTGCTGTTCCTTCTGAGCAAGCTGAGTGAGACACGTATATATACTCTATCTCTGTCTTCTACCTCTGCTGTTCCTTCTGAGCAGGCTGAGTGAGACACGTGGATATACTCTATCTCTGTCTTCTGCTGTTCCTTCTGAGCAGGCTGAGAAAGACACGTGGATATACTATATCTCTGCCTTCTACCTCTGCCGTTCCTTCTGAGCAGGCTGAGTGAGACACGTGGATATACTCTATCTCTGTCTTATACCTCTGCTGTTCCTTCTGAGCAGGCTAAGTGAGGTGTAGATCAGACACGTGGATATACTCCATCTCTGCCTTCTACCTCTGCCGTTCCTTCTGAGCAGGCTGAGTGAGACACGTGGATATACTCTATCTCTGTCTTATACCTCTGCTGTTCCTTCTGAGCAGGTTGAGTGAGGTGTAGATCAGACACGTATATATACTCTATCTCTGTCTTCTACCTCTGCTGTTCCTTCTGAGCAGGCTCAGTGAGACACGTGGATATACTCTATATCTGTCTTCTATCTCTGCTGTTCCTTCTGAGCAGGCTGACTGAGACACGTGGATATACTATATCTCTGTCTTCTACCTCTGCTGTTCCTTCTGAGCAGGCTGAGTGAGACACGTGGATATACTCTATCTCTGTCTTATACCTCTGCTGTTCCTTCTGAGCAGGCTGAGTGACTTGTAGATCACACACGTGGATATACTATATATCTGTCTTCTACCTCTGCTGTTCCTTCTGAGCAGGCTGAATGAGACACGTGGATATACTATATCTCTGTCTTCTACCTCGGCTGTTCCTTCTGAGCAAGCTGAGTGAGACACGTGGATATACTCTATCTCTGTCTAATACCTCTGCTGTTCCTTCTGAGCAGGCTGAGTGAGGTGTAGATCAGACACGTGGATACACTCTATCTCTGTCTTCTACCTCTGCTGTTCCTTCTGAGCACGCTGAGTGAGACACGTGGATATACTCTATCTCTGTCTTCTACCTCTGCTGTTCCTTCTGAGCAGGCTGAGTGAGACACGTGGATATACTCTATCTCTGTCTTCTACCTCTGCTGTTCCTTCTGAGCAGGCTGAGTGAGGTGTAGATCACACACGTGTATATACTCTATCTCTGTCTTCTACCTCTGCTGTTCCTTCTGAGCAGGCTGAGTGAGACACGTGGATATACTATATCTATGTCTTCTACCTCTGCTGTTCCTTCTGAGCAAGCTGAGTGAGACACGTGGATATACTCTATCTCTGTCTTATACCTCTGCTGTTCCTTCTGAGCAGGCTAAGTGAGGTGTATATCAGACACGTGGATATACTCTATCTCTGCCTTATACCTCTGCTGTTCCTTCTGAGCAGGCTGAGTGAGACACGTGGATATACTCTATATCTGTCTTCTATCTCTGCTGTTCCTTCTGAGCAGGCTGACTGAGACACGTGGATATACTATATCTCTGTCTTCTACCTCTGCTGTTCCTTCTGAGCAGGCTGAGTGAGACACGTGGATATACTCTATCTCTGTCTTATACCTCTGCTGTTCCTTCTGAGCAGGCTGAGTGACTTGTAGATCACACACGTGGATATACTATATATCTGTCTTCTACCTCTGCTGTTCCTTCTGAGCAGGCTGAATGAGACACGTGGATATACTATATCTCTGTCTTCTACCTCGGCTGTTCCTTCTGAGCAAGCTGAGTGAGACACGTGGATATACTCTATCTCTGTCTAATACCTCTGCTGTTCCTTCTGAGCAGGCTGAGTGAGGTGTAGATCAGACACGTGGATACACTCTATCTCTGTCTTCTACCTCTGCTGTTCCTTCTGAGCACGCTGAGTGAGACACGTGGATATACTCTATCTCTGTCTTCTACCTCTGCTGTTCCTTCTGAGCAGGCTGAGTGAGACACGTGGATATACTCTATCTCTGTCTTCTACCTCTGCTGTTCCTTCTGAGCAGGCTGAGTGAGGTGTAGATCACACACGTGTATATACTCTATCTCTGTCTTCTACCTCTGCTGTTCCTTCTGAGCAGGCTGAGTGAGACACGTGGATATACTATATCTATGTCTTCTACCTCTGCTGTTCCTTCTGAGCAAGCTGAGTGAGACACGTGGATATACTCTATCTCTGTCTTATACCTCTGCTGTTCCTTCTGAGCAGGCTAAGTGAGGTGTATATCAGACACGTGGATATACTCTATCTCTGCCTTATACCTCTGCTGTTCCTTCTGAGCAGGCTGAGTGAGACACGTGGATATACTCTATCTCTGTCTTCTACCTCTGCTGTTCCTTCTGAGCAGGCCGAGTGAGGTGTAGATCAGACACGTGGATATACTCTATCTCTGTCTTCTACCTCTGCTGTTCCTTCTGAGCAGGCTGAATGAGAAACGTGGATACACTCTATCTCTGTATTCTACCTCTGCTGTTCCTTCTGAGCAGGCTGAATGAGACACGTGGATACACTCTATCTCTGTCTTCTACCTCTGCTGTTCCTTCTGAGCAGGCTGAGTGAGACACGTGGATATACTCTATATCTGTCTGCTACCTCTGCTGTTCCTTCTGAGCAGGCTGAGTGAGTTGTAGATCACACACGTGGATATACTCTATATCTGTCTTCTACCTCTGCTGTTCCTTCTGATTAGGCTGAGTGAGACACGTGGATATACTATATCTCTGTCTTCTACCTCTGCTGTTCCTTCTGAGCAAGCTGAGTGAGACACGTATATATACTCTATCTCTGTCTTCTACCTCTGCTGTTCCTTCTGAGCAGGCTGAGTGAGACACGTGGATATACTCTATCTCTGTCTTCTGCTGTTCCTTCTGAGCAGGCTGAGAAAGACACGTGGATATACTATATCTCTGCCTTCTACCTCTGCCGTTCCTTCTGAGCAGGCTGAGTGAGACACGTGGATATACTCTATCTATGTCTTATACCTCTGCTGTTCCTTCTGAGCAGGCTGAGTGAGACACGTGGATATACTCTATCTCTGTCTTATACCTCTGCTGTTCCTTCTGAGCAGGTTGAGTGAGGTGTAGATCACACACATGGATATACTCTATATCTGTCTTCTATCTCTGCTGTTCCTTCTGAGCAGGCTGACTGAGACACGTGGATATACTATATATCTGTCTTCTACCTCTGCTGTTCCTTCTGAGCAGGCTGAGTGAGACACGTGGATATACTCTATCTCTGTCTTCTGCTGTTCCTTCTGAGCAGGCTGAGAAAGACACGTGGATATACTATATCTCTGCCTTCTACCTCTGCCGTTCCTTCTGAGCAGGCTGAGTGAGACACGTGGATATACTCTATCTCTGTCTTATACCTCTGCTGTTCCTTCTGAGCAGGCTAAGTGAGGTGTAGATCAGACACGTGGATATACTCCATCTCTGCCTTCTACCTCTGCCGTTCCTTCTGAGCAGGCTGAGTGAGACACGTGGATATACTCTATCTCTGTCTTATACCTCTGCTGTTCCTTCTGAGCAGGCTGAGTGAGGTGTAGATCAGACACGTATATATACTCTATCTCTGTCTTCTACCTCTGCTGTTCCTTCTGAGCAGGCTCAGTGAGACACGTGGATATACTCTATATCTGTCTTCTATCTCTGCTGTTCCTTCTGAGCAGGCTGACTGAGACACGTGGATATACTATATCTCTGTCTTCTACCTCTGCTGTTCCTTCTGAGCAGGCTGAGTGAGACACGTGGATATACTCTATCTCTGTCTTATACCTCTGATGTTCCTTCTGAGCAGGCTGAGTGACTTGTAGATCACACACGTGGATATACTATATATCTGTCTTCTAACTCTGCTGTTCCTTCTGAGCAGGCTGAGTGAGACACGTGGATATACTATATCTCTGTCTTCTACCTCGGCTGTTCCTTCTGAGCAAGCTGAGTGAGACACGTGGATATACTCTATCTCTGTCTAATACCTCTGCTGTTCCTTCTGAGCAGGCTGAGTGAGGTGTAGATCAGACACGTGGATACACTATATCTCTGTCTTCTACCTCTGCTGTTCCTTCTGAGCACGCTGAGTGAGACACGTGGATATACTCTATCTCTGTCTTCTACCTCTGCTGTTCCTTCTGAGCAGGCTGAGTGAGACACGTGGATATACTCTATCTCTGTCTTCTACCTCTGCTGTTCCTTCTGAGCAGGCTGAGTGAGGTGTAGATCACACACGTGTATATACTCTATCTCTGTCTTCTACCTCTGCTGTTCCTTCTGAGCAGGCTGAGTGAGACACGTGGATATACTATATCTATGTCTTCTACCTCTGCTGTTCCTTCTGAGCAAGCTGAGTGAGACACGTGGATATACTCTATCTCTGTCTTATACCTCTGCTGTTCCTTCTGAGCAGGCTAAGTGAGGTGTATATCAGACACGTGGATATACTCTATCTCTGCCTTATACCTCTGCTGTTCCTTCTGAGCAGGCTGAGGGAGACACGTGGATATACTCTATCTCTGTCTTCTACCTCTGCTGTTCCTTCTGAGCAGGCCGAGTGAGGTGTAGATCAGACACGTGGATATACTCTATCTCTGTATTCTACCTCTGCTGTTCCTTCTGAGCAGGCTGAGTGAGGTGTAGATCAGACACGTGGATATACTCTATCTCTGTCTTCTACCTCTGCTGTTCCTTCTGAGCAGGCTGAATGAGAAACGTGGATACACTCTATCTCTGTCTTCTACCTCTGCTGTTCCTTCTGAGCAGGCTGAATGAGACACGTGGATACACTCTATCTCTGTCTTCTACCTCTGCTGTTCCTTCTGAGCAGGCTGAGTGAGACACGTGGATATACTCTATATCTGTCTTCTACCTCTGCTGTTCCTTCTGAGCAGGCTGAGTGAGTTGTAGATCACACACGTGGATATACTCTATATCTGTCTTCTACCTCTGCTGTTCCTTCTGATTAGGCTGAGTGAGACACGTGGATATACTATATCTCTGTATTCTACCTCTGCTGTTCCTTCTGAGCAAGCTGAGTGAGACACGTATATATACTCTATCTCTGTCTTCTACATCTGCTGTTCCTTCTGAGCAGGCTGAGTGAGACACGTGGATATACTCTATCTCTGTCTTCTGCTGTTCCTTCTGAGCAGGCTGAGAAAGACACGTGGATATACTATATCTCTGCCTTCTACCTCTGCCGTTCCTTCTGAGCAGGCTGAGTGAGACACGTGGATATACTCTATCTATGTCTTATACCTCTGCTGTTCCTTCTGAGCAGGCTGAGTGAGACACGTGGATATACTCTATCTCTGTCTTATACCTCTGCTGTTCCTTCTGAGCAGGCTGAGTGAGGTGTAGATCACACACATGGATATACTCTATATCTGTCTTCTATCTCTGCTGTTCCTTCTGAGCAGGCTGACTGAGACACGTGGATATACTATATATCTGTCTTCTACCTCTGCTGTTCCTTCTGGGCAAGCTGAGTGAGATACGTGGATATACTCTATCTCTGTCTTATACCTCTGCTGTTCCTTCTGAGCAGGCTGAGTGAGGTGTAGATCAGACACGTGGATATACTCTATCTCTGTCTTCTACCTCTGGTGTTCCTTCTGAGCAGGCTGAGTGAGGTGTAGATCAGACAAGTGGATATACTCTATCTCTGTCTTCTACCTCTGCTGTTCCTTCTGAGCAGGCTGATTGAGACACGTGGATATACTATATCTCTGTCTTCTACCTCTGCTGTTCCTTCTGATTAGGCTGAGTGAGACACGTGGATATACTATATCTCTGTCTTCTACCTCTGCTGTTCCTTCTGAGCAAGCTGAGTGAGACACGTATATATACTCTATCTCTGTCTTCTACCTCTGCTGTTCCTTCTGAGCAGGCTGAGTGAGACACGTGGATATACTCTATCTCTGTCTTCTGCTGTTCCTTCTGAGCAGGCTGAGAAAGACACGTGGATATACTATATCTCTGCCTTCTACCTCTGCCGTTCCTTCTGAGCAGGCTGAGTGAGACACGTGGATATACTCTATCTATGTCTTATACCTCTGCTGTTCCTTCTGAGCAGGCTAAGTGAGGTGTAGATCAGACACGTGGATATACTCCATCTCTGCCTTCTACCTCTGCCGTTCCTTCTGAGCAGGCTGAGTGAGACACGTGGATATACTCTATCTCTGTCTTATACCTCTGCTGTTCCTTCTGAGCAGGCTGAGTGAGGTGTAGATCAGACACGTATATATACTCTATCTCTGTCTTCTACCTCTGCTGTTCCTTCTGAGCAGGCTCAGTGAGACACGTGGATATACTCTATATCTGTCTTCTATCTCTGCTGTTCCTTCTGAGCAGGCTGACTGAGACACGTGGATATACTATATCTCTGTCTTCTACCTCTGCTGTTCCTTCTGAGCAGGCTGAGTGAGACACGTGGATATACTCTATCTCTGTCTTATACCTCTGCTGTTCCTTCTGAGCAGGCTGAGTGACTTGTAGATCACACACGTGGATATACTATATATCTGTCTTCTACCTCTGCTGTTCCTTCTGAGCAGGCTGAGTGAGACACGTGGATATACTATATCTCTGTCTTCTACCTCGGCTGTTCCTTCTGAGCAAGCTGAGTGAGACACGTGGATATACTCTATCTCTGTCTAATACCTCTGCTGTTCCTTCTGAGCAGGCTGAGTGAGGTGTAGATCAGACACGTGGATACACTATATCTCTGTCTTCTACCTCTGCTGTTCCTTCTGGGCAGGCTGAGTGAGACACGTGGATATACTCTATCTCTGTCTTCTACCTCTGCTGTTCCTTCTGAGCAGGCTGAGTGAGGTGTAGATCACACACGTGTATATACTCTATCTCTGTCTTCTACCTCTGCTGTTCCTTCTGAGCAGGCTGAGTGAGACACGTGGATATACTATATCTATGTCTTCTACCTCTGCTGTTCCTTCTGAGCAAGCTGAGTGAGACACGTGGATATACTCTATCTCTGTCTTATACCTCTGCTGTTCCTTCTGAGCAGGCTAAGTGAGGTGTATATCAGACACGTGGATATACTCTATCTCTGCCTTATACCTCTGCTGTTCCTTCTGAGCAGGCTGAGTGAGACACGTGGATATACTCTATCTCTGTCTTCTACCTCTGCTGTTCCTTCTGAGCAGGCCGAGTGAGGTGTAGATCAGACACGTGGATATACTCTATCTCTGTATTCTACCTCTGCTGTTCCTTCTGAGCAGGCTGAGTGAGGTGTAGATCAGACACGTGGATATACTCTATCTCTGTCTTCTACCTCTGCTGTTCCTTCTGAGCAGGCTGAATGAGAAACGTGGATACACTCTATCTCTGTCTTCTACCTCTGCTGTTCCTTCTGAGCAGGCTGAATGAGACACGTGGATACACTCTATCTCTGTCTTCTACCTCTGCTGTTCCTTCTGAGCAGGCTGAGTGAGACACGTGGATATACTCTATATCTGTCTTCTACCTCTGCTGTTCCTTCTGAGCAGGCTGAGTGAGTTGTAGATCACACACGTGGATATACTCTATATCTGTCTTCTACCTCTGCTGTTCCTTCTGATTAGGCTGAGTGAGACACGTGGATATACTATATCTCTGTCTTCTACCTCTGCTGTTCCTTCTGAGCAAGCTGAGTGAGACACGTATATATACTCTATCTCTGTCTTCTACATCTGCTGTTCCTTCTGAGCAGGCTGAGTGAGACACGTGGATATACTCTATCTCTGTCTTCTGCTGTTCCTTCTGAGCAGGCTGAGAAAGACACGTGGATATACTATATCTCTGCCTTCTACCTCTGCCGTTCCTTCTGAGCAGGCTGAGTGAGACACGTGGATATACTCTATCTATGTCTTATACCTCTGCTGTTCCTTCTGAGCAGGCTGAGTGAGACACGTGGATATACTCTATCTCTGTCTTATACCTCTGCTGTTCCTTCTGAGCAGGCTGAGTGAGGTGTAGATCACACACATGGATATACTCTATATCTGTCTTCTATCTCTGCTGTTCCTTCTGAGCAGGCTGACTGAGACACGTGGATATACTATATATCTGTCTTCTACCTCTGCTGTTCCTTCTGGGCAAGCTGAGTGAGATACGTGGATATACTCTATCTCTGTCTTATACCTCTGCTGTTCCTTCTGAGCAGGCTGAGTGAGGTGTAGATCAGACACGTGGATATACTCTATCTCTGTCTTCTACCTCTGGTGTTCCTTCTGAGCAGGCTGAGTGAGGTGTAGATCAGACAAGTGGATATACTCTATCTCTGTCTTCTACCTCTGCTGTTCCTTCTGAGCAGGCTGATTGAGACACGTGGATATACTATATCTCTGTCTTCTACCTCTGCTGTTCCTTCTGATTAGGCTGAGTGAGACACGTGGATATACTATATCTCTGTCTTCTACCTCTGCTGTTCCTTCTGAGCAAGCTGAGTGAGACACGTATATATACTCTATCTCTGTCTTCTACCTCTGCTGTTCCTTCTGAGCAGGCTGAGTGAGACACGTGGATATACTCTATCTCTGTCTTCTGCTGTTCCTTCTGAGCAGGCTGAGAAAGACACGTGGATATACTATATCTCTGCCTTCTACCTCTGCCGTTCCTTCTGAGCAGGCTGAGTGAGACACGTGGATATACTCTATCTATGTCTTATACCTCTGCTGTTCCTTCTGAGCAGGCTAAGTGAGGTGTAGATCAGACACGTGGATATACTCCATCTCTGCCTTCTACCTCTGCCGTTCCTTCTGAGCAGGCTGAGTGAGACACGTGGATATACTCTATCTCTGTCTTATACCTCTGCTGTTCCTTCTGAGCAGGCTGAGTGAGGTGTAGATCAGACACGTATATATACTCTATCTCTGTCTTCTACCTCTGCTGTTCCTTCTGAGCAGGCTCAGTGAGACACGTGGATATACTCTATATCTGTCTTCTATCTCTGCTGTTCCTTCTGAGCAGGCTGACTGAGACACGTGGATATACTATATCTCTGTCTTCTACCTCTGCTGTTCCTTCTGAGCAGGCTGAGTGAGACACGTGGATATACTCTATCTCTGTCTTATACCTCTGCTGTTCCTTCTGAGCAGGCTGAGTGACTTGTAGATCACACACGTGGATATACTATATATCTGTCTTCTACCTCTGCTGTTCCTTCTGAGCAGGCTGAGTGAGACACGTGGATATACTATATCTCTGTCTTCTACCTCGGCTGTTCCTTCTGAGCAAGCTGAGTGAGACACGTGGATATACTCTATCTCTGTCTAATACCTCTGCTGTTCCTTCTGAGCAGGCTGAGTGAGGTGTAGATCAGACACGTGGATACACTATATCTCTGTCTTCTACCTCTGCTGTTCCTTCTGGGCACGCTGAGTGAGACACGTGGATATACTCTATCTCTGTCTTCTACCTCTGCTGTTCCTTCTGAGCAGGCTGAGTGAGACACGTGGATATACTCTATCTCTGTCTTCTACCTCTGCTGTTCCTTCTGAGCAGGCTGAGTGAGGTGTAGATCACACACGTGTATATACTCTATCTCTGTCTTCAACCTCTGCTGTTCCTTCTGAGCAGGCTGAGTGAGACACGTGGATATACTATATCTATGTCTTCTACCTCTGCTGTTCCTTCTGAGCAAGCTGAGTGAGACACGTGGATATACTCTATCTCTGTCTTATACCTCTGCTGTTCCTTCTGAGCAGGCTAAGTGAGGTGTATATCAGACACGTGGATATACTCTATCTCTGCCTTATACCTCTGCTGTTCCTTCTGAGCAGGCTGAGTGAGACACGTGGATATACTCTATCTCTGTCTTCTACCTCTGCTGTTCCTTCTGAGCAGGCCGAGTGAGGTGTAGATCAGACACGTGGATATACTCTATCTCTGTATTCTACCTCTGCTGTTCCTTCTGAGCAGGCTGAGTGAGGTGTAGATCAGACACGTGGATATACTCTATCTCTGTCTTCTACCTCTGCTGTTCCTTCTGAGCAGGCTGAATGAGAAACGTGGATACACTCTATCTCTGTCTTCTACCTCTGCTGTTCCTTCTGAGCAGGCTGAATGAGACACGTGGATACACTCTATCTCTGTCTTCTACCTCTGCTGTTCCTTCTGAGCAGGCTGAGTGAGACACGTGGATATACTCTATATCTGTCTTCTACCTCTGCTGTTCCTTCTGAGCAGGCTGAGTGAGTTGTAGATCACACACGTGGATATACTCTATATCTGTCTTCTACCTCTGCTGTTCCTTCTGATTAGGCTGAGTGAGACACGTGGATATACTATATCTCTGTCTTCTACCTCTGCTGTTCCTTCTGAGCAAGCTGAGTGAGACACGTATATATACTCTATCTCTGTCTTCTACCTCTGCTGTTCCTTCTGAGCAGGCTGAGTGAGACACGTGGATATACTCTATCTCTGTCTTCTGCTGTTCCTTCTGAGCAGGCTGAGAAAGACACGTGGATATACTATATCTCTGCCTTCTACCTCTGCCGTTCCTTCTGAGCAGGCTGAGTGAGACACGTGGATATACTCTATCTATGTCTTATACCTCTGCTGTTCCTTCTGAGCAGGCTGAGTGAGACACGTGGATATACTCTATCTCTGTCTTATACCTCTGCTGTTCCTTCTGAGCAGGCTGAGTGAGGTGTAGATCACACACATGGATATACTCTATATCTGTCTTCTATCTCTGCTGTTCCTTCTGAGCAGGCTGACTGAGACACGTGGATATACTATATATCTGTCTTCTACCTCTGCTGTTCCTTCTGAGCAAGCTGAGTGAGATACGTGGATATACTCTATCTCTGTCTTATACCTCTGCTGTTCCTTCTGAGCAGGCTGAGTGAGGTGTAGATCAGACACGTGGATATACTCTATCTCTGTCTTCTACCTCTGGTGTTCCTTCTGAGCAGGCTGAGTGAGGTGTAGATCAGACAAGTGGATATACTCTATCTCTGTCTTCTACCTCTGCTGTTCCTTCTGAGCAGGCTGATTGAGACACGTGGATATACTATATCTCTGTCTTCTACCTCTGCTGTTCCTTCTGATTAGGCTGAGTGAGACACGTGGATATACTATATCTCTGTCTTCTACCTCTGCTGTTCCTTCTGAGCAAGCTGAGTGAGACACGTATATATACTCTATCTCTGTCTTCTACCTCTGCTGTTCCTTCTGAGCAGGCTGAGTGAGACACGTGGATATACTCTATCTCTGTCTTCTGCTGTTCCTTCTGAGCAGGCTGAGAAAGACACGTGGATATACTATATCTCTGCCTTCTACCTCTGCCGTTCCTTCTGAGCAGGCTGAATGAGACACGTGGATATACTCTATCTCTGTCTTCTACCTCTGCTGTTCCTTCTGAGCAGGCTGAGTGATTTGTAGATCACACACGTGGATATACTCTATATCTGTCGTCTATCTCTGCTGTTCCTTCTGAGCAGGCTGAGTGAGACACGTGGATATACTCTATCTCTGTCTTATACCTCTGCTGTTCCTTCTGAGCAGGCTGAGTGAGACACGTGGATATACTACATCTCTGTCTTCTACCTCTGCTGTTCCTTCTGAGCAGGCTGAGTGAGACACGTGGATATACTCTATCTCTGTCTTATACCTCTGCTGTTCCTTCTGAGCAGGCTGAGTGAGGTGTAGATCACACACATGGATATACTCTATATCTGTCTTCTATCTCTGCTGTTCCTTCTGAGCAGGCTGACTGAGACACGTGGATATACTATATCTCTGTCTTCTACATCTGCTGTTCCTTCTGAGCAAGCTGAGTGAGATACGTGGATATACTCTATCTCTGTCTTATACCTCTGCTGTTCAATCTGAGCAGGCTGAGTGAGGTGTAGATCAGACACGTGGATATACTCTATCTCTGTCTTCTACCTCTGCTGTTCCTTCTGAGCAGGCCGAGTGAGGTGTAGATCAGACACGTGGATATACTCTATCTCTGTATTCTACCTCTGCTGTTCCTTCTGAGCAGGCTGAGTGAGGTGTAGATCAGACACGTGGATATACTCTATCTCTGTCTTCTACCTCTGCTGTTCCTTCTGAGCAGGCTGAATGAGACACGTGGATACACTCTATCTCTGTCTTCTACCTCTGCTGTTCCTTCTGAGCAGGCTGAATGAGACACGTGGATACACTATATCTCTGTCTTCTACCTCTGCTGTTCCTTCTGAGCAGGCTGAGTGATTTGTAGATCACACACGTGGATATACTCTATATCTGTCGTCTATCTCTGCTGTTCCTTCTGAGCAGGCTGAGTGAGACACGTGGATATACTCTATCTCTGTCTTATACCTCTGCTGTTCCTTCTGAGCAGGCTGAGTGAGACACGTGGATATACTACATCTCTGTCTTCTACCTCTGCCGTTCCTTCTGAGCAGGCTGAGTGAGACACGTGGATATACTCTATCTCTGTCTTATACCTCTGCTGTTCCTTCTGAGCAGGCTGAGTGAGGTGTAGATCACACACATGGATATACTCTATATCTGTCTTCTATCTCTGCTGTTCCTTCTGAGCAGGCTGACTGAGACACGTGGATATACTATATCTCTGTCTTCTACCTCTGCTGTTCCTTCTGAGCAAGCTGAGTGAGATACGTGGATATACTCTATCTCTGTCTTATACCTCTGCTGTTCCTTCTGAGCAGGCTGAGTGAGGTGTAGATCAGACACGTGGATATACTCTATCTCTGTCTTCTACCTCTGGTGTTCCTTCTGAGCAGGCTGAGTGAGGTGTAGATCAGACACGTGGATATACTCTATCTATGTCTTCTACCTCTGCTGTTCCTTCTGAGCAGGCTGATTGAGACACGTGGATATACTATATCTCTGTCTTCTACCTCTGCTGTTCCTTCTGAGCAGGATGAGTGAGACACGTGGATATACTCTATCTCTGTCTTCTACCTCTGCTGTTCCTTCTGAGCAGGCTGAGTGAGACACGTGGATATAATATATATCTGTCTTCTACCTCTGCTGTTCCTTCTGAGCAGGCTGAGTGAGACACGTGGATATACTCTATATATGTCTTCTACCTCTGCTGTTCCTTCTGAGCAGGCTGAGTGAGGTGTAGATCAGACACGTGGATATACTCTATCTCTGTCTTCTACCTCTGCTGTTCCTTCTGAGCAGGCTGAATGAGACACGTGGATACACTCTATCTCTGTCTTCTACCTCTGCTGTTCCTTCTGAGCAGGCTGAATGAGACACGTGGATACACTCTATCTCTGTCTTCTACCTCTGCTGTTCCTTCTGAGCAGGCTGAGTGATTTGTAGATCACACACGTGGATATACTCTATATCTGTCGTCTATCTCTGCTGTTCCTTCTGAGCAGGCTGAGTGAGACACGTGGATATACTCTATCTCTGTCTTATACCTCTGCTGTTCCTTCTGAGCAGGCTGAGTGAGACACGTGGATATACTACATCTCTGTCTTCTACCTCTGCCGTTCCTTCTGAGCAGGCTGAGTGAGACACGTGGATATACTCTATCTCTGTCTTATACCTCTGCTGTTCCTTCTGAGCAGGCTGAGTGAGGTGTAGATCACACACATGGATATACTCTATATCTGTCTTCTATCTCTGCTGTTCCTTCTGAGCAGGCTGACTGAGACACGTGGATATACTATATCTCTGTCTTCTACCTCTGCTGTTCCTTCTGAGCAAGCTGAGTGAGATACGTGGATATACTCTATCTCTGTCTTATACCTCTGCTGTTCCTTCTGAGCAGACTGAGTGAGGTGTAGATCAGACACGTGGATATACTCTATCTCTGTCTTCTACCTCTGGTGTTCCTTCTGAGCAGGCTGAGTGAGGTGTAGATCAGACACGTGGATATACTCTATCTCTGTCTTCTACCTCTGCTGTTCCTTCTGAGCAGGCTGATTGAGACACGTGGATATACTATATCTCTGTCTTCTACCTCTCTGTTCCTTCTGAGCAGGATGAGTGAGACACGTGGATATACTCTATCTCTGTCTTCTACCTCTGCTGTTCCTTCTGAGCAGGCTGAGTGAGACACGTGGATATAATATATATCTGTCTTCTACCTCTGCTGTTCCTTCTGAGCAGGCTGAGTGAGACACGTGGATATACTCTATATCTGTCTTCTACCTCTGCTGTTCCTTCTGAGCAGGCTGAGTGAGTTGTACATCACACACGTGGATATACTCTATATCTGTCTTCTACCTCTGCTGTTCCTTCTGATTAGGCTGAGTGAGACACGTGGATATACTATATCTCTGTATTCTACCTCTGCTGTTCCTTCTGAGCAGGCTGAGTGACTTGTAGATCACACACGTGGATATACTATATATCTGTCTTCTACCTCTGCTGTTCCTTCTGAGCAGGCTGAGTGAGACACGTGGATATACTATATCTCTGTCTTCTACCTCGGCTGTTCCTTCTGAGCAAGCTGAGTGAGACACGTGGATATACTCTATCTCTGTCTAATACCTCTGCTGTTCCTTCTGAGCAGGCTGAGTGAGGTGTAGATCAGACACGTGGATACACTCTATCTCTGTCTTCTACCTCTGCTGTTCCTTCTGAGCACGCTGAGTGAGACACGTGGATATACTCTATCTCTGTCTTCTACCTCTGCTGTTCCTTCTGATCAGGCTGAGTGAGACACGTGGATATACTCTATCTCTGTCTTCTACCTCTGCTGTTCCTTCTGAGCAGGCTGAGTGAGGTGTAGATCACACACGTGTATATACTCTATCTCTGTCTTCTACCTCTGCTGTTCCTTCTGAGCAGGCTGAGTGAGACACGTGGATATACTATATCTATGTCTTCTACCTCTGCTGTTCCTTCTGAGCAAGCTGAGTGAGACACGTGGATATACTCTATCTCTGTCTTATACCTCTGATGTTCCTTCTGAGCAGGCTAAGTGAGGTGTATATCAGACACGTGGATATACTCTATCTCTGCCTTATACCTCTGCTCTTCCTTCTGAGCAGGCTGAGTGAGACACGTGGATATACTCTATCTCTGTCTTCTACCTCTGCTGTTCCTTCTGAGCAGGCCGAGTGAGGTGTAGATCAGACACGTGGATATACTCTATCTCTGTATTCTACCTCTGCTGTTCCTTCTGAGCAGGCTGAGTGAGGTGTAGATCAGACACGTGGATATACTCTATCTCTGTCTTCTACCTCTGCTGTTCCTTCTGAGCAGGCTGAATGAGACACGTGGATACACTCTGTCTTCTACCTCTGCTGTTCCTTCTGAGCAGGCTGAATGAGACACGTGGATACACTCTATCTCTGTCTTCTACCTCTGCTGTTCCTTCTGAGCAGGCTGAGTGATTTGTAGATCACACACGTGGATATACTCTATATCTGTCGTCTATCTCTGCTGTTCCTTCTGAGCAGGCTGAGTGAGACACGTGGATATACTCTATCTCTGTCTTATACCTCTGCTGTTCCTTCTGAGCAGGCTGAGTGAGACACGTGGATATACTCTATCTCTGTCTTATACCTCTGCTGTTCCTTCTGAGCAGGCTGAGTGAGGTGTAGATCACACACATGGATATACTCTATATCTGTCTTCTATCTCTGCTGTTCCTTCTGAGCAGGCTGACTGAGACACGTGGATATACTATATCTCTGTCTTCTACCTCTGCTGTTCCTTCTGAGCAAGCTGAGTGAGATACGTGGATATACTCTATCTCTGTCTTATACCTCTGCTGTTCCTTCTGAGCAGGCTGAGTGAGGTGTAGATCAGACACGTGGATATACTCTATCTCTGTCTTCTACCTCTGCTGTTCCTTCTGAGCAGGCCGAGTGAGGTGTAGATCAGACACGTGGATATACTCTATCTCTGTATTCTACCTCTGCTGTTCCTTCTGAGCAGGCTGAGTGAGGTGTAGATCAGACACGTGGATATACTCTATCTCTGTCTTCTACCTCTGCTGTTCCTTCTGAGCAGGCTGAATGAGACACGTGGATACACTCTATCTCTGTCTTCTACCTCTGCTGTTCCTTCTGAGCAGGCTTAATGAGACACGTGGATACACTCTATCTCTGTCTTCTACCTCTGCTGTTCCTTCTGAGCAGGCTGAGTGATTTGTAGATCACACACGTGGATATACTCTATATCTGTCGTCTATCTCTGCTGTTCCTTCTGAGCAGGCTGAGTGAGACACGTGGATATACTCTATCTCTGTCTTATACCTCTGCTGTTCCTTCTGAGCAGGCTGAGTGAGACACGTGGATATACTACATCTCTGTCTTCTACCTCTGCTGTTCCTTCTGAGCAGGCTGAGTGAGACACGTGGATATACTCTATCTCTGTCTTATACCTCTGCTGTTCCTTCTGAGCAGGCTGAGTGAGGTGTAGATCACACACATGGATATACTCTATATCTGTCTTCTATCTCTTCTGTTCCTTCTGAGCAGGCTGAGTGAGACACGTGGATATACTCTATCTCTGTCTTCTACCTCTGCTGTTTCTTTTGAGCAGGCTGAGTGAGACACGTGGATATACTATATCTCTGTCTTCTACCTCTGCTGTTCCTTCTGAGCAGGCTGAGTGAGACACGTGGATATACTATATCTCTGTCTTCTACCTCTGCTGTTCCTTCTGAGCAGGCTGAGTGAGACACGTGGATATACTCTATCTCTGTCTTCTACCTCTGCTGTTCCTTCTGAGCAGGCTGAGAGAGAGACACGTGGATATACTATATCTCTGTCTTCTACCTCTGCTGTTCCTTCTGAGCAGGCTGAGTGAGGTGTAGATCACACACGTGTATATACTCTATCTCTGTCTTCTACCTCTGCTGTTCCTTCTGAGCAGGCTGAGTGAGACACGTGGATATACTATATCTATGTCTTCTACCTTTGCTGTTCCTTCTGAGCAAGCTGAGTGAGACACGTGGATATACTCTATCTCTGTCTTATACCTCTGCTGTTCCTTCTGAGCAGGCTGAGTGAGACACGTGGATATACTCTATCTCTGTCTTCTACCTCTGATGTTCCTTCTGAGCAGGCTGAATGAGGTGTAGATCAGACACGTGGATATACTCTATCTCTGTCTTCTACCTCTGCTGTTCCTTCTGAGCAGGCTG
The DNA here is from genome assembly GCA_037893245.1 of Crossaster papposus. Taxonomy (NCBI): domain Eukaryota; kingdom Metazoa; phylum Echinodermata; class Asteroidea; order Velatida; family Solasteridae; genus Crossaster; species Crossaster papposus. The sequence continues at coordinate 1,153,583 of JBAIAA010000124.1, read as the reverse complement.
AGAGAGACACGTGGATATACTATATCTCTGTCTTCTACCTCTGCTGTTCCTTCTGAGCAGGCTGAGTGAGACACGTGGATATACTATATCTCTGTCTTCTACCTCTGCTGTTCCTTCTGAGCAGGCTGAGTGAGGTGTAGATCACACACGTGTATATACTCTATCTCTGTCTTCTACCTCTGCTGTTCCTTCTGAGCAGGCTGAGTGAGACACGTGGATATACTCCATCTCTGTCTTCTACCTCTGCTGTTCCTTCTGAGCAGGCTGAGTGAGACACGTGGATATACTCTATCTCTGTCTTCTACCTCTGCTGTTTCTTTTGAGCAGGCTGAGTGAGACACGTGGATATACTATATCTCTGTCTTTTACCTATGCTGTTCCTTCTGAGCAGGCTGAGTGAGACACGTGGATATATTCTATCTCTGTCTTCTACCTCTGCTGTTCCTTCTGAGCAGGCTGTGTGAGACACGTGGATATACTCTATCTCTGTCTTCTACCTCTGCTGTTCCTTCTGAGCAGGTTAATTGAGGTGTAGATCAGACACGTGGATATACTCTATATCTGTCTTCTACCTCTGCTGTTCCTTCTGAGCAGGCTGAGTGAGACACGTGGATATACTCTATCTATGTCTTCTACCTCTGCTGTTCCTTCTGAGCAGGCTGAGTGAGACACGTGGATATACTCTATCTCTGTCTTCTACCTCTGCTGTTCCTTCTGAGCAGGCTGATTGAGGTGTAGATCAGACACGTGGATATACTCTATCTCTGTCTTCTACCTCTGCTGTTTCTTTTGAGCAGGCTGAGTGAGACACGTGGATATACTATATCTCTGTCTTCTACCTCTGCTGTTCCTTCTGAGCAGGCTGAGTGAGACACGTGGATATACTATATCTCTGTCTTCTACCTCTGCTGTTCCTTCTGAGCAGGCTGAGTGAGACACGTGGATATACTCTATCTCTGTCTTCTACCTCTGCTGTTCCTTCTGAGCAGGCTGAGAGAGACACGTGGATATACTATATCTCTGTCTTCTACCTCTGCTGTTCCTTCTGAGCAGGCTGAGTGAGGTGTAGATCACACACGTGTATATACTCTATCTCTGTCTTCTACCTCTGCTGTTCCTTCTGAGCAGGCTGAGTGAGACACGTGGATATACTATATCTATGTCTTGTACCTTTGCTGTTCCTTCTGAGCAAGCTGAGTGAGACACGTGGATATACTCTATCTCTGTCTTATACCTCTGCTGTTCCTTCTGAGCAGGCTGAGTGAGACACGTGGATATACTCTATCTCTGTCTTCTACCTCTGATGTTCCTTCTGAGCAGGCTGAGTGAGGTGTAGATCAGACACGTGGATATACTCTATCTCTGTCTTCTACCTCTGCTGTTCCTTCTGAGCAGGCTGAGAGAGACACGTGGATATACTATATCTCTGTCTTCTACCTCTGCTGTTCCTTCTGAGCAGGCTGAGTGAGACACGTGGATATACTATATCTCTGTCTTCTACCTCTGCTGTTCCTTCTGAGCAGGCTGAGTGAGGTGTAGATCACACACGTGTATATACTCTATCTCTGTCTTCTACCTCTGCTGTTCCTTCTGAGCAGGCTGAGTGAGACACGTGGATATACTCCATCTCTGTCTTCTACCTCTGCTGTTCCTTCTGAGCAGGCTGAGTGAGACACGTGGATATACTCTATCTCTGTCTTCTACCTCTGCTGTTTCTTTTGAGCAGGCTGAGTGAGACACGTGGATATACTATATCTCTGTCTTTTACCTATGCTGTTCCTTCTGAGCAGGCTGAGTGAGACACGTGGATATATTCTATCTCTGTCTTCTACCTCTGCTGTTCCTTCTGAGCAGGCTGAGTGAGACACGTGGATATACTCTATCTCTGTCTTCTACCTCTGCTGTTCCTTCTGAGCAGGTTGATTGAGGTGTAGATCAGACACGTGGATATACTCTATATCTGTCTTCTACCTCTGCTGTTCCTTCTGAGCAGGCTGAGTGAGACACGTGGATATACTCTATCTATGTCTTCTACCTCTGCTGTTCCTTCTGAGCAGGCTGAGTGAGACACGTGGATATACTCTATCTCTGTCTTCTACCTCTGCTGTTCCTTCTGAGCAGGCTGATTGAGGTGTAGATCAGACACGTGGATATACTCTATCTCTGTCTTCTACCTCTGCTGTTCCTTCTGAGCAGGCTGAGAGAGACACGTGGATATACTATATCTCTGTCTTCTACCTCTGCTGTTCCTTCTGAGCAGGCTGAGTGAGACACGTGGATATACTATATCTCTGTCTTCTACCTCTGCTGTTCCTTCTGAGCAGGCTGAGTGAGGTGTAGATCACACACGTGTATATACTCTATCTCTGTCTTCTACCTCTGCTGTTCCTTCTGAGCAGGCTGATTGAGACACGTGGATATACTATATCTATGTCTTCTACCTTTGCTGTTCCTTCTGAGCAAGCTGAGTGAGACACGTGGATATACTCTATCACTGTCTTCTACCTCTGCTGTTCCTTCTGAGCAGGCTGAGTGAGACACGTGGATATACTCTATCTCTGTCTTCTACCTCTGCTGTTCCTTCTGAGCAGGCCGAGTGAGGTGTAGATCACACACGTGGATATACTCTATCTCTGTCTTCTACCTCTGATGTTCCTTCTGAGCAGGCTGAGTGAGGTGTAGATCACACACGTGTATATACTCTATCTCTGTCTTCTACCTCTGCTGTTCCTTCTGAGCAGGCTGAGTGAGACACGTGGATATACTATATCTATGTCTTCTACCTTTGCTGTTCCTTCTGAGCAAGCTGAGTGAGACACGTGGATATACTCTATCTCTGTCTTATACCTCTGCTGTTCCTTCTGAGCAGGCTGAGTGAGACACGTGGATATACTCTATCTCTGTCTTCTACCTCTGCTGTTCCTTCTGAGCAGGCCGAGTGAGGTGTAGATCAAACACGTGGATATACTCTATCTCTGTCTTCTACCTCTGATGTTCCTTCTGAGCAGGCTGAGTGAGGTGTAGATCAGACACGTGGATATACTCTATCTCTGTCTTCTACCTCTGCTGTTCCTTCTGAGCAGGCTGAGTGAGACACGTGGATATACTCTATCTCTGTCTTCTACCTCTGCTGTTCCTTCTAAGCAGGCTGAGTGAGGTGTAGATCAGACACGTGGATATACTCTATATCTGTCTTCTACCTCTGCTGTTCCTTCTGAGCAGGCTGAGTGAGACACGTGGATATACTCTATCTCTGTCTTCTACCTCTGCTGTTCCTTCTGAGCAGGCTGAGTGAGACACGTGGATATACTCTATCTCTGTCTTCTACCTTTGCTGTTTCTTTTGAGCAGGCTGAGTGAGACACGTGGATATACTATATCTCTGTCTTCTACCTCTGCTGTTCCTTCTGAGCAGGCTGAGTGAGACACGTGGATATATTCTATCTCTGTCTTCTACCTCTGCTGTTCCTTCTGAGCAGGCTGAGTGAGACACGTGGATATACTCTATCTCTGTCTTCTACCTCTGCTGTTCCTTCTGAGCAGGTTGATTGAGGTGTAGATCAGACACGTGGATATACTCTATATCTGTCTTCTACCTCTGCTGTTCCTTCTGAGCAGGCTGAGTGAGACACGTGGATATACTCTATCTCTGTCTTCTACCTCTGCTGTTCCTTCTGAGCAGGCTGAGTGAGACACGTGGATATACTCTATCTCTGTCTTATACCTCTGCTGTTCCTTCTGAGCAGGCTGAGTGAGGTGTAGATCACACACATGGATATACTCTATATCTGTCTTCTATCTCTGCTGTTCCTTCTGAGCAGGCTGACTGAGACACGTGGATATACTATATCTCTGTCTTCTACCTCTGCTGTTCCTTCTGAGCAAGCTGAGTGAGATACGTGGATATACTCTATCTCTGTCTTCTACCTCTGCTGTTCCTTCTGAGCAGGCCGAGTGAGGTGTAGATCAGACACGTGGATATACTCTATCTCTGTATTCTACCTCTGCTGTTCCTTCTGAGCAGGCTGAGTGAGGTGTAGATCAGACACGTGGATATACTCTATCTCTGTCTTCTACCTCTGCTGTTCCTTCTGAGCAGGCTGAATGAGACACGTGGATACACTATATCTCTGTCTTCTACCTCTGCTGTTCCTTCTGAGCAGGCTGAATGAGACACGTGGATACACTCTATCTCTGTCTTCTACCTCTGCTGTTCCTTCTGAGCAGGCTGAGTGATTTGTAGATCACACACGTGGATATACTCTATATCTGTCGTCTATCTCTGCTGTTCCTTCTGAGCAGGCTGAGTGAGACACGTGGATATACTCTATCTCTGTCTTATACCTCTGCTGTTCCTTCTGAGCAGGCTGAGTGAGACACGTGGATATACTACATATCTGTCTTCTACCTCTGCTGTTCCTTCTGAGCAGGCTGAGTGAGACACGTGGATATACTCTATCTCTGTCTTATACCTCTGCTGTTCCTTCTGAGCAGGCTGAGTGAGGTGTAGATCACACACATGGATATACTCTATATCTGTCTTCTATCTCTGCTGTTCCTTCTGAGCAGGCTGAGTGAGACACGTGGATATACTCTATCTCTGTCTTCTACCTCTGCTGTTTCTTTTGAGCAGGCTGAGTGAGACACGTGGATATACTATATCTCTGTCTTCTACCTCTGCTGTTCCTTCTGAGCAGGCTGAGTGAGACACGTGGATATACTATATCTCTGTCTTCTACCTCTGCTGTTCCTTCTGAGCAGGCTGAGTGAGACACGTGGATATACTCTATCTCTGTCTTCTACCTCTGCTGTTCCTTCTGAGCAGGCTGAGAGAGACACGTGGATATACTATATCTCTGTCTTCTACCTCTGCTGTTCCTTCTGAGCAGGCTGAGTGAGGTGTAGATCACACACGTGTATATACTCTATCTCTGTCTTCTACCTCTGCTGTTCCTTCTGAGCAGGCTGAGTGAGACACGTGGATATACTATATCTATGTCTTCTACCTTTGCTGTTCCTTCTGAGCAAGCTGAGTGAGACACGTGGATATACTCTATCTCTGTCTTATACCTCTGTTGTTCCTTCTGAGCAGGCTGAGTGAGACACGTGGATATACTCTATCTCTGTCTTCTACCTCTGATGTTCCTTCTGAGCAGGCTGAGTGAGGTGTAGATCAGACACGTGGATATACTCTATCTCTGTCTTCTACCTCTGCTGTTCCTTCTGAGCAGGCTGAGAGAGACACGTGGATATACTATATCTCTGTCTTCTACCTCTGCTGTTCCTTCTGAGCAGGCTGAGTGAGACACGTGGATATACTATATCTCTGTCTTCTACCTCTGCTGTTCCTTCTGAGCAGGCTGAGTGAGGTGTAGATCACACACGTGTATATACTCTATCTCTGTCTTCTACCTCTGCTGTTCCTTCTGAGCAGGCTGAGTGAGACACGTGGATATACTCTATCTCTGTCTTCTACCTCTGCTGTTTCTTTTGAGCAGGCTGAGTGAGACACGTGGATATACTATATCTCTGTCTTCTACCTATGCTGTTCCTTCTGAGCAGGCTGAGTGAGACACGTGGATATATTCTATCTCTGTCTTCTACCTCTGCTGTTCCTTCTGAGCAGGCTGAGTGAGACACGTGGATATACTCTATCTCTGTCTTCTACCTCTGCTGTTCCTTCTGAGCAGGTTGATTGAGGTGTAGATCAGACACGTGGATATACTATATATCTGTCTTCTACCTCTGCTGTTCCTTCTGAGCAGGCTGAGTGAGACACGTGGATATACTCTATCTCTGTCTTCTACCTCTGCTGTTCCTTCTGAGCAGGCTGAGTGAGACACGTGGATATACTATATCTCTGTCTTCTACCTCTGCTGTTCCTTCTGAGCAGGCTGATTGAGGTGTAGATCAGACACGTGGATATACTCTATCTCTGTCTTCTACCTCTGCTGTTCCTTCTGAGCAGGCTGAGAGAGACACGTGGATATACTATATCTCTGTCTTCTACCTTTGCTGTTCCTTCTGAGCAGGCTGAGTGAGACACGTGGATATACTATATCTCTGTCTTCTACCTCTGCTGTTCCTTCTGAGCAGGCTGAGTGAGGTGTAGATCACACACGTGTATATACTCTATCTCTGTCTTCTACCTCTGCTGTTCCTTCTGAGCAGGCTGATTGAGACACGTGGATATACTATATCTATGTCTTCTACCTTTGCTGTTCCTTCTGAGCAAGCTGAGTGAGACACGTGGATATACTCTATCACTGTCTTCTACCTCTGCTGTTCCTTCTGAGCAGGCTGAGTGAGACACGTTGATATACTCTATCTCTGTCTTCTACCTCTGCTGTTCCTTCTGAGCAGGCCGAGTGAGGTGTAGATCACACACGTGGATATACTCTATCTCTGTCTTCTACCTCTGATGTTCCTTCTGAGCAGGCTGAGTGAGGTGTAGATCACACACGTGTATATACTCTATCTCTGTCTTCTACCTCTGCTGTTCCTTCTGAGCAGGCTGAGTGAGACACGTGGATATACTATATCTATGTCTTCTACCTTTGCTGTTCCTTCTGAGCAAGCTGAGTGAGACACGTGGATATACTCTATCTCTGTCTTATACCTCTGCTGTTCCTTCTGAGCAGGCTGAGTGAGACACGTGGATATACTCTATCTCTGTCTTCTACCTCTGCTGTTCCTTCTGAGCAGGCCGAGTGAGGTGTAGATCAAACACGTGGATATACTCTATCTCTGTCTTCTACCTCTGATGTTCCTTCTGAGCAGGCTGAGTGAGGTGTAGATCAGACACGTGGATATACTCTATCTCTGTCTTCTACCTCTGCTGTTCCTTCTGAGCAGGCTGAGTGAGACACGTGGATATACTCTATCTCTGTCTTCTACCTCTGCTGTTTCTTTTGAGCAGGCTGAGTGAGACACGTGGATATATTATATCTCTGTCTTCTACCTCTGCTGTTCCTTCTGAGCAGGCTGGGTGAGACACGTGGATATACTCTATCTCTGTCTTCTACCTCTGCTGTTCCTTCTAAGCAGGCTGAGTGAGGTGTAGATCAGACACGTGGATATACTCTATATCTGTCTTCTACCTCTGCTGTTCCTTCTGAGCAGGCTGAGTGAGACACGTGGATATACTCTATCTCTGTCTTCTACCTCTGCTGTTCCTTCTGAGCAGGCTGAGTGAGACACGTGGATATACTCTATCTCTGTCTTCTACCTTTGCTGTTTCTTTTGAGCAGGCTGAGTGAGACACGTGGATATACTATATCTCTGTCTTCTACCTCTGCTGTTCCTTCTGAGCAGGCTGAGTGAGACACGTGGATATATTCTATCTCTGTCTTCTACCTCTGCTGTTCCTTCTGAGCAGGCTGAGTGAGACACGTGGATATACTCTATCTCTGTCTTCTACCTCTGCTGTTCCTTCTGAGCAGGTTGATTGAGGTGTAGATCAGACACGTGGATATACTCTATATCTGTCTTCTACCTCTGCTGTTCCCTCTGAGCAGGCTGAGTGAGACACGTGGATATACTCTATCTCTGTCTTCTACCTCTGCTGTTCCTTCTGAGCAGGCTGAGTGAGACACGTGGATATACTCTATCTCTGTCTTCTACCTCTGCTGTTCCTTCTGAGCAGGCTGATTGAGGTGTAGATCAGACACGTGGATATACTCTATCTCTGTCTTCTACCTCTGCTGTTCCTTCTGAGCAGGCTGAGAGAGACACGTGGATATACTATATCTCTGTCTTCTACCTCTGCTGTTCCTTCTGAGCAGGCTGAGTGAGACACGTGGATATACTATATCTCTGTCTTCTACCTCTGCTGTTCCTTCTGAGCAGGCTGAGTGAGGTGTAGATCACACACGTGTATATACTCTATCTCTGTCTTCTACCTCTGCTGTTCCTTCTGAGCAGGCTGAGTGAGACACGTGGATATACTATATCTATGTCTTCTACCTTTGCTGTTCCTTCTGAGCAAGCTGAGTGAGACACGTGGATATACTCTATCTCTGTCTTATACCTCTGCTGTTCCTTCTGAGCAGGCTGAGTGAGACACGTGGATATACTCTATCTCTGTCTTCTACCTCTGCTGTTCCTTCTGAGCAGGCCGAGTGAGGTGTAGATCAAACACGTGGATATACTCTATCTCTGTCTTCTACCTCTGATGTTCCTTCTGAGCAGGCTGAGTGAGGTGTAGATCAGACACGTGGATATACTCTATCTCTGTCTTCTACCTCTGCTGTTCCTTCTGAGCAGGCTGAGAGAGACACGTGGATATACTATATCTCTGTCTTCTACCTCTGCTGTTCCTTCTGAGCAGGCTGAGTGAGACACGTGGATATACTATATCTCTGTCTTCTACCTCTGCTGTTCCTTCTGAGCAGGCTGAGTGAGGTGTAGATCACACACGTGTATATACTCTATCTCTGTCTTCTACCTCTGCTGTTCCTTCTGAGCAGGCTGAGTGAGACACGTGGATATACTATATCTATGTCTTCTACCTTTGCTGTTCCTTCTGAGCAAGCTGAGTGAGACACGTGGATATACTCTATCTCTGTCTTATACCTCTGCTGTTCCTTCTGAGCAGGCTGAGTGAGACACGTGGATATACTCTATCTCTGTCTTCTACCTCTGCTGTTCCTTCTGAGCAGGCCGAGTGAGGTGTAGATCAAACACGTGGATATACTCTATCTCTGTCTTCTACCTCTGATGTTCCTTCTGAGCAGGCTGAGTGAGGTGTAGATCAGACACGTGGATATACTCTATCTCTGTCTTCTACCTCTGCTGTTCCTTCTGAGCAGGCTGAGTGAGACACGTGGATATACTCTATCTCTGTCTTCTACCTCTGCTGTTTCTTTTGAGCAGGCTGAGTGAGACACGTGGATATACTATATCTCTGTCTTCTACCTCTGCTGTTCCTTCTGAGCAGGCTGGGTGAGACACGTGGATATACTCTATCTCTGTCTTCTACCTCTGCTGTTCCTTCTAAGCAGGCTGAGTGAGGTGTAGATCAGACAAGTGGATATACTCTATATCTGTCTTCTACCTCTGATGTTCCTTCTGAGCAGGCTGAGTGAGACACGTGGATATACTCTATCTCTGTCTTCTACCTCTGCTGTTCCTTCTGAGCAGGCTGAGTGAGAGACGTGGATATACTCTATCTCTGTCTTCTACCTCTGCTGTTCCTTCTGAGCAGGCTGATTGGGGTGTAGATCAGACACGTGGATATACTCTATCTCTGTCTTCTACCTCTGCTGTTCCTTCTGAGCAGGCTGAGTGAGACACGTGGATATACTCTATCTCTGTCTTCTACCTCTGCTGTTCCTTCTGAGCAGGCTGAGTGAGGTGTAGATCAGACACGTGGATATACTCTATCTCTGCCTTCTACATCTGCTGTTCCTTCTCAGCAGGCTGAGTGAGACACGTGGATATACTCTATCTCTGTCTTCTACCTCTGCTGTTCCTTTTGAGCAGGCTGAGTGAGACACGTGGATATACTCTATCTCTGTCTTCTACCTCTGCTGTTCCTTCTGAGCAGGCCGAGTGAGGTGTAGATCAGACACGTGGATATACTCTATCTCTGTCTTCTACCTCTGCTGTTCCTTCTGAGCAGGCTGAGTGAGGAGTAGATCAGACACGTGGATATACTCTATCTCTGTCTTCTACCTCTGCTGTTCCTTCTGAGCAGGCTGAATGAGACACGTGGATATACTCTATCTCTGTCTTCTACCTCTGCTGTTCCTTCTGAGCAGGCTGAGTGAGGTGTAGATCACCTTTGAATACTTTCTGACGAGACGCCGAACAATGTTTACACGATATGTACATCGGGTCGTCTTCTGACCTTTCAGCACATAATTTACATACTACCCGAGCAACGCATAAGTTTGGTTCGTGAACACCGTTATCCTGAGTACATTCGAAGTCAAAGAACACGTATTTAGCGACGTCTTGCTTTTTCCGCCCTCTTCTATCCCCATCATTATCATCATCATCATCATAGGCCTCCCCGTCACCCAACAAAATAATATCGTCTTCATCGTCACTATTCCCTCTGTCGTCATTGGTTCGTTTTGTGCGATCTTTTCTCGTGTTTTCAACGGGCTTAATAAAGCATTCGTGATCGATCGACCCCATTTCTTTGCATACGGTACAATACCTACGAGTACAATCGTGTTCTCCGTATTTACCCTTCATCTCGGTGTTCACGAAACAATCGCAGCGTGTACATCTATAATACATTTGACATACTGTCTTTTCCTTGATCCGTTTGTTCTTATGATTATCAAAACATCTTCTATCCTTAAAATTACGGTTACATTCTGAACAGTGCACCCACGTAGTTATTTCGCCCGACTTACAGCCGGGAGAAAAACACAATTTACAGTCGTCCAAACATCTTTTGTGTCTCTCTTTCGAATTGTACCCCGTTTGACACGTGTCGCAAAAGTAACCCCTATTTAAAAATCCCTTCATCGATGTAATCAGATCGTAATGATTATCGTGAAAATACAGATAAATCGTGTGCCGTCGGACGGGTCCTTTGAAAATGGCTGCATTGAAATGATCGGCCGATAAAACCACGATACGATAATCGGGTAAGACATCCTGAAATTTCTGTATCTCTTCGAGACCGCACTGGCCTTCTTTTACGACCGTTTTAGCGTGCAAATCTCAAGCAAGATATTCTTGCTCTTTGCGACTTTGTTTTATATCACTTAATTTTGGATGGTTCTCTTTGATAGCTATCCCGGTGACTATTGCTCTGGCGCAGCACAATTCCGTCTTGGTATCTTTAATCTGAATGACCGACGTCTTATCTCGTAACATGTCGTGAATTTTTACCACGCCATGATTTTTCTTGTTAGTCTTTCCCCCCTGCGGCAACCGCATATGCACAAAATGGATGTCAACCCTGTCGTCCAATCGAAGGTGTTGATACGACTGCAATACTTGTTCGATACGATCCACAAATCTCTCTACAGTTAATTCATCTACTCGTAAAAAGGGCAGAGCGATTGGGAAATTCAAATAACTAGACTGAAACACCAACCTTACTCTGTCTTCACCAGGGAGACCATCCGTTAATCCTTCTAAAAGGCTCTCAAATATAGAACCCAGGCGTGGTATAAATTCCCGTAATGATAAGTCCTCCAAGTCCCTGAACTGAACTCTATAATCATACATCTTAGCTTGATATTTCTTCACAAATCTCTCATTGACTTCTACAATGTTGTAAAAATCTTGCGGTCTCTCCACACGAATCCTCTTTCTCCGCGGCTGATTTGTCTCGTCCTCCTCGTCCGGTTGTGCTTCATCACCCATCCGACCTTCTTGAGAATCTTCCTCAAAGTCTGCCCACGGATCACCATCATCATCCGAGTCGCTGTCGTCGTTACCGTTCCCGTGTTGATACGGCACGTCTTCTTCTTCATCCTGGTTGTTCCTTAAAGTCAGACGGCCCACCGCCCCGTCCTCTTGAAAATCTTCCTTAAATCCTGCCCACAGATCATCATCATTACCCGGGTCGCCGTCGTCGTTACCGTGCCCGTGTTCATGCGGCACGCTTTCTTCTTCATCCTGGCTGCTCCGTAAAGTTAACTCGTACAGCCTATTCAGAGCGTATGCCGTTTGATCATCGTTGAGTTCAATATTATCCAAGATGATACCGAGTTCTTCATAGGTTTGACAATTTTGTATTTCTCTGTAGATATCCATGTTTATTATTAATCGGCTGGATCGGTGTTACGCAGTACGTGCTGCATCTCTAAACGAGTTCGTAAAAGTGATTTGTAGACGGTCAATTTAGTGGGTTGTTTTATTCACGTACGAATACAATTCACTCACAACACTTAAAAATAGAAAGTGACAACATCTCTAAAAATACATTTCCTACGTAAATACTTCAATAGGCTATGACCACACTTGCGAAACACAGAGGTTAAAAATAGAACGTGACAACATCCCTAAAAATACATTTCCTACGCAAATACTTCAATCAGCTCCGACCTCCACAATCTGCATCGTCCACACTTCCTGGATGTACTGGCCATATGTACTTCCCGGATGACATGCACTCCCCGGATGTACCTCCCCAGATGTATGCACTAAGGATTATAAACCACCCCACTGATTGCGCGGTATTGCACCATGACTCGTAATAAATTCATAACTAAGGTCAAACTGTGCCAGAAATTGTTATAGTTGTTCCATACATTATATACAGTATTTCCTGTACAACGGGTCAAACTGTACTCAATTTTTTAACCCTGTATTATCATCCTATTATTATTCATTTCCATACCAAAAGGTTAAACTGTACTCTATTTTTTAACCCTATAACATCATCCTCTATTCATTTTCATACCAAAAAGGTCAAACTGTACTCAATTTTTTAATCCTACCCTATTACATATTCATATCATAATTATACATATTCATATCATAATTATACATATTCATATGACCTTTATCATATTTCTCTGAAGGTCAAACTGTGCCAGGAAGTCCCCCTACACTACTGATTGGGAGCTTGTATGTGTCGATTCACTCTTCAACAAGTTCGCAGGTTAGATATAACCCGATAATATATTACTCATTCGCATCATGTTTATATTTTTCTGTATTGAATTCTTGCCCATTGCGTATACACCCATTGAATGCCCTTGCTCGGCTCTGATCCAGTGGCCTTGACTTGTTAAATTTCAGGATTCCGATTGCTTCTGTGGGAAACTGGGCAATGTTTAGTCATGATTTCGAGCTCGTTTGTGTCGACTCACTCTTCAACAAGTTTGACCTTCGCAGGTTAGATTTAACCCGAGAAAATGTTACTCATTCGCATCATGTTTATATTTGTCTGTGTTGAATTCTTACCCATTGAATGCCCTTGCTCGGATCTGATCCAGTGGCCTTGACTTGTTAAATCTCTGGATTCCGGTTGCTTCTGTAGGAAACATGGCAATTTTTAGTCATGGATTGGGAGCTTGTAAGTATCGACTCACTCTTCAACAAGTTCGCAGGTTAGATATAACCCGAGAATATATTACTCATTCGCATCATGTTTATATTTTTCTGTATTGAATTCTTGCCCATTGCGTGTACACCCATTGAATACCCTTGCTCGGCTCTGATCCAGTGGCCTTGACTTGTTAAATTTCAGGATTCCGATTGCTTCTGTGGGAAACTTGGCAATGTTTAGTCATGATTTGGAGCTTGTATGTGTCGACTCACTCTTCAACAAGTTTGACGTTCGCAGGTTATATATAACCCGAGAAAATATTACTCATTCGCATCATGTTTATATTTGTCTGTGTTGAATTCTTGCCCATTGCGTATACACCCATTGAATGCCCTTGCTCGGCTCTGATCTAGTGGCAATGACTTGTTAAATCTCGAGATTCCGGTTGCTTCTGTGGGAAACTTGGCAATGTTTAGTCATGATTTGCAGCTCGTTTGTGTCGACTCACTCTTCAACAAGTTTGACCTTCGCAGGTTAGATATTACCCGAGAAAATGTTACTCATTCGCATCATGTTTATATTTTCCTGTATTGAATTCTTGCCTATTGCGTATACACCCATTGGATGCCCTTGCTCGGCTCTGATATAGTGGCCTTGACTTGTTAAATCTCGGGATTCCGGTTGCTTCTGTGAGAAACTTGTCAATGTTTAGTCATGGACTGGGAGCTTGTAAGTGTCGACTCACTCTTCAACAAGTTCGCAGGTTAGATATAACCCGAGAATATATTACTCATTCGCATCATGTTTATATTTGTCTGTGTTGAATTATTGCCCATTGCGTATACACCCATTGAATGCCGTTGCTCGGCTCTGATCTAGTGGACTCGACTTGTTAAATCTCGAGATTCCGGTTGCTTCTGTGGGAAACTGGGCAATGTTTAGTCATGATTTGGAGCTCGTCGACTTACTCTTCAACAAGTTCGCAGGTTAGATATAATGTCGACTCACTCTTCAACAAGTTTGACGTTCGCAGGTTAGATATAACCCGAGAATATAATACTCATTCGCATCATGTTTATATTTGTCTGTGTTGAATTCTTGCCCATTGCGTATACACCCATTGAATGCCCTTGCTCGGCTCTGATCCAGTGGCCTTGACTTGTTAAATTTCAGGATTCCGATTGCTTCTGTGGGAAACTTGGCAATGTTTAGTCATGATTTGGAGCTTGTATGTGTCGACTCACTCTTCAACAAGTTTGACGTTCGCAGGTTAGATATAACCCGAGAAAATGTTACTCATTCGCATCATGTTTATATTTGTCTGTGTTGAATTCTTACCCATTGAATGCCCTTGCTCGGATCTGATCCAGTGGCCTTGACTTGTTAAATCTCGGGATTCCGGTTGCTTCTGTGGGAAACGTGGCGGTGTTTAGTCATGATTTGGAGCTTGTATGTGTCGACTTACTCTTCAACAAGTTTGACGTTCGCAGGTTAGATATAACCCGAGAAAATGTTACTCATTCGCATGATGTTTATATTGGTCTGTGTTGAATTCTTACCCATTGAATGCCCTTGCTCGGCTCTGATCTAGTGGCATTGACTTGTTAAATCTCGAGATTCCGGTTGCTTCTGTGGGAAACTGGGCAATGTTTAGTCATGATTTGGAGCTCGTTTGTGTCGACTTACTCTTCAACAAGTTTGACGTTCGCAGGTTAGATATAACCCGAGAAAATGTTACTCATTCGCATCATGTTTATATTTGTCTGTGTTGAATTCTTACCCATTGAATGCCCTTGCTCGGATCTGATTAAGTGGCCTTGACTTGTTAAATCTCTGGATTCCGGTTGCTTCTGTAGGAAACTTGGCAATGTTTAGTAATGATTTGGAGCTTGTATGTGTCGACTCACTCTTCAACAAGTTTGACGTTCGCAGGTTAGATATATCCCGAGAAAATGTTACTCATTCGCATCATGTTTATATTTTTCTGTGTTGAATTCTTGCCCATTGCGTATACACCCATTGAATGCCCTTGCTTGGCTATGATCCAGTGGCCTTGACTTGTTAAATCTCAGGATTCCGGTTGCTTCTGTGGGAAACTTGGCAATGTTTAGTCATGATTTGGAGCTCGTTTGTGTCGTCTCACTCTTCAACAAGTTTGACGTTCGCAGGTTAGATATTACCCGAGAAAATGTTACTCATTCGCTTCATGTTTTTATTTTTCTGTGTTGAATTCTTGCCCATTGCGTATACACCCATTGAATGCCCTTGCTCGGCTCTGATCCAAAAGCCTTAACTTGCTAAATCTCTGGTTTCCGGCTGCTTCTGTAAGAAACTTGGCAATGTTTAGTAATGATTTGGAGCTTGTATGTGTCGACTCACTCTTCAACAAGTTTGACGTTCGCAGGTTAGATATATCCCGAGAAAATGTTACTCATTCGCATCATGTTTATATTTTTCTGTGTTGAATTCTTGCCCATTGCGTATACACCCATTGAATGCCCTTGCTTGGCTATGATCCAGTGGCCTTGACTTGTTAAATCTCAGGATTCCGGTTGCTTCTGTGGGAAACTTGGCAATGTTTAGTCATGATTTGGAGCTCGTTTGTGTCGTCTCACTCTTCAACAAGTTTGACGTTCGCAGGTTAGATATTACCCGAGAAAATGTTACTCATTCGCTTCATGTTTTTATTTTTCTGTGTTGAATTCTTGCCCATTGCGTATACACCCATTGAATGCCCTTGCTCGGCTCTGATCCAGTGGCCTTGATTTGTTAAATCTCGGGATTCTGGTTGCTTCTGTGGGAAACACGGCAATGTTTAGTCATGATTTGGAGCTTGTATGTGTCGAATCACTCTTCAACAAGTTTGACGTTCGCAGGTTAGATATAACCCGAGAAAATATTACTCATTCGCATCATGTTTATATTTTTCTGTAATGAATTCTTGCCCATTGCGTATACACCCCTTGAATGCCCTTGCTCGGCTCTGATCCAATAGCCTTAACTTGCTAAATCACGGGTTTCCGGCTGCTTCTGTAAGTAACTTGTCAATTTGTAGTCATGGATTGGGAGCTGGTATATGTCGCCTTACTCTGCAACAAGTTTGACGTTCGCAGGTTAGATATAACCCGAGAAAAAGTTACTCATTCGCATCATGTTTATATGTTTCTGTGTTGAATTCTTACGCTGTGCGTATACACCCATTGAATGCCCTTGCTCGGCTCTGATCTAGTGGCCTTGACTCGTTAAATCTTGAGATTCCGGTTGCTTCTGTGGGAAACTGGGCAATGTTTAGTCATGATTTGGAGCTCGTTTGTGTCGACTTACTCTTCAACAAGTTTGACGTTTGCAGGTTAGATATAACCCGAGAAAATGTTACTCATTCGCATCATGTTTATATTTGTCTGTGTTGAATTCTTACCCATTGAATGCCCTTGCTCGCATCTGATCCAGTGGCCTTGGCTTGTTAAATCTCTGGATTCCGGTTGCTTCTGTAGGAAACTTGGCAATGTTTAGTCATGATTTGGAGCTTGTATGTGTCGACTCACTCTTCAACAAGTTTGACATTCGCAGGTTAGATATAACCCGAGAAACTGTTACTCATTCGCATCATGTTTATATTTTCCTGTGTTGAATTCTTGCCCATTGCGTATACACCCATTGAATGCCCTTGCTCGGCTCTGATCCAATAGCCTCGACCTGCTGAATCTCGGATTTCCGGGTGCTTCTGTGAGAAACTTGTCAATTTTTAGTCATGGATTGGGAGCTGGTATGTGTCGCCTTACTCTGCAACAAGTTTGCCGTTCGCAGGTTAGATATAACCCGAGAAAAAGTTACTCATTCGCATCATGTTTATATTTTTCTGTGTTTAATTCTTGCCCATTGCGTATACACCCATTAAATGCTCTTGCTCGGTTCCGATCGAGTGGCCTTAACTTGCTAAATCTCGGGATTCCGGTTGCTTCTGTGAGAAACTTGTCAATTTGTAGTCATGGATTGGGAGCTGGTATGTGTCGCCCCACTCTGTAACAATTTGACGTTTGCAGGTTAGATATATCCCGAGAAAATGTTACTCATTCGCATCATGTTTATATTTTTCTGTGTTGAATTCTTGCCCATTGCGTATACACCCATTGAATGCCCTTGCTCGGCTCTGATCTAGTGGCCTTGACTTGTTAAATTTCGAGATTCCGGTCGCTTTTGTGGGAAACTTGGCAATGTTTAGTCATGATTTGGAGCTCGTTTATGTCGACTTACTTTTCAACAAGTTTGACGTTCGCAGGTTAGATATAACTCGAGAAAATGTTACTCATTCGTATCATGTTTATATTTGTCTGTGTTGAATTCTTACCCAGTGCGTATACACCCATTGAATGCCCTTGCTCGGCTCTGATCCAGTGGGTTGACTTGCTAAATCTCGGGATTCCGGTTGCTTCTGTGAGAAACTTGTCAATTTTTAGTCATGGATTGGGAGCTGGTAGGTGTCGCCTCACTCTGCAACAATTTGACGTTCGCAGGTTAGATATAACCCGACAAATTTTACTCATTCGCATCATGTTTATATTTTTTGTGTTAAATTCTTGCCCATTGCGTATACACCAATGTAATGCCCTTGCTCGGCTCTGATCCAGTGGCCTTGACTTGCTAAATCTCGGGATTCCGGTTGCTTCTGTGATAAACTTGTCAATTTTTAGTCATGGATTGGGAGCTGGTAGGTGTCGCCTCACTCTGCAACAATTTGACGTTTGCAGGTTAGATATAACCCGAGAAACTGTTACTCATTCGCATCATGTTTATATTTTTTTGTGTTGAATTCTTGCCCATTGCGTATACACCCATTGAATGACATTGGTCGGCTCTGATCCAGTGGCCTTGACTTGTTAAATCTCGGGATTCCGGTTGCTTCTGTGATAACCTTGTCAATGTTTAGTCATGGATTGGGAGCTGGTATGTGTCGCCTCACTCTGCAACAATTTGACGTTCGCAGGTTAGATATAACCCGAGAAAACGGATATATTCATTCGCATCATGTTTATATTATTCTGTGTTGAATTCTTACCCAGTGCGTATACACCCATTGAATGCCCTTGCTCGGCTCTGATGCAGTTGTCTTGACTTGTTAAATCTCCGGATTCCGGTTGCTTCTGTGATAAACTTGTCAATTTTTAGTCATGGATTGGGAGCTGGTATGTGTCGCCTCACTCTGCAACAATTTGACGTTTGCAGGTTAGATATAACCCGAGAAACTGTTACTCATTCGCATCATGTTTATATTTTTCTGTGTTGAATTCTTGCCCATTGCGTATACACCCATTGAATGACATTGGTCGGCTCTGATCCAGTGGCCTTGACTTGTTACATCTCGGGATTCCGGTTGCTTCTGTGGGAACCTTGGCAATGTTTAGTCAATAATTTGAGCTCGTATGTGTCGACTGACTCTTCAACAAGTTTGACGTTCGCAGGTTGGATATAACCCGAGAAAACGGATATACTCATTCGCATCATGTTTATATTATTCTGTGTTGAATTCTTACCCAGTGCGTATACACCCATTAAATGCCCTTGCTCGGCTCTGATCCAGTGGCCTTGATTTGTTAAATCTCGGGATTCCAGTTGCTTCTGTGGAAAACTTGGCAATGTTTAGTCATGATTTGGAGCTTGTATGTGTCGACTTACTCTTCAACAAGTTTGACGTTCGCAGGTTAGATATAACCCGAGAAAACGGATATACTCATTCGCATCATGTTTATATTTTTCTGTGTTGAATTCTTGCCCATTGCGTATACACCCATTAAATGCCCTTGCTCGGCTCTGATCCAAAGGCCTTAACTTGCTAAATCTCGGGTTTCCGGCTGCTTCTGTGAGAAACTTGTCAATTTTTAGTCATGGATTGGGAGCTGGTACCTGTCCCCTCACTCTGCATCAATTTCACGTTTGCAGGTTAGATATAACCCGAGAAACTGTTACTCATTCGCATCATGTTTATATTTTTCTGTATTGAATTCTTGCCCATTGCCTATACACCCATTGAATGCCCTTGCTCGGCTCTGATCCAGTGGCCTTGATTTGTTAAATTTTGAGATTCCGGTCGCTTTTGTGGGAAACTTGGCAATGTTTAGTCATGATTTGGAGCTCGTTTATGTCGACTTACTTTTCAACAAGTTTGACGTTCGCAGGTTAGATATAACTCGAGAAAATGTTACTCATTCGTATCATGTTTATATTTGTCTGTGTTGAATTCTTACCCAGTGCGTATACACCCATTGAATGCCCTTACTCGGCTCTGATCCAGTGGGTTGACTTGTTAAATCTCGGGTTTCCGGCTGCTTCTCTGGGAAACTTGGCAATGTTTAGTCATCGATTGGGAGCTTGTATGTGTCACCTCACTCTGCAACAAGTTTGACGTTCGCAGGTTAGATATAACCCGATAAAAAGTTACTCATTCGCATCATGTTTATATTTGTCTGTGTTGAATTCTTACCAAGTGCGTATACACCCATTAAATGCCCTTGCTGGGCTCTGATCCAATGGCCTTGACTTGTTAAATCTCAGGATCCTGGTTGCTTCTGTGGGAAACTTGGCAATGTTTAGTCATGATTTGGAGCTCGTTTGTGTCGTCTCACTCTTCAACAAGTTTGACGTTCGCAGGATAGATATTACCCGAGAAAATGTTCCTCATTCGCTTCATGTTTTTTTATTTGTCTGTGTTGAATTCTTGCCCATTGCCTATACACCCATTGAATGCCCTTGCTCGGCTCTGATCCAGTGGCCTTGATTTGTTAAATCTCGGGATTCCAGTTGCTTCTGTGGAAAACTTGGCAATGTTTAGTCATGATTTGGAGCTCGTTTGTGTCGACTCACTCTTCAACAAGCTTGACGTTCGCAGGTTATATATAACTCGAGAAAATGTTACTCATTCGCATCATGTTTATATTTGTCTGTGTTGAATGTTTACCCATTGCGTATACACCCATTGAATGCCCTTGCTCGGCTCTGATCCAATGGCCTTGACTTGTTAAATCTCGGGATTCCGGTTGCTTCTGTGGGAAACTTGGCAATGTTTAGTCATGATTTGGAGCTCGTTTATGTCGACTTACTTTTCAACAAGTTTGACGTTCGCAGGTTAGATATAACCCGCGAAAATGTTACTCATTCGCATCATGTTTATATTTTTCTGTGTTGAATTCTTACCCAGTGCGTATACACCCATTGAATGGCCTTGCTCGGCTCTGATCCAGTTGTCTTGACTTGTTAAATCTCGGGATTCCGGTTGCTTCTGTGATAACCTTGTCAATGTTTAGTCATGGATTGGGAGCTGGTATATGTGTCGCCTCACTCTGCAACAATTTGACGTTCGCAGGTTAGATATAACCCGAGAAAACGGATATATTCATTCGCATCATGTTTATATTATTCTGTGTTGAATTCTTACCCAGTGCGTATACACCCATTGAATGCCCTTGCTCGGCTCTGATGCAGTTGTCTTGACTTGTTAAATCTCCGGATTCCGGTTGCTTCTGTGATAAACTTGTCAATTTTTAGTCATGGATTGGGAGCTGGTATGTGTCGCCTCACTCTGCAACAATTTGACGTTTGCAGGTTAGATATAACCCGAGAAACTGTTACTCATTCGCATCATGTTTATATTTTTCTGTGTTGAATTCTTGCCCATTGCGTATACACCCATTGAATGACATTGGTCGGCTCTGATCCAGTGGCCTTGACTTGTTACATCTCGGGATTCCGGTTGCTTCTGTGGGAACCTTGGCAATGTTTAGTCAATAATTTGAGCTCGTATGTGTCGACTGACTCTTCAACAAGTTTGACGTTCGCAGGTTGGATATAACCCGAGAAAACGGATATACTCATTCGCATCATGTTTATATTATTCTGTGTTGAATTTTTACCCAGTGCGTATACACCCATTAAATGCCCTTGCTCGGCTCTGATCCAATGGCCTTGACTTGTTAAATCTCAGGATTCCGGTTGCTTCTGTGGGAAACTTGGCAATGTTTAGGCATGATTTGGAGCTCGTTTGTGTCGTCTCACTCTTCAACAAGTTTGACGTTCGCAGGTTAGATATTACCCGAGAAAATGTTACTCATTCGCTTCATGTTTTTTATTTGTCTGTGTTGAATTCTTGCCCATTGCGTATACACCCATTGAATGCCCTTGCTCGGCTCTGATCCAGTGGCCTTGATTTGTTAAATCTCGGGATTCCAGTTGCTTCTGTGGAAAACTTGGCAATGTTTAGTCATGATTTGGAGCTTGTATGTGTCGACTTACTCTTCAACAAGTTTGACGTTCGCAGGTTAGATATAACCCGAGAAAACGGATATACTCATTCGCATCATGTTTATATTTTTCTGTGTTGAATTCTTGCCCATTGCGTATACACCCATTAAATGCCCTTGCTCGGCTCTGATCCAAAGGCCTTAACTTGCTAAATCTCGGGTTTCCGGCTGCTTCTGTGAGAAACTTGTCAATTTTTAGTCATGGATTGGGAGCTGGTACCTGTCCCCTCACTCTGCATCAATTTCACGTTTGCAGGTTAGATATAACCCGAGAAACTGTTACTCATTCGCATCATGTTTATATTTTTCTGTATTGAATTCTTGCCCATTGCCTATACACCCATTGAATGCCCTTGCTCGGCTCTGATCCAGTGGCCTTGATTTGTTAAATTTCGAGATTCCGGTCGCTTTTGTGGGAAACTTGGCAATGTTTAGTCATGATTTGGAGCTCGTTTATGTCGACTTACTTTTCAACAAGTTTGACGTTCGCAGGTTAGATATAACTCGAGAAAATGTTACTCATTCGTATCATGTTTATATTTGTCTGTGTTGAATTCTTACCCAGTGCGTATACACCCATTGAATGCCCTTACTCAGCTCTGATCCAGTGGGTTGACTTGTTAAATCTCGGGTTTCCGGTTGCTTCTGTGATAAACTTGGCAATGTTTAGTCATCGATTGGGAGCTTGTATGTGTCACCTCACTCTGCAACAAGTTTGACGTTCGCAGGTTAGATATAACCCGATAAAAAG
Organism: Crossaster papposus; assembly: GCA_037893245.1. Lineage (NCBI taxonomy): Eukaryota > Metazoa > Echinodermata > Asteroidea > Velatida > Solasteridae > Crossaster > Crossaster papposus. The sequence continues at coordinate 1,131,578 of JBAIAA010000124.1, read as the reverse complement.
TTACCCATTCGCATCATGTTTATATTTGTCTGTGTTGAATTCTTACCAAGTGCGTATACACCCATTAAATGCCCTTGCTGGGCTCTGATCCAATGGCCTTGACTTGTTAAATCTCAGGATCCTGGTTGCTTCTGTGGGAAACTTGGCAATGTTTAGTCATGATTTGGAGCTCGTTTGTGTCGTCTCACTCTTCAACAAGTTTGACGTTCGCAGGATAGATATTACCCGAGAAAATGTTCCTCATTCGCTTCATGTTTTTGTATTTGTCTGTGTTGAATTCTTACCCAGTGCGTATACACCCATTAAATGCCCTTGCTCGGCTCTGATCCAATGGCCTTGACTTGTTAAATCTCAGGATTCCGGTTGCTTCTGTGGGAAACTTGGCAATGTTTAGGCATGATTTGGAGCTCGTTTGTGTCGTCTCACTATTCAACAAGTTTGACGTTCGCAGGTTAGATATTACCCGAGAAAATGTTACTCATTCGCTTCATGTTTTTTATTTGTCTGTGTTGAATTCTTGCCCATTGCGTATACACCCATTGAATGCCCTTGCTCGGCTCTGATCCAGTGGCCTTGATTTGTTAAATCTCGGGATTCCAGTTGCTTCTGTGGAAAACTTGGCAATGTTTAGTCATGATTTGGAGCTTGTATGTGTCGACTTACTCTTCAACAAGTTTGACGTTCGCAGGTTAGATATAACCCGAGAAAACGGATATACTCATTCGCATCATGTTTATATTTTTCTGTGTTGAATTCTTGCCCATTGCGTATACACCCATTAAATGCCCTTGCTCGGCTCTGATCCAAAGGCCTTAACTTGCTAAATCTCGGGTTTCCGGCTGCTTCTGTGAGAAACTTGTCAATTTTTTGTCATGGATTGGGAGCTGGTACCTGTCCCCTCACTCTGCATCAATTTCACGTTTGCAGGTTAGATATAACCCGAGAAACTGTTACTCATTCGCATCATGTTTATATTTTTCTGTATTGAATTCTTGCCCATTGCCTATACACCCATTGAATGCCCTTGCTCGGCTCTGATCCAGTGGCCTTGATTTGTTAAATTTCGAGATTCCGGTCGCTTTTGTGGGAAACTTGGCAATGTTTAGTCATGATTTGGAGCTCGTTTATGTCGACTTACTTTTCAACAAGTTTGACGTTCGCAGGTTAGATATAACTCGAGAAAATGTTACTCATTCGTATCATGTTTATATTTGTCTGTGTTGAATTCTTACCCAGTGCGTATACACCCATTGAATGCCCTTACTCAGCTCTGATCCAGTGGGTTGACTTGTTAAATCTCGGGTTTCCGGTTGCTTCTGTGATAAACTTGGCAATGTTTAGTCATCGATTGGGAGCTTGTATGTGTCACCTCACTCTGCAACAAGTTTGACGTTCGCAGGTTAGATATAACCCGATAAAAAGTTACCCATTCGCATCATGTTTATATTTGTCTGTGTTGAATTCTTACCAAGTGCGTATACACCCATTAAATGCCCTTGCTGGGCTCTGATCCAATGGCCTTGACTTGTTAAATCTCAGGATCCTGGTTGCTTCTGTGGGAAACTTGGCAATGTTTAGTCATGATTTGGAGCTCGTTTGTGTCGTCTCACTCTTCAACAAGTTTGACGTTCGCAGGATAGATATTACCCGAGAAAATGTTCCTCATTCGCTTCATGTTTTTGTATTTGTCTGTGTTGAATTCTTGCCCATTGCCTATACACCCATTGAATGCCCTTGCTCGGCTCTGATCCAGTGGCCTTGATTTGTTAAATCTCGGGATTCCAGTTGCTTCTGTGGAAAACTTGGCAATGTTTAGTCATGATTTGGAGCTCGTTTGTGTCGACTCACTCTTCAACAAGCTTGACGTTCGCAGGTTATATATAACTCGAGAAAATGTTACTCATTCGCATCATGTTTATATTTGTCTGTGTTGAATTCTTACCCATTGCGTATACACCCATTGAATGCCCTTGCTCGGCTCTGATCCAATGGCCTTGACTTGTTAAATCTCGGGATTCCGGTTGCTTCTGTGATAAACTTTTCAATTGTTAGTCATGGATTGGGAGCTGGTATGTGTCGCCTCACTCTGCAACAATTTGACGTTTGCAGGTTAGATATAACCCGAGAAACTGTTACTCATTCGCATCATGTTTATATTTTTCTGTGTTGAATTCTTGCCCATTGCGTATACACCCATTGAATGCCATTGCTCGGCTCTGATCCAATGGCCTTGACTTGTTCAATCTCGGGTTTCCGGCTGCTGCTGTGAGAAACTCGGCAATGTTTAGTCATGGATTGGGAGCTGGTATGTGTCGCCTCACTCTGAAACAAGTTTGACGTTCGCAGATTAGATATAACCCGAGAAAATGTTACTTATTCGCATCACGTTTATATTTTTCTGTGTTGAACTTTTGCCCATTGCGTATACACCCATTGTATGCCGTTGCTCGGCTCTGATCCAGTGGCCTTGACTTGTTAGATTCCGGTTGCTTCTGTGATAAACTTGGCAATTTGTAGTCATGAATTGGGAGCTGGTACGTGTCACCTCACTCTGCAACAAGTTTGACGTTCGCAGGTTAGATATAACCCGAGAAAATGTTACTCATTCGCATCATGTTTATATTTTTCTGTGTTGAATTCTTACCCAGTGCGTATACACCCATTGAATGCCCTTGCTCGGCTCTGATCCAGTTGTCTTGACTTGTTAAATCTCGGGATTCCGGTTGCTTCTGTGATAACCTTGTCAATGTTTAGTCATGGATTGGGAGCTGGTATGTGTCGCCTGACTCTGCAACAATTTGACGTTCGCAGGTTAGATATAACCCGAGAAAACGGATATATTCATTCGCATCATGTTTATATTATTCTGTGTTGAATTCTTACCCAGTGCGTATACACCCATTGAATGCCCTTGCTCGGCTCTGATGCAGTTGTCTTGACTTGTTAAATCTCCAGATTCCGGTTGCTTCTGTGATAAACTTGTCAATTTGTAGTCATGGATTGGGAGCTGGTATGTGTCGCCTCACTCTGCAACAATTTCACGTTTGCAGGTTAGATATAACCCGAGAAACTGTTACTCATTCGCATCATGTTTATATTGTTCTGTATTGAATTCTTGCCCATTGCCTATACACCCATTGAAAGCCCTTGCTCGGCTCTGGTCCAGTGGCCTTGATTTGTTAAATTTCGAGATTCCGGTCGCTTTTGTGGGAAACTTGGCAATGTTTAGTCATGATTTGGAGCTCGTTTATGTCGACTTACTTTTCAACAAGTTTGACGTTCGCAGGTTAGATATAACTCGAGAAAATGTTACTCATTCGCATCATGTTTATATTTTTCTGTGTTGAATTATTGCCCATTGCGTATACACCCATTGAATGCCTTTGGTCGGCTCTGATCCAGTGGCCTTGACTTGTTACATCTCGGGATTCCGGTTGCTTCTGTGGGAACCTTGGCAATGTTTAGTCAATAATTTGAGCTCGTATGTGTCGACTGACTCTTCAACAAGTTTGACGTTCGCAGGTTGGATATAACCCGAGAAAACGGATATACTCATTCGCATCATGTTTATATTATTCTGTGTTGAATTCTTACCCAGTGCGTATACACCCATTAAATGCCCTTGCTCGGCTCTGATCCAATGGCCTTGACTTGTTAAATCTCAGGATTCCGGTTGCTTCTGTGGGAAACTTGGCAATGTTTAGGCATGATTTGGAGCTCGTTTGTGTCGTCTCACTCTTCAACAAGTTTGACGTTCGCAGGTTAGATATTACCCGAGAAAATGTTACTCATTCGCTTCATGTTTTTTATTTGTCAGTGTTGAATTCTTGCCCATTGCGTATACACCCATTGAATGCCCTTGCTCGGCTCTGATCCAGTGGCCTTGATTTGTTAAATCTCAGGATTCCAGTTGCTTCTGTGGAAAACTTGGCAATGTTTAGTCATGATTTGGAGCTTGTATGTGTCGACTTACTCTTCAACAAGTTTGACGTTCGCAGGTTAGATATAACCCGAGAAAACGGATATACTCATTCGCATCATGTTTATATTTTTCTGTGTTGAATTCTTGCCCATTGCGTATACACCCATTAAATGCCCTTGCTCGGCTCTGATCCAAAGGCCTTAACTTGCTAAATCTCGGGTTTCCGGCTGCTTCTGTGAGAAACTTGTCAATTTTTAGTCATGGATTGGGAGCTGGTACCTGTCGCCTCACTCTGCAACAATTTGACGTTTGCAGGTTAGGTATAACCCGAGAAACTGTTACTCATTCGCATCATGTTTATATTTTTCTGTATTGAATTCTTGCCCATTGCCTATACACCCATTGAATGCCCTTGCTCGGCTCTGATCCAGTGGCCTTGATTTGTTAAATTTCGAGATTCCGGTCGCTTTTGTGGGAAACTTGGCAATGTTTAGTCATGATTTGGAGCTCGTTTATGTCGACTTACTTTTCAACAAGTTTGACGTTCGCAGGTTAGATATAACTCGAGAAAATGTTACTCATTCGTATCATGTTTATATTTGTCTGTGTTGAATTCTTACCCAGTGGGTATACACCCATTGAATGTCCTTGCTCGGCTCTGATCCAGTGGGTTGACTTGTTAAATCTCGGGTTTCCGGCTGCTTCTCTGGGAAACTTGGCAATGTTTAGTCATCGATTGGGAGCTTGTATGTGTCACCTCACTCTGCAACAAGTTTGACGTTCGCAGGTTAGATATAACCCGATAAAAATTTACTCATTCGCATAATGTTTATATTTTTCTGTGTTGAATTCTTACCCAGTGCGTATACACCCATTAAATGCCCTTGCTGGGCTCTGATCCAATGGCCTTGACTTGTTAAATCTCAGGATCCTGGTTGCTTCTGTGGGAAACTTGGCAATGTTTAGTCATGATTTGGATCTCGTTTGTGTCGTCTCACTCTTCAACAAGTTTGACGTTCGCAGGTTAGATATTACCCGAGAAAATGTTACTCATTCGCTTCATGTTTTTTATTTGTCAGTGTTGAATTCTTGCCCATTGCGTATACACCCATTGAATGCCCTTGCTCGGCTCTGATCCAGTGGCCTTGATTTGTTAAATCTCAGGATTCCAGTTGCTTCTGTGGAAAACTTGGCAATGTTTAGTCATGATTTGGAGCTTGTATGTGTCGACTTACTCTTCAACAAGTTTGACGTTCGCAGGTTAGATATAACCCGAGAAAACGGATATACTCATTCGCATCATGTTTATATTTTTCTGTGTTGAATTCTTGCCCATTGCGTATACACCCATTAAATGCCCTTGCTCGGCTCTGATCCAATGGCCTTGACTTGTTAAATCTCGGGATTCCGGTTGCTTCTGTGGGAAACTTGGCAATGTTTAGTCACGATTTGGAGCTCGTTTATGTCGACTTACTTTTCAACAAGTTTGACGTTCGCAGGTTAGATATAACCCGCGAAAATGTTACTCATTCGCATCATGTTTATATTTTTCTGTGTTGAATTCTTACCCAGTGCGTATACACCCATTGAATGGCCTTGCTCGGCTCTGATCCAGTTGTCTTGACTTGTTAAATCTCGGGATTCCGGTTGCTTCTGTGATAACCTTGTCAATGTTTAGTCATGGATTGGGAGCTGGTATATGTGTCGCCTCACTCTGCAACAATTTGACGTTCGCAGGTTAGATATAACCCGAGAAAACGGATATATTCATTCGCATCATGTTTATATTATTCTGTGTTGAATTCTTACCCAGTGCGTATACACCCATTGAATGCCCTTGCTCGGCTCTGATGCAGTTGTCTTGACTTGTTAAATCTCCGGATTCCGGTTGCTTCTGTGATAAACTTGTCAATTTTTAGTCATGGATTGGGAGCTGGTATGTGTCGCCTCACTCTGCAACAATTTGACGTTTGCAGGTTAGATATAACCCGAGAAACTGTTACTCATTCGCATCATGTTTATATTTTTCTGTGTTGAATTCTTGCCCATTGCGTATACACCCATTGAATGACATTGGTCGGCTCTGATCCAGTGGCCTTGACTTGTTACATCTCGGGATTCCGGTTGCTTCTGTGGGAACCTTGGCAATGTTTAGTCAATAATTTGAGCTCGTATGTGTCGACTGACTCTTCAACAAGTTTGACGTTCGCAGGTTGGATATAACCCGAGAAAACGGATATACTCATTCGCATCATGTTTATATTATTCTGTGTTGAATTCTTACCCAGTGCGTATACACCCATTAAATGCCCTTGCTCGGCTCTGATCCAATGGCCTTGACTTGTTAAATCTCAGGATTCCGGTTGCTTCTGTGGGAAACTTGGCAATGTTTAGGCATGATTTGGAGCTCGTTTGTGTCGTCTCACTCTTCAACAAGTTTGACGTTCGCAGGTTAGATATTACCCGAGAAAATGTTACTCATTCGCTTCATGTTTTTTATTTGTCTGTGTTGAATTCTTGCCCATTGCGTATACACCCATTGAATGCCCTTGCTCGGCTCTGATCCAGTGGCCTTGATTTGTTAAATCTCGGGATTCCAGTTGCTTCTGTGGAAAACTTGGCGATGTTTAGTCATGATTTGGAGCTTGTATGTGTCGACTTACTCTTCAACAAGTTTGACGTTCGCAGGTTAGATATAACCCGAGAAAACGGATATACTCATTCGCATCATGTTTATATTTTTCTGTGTTGAATTCTTGCCCATTGCGTATACACCCATTAAATGCCCTTGCTCGGCTCTGATCCAAAGGCCTTAACTTGCTAAATCTCGGGTTTCCGGCTGCTTCTGTGAGAAACTTGTCAATTTTTAGTCATGGATTGGGAGCTGGTACCTGTCCCCTCACTCTGCATCAATTTCACGTTTGCAGGTTAGATATAACCCGAGAAACTGTTACTCATTCGCATCATGTTTATATTTTTCTGTATTGAATTCTTGCCCATTGCCTATACACCCATTGAATGCCCTTGCTCGGCTCTGATCCAGTGGCCTTGATTTGTTAAATTTCGAGATTCCGGTCGCTTTTGTGGGAAACTTGGCAATGTTTAGTCATGATTTGGAGCTCGTTTATGTCGACTTACTTTTCAACAAGTTTGACGTTCGCAGGTTAGATATAACTCGAGAAAATGTTACTCATTCGTATCATGTTTATATTTGTCTGTGTTGAATTCTTACCCAGTGCGTATACACCCATTGAATGCCCTTACTCAGCTCTGATCCAGTGGGTTGACTTGTTAAATCTCGGGTTTCCGGTTGCTTCTGTGATAAACTTGGCAATGTTTAGTCATCGATTGGGAGCTTGTATGTGTCACCTCACTCTGCAACAAGTTTGACGTTCGCAGGTTAGATATAACCCGATAAAAAGTTACCCATTCGCATCATGTTTATATTTGTCTGTGTTGAATTCTTACCAAGTGCGTATACACCCATTAAATGCCCTTGCTGGGCTCTGATCCAATGGCCTTGACTTGTTAAATCTCAGGATCCTGGTTGCTTCTGTGGGAAACTTGGCAATGTTTAGTCATGATTTGGAGCTCGTTTGTGTCGTCTCACTCTTCAACAAGTTTGACGTTCGCAGGATAGATATTACCCGAGAAAATGTTCCTCATTCGCTTCATGTTTTTGTATTTGTCTGTGTTGAATTCTTACCCAGTGCGTATACACCCATTAAATGCCCTTGCTCGGCTCTGATCCAATGGCCTTGACTTGTTAAATCTCAGGATTCCGGTTGCTTCTGTGGGAAACTTGGCAATGTTTAGGCATGATTTGGAGCTCGTTTGTGTCGTCTCACTATTCAACAAGTTTGACGTTCGCAGGTTAGATATTACCCGAGAAAATGTTACTCATTCGCTTCATGTTTTTTATTTGTCTGTGTTGAATTCTTGCCCATTGCGTATACACCCATTGAATGCCCTTGCTCGGCTCTGATCCAGTGGCCTTGATTTGTTAAATCGCGGGATTCCAGTTGCTTCTGTGGAAAACTTGGCAATGTTTAGTCATGATTTGGAGCTTGTATGTGTCGACTTACTCTTCAACAAGTTTGACGTTCGCAGGTTAGATATAACCCGAGAAAACGGATATACTCATTCGCATCATGTTTATATTTTTCTGTGTTGAATTCTTGCCCATTGCGTATACACCCATTAAATGCCCTTGCTCGGCTCTGATCCAAAGGCCTTAACTTGCTAAATCTCGGGTTTCCGGCTGCTTCTGTGAGAAACTTGTCAATTTTTAGTCATGGATTGGGAGCTGGTACCTGTCCCCTCACTCTGCATCAATTTCACGTTTGCAGGTTAGATATAACCCGAGAAACTGTTACTCATTCGCATCATGTTTATATTTTTCTGTATTGAATTCTTGCCCATTGCCTATACACCCATTGAATGCCCTTGCTCGGCTCTGATCCAGTGGCCTTGATTTGTTAAATTTCGAGATTCCGGTCGCTTTTGTGGGAAACTTGGCAATGTTTAGTCATGATTTGGAGCTCGTTTATGTCGACTTACTTTTCAACAAGTTTGACGTTCGCAGGTTAGATATAACTCGAGAAAATGTTACTCATTCGTATCATGTTTATATTTGTCTGTGTTGAATTCTTACCCAGTGCGTATACACCCATTGAATGCCCTTACTCAGCTCTGATCCAGTGGGTTGACTTGTTAAATCTCGGGTTTCCGGTTGCTTCTGTGATAAACTTGGCAATGTTTAGTCATCGATTGGGAGCTTGTATGTGTCACCTCACTCTGCAACAAGTTTGACGTTCGCAGGTTAGATATAACCCGATAAAAAGTTACCCATTCGCATCATGTTTATATTTGTCTGTGTTGAATTCTTACCAAGTGCGTATACACCCATTAAATGCCCTTGCTGGGCTCTGATCCAATGGCCTTGACTTGTTAAATCTCAGGATCCTGGTTGCTTCTGTGGGAAACTTGGCAATGTTTAGTCATGATTTGGAGCTCGTTTGTGTCGTCTCACTCTTCAACAAGTTTGACGTTCGCAGGATAGATATTACCCGAGAAAATGTTCCTCATTCGCTTCATGTTTTTGTATTTGTCTGTGTTGAATTCTTGCCCATTGCCTATACACCCATTGAATGCCCTTGCTCGGCTCTGATCCAGTGGCCTTGATTTGTTAAATCTCGGGATTCCAGTTGCTTCTGTGGAAAACTTGGCAATGTTTAGTCATGATTTGGAGCTCGTTTGTGTCGACTCACTCTTCAACAAGCTTGACGTTCGCAGGTTATATATAACTCGAGAAAATGTTACTCATTCGCATCATGTTTATATTTGTCTGTGTTGAATTCTTACCCATTGCGTATACACCCATTGAATGCCCTTGCTCGGCTCTGATCCAATGGCCTTGACTTGTTAAATCTCGGGATTCCGGTTGCTTCTGTGATAAACTTTTCAATTGTTAGTCATGGATTGGGAGCTGGTATGTGTCGCCTCACTCTGCAACAATTTGACGTTTGCAGGTTAGATATAACCCGAGAAACTGTTACTCATTCGCATCATGTTTATATTTTTCTGTGTTGAATTCTTGCCCATTGCGTATACACCCATTGAATGCCATTGCTCGGCTCTGATCCAATGGCCTTGACTTGTTCAATCTCGGGTTTCCGGCTGCTGCTGTCAGAAACTCGGCAATGTTTAGTCATGGATTGGGAGCTGGTATGTGTCGCCTCACTCTGAAACAAGTTTGACGTTCGCAGATTAGATATAACCCGAGAAAATGTTACTTATTCGCATCACGTTTATATTTTTCTGTGTTGAACTTTTGCCCATTGCGTATACACCCATTGTATGCCGTTGCTCGGCTCTGATCCAGTGGCCTTGACTTGTTAGATTCCGGTTGCTTCTGTGATAAACTTGGCAATTTGTAGTCATGAATTGGGAGCTGGTACGTGTCACCTCACTCTGCAACAAGTTTGACGTTCGCAGGTTAGATATAACCCGAGAAAATGTTACTCATTCGCATCATGTTTATATTTTTCTGTGTTGAATTCTTACCCAGTGCGTATACACCCATTGAATGCCCTTGCTCGGCTCTGATCCAGTTGTCTTGACTTGTTAAATCTCGGGATTCCGGTTGCTTCTGTGATAACCTTGTCAATGTTTAGTCATGGATTGGGAGCTGGTATGTGTCGCCTGACTCTGCAACAATTTGACGTTCGCAGGTTAGATATAACCCGAGAAAACGGATATATTCATTCGCATCATGTTTATATTATTCTGTGTTGAATTCTTACCCAGTGCGTATACACCCATTGAATGCCCTTGCTCGGCTCTGATGCAGTTGTCTTGACTTGTTAAATCTCCAGATTCCGGTTGCTTCTGTGATAAACTTGTCAATTTGTAGTCATGGATTGGGAGCTGGTATGTGTCGCCTCACTCTGCAACAATTTCACGTTTGCAGGTTAGATATAACCCGAGAAACTGTTACTCATTCGCATCATGTTTATATTTTTCTGTATTGAATTCTTGCCCATTGCCTATACACCCATTGAAAGCCCTTGGTCGGCTCTGGTCCAGTGGCCTTGATTTGTTAAATTTCGAGATTCCGGTCGCTTTTGTGGGAAACTCGGCAATGTTTAGTCATGATTTGGAGCTCGTTTATGTCGACTTACTTTTCAACAAGTTTGACGTTCGCAGGTTAGATATAACTCGAGAAAATGTTACTCATTCGCATCATGTTTATATTTTTCTGTGTTGAATTATTGCCCATTGCGTATACACCCATTGAATGCCTTTGGTCGGCTCTGATCCAGTGGCCTTGACTTGTTACATCTCGGGATTCCGGTTGCTTCTGTGGGAACCTTGGCAATGTTTAGTCAATAATTTGAGCTCGTATGTGTCGACTGACTCTTCAACAAGTTTGACGTTCGCAGGTTGGATATAACCCGAGAAAACGGATATACTCATTCGCATCATGTTTATATTATTCTGTGTTGAATTCTTACCCAGTGCGTATACACCCATTAAATGCCCTTGCTCGGCTCTGATCCAATGGCCTTGACTTGTTAAATCTCAGGATTCCGGTTGCTTCTGTGGGAAACTTGGCAATGTTTAGGCATGATTTGGAGCTCGTTTGTGTCGTCTCACTCTTCAACAAGTTTGACGTTCGCAGGTTAGATATTACCCGAGAAAATGTTACTCATTCGCTTCATGTTTTTTATTTGTCAGTGTTGAATTCTTGCCCATTGCGTATACACCCATTGAATGCCCTTGCTCGGCTCTGATCCAGTGGCCTTGATTTGTTAAATCTCAGGATTCCAGTTGCTTCTGTGGAAAACTTGGCAATGTTTAGTCATGATTTGGAGCTTGTATGTGTCGACTTACTCTTCAACAAGTTTGACGTTCGCAGGTTAGATATAACCCGAGAAAACGGATATACTCATTCGCATCATGTTTATATTTTTCTGTGTTGAATTCTTGCCCATTGCGTATACACCCATTAAATGCCCTTGCTCGGCTCTGATCCAAAGGCCTTAACTTGCTAAATCTCGGGTTTCCGGCTGCTTCTGTGAGAAACTTGTCAATTTTTAGTCATGGATTGGGAGCTGGTACCTGTCGCCTCACTCTGCAACAATTTGACGTTTGCAGGTTAGGTATAACCCGAGAAACTGTTACTCATTCGCATCATGTTTATATTTTTCTGTATTGAATTCTTGCCCATTGCCTATACACCCATTGAATGCCCTTGCTCGGCTCTGATCCAGTGGCCTTGATTTGTTAAATTTCGAGATTCCGGTCGCTTTTGTGGGAAACTTGGCAATGTTTAGTCATGATTTGGAGCTCGTTTATGTCGACTTACTTTTCAACAAGTTTGACGTTCGCAGGTTAGATATAACTCGAGAAAATGTTACTCATTCGTATCATGTTTATATTTGTCTGTGTTGAATTCTTACCCAGTGGGTATACACCCATTGAATGTCCTTGCTCGGCTCTGATCCAGTGGGTTGACTTGTTAAATCTCGGGTTTCCGGCTGCTTCTCTGGGAAACTTGGCAATGTTTAGTCATCGATTGGGAGCTTGTATGTGTCACCTCACTCTGCAACAAGTTTGACGTTCGCAGGTTAGATATAACCCGATAAAAATTTACTCATTCGCATCATGTTTATATTTTTCTGTGTTGAATTCTTACCCAGTGCGTATACACCCATTAAATGCCCTTGCTGGGCTCTGATCCAATGGCCTTGACTTGTTAAATCTCAGGATCCTGGTTGCTTCTGTGGGAAACTTGGCAATGTTTAGTCGTGATTTGGATCTCGTTTGTGTCGTCTCACTCTTCAACAAGTTTGACGTTCGCAGGTTAGATATTACCCGAGAAAATGTTACTCATTCGCTTCATGTTTTTTATTTGTCAGTGTTGAATTCTTGCCCATTGCGTATACACCCATTGAATGCCCTTGCTCGGCTCTGATCCAGTGGCCTTGATTTGTTAAATCTCAGGATTCCAGTTGCTTCTGTGGAAAACTTGGCAATGTTTAGTCATGATTTGGAGCTTGTATGTGTCGACTTACTCTTCAACAAGTTTGACGTTCGCAGGTTAGATATAACCCGAGAAAACGGATATACTCATTCGCATCATGTTTATATTTTTCTGTGTTGAATTCTTGCCCATTGCGTATACACCCATTAAATGCCCTTGCTCGGCTCTGATCCAAAGGCCTTAACTTGCTAAATCTCGGGTTTCCGGCTGCTTCTGTGAGAAACTTGTCAATTTTTAGTCATGGATTGGGAGCTGGTTCCTGTCGCCTCACTCTGCAACAATTTGACGTTTGCAGGTTAGGTATAACCCGAGAAACTGTTACTCATTCGCATCATGTTTATATTTTTCTGTATTGAATTCTTGCCCATTGCCTATACACCCATTGAATGCCCTTGCTCGGCTCTGATCCAGTGGCCTTGATTTGTTAAATTTCGAGATTCCGGTCGCTTTTGTGGGAAACATGGCAATGTTTAGTCATGATTTGGAGCTCGTTTATGTCGACTTACTTTTCAACAAGTTTGACGTTCGCAGGTTAGATATAACTCGAGAAAATGTTACTCATTCGTATCATGTTTATATTTGTCTGTGTTGAATTCTTACCCAGTGGGTATACACCCATTGAATGTCCTTGCTCGGCTCTGATCCAGTGGGTTGACTTGTTAAATCTCGGGTTTCCGGCTGCTTCTCTGGGAAACTTGGCAATGTTTAGTCATCGATTGGGAGCTTGTATGTGTCACCTCACTCTGCAACAAGTTTGACGTTCGCAGGTTAGATATAACCCGATAAAAATTTACTCATTCGCATCATGTTTATATTTTTCTGTGTTGAATTCTTACCCAGTGCGTATACACCCATTAAATGCCCTTGCTGGGCTCTGATCCAATGGCCTTGACTTGTTAAATCTCAGGATCCTGGTTGCTTCTGTGGGAAACTTGGCAATGTTTAGTCATGATTTGGACCTCGTTTGTGTCGTCTCACTCTTCAACAAGTTTGACGTTCGCAGAATAGATATTACCCGAGAAAATGTTCCTCATTCGCTTCATGTTTTTTATTTGTCTGTGTTGAATTCTTGCCCATTGCCTATACACCCATTGAATGCCCTTGCTCGGCTCTGATCCAGTGGCCTTGATTTGTTAAATCTCGGGATTCCAGTTGCTTCTGTGGAAAACTTGGCAATGTTTAGTCATGATTTGGAGCTCGTTTGTGTGGACTCACTCTTCAACAAGCTTGACGTTCGCAGGTTATATATAACTCGAGAAAATGTTACTCATTCGCATCATGTTTATATTTGTCTGTGTTGAATTCTTACCCATTGCGTATACACCCATTGAATGCCCTTGCTCGGCTCTGATCCAATGGCCTTGACTTGTTAAATCTCGGGATTCCGGTTGCTTCTGTGATAAACTTTTCAATTTTTAGTCATGGATTGGGAGCTGGTATGTGTCGCCTCACTCTGCAACAATTTGACGTTTGCAGGTTAGATATAACCCGAGAAACTGTTACTCATTCGCATCATGTTTATATTTGTCTGTGTTGAATTCTTGCCCATTGCGTATACACCCATTGAATGCCATTGCTCGGCTCTGATCCAATGGCCTTGACTTGTTTAATCTCGGGTTTCCGGCTGCTGCTGTCAGAAACTCGGCAATTTTCAGTCATGGATTGGGAGCTGGTATGTGTCGCCTCACTCTGAAACAAGTTTGACGTTCGCAGATTAGATATAACCCGAGAAAATGTTACTTATTCGCATCACGTTTATATTTTTCTGTGTTGAACTTTTGCCCATTGCGTATACACCCATTGTATGCCGTTGCTCGGCTCTGATCCAGTGGCCTTGACTTGTTAGATTCTGGTTGCTTCTGTGAGAAACTTGGCAATTTGTAGTCATGGATTGGGAGCTGGTATGTGTCGCCTCACTCTGCAACAAGTTTGACGTTCGCAGGTTAGATATAACCCGAGAAAATGTTACTCATTCGCATCATGTTTATATTTTTCTGTGTTGAATTCTTACCCAGTGCGTATACACCCATTAAATGCCCTTGCTCGGCTCTGATCCAATGGCCTTGACTTGTTAAATCTCAGGATTCCGGTTGCTTCTGTGGGAAACTTGGCAATGTTTAGGCATGATTTGGAGCTCGTTTGTGTCGTCTCACTCTTCAACAAGTTTGACGTTCGCAGGTTAGATATTACCCGAGAAAATGTTACTCATTCGCTTCATGTTTTTATTTGTCTGTGTTGAATTCTTGCCCATTGCGTATACACCCATTGAATGCCCTTGCTCGGCTCTGATCCAGTGGCCTTGATTTGTTAAATCTCGGGATTCCAGTTGCTTCTGTGGAAAACTTGGCAATGTTTAGTCATGATTTGGAGCTTGTATGTGTCTACTTACTCTTCAACAAGTTTGACGTTCGCAGGTTAGATATAACCCGAGAAAACGGATATACTCATTCGCATCATGTTTATATTTGTCTGTGTTGAATTCTTGCCCATTGCGTATACACCCATTAAATGGCCTTGCTCGGCTCTGATCCAAAGGCCTTAACTTGCTAAATCTCGGGTTTCCGGCTGCTTCTGTGAGAAACTTGTCAATTTTTAGTCATGGATTGGGAGCTGGTACCTGTCGCCTCACTCTGCAACAATTTCACGTTTGCAGGTTAGATATAACCCGAGAAACTGTTACTCATTCGCATCATGTTTATATTTTTCTGTATTGAATTCTTGCCTATTGCGTATACACCCATTTAATGCCCTTGCTCGGCTCTGATCTAGTGGCCTTGACTTGTTAAATCTCGAGATTCCGGTTGCTTCTGTGGGAAACTGGGCAATGTTTAGTCATGATTTGGAGCTCGTTTGTGTCGACTTACTCTTCAACAAGTTTGACGTTCGCAGGTTAGGTATAACCTGAGAAAATGTTACTCATTCGCATCATGTTTATATTTGTCTGTGTTGAATTCTTGCCCATTGCGTATACACCCATTGAATGCCTTTGCTCGGCTCTGATCCAGTGGCCTTGACTTGCTAAATCTCGGGATTCCGGTTGCTTCTGTGAGAAACTTGTCAATTTGTAGTCATGGATTGGGAGCTGGTAGGTGTCGCCTCACTCTGCAACAATTTGACGTTGGCAGGTTAGATATATCCCGAGAAAACGGATATACTCATTCGCATCATGTTTATATTATTCTGTGTTGAATTCTTACCCAGTGCGTATACACTCATTAAATGCCCTTGCTCGGCTCTGATCTAGTGGCCTTGACTTGTTAAATCTCGAGATTCCGGTTGCTTCTGTGGGAAACTGGGCAATGTTTAGTCATGATTTGGAGCTCGTTTGTGTCGACTTACTCTTCAACAAGTTTGACGTTCGCAGGTTAGGTATAACCCGAGGAAATGTTACTCATTCGCATCATGTTTATATTTGTCTGTGTTGAATTCTTGCCCATTGCGTATACACCCATTGAATGCCTTTGCTCGGCTCTGATCCAGTGGCCTTGACTTGCTAAATCTCGGGATTCCGGTTGCTTCTGTGAGAAACTTGTCAATTTTTAGTCATGGATTGGGAGCTGGTAGGTGTCGCCTCACTCTGCAACAATTTGACGTTGGCAGGTTAGATATATCCCGAGAAAACGGATATACTCATTCGCATCATGTTTATATTATTCTGTGTTGAATTCTTAGCCAGTGCGTATACACTCATTAAATGCCCTTGCTCGGCTCTGATCCAATGGCCTTGACTTGTTAAATCTCGAGATTCCGGTCGCTTCTGTGGGAAACTGGGCAATGTTTAGTCATGATTTGGAGCTCGTTTGTGTCGACTTACTCTTCAACAAGTTTGACTTTTGCAGGTTAGATATAACTCGAGAAAATGTTACCCATTAGCATCATGTTTATATTTGTCTGTGTTGAATTCTTACCCAGTGCGTATACACCCATTGAATGCCCTTGCTCGGCTCTGATCCAGTGGCCTTGACTTGTTAAATCTCCGTATTCCGGTTGCTTCTGTGGGAACCTTGGCAATGTTTAGTCAATAATTTGAGCTCGTATGTGTCGACTGACTCTTCAACAAGTTTGACGTTCGCAGGTTAGATATAACCCGAGAAAACGGATATACTCATTCGCATCATGTTTATATTATTCTGTGTTGAATTCTTACCCAGGGCGTATACACCCATTACATGCCCTTGCTCGGCTCTGATCCAATGGCCTTGACTTGTTAAATCTCAGGATTCCGGTTGCTTCTGTGGGAAACTTGGCAATGTTTAGTCATGATTTGGAGCTCGTTTGTGTCGTCTCACTCTTCAACAAGTTTGACGTTCGCAGGTTAGATATAACCCGAGAAACTGTAACTCATTCGCATCATGTTTATATTTTTCTGTGTTGAATTCTTGCCCATTGCGTATACACCCATTAAATGCCCTTGCTCGGCTCTGATCCAGTTGTCTTGACTTGTTAAATCTCGGGATTCCGGTTGCGTCTGTGATAACCTTGTCAATGTTTAGTCATGGATTGGGAGCTGGTATGTGTCGCCTCACTCTGCAACAATTTGACGTTCGCAGGTTAGATATAACCCGAGAAAACGGATATACTCATTCGCATCATGTTTGTATTATTCTGTGTTGAATTCTTACCCAGTGCGTATACACCCATTGAATGCCCTTGCTCGGCTCTGATGCAGTTGTCTTGACTTGTTAAATCTCCGGATTCCGGTTGCTTCTGTGATAAACTTGTCAATTTTTAGTCATGGATTGGGAGCTGGTATGTGTCGCCTCACTCTGCAACAATTTGACGTTTGCAGGTTAGATATAACTCGAGAAACTGTTACTCATTCGCATCATGTTTATATTTTTCTGTGTTGAATTCTTGCCCATTGCGTATACACCCATTGAATGCCCTTGCTCGGCTCTGATCCAGTGGCCTTGACTTGTTACATCTCGGGATTCCGGTTGCTTTTGTGGGAAACTGGGCAATGTTTAGTCATGATTTGGAGCTCGTTTGTGTCGACTTACTCTTGAACAAGTTTGACATTCGCAGGTTAGAAATAACTCGAGAAAATGTTACTCATTCGTATCATGTTTATATTTGTCTGTGTTGAATTCTTACCCAGTGCGTATACACCCATTAAATGCCCTTGCTCGGCTCTGATCCAATGGCCTTGACTTGTTAAATCTCAAGATTCCGGTTGCTTCTGTGGGAAACTTGGCAATGTTTAGTCATGATTTGGAGCTCGTTTGTGTCGTCTCACTCTTCAACAAGTTTGACGTTCGCAGGTTAGATATTACCCGTGAAAATGTTACTCATTCGCTTCATGTTTTTTAATTGTCTGTGTTGAATTCTTGCCCATTGCGTATACACCCATTGAATGCCCTTGCTCGGCTCTGATCCACTGGCCTTGATTTGTTAAATCTCGGGATTCCAGTTGCTTCTGTGGAAAACTTGGTAATGTTTAGTCATGATTTGGAGCTTGTATGTGTCGACTTACTCTTCAACAAGTTTGACGTTCGCAGGTTATATATAACTCGAGAAAATGTTACTCATTCGCATCATGTTAATTTTTTTCTGTGTTGAATTCTTACCCAGAGCGTATACACCCATCGAATGCCCTTGCTCGGCTCTGATCAAGTGGCCTTGACTTGTTAAATCTAGGGATTCCGGTTGCTTCTGTGAGAAACTTGTCAATTTGTATTCATGGATTGGGAGCTGGTATGTGTCGCCTCACTCTGCAACAATTTGACGTTTGCAGGTTAGATATAACTCGAGAAACTGTTACTCATTCGCATCATGTTTATATTTTTCTGTGCTGAATTCTTGCCCATTGCGTATACACCCATTGAATGCCATTGCTCGGCTCTGATCCAATGGCCTAGACTTGTTCAATCTCGGGTTTCCGGCTGCTGCTGTCAGAAACTCCGCAATTTTTAGTCATGGATTGGGAGCTGGTATGTGTCGCCTCACTCTGCAACAAGTTTGACGTTCGCAGATTAGATATAACCCGAAAAAAATGTTACTCATTCGCATCACGTTTATATTTTTCTGTGTTGAATTTTTGCCCATTGCGTATACACCCATTGTATGCCGTTGCTCGGCTCTGATCCAGTGGCCTTGAATTGTTAAATCTCGGGATTCCGGTTGCTTCTGTTAGCAATTTGTAGTCATGAATTGGGAGCTGGTATGTGTCACCTCACTATGCAACAAGTTTGACGTTCACAGGTTAGATATAACCCGAGAAAATGTTACTCATTCGCATCATGTTTATATGTTTCTGTGTTGAATTCTTACCCAGTGCGTATACACCCATTGAATGCCCTTGCTCGGCTCTGATCCAGCTGTCTTGACTTGTTAAATCTCGGGCTTCCGGTTGCTTCTGTGATAAACTTGTCAATTTTTAGTCATGGAT
This sequence comes from Crossaster papposus, assembly GCA_037893245.1. NCBI lineage: Eukaryota > Metazoa > Echinodermata > Asteroidea > Velatida > Solasteridae > Crossaster > Crossaster papposus. Next base: position 1,112,720 of record JBAIAA010000124.1, on the reverse strand, counting down.
TGGGAGCTGGTATGTGTCGCCTCACTCTGCAACAATTTGACGTTTGCAGGTTAGATATAACCCGAGAAACTGTTACTCATTCGCATCATGTTTATATTTGTCTGTGTTGAATTCTTGCCCATTGCATATACACCCATTAAATGCCCTTGATCGGCTCTGATCTAGTGGCCTTGACTTGTTAAATCTCGAAATTCCGGTCGCTTCTGTGGGAAACTGGGCAATGTTTAGTCATGATTTGGAGCTCGTTTGTTTCGACTTACTCTTCAACAAGTTTGACGTTCACAGGTTAGATATAACTCGAGAAAATGTTACTCATTCGTATCATGTTTATATTTTTCTGTGTTGAATTCTTACCCAGTTCGTATACACCCATTGAATGCCCTTGCTCGGCTCTGATCCAGTGGCCTTGACTTGTTAAATCTCCGGATTCCGGTTGCTTCTGTGGGAACCTTGGCAATGTTTAGTCAATAATTTGAGCTTGTATGTGTCGACTGACTCTTCAACATGTTTGACGTTCGCAGGTTAGATATTACCCGAGAAAATGTTACTCATTCGCTTCATTTTTTTTATTTGTCTGTGTTGAATTCTTGCCCATTGCGTATACACCCATTGAATGCCCTTTCTCGGGTCTGATCCAGTGGCCTTGACTTGTTAAATCTCGGGATTCCGGTTGCTTCTGTGAGAAACTTGGCAATTTTTAGTCATGGATTGGGAGCTGGTATGTGTCGCCTCACTCTGCAACAATTTGACGTTTGCAGGTTAGATATAACCCGAGAAACTGTTACTCATTCGCATCATGTTTATATTTTTCTGTGTTGAATTCTTGCCCATTGCGTATACACCCATTGAATGCCCTTGCTCGGCTCTGATCCAATGGCCTTAACTTGCTAAATCTCGGGTTTCCGGCTGCTTCTCTGAGAAACTCGGCAATTTTTAGTCATGGATTGGGAGCTGGTATGTGTCGCCTCACTCTGCAACAAGTTTGACGTTGGCAGATTAGATATAACCCCAGAAAATGTTACTCATTCGCATCACGTTTATATTTTTCTGTGTTGAATTTTTGCCCATTGCGTATACACCCATTGTATGCCGTTGCTCGGCTCTGATCCAGTGGCCTTGACGTGTTAAATCTCGGGATTCCGGTTGCTTCTGTGAGAAACTTGGCAATTTGTAGTCAGGGATTGGGAGCTGGTATGTTTCGCCTCACTCTGCAACAATTTAACGTTTGCAGGTTAGATATAACCCGAGAAAATGTTACTCATTCGCATCATGTTTATATTTTTCTGTGTTGAATTATTGCCCATTGCGTATACACCCATTGAATGCCCTAGCTCGGGTCTGATCCAGTGGCCTTGACTTGTTAAATCTCGGGATTCCGGTTGCTTCTGTGAGAAACTTGTCAATTTTTAGTCATGGATAGGGAGCTGGTATGTGTCGCCTCACTCTGCAACAATTTGACGTTTGCAGGTTAGATATAACCCGAGAAAGTGTTACTCATTCGCATCATGTTTATATTTTTCTGTATTGAATTCTTGTCTATTGCGTATACACCCATTGAATGCCCGTGCTCGGCTCTGATCCAGTGTCCTTGACGTGTTAAATCTCGGGATTCCGGTTGCTTCTGTGAGAAACTTGGCAATTTGTAGTCATGAATTGGGAGCTGGTATGTGTCACCTCACTCTGCAACAAGTTTGACGTTCGCAGGTTAGATATACATTCCCGAGAAAATGTTACTCATTCGCATCATGTTTATATTTTTCTGTGTTGAATTCTTACCCAGTGCGTATACACCCATTGAATGACCTTGCCCTTGATCCAGTGGCCTTGACTTGTTAAATCTCGGGATTCCGGTTGCTTCTGTGAGAAACTTGTCAATTTGTAGTCATATATTGGGAGCTGGTATGTGTCGCCTCACTCTTCAACAATTTGACGTTTGCAGGTTAGATATAACCCGAGAAAACGGTTACTCATTCGCATCATGTTTATATTATTCTGTGTTGAATTCTTACCCCCTGCGTATACACCCATTGAATGCCCTTGCTCGGCTCTGATCCAGTGGCCATGACTTGTTAAATCTCGGGTTTCCGGCTGCTTGTGTGAGAAACTCGGCAATTTTTAGTCATGGATTGGGAGCTGGTATGTTCCACCTCACTCTGCAACAATTTTGACGTTTGCAGGTTAGATATAACCCGAGAAACTGTTACTCATTCGCATCATGTTTATATTTTTCTGTGTTGAATTCTTGCCCATTGCGTATACACCCATTGAATGCCCTTCCTCGGCTCTGATTCAATAGCCTTAACTTGCTAAATATCGGGTTTCCGGCTGCTTCTGTGAGAAACTTGTCAATTTTTAGTCATGCATTGGGAGCTGGCAGGCATGTGTCGCCTCACTCTGCAACAATTTGACGTTTGCAGGTTAGATATAACCCGATAAACTGTTACTCATTTGCATCATGTTGATATTTTTCTGTGTTGAATTCTTGCCCATTGCGTATACACTCATTGAATGCCCTTGCTCGGCTCTGATCCAATGGCCTTGACTTGTTAAATCTCGGGATTCCGATTGCTTCTGTGGGAAACTTGGCAATGTTTAGTCATGATTTGGAGCTTGTATGTGTCGACTAACTCTTCAACAAGTTTGACGTTCGCAGGTTAGATATAACCCGAGAAAATATTACTCATTCGCATCATGTTTATATTTTTCTGTATTGAATTCTTGCCTATTGCGTATACACCCATTGAATGCCCTTGCTCGGCTCTGATCTAGTGGCCTTGACTTGTTAAATCTTGGGATTCCGGTTGCTTCTGTGAGAAACTTGTCAATTTTTGGTCATGGATTGGGAGCTTGTAAGTGTCGACTCACTCTTCAACAAGTTCGCAGGTTAGATATAACCCGAGAATATATTACTCATGCGCATCATGTTTATATTTTTCTGTATTGAATTCTTGCCCATTGCGTATACACCCATTGAATGCCCTTGCTCGACATTGATCCAGTAGCCTTGACTTGTTAAATCCCGGGATTCCGGTTGCTTCTGTGATAAACTTGGCAATGTTTAGTCATCGATTGGGAGCTTGTATGTGTCACCTCACTCTGCAACAAGTTTGACGTTCGCAGGTTAGATATAACCCGACAAAATGTTACTCATTCGCATCATGTTTATATTTTTCTGTGTTGAATTATTGCCCATTGCGTATACACCCATTGAATGCCCGTGCTCGGGTCTGATCCAGTGGCCTTGACTTGTTAAATCTCGGGATTCCGGTTGCTTCTGTGAGAAACTTGTCAATTTTTAGTCATGGATAGGGAGCTGGTATGTGTCGCCTCACTCTGCAACAATTTGACGTTTGCAGGTTAGATATACATTCCCGAGAAAATGTTACTCATTCGCATCATGTTTATATTTTTCTGTGTTGAATTCTTACCCAGTGCGTATACACCCATTGAATGACCTTGCCCTTGATCCAGTGGCCTTGACTTGTTAAATCTCGGGATTCCGGTTGCTTCTGTGAGAAACTTGTCAATTTGTAGTCATATATTGGGAGCTGGTATGTGTCGCCTCACTCTTCAACAATTTGACGTTTGCAGGTTAGATATAACCCGAGAAAACGGTTACTCATTCGCATCATGTTTATATTATTCTGTGTTGAATTCTTACCCCCTGCGTATACACCCATTGAATGCCCTTGCTCGGCTCTGATCCAGTGGCCTTGACTTGTTAAATCTCGGGTTTCCGGCTGCTTGTGTGAGAAACTCGGCAATTTTTAGTCATGGATTGGGAGCTGGTATGTGTCACCTCACTCTGCAACAATGTTGACGTTTGCAGGTTAGATATAACCCGAGAAACTGTTACTCATTCGCATCATGTTTATATTTTTCTGTATTGAATTCTTGCCTATTGCGTATACACCCATTGAATGCCCTTGCTCGGCTCTGATCCAGTGGCCTTGACTTGTTAAATCTCGGGTTTCCGGCTGCTTGTGTGAGAAACTCGGCAATTTTTAGTCATGGATTGGGAGCTGGTATGTGTCACCTCACTCTGCAACAATTTTGACGTTTGCAGGTTAGATATAACCCGATAAACTGTTACTCATTCGCATCATGTTTATATTTTTCTGTGTTGAATTCTTGCCCATTGCGTATACACCCATTGAATGCCCTTCCTCGGCTCTGATTCAATAGCCTTAACTTGCTAAATATCGGGTTTCCGGCTGCTTTTGTGAGAAACTTGTCAATTTGTAGTCATGGATTGGGAGCTGGCAGGCATGTGTCGCCTCACTCTGCAACAATTTGACGTTTGCAGGTTAGATATAACCCGATAAACTGTTACTCATTTGCATCATGTTTATATTTTTCTGTATTGAATTTTTGCCTATTGCGTATACACCCATTGAATGCCCTAGCTCGGGTCTGATCCAGTGGCCTTGACTTGTTAAATCTCGGGATTCCGGTTGCTTCTGTGAGAAACTTGTCATTTTTTAGTCATGGATAGGGAGCTGGTATGTGTCGCCTCACTCTGCAACAATTTGACGTTTGCAGGTTAGATATAACCCGAGATACTGTTACTCATTCGCATCATGTTTATATTTTTCTGTATTGAATTCTTGTCTATTGCGTATACACCCATTGAATGCCCGTGCTCGGCTCTGATCCAGTGGCCTTGACGTGTTAAATCTCGGGATTCCGGTTGCTTCTGTGAGAAACTTGGCAATTTGTAGTCATGAATTGGGAGCTGGTATGTGTCACCTCACTCTGCAACAAGTTTGACGTTCGCAGGTTAGATATACATTCCCGAGAAAATGTTACTCATTCGCATCATGTTTATATTTTTCTGTGTTGAATTCTTACCCAGTGCGTATACACCCATTGAATGACCTTGCCCTTGATCCAGTGGCCTTGACTTGTTAAATCTCGGGATTCCGGTTGCTTCTGTGAGAAACTTGTCAATTTTTTGTCATATATTGGGAGCTGGTATGTGTCGCCTCACTCTTCAACAATTTGACGTTTGCAGGTTAGATATAACCCGAGAAAACGGTTACTCATTCGCATCATGTTTATATTATTCTGTGTTGAATTCTTACCCCCTGCGTATACACCCATTGAATGCCCTTGCTCGGCTCTGATCCAGTGGCCTTGACTTGTTAAATCTCGGGTTTCCGGCTGCTTGTGTGAGAAACTCGGCAATTTTTAGTCATGGATTGGGAGCTGGTATGTGTCACCTCACTCTGCAACAATTTGACGTTTGCAGGTTAGATATAACCCGAGAAACTGTTACTCATTCGCATCATGTTTATATTTTTCTGTGTTGAATTCTTGCCCATTGCGTATACACCCATTGAATGCCCTTCCTCGGCTCTGATTCAATAGCCTTAACTTGCTAAATATCGGGTTTCCGGCTGCTTCTGTGAGAAACTTGTCAATTTTTAGTCATGGATTGGGAGCTGGCAGGCATGTGTCGCCTCACTCTGCAACAATTTGACGTTTGCAGGTTAGATATAACCCGATAAACTGTTACTCATTTGCATCATGTTTATATTTTTCTGTGTTGAATTCTTGCCCATTGCGTATACACTCATTGAATGCCCTTGCTCGGCTCTGATCCAATGGCCTTGACTTGTTAAATCTCGGGATTCCGATTGCTTCTGTGGGAAACTTGGCAATGTTTAGTCATGATTTGGAGCTTGTATGTGTCGACTAACTCTTCAACAAGTTTGACGTTCGCAGGTTAGATATAACCCGAGAAAATATTACTCATTCGCATCATGTTTATATTTTTCTGTGTTGAATTCTTACCCAGTGCGTATATACCCATTGAATGACCTTGCCCTTGATCCAGTGGCCTTGACTTGTTAAATCTCGGGATTCCGGTTGCTTCTGTGAGAAACTTGTCAATTTTTAGTAATATATTGGGAGCTGGTATGTGTCGCCTCACTCTTCAACAATTTGACGTTTGCAGGTTAGATATAACCCGAGAAAACGGTTACTCATTCGCATCATGTTTATATTATTCTGTGTTGAATTCTTACCCCCTGCGTATACACCCATTGAATGCCCTTGCTCGGCTCTGATCCAGTGGCCTTGACTTGTTAAATCTCGGGTTTCCGGCTGCTTGTGTGAGAAACTCGGCAATTTTTAGTCATGGATTGGGAGCTGGTATGTGTCACCTCACTCTGCAACAATTTTGACGTTTGCAGGTTAGATATAACCCGAGAAACTGTTACTCATTCGCATCATGTTTATATTTTTCTGTGTTGAATTCTTGCCCATGGCGTATACACCCATTGAATGCCCTTCCTCGGATCTGATTCAATAGCCTTAACTTGCTAAATATCGGGTTTCCGGCTGCTTCTGTGAGAAACTTGTCAATTTTTAGTCATGGATTGGGAGCTGGCAGGCATGTGTCGCCTCACTCTGCAACAATTTGACGTTTGCAGGTTAGATATAACCCGATAAACTGTTACTCATTTGCATCATGTTTATATTTTTCTGTATTGAATTCTTGCCTATTGCGTATACACCCATTGAATGCCCGTGCTCGGCTCTGATCCAGTGGCCTTGACGTGTTAAATCTCGGGATTCCGGTTGCTTCTGTGAGAAACTTGGCAATTTGTAGTCATGAATTGGGAGCTGGTATGTGTCACCTCACTCTGCAACAAGTTTGACGTTCGCAGGTTAGATATACATTCCCGAGAAAATGTTACTCATTCGCATCATGTTTATATTTTTCTGTGTTGAATTCTTACCCAGTGCGTATACACCCATTGAATGACCTTGCCCTTGATCCAGTGGCCTTGACTTGTTAAATCTCGGGATTCCGGTTGCTTCTGTGAGAAACTTGTCAATTTTTAGTCATATATTGGGAGCTGGTATGTGTCGCCTCACTCTTCAACAATTTGACGTTTGCAGGTTAGATATAACCCGAGAAAACGGTTACTCATTCGCATCATGTTTATATTATTCTGTGTTGAATTCTTACCCCCTGCGTATACACCCATTGAATGCCCTTGCTCGGCTCTGATCCAGTGGCCTTGACTTGTTAAATCTCGGGTTTCCGGCTGCTTGTGTGAGAAACTCGGCAATTTTTAGTCATGGATTGGGAGCTGGTATGTGTCACCTCACTCTGCAACAATTTGACGTTTGCAGGTTAGATATAACCCGAGAAACTGTTACTCATTCGCATCATGTTTATATTTTTCTGTGTTGAATTCTTGCCCATTGCGTATACACCCATTGAATGCCCTTCCTCGGCTCTGATTCAATAGCCTTAACTTGCTAAATATCGGGTTTCCGGCTGCTTCTGTGAGAAACTTGTCAATTTTTAGTCATGGATTGGGAGCTGGCAGGCATGTGTCGCCTCACTCTGCAACAATTTGACGTTTGCAGGTTAGATATAACCCGATAAACTGTTACTCATTTGCATCATGTTTATATTTTTCTGTGTTGAATTCTTGCCCATTGCGTATACACTCATTGAATGCCCTTGCTCGGCTCTGATCCAATGGCCTTGACTTGTTAAATCTCGGGATTCCGATTGCTTCTGTGGGAAACTTGGCAATGTTTAGTCATGATTTGGAGCTTGTATGTGTCGACTAACTCTTCAACAAGTTTGACGTTCGCAGGTTAGATATAACCCGAGAAAATATTACTCATTCGCATCATGTTTATATTTTTCTGTGTTGAATTCTTACCCAGTGCGTATATACCCATTGAATGACCTTGCCCTTGATCCAGTGGCCTTGACTTGTTAAATCTCGGGATTCCGGTTGCTTCTGTGAGAAACTTGTCAATTTTTAGTAATATATTGGGAGCTGGTATGTGTCGCCTCACTCTTCAACAATTTGACGTTTGCAGGTTAGATATAACCCGAGAAAACGGTTACTCATTCGCATCATGTTTATATTATTCTGTGTTGAATTCTTACCCCCTGCGTATACACCCATTGAATGCCCTTGCTCGGCTCTGATCCAGTGGCCTTGACTTGTTAAATCTCGGGTTTCCGGCTGCTTGTGTGAGAAACTCGGCAATTTTTAGTCATGGATTGGGAGCTGGTATGTGTCACCTCACTCTGCAACAATTTTGACGTTTGCAGGTTAGATATAACCCGAGAAACTGTTACTCATTCGCATCATGTTTATATTTTTCTGTGTTGAATTCTTGCCCATGGCGTATACACCCATTGAATGCCCTTCCTCGGATCTGATTCAATAGCCTTAACTTGCTAAATATCGGGTTTCCGGCTGCTTCTGTGAGAAACTTGTCAATTTTTAGTCATGGATTGGGAGCTGGCAGGCATGTGTCGCCTCACTCTGCAACAATTTGACGTTTGCAGGTTAGATATAACCCGATAAACTGTTACTCATTTGCATCATGTTTATATTTTTCTGTATTGAATTCTTGCCTATTGCGTATACACCCATTGAATGCCCGTGCTCGGCTCTGATCCAGTGGCCTTGACGTGTTAAATCTCGGGATTCCGGTTGCTTCTGTGAGAAACTTGGCAATTTGTAGTCATGAATTGGGAGCTGGTATGTGTCACCTCACTCTGCAACAAGTTTGACGTTCGCAGGTTAGATATATATTCCCGAGAAAATGTTACTCATTCGCATCATGTTTATATTTTTCTGTGTTGAATTCTTACCCAGTGCGTATACACCCATTGAATGACCTTGCCCTTGATCCAGTGGCCTTGACTTGTTAAATCTCGGGATTCCGGTTGCTTCTGTGAGAAACTTGTCAATTTTTAGTCATATATTGGGAGCTGGTATGTGTCGCCTCACTCTGCAACAATTTGACGTTTGCAGGTTAGATATAACCCGATAAACTGTTACTCATTTGCATCATGTTTATATTTTTCTGTGTTGAATTCTTGCCCATTGCGTATACACTCATTGAATGCCCTTGCTCGGCTCTGATCCAATGGCCTTGACTTGTTAAATCTCGGGATTCCGATTGCTTCTGTGGGAAACTTGGCAATGTTTAGTCATGATTTGGAGCTTGTATGTGTCGACTAACTCTTCAACAAGTTTGACGTTCGCAGGTTAGATATAACCCGAGAAAATATTACTCATTCGCATCATGTTTATATTTTTCTGTATTGAATTCTTGCCTATTGCGTATACACCCATTGAATGCCCTTGCTCGGCTCTGATCTAGTGGCCTTGACTTGTTAAATCTTGGGATTCCGGTTGCTTCTGTGAGAAACTTGTCAATTTTTGGTCATGGATTGGGAGCTGGTATGTGTCACCTCACTCTGCAACAATTTTGACGTTTGCAGGTTAGATATAACCCGAGAAACTGTTACTCATTCGCATCATGTTTATATTTTTCTGTGTTGAATTCTTGCCCATGGCGTATACACCCATTGAATGCCCTTCCTCGGCTCTGATTCAATAGCCTTAACTTGCTAAATATCGGGTTTCCGGCTGCTTCTGTGAGAAACTTGTCAATTTTTAGTCATGGATTGGGAGCTGGCAGGCATGTGTCGCCTCACTCTGCAACAATTTGACGTTTGCAGGTTAGATATAACCCGATAAACTGTTACTCATTTGCATCATGTTTATATTTGTCTGTGTTGAATTCTTGCCCATTGCGTATACACTCATTGAATGCCCTTGCTCGGCTCTGATCCAATGGCCTTGACTTGTTAAATCTCGGGATTCCGATTGCTTCTGTGGGAAACTTGGCAATGTTTAGTCATGATTTGGATCTTGTATGTGTCGACTAACTCTTCAACAAGTTTGACGTTCGCAGGTTAGATATAACCCGAGAAAATATTACTCATTCGCATCATGTTTATATTTTTCTGTATTGAATTCTTGCCTATTGCGTATACACCCATTGAATGCCCTTGCTCGGCTCTGATCTAGTGGCCTTGACTTGTTAAATCTTGGGATTCCGGTTGCTTCTGTGAGAAACTTGTCAATTTTTGGTCATGGATTGGGAGCTTGTAAGTGTCGACTCATTCTTCAACAAGTTCGCAGGTTAGATATAACCCGATAATATATTACTCATGCGCATCATGTTTATATTTTTCTGTGTTGAATTCTTGCCCAGTGCGTATACACCCATTGAATGCCCTTGCTCGGCTCTGATCCAGTGGCCTTGACTTGTTAAATTTCAGAATTCCGATTGCTTCTGTGGGAAACTTGGCAATGTTTAGTCATGATTTGGAGCTTGTATGTGTCGACTCACTCTTCAACAAGTTTGACGTTCGCAGGTTATATATAACCCGAGAAAATATTACTCATTCGCATCATGTTTATATTTTTCTGTATTGAATTCTTGCCTATTGCGTATACACTCATTGAATGCCCTTGCTCGGATCTGATCCAGTGGCCTTGACTTGTTACATCTCGGGATTCCGGTTGCTTCTGTGAGAAACTTGTCAATTTTTAGTCATGGATTGGGAGCTTGTATGTGTCGACTCACTCTTCAACAAGTTCGCAGGTTAGATATAACCCGAGAATATATTACTCATTCGCATCATGTTTATATTTTTCTGTATTGAATTCTTGCCCATTGCGTATACACTCATTGAATGCCCTTGCTCGGCTCTGATCCAATGGCCTTGACTTGTTAAATATCGGGATTCCGATTGCTTCTGTGGGAAACTTGGCAATGTTTAGTCATGATTTGGAGCTTGTATGTGTCGACTAACTCTTCAACAAGTTTGACGTTCGCAGGTTAGATATAACCCGAGAAAATATTACTCATTCGCATCATGTTTATATTTTTCTGTATTGAATTCTTGCCTATTGCGTATACACCCATTGAATGCCCGTGCTCGGCTCTGATCCAGTGGCCTTGACGTGTTAAATCTCGGGATTCCGGTTGCTTCTGTGAGAAACTTGGCAATTTGTAGTCATGAATTGGGAGCTGGTATGTGTCACCTCACTCTGCAACAAGTTTGACGTTCGCAGGTTAGATATACATTCCCGAGAAAATGTTACTCATTCGCATCATGTTTATATTTTTTCTGTGTTGAATTCTTACCCAGTGCGTATACACCTATTGAATGCCCTTGCCCTTGATCCAGTGGCATTGACTTGTTAAATCTCGGGATTCCGGTTGCTTCTGTGAGAAACTTGTCAATTTTTAGTCATATATTGGGAGCTGGTATGTGTCGCCTCACTCTTCAACAATTTGACGTTTGCAGGTTAGATATAACCCGAGAAAACGGTTACTCATTCGCATCATGTTTATATTATTCTGTGTTGAATTCTTACCCCCTGCGTATACACCCATTGAATGCCCTTGCTCGGCTCTGATCCAGTGGCCTTGACTTGTTAAATCTCGGGTTTCCGGCTGCTTGTGTGAGAAACTCGGCAATTTTTAGTCATGGATTGGGAGCTGGTATGTGTCACCTCACTCTGCAACAAGTTTGACGTTTGCAGGTTAGATATAACCCGAGAAAACGGTTACTCATTCGCATCATGTTTATATTATTCTGTGTTGAATTCTTACCCCCTGCGTATACACCCATTGAATGCCCTTCCTCGGCTCTGATTCAATAGCCTTAACTTGCTAAATATCGGGTTTCCGGCTGCTTCTGTGAGAAACTTGTCAATTTTTAGTCATGGATTGGGAGCTGGCAGGCATGTGTCGCCTCACTCTGCAACAATTTGACGTTTGCAGGTTAGATATAACCCGATAAACTGTTACTCATTTGCATCATGTTTATATTTGTCTGTGTTGAATTCTTGCCCATTGCGTATACACTCATTGAATGCCCTTGCTCGGCTCTGATCCAATGGCCTTGACTTGTTAAATCTCGGGATTCCGATTGCTTCTGTGGGAAACTTGGCAATGTTTAGTCATGATTTGGATCTTGTATGTGTCGACTAACTCTTCAACAAGTTTGACGTTCGCAGGTTAGATATAACCCGAGAAAATATTACTCATTCGCATCATGTTTATATTTTTCTGTATTGAATTCTTGCCTATTGCGTATACACCCATTGAATGCCCTTGCTCGGCTCTGATCTAGTGGCCTTGACTTGTTAAATCTTGGGATTCCGGTTGCTTCTGTGAGAAACTTGTCAATTTTTGGTCATGGATTGGGAGCTTGTAAGTGTCGACTCATTCTTCAACAAGTTCGCAGGTTAGATATAACCCGATAATATATTACTCATGCGCATCATGTTTATATTTGTCTGTGTTGAATTCTTGCCCAGTGCGTATACACCCATTGAATGCCCTTGCTCGGCTCTGATCCAGTGGCCTTGACTTGTTAAATTTCAGAATTCCGATTGCTTCTGTGGGAAACTTGGCAATGTTTAGTCATGATTTGGAGCTTGTATGTGTCGACTCACTCTTCAACAAGTTTGACGTTTGCAGGTTAGATATAACCCGAGAAACTGTTACTCATTCGCATCATGTTTATATTTTTCTGTGTTGAATTCTTTCCCAGTGCGTATACACCCATTAAATGCCCTTGCTCGGTTCCGATCCAGTGGCCTTAACTTGCTAAATCTCGGGATTCCGGTTGCTTCTGTGAGAAACGTGGCAATTTGTAGTCATGGATTGGGAGCTTGTATGTGTCACCTCACTCTGCAACAAGTTTGACGTTCGCAGGTTAGATATAACCCGATAAAAAGTTACTCATTCGCATCATGTTTATATTTTTCTGTGTTGAATTCTTGCCCATTGCGTATACACCCATTGAATGCCCTTACTCGGCTCTGATCCAGTGGCCTTGACTTGTTACATCTCGGGATTCCGGTTGCTTCTGTGAGAAACTTGTCAATTTTGAGTCACGTTTATATTTTTCTGTGTTGAATTTTTGCCCATTGCGTATACACCCATTGTATGCCGTTGCTCGGCTCTGATCCAGTGGCCTTGACTTGTTACATCTCGGGATTCCGGTTGCTTCTGTGAGAAACTTGTCAATTTTTAGTCATGGATTGGGAGCTGGTATGTATCGCCTCACTCTGCAACAATTTGACGTTTGCAGGTTAGATATAACTCGAGAAACTGTTACTCATTCGCATCATGTTTATATTTTTCTGTGTTGAATTCTTACCCAGTGCGTATACACCCATTGAATGACCTTGCCCTTGATCCAGTGGCCTTGACTTGTTAAATCTCGGGATTCCGGTTGCTTCTGTGAGAAACTTGTCAATTTTTTGTCATATATTGGGAGCTGGTATGTGTCGCCTCACTCTTCAACAATTTGACGTTTGCAGGTTAGATATAACCCGAGAAAACGGTTACTCATTCGCATCATGTTTATATTATTCTGTGTTGAATTCTTACCCCCTGCGTATACACCCATTAAATGCCCTTGCTCGGCTCTGATCCAAAGGCCTTCACTTGCTAAATCTCGGGTTTCCGGCTGCTTCTGTGAGAAACTTGTCAATTTTTAGTCATGGATTGGGAGCTGGTAGGTGTCGCCTCACTCTGCAACAATTTGACGTTCGCAGGTTAGATATAACCCGAGAAAACGGATATACTCATTCGCATCATGTTTATATTATTCTGTGTTGAATTCTTACCCAGTGCGTATACACCCATTGAATGCCCTTGCTCGGCTCTGATCCAGTGGCCTTGACTTGTTCAATCTCCGGATTCCGGTTGCTTCTGTGAGAAACTCGGCAATTTTTATTCATGGATTTGGAGCTGGTATGTGTCGCCTCACTCTGCAACAAGTTTGACGTTCGCAGATTAGATATAACCCGAGAAAATGTTACTCATTCGCGTCACGTTTATATTTTTCTGTGTTGAATTTTTGCCCATTGCGTATACACACATTGTATGCCGTTGCTCGGCTCTGATCCAGTGGCCTTGACTTGTTAAATCTCGGGATTCCGGTTGCTTATGTGAGAAACTTGGCAATTTGTAGTCATGAATTGGGAGCTGGTATGTGTAACCTCACTCTGCAACAAGTTTGACGTTCGCAGGTTAGATATAACCCGATAAAAAGTTACTCATTCGCATCATGTTTATATTTTTCTGTGTTGAATTCTTACCCAGTGCGTATACACCCATTAAATGCCCTTGCTCGGTTCGGATCCAGTGGCCTTAACTTGCTAAATCTCGTGATTCCGGCTGCTTGTGTGAGAAACTCGGAATTTTTTAGTCATGGATTGGGAGGTGGTATGTGTCGCCTCACTCTGCAACAATTTGACGTTTGCAGGTTAGATATAACCCGAGAAACTGTTACTCATTCGCATCATGTTTATATTATTCTGTGTTGAATTCTTGCCCATTGCGTATACACCCATTGAATGCCCTTGCTCGGCTCTGATCCAATGGCCTTGACTTGTTAAATCTCGGGTTTCCGGCTGCTGCTGTGAGAAACTCGGCAATTTTTAGTCATGGATTGGGAGCTGGTATGTGTCGCCTCACTCTGCAACAAGTTTAACGTTCGCAGATTAGATATAACCCGAGAAAATGTTACTCATTCGCGTCACGTTTATATTTTTCTGTGTTGAATTTTTGCCCATTGCGTATACACCCATTGTATGCCGTTGCTCGGCTCTGATCCAGTGGCCTTGACTTGTTAAATCTCGGGTTTCCGGCTGCTGCTGTGAGAAACTCGGCAATTTTTAGTCATGGATTGGGAGCTGGTATGTGTCGCCTCACTCTGCAACAAGTTTGACGTTCGCAGATTAGATATAACCCGAGAAAATGTTACTCATTTGCGTCACGTTTATATTTTTCTGTGTTGAATTTTTGCCCATTGCGTATACACCCATTGTATGCCGTTGCTCGGCTCTGATCCAGTGGCCTTGACTTGTTAAATATCGGGATTCCGGTTGCTTCTGTGAGAAACTTGGCAATTTGTAGTCATGAATTGGGAGCTGGTATGTGTAACCTCACTCTGCAACAAGTTTGACGTTCGCAGGTTAAATATAACCCGATAAAAAGTTACTCATTCGCATCATGTTTATATTTTTCTGTGTTGAATTCTTACCCAGTGCGTATACACCCATTAAATGCCCTTGCTCGGTTCCGATCCAGTGGCCTTAACTTGCTAAATCTCGGGTTTCCGGCTGCTTGTGTGAGAAACTCGGCATTTTTTAGTCATGGATTGGGAGCTGGTATGTGTCGCCTCCCTCTGCAACAATTTGACGTTTGCAGGTTAGATATAACCCGATAAAAAGTTACTCATTCGCATCATGTTTATATTTTTCTGTGTTGAATTCTTGCCCATTGCGTATACACTCATTGAATGCCCTTGCTCGGCTCTGATCCAATGGCCTTGACTTGTTAAATCTCGGGATTCCGATTGCTTCTGTGGGAAACTTGGCAATGTTTAGTCATGATTTGGATCTTGTATGTGTCGACTAACTCTTCAACAAGTTTGACGTTCGCAGGTTAGATATAACCCGAGAAAATGTTACTCATTCGCGTCACGTTTATATTTTTCTGTGTTGAATTTTTGCCCATTGCGTATACACCCATTGTATGCCGTTGCTCGGCTCTGATCCAGTGGCCTTGACTTGTTAAATCTCGGGTTTCCGGCTGCTGCTGTGAGAAACTCGGCAATTTTTAGTCATGGATTGGGAGCTGGTATGTGTCGCCTCACTCTGCAACAAGTTTGACGTTCGCAGATTAGATATAACCCGAGAAAATGTTACTCATTCGCGTCACGTTTATATTTTTCTGTGTTGAATTTTTGCCCATTGCGTATACACCCATTGTATGCCGTTGCTCGGCTCTGATCCAGTGGCCTTGACTTGTTAAATATCGGGATTCCGGTTGCTTCTGTGAGAAACTTGGCAATTTGTAGTCATGAATTGGGAGCTGGTATGTGTAACCTCACTCTGCAACAAGTTTGACGTTCGCAGGTTAAATATAACCCGATAAAAAGTTACTCATTCGCATCATGTTTATATTTTTCTGTGTTGAATTCTTACCCAGTGCGTATACACCCATTAAATGCCCTTGCTCGGTTCCGATCCAGTGGCCTTAACTTGCTAAATCTCGGGTTTCCGGCTGCTTGTGTGAGTAACTCGGCATTTTTTAGTCATGGATTGGGAGCTGGTATGTGTCGCCTCCCTCTGCAACAATTTGACGTTTGCAGGTTAGATATAACCCGATAAAAAGTTACTCATTCGCATCATGTTTATATTTTTCTGTGTTGAATTCTTGCCCATTGCGTATACACTCATTGAATGCCCTTGCTCGGCTCTGATCCAATGGCCTTGACTTGTTAAATCTCGGGATTCCGATTGCTTCTGTGGGAAACTTGGCAATGTTTAGTCATGATTTGGATCTTGTATGTGTCGACTAACTCTTCAACAAGTTTGACGTTCGCAGGTTAGATATAACCCGAGAAAATATTACTCATTCGCATCATGTTTATATTTTTCTGTATTGAATTCTTGCCTATTGCGTATACACCCATTGAATGCCCTTGCTCGGCTCTGATCTAGTGGCCTTGACTTGTTAAATCTTGGGATTCCGGTTGCTTCTGTGAGAAACTTGTCAATTTTTGGTCATGGATTGGGAGCTTGTAAGTGTCGACTCATTCTTCAACAAGTTCGCAGGTTAGATATAACCCGATAATATATTACTCATGCGCATCATGTTTATATTTGTCTGTGTTGAATTCTTGCCCAGTGCGTATACACCCATTGAATGCCCTTGCTCGGCTCTGATCCAGTGGCCTTGACTTGTTAAATTTCAGAATTCCGATTGCTTCTGTGGGAAACTTGGCAATGTTTAGTCATGATTTGGAGCTTGTATGTGTCGACTCACTCTTCAACAAGTTTGACGTTTGCAGGTTAGATATAACCCGAGAAACTGTTACTCATTCGCATCATGTTTATATTTTTCTGTGTTGAATTCTTTCCCAGTGCGTATACACCCATTAAATGCCCTTGCTCGGTTCCGATCCAGTGGCCTTAACTTGCTAAATCTCGGGATTCCGGTTGCTTCTGTGAGAAACGTGGCAATTTGTAGTCATGGATTGGGAGCTTGTATGTGTCACCTCACTCTGCAACAAGTTTGACGTTCGCAGGTTAGATATAACCCGATAAAAAGTTACTCATTCGCATCATGTTTATATTTTTCTGTGTTGAATTCTTGCCCATTGCGTATACACCCATTGAATGCCCTTACTCGGCTCTGATCCAGTGGCCTTGACTTGTTACATCTCGGGATTCCGGTTGCTTCTGTGAGAAACTTGTCAATTTTGAGTCACGTTTATATTTTTCTGTGTTGAATTTTTGCCCATTGCGTATACACCCATTGTATGCCGTTGCTCGGCTCTGATCCAGTGGCCTTGACTTGTTACATCTCGGGATTCCGGTTGCTTCTGTGAGAAACTTGTCAATTTTTAGTCATGGATTGGGAGCTGGTATGTATCGCCTCACTCTGCAACAATTTGACGTTTGCAGGTTAGATATAACTCGAGAAACTGTTACTCATTCGCATCATGTTTATATTTTTCTGTGTTGAATTCTTGCCCATTGCGTATACACCCATTAAATGCCCTTGCTCGGCTCTGATCCAAAGGCCTTCACTTGCTAAATCTCGGGTTTCCGGCTGCTTCTGTGAGAAACTTGTCAATTTTTAGTCATGGATTGGGAGCTGGTAGGTGTCGCCTCACTCTGCAACAATTTGACGTTCGCAGGTTAGATATAACCCGAGAAAACGGATATACTCATTCGCATCATGTTTATATTATTCTGTGTTGAATTCTTACCCAGTGCGTATACACCCATTGAATGCCCTTGCTCGGCTCTGATCCAGTGGCCTTGACTTGTTCAATCTCCGGATTCCGGTTGCTTCTGTGAGAAACTCGGCAATTTTTATTCATGGATTTGGAGCTGGTATGTGTCGCCTCACTCTGCAACAAGTTTGACGTTCGCAGATTAGATATAACCCGAGAAAATGTTACTCATTCGCGTCACGTTTATATTTTTCTGTGTTGAATTTTTGCCCATTGCGTATACACACATTGTATGCCGTTGCTCGGCTCTGATCCAGTGGCCTTGACTTGTTACATCTCGGGATTCCGGTTGCTTATGTGAGAAACTTGGCAATTTGTAGTCATGAATTGGGAGCTGGTATGTGTAACCTCACTCTGCAACAAGTTTGACGTTCGCAGGTTAGATATAACCCGATAAAAAGTTACTCATTCGCATCATGTTTATATTTTTCTGTGTTGAATTCTTACCCAGTGCGTATACACCCATTAAATGCCCTTGCTCGGTTCGGATCCAGTGGCCTTAACTTGCTAAATCTCGTGATTCCGGCTGCTTGTGTGAGAAACTCGGCAATTTTTAGTCATGGATTGGGAGGTGGTATGTGTCGCCTCACTCTGCAACAATTTGACGTTTGCAGGTTAGATATAACCCGAGAAACTGTTACTCATTCGCATCATGTTTATATTATTCTGTGTTGAATTCTTGCCCATTGCGTATACACCCATTGAATGCCCTTGCTCGGCTCTGATCCAATGGCCTTGACTTGTTAAATCTCGGGTTTCCGGCTGCTGCTGTGAGAAACTCGGCAATTTTTAGTCATGGATTGGGAGCTGGTATGTGTCGCCTCACTCTGCAACAAGTTTAACGTTCGCAGATTAGATATAACCCGAGAAAATGTTACTCATTCGCGTCACGTTTATATTTTTCTGTGTTGAATTTTTGCCCATTGCGTATACACCCATTGTATGCCGTTGCTCGGCTCTGATCCAGTGGCCTTGACTTGTTAAATCTCGGGTTTCCGGCTGCTGCTGTGAGAAACTCGGCAATTTTTAGTCATGGATTGGGAGCTGGTATGTGTCGCCTCACTCTGCAACAAGTTTGACGTTCGCAGATTAGATATAACCCGAGAAAATGTTACTCATTCGCGTCACGTTTATATTTTTCTGTGTTGAATTTTTGCCCATTGCGTATACACCCAGTGTATGCCGTTGCTCGGCTCTGATCCAGTGGCCTTGACTTGTTAAATATCGGGATTCCGGTTGCTTCTGTGAGAAACTTGGCAATTTGTAGTCATGAATTGGGAGCTGGTATGTGTAACCTCACTCTGCAACAAGTTTGACGTTCGCAGGTTAAATATAACCCGATAAAAAGTTACTCATTCGCATCATGTTTATATTTTTCTGTGTTGAATTCTTACCCAGTGCGTATACACCCATTAAATGCCCTTGCTCGGTTCCGATCCAGTGGCCTTAACTTGCTAAATCTCGGGTTTCCGGCTGCTTGTGTGAGTAACTCGGCATTTTTTAGTCATGGATTGGGAGCTGGTATGTGTCGCCTCCCTCTGCAACAATTTGACGTTTGCAGGTTAGATATAACCCGATAAAAAGTTACTCATTCGCATCATGTTTATATTTTTCTGTGTTGAATTCTTGCCCATTGCGTATACACTCATTGAATGCCCTTGCTCGGCTCTGATCCAATGTCCTTGACTTGTTAAATCTCGGGATTCCGATTGCTTCTGTGGGAAACTTGGCAATGTTTAGTCATGATTTGGATCTTGTATGTGTCGACTAACTCTTCAACAAGTTTGACGTTCGCAGGTTAGATATAACCCGAGAAAATATTACTCATTCGCATCATGTTTATATTTTTCTGTATTGAATTCTTGCCTATTGCGTATACACCCATTGAATGCCCTTGCTCGGCTCTGATCTAGTGGCCTTGACTTGTTAAATCTTGGGATTCCGGTTGCTTCTGTGAGAAACTTGTCAATTTTTGGTCAGGGATTGGGAGCTTGTAAGTGTCGACTCATTCTTCAACAAGTTCGCAGGTTAGATATAACCCGATAATATATTACTCATGCGCATCATGTTTATATTTGTCTGTGTTGAATTCTTGCCCAGTGCGTATACACCCATTGAATGCCCTTGCTCGGCTCTGATCCAGTGGCCTTGACTTGTTAAATTTCAGAATTCCGATTGCTTCTGTGGGAAACTTGGCAATGTTTAGTCATGATTTGGAGCTTGTATGTGTCGACTCACTCTTCAACAAGTTTGACGTTTGCAGGTTAGATATAACCCGAGAAACTGTTACTCATTCGCATCATGTTTATATTTTTCTGTGTTGAATTCTTTCCCAGTGCGTATACACCCATTAAATGCCCTTGCTCGGTTCCGATCCAGTGGCCTTAACTTGCTAAATCTCGGGATTCCGGTTGCTTCTGTGAGAAACGTGGCAATTTGTAGTCATGGATTGGGAGCTTGTATGTGTCACCTCACTCTGCAACAAGTTTGACGTTCGCAGGTTAGATATAACCCGATAAAAAGTTACTCATTCGCATCATGTTTATATTTTTCTGTGTTGAATTCTTGCCCATTGCGTATACACCCATTGAATGCCCTTACTCGGCTCTGATCCAGTGGCCTTGACTTGTTACATCTCGGGATTCCGGTTGCTTCTGTGAGAAACTTGTCAATTTTGAGTCACGTTTATATTTTTCTGTGTTGAATTTTTGCCCATTGCGTATACACCCATTGTATGCCGTTGCTCGGCTCTGATCCAGTGGCCTTGACTTGTTACATCTCGGGATTCCGGTTGCTTCTGTGAGAAACTTGTCAATTTTTAGTCATGGATTGGGAGCTGGTATGTATCGCCTCACTCTGCAACAATTTGACGTTTGCAGGTTAGATATAACTCGAGAAACTGTTACTCATTCGCATCATGTTTATATTTGTCTGTGTTGAATTCTTGCCCATTGCGTATACACCCATTAAATGCCCTTGCTCGGCTCTGATCCAAAGGCCTTCACTTGCTAAATCTCGGGTTTCCGGCTGCTTCTGTGAGAAACTTGTCAATTTTTAGTCATGGATTGGGAGCTGGTAGGTGTCGCCTCACTCTGCAACAATTTGACGTTCTCAGGTTAGATATAACCCGAGAAAACGGATATACTCATTCGCATCATGTTTATATTATTCTGTGTTGAATTCTTACCCAGTGCGTATACACCCATTGAATGCCCTTGCTCGGCTCTGATCCAGTGGCCTTGACTTGTTCAATCTCCGGATTCCGGTTGCTTCTGTGAGAAACTCGGCAATTTTTATTCATGGATTTGGAGCTGGTATGTGTCGCCTCACTCTGCAACAAGTTTGACGTTCGCAGATTAGATATAACCCGAGAAAATGTTACTCATTCGCGTCACGTTTATATTTTTCTGTGTTGAATTTTTGCCCATTGCGTATACACACATTGTATGCCGTTGCTCGGCTCTGATCCAGTGGCCTTGACTTGTTAAATCTCGGGATTCCGGTTGCTTATGTGAGAAACTTGGCAATTTGTAGTCATGAATTGGGAGCTGGTATGTGTAACCTCACTCTGCAACAAGTTTGACGTTCGCAGGTTAGATATAACCCGATAAAAAGTTACTCATTCGCATCATGTTTATATTTTTCTGTGTTGAATTCTTACCCAGTGCGTATACACCCATTAAATGCCCTTGCTCGGTTCGGATCCAGTGGCCTTAACTTGCTAAATCTCGTGATTCCGGCTGCTTGTGTGAGAAACTCGGCAATTTTTAGTCATGGATTGGGAGGTGGTATGTGTCGCCTCACTCTGCAACAATTTGACGTTTGCAGGTTAGATATAACCCGAGAAACTGTTACTCATTCGCATCATGTTTATATTATTCTGTGTTGAATTCTTGCCCATTGCGTATACACCCATTGAATGCCCTTGCTCGGCTCTGATCCAATGGCCTTGACTTGTTAAATCTCGGGTTTCCGGCTGCTGCTGTGAGAAACTCGGCAATTTTTAGTCATGGATTGGGAGCTGGTATGTGTCGCCTCACTCTGCAACAAGTTTAACGTTCGCAGATTAGATATAACCCGAGAAAATGTTACTCATTCGCGTCACGTTTATATTTTTCTGTGTTGAATTTTTGCCCATTGCGTATACACCCATTGTATGCCGTTGCTCGGCTCTGATCCAGTGGCCTTGACTTGTTAAATCTCGGGTTTCCGGCTGCTGCTGTGAGAAACTCGGCAATTTTTAGTCATGGATTGGGAGCTGGTATGTGTCGCCTCACTCTGCAACAAGTTTGACGTTCGCAGATTAGATATAACCCGAGAAAATGTTACTCATTCGCGTCACGTTTATATTTTTCGGTGTTGAATTTTTGCCCATTGCGTATACACCCATTGTATGCCGTTGCTCGGCTCTGATCCAGTGGCCTTGACTTGTTAAATATCGGGATTCCGGTTGCTTCTGTGATAAACTTGGCAATTTGTAGTCATGAATTGGGAGCTGGTATGTGTAACCTCACTCTGCAACAAGTTTGACGTTCGCAGGTTAGATATAACCCGATAAAAAGTTACTCATTCGCATCATGTTTATATTTTTCTGTGTTGAATTCTTACCCAGTGCGTATACACCCATTAAATGCCCTTGCTCGGTTCGGATCCAGTGGCCTTAACTTGCTAAATCTCGTGATTCCGGCTGCTTGTGTGAGAAACTCGGCAATTTTTAGTCATGGATTGGGAGGTGGTATGTGTCGCCTCACTCTGCAACAATTTGACGTTTGCAGGTTAGATATAACCCGAGAAACTGTTACTCATTCGCATCATGTTTATATTATTCTGTGTTGAATTCTTGCCCATTGCGTATACACCCATTGAATGCCCTTGCTCGGCTCTGATCCAATGGCCTTGACTTGTTAAATCTCGGGTTTCCGGCTGCTGCTGTGAGAAACTCGGCAATTTTTAGTCATGGATTGGGAGCTGGTATGTGTCGCCTCACTCTGCAACAAGTTTAACGTTCGCAGATTAGATATAACCCGAGAAAATGTTACTCATTCGCGTCACGTTTATATTTTTCTGTGTTGAATTTTTGCCCATTGCGTATACACCCATTGTATGCCGTTGCTCGGCTCTGATCCAGTGGCCTTGACTTGTTAAATCTCGGGTTTCCGGCTGCTGCTGTGAGAAACTCGGCAATTTTTAGTCATGGATTGGGAGCTGGTATGTGTCGCCTCACTCTGCAACAAGTTTGACGTTCGCAGATTAGATATAACCCGAGAAAATGTTACTCATTCGCGTCACGTTTATATTTTTCGGTGTTGAATTTTTGCCCATTGCGTATACACCCATTGTATGCCGTTGCTCGGCTCTGATCCAGTGGCCTTGACTTGTTAAATATCGGGATTCCGGTTGCTTCTGTGATAAACTTGGCAATTTGTAGTCATGAATTGGGAGCTGGTATGTGTAACCTCACTCTGCAACAAGTTTGACGTTCGCAGGTTAAATATAACCCGATAAAAAGTTACTCATTCGCATCATGTTTATATTTTTCTGTGTTGAATTCTTACCCAGTGCGTATACACCCATTAAATGCCCTTGCTCGGTTCCGATCCAGTGGCCTTAACTTGCTAAATCTCGGGTTTCCGGCTGCTTGTGTGAGAAACTCGGCATTTTTTAGTCATGGATTGGGAGCTGGTATGTGTCGCCTCCCTCTGCAACAATTTGACGTTTGCAGGTTAGATATAACCCGATAAAAAGTTACTCATTCGCATCATGTTTATATTTTTCTGTGTTGAATTCTTGCCCATTGCGTATACACCCATTGAATGCCCTTGCTCGGCTCTGATCCAGTGGCCTTGACTTGTTACATCTCGGGATTCCGGTTGCTTCTGTGAGAAACTTGTCAATTTTTAGTCATGGATTGGGAGCTGGTATGTGTCGCCTCACTCTGCAACAATTTGACGTTTGCAGGTTAGATATAACCCGAGAAACTGTTACTCATTTGCATCAAGTTTATATTTTTCTGTGTTGAAATCTTGCCCATTGCGTATACACCCATTGAATGCCCTTACTCGGCTCTGGTCCAATAGCCTTAACTTGCTAAATATCGGGTTTCCGGCTGCTTCTGTGAGAAACTTGTCAATTTTTAGTCATGGATTGGGAGCTGGTATGTGTCGCCTCACTCTGCAACAATTTGACGTTTGCAGGTTAGATATAACCCGAGAAACTGTTACTCATTCGCATCAAGTTTATATTTTTCTGTGTTGAATTCTTGCCCATTGCGTATACACCCATTGAATGCCCTTACTCGGCTCTGGTCCAATAGCCTTAACTTGCTAACTATCGGGTTTGCGGCTGCTTCTGTGAGAAACTTGTCATTTTTTAGTCATGGATTGGGAGCTGGTATGTGTCGCCTCACTCTGCAACAATTTGACGTTTGCAGGTTAGATATAACCCGAGAAACTGTTACTCATTCGCATCATGTTTATATTTTTATGTGTTGAATTCTTGCCCATTGCGTATACACCCATTGAATGTCCTTGCTCGGCTCTGATCCAATGGCCTTGACTTGTTACATCTCGGGATTCCGGTTGCTTCTGTGAGAAACTTGTCAATTTTTAGTCATGGATTGGGAGCTGGTATGTGTCGCCTCACTCTGCAACAATTTGACGTTTGCAGGTTAGATATAACTCGAGAAACTGTTACTCATTCGCATCATGTTTATATTTTTCTGTGTTGAATTCTTACCCCCTGCCTATACACCCATTGAATGCCCTTGCTCGGCTCTGATCCAGTGGCTTTGACTTGTTAAATCTCGGGTTTCCGGCTGCTTGTGTGAGAAACTCGGCAATTGTTTGTCATGGATTGGGAGCTGGTATGTGTCGCCTCACTCTGCAACAATTTGACGTTTGCAGGTGGTTAGATATAACCCGAGAAACTGTTACTCATTCGCATCATGTTTATATTATTCTGTGTTGAATTCTTGCCCATTGCGTATACACCCATTGAATGCCCTTGCTCGGCTCTGATCCAATGGCCTTGACTTGTTAAATCTCGGGTTTCCGGCTGCTGCTGTAAGAAACTCGGCAATTTTTAGTCATGGATTGGGAGCTGGTATGTGTCGCCTCACTCTGCAACAAGTTTGACGTTCGCAGATTAGATATAACCGGAGAAAATGTTACTCATTCGCGTCACGTTTATATTTTTCTGTGTTGAATTTTTGCCCATTGCGTATACACCCATTAAATGCCCTTGCTCGGATCGGATCCAGTGGCCTTAACTTGCTAAATCTCGGGATTCCGGTTGCTTCTGTGAGAAACTTGTCAATTGTTAGTCTTGGATTGGGAGCTGGTAGGTGTCGCTTCACTCTGCAACAATCTGACGTTTGCAGGTTAGATATAACCCGAGAAACAGTTACTCATTTGCATCATGTTTATATTTTTATGTGTTGAATTCTTGCCCATTGCGTATACACCCATTGAATGCCCTTACTCGGCTCTGGTCCAATAGCCTTAACTTGCTAAATATCGGGTTTCCGGCTGCTTCTGTGAGACACTTGTCAATTTTTAGTCATGGATTGGGAGCTGGTATGTGTCGCCTCACTCTGCAACAATTTGATGTTTGCAGGTTAGATATAACCCGATAAACTGTTACTCATTCGCATCAAGTTTATATTTTTCTGTGTGGAATTCTTGCCCATTGCGTATACACCCATTGAATGCCCTTACTCGGCTTTGGTCCAATAGCCTTAACTTGCTAAATATCGGGTTTCCGGCTGCTTCTGTGAGAAACTCGGCAATTTTTTGTCATGGATTGGGAGCTGGTATGTGTCGCCTCACTCTGCAACAATTTGACGTTTGCAGGTTAGATATAACCCGAGAAACTGTTACTCATTCGCATCATGTTTATATTATTCTGTGTTGAATTCTTGCCCATTGCGTATACACCCATTGAATGCCCTTGCTCGGCTCTGATCCAATGGCCTTGACTTGTTAAATCTCGGGTTTCCGGCTGCTGCTGTGAGAAACTCGGCAATTTTTAGTCATGGATTGGGAGCTGGTATGTGTCGCCTCACTCTTCAACAAGTTTGACGTTCGCAGATTAGATATAACCCGAGAAAATGTTACTCATTCGCGTCACGTTTATATTTTTCTGTGTTGAATTTTTGCCCATTGCGTATACACCCATTGTATGCCGTTGCTCGGCTCTGATCCAGTGGCCTTGACTTGTTACATCTCGGGATTCCGGTTGCTTCTGTGAGAAACTTGTCAATTTTTAGTCATGGATTGGGAGCTGGTATGTGTCGCCTCACTGTGCAACAATTTGACGTTTGCAGGTTAGATATAACCCGAGAAACTGTTACTCATTTGCATCAAGTTTATATTTCTCTGTGTTGAATTCTTGCCCATTGCGTATACACCCATTGAATGCCCTTACTCGGCTCTGGTCCAATAGCCTTAACTTGCTAAATATCGGGTTTCCGGCTGCTTCTGTGAGAAACTTGTCAATTTTTAGTCATGGATTGGGAGCTGGTATGTGTCGCCTCACTCTGCAACAATTTGACGTTTGCAGGTTAGATATAACCCGAGAAACTGTTACTAATTCGCATCAAGTTTATATGTTTCTGTGTTGAATTCTTGCCCATTGCGTATACACCTATTGAATGCCCTTACTCGGCTCTGGTCCAATAGCCTTAACTTGCTAAATATCGGGATTCCGGCTGCTTCTGTGAGAAACTCGGCAATTTTTTGTCATGGATGGGGAGCTGGTATGTGTCGCCTCACTCTGCAACAATTTGACGTTTGCAGGTTAGATATAACCCGAGAAACTGTTACTCATTCGCATCATGTTTATATTATTCTGTGTTGAATTCTTGCCCATTGCGTATACACCCATTGAATGCCCTTGCTCGGCTCTGATCCAATGGCCTTGACTTGTTAAATCTCGGGTTTCCGGCTGCTGCTGTGAGAAACTCGGCAATTTTTAGTCATGGATTGGGAGCTGGTATGTGTCGCCTCACTCTTCAACAAGTTTGACGTTCGCAGATTAGATATAACGCGAGAAAATGTTACTCATTCGCGTCACGTTTATATTTTTCTGTGTTGAATTTTTGCCCATTGCGTATACACCCATTGAATGCCCTTACTCGGCTCTGGTCCAATAGCCTTAACTTGCTAAATATCGGGTTTCCGGCTGCTTCTGTGAGAAACTTGTCAATTTTTAGTCATGGATTGGGAGCTGGTATGTGTCGCCTCACTCTGCAACAATTTGACGTTTGCAGGTTAGATATAACCCGATAAACTGTTACTCATTCGCATCAAGTTTATATTTCTCTGTGTTGAATTCTTGCCCATTGCGTATACACCCATTGAATGCCCTTACTCGGCTCTGGTCCAATAGCCTTAACTTGCTAAATATCGGGTTTGCGGCTGCTTCTGTGAGAAACTTGTCATTTTTTAGTCATGGATTGGGAGCTGGTATGTGTCGCCTCACTCTGCAACAATTTGACGTTTGCAGGTTAGATATAACCCGAGAAACTGTTACTCATTCGCATCATGTTTATATTTTTATGTGTTGAATTCTTGCCCATTGCGTATACACCCATTGAATGTCCTTGCTCGGCTCTGATCCAATGGCCTTGACTTGTTACATCTCGGGATTCCGGTTGCTTCTGTGAGAAACTTGTCAATTTTTAGTCATGGATTGGGAGCTGGTATGTGTCGCCTCACTCTGCAACAATTTGACGTTTGCAGGTTAGATATAACTCGAGAAACTGTTACTCATTCGCATCATGTTTATATTTTTCTGTGTTGAATTCTTACCCCCTGCCTATACACCCATTGAATGCCCTTGCTCGGCTCTGAACAGTGGCTTTGACTTGTTAAATCTCGGGTTTCCGGCTGCTTGTGTGAGAAACTCGGCAATTGTTTGTCATGGATTGGGAGCTGGTATGTGTCGCCTCACTCTGCAACAATTTGACGTTTGCAGGTGGTTGGATATAACCCGAGAAACTGTTACTCATTCGCATCATGTTTATATTATTCTGTGTTGAATTCTTGCCCATTGCGTATACACCCATTGAATGCCCTTGCTCGGCTCTGATCCAATGGCCTTGACTTGTTAAATCTCGGGTTTCCGGCTGCTGCTGTAAGAAACTCGGCAATTTTTAGTCATGGATTGGGAGCTGGTATGTGTCGCCTCACTCTGCAACAAGTTTGACGTTCGCAGATTAGATATAACCGGAGAAAATGTTACTCATTCGCGTCACGTTTATATTTTTCTGTGTTTAATTTTTGCCCATTGCGTATACACCCATTAAATGCCCTTGCTCGGATCGGATCCAGTGGCCTTAACTTGCTAAATCTCGGGATTCCGGTTGCTTCTGTGAGAAACTTGTCAATTGTTAGTCTTGGATTGGGAGCTGGTAGGTGTCGCTTCACTCTGCAACAATCTGACGTTTGCAGGTTAGATATAACCCGAGAAACAGTTACTCATTTGCATCATGTTTATATTTTTATGTGTTGAATTCTTGCCCATTGCGTATACACCCATTGAATGCCCTTACTCGGCTCTGGTCCAATAGCCTTAACTTGCTAAATATCGGGTTTCCGGCTGCTTCTGTGAGACACTTGTCAATTTTTAGTCATGGATTGGGAGCTGGTATGTGTCGCCTCACTCTGCAACAATTTGATGTTTGCAGGTTAGATATAACCCGATAAACTGTTACTCATTCGCATCAAGTTTATATTTTTCTGTGTGGAATTCTTGCCCATTGCGTATACACCCATTGAATGCCCTTACTCGGCTTTGGTCCAATAGCCTTAACTTGCTAAATATCGGATTTCCGGCTGCTTCTGTGAGAAACTCGGCAATTTTTTGTCATGGATTGGGAGCTGGTATGTGTCGCCTCACTCTGCAACAATTTGACGTTTGCAGGTTAGATATAACCCGAGAAACTGTTACTCATTCGCATCATGTTTATATTATTCTGTGTTGAATTCTTGCCCATTGCGTATACACCCATTGAATGCCCTTGCTCGGCTCTGATCCAATGGCCTTGACTTGTTAAATCTCGGGTTTCCGGCTGCTGCTGTGAGAAACTCGGCAATTTTTAGTCATGGATTGGGAGCTGGTATGTGTCGCCTCACTCTTCAACAAGTTTGACGTTCGCAGATTAGATATAACCCGAGAAAATGTTACTCATTCGCGTCACGTTTATATTTTTCTGTGTTGAATTTTTGCCCATTGCGTATACACCCATTGTATGCCGTTGCTCGGCTCTGATCCAGTGGCCTTGACTTGTTACATCTCGGGATTCCGGTTGCTTCTGTGAGAAACTTGTCAATTTTTAGTCATGGATTGGGAGCTGGTATGTGTCGCCTCACTGTGCAACAATTTGACGTTTGCAGGTTAGATATAACCCGAGAAACTGTTACTCATTTGCATCAAGTTTATATTTCTCTGTGTTGAATTCTTGCCCATTGCGTATACACCCATTGAATGCCCTTACTCGGCTCTGGTCCAATAGCCTTAACTTGCTAAATATCGGGTTTCCGGCTGCTTCTGTGAGAAACTTGTCAATTTTTAGTCATGGATTGGGAGCTGGTATGTGTCGCCTCACTCTGCAACAATTTGACGTTTGCAGGTTAGATATAACCCGAGAAACTGTTACTAATTCGCATCAAGTTTATATGTTTCTGTGTTGAATTCTTGCCCATTGCGTATACACCTATTGAATGCCCTTACTCGGCTCTGGTCCAATAGCCTTAACTTGCTAAATATCGGGATTCCGGCTGCTTCTGTGAGAAACTCGGCAATTTTTTGTCATGGATGGGGAGCTGGTATGTGTCGCCTCACTCTGCAACAATTTGACGTTTGCAGGTTAGATATAACCCGAGAAACTGTTACTCATTCGCATCATGTTTATATTATTCTGTGTTGAATTCTTGCCCATTGCGTATACACCCATTGAATGCCCTTGCTCGGCTCTGATCCAATGGCCTTGACTTGTTAAATCTCGGGTTTCCGGCTGCTGCTGTGAGAAACTCGGCAATTTTTAGTCATGGATTGGGAGCTGGTATGTGTCGCCTCACTCTTCAACAAGTTTGACGTTCGCAGATTAGATATAACGCGAGAAAATGTTACTCATTCGCGTCACGTTTATATTTTTCTGTGTTGAATTTTTGCCCATTGCGTATACACCCATTGAATGCCCTTACTCGGCTCTGGTCCAATAGCCTTAACTTGCTAAATATCGGGTTTCCGGCTGCTTCTGTGAGAAACTTGTCAATTTTTAGTCATGGATTGGGAGCTGGTATGTGTCGCCTCACTCTGCAACAATTTGACGTTTGCAGGTTAGATATAACCCGAGAAACTGTTACTAATTCGCATCAAGTTTATATGTTTCTGTGTTGAATTCTTGCCCATTGCGTATACACCTATTGAATGCCCTTACTCGGCTCTGGTCCAATAGCCTTAACTTGCTAAATATCGGGTTTCCGGCTGCTTCTGTGAGAAACTCGGCAATTTTTAGTCATGGATTGGGAGCTGGTATGTGTCGCCTCACTCTGCAACAATTTGATGTTTGCAGGTTAGATATAACCCGATAAACTGTTACTCATTCGCATCAAGTTTATATTTTTCTGTGTGGAATTCTTGCCCATTGCGTATACACCCATTGAATGCCCTTACTCGGCTTTGGTCCAATAGCCTTAACTTGCTAAATATCGGGTTTCCGGCTGCTTCTGTGAGAAACTCGGCAATTTTTTGTCATGGATTGGGAGCTGGTATGTGTCGCCTCACTCTGCAACAATTTGACGTTTGCAGGTTAGATATAACCCGAGAAACTGTTACTCATTCGCATCATGTTTATATTATTCTGTGTTGAATTCTTGCCCATTGCGTATACACCCATTGAATGCCCTTGCTCGGCTCTGATCCAATGGCCTTGACTTGTTAAACCTCGGGTTTCCGGCTGCTGCTGTGAGAAACTCGGCAATTTTTAGTCATGGATTGGGAGCTGGTATGTGTCGCCTCACTCTTCAACAAGTTTGACGTTCGCAGATTAGATATAACCCGAGAAAATGTTACTCATTCGCGTCACGTTTATATTTTTCTGTGTGGAATTTTTGCCCATTGCGTATACACCCATTGTATGCCGTTGCTCGGCTCTGATCCAGTGGCCTTGACTTGTTACATCTCGGGATTCCGGTTGCTTCTGTGAGAAACTTGTCAATTTTTAGTCATGGATTGGGAGCTGGTATGTGTCGCCTCACTCTGCAACAATTTGACGTTTGCAGGTTAGATATAACCTGAGAAACTGTTACTCATTTGCATCAAGTTTATATTTCTCTGTGTTGAATTCTTGCCCATTGCGTATACACCCATTGAATGCCCTTACTCGGCTCTGGTCCAATAGCCTTAACTTGCTAAATATCGGGTTTCCGGCTGCTTCTGTGAGAAACTCGGCAATTTTTTGTCATGGATGGGGAGCTGGTATGTGTCGCCTCACTCTGCAACAATTTGACGTTTGCAGGTTAGATATAACCCGAGAAACTGTTACTCATTCGCATCATGTTTATATTATTCTGTGTTGAATTCTTGCCCATTGCGTATACACCCATTGAATGCCCTTGCTCGGCTCTGATCCAATGGCCTTGACTTGTTAAATCTCGGGTTTCCGGCTGCTGCTGTGAGAAACTCGGCAATTTTTAGTCATGGATTGGGAGCTGGTATGTGTCGCCTCACTCTTCAACAAGTTTGACGTTCGCAGATTAGATATAACCCGAGAAAATGTTACTCATTCGCGTCACGTTTATATTTTTCTGTGGGGAATTTTTGCCCATTGCGTATACACCCATTGTATGCCGTTGCTCGGCTCTGATCCAGTGGCCTTGACTTGTTACATCTCGGGATTCCGGTTGCTTCTGTGAGAAACTTGTCAATTTTTAGTCATGGATTGGGAGCTGGTATGTGTCGCCTCACTCTGCAACAATTTGACGTTTGCAGGTTAGATATAACCCGAGAAACTGTTACTCATATCCATCAAGTTTATATTTCTCTGTGTTGAACTCTTGCCCAATTGCGTATACACCCATTGAATGCCCTTACTCGGCTCCGGTCCAATAGCCTTAACTTGCTAAATATCGGGTTTCCGGCTGCTTCTGTGAGAAACTTGTCAATTTTTAGTCATGGATTGGGAGCTGGTATGTGTCGCCTCACTCTGCAACAATTTGACGTTTGCAGGTTAGATATAACCCGAGAAACTGTTACTAATTCGCATCAAGTTTATATGTTTCTGTGTTGAATTCTTGCCCATTGCGTATACACCAATTGAATGCCCTTACTCGGCTCTGGT
This sequence comes from Crossaster papposus, assembly GCA_037893245.1. NCBI lineage: Eukaryota > Metazoa > Echinodermata > Asteroidea > Velatida > Solasteridae > Crossaster > Crossaster papposus. Next base: position 1,080,693 of record JBAIAA010000124.1, on the reverse strand, counting down.
CCAATAGCCTTAACTTGCTAAATATCGGGTTTCCGGCTGCTTCTGTGAGAAACTCGGCAATTTGTTGTCATGGATTGGGAGCTGGTATGTGTCGCCTCACTCTGCAACAATTTGACGTTTGCAGGTTAGATATAACCCGAGAAACTGTTACTCATTCGCATCATGTTTATATTATTCTGTGTTGAATTCTTGCCCATTGCGTATACACCCATTGAATACCCTTGCTCGGCTCTGATCCAATGGCCTTGACTTGTTAAATCTCGGGTTTCCGGCTGCTGCTGTGAGAAACTCGGCAATTTTTAGTCATGGATTGGGAGCTGGTATGTGTCGCCTCACTCTTCAACAAGTTTGACGTTCGCAGATTAGATATAACCCGAGAAAATGTTACTCATTCGCGTCACGTTTATATTTTTCTGTGTTGAATTTTTGCCCATTGCGTATACACCCATTGTATGCCGTTGCTCGGCTCTGATCCAGTGGCCTTGACTTGTTACATCTCGGGATTCCGGTTGCTTCTGTGAGAAACTTGTCAATTTTTAGTCATGGATTGGGAGCTTGTATGTGTCGCCTCACTCTGCAACAATTTGACGTTTGCAGGTTAGATATAACCCGAGAAACTGTTACTCATTTGCATCAAGTTTATATTTCTCTGTGTTGAATTCTTGCCCATTGCGTATACACCCATTGAATGCCCTTACTCGGCTCTGGTCCAAAAGCCTTAACTTGCTAAATATCGGGTTTCCGGCTGCTTCTGTGAGAAACTTGTCAATTTTTAGTCATGGATTGGGAGCTGGTATGTGTCGCCTCACTCTGCAACAATTTGACGTTTGCAGGTTAGATATAACCCGAGAAACTGTTACTAATTCGCATCAAGTTTATATGTTTCTGTGTTGAATTCTTGCCCATTGCGTATACACCTATTGAATGCCCTTACTCGGCTCTGGTCCAATAGCCTTAACTTGCTAAATATCGGGTTTCCGGCTGCTTCTGTGAGAAACTCGGCAATTTTTAGTCATGGATTGGGAGCTGGTATGTGTCGCCTCACTCTGCAACAATTTGATGTTTGCAGGTTAGATATAACCCGATAAACTGTTACTCATTCGCATCAAGTTTATATTTTTCTGTGTGGAATTCTTGCCCATTGCGTATACACCCATTGAATGCCCTTACTCGGCTTTGGTCCAATAGCCTTAACTTGCTAAATATCGGGTTTCCGGCTGCTTCTGTGAGAAACTCGGCAATTTTTTGTCATGGATTGGGAGCTGGTATGTGTCGCCTCACTCTGCAACAATTTGACGTTTGCAGGTTAGATATAACCCGAGAAACTGTTACTCATTCGCATCATGTTTATATTATTCTGTGTTGAATTCTTGCCCATTGCGTATACACCCATTGAATGCCCTTACTCGGCTCTGGTCCAATGGCCTTGACTTGTTAAATCTCGGGTTTCCGGCTGCTGCTGTGAGAAACTTGTCAATTTTTAGTCATGGATTGGGAGCTGGTATGTGTCGCCTCACTCTGCAACAATTTGACGTTTGCAGGTTAGATATAACCCGAGAAACTGTTACTAATTCGCATCAAGTTTATATGTTTCTGTGTTGAATTCTTGCCCATTGCGTATACACCTATTGAATGCCCTTACTCGGCTCTGGTCCAATAGCCTTAACTTGCTAAATATCGGGTTTCCGGCTGCTTCTGTGAGAAACTCGGCAATTTTTTGTCATGGATGGGGAGCTGGTATGTGTCGCCTCACTCTGCAACAATTTGACGTTTGCAGGTTAGATATAACCCGAGAAACTGTTACTCATTCGCATCATGTTTATATTATTCTGTGTTGAATTCTTGCCCATTGCGTATACACCCATTGAATGCCCTTGCTCGGCTCTGATCCAATGGCCTTGACTTGTTAAATCTCGGGTTTCCGGCTGCTGCTGTGAGAAACTCGGCAATTTTTAGTCATGGATTGGGAGCTGGTATGTGTCGCCTCACTCTTCAACAAGTTTGACGTTCGCAGATTAGATATAACCCGAGAAAATGTTACTCATTCGCGTCACGTTTATATTTTTCTGTGTTGAATTTTTGCCCATTGCGTATACACCCATTGTATGCCGTTGCCCGGCTCTGATCCAGTGGCCTTGACTTGTTACATCTCGGGATTCCGGTTGCTTCTGTGAGAAACTTGTCAATTTTTAGTCATGGATTGGGAGCTTGTATGTGTCGCCTCACTCTGCAACAATTTGACGTTTGCAGGTTAGATATAACCCGAGAAACTGTTACTCATTTGCATCAAGTTTATATTTCTCTGTGTTGAATTCTTGCCCATTGCGTATACACCCATTGAATGCCCTTACTCGGCTCTGGTCCAATAGCCTTAACTTGCTAAATATCGGGTTTCCGGCTGCTTCTGTGAGAAACTTGTCAATTTTTAGTCATGGATTGGGAGCTGGTATGTGTCGCCTCACTCTGCAACAATTTGACGTTTGCAGGTTAGATATAACCCGAGAAACTGTTACTCATTCGCATCATGTTTATATTATTCTGTGTTGAATTATTGCCCATTGCGTATACACCTATTGAATGCCCTTACTCGGCTCTGGTCCAATAGCCTTAACTTGCTAAATATCGGGTTTCCGGCTGCTTCTGTGAGAAACTCGGCAATTTTTTGTCATGGATTGGGAGCTGGTATGTGTCGCCTCACTCTGCAACAATTTGACGTTTGCAGGTTAGATATAACCCGAGAAACTGTTACTCATTCGCATCATGTTTATATTATTCTGTGTTGAATTCTTGCCCATTGCGTATACACCCTTTGAATGCCCTTGCTCGGCTCTGATCCAATGGCCTTGACTTGTTAAATCTCGGGTTTCCGGCTGCTGCTGTGAGAAACTCGGCAATTTTTAGTCATGGATTGGGAGCTGGTATGTGTCGCCTCACTCTTCAACAAGTTTGACGTTCGCAGATTAGATATAACGCGAGAAAATGTTACTCATTCGCGTCACGTTTATATTTTTCTGTGTTGAATTTTTGCCCATTGCGTATACACCCATTGAATGCCCTTACTCGGCTCTGGTCCAATAGCCTTAACTTGCTAAATATCGGGTTTCCGGCTGCTTCTGTGAGAAACTTGTCAATTTTTAGTCATGGATTGGGAGCTGGTATGTGTCGCCTCACTCTGCAACAATTTGACGTTTGCAGGTTAGATATAACCCGAGAAACTGTTACTAATTCGCATCAAGTTTATATGTTTCTGTGTTGAATTCTTGCCCATTGCGTATACACCTATTGAATGCCCTTACTCGGCTCTGGTCCAATAGCCTTAACTTGCTAAATATCGGGTTTCCGGCTGCTTCTGTGAGAAACTCGGCAATTTTTAGTCATGGATTGGGAGCTGGTATGTGTCGCCTCACTCTGCAACAATTTGATGTTTGCAGGTTAGATATAACCCGATAAACTGTTACTCATTCGCATCAAGTTTATATTTTTCTGTGTGGAATTCTTGCCCATTGCGTATACACCCATTGAATGCCCTTACTCGGCTTTGGTCCAATAGCCTTAACTTGCTAAATATCGGGTTTCCGGCTGCTTCTGTGAGAAACTCGGCAATTTGTTGTCATGGATTGGGAGCTGGTATGTGTCGCCTCACTCTGCAACAATTTGACGTTTGCAGGTTAGATATAACCCGAGAAACTGTTACTCATTCGCATCATGTTTATATTATTCTGTGTTGAATTCTTGCCCATTGCGTATACACCCATTGAATGCCCTTGCTCGGCTCTGATCCCATGGCCTTGACTTGTTAAATCTCGGGTTTCCGGCTGCTGCTGTGAGAAACTCGGCAATTTTTAGTCATGGATTGGGAGCTGGTATGTGTCGCCTCACTCTTCAACAAGTTTGACGTTCGCAGATTAGATATAACCCGAGAAAATGTTACTCATTCGCGTCACGTTTATATTTTTCTGTGTTGAATTTTTGCCCATTGCGTATACACCCATTGTATGCCGTTGCTCGGCTCTGATCCAGTGGCCTTGACTTGTTACATCTCGGGATTCCGGTTGCTTCTGTGAGAAACTTGTCAATTTTTAGTCATGAATTGGGAGCTGGTATGTGTCGCCTCACTCTGCAACAATTTGACGTTTGCAGGTTAGATATAACCTGAGAAACTGTTACTCATTTGCATCAAGTTTATATTTCTCTGTGTTGAATTCTTGCCCATTGCGTATACACCCATTGAATGCCCTTACTCGGCTCTGGTCCAATAGCCTTAACTTGCTAAATATCGGGTATCCGGCTGCTTCTGTGAGAAACTTGTCAATTTTTAGTCATGGATTGGGAGCTTGTATGTGTCGCCTCACTCTGCAACAATTTGACGTTTGCAGGTTAGATATAACCCGAGAAACTGTTACTCATTTGCATCAAGTTTATATTTCTCTGTGTTGAATTCTTGCCCATTGCGTATACACCCATTGAATGCCCTTACTCGGCTCTGGTCCAAAAGCCTTAACTTGCTAAATATCGGGTTTCCGGCTGCTTCTGTGAGAAACTTGTCAATTTTTAGTCATGGATTGGGAGCTGGTATGTGTCGCCTCACTCTGCAACAATTTGACGTTTGCAGGTTAGATATAACCCGAGAAACTGTTACTCATTCGCATCATGTTTATATTATTCTGTGTTGAATTATTGCCCATTGCGTATACACCTATTGAATGCCCTTACTCGGCTCTGGTCCAATAGCCTTAATTTGCTAAATATCGGGTTTCCGGCTGCTTCTGTGAGAAACTCGGCAATTTTTTGTCATGGATTGGGAGCTGGTATGTGTCGCCTCACTCTGCAACAATTTGACGTTTGCAGGTTAGATATAACCCGAGAAACTGTTACTCATTCGCATCATGTTTATATTATTCTGTGTTGAATTCTTGCCCATTGCGTATTCACCCTTTGAATGCCCTTGCTCGGCTCTGATCCAATGGCCTTGACTTGTTAAAGGATTACAGAAATAGAAAAATAAAAAGTACTTATATGATATAAAACATAGGTTACAGTATCAATACACCCAATAAAAAAAATTGTGTGTGATTTTAGGGTTATTTGAGCCATTACAAATTTCAAATTTCTCTTCGATCGCCCCGCCCAGAAAAATTCCTCCTGTCGAAGTCGTGACGTCACGTAAAGAATAGCTTTCTTCGCGATTGATCGCGATCGCGTGCGTATACATAACCACGCGATCGCAATCAATCGCGAAGAAAGCTATTCTTTACGTGACGTCACGACTTCGACATCCAGGCATTCTGTCAAAGGGGGAATTTTTCTGGGCGGGGCCATCGAAGAGAAATTTGAAATTTGTAATGGCTCAAATAACCCTAAAATCACACACAATTTTTTGTATTGGGTGTATTAATACTGTAACCTATGTTTTATATCATATAAGTACTTTTTATTTTTCTATTTCTGTGATCCTTTAAATCTCAGGTTTCCGGCTGCTGCTGTGAGAAACTCGGCAATTTTTAGTCATGGATTGGGAGCTGGTATGTGTCGCCTCACTCTTCAACAAGTTTGACGTTCGCAGATTAGATATAACCCGAGAAAATGTTACTCATTCGCGTCACGTTTATATTTTTCTGTGTTGAATTTTTGCCCATTGCGTATACACCCATTGTATGCCGTTGCTCGGCTCTGATCCAGTGGCCTTGACTTGTTACATCTCGGGATTCCGGTTGCTTCTGTGAGAAACTTGTCAATTTTTAGTCATGGATTGGGAGCTGGTATGTGTCGCCTCACTCTGCAACAATTTGACGTTTGCAGGTTAGATATAACCTGAGAAACTGTTACTCATTTGCATCAAGTTTATATTTCTCTGTGTTGAATTCTTGCCCATTGCGTATACACCCATTGAATGCCCTTACTCGGCTCTGGTCCAATAGCCTTAACTTGCTAAATATCGGGTTTCCGGCTGCTTCTGTGAGAAACTTGTCAATTTTTAGTCATGGATTGGGAGCTGGTATGTGTCGCCTCACTCTGCAACAATTTGACGTTTGCATGTTAGATATAACCCGAGAAACTGTTACTAATTCGCATCAAGTTTATATGTTTCTGTGTTGAATTCTTGCCCATTGCGTATACACCTATTGAATGCCCTTACTCGGCTCTGGTCCAATAGCCTTAACTTGCTAAATATCGGGTTTCCGGCTGCTTCTGTGAGAAACTCGGCAATTTGTTGTCATGGATTGGGAGCTGGTATGTGTCGCCTCACTCTGCAACAATTTGACGTTTGCAGGTTAGATATAACCCGAGAAACTGTTACTCATTCGCATCATGTTTATATTATTCTGTGTTGAATTCTTGCCCATTGCGTATACACCCATTGAATGCCCTTGCTCGGCTCTGATCCCATGGCCTTGACTTGTTAAATCTCGGGTTTCCGGCTGCTGCTGTGAGAAACTCGGCAATTTTTAGTCATGGATTGGGAGCTGGTATGTGTCGCCTCACTCTTCAACAAGTTTGACGTTCGCAGATTAGATATAACCCGAGAAAATGTTACTCATTCGCGTCACGTTTATATTTTTCTGTGTTGAATTTTTGCCCATTGCGTATACACCCATTGTATGCCGTTGCTCGGCTCTGATCCAGTGGCCTTGACTTGTTACATCTCGGGATTCCGGTTGCTTCTGTGAGAAACTTGTCAATTTTTAGTCATGGATTGGGAGCTGGTATGTGTCGCCTCACTCTGCAACAATTTGACGTTTGCAGGTTAGATATAACCTGAGAAACTGTTACTCATTTGCATCAAGTTTATATTTCTCTGTGTTGAATTCTTGCCCATTGCGTATACACCCATTGAATGCCCTTACTCGGCTCTGGTCCAATAGCCTTAACTTGCTAAATATCGGGTTTCCGGCTGCTTCTGTGAGAAACTTGTCAATTTTTAGTCATGGATTGGGAGCTTGTATGTGTCGCCTCACTCTGCAACAATTTGACGTTTGCAGGTTAGATATAACCCGAGAAACTGTTACTCATTTGCATCAAGTTTATATTTCTCTGTGTTGAATTCTTGCCCATTGCGTATACACCCATTGAATGCCCTTACTCGGCTCTGGTCCAAAAGCCTTAACTTGCTAAATATCGGGTTTCCGGCTGCTTCTGTGAGAAACTTGTCAATTTTTAGTCATGGATTGGGAGCTGGTATGTGTCGCCTCACTCTGCAACAATTTGACGTTTGCAGGTTAGATATAACCCGAGAAACTGTTACTCATTCGCATCATGTTTATATTATTCTGTGTTGAATTATTGCCCATTGCGTATACACCTATTGAATGCCCTTACTCGGCTCTGGTCCAATAGCCTTAATTTGCTAAATATCGGGTTTCCGGCTGCTTCTGTGAGAAACTCGGCAATTTTTTGTCATGGATTGGGAGCTGGTATGTGTCGCCTCACTCTGCAACAATTTGACGTTTGCAGGTTAGATATAACCCGAGAAACTGTTACTCATTCGCATCATGTTTATATTATTCTGTGTTGAATTCTTGCCCATTGCGTATTCACCCTTTGAATGCCCTTGCTCGGCTCTGATCCAATGGCCTTGACTTGTTAAATCTCAGGTTTCCGGCTGCTGCTGTGAGAAACTCGGCAATTTTTAGTCATGGATTGGGAGCTGGTATGTGTCGCCTCACTCTTCAACAAGTTTGACGTTCGCAGATTAGATATAACCCGAGAAAATGTTACTCATTCGCGTCACGTTTATATTTTTCTGTGTTGAATTTTTGCCCATTGCGTATACACCCATTGTATGCCGTTGCTCGGCTCTGATCCAGTGGCCTTGACTTGTTACATCTCGGGATTCCGGTTGCTTCTGTGAGAAACTTGTCAATTTTTAGTCATGGATTGGGAGCTGGTATGTGTCGCCTCACTCTGCAACAATTTGACGTTTGCAGGTTAGATATAACCTGAGAAACTGTTACTCATTTGCATCAAGTTTATATTTCTCTGTGTTGAATTCTTGCCCATTGCGTATACACCCATTGAATGCCCTTACTCGGCTCTGGTCCAATAGCCTTAACTTGCTAAATATCGGGTTTCCGGCTGCTTCTGTGAGAAACTTGTCAATTTTTAGTCATGGATTGGGAGCTTGTATGTGTCGCCTCACTCTGCAACAATTTGACGTTTGCAGGTTAGATATAACCCGAGAAACTGTTACTCATTTGCATCAAGTTTATATTTCTCTGTGTTGAATTCTTGCCCATTGCGTATACACCCATTGAATGCCCTTACTCGGCTCTGGTCCAAAAGCCTTAACTTGCTAAATATCGGGTTTCCGGCTGCTTCTGTGAGAAACTTGTCAATTTTTAGTCATGGATTGGGAGCTGGTATGTGTCGCCTCACTCTGCAACAATTTGACGTTTGCAGGTTAGATATAACCCGAGAAACTGTTACTCATTCGCATCATGTTTATATTATTCTGTGTTGAATTATTGCCCATTGCGTATACACCTATTGAATGCCCTTACTCGGCTCTGGTCCAATAGCCTTAATTTGCTAAATATCGGGTTTCCGGCTGCTTCTGTGAGAAACTCGGCAATTTTTTGTCATGGATTGGGAGCTGGTATGTGTCGCCTCACTCTGCAACAATTTGACGTTTGCAGGTTAGATATAACCCGAGAAACTGTTACTCATTCGCATCATGTTTATATTATTCTGTGTTGAATTCTTGCCCATTGCGTATTCACCCTTTGAATGCCCTTGCTCGGCTCTGATCCAATGGCCTTGACTTGTTAAATCTCAGGTTTCCGGCTGCTGCTGTGAGAAACTCGGCAATTTTTAGTCATGGATTGGGAGCTGGTATGTGTCGCCTCACTCTTCAACAAGTTTGACGTTCGCAGATTAGATATAACCCGAGAAAATGTTACTCATTCGCGTCACGTTTATATTTTTCTGTGTTGAATTTTTGCCCATTGCGTATACACCCATTGTATGCCGTTGCTCGGCTCTGATCCAGTGGCCTTGACTTGTTACATCTCGGGATTCCGGTTGCTTCTGTGAGAAACTTGTCAATTTTTAGTCATGGATTGGGAGCTGGTATGTGTCGCCTCACTCTGCAACAATTTGACGTTTGCAGGTTAGATATAACCTGAGAAACTGTTACTCATTTGCATCAAGTTTATATTTCTCTGTGTTGAATTCTTGCCCATTGCGTATACACCCATTGAATGCCCTTACTCGGCTCTGGTCCAATAGCCTTAACTTGCTAAATATCGGGTTTCCGGCTGCTTCTGTGAGAAACTTGTCAATTTTTAGTCATGGATTGGGAGCTGGTATGTGTCGCCTCACTCTGCAACAATTTGACGTTTGCAGGTTAGATATAACCCGAGAAACTGTTACTAATTCGCATCAAGTTTATATGTTTCTGTGTTGAATTCTTGCCCATTGCGTATACACCTATTGAATGCCCTTACTCGGCTCTGGTCCAATAGCCTTAACTTGCTAAATATCGGGTTTCCGGCTGCTTCTGTGAGAAACTCGGCAATTTTTTGTCATGGATGGGGAGCTGGTATGTGTCGCCTCACTCTGCAACAATTTGACGTTTGCAGGTTAGATATAACCCGAGAAACTGTTACTCATTCGCATCATGTTTATATTATTCTGTGTTGAATTCTTGCCCATTGCGTATACACCCATTGAATGCCCTTGCTCGGCTCTGATCCAATGGCCTTGACTTGTTAAATCTCGGGTTTCCGGCTGCTGCTGTGAGAAACTCGGCAATTTTTAGTCATGGATTGGGAGCTGGTATGTGTCGCCTCACTCTTCAACAAGTTTGACGTTCGCAGATTAGATATAACCCGAGAAAATGTTACTCATTCGCGTCACGTTTATATTTTTCTGTGTGGAATTTTTGCCCATTGCGTATACACCCATTGTATGCCGTTGCTCGGCTCTGATCCAGTGGCCTTGACTTGTTACATCTCGGGATTCCGGTTGCTTCTGTGAGAAACTTGTCAATTTTTAGTCATGGATTGGGAGCTGGTATGTGTCGCCTCACTCTGCAACAATTTGACGTTTGCAGGTTAGATATAACCCAAGAAACTGTTACTCATTTGCATCAAGTTTATATTTCTCTGTGTTGAATTCTTGCCCATTGCGTATACACCCATTGAATGCCCTTACTCGGCTCCGGTCCAATAGCCTTAACTTGCTAAATATCGGGTTTCCGGCTGCTTCTGTGAGAAACTTGTCAATTTTTAGTCATGGATTGGGAGCTGGTATGTGTCGCCTCACTCTGCAACAATTTGACGTTTGCAGGTTAGATATAACCCAAGAAACTGTTACTCATTTGCATCAAGTTTATATTTCTCTGTGTTGAATTCTTGCCCATTGCGTATACACCCATTGAATGCCCTTACTCGGCTCCGGTCCAATAGCCTTAACTTGCTAAATATCGGGTTTCCGGCTGCTTCTGTGAGAAACTTGTCAATTTTTAGTCATGGATTGGGAGCTGGTATGTGTCGCCTCACTCTGCAACAATTTGACGTTTGCAGGTTAGATATAACCCAAGAAACTGTTACTCATTTGCATCAAGTTTATATTTCTCTGTGTTGAATTCTTGCCCATTGCGTATACACCCATTGAATGCCCTTACTCGGCTCCGGTCCAATAGCCTTAACTTGCTAAATATCGGGTTTCCGGCTGCTTCTGTGAGAAACTTGTCAATTTTTAGTCATGGATTGGGAGCTGGTATGTGTCGCCTCACTCTGCAACAATTTGACGTTTGCAGGTTAGATATAACCCGAGAAACTGTTACTCATTCGCATCATGTTTATATTATTCTGTGTTGAATTCTTGCCCATTGCGTATACACCCATTGAATGCCCTTGCTCGGCTCTGATCCCATGGCCTTGACTTGTTAAATCTCGGGTTTCCGGCTGCTGCTGTGAGAAACTCGGCAATTTTTAGTCATGGATTGGGAGCTGGTATGTGTCGCCTCACTCTTCAACAAGTTTGACGTTCGCAGATTAGATATAACCCGAGAAAATGTTACTCATTCGCGTCACGTTTATATTTTTCTGTGTTGAATTTTTGCCCATTGCGTATACACCCATTGTATGCCGTTGCTCGGCTCTGATCCAGTGGCCTTGACTTGTTACATCTCGGGATTCCGGTTGCTTCTGTGAGAAACTTGTCAATTTTTAGTCATGGATTGGGAGCTGGTATGTGTCGCCTCACTCTGCAACAATTTGACGTTTGCAGGTTAGATATAACCTGAGAAACTGTTACTCATTTGCATCAAGTTTATATTTCTCTGTGTTGAATTCTTGCCCATTGCGTATACACCCATTGAATGCCCTTACTCGGCTCTGGTCCAATAGCCTTAACTTGCTAAATATCGGGTTTCCGGCTGCTTCTGTGAGAAACTTGTCAATTTTTAGTCATGGATTGGGAGCTTGTATGTGTCGCCTCACTCTGCAACAATTTGACGTTTGCAGGTTAGATATAACCCGAGAAACTGTTACTCATTTGCATCAAGTTTATATTTCTCTGTGTTGAATTCTTGCCCATTGCGTATACACCCATTGAATGCCCTTACTCGGCTCTGGTCCAAAAGCCTTAACTTGCTAAATATCGGGTTTCCGGCTGCTTCTGTGAGAAACTTGTCAATTTTTAGTCATGGATTGGGAGCTGGTATGTGTCGCCTCACTCTGCAACAATTTGACGTTTGCAGGTTAGATATAACCCGAGAAACTGTTACTCATTCGCATCATGTTTATATTATTCTGTGTTGAATTATTGCCCATTGCGTATACACCTATTGAATGCCCTTACTCGGCTCTGGTCCAATAGCCTTAATTTGCTAAATATCGGGTTTCCGGCTGCTTCTGTGAGAAACTCGGCAATTTTTTGTCATGGATTGGGAGCTGGTATGTGTCGCCTCACTCTGCAACAATTTGACGTTTGCAGGTTAGATATAACCCGAGAAACTGTTACTCATTCGCATCATGTTTATATTATTCTGTGTTGAATTCTTGCCCATTGCGTATTCACCCTTTGAATGCCCTTGCTCGGCTCTGATCCAATGGCCTTGACTTGTTAAATCTCAGGTTTCCGGCTGCTGCTGTGAGAAACTCGGCAATTTTTAGTCATGGATTGGGAGCTGGTATGTGTCGCCTCACTCTTCAACAAGTTTGACGTTCGCAGATTAGATATAACCCGAGAAAATGTTACTCATTCGCGTCACGTTTATATTTTTCTGTGTTGAATTTTTGCCCATTGCGTATACACCCATTGTATGCCGTTGCTCGGCTCTGATCCAGTGGCCTTGACTTGTTACATCTCGGGATTCCGGTTGCTTCTGTGAGAAACTTGTCAATTTTTAGTCATGGATTGGGAGCTGGTATGTGTCGCCTCACTCTGCAACAATTTGACGTTTGCAGGTTAGATATAACCTGAGAAACTGTTACTCATTTGCATCAAGTTTATATTTCTCTGTGTTGAATTCTTGCCCATTGCGTATACACCCATTGAATGCCCTTACTCGGCTCTGGTCCAATAGCCTTAACTTGCTAAATATCGGGTTTCCGGCTGCTTCTGTGAGAAACTTGTCAATTTTTAGTCATGGATTGGGAGCTGGTATGTGTCGCCTCACTCTGCAACAATTTGACGTTTGCAGGTTAGATATAACCCGAGAAACTGTTACTAATTCGCATCAAGTTTATATGTTTCTGTGTTGAATTCTTGCCCATTGCGTATACACCTATTGAATGCCCTTACTCGGCTCTGGTCCAATAGCCTTAACTTGCTAAATATCGGGTTTCCGGCTGCTTCTGTGAGAAACTCGGCAATTTTTTGTCATGGATGGGGAGCTGGTATGTGTCGCCTCACTCTGCAACAATTTGACGTTTGCAGGTTAGATATAACCCGAGAAACTGTTACTCATTCGCATCATGTTTATATTATTCTGTGTTGAATTCTTGCCCATTGCGTATACACCCATTGAATGCCCTTGCTCGGCTCTGATCCAATGGCCTTGACTTGTTAAATCTCGGGTTTCCGGCTGCTGCTGTGAGAAACTCGGCAATTTTTAGTCATGGATTGGGAGCTGGTATGTGTCGCCTCACTCTTCAACAAGTTTGACGTTCGCAGATTAGATATAACCCGAGAAAATGTTACTCATTCGCGTCACGTTTATATTTTTCTGTGTGGAATTTTTGCCCATTGCGTATACACCCATTGTATGCCGTTGCTCGGCTCTGATCCAGTGGCCTTGACTTGTTACATCTCGGGATTCCGGTTGCTTCTGTGAGAAACTTGTCAATTTTTAGTCATGGATTGGGAGCTGGTATGTGTCGCCTCACTCTGCAACAATTTGACGTTTGCAGGTTAGATATAACCCAAGAAACTGTTACTCATTTGCATCAAGTTTATATTTCTCTGTGTTGAATTCTTGCCCATTGCGTATACACCCATTGAATGCCCTTACTCGGCTCCGGTCCAATAGCCTTAACTTGCTAAATATCGGGTTTCCGGCTGCTTCTGTGAGAAACTTGTCAATTTTTAGTCATGGATTGGGAGCTGGTATGTGTCGCCTCACTCTGCAACAATTTGACGTTTGCAGGTTAGATATAACCCGAGAAACTGTTACTAATTCGCATCAAGTTTATATGTTTCTGTGTTGAATTCTTGCCCATTGCGTATACACCTATTGAATGCCCTTACTCGGCTCTGGTCCAATAGCCTTAACTTGCTAAATATCGGGTTTCCGGCTGCTTCTGTGAGAAACTCGGCAATTTTTTGTCATGGATTGGGAGCTGGTATGTGTCGCCTCACTCTGCAACAATTTGACGTTTGCAGGTTAGATATAACCCGAGAAACTGTTACTCATTCGCTTCATTTTTATATTATTCTGTGTTGAATTCTTGCCCATTGCGTATACACCCATTGAATGCCCTTGCTCGGCTCTGATCCAATGGCCTTGACTTGTTAAATCTCGGGTTTCCGGCTGCTGCTGTGAGAAACTCGGCAATTTTTAGTCATGGATTGGGAGCTGGTATGTGTCGCCTCACTCTTCAACAAGTTTGACGTTCGCAGATTAGATATAACCCGAGAAAATGTTACTCATTCGCGTCACGTTTATATTTTTCTGTGTTGAATTTTTGCCCATTGCGTATACACCCATTGTATGCCGTTGCTCGGCTCTGATCCAGTGGCCTTGACTTGTTACATCTCGGGATTCCGGTTGCTTCTGTGAGAAACTTGTCAATTTTTAGTCATGGATTGGGAGCTTGTATGTGTCGCCTCACTCTGCAACAATTTGACGTTTGCAGGTTAGATATAACCCGAGAAACTGTTACTCATTTGCATCAAGTTTATATTTCTCTGTGTTGAATTCTTGCCCATTGCGTATACACCCATTGAATGCCCTTACTCGGCTCTGGTCCAATAGCCTTAACTTGCTAAATATCGGGTTTCCGGCTGCTTCTGTGAGAAACTTGTCAATTTTTAGTCATGGATTGGGAGCTGGTATGTGTCGCCTCACTCTGCAACAATTTGACGTTTGCAGGTTAGATATAACCCGAGAAACTGTTACTCATTCGCATCATGTTTATATTATTCTGTGTTGAATTCTTGCCCATTGCGTATACACCCTTTGAATGCCCTTGCTCGGCTCTGATCCAATGGCCTTGACTTGTTAAATCTCGGGTTTCCGGCTGCTGCTGTGAGAAACTCGGCAATTTTTAGTCATGGATTGGGAGCTGGTATGTGTCGCCTCACTCTTCAACAAGTTTGACGTTCGCAGATTAGATATAACGCGAGAAAATGTTACTCATTCGCGTCACGTTTATATTTTTCTGTGTTGAATTTTTGCCCATTGCGTATACACCCATTGAATGCCCTTACTCGGCTCTGGTCCAATAGCCTTAACTTGCTAAATATCGGGTTTCCGGCTGCTTCTGTGAGAAACTTGTCAATTTTTAGTCATGGATTGGGAGCTGGTATGTGTCGCCTCACTCTGCAACAATTTGACGTTTGCAGGTTAGATATAACCCGAGAAACTGTTACTAATTCGCATCAAGTTTATATGTTTCTGTGTTGAATTCTTGCCCATTGCGTATACACCTATTGAATGCCCTTACTCGGCTCTGGTCCAATAGCCTTAACTTGCTAAATATCGGGTTTCCGGCTGCTTCTGTGAGAAACTCGGCAATTTTTAGTCATGGATTGGGAGCTGGTATGTGTCGCCTCACTCTGCAACAATTTGATGTTTGCAGGTTAGATATAACCCGATAAACTGTTACTCATTCGCATCAAGTTTATATTTTTCTGTGTGGAATTCTTGCCCATTGCGTATACACCCATTGAATGCCCTTACTCGGCTTTGGTCCAATAGCCTTAACTTGCTAAATATCGGGTTTCCGGCTGCTTCTGTGAGAAACTCGGCAATTTTTTGTCATGGATTGGGAGCTGGTATGTGTCGCCTCACTCTGCAACAATTTGACGTTTGCAGGTTAGATATAACCCGAGAAACTGTTACTCATTCGCATCATGTTTATATTATTCTGTGTTGAATTCTTGCCCATTGCGTATACACCCATTGAATGCCCTTGCTCGGCTCTGATCCCATGGCCTTGACTTGTTAAATCTCGGGTTTCCGGCTGCTGCTGTGAGAAACTCGGCAATTTTTAGTCATGGATTGGGAGCTGGTATGTGTCGCCTCACTCTTCAACAAGTTTGACGTTCGCAGATTAGATATAACCCGAGAAAATGTTACTCATTCGCGTCACGTTTATATTTTTCTGTGTTGAATTTTTGCCCATTGCGTATACACCCATTGTATGCCGTTGCTCGGCTCTGATCCAGTGGCCTTGACTTGTTACATCTCGGGATTCCGGTTGCTTCTGTGAGAAACTTGTCAATTTTTAGTCATGGATTGGGAGCTGGTATGTGTCGCCTCACTCTGCAACAATTTGACGTTTGCAGGTTAGATATAACCTGAGAAACTGTTACTCATTTGCATCAAGTTTATATTTCTCTGTGTTGAATTCTTGCCCATTGCGTATACACCCATTGAATGCCCTTACTCGGCTCTGGTCCAATAGCCTTAACTTGCTAAATATCGGGTTTCCGGCTGCTTCTGTGAGAAACTTGTCAATTTTTAGTCATGGATTGGGAGCTGGTATGTGTCGCCTCACTCTGCAACAATTTGACGTTTGCAGGTTAGATATAACCCGAGAAACTGTTACTCATTCGCATCATGTTTATATTATTCTGTGTTGAATTCTTGCCCATTGCGTATACACCCATTGAATGCCCTTGCTCGGCTCTGATCCAATGGCCTTGACTTGTTAAATCTCGGGTTTCCGGCTGCTGCTGTGAGAAACTCGGCAATTTTTAGTCATGGATTGGGAGCTGGTATGTGTCGCCTCACTCTTCAACAAGTTTGACGTTCGCAGATTAGATATAACCCGAGAAAATGTTACTCATTCGCGTCACGTTTATATTTTTCTGTGTGGAATTTTTGCCCATTGCGTATACACCCATTGTATGCCGTTGCTCGGCTCTGATCCAGTGGCCTTGACTTGTTACATCTCGGGATTCCGGTTGCTTCTGTGAGAAACTTGTCAATTTTTAGTCATGGATTGGGAGCTGGTATGTGTCGCCTCACTCTGCAACAATTTGACGTTTGCAGGTTAGATATAACCCAAGAAACTGTTACTCATTTGCATCAAGTTTATATTTCTCTGTGTTGAATTCTTGCCCATTGCGTATACACCCATTGAATGCCCTTACTCGGCTCCGGTCCAATAGCCTTAACTTGCTAAATATCGGGTTTCCGGCTGCTTCTGTGAGAAACTTGTCAATTTTTAGTCATGGATTGGGAGCTGGTATGTGTCGCCTCACTCTGCAACAATTTGACGTTTGCAGGTTAGATATAACCCGAGAAACTGTTACTAATTCGCATCAAGTTTATATGTTTCTGTGTTGAATTCTTGCCCATTGCGTATACACCTATTGAATGCCCTTACTCGGCTCTGGTCCAATAGCCTTAACTTGCTAAATATCGGGTTTCCGGCTGCTTCTGTGAGAAACTCGGCAATTCTTTGTCATGGATTGGGAGCTGGTATGTGTCGCCTCACTCTGCAACAATTTGACGTTTGCAGGTTAGATATAACCCGAGAAACTGTTACTCATTCGCATCATGTTTATATTATTCTGTGTTGAATTCTTGCCCATTGCGTATACACCCATTGAATGCCCTTGCTCGGCTCTGATCCAATGGCCTTGACTTGTTAAATCTCGGGTTTCCGGCTGCTGCTGTGAGAAACTCGGCAATTTTTAGTCATGGATTGGGAGCTGGTATGTGTCGCCTCACTCTTCAACAAGTTTGACGTTCGCAGATTAGATATAACCCGAGAAAATGTTACTCATTCGCGTCACGTTTATATTTTTCTGTGTTGAATTTTTGCCCATTGCGTATACACCCATTGTATGCCGTTGCTCGGCTCTGATCCAGTGGCCTTGACTTGTTACATCTCGGGATTCCGGTTGCTTCTGTGATAAACTTGTCAATTTTTAGTCATGGATTGGGAGCTTGTATGTGTCGCCTCACTCTGCAACAATTTGACGTTTGCAGGTTAGATATAACCCGAGAAACTGTTACTCATTTGCATCAAGTTTATATTTCTCTGTGTTGAATTCTTGCCCATTGCGTATACACCCATTGAATGCCCTTACTCGGCTCTGGTCCAATAGCCTTAACTTGCTAAATATCGGGTTTCCGGCTGCTTCTGTGAGAAACTTGTCAATTTTTAGTCATAGATTGGGAGCTGGTATGTGTCGCCTCACTCTGCAACAATTTGACGTTTGCAGGTTAGATATAACCCGAGAAACTGTTACTCATTCGCATCATGTTTATATTATTCTGTGTTGAATTATTGCCCATTGCGTATACACCTATTGAATGCCCTTACTCGGCTCTGGTCCAATAGCCTTAACTTGCTAAATATCGGGTTTCCGGCTGCTTCTGTGAGAAACTCGGCAATTTTTTGTCATGGATTGGGAGCTGGTATGTGTCGCCTCACTCTGCAACAATTTGACGTTTGCAGGTTAGATATAACCCGAGAAACTGTTACTCATTCGCATCATGTTTATATTATTCTGTGTTGAATTCTTGCCCATTGCGTATACACCCTTTGAATGCCCTTGCTCGGCTCTGATCCAATGGCCTTGACTTGTTAAATCTCGGGTTTCTGGCTGCTGCTGTGAGAAACTCGGCAATTTTTAGTCATGGATTGGGAGCTGGTATGTGTCGCCTCACTCTTCAACAAGTTTGACGTTCGCAGATTAGATATAACGCGAGAAAATGTTACTCATTCGCGTCACGTTTATATTTTTCTGTGTTGAATTTTTGCCCATTGCGTATACACCCATTGAATGCCCTTACTCGGCTCTGGTCCAATAGCCTTAACTTGCTAAATATCGGGTTTCCGGCTGCTTCTGTGAGAAACTTGTCAATTTTTAGTCATGGATTGGGAGCTGGTATGTGTCGCCTCACTCTGCAACAATTTGACGTTTGCAGGTTAGATATAACCCGAGAAACTGTTACTAATTCGCATCAAGTTTATATGTTTCTGTGTTGAATTCTTGCCCATTGCGTATACACCTATATTGAATGCCCTTACTCGGCTCTGGTCCAATAGCCTTAACTTGCTAAATATCGGGTTTCCGGCTGCTTCTGTGAGAAACTCGGCAATTTTTTGTCACGGATTGGGAGCTGGTATGTGTCGCCTCACTCTGCAACAATTTGACGTTTGCAGGTTAGATATAACCCGAGAAACTGTTACTCATTCGCATCATGTTTATATTATTCTGTGTTGAATTCTTGCCCATTGCGTATACACCCATTGAATGCCCTTGCTCGGCTCTGATACAATGGCCTTGACTTGTTAAATCTCGGGTTTCCGGCTGCTGCTGTGAGAAACTCGGCAATTTTTAGTCATGGATTGGGAGCTGGTATGTGTCGCCTCACTCTTCAACAAGTTTGACGTTCGCAGATTAGATATAACCCGAGAAAATGTTACTCATTCGCGTCACGTTTATATTTTTCTGTGTTGAATTTTTGCCCATTGCGTATACACCCATTGTATGCCGTTGCTCGGCTCTGATCCAGTGGCCTTGACTTGTTACATCTCGGGATTCCGGTTGCTTCTGTGAGAAACTTGTCAATTTTTAGTCATGGATTGGGAGCTGGTATGTGTCGCCTCACTCTGCAACAATTTGACGTTTGCAGGTTAGATATAACCCGAGAAACTGTTACTCATTTGCATCAAGTTTATATTTCTCTGTGTTGAATTCTTGCCCATTGCGTATACACCCATTGAATGCCCTTACTCGGCTCTGGTCCAATAGCCTTAACTTGCTAAATATCGGGTTTCCGGCTGCTTCTGTGAGAAACTTGTCAATTTGTAGTCATGGATTGGGAGCTGGTATGTGTCGCCTCACTCTGCAACAATTTGACGTTTGCAGGTTAGATATAACCCGAGAAACTGTTACTAATTCGCATCAAGTTTATATGTTTCTGTGTTGAATTATTGCCCATTGCGTATACACCTATTGAATGCCCTTACTCGGCTCTGGTCCAATAGCCTTAACTTGCTAAATATCGGGTTTGCGGCTGCTTCTGTGAGAAACTTGTCATTTTTTAGTCATGGATTGGGAGCTGGTATGTGTCGCCTCACTCTGCAACAATTTGACGTTTGCAGGTTAGATATAACCCGAGAAACTGTTACTCATTCGCATCATGTTTATATTTTTATGTGTTGAATTCTTGCCCATTGCGTATACTCCCATTGAATTCCCTTGCTCGGCTCTGATCCAATGGCCTTAACTTGCTAAATATCGGGTTTCCGGCTGCTTCTGTGAGAAACTTGTCAATTTTTAGTCATGGATTGGGGGCTGGTATGTGTCGCCTCACTCTGCAACAATTTGATGTTTGCAGGTTAGATATAACCCGATAGACTGTTACTCATTCGCATCAAGTTTATATTTTTCTGTGTGGAATTCTTGCCCATTGCGTATACACCCATTGAATGCCCTTACTCGGCTCTGGTCCAATAGCCTTAACTTGCTAAATATCGGGTTCCCGGCTGCTTCTGTGAGAAACTTGTCAATTTGTAGTCATGTATTGGGAGCTGGTATGTGTCGCCTCACTCTGCAACAATTTGACGTTTGCAGGTTAGATATAACCCGAGAAACTGTTACTCATTCGCATCAAGTTTATATTTTTCTGTGTTGAATTCTTGCCCATTGCGTATACACCCATTGAATGCCCTTACTCGGCTTTGGTCCAATAGCCTTAACTTGCTAAATATCGGGTTTCCGGCTGCTTCTGTGAGAAACTCGGCAATTTTTTGTCATGGATTGGTAGCTGGTATGTGTCGCCTCACTCTTCAACAAGTTTGACGTTCGCAGATTAGATATAACCCGAGAAAATGTTACTCATTCGCGTCACGTTTATATTTGTCTGTGTTGAATTTTTGCCCATTGCGTATACACCCATTGTATGCCGTTGCTCGGCTCTGATCAAGTGGCCTTGACTTGTTACATCTCGGGATTCCGGTTGCTTCTGTGAGAAACTTGTCAATTTTTAGTCATGGATTGGGAGCTGGTATGTGTCGCCTCACTCTGGAACAATTTGACGTTTGCAGGTTAGATATAACCCGAGAAACTGTTACTCATTTGCATCAAGTTTATATTTCTCTGTGTTGAATTTTTGCCCATTGCGTATACACCCATTGAATGCCCTTACTCGGCTCTGGTCCAATAGCCTTAACTTGCTAAATATCGGGTTTCCGGCTGCTTCTGTGAGAAACTTGTCAATTTTTAGTCAGGGATTGGGAGCTGGTATGTGTCGCCTCACTCTGCAACAATTTGACGTTTGCAGGTTAGATATAACCCGAGAAACTGTTACTAATTCGCATCAAGTTTATATGTTTCTGTGTTGAATTCTTGCCCATTGCGTATACACCTATTGAATGCCCTTACTCGGCTCTGGTCCAATAGCCTTAACTTGCTAAATATCGGGTTTGCGGCTGCTTCTGTGAGAAACTTGTCATTTTTTAGTCATGGATTGGGAGCTGGTATGTGTCGCCTCACTCTGCAACAATTTGACGTTTGCAGGTTAGATATAACCCGAGAAACTGTTACTAATTCGCATCAAGTTTATATGTTTCTGTGTTGAATTATTGCCCATTGCGTATACACCTATTGAATGCCCTTACTCGGCTCTGGTCCAATAGCCTTAACTTGCTAAATATCGGGTTTCCGGCTGCTTCTGTGAGAAACTCGGCAATTTTTTGTCATGGATCGGGAGCTGGTATGTGTCGCCTCACTCTGCAACAATTTGACGTTTGCAGGTTAGATATAACCCGAGAAACTGTGACTCATTCGCATCATGTTTATATTATTCTGTGTTGAATTCTTGCCCATTGCGTATACACCCATTGAATGCCCTTGCTCGGCTCTGATCCAATGGCCTTGACTTGTTAAATCTCGGGTTTCCGGCTGCTGCTGTGAGAAACTCGGCAATTTTTAGTCATGGATTGGGAGCTGGTATGTGTCGCCTCACTCTTCAACAAGTTTGACGTTCGCAGATTAGATATAACCCGAGAAAATGTTACTCATTCGCGTCACGTTTATATTTTTCTGTGTTGAATTTTTGCCCATTGCGTATACACCCATTGTATGCCGTTGCTCGGCTCTGATCCAGTGGCCTTGACTTGTTACATCTCGGGATTCCGGTTGCTTCTGTGAGAAACTTGTCAATTTTTAGTCATGGATTGGGAGCTGGTATGTGTCGCCTCACTCTGGAACAATTTGACGTTTGCAGGTTAGATATAACCCGAGAAACTGTTACTCATTTGCATCAAGTTTATATTTCTCTGTGTTGAATTCTTGCCCATTGCGTATACACCCATTGAATGCCCTTACTCGGCTCTGGTCCAATAGCCTTAACTTGCTAAATATCGGGTTTCCGGCTGCTTCTGTGAGAAACTTGTCAATTTTTAGTCATGGATTGGGAGCTGGTATGTGTCGCCTCACTCTGCAACAATTTGACGTTTGCAGGTTAGATATAACCCGAGAAACTGTTACTAATTCGCATCAAGTTTATATGTTTCTGTGTTGAATTCTTGCCCATTGCGTATACACCTATTGAATGCCCTTACTCGGCTCTGGTCCAATAGCCTTAACTTGCTAAATATCGGGTTTGCGGCTGCTTCTGTCAGAAACTTGTCATTTTTTAGTCATGGATTGGGAGCTGGTATGTGTCGCCTCACTCTGCAACAATTTGACGTTTGCAGGTTAGATATAACCCGAGAAACTGTTACTCATTCGCATCAAGTTTATATGTTTCTGTGTTGAATTCTTGCCCATTGCGTATACACCTATTGAATGCCCTTACTCGGCTCTGGTCCAATAGCCTTAACTTGCTAAATATCGGGTTTGCGGCTGCTTCTGTGAGAAACTTGTCATTTTTTAGTCATGGATTGGGAGCTGGTATGTGTCGCCTCACTCTGCAACAATTTGACGTTTGCAGGTTAGATATAACCCGAGAAACTGTTACTAATTCGCATCAAGTTTATATGTTTCTGTGTTGAATTCTTGCCCATTGCGTATACACCTATTGAATGCCCTTACTCGGCTCTGGTCCAATAGCCTTAACTTGCTAAATATCGGGTTTGCGGCTGCTTCTGTGAGAAACTTGTCATTTTTTAGTCATGGATTGGGAGCTGGTATGTGTCGCCTCACTCTGCAACAATTTGACGTTTGCAGGTTAGATATAACCCGAGAAACTGTTACTAATTCGCATCAAGTTTATATGTTTCTGTGTTGAATTCTTGCCCATTGCGTATACACCTATTGAATGCCCTTACTCGGCTTTGGTCCAATAGCCTTAACTTGCTAAATATCGGGTTTGCGGCTGCTTCTGTGAGAAACTTGTCATTTTTTAGTCATGGATTGGGAGCTGGTATGTGTCGCCTCACTCTGCAACAATTTGACGTTTGCAGGTTAGATATAACCCGAGAAACTGTTACTAATTCGCATCAAGTTTATATGTTTCTGTGTTGAATTATTGCCCATTGCGTATACACCTATTGAATGCCCTTACTCGGCTCTGGTCCAATAGCCTTAACTTGCTAAATATCGGGTTTGCGGCTGCTTCTGTGAGAAACTCGGCAATTTTTTAGTCATGGATTGGGAGCTGGTATGTGTCGCCTCACTCTGCAACAATTTGACGTTTGCAGGTTAGATATAACCCGAGAAACTGTTACTCATTCGCATCATGTTTATATTATTCTGTGTTGAATTCTTGCCCATTGCGTATACACCCATTGAATGCCCTTGCTCGGCTCTGATCCAATGGCCTTGACTTGTTAAATCTCGGGTTTCCGGCTGCTGCTGTGAGAAACTCGGCAATTTTTAGTCATGGATTGGGAGCTGGTATGTGTCGCCTCACTCTTCAACAAGTTTGACGTTCGCAGATTAGATATAACGCGAGAAAATGTTACTCATTCGCGTCACGTTTATATTTTTCTGTGTTGAATTTTTGCCCATTGCGTATACACCCATTGAATGCCCTTACTCGGCTCTGGTCCAATAGCCTTAACTTGCTAAATATCGGGTTTCCGGCTGCTTCTGTGAGAAACTTGTCAATTTTTAGTCATGGATTGGGAGCTGGTATGTGTCGCCTCACTCTGCAACAATTTGACGTTTGCAGGTTAGATATAACCCGAGAAACTGTTACTAATTCGCATCAAGTTTATATGTTTCTGTGTTGAATTCTTGCCCATTGCGTATACACCTATTGAATGCCCTTACTCGGCTCTGGTCCAATAGCCTTAACTTGCTAAATATCGGGTTTCCGGCTGCTTCTGTGAGAAACTCGGCAATTTTTTGTCACGGATTGGGAGCTGGTATGTGTCGCCTCACTCTGCAACAATTTGACGTTTGCAGGTTAGATATAACCCGAGAAACTGTTACTCATTCGCATCATGTTTATATTATTCTGTGTTGAATTATTGCCCATTGCGTATACACCTATTGAATGCCCTTACTCGGCTCTGGTCCAATAGCCTTAACTTGCTAAATATCGGGTTTGCGGCTGCTGCTGTGAGAAACTCGGCAATTTTTTAGTCATGGATTGGGAGCTGGTATGTGTCGCCTCACTCTGCAACAATTTGACGTTCGCAGGTTAGATATAACCCG
This sequence comes from Crossaster papposus, assembly GCA_037893245.1. Classification (NCBI taxonomy): domain Eukaryota; kingdom Metazoa; phylum Echinodermata; class Asteroidea; order Velatida; family Solasteridae; genus Crossaster; species Crossaster papposus. The sequence continues at coordinate 1,056,450 of JBAIAA010000124.1, read as the reverse complement.
AGAAACTGTTACTCATTCGCATCATGTTTATATTATTCTGTGTTGAATTCTTGCCCATTGCGTATACACCCATTGAATGCCCTTGCTCGGCTCTGATCCAATGGCCTTGACTTGTTAAATCTCGGGTTTCCGGCTGCTGCTGTGAGAAACTCGGCAATTTTTAGTCATGGATTGGGAGCTGGTATGTGTCGCCTCACTCTGGAACAATTTGACGTTTGCAGGTTAGATATAACCCGAGAAACTGTTACTCATTTGCATCAAGTTTATATTTCTCTGTGTTGAATTCTTGCCCATTGCGTATACACCCATTGAATGCCCTTACTCGGCTCTGGTCCAATAGCCTTAACTTGCTAAATATCGGGTTTCCGGCTGCTTCTGTGAGAAACTTGTCATTTTTTAGTCATGGATTGGGAGCTGGTATGTGTCGCCTCACTCTGCAACAATTTGACGTTTGCAGGTTAGATATAACCCGAGAAACTGTTACTAATTCGCATCAAGTTTATATGTTTCTGTGTTGAATTATTGCCCATTGCGTATACATCTATTGAATGCCCTTACTCGGCTCTGGTCCAATAGCCTTAACTTGCTAAATATCGGGTTTGCGGCTGCTTCTGTGAGAAACTCGGCAATTTTTTAGTCATGGATTGGGAGCTGGTATGTGTCGCCTCACTCTGCAACAATTTGACGTTTGCAGGTTAGATATAACCCGAGAAACTGTTACTCATTCGCATCATGTTTATATTATTCTGTGTGGAATTCTTGCCCATTGCGTATACACCCATTGAATGCCCTTGCTCGGCTCTGATCCAATGGCCTTGACTTGTTAAATCTCGGGTTTCCGGCTTCTGCTGTGAGAAACTCGGCAATTTTTAGTCATGGATTGGGAGCTGGTATGTGTCGCCTCACTCTTCAACAAGTTTGACGTTCGCAGATTAGATATAACCCGAGAAAATGTTACTCATTCGCGTCACGTTTATATTTTTCTGTGTGGAATTTTTGCCCATTGCGTATACACCCATTGTATGCCGTTGCTCGGCTCTGATCCAGTGGCCTTGACTTGTTACATCTCGGGATTCCGGTTGCTTCTGTGAAAAAAATTGTCAATTTTTAGTCATGGATTGGGAGCTGGTATGTGTCGCCTCACTCTGGAACAATTTGACGTTTGCAGGTTAGATATAACCCGAGAAACTGTTACTCATTTGCATCAAGTTTATATTTCTCTGTGTTGAATTCTTGCCCATTGCGTATACACCCATTGAATGCCCTTACTCGGCTCTGGTCCAATAGCCTTAACTTGCTAAATATCGGGTTTCCGGCTGCTTCTGTGAGAAACTTGTCAATTTTTAGTCATGGATTGGGAGCTGGTATGTGTCGCCTCACTCTGCAACAATTTGACGTTTGCAGGTTAGATATAACCCGAGAAACTGTTACTAATTCGCATCAAGTTTATATGTTTCTGTGTTGAATTCTAGCCCATTGCGTATACACCTATTGAATGCCCTTACTCGGCTCTGGTCCAATAGCCTTAACTTGCTAAATATCGGGTTTGCGGCTGCTTCTGTGAGAAACTTGTCATTTTTTAGTCATGGATTGGGAGCTGGTATGTGTCGCCTCACTCTGCAACAATTTGACGTTTGCAGGTTAGATATAACCCGAGAAACTGTTACTAATTCGCATCAAGTTTATATGTTTCTGTGTTGAATTCTTGCCCATTGCGTATACACCTATTGAATGCCCTTACTCGGCTCTGGTCCAATAGCCTTAACTTGCTAAATATCGGGTTTGCGGCTGCTTCTGTGAGAAACTTGTCATTTTTTAGTCATGGATTGGGAGCTGGTATGTGTCGCCTCACTCTGCAACAATTTGACGTTTGCAGGTTAGATATAACCCGAGAAACTGTTACTAATTCGCATCAAGTTTATATGTTTCTGTGTTGAATTCTTGCCCATTGCGTATACACCTATTGAATGCCCTTACTCGGCTCTGGTCCAATAGCCTTAACTTGCTAAATATCGGGTTTGCGGCTGCTGCTGTGAGAAACTCGGCAATTTTTTAGTCATGGATTGGGAGCTGGTATGTGTCGCCTCACTCTGCAACAATTTGACGTTCGCAGGTTAGATATAACCCGAGAAACTGTTACTCATTCGCATCATGTTTATATTATTCTGTGTTGAATTCTTGCCCATTGCGTATACACCCATTGAATGCCCTTGCTCGGCTCTGATCCAATGGCCTTGACTTGTTAAATCTCGGGTTTCCGGCTGCTGCTGTGAGAAACTCGGCAATTTTTAGTCATGGATTGGGAGCTGGTATGTGTCGCCTCACTCTGGAACAATTTGACGTTTGCAGGTTAGATATAACCCGAGAAACTGTTACTCATTTGCATCAAGTTTATATTTCTCTGTGTTGAATTCTTGCCCATTGCGTATACACCCATTGAATGCCCTTACTCGGCTCTGGTCCAATAGCCTTAACTTGCTAAATATCGGGTTTCCGGCTGCTTCTGTGAGAAACTTGTCATTTTTTAGTCATGGATTGGGAGCTGGTATGTGTCGCCTCACTCTGCAACAATTTGACGTTTGCAGGTTAGATATAACCCGAGAAACTGTTACTAATTCGCATCAAGTTTATATGTTTCTGTGTTGAATTATTGCCCATTGCGTATACATCTATTGAATGCCCTTACTCGGCTCTGGTCCAATAGCCTTAACTTGCTAAATATCGGGTTTGCGGCTGCTTCTGTGAGAAACTCGGCAATTTTTTAGTCATGGATTGGGAGCTGGTATGTGTCGCCTCACTCTGCAACAATTTGACGTTTGCAGGTTAGATATAACCCGAGAAACTGTTACTCATTCGCATCATGTTTATATTATTCTGTGTGGAATTCTTGCCCATTGCGTATACACCCATTGAATGCCCTTGCTCGGCTCTGATCCAATGGCCTTGACTTGTTAAATCTCGGGTTTCCGGCTTCTGCTGTGAGAAACTCGGCAATTTTTAGTCATGGATTGGGAGCTGGTATGTGTCGCCTCACTCTTCAACAAGTTTGACGTTCGCAGATTAGATATAACCCGAGAAAATGTTACTCATTCGCGTCACGTTTATATTTTTCTGTGTGGAATTTTTGCCCATTGCGTATACACCCATTGTATGCCGTTGCTCGGCTCTGATCCAGTGGCCTTGACTTGTTACATCTCGGGATTCCGGTTGCTTCTGTGAAAAAAATTGTCAATTTTTAGTCATGGATTGGGAGCTGGTATGTGTCGCCTCACTCTGGAACAATTTGACGTTTGCAGGTTAGATATAACCCGAGAAACTGTTACTCATTTGCATCAAGTTTATATTTCTCTGTGTTGAATTCTTGCCCATTGCGTATACACCCATTGAATGCCCTTACTCGGCTCTGGTCCAATAGCCTTAACTTGCTAAATATCGGGTTTCCGGCTGCTTCTGTGAGAAACTTGTCAATTTTTAGTCATGGATTGGGAGCTGGTATGTGTCGCCTCACTCTGCAACAATTTGACGTTTGCAGGTTAGATATAACCCGAGAAACTGTTACTAATTCGCATCAAGTTTATATGTTTCTGTGTTGAATTCTAGCCCATTGCGTATACACCTATTGAATGCCCTTACTCGGCTCTGGTCCAATAGCCTTAACTTGCTAAATATCGGGTTTGCGGCTGCTTCTGTGAGAAACTTGTCATTTTTTAGTCATGGATTGGGAGCTGGTATGTGTCGCCTCACTCTGCAACAATTTGACGTTTGCAGGTTAGATATAACCCGAGAAACTGTTACTAATTCGCATCAAGTTTATATGTTTCTGTGTTGAATTCTTGCCCATTGCGTATACACCTATTGAATGCCCTTACTCGGCTCTGGTCCAATAGCCTTAACTTGCTAAATATCGGGTTTGCGGCTGCTTCTGTGAGAAACTTGTCATTTTTTAGTCATGGATTGGGAGCTGGTATGTGTCGCCTCACTCTGCAACAATTTGACGTTTGCAGGTTAGATATAACCCGAGAAACTGTTACTAATTCGCATCAAGTTTATATGTTTCTGTGTTGAATTCTTGCCCATTGCGTATACACCTATTGAATGCCCTTACTCGGCTCTGGTCCAATAGCCTTAACTTGCTAAATATCGGGTTTGCGGCTGCTTCTGTGAGAAACTCGGCAATTTTTTAGTCATGGATTGGGAGCTGGTATGTGTCGCCTCACTCTGCAACAATTTGACGTTTGCAGGTTAGATATAACCCGAGAAACTGTTACTCATTCGCATCATGTTTATATTATTCTGTGTTGAATTCTTGCCCATTGCGTATACACCCATTGAATGCCCTTGCTCGGCCCTGATCCAATGGCCTTGACTTGTTAAATCTCGGGTTTCCGGCTGCTGCTGTGAGAAACTCGGCAATTTTTAGTCATGGATTGGGAGCTGGTATGTGTCGCCTCACTCTTCAACAAGTTTGACGTTCGCAGATTAGATATAACCCGAGAAAATGTTACTCATTCGCGTCACGTTTATATTTTTCTGTGTTGAATTTTTGCCCATTGCGTATACACCCATTGTATGCCGTTGCTCGGCTCTGATCCAGTGGCCTTGACTTGTTACATCTCGGGATTCCGGTTGCTTCTGTGAGAAACTTGTCAATTTTTAGTCATGGATTGGGAGCTGGTATGTGTCGCCTCACTCTGGAACAATTTGACGTTTGCAGGTTAGATATAACCCGAGAAACTGTTACTCATTTGCATCAAGTTTATATTTCTCTGTGTTGAATTCTTGCCCATTGCGTATACACCCATTGAATGCCCTTACTCGGCTCTGGTCCAATAGCCTTAACTTGCTAAATATCGGGTTTCCGGCTGCTTCTGTGAGAAACTTGTCAATTTTTAGTCATGGATTGGGAGCTGGTATGTGTCGCCTCACTCTGCAACAATTTGACGTTTGCAGGTTAGATATAACCCGAGAAACTGTTACTAATTCGCATCAAGTTTATATGTTTCTGTGTTGAATTCTTGCTCATTGCGTATACACCTATTGAATGCCCTTACTCGGCTCTGCTCCAATAGCCTTAACTTGCTAAATATCGGGTTTGCGGCTGCTTCTGTGAGAAACTTGTCATTTTTTAGTCATGGATTGGGAGCTGGTATGTGTCGCCTCACTCTGCAACAATTTGACGTTTGCAGGTTAGATATAACCCGAGAAACTGTTACTAATTCGCATCAAGTTTATATGTTTCTGTGTTGAATTCTTGCCCATTGCGTATACACCTATTGAATGCCCTTACTCGGCTCTGGTCCAATAGCCTTAACTTGCTAAATATCGGGTTTGCGGCTGCTTCTGTGAGAAACTTGTCATTTTTTAGTCATGGATTGGGAGCTGGTATGTGTCGCCTCACTCTGCAACAATTTGACGTTTGCAGGTTAGATATAACCCGAGAAACTGTTACTAATTCGCATCAAGTTTATATGTTTCTGTGTTGAATTCTTGCCCATTGCGTATACACCTATTGAATGCCCTTACTCGGCTCTGGTCCAATAGCCTTAACTTGCTAAATATCGGGTTTGCGGCTGCTTCTGTGAGAAACTTGTCATTTTTTAGTCATGGATTGGGAGCTGGTATGTGTCGCCTCACTCTGCAACAATTTGACGTTTGCAGGTTAGATATAACCCGAGAAACTGTTACTAATTCGCATCAAGTTTATATGTTTCTGTGTTGAATTATTGCCCATTGCGTATACACCTATTGAATGCCCTTACTCGGCTCTGGTCCAATAGCATTAACTTGCTAAATATCGGGTTTGCGGCTGCTTCTGTGAGAAACTCGGCAATTTTTTAGTCATGGATTGGGAGCTGGTATGTGTCGCCTCACTCTGCAACAATTTGACGTTTGCAGGTTAGATATAACCCGAGAAACTGTTACTCATTCGCATCATGTTTATATTATTCTGTGTTGAATTCTTGCCCATTGCGTATACACCCATTGAATGCCCTTGCTCGGCTCTGATCCAATGGCCTTGACTTGTTAAATCTCGGGTTTCCGGCTGCTGCTGTGAGAAACTCGGCAATTTTTAGTCATGGATTGGGAGCTGGTATGTGTCGCCTCACTCTTCAACAAGTTTGACGTTCGCAGATTAGATATAACCCGAGAAAATGTTACTCATTCGCGTCACGTTTATATTTTTCTGTGTTGAATTTTTGCCCATTGCGTATACACCCATTGTATGCCGTTGCTCGGCTCTGATCCAGTGGCCTTGACTTGTTACATCTCGGGATTCCGGTTGCTTCTGTGAGAAACTTGTCAATTTTTAGTCATGGATTGGGAGCTGGTATGTGTCGCCTCACTCTGGAACAATTTGACGTTTGCAGGTTAGATATAACCCGAGAAACTGTTACTCATTTGCATCAAGTTTATATTTCTCTGTGTTGAATTCTTGCCCATTGCGTATACACCTATTGAATGCCCTTACTCGGCTCTGGTCCAATAGCCTTAACTTGCTAAATATCGGGTTTGCGGCTGCTTCTGTGAGAAACTCGGCAATTTTTTGTCATGGATTGGGAGCTGGTATGTGTCGCCTCACTCTGCAACAATTTGACGTTTGCAGGTTAGATATAACCCGAGAAACTGTTACTCATTCGCATCATGTTTATATTATTCTGTGTTGAATTCTTGCCCATTGCGTATACACCCATTGAATGCCCTTGCTCGGCTCTGATCCAATGGCCTTGACTTGTTAAATCTCGGGTTTCCGGCTGCTGCTGTGAGAAACTCGGCAATTTTTAGTCATGGATTGGGAGCTGGTATGTGTCGCCTCACTCTTCAACAAGTTTGACGTTCGCAGATTAGATATAACCCGAGAAAATGTTACTCATTCGCGTCACGTTTATATTTTTCTGTGTTGAATTTTTGCCCATTGCGTATACACCCATTGTATGCCGTTGCTCGGCTCTGATCCAGTGGCCTTGACTTGTTACATCTCGGGATTCCGGTTGCTTCTGTGAGAAACTTGTCAATTTTTAGTCATGGATTGGGAGCTGGTATGTGTCGCCTCACTCTGCAACAATTTGACGTTTGCAGGTTAGATATAACCCGAGAAACTGTTACTAATTCGCATCAAGTTCATATGTTTCTGTGTTGAATTCTTGACCATTGCGTATACACCTATTGAATGCCCTTACTCGGCTCTGGTCCAATAGCCTTAACTTGCTAAATATCGGGTTTGCGGCTGCTTCTGTGAGAAATTTGTCATTTTTTAGTCATGGATTGGGAGCTGGTATGTGTCGCCTCACTCTGCAACAATTTGACGTTTGCAGGTTAGATATAACCCGAGAAACTGTTACTAATTCGCATCAAGTTTATATGTTTCTGTGTTGAATTCTTGCCCATTGCGTATACACCTATTGAATGCCCTTACTCGGCTCTGGTCCAATAGCCTTAACTTGCTAAATATCGGGTTTGCGGCTGCTTCTGTGAGAAACTTGTCATTTTTTAGTCATGGATTGGGAGCTGGTATGTGTCGCCTCACTCTGCAACAATTTGACGTTTGCAGGTTAGATATAACCCGAGAAACTGTTACTAATTCGCATCAAGTTTATATGTTTCTGTGTTGAATTCTTGCCCATTGCGTATACACCTATTGAATGCCCTTACTCGGCTCTGGTCCAATAGCCTTAACTTGCTAAATATCGGGTTTGAGGCTGCTTCTGTGAGAAACTTGTCATTTTTTAGTCATGGATTGGGAGCTGGTATGTGTCGCCTCACTCTGCAACAATTTGACGTTTGCAGGTTAGATATAACCCGAGAAACTGTTACTAATTCGCATCAAGTTTATATGTTTCTGTGTTGAATTATTGCCCATTGCGTATACACCTATTGAATGCCCTTACTCGGCTCTGGTCCAATAGCCTTAACTTGCTAAATATCGGGTTTGCGGCTGCTTCTGTGAGAAACTCGGCAATTTTTTTAGTCATGGATTGGGAGCTGGTATGTGTCGCCTCACTCTGCAACAATTTGACGTTTGCAGGTTAGATATAACCCGAGAAACTGTTACTCATTCGCATCATGTTTATATTATTCTGTGTTGAATTCTTGCCCATTGCGTATACACCCATTGAATGCCCTTGCTCGGCTCTGATCCAATGGCCTTGACTTGTTAAATCTCGGGTTTCCGGCTTCTGCTGTGAGAAACTCGGCAATTTTTAGTCATGGATTGGGAGCTGGTATGTGTCGCCTCACTCTTCAACAAGTTTGACGTTCGCAGATTAGATATAACCCGAGAAAATGTTACTCATTCGCGTCACGTTTATATTTTTCTGTGTGGAATTTTTGCCCATTGCGTATACACCCATTGTATGCCGTTGCTCGGCTCTGATCCAGTGGCCTTGACTTGTTACATCTCGGGATTCCGGTTGCTTCTGTGAAAAAAATTGTCAATTTTTAGTCATGGATTGGGAGCTGGTATGTGTCGCCTCACTCTGGAACAATTTGACGTTTGCAGGTTAGATATAACCCGAGAAACTGTTACTCATTTGCATCAAGTTTATATTTCTCTGTGTTGAATTCTTGCCCATTGCGTATACACCCATTGAATGCCCTTACTCGGCTCTGGTCCAATAGCCTTAACTTGCTAAATATCGGGTTTCCGGCTGCTTCTGTGAGAAACTTGTCAATTTTTAGTCATGGATTGGGAGCTGGTATGTGTCGCCTCACTCTGCAACAATTTGACGTTTGCAGGTTAGATATAACCCGAGAAACTGTTACTAATTCGCATCAAGTTTATATGTTTCTGTGTTGAATTCTTGCCCATTGCGTATACACCTATTGAATGCCCTTACTCGGCTCTGGTCCAATAGCCTTAACTTGCTAAATATCGGGTTTGCGGCTGCTTCTGTGAGAAACTTGTCATTTTTTAGTCATGGATTGGGAGCTGGTATGTGTCGCCTCACTCTGCAACAATTTGACGTTTGCAGGTTAGATATAACCCGAGAAACTGTTACTAATTCGCATCAAGTTTATATGTTTCTGTGTTGAATTCTTGCCCATTGCGTATACACCTATTGAATGCCCTTACTCGGCTCTGGTCCAATAGCCTTAACTTGCTAAATATCGGGTTTACGGCTGCTTCTGTGAGAAACTCGGCAATTTTTTAGTCATGGATTGGGAGCTGGTATGTGTCGCCTCACTCTGCAACAATTTGACGTTTGCAGGTTAGATATAACCCGAGAAACTGTTACTCATTCGCATCATGTTTATATTATTCTGTGTTGAATTCTTGCCCATTGCGTATACACCCATTGAATGCCCTTGCTCGGCCCTGATCCAATGGCCTTGACTTGTTAAATCTCGGGTTTCCGGCTGCTGCTGTGAGAAACTCGGCAATTTTTAGTCATGGATTGGGAGCTGGTATGTGTCGCCTCACTCTTCAACAAGTTTGACGTTCGCAGATTAGATATAACCCGAGAAAATGTTACTCATTCGCGTCACGTTTATATTTTTCTGTGTTGAATTTTTGCCCATTGCGTATACACCCATTGTATGCCGTTGCTCGGCTCTGATCCAGTGGCCTTGACTTGTTACATCTCGGGATTCCGGTTGCTTCTGTGAGAAACTTGTCAATTTTTAGTCATGGATTGGGAGCTGGTATGTGTCGCCTCACTCTGGAACAATTTGACGTTTGCAGGTTAGATATAACCCGAGAAACTGTTACTCATTTGCATCAAGTTTATATTTCTCTGTGTTGAATTCTTGCCCATTGCGTATACACCCATTGAATGCCCTTACTCGGCTCTGGTCCAATAGCCTTAACTTGCTAAATATCGGGTTTCCGGCTGCTTCTGTGAGAAACTTGTCAATTTTTAGTCATGGATTGGGAGCTGGTATGTGTCGCCTCACTCTGCAACAATTTGACGTTTGCAGGTTAGATATAACCCGAGAAACTGTTACTAATTCGCATCAAGTTTATATGTTTCTGTGTTGAATTCTTGCCCATTGCGTATACACCTATTGAATGCCCTTACTCGGCTCTGCTCCAATAGCCTTAACTTGCTAAATATCGGGTTTGCGGCTGCTTCTGTGAGAAACTTGTCATTTTTTAGTCATGGATTGGGAGCTGGTATGTGTCGCCTCACTCTGCAACAATTTGACGTTTGCAGGTTAGATATAACCCGAGAAACTGTTACTAATTCGCATCAAGTTTATATGTTTCTGTGTTGAATTCTTGCCCATTGCGTATACACCTATTGAATGCCCTTACTCGGCTCTGGTCCAATAGCCTTAACTTGCTAAATATCGGGTTTGAGGCTGCTTCTGTGAGAAACTTGTCATTTTTTAGTCATGGATTGGGAGCTGGTATGTGTCGCCTCACTCTGCAACAATTTGACGTTTGCAGGTTAGATATAACCCGAGAAACTGTTACTAATTCGCATCAAGTTTATATGTTTCTGTGTTGAATTATTGCCCATTGCGTATACACCTATTGAATGCCCTTACTCGGCTCTGGTCCAATAGCCTTAACTTGCTAAATATCGGGTTTGCGGCTGCTTCTGTGAGAAACTCGGCAATTTTTTTAGTCATGGATTGGGAGCTGGTATGTGTCGCCTCACTCTGCAACAATTTGACGTTTGCAGGTTAGATTTAACCCGAGAAACTGTTACTCATTCGCATCATGTTTATATTATTCTGTGTTGAATTCTTGCCCATTGCGTATACACCCATTGAATGCCCTTGCTCGGCTCTGATCCAATGGCCTTGACTTGTTAAATCTCGGGTTTCCGGCTTCTGCTGTGAGAAACTCGGCAATTTTTAGTCATGGATTGGGAGCTGGTATGTGTCGCCTCACTCTTCAACAAGTTTGACGTTCGCAGATTAGATATAACCCGAGAAAATGTTACTCATTCGCGTCACGTTTATATTTTTCTGTGTGGAATTTTTGCCCATTGCGTATACACCCATTGTATGCCGTTGCTCGGCTCTGATCCAGTGGCCTTGACTTGTTACATCTCGGGATTCCGGTTGCTTCTGTGAAAACAATTGTCAATTTTTAGTCATGGATTGGGAGCTGGTATGTGTCGCCTCACTCTGGAACAATTTGACGTTTGCAGGTTAGATATAACCCGAGAAACTGTTACTCATTTGCATCAAGTTTATATTTCTCTGTGTTGAATTCTTGCCCATTGCGTATACACCCATTGAATGCCCTTACTCGGCTCTGGTCCAATAGCCTTAACTTGCTAAATATCGGGTTTCCGGCTGCTTCTGTGAGAAACTTGTCAATTTTTAGTCATGGATTGGGAGCTGGTATGTGTCGCCTCACTCTGCAACAATTTGACGTTTGCAGGTTAGATATAACCCGAGAAACTGTTACTAATTCGCATCAAGTTTATATGTTTCTGTGTTGAATTCTTGCCCATTGCGTATACACCTATTGAATGCCCTTACTCGGCTCTGGTCCAATAGCCTTAACTTGCTAAATATCGGGTTTGCGGCTGCTTCTGTGAGAAACTTGTCATTTTTTAGTCATGGATTGGGAGCTGGTATGTGTCGCCTCACTCTGCAACAATTTGACGTTTGCAGGTTAGATATAACCCGAGAAACTGTTACTAATTCGCATCAAGTTTATATGTTTCTGTGTTGAATTCTTGCCCATTGCGTATACACCTATTGAATGCCCTTACTCGGCTCTGGTCCAATAGCCTTAACTTGCTAAATATCGGGTTTGCGGCTGCTTCTGTGAGAAACTTGTCATTTTTTAGTCATGGATTGGGAGCTGGTATGTGTCGCCTCACTCTGCAACAATTTGACGTTTGCAGGTTAGATATAACCCGAGAAACTGTTACTCATTCGCATCATGTTTATATTATTCTGTGTTGAATTCTTGCCCATTGCGTATACACCCATTGAATGCCCTTGCTCGGCCCTGATCCAATGGCCTTGACTTGTTAAATCTCGGGTTTCCGGCTGCTGCTGTGAGAAACTCGGCAATTTTTAGTCATGGATTGGGAGCTGGTATGTGTCGCCTCACTCTTCAACAAGTTTGACGTTCGCAGATTAGATATAACCCGAGAAAATGTTACTCATTCGCGTCACGTTTATATTTTTCTGTGTTGAATTTTTGCCCATTGCGTATACACCCATTGTATGCCGTTGCTCGGCTCTGATCCAGTGGCCTTGACTTGTTACATCTCGGGATTCCGGTTGCTTCTGTGAGAAACTTGTCAATTTTTAGTCATGGATTGGGAGCTGGTATGTGTCGCCTCACTCTGGAACAATTTGACGTTTGCAGGTTAGATATAACCCGAGAAACTGTTACTCATTTGCATCAAGTTTATATTTCTCTGTGTTGAATTCTTGCCCATTGCGTATACACCCATTGAATGCCCTTACTCGGCTCTGGTCCAATAGCCTTAACTTGCTAAATATCGGGTTTCCGGCTGCTTCTGTGAGAAACTTGTCAATTTTTAGTCATGGATTGGGAGCTGGTATGTGTCGCCTCACTCTGCAACAATTTGACGTTTGCAGGTTAGATATAAAACGAGAAACTGTTACTAATTCGCATCAAGTTTATATGTTTCTGTATTGAATTCTTGCCCATTGCGTATACACCTATTGAATGCCCTTACTCGGCTCTGCTCCAATAGCCTTAACTTGCTAAATATCGGGTTTGCGGCTGCTTCTGTGAGAAACTTGTCATTTTTTAGTCATGGATTGGGAGCTGGTATGTGTCGCCTCACTCTGCAACAATTTGACGTTTGCAGGTTAGATATAACCCGAGAAACTGTTACTAATTCGCATCAAGTTTATATGTTTCTGTGTTGAATTCTTGCCCATTGCGTATACACCTATTGAATGCCCTTACTCGGCTCTGGTCCAATAGCCTTAACTTGCTAAATATCGGGTTTGCGGCTGCTTCTGTGAGAAACTTGTCATTTTTTAGTCATGGATTGGGAGCTGGTATGTGTCGCCTCACTCTGCAACAATTTGACGTTTGCAGGTTAGATATAACCCGAGAAACTGTTACTAATTCGCATCAAGTTTATATGTTTCTGTGTTGAATTCTTGCCCATTGCGTATACACCTATTGAATGCCCTTACTCGGCTCTGGTCCAATAGCCTTAACTTGCTAAATATCGGGTTTGCGGCTGCTTCTGTGAGAAACTTGTCATTTTTTAGTCATGGATTGGGAGCTGGTATGTGTCGCCTCACTCTGCAACAATTTGACGTTTGCAGGTTAGATATAACCCGAGAAACTGTTACTAATTCGCATCAAGTTTATATGTTTCTGTGTTGAATTATTGCCCATTGCGTATACACCTATTGAATGCCCTTACTCGGCTCTGGTCCAATAGCATTAACTTGCTAAATATCGGGTTTGCGGCTGCTTCTGTGAGAAACTCGGCAATTTTTTAGTCATGGATTGGGAGCTGGTATGTGTCGCCTCACTCTGCAACAATTTGACGTTTGCAGGTTAGATATAACCCGAGAAACTGTTACTCATTCGCATCATGTTTATATTATTCTGTGTTGAATTCTTGCCCATTGCGTATACACCCATTGAATGCCCTTGCTCGGCTCTGATCCAATGGCCTTGACTTGTTAAATCTCGGGTTTCCGGCTGCTGCTGTGAGAAACTCGGCAATTTTTAGTCATGGATTGGGAGCTGGTATGTGTCGCCTCACTCTTCAACAAGTTTGACGTTCGCAGATTAGATATAACCCGAGAAAATGTTACTCATTCGCGTCACGTTTATATTTTTCTGTGTTGAATTTTTGCCCATTGCGTATACACCCATTGTATGCCGTTGCTCGGCTCTGATCCAGTGGCCTTGACTTGTTACATCTCGGGATTCCGGTTGCTTCTGTGAGAAACTTGTCAATTTTTAGTCATGGATTGGGAGCTGGTATGTGTCGCCTCACTCTGGAACAATTTGACGTTTGCAGGTTAGATATAACCCGAGAAACTGTTACTCATTTGCATCAAGTTTATATTTCTCTGTGTTGAATTCTTGCCCATTGCGTATACACCTATTGAATGCCCTTACTCGGCTCTGGTCCAATAGCCTTAACTTGCTAAATATCGGGTTTGCGGCTGCTTCTGTGAGAAACTCGGCATTTTTTTGTCATGGATTGGGAGCTGGTATGTGTCGCCTCACTCTGCAACAATTTGACGTTTGCAGGTTAGATATAACCCGAGAAACTGTTACTCATTCGCATCATGTTTATATTATTCTGTGTTGAATTCTTGCCCATTGCGTATACACCCATTGAATGCCCTTGCTCGGCTCTGATCCAATGGCCTTGACTTGTTAAATCTCGGGTTTCCGGCTGCTGCTGTGAGAAACTCGGCAATTTTTAGTCATGGATTGGGAGCTGGTATGTGTCGCCTCACTCTTCAACAAGTTTGACGTTCGCAGATTAGATATAACCCGAGAAAATGTTACTCATTCGCGTCACGTTTATATTTTTCTGTGTTGAATTTTTGCCCATTGCGTATACACCCATTGTATGCCGTTGCTCGGCTCTGATCCAGTGGCCTTGACTTGTTACATCTCGGGATTCCGGTTGGTTCTGTGAGAAACTTGTCAATTTTTAGTCATGGATTGGGAGCTGGTATGTGTCGCCTCACTCTGGAACAATTTGACGTTTGCAGGTTAGATATAACCCGAGAAACTGTTACTCATTTGCATCAAGTTTATATTTCTCTGTGTTGAATTCTTGCCCATTGCGTATACACCCATTGAATGCCCTTACTCGGCTCTGGTCCAATAGCCTTAACTTGCTAAATATCGGGTTTCCGGCTGCTTCTGTGAGAAACTTGTCAATTTTTAGTCATGGATTGGGAGCTGGTATGTGTCGCCTCACTCTGCAACAATTTGACGTTTGCAGGTTAGATATAACCCGAGAAACTGTTACTAATTCGCATCAAGTTTATATGTTTCTGTGTTGAATTCTTGCCCATTGCGTATACACCTATTGAATGCCCTTACTCGGCTCTGGTCCAATAGCCTTAACTTGCTAAATATCGGGTTTGCGGCTGCTTCTGTGAGAAACTTGTCATTTTTTAGTCATGGATTGGGAGCTGGTATGTGTCGCCTCACTCTGCAACAATTTGACGTTTGCAGGTTAGATATAACCCGAGAAACTGTTACTCATTCGCATCATGTTTATATTTGTATGTGTTGAATTCTTGCCCATTGCGTATACACCCATTGAATGCCCTTGCTCGGCTCTGATCCAATGGCCTTGACTTGTTACATCTCGGGATTCCGGTTGCTTCTGTGAGAAACTTGTCAATTTTTAGTCATGGATTGGGAGCTGGTAGGTGTCGCTTCACTCTGCAACTATTTGACGTTTGCAGGTTATATATAACCCGAGAAACTGTTACTCATTTGCATCATGTTTATATTTTTATGTGTTGAATTCTTGCCCATTGCGTATACACCCATTGAATGCCCTTACTCGGCTCTGGTCCAATAGCCTTAACTTGCTAAATATCGGGTTTCCGGCTGCTTCTGTGAGAAACTTGTCAATTTTTAGTCATGGATTGGGAGCTGGTATGTGTCGACTCACTCTTCAACAAGCTTCACGTTCGCAGGTTATATATAACTCGAGAAAATGTTACTCATTCGCATCATGTTTATATTTGTCTGTGTTGAATTCTTACCCAGTGCGTATACACCCATTGAATGCCCTTGCTCGGCTCTGATCCAGTGGCCTTGACTTGTTCAATCTCCGGATTCCGGTTGCTTCTGTGAGAAACTCGGCAATTTTTATTCATGGATTTGGAGCTGGTATGTGTCGCCTCACTCTGCAACAAGTTTGACGTTCGCAGATTAGATATAACCCGAGAAAATGTTACTCATTCGCATCATGTTTATATGTTTCTGTGTTGAATTCTTACCCCCTGCGTATACACCCATTGAATGCCCTTGCTCGGCTCTGATCCAGTGGCCTTGACTTGTTAAATCTCGGGATTCCGGTTGCTTCTGTGAGAAACTTGTCAAATTTTAGTCATGGATTGGGAGCTGGCATGTGTCGCCTCACTCTGCAACAATTTGACGTTTGCAGGTTAGATATAACCCGAGAAACTGTTACTCATTCGCATCATGTTGATATTTTTCTGTGTTGAATTCTTGCCCATTGCGTATACACCCAGTAAATGTCCTTGCTCGGCTCTGATCCAAAGGCCTTAACTTGCTAAATCTCTGGTTTCCGGCTGCTTCTGTGAGAAACTTGTCAATTGTTAGTCATGGATTGGGGGCTGGTATGTGTCGCCTCACTCTGCAACAAGTTTGACGTTCGTAGATTAGATATAACCCGAGAAAATGTTACTCATTCGCATCATGTTTATATTTTTATGTGTTGAATTCTTGCCCATTGCGTATACACCTATTGAATGCCCTTACTCGGTTCTGGTCCAATAGCCTTAACTTGCTAAATATCGGGTTTCCGGCTGCTTCTGTGAGAAACTTGTCAATTTTTAGTCATGGATTGGGAGCTGGTATGTGTCGCCTCACTCTGCAACAATTTGATGTTTGCAGGTTAGATATAACCCGAGAAACTGTTACTCATTCGCATCAAGTTTATATTTTTCTGTGTGGAATTCTTGCCCATTGCGTATACACCCATTGAATGCCCTTACTCGGCTTTGGTCCAATAGCCTTAACTTGCTAAATATCGGGTTTCTGGCTGCTTCTGTGAGAAACTCGGCAATTTTTAGTCATGGATTGGGAGCTGGTATGTGTCGCCTCACTCTGCAACAATTTGACGTTTGCAGGTTAGATATAACCCGAGAAACTGTTACTCATTCGCATCATGTTTATATTATTCTGTGTTGAATTCTTGCCCATTGCGTATACACCCATTGAATGCCCTTACTCGGCTCTGGTCCAATAGCCTTAACTTGCTAAATATCGGGTTTCCGGCTGCTTCTGTGAGAAACTTGTCAATTGTTAGTCATGGATTGGGGGCTGGTATGTGTCGCCTCACTCTGCAACAAGTTTGACGTTCGTAGATTAGATATAACCCGAGAAAATGTTACTCATTCGCATCATGTTTATATTTTTATGTGTTGAATTCTTGCCCATTGCGTATACCTATTGAATGCCCTTACTCGGCTCTGGTCCAATAGCCTTAACTTGCTAAATATCGGGTTTCCGGCTGCTTCTGTGAGAAACTTGTCAATTTTTAATCATGGATTGGGAGCTGGTATGTGTCGCCTCACTCTCGGCTCTGCTGTGAGAAACTCGGCAATTTTTATTCATGGATTTGGAGCTGGTATGTGTCGACTCACTCTTCAACAAGCTTCACGTTCGCAGGTTATATATAACTCGAGAAAATGTTACTCATTCGCATCATGTTTATATTTGTCTGTGTTGAATTCTTACCCAGTGCGTATACACCCATTGAATGCCCTTGCTCGGCTCTGATCCAGTGGCCTTGACTTGTTCAATCTCCGGATTCCGGTTGCTTCTGTGAGAAACTCGGCAATTTGTATTCATGGATTTGGAGCTGGTATGTGTCGCCTCACTCTGCAACAAGTTTGACGTTCGCAGATTAGATATAACCCGAGAAAATGTTACTCATTCGCATCATGTTTATATGTTTCTGTGTTGAATTCTTACCCCCTGCGTATACACCCATTGAATGCCCTTGCTCGGCTCTGATCCAGTGGCCTTGACTTGTTAAATCTCGGGATTCCGGTTGCTTCTGTGAGAAACTTGTCAAATTTTAGTCATTGATTGGGAGCTGGCATGTGTCGCCTCACTCTGCAACAATTTGACGTTTGCAGGTTAGATATAACCCCAGAAACTGTTACTCATTCGCATCATGTTTATATTTTTCTGTGTTGAATTCTTGCCCATTGCGTATACACCCAGTCAATGTCCTTGCTCGGCTCTGATCCAAAGGCCTTAACTTGCTTAATCTCTGGTTTCCGGCTGCTTCTGTGAGAAACTTGTCAATTGTTAGTCATGGATTGGGGGCTGGTATGTGTCGCCTCACTCTGCAACACGTTTGACGTTCGTAGATTAGATATAACCCGAGAAAACGGTTAGTCATTCGCATCATGTTTATATTATTATATTGTTGAATTCTTACCCAGTGCGTATACACCCATTGAATGCCCTTGCTCTTGATCCAGTGGCCTTGACTTGTTAAATCTCGGCATTCCGGTTGCTTCTGTGAGAAACTTGTCAATTTTTAGTCATGGATTGGGAGCTGGTATGTGTCGCCTCACTCTGCAACAAGTTTGACATTCGCAGGTTAGATATAACTCAAGAAAATGTTACTCATTCGCATCATGTTTATATTTTTCTGTATTGAATTCTTGCCTATTGCGTATACAGCCATTGAATACCCTTGCTCGGCGCTGATCTAGTGGCATTGACTTGTTAAATATCGGGATTCCGGTTGCTTCTGTGAGAAACTTGTCAAGTTTTAGTCATGGATTGGGAGCTGGTATGTGTCGACTCACTCTTCAACAAGTTCGCAGGTTAGATATAACCCGATAATATATTACTCATTCGCATCATGTTTATATTTTTCTGTATTGAATTCTTGCCCATTGCGTATACACCAATTAAATGCCCTTGCTAGGTTTCGATCCAGTGGCCTTAACTTGCTAAATCTCTGGATTCCGGTTGCTTCTGTGAGAAACTTGTCAATTTTTAGTCATGGATTGGGAGCTGGTATGTGTCGCCTCATTCTGCAACAATGTGACGTTTGCAGGTTAGATATAACCCGAGAAACTGTTACTCATTCGCATCATGTTTATATTTTCTGTGTTGAATTCTTGCCTATTGCGTATACACCCATTAAATGCCCTTGCTCGGCTCTGATCTAGTGGCCTTGACTTGTTAAATCTCGAGATTCCGGTCGCTTTTGTGGGAAACTTGGCAATGTTTAGTCATGATTTGGAGCTCGTTTGTGTCGTCTCACTCTTCAACAAGTTTGACGTTCGCAGGATAGATATTACCCGAGAAAGTGTTACTCATTCGCTTCATGTTTTTTATTTGTCTGTGTTGAATTCTTGCCCATTGCGTATACACCCATTGAATGCCCTTGCTCGGCTCTGATCCAGTGGCCTTGATTTGTTAAATCTCAGGATTCCAGTTGCTTCTGTGGAAAACTTGGCAATGTTTAGTCATGATTTGGAGCTCGTTTGTGTCGACTCACTCTTCAACAAGCTTCACGTTCGCAGGTTATATATAACTCGAGAAAATGTTACTCATTCGCATCATGTTTATATTTGTCTGTGTTGAATTCTTACCCAGTGCGTATACACCCATTGAATGCCCTTGCTCGGCTCTGATCCAGTGGCCTTGACTTGTTCAATCTCCGGATTCCGGCTGCTGCTGTGAGAAACTCGGCAGTTTTTATTCATGGATTTGGAGCTGGTATGTGTCGCCTCACTCTGCAACATGTTTGACGTTCGCAGATTAGATATAACCCGAGCAAATGTTACTCATTCGCATCATGTGTATATGTTTCTGTGTTGAATTCTTACCCCCTGCGTATACACCCATTGAATGCCCTTGCTCGGCTCTGATCCAGTGGCCTTGACTTGTTAAATCTCGGGATTCCGGTTGCTTCTGTGAGAAACTTGTCAAATTTTAGTCATGGATTGGGAGCTGGTATGTGTCGCCTCACTCTGCAACAATTTGACGTTTGCAGGTTAGATATAACCCGAGAAACTGTTACTCATTCGCATCAAGTTTATATTTTTCTGTGTTGAATTCTTGCCCATTGCGTATACACCCAGTAAATGTCCTTGCTCGGCTCTGATCCAAAGGCCTTAACTTGCTAAATCTCTGGTTTCCGGCTGCTTCTGTGAGAAACTTGTCAATTGTTAGTCATGGATTGGGGGCTGGTATGTGTCGCCTCACTCTGCAACAAGTTTGACGTTCGCAGATTAGATATAACCCGAGAAAACGGTTAGTCATTCGCATCATGTTTATATTATTATATAGTTGAATTCTTACCCAGTGCGTATACACCCATTGAATACCCTTGCTCTTGATCCAGTGGCCTTGACTTGTTAAATCTCGGCATTCCGGTTGCTTCTGTGAGAAACTTGTCAATTTTTAGTCATGGATTGGGAGCTGGTATGTGTCGACTCACTCTTCAACAAGTTCGCAGGTTAGATATAACCCGATAATATATTACTAATTCGCATCATGTTTATATTTTTCTGTATTGAATTCTTGCCCATTGCGTATACACCAATTAAATGCCCTTGCTTGGTTCCGATCCAGTGGCCTTAACTTGCTAAATCTCGGGATTCCGGTTGCTTCTGTGAGAAACTTGGCAATGTTTAGTCATCGATTGGGAGCTTGTATGTGTCACCTCACTCTGCAACAAGTTTGACGTTCGCAGGTTAGATATAACCCGACAAAATGTTACTCATTCGGATCATGTTTATATTTTTCTGTGTTGAATTCTTGCCCATTGCGTATACACCCATTGAATGCCCTTGCTCGGCTCTGATCCAGTAGCCTTGACTTGTTAAATCCCGGGATTCCGGTTGCTTCTGTGAGAAACTTGTCAATTTTTGGTCATGGATTGGGAGCTTGTAAGTGTCGACTCACTCTTCAACAAGTTCGCAGGTTAGATATAACCCGAGAATATATTACTCATGCGCATCATGTTTATATTTTTCTGTATTGAATTCTTGCCCATTGCGTATACACCCATTGAATGCCCTTGCTCGGCTCTGATCCAGTAGCCTTGACTTGTTAAATCCCAGGATTCCGGTTGCTTCTGTGAGAAACTTGGCAATGTTTAGTCATTGATTGGGAGCTTGTATGTGTCACCTCACTCTGCAACAAGTTTGACGTTCGCAGTTTAGATATAACCCGACAAAATGTTACTCATTCGGATCATGTTTATATTTTTCTATGTTGAATTCTTGCCCATTGCGTATACACCCATTGAATGCCCTTGCTCGGCTCTGATCCAGTGGCCTTGACTCGTTAAATTTTAGAATTCCGATTGCTTCTGTGGGAAACTTGGCAATGTTTAGTCATGATTTGGAGCTTGTATGTGTCGACTCACTCTTCAACAAGTTTGACGTTCGCAGGTTATATATAACCCGATAAAATATTACTCATTCGCATCATGTTTATATTTTTCTGTATTGAATTCTTGCCTATTGCGTATACACTCATTGAATGCCCTTACTCGGCTCTGATCTAGTGGCCTTGACTTGTTAAATCTTGGGATTCCGGTTGCTTCTTTGAGAAACTGGGCAATGTTTAGTCATGATTTGGAGCTCGTTTGTGTCGACTTACTCTTCAACAAGTTTGACGTTTGCAGGTTAGATATAACCCGAGAAAATGTTACTCATTCGCATCATGTTTATATTTGTCTGTGTTGAATTCTTACCCATTGAATGCCCTTGCTCGGATCTGATCCAGTGGCCTTGACTTGTCAAATCTCTGGATTCCGGTTGCTTCTGTGGGAAACTTGGCAATGTTTAGTCATGATTTGGAGCTTGTATGTGTCGACTCACTCTTCAACACGTTTGACGTTCGCAGGTTAGATATAACCCGAGAAAATGTTACTCATTCGCATCATGTTTATATTTTTCTGTGTTGAATTCTTGCCCATTGCGTATACACCCATTTAATGCCCTTGCTCGGATCTGATCCAGTGGCCTTGACTTGTTACATCTCGGGATTCCGGTTGCTTCTGTGAGAAACTTGTCAATTTTTAGTGATGGATTGGGAGCTTGTATGTGTCGACTCACTCTTCAACAAGTTCGCAGGTTAGATATAACCCGATAATATATTACTCATTCGCATCATGTTTATATTTTTCTGTATTGAATTCTTGCCCATTGCGTATACACCCATTGAATGCCCTTGCTCGGATCTGATCCAGTGGCCTTAACTTGTTAAATCTCGGGATTCCGGTTGCTTCTGTGAAAAACGTGGCAATTTGTAGTCTTGGATTGGGAGCTTGTATGTGTCACCTCAGTCTGCAACAAGTTTGACGTTCGCAGGTTAGATATAACCCGATAAAAAGTTACTCATTCGCATCATGTTTATATTTTTCTGTGTTGAATTCTTACCCAGTGCGTATACACCCATTAAATGCCCTTGCTCGGTTCCGATCCAGTGGCCTTAACTTGCTAAATCTCGGGATTCCGGTTGCTTCTGTGAGAAACGTGGCAATTTGTAGTCATGGATTGGGAGCTTGTATGTGTCACCTCACTCTGCAACAAGTTTGACGTTCGCAGGTTAGATATAACCCGATAAAAAGTTACTCATTCGCATCATGTTTATATTTTTCTGTGTTGAATTCTTGCCCATTGCGTATATACACCTATTGAATGCCCTTGCTCGGCTCTGATCCAGTGGCCTTGACTTGTTACATCTCGGGATTCCGGTTCCTTCTGTGAGAAACTTGTCAATTTTTAGTCATGGATTGGGAGCTGGTATGTGTCGCCTCACTCTGCAACAATTTGACGTTTGCAGGTTAGATATAACCCGAGAAACTGTTACTCATTCGCATCATGTTTGTATTATTCTGTGTTGAATTCTTGCCCATTGCGTATACACCCATTGAATGCCCTTGCTCGGCTCTGATCCAATGGCCTTGACTTGTTAAATCTCGGGTTTTCGGCTGCTGCTGTGAGAAACTCGGCAATATTTAGTCATGGATTGGGAGCTGGTATGTGTCGCCTCACTCTGCAACAATTTGACGTTTGCAGGTTAGATATAACCCAAGAAAATGTTACTCATTCGCATCATGTTTATATTTTTCTGTGTTGAATTCTTGCCCAGTGCGTATACATCGATTTAATGCCCTTGCTCGGATCTGATCCAGTGGCATTGACTTGTTACATCTCGGGATTCCGGTTGCTTCTGTGAGAAACTTGTCAATTTTTAGTCATGGATTGGGAGCTTGTATGTGTCGACTCACTCTTCAACAAGTTCGCAGGTAAGATATAACCCGAGAATATATTACTCATTCGCATCATGTTTATATTTTTCTGTATTGAATTCTTGCCCATTGCGTATACACCCATTGAATGCCCTTACTCGGCTCTGGTCCAATAGCCTTAACTTGCTAAATATCGGGTTTCCGGCTGCTTCTGTGAGAAACTTGTCAATTTTTAGTCATGGATTGGGAGCTGGTATGTGTCGCCTTACTCTGCAACAATTTGACGTTTGCAGGTTAGATATAACCCGAGAAACTGTTACTCATTCGCATCAAGTTTATATTTTTCTGTGTTGAATTCTTGCCCATTGCGTATACACCCATTGAATGCCCTTACTCGGCTCTGGTCCAATAGCCTTAACTTGCTAAATATCGGGTTTGCGGCTGCTTCTGTCAGAAACTTGTCATTTTTTAGTCATGGATTGGGAGCTGGTATGTGTCGCCTCACTCTGCAACAATTTGACGTTTGCAGGTTAGATATAACCCGAGAAACTGTTACTCATTCGCATCATGTTTATATTTTTATGTGTTGAATTCTTGCCCATTGCGTATACACCCATTGAATGCCCTTGCTCGGCTCTGATCCAATGGCCTTGACTTGTTACATCTCGGGATTCCGGTTGCTTCTGTGAGAAACTTGTCAATTTTTAGTCATGGATTGGGAGCTGGTATGTGTCGCCTCACTCTGCAACAATTTATCGTTTGCAGGTTAGATATAACTCGAGAAACTGTTACTCATTCGCATCATGTTTATATTTTTCTGTGTTGAATTCTTACCCCCTTCCTATACACCCATTTAATGTCCTTGCTCGGCTCTGATCCAGTGGCCTTGACTTGTTAAATCTCGGGTTTCCGGCTGCTTGTGTGAGAAACTCGGCAATTTTTAGTCATGGATTGGGAGCTGGTATGTGTCGCCTCACTCTGCAACAATTTGACGTTTGCAGGTTAGATATAACCCGAGAAACTGTTACTCATTCGCATCATGTTTATATTATTCTGTGTTGAATTCTTGCCCATTGCGTATACACCCATTGAATGCCCTTGCTCGGCTATGATCGAATGGCCTTGACTTGTTAAATCTCGGGTTTCCGGCTGCTGCTGTGAGAAACTCGGCAATATTTAGTCATGGATTGGGAGCTGGTATGTGTCGCCTCACTCTGCAACAAGTTTGACGTTCGCATATTATATATAACCCGAGAAAATGTTACTCATTCTCGTCACGTTTATATTTTTCTGTGTTGAATTTTTGCCCATTGCGTATACACCCATTGTATGCCGTTGCTCGGCTCTGATCCAGTGGCCTTGACTTGTTACATCTCGGGATTCCGGTTGCTTCTGTGAGAAACTTGTCAATTTTTAGTCATGGATTGGGAGCTGGTATGTGTCGCCTCACTCTGGAACAATTTGACGTTTGCAGGTTAGATATAACCCGAGAAACTGTTACTCATTTGCATCAAGTTTATATTTCTCTGTGTTGAATTCTTGCCCATTGCGTATACACCCATTGAATGCCCTTACTCGGCTCTGGTCCAATAGCCTTAACTTGCTAAATATCGGGTTTCCGGCTGCTTCTGTGAGAAACTTGTCAATTTTTAGTCATGGATTGGGAGCTGGTATGTGTCGCCTCACTCTGCAACAATTTGACGTTTGCAGGTTAGATATAACCCGAGAAACTGTTACTAATTCGCATCAAGTTTATATGTTTCTGTGTTGAATTCTTGCCCATTGCGTATACACCTATTGAATGCCCTTACTCGGCTCTGCTCCAATAGCCTTAACTTGCTAAATATCGGGTTTGCGGCTGCTTCTGTGAGAAACTTGTCATTTTTTAGTCATGGATTGGGAGCTGGTATGTGTCGCCTCACTCTGCAACAATTTGACGTTTGCAGGTTAGATATAACCCGAGAAACTGTTACTAATTCGCATCAAGTTTATATGTTTCTGTGTTGAATTCTTGCCCATTGCGTATACACCTATTGAATGCCCTTACTCGGCTCTGGTCCAATAGCCTTAACTTGCTAAATATCGGGTTTGCGGCTGCTTCTGTGAGAAACTTGTCATTTTTTAGTCATGGATTGGGAGCTGGTATGTGTCGCCTCACTCTGCAACAATTTGACGTTTGCAGGTTAGATATAACCCGAGAAACTGTTACTAATTCGCATCAAGTTTATATGTTTCTGTGTTGAATTCTTGCCCATTGCGTATACACCTATTGAATGCCCTTACTCGGCTCTGGTCCAATAGCCTTAACTTGCTAAATATCGGGTTTGCGGCTGCTTCTGTGAGAAACTTGTCATTTTTTAGTCATGGATTGGGAGCTGGTATGTGTCGCCTCACTCTGCAACAATTTGACGTTTGCAGGTTAGATATAACCCGAGAAACTGTTACTAATTCGCATCAAGTTTATATGTTTCTGTGTTGAATTATTGCCCATTGCGTATACACCTATTGAATGCCCTTACTCGGCTCTGGTCCAATAGCATTAACTTGCTAAATATCGGGTTTGCGGCTGCTTCTGTGAGAAACTCGGCAATTTTTTAGTCATGGATTGGGAGCTGGTATGTGTCGCCTCACTCTGCAACAATTTGACGTTTGCAGGTTAGATATAACCCGAGAAACTGTTACTCATTCGCATCATGTTTATATTATTCTGTGTTGAATTCTTGCCCATTGCGTATACACCCATTGAATGCCCTTGCTCGGCTCTGATCCAATGGCCTTGACTTGTTAAATCTCGGGTTTCCGGCTGCTGCTGTGAGAAACTCGGCAATTTTTAGTCATGGATTGGGAGCTGGTATGTGTCGCCTCACTCTTCAACAAGTTTGACGTTCGCAGATTAGATATAACCCGAGAAAATGTTACTCATTCGCGTCACGTTTATATTTTTCTGTGTTGAATTTTTGCCCATTGCGTATACACCCATTGTATGCCGTTGCTCGGCTCTGATCCAGTGGCCTTGACTTGTTACATCTCGGGATTCCGGTTGCTTCTGTGAGAAACTTGTCAATTTTTAGTCATGGATTGGGAGCTGGTATGTGTCGCCTCACTCTGGAACAATTTGACGTTTGCAGGTTAGATATAACCCGAGAAACTGTTACTCATTTGCATCAAGTTTATATTTCTCTGTGTTGAATTCTTGCCCATTGCGTATACACCTATTGAATGCCCTTACTCGGCTCTGGTCCAATAGCCTTAACTTGCTAAATATCGGGTTTGCGGCTGCTTCTGTGAGAAACTCGGCAATTTTTTGTCATGGATTGGGAGCTGGTATGTGTCGCCTCACTCTGCAACAATTTGACGTTTGCAGGTTAGATATAACCCGAGAAACTGTTACTCATTCGCATCATGTTTATATTATTCTGTGTTGAATTCTTGCCCATTGCGTATACACCCATTGAATGCCCTTGCTCGGCTCTGATCCAATGGCCTTGACTTGTTAAATCTCGGGTTTCCGGCTGCTGCTGTGAGAAACTCGGCAATTTTTAGTCATGGATTGGGAGCTGGTATGTGTCGCCTCACTCTTCAACAAGTTTGACGTTCGCAGATTAGATATAACCCGAGAAAATGTTACTCATTCGCGTCACGTTTATATTTTTCTGTGTTGAATTTTTGCCCATTGCGTATACACCCATTGTATGCCGTTGCTCGGCTCTGATCCAGTGGCCTTGACTTGTTACATCTCGGGATTCCGGTTGCTTCTGTGAGAAACTTGTCAATTTTTAGTCATGGATTGGGAGCTGGTATGTGTCGCCTCACTCTGGAACAATTTGACGTTTGCAGGTTAGATATAACCCGAGAAACTGTTACTCATTTGCATCAAGTTTATATTTCTCTGTGTTGAATTCTTGCCCATTGCGTATACACCCATTGAATGCCCTTACTCGGCTCTGGTCCAATAGCCTTAACTTGCTAAATATCGGGTTTCCGGCTGCTTCTGTGAGAAACTTGTCAATTTTTAGTCATGGATTGGGAGCTGGTATGTGTCGCCTCACTCTGCAACAATTTGACGTTTGCAGGTTAGATATAACCCGAGAAACTGTTACTAATTCGCATCAAGTTTATATGTTTCTGTGTTGAATTCTTGCCCATTGCGTATACACCTATTGAATGCCCTTACTCGGCTCTGGTCCAATAGCCTTAACTTGCTAAATATCGGGTTTGCGGCTGCTTCTGTGAGAAACTTGTCATTTTTTAGTCATGGATTGGGAGCTGGTATGTGTCGCCTCACTCTGCAACAATTTGACGTTTGCAGGTTAGATATAACCCGAGAAACTGTTACTCATTCGCATCATGTTTATATTTGTATGTGTTGAATTCTTGCCCATTGCGTATACACCCATTGAATGCCCTTGCTCGGCTCTGATCCAATGGCCTTGACTTGTTACATCTCGGGATTCCGGTTGCTTCTGTGAGAAACTTGTCAATTTTTAGTCATGGATTGGGAGCTGGTAGGTGTCGCTTCACTCTGCAACTATTTGACGTTTGCAGGTTAGATATAACCCGAGAAACTGTTACTCATTTGCATCATGTTTATATTTTTATGTGTTGAATTCTTGCCCATTGCGTATACACCCATTGAATGCCCTTACTCGGCTCTGGTCCAATAGCCTTAACTTGCTAAATATCGGGTTTCCGGCTGCTTCTGTGAGAAACTTGTCAATTTTTAGTCATGGATTGGGAGCTGGTATGTGTCGACTCACTCTTCAACAAGCTTCACGTTCGCAGGTTATATATAACTCGAGAAAATGTTACTCATTCGCATCATGTTTATATTTGTCTGTGTTGAATTCTTACCCAGTGCGTATACACCCATTGAATGCCCTTGCTCGGCTCTGATCCAGTGGCCTTGACTTGTTCAATCTCCGGATTCCGGTTGCTTCTGTGAGAAACTCGGCAATTTTTATTCATGGATTTGGAGCTGGTATGTGTCGCCTCACTCTGCAACAAGTTTGACGTTCGCAGATTAGATATAACCCGAGAAAATGTTACTCATTCGCATCATGTTTATATGTTTCTGTGTTGAATTCTTACCCCCTGCGTATACACCCATTGAATGCCCTTGCTCGGCTCTGATCCAGTGGCCTTGACTTGTTAAATCTCGGGATTCCGGTTGCTTCTGTGAGAAACTTGTCAAATTTTAGTCATGGATTGGGAGCTGGCATGTGTCGCCTCACTCTGCAACAATTTGACGTTTGCAGGTTAGATATAACCCGAGAAACTGTTACTCATTCGCATCATGTTTATATTTTTCTGTGTTGAATTCTTGCCCATTGCGTATACACCCAGTAAATGTCCTTGCTCGGCTCTGATCCAAAGGCCTTAACTTGCTAAATCTCTGGTTTCCGGCTG
Source organism: Crossaster papposus (assembly GCA_037893245.1). Lineage (NCBI taxonomy): Eukaryota > Metazoa > Echinodermata > Asteroidea > Velatida > Solasteridae > Crossaster > Crossaster papposus. The sequence continues at coordinate 1,028,164 of JBAIAA010000124.1, read as the reverse complement.
CTTCTGTGAGAAACTTGTCAATTGTTAGTCATGGATTGGGGGCTGGTATGTGTCGCCTCACTCTGCAACAAGTTTGACGTTCGTAGATTAGATATAACCCGAGAAAATGTTACTCATTCGCATCATGTTTATATTTTTATGTGTTGAATTCTTGCCCATTGCGTATACACCTATTGAATGCCCTTACTCGGTTCTGGTCCAATAGCCTTAACTTGCTAAATATCGGGTTTCCGGCTGCTTCTGTGAGAAACTTGTCAATTTTTAGTCATGGATTGGGAGCTGGTATGTGTCGCCTCACTCTGCAACAATTTGATGTTTGCAGGTTAGATATAACCCGAGAAACTGTTACTCATTCGCATCAAGTTTATATTTTTCTGTGTGGAATTCTTGCCCATTGCGTATACACCCATTTAATGCCCTTACTCGGCTTTGGTCCAATAGCCTTAACTTGCTAAATATCGGGTTTCTGGCTGCTTCTGTGAGAAACTCGGCAATTTTTAGTCATGGATTGGGAGCTGGTATGTGTCGCCTCACTCTGCAACAATTTGACGTTTGCAGGTTAGATATAACCCGAGAAACTGTTACTCATTCGCATCATGTTTATATTTGTATGTGTTGAATTCTTGCCCATTGCGTATACACCCATTGAATGCCCTTGCTCGGCTCTGATCCAATGGCCTTGACTTGTTACATCTCGGGATTCCGGTTGCTTCTGTGAGAAACTTGTCAATTTTTAGTCATGGATTGGGAGCTGGTAGGTGTCGCTTCACTCTGCAACTATTTGACGTTTGCAGGTTAGATATAACCCGAGAAACTGTTACTCATTTGCATCATGTTTATATTTTTATGTGTTGAATTCTTGCCCATTGCGTATACACCCATTGAATGCCCTTACTCGGCTCTGGTCCAATAGCCTTAACTTGCTAAATATCGGGTTTCCGGCTGCTTCTGTGAGAAACTTGTCAATTTTTAGTCATGGATTGGGAGCTGGTATGTGTCGACTCACTCTTCAACAAGCTTCACGTTCGCAGGTTATATATAACTCGAGAAAATGTTACTCATTCGCATCATGTTTATATTTGTCTGTGTTGAATTCTTACCCAGTGCGTATACACCCATTGAATGCCCTTGCTCGGCTCTGATCCAGTGGCCTTGACTTGTTCAATCTCCGGATTCCGGTTGCTTCTGTGAGAAACTCGGCAATTTTTATTCATGGATTTGGAGCTGGTATGTGTCGCCTCACTCTGCAACAAGTTTGACGTTCGCAGATTAGATATAACCCGAGAAAATGTTACTCATTCGCATCATGTTTATATGTTTCTGTGTTGAATTCTTACCCCCTGCGTATACACCCATTGAATGCCCTTGCTCGGCTCTGATCCAGTGGCCTTGACTTGTTAAATCTCGGGATTCCGGTTGCTTCTGTGAGAAACTTGTCAAATTTTAGTCATGGATTGGGAGCTGGCATGTGTCGCCTCACTCTGCAACAATTTGACGTTTGCAGGTTAGATATAACCCGAGAAACTGTTACTCATTCGCATCATGTTTATATTTTTCTGTGTTGAATTCTTGCCCATTGCGTATACACCCAGTAAATGTCCTTGCTCGGCTCTGATCCAAAGGCCTTAACTTGCTAAATCTCTGGTTTCCGGCTGCTTCTGTGAGAAACTTGTCAATTGTTAGTCATGGATTGGGGGCTGGTATGTGTCGCCTCACTCTGCAACAAGTTTGACGTTCGTAGATTAGATATAACCCGAGAAAATGTTACTCATTCGCATCATGTTTATATTTTTATGTGTTGAATTCTTGCCCATTGCGTATACACCTATTGAATGCCCTTACTCGGTTCTGGTCCAATAGCCTTAACTTGCTAAATATCGGGTTTCCGGCTGCTTCTGTGAGAAACTTGTCAATTTTTAGTCATGGATTGGGAGCTGGTATGTGTCGCCTCACTCTGCAACAATTTGATGTTTGCAGGTTAGATATAACCCGAGAAACTGTTACTCATTCGCATCAAGTTTATATTTTTCTGTGTGGAATTCTTGCCCATTGCGTATACACCCATTGAATGCCCTTACTCGGCTTTGGTCCAATAGCCTTAACTTGCTAAATATCGGGTTTCTGGCTGCTTCTGTGAGAAACTCGGCAATTTTTAGTCATGGATTGGGAGCTGGTATGTGTCGCCTCACTCTGCAACAATTTGACGTTTGCAGGTTAGATATAACCCGAGAAACTGTTACTCATTCGCATCATGTTTATATTATTCTGTGTTGAATTCTTGCCCATTGCGTATACACCCATTGAATGCCCTTACTCGGCTCTGGTCCAATAGCCTTAACTTGCTAAATATCGGGTTTCCGGCTGCTTCTGTGAGAAACTTGTCAATTGTTAGTCATGGATTGGGGGCTGGTATGTGTCGCCTCACTCTGCAACAAGTTTGACGTTCGTAGATTAGATATAACCCGAGAAAATGTTACTCATTCGCATCATGTTTATATTTTTATGTGTTGAATTCTTGCCCATTGCGTATACCTATTGAATGCCCTTACTCGGCTCTGGTCCAATAGCCTTAACTTGCTAAATATCGGGTTTCCGGCTGCTTCTGTGAGAAACTTGTCAATTTTTAATCATGGATTGGGAGCTGGTATGTGTCGCCTCACTCTCGGCTCTGCTGTGAGAAACTCGGCAATTTTTATTCATGGATTTGGAGCTGGTATGTGTCGACTCACTCTTCAACAAGCTTCACGTTCGCAGGTTATATATAACTCGAGAAAATGTTACTCATTCGCATCATGTTTATATTTGTCTGTGTTGAATTCTTACCCAGTGCGTATACACCCATTGAATGCCCTTGCTCGGCTCTGATCCAGTGGCCTTGACTTGTTCAATCTCCGGATTCCGGTTGCTTCTGTGAGAAACTCGGCAATTTGTATTCATGGATTTGGAGCTGGTATGTGTCGCCTCACTCTGCAACAAGTTTGACGTTCGCAGATTAGATATAACCCGAGAAAATGTTACTCATTCGCATCATGTTTATATGTTTCTGTGTTGAATTCTTACCCCCTGCATATACACCCATTGAATGCCCTTGCTCGGCTCTGATCCAGTGGCCTTGACTTGTTAAATCTCGGGATTCCGGTTGCTTCTGTGAGAAACTTGTCAAATTTTAGTCATTGATTGGGAGCTGGCATGTGTCGCCTCACTCTGCAACAATTTGACGTTTGCAGGTTAGATATAACCCCAGAAACTGTTACTCATTCGCATCATGTTTATATTTTTCTGTGTTGAATTCTTGCCCATTGCGTATACACCCAGTCAATGTCCTTGCTCGGCTCTGATCCAAAGGCCTTAACTTGCTAAATCTCTGGTTTCCGGCTGCTTCTGTGAGAAACTTGTCAATTGTTAGTCATGGATTGGGGGCTGGTATGTGTCGCCTCACTCTGCAACAAGTTTGACGTTCGTAGATTAGATATAACCCGAGAAAACGGTTAGTCATTCGCATCATGTTTATATTATTATATTGTTGAATTCTTACCCAGTGCGTATACACCCATTGAATGCCCTTGCTCTTGATCCAGTGGCCTTGACTTGTTAAATCTCGGCATTCCGGTTGCTTCTGTGAGAAACTTGTCAATTTTTAGTCATGGATTGGGAGCTGGTATGTGTCGCCTCACTCTGCAACAAGTTTGACATTCGCAGGTTAGATATAACTCAAGAAAATGTTACTCATTCGCATCATGTTTATATTTTTCTGTATTGAATTCTTGCCTATTGCGTATACAGCCATTGAATACCCTTGCTCGGCGCTGATCTAGTGGCATTGACTTGTTAAATATCGGGATTCCGGTTGCTTCTGTGAGAAACTTGTCAAGTTTTAGTCATGGATTGGGAGCTGGTATGTGTCGACTCACTCTTCAACAAGTTCGCAGGTTAGATATAACCCGATAATATATTACTCATTCGCATCATGTTTATATTTTTCTGTATTGAATTCTTGCCCATTGCGTATACACCAATTAAATGCCCTTGCTAGGTTTCGATCCAGTGGCCTTAACTTGCTAAATCTCTGGATTCCGGTTGCTTCTGTGAGAAACTTGTCAATTTTTAGTCATGGATTGGGAGCTGGTATGTGTCGCCTCATTCTGCAACAATGTGACGTTTGCAGGTTAGATATAACCCGAGAAACTGTTACTCATTCGCATCATGTTTATATTTTCTGTGTTGAATTCTTGCCTATTGCGTATACACCCATTAAATGCCCTTGCTCGGCTCTGATCTAGTGGCCTTGACTTGTTAAATCTCGAGATTCCGGTCGCTTTTGTGGGAAACTTGGCAATGTTTAGTCATGATTTGGAGCTCGTTTGTGTCGTCTCACTCTTCAACAAGTTTGACGTTCGCAGGATAGATATTACCCGAGAAAGTGTTACTCATTCGCTTCATGTTTTTTATTTGTCTGTGTTGAATTCTTGCCCATTGCGTATACACCCATTGAATGCCCTTGCTCGGCTCTGATCCAGTGGCCTTGATTTGTTACATCTCAGGATTCCAGTTGCTTCTGTGGAAAACTTGGCAATGTTTAGTCATGATTTGGAGCTCGTTTGTGTCGACTCACTCTTCAACAAGCTTCACGTTCGCAGGTTATATATAACTCGAGAAAATGTTACTCATTCGCATCATGTTTATATTTGTCTGTGTTGAATTCTTACCCAGTGCGTATACACCCATTGAATGCCCTTGCTCGGCTCTGATCCAGTGGCCTTGACTTGTTCAATCTCCGGATTCCGGCTGCTGCTGTGAGAAACTCGGCAGTTTTTATTCATGGATTTGGAGCTGGTATGTGTCGCCTCACTCTGCAACAAGTTTGACGTTCGCAGATTAGATATAACCCGAGCAAATGTTACTCATTCGCATCATGTGTATATGTTTCTGTGTTGAATTCTTACCCCCTGCGTATACACCCATTGAATGCCCTTGCTCGGCTCTGATCCAGTGGCCTTGACTTGTTAAATCTCGGGATTCCGGTTGCTTCTGTGAGAAACTTGTCAAATTTTAGTCATGGATTGGGAGCTGGTATGTGTCGCCTCACTCTGCAACAATTTGACGTTTGCAGGTTAGATATAACCCGAGAAACTGTTACTCATTCGCATCAAGTTTATATTTTTCTGTGTTGAATTCTTGCCCATTGCGTATACACCCAGTAAATGTCCTTGCTCGGCTATGATCCAAAGGCCTTAACTTGCTAAATCTCTGGTTTCCGGCTGCTTCTGTGAGAAACTTGTCAATTGTTAGTCATGGATTGGGGGCTGGTATGTGTCGCCTCACTCTGCAACAAGTTTGACGTTCGCAGATTAGATATAACCCGAGAAAACGGTTAGTCATTCGCATCATGTTTATATTATTATATAGTTGAATTCTTACCCAGTGCGTATACACCCATTGAATACCCTTGCTCTTGATCCAGTGGCCTTGACTTGTTAAATCTCGGCATTCCGGTTGCTTCTGTGAGAAACTTGTCAATTTTTAGTCATGGATTGGGAGCTGGTATGTGTCGACTCACTCTTCAACAAGTTCGCAGGTTAGATATAACCCGATAATATATTACTAATTCGCATCATGTTTATATTTTTCTGTATTGAATTCTTGCCCATTGCGTATACACCAATTAAATGCCCTTGCTTGGTTCCGATCCAGTGGCCTTAACTTGCTAAATCTCGGGATTCCGGTTGCTTCTGTGAGAAACTTGGCAATGTTTAGTCATCGATTGGGAGCTTGTATGTGTCACCTCACTCTGCAACAAGTTTGACGTTCGCAGGTTAGATATAACCCGACAAAATGTTACTCATTCGGATCATGTTTATATTTTTCTGTGTTGAATTCTTGCCCATTGCGTATACACCCATTGAATGCCCTTGCTCGGCTCTGATCCAGTAGCCTTGACTTGTTAAATCCCGGGATTCCGGTTGCTTCTGTGAGAAACTTGTCAATTTTTGGTCATGGATTGGGAGCTTGTAAGTGTCGACTCACTCTTCAACAAGTTCGCAGGTTAGATATAACCCGAGAATATATGTGACCCGCTCTGCAAAAAGGGGCTTTATGTTGCAAATTTCCAAATCGGGTTTTGTACCTAGATGGAAAGGCCTTTTCATAAGCTTTCGTTTGATATATGTTTGAACCCTGTGGCATTTTGCGTTCTCAAGATTTTTAGGTAATTTGCATATTCATTTTCAGGAATTAATTTTAATCACTTAAGGAGAAAAAGAGCTTTGAAAAACGGTGTACTGAAATGCATTCAACTGAAAATGTTAACCACGAATATTCCTGGCAACGGACATGATGCGTTTAAGCTATTGCTCTGAAATTTTCAGGTATTATAACGGAGTGGGTTTTGAGTCTACACCATAATTTTTTTTTAAATTCCATTACGTCATCACAAGGATTTGCTAATTTGCATAATTTGTTCAATTGAGCCAAATTGAAGATTAACAACCACATGCAGGAATGTCGAAAGGGTTCAATTAATTTCATTACTGAGCTTTTGTTTGTTTAACATGTTCTTGTGTTTGGAAGATTTTAGTGATTGAATGCATACCTTTTTGAATTTGTAGCATTTAACATTCCTTGCAAAATTTCGGGTCGAAAATCATGTTTTTGGGACAAAATGTATTTTTTTTTTTTTTTTTTTTTTTTACACTTGAGCTTGACGATCTGCATGTTCTTATTGCTATGCACATTGACACTGACAATTGTATAGAAAAAAAGGCTTTTTAGATAAAATACATACCTTGCAATAATTATTGCATTAGATAAGAAAGCCTGCAATAAACTAGTATTATCAGTATCACTGGCATCTGATGAAGATGACTCGTATTCCGAATCCGAATCAGATTCCTCGTGTACGGCTGAGTTGACGAAGTAATCTTCGACAAAAGCTATCGCATCATTTTCTTCACGGAACAGATTTGCACCACGAAGCTCGTTCAAAGCCTCAGCAAGACACTGATCTTTGGAGAACATTATTATTTTAAGTATTTAGATATAATTTGTGGATTAAAATAGACATTTACTTCAGAAAAACTCTCCAGTAATGGCCTGAAACAGACGTGGCATCGGCTACGAAATCTCCGCTGTTTAGTATAGTACACGTACACAGCTAGCGATCAACAGCGGATGAGGTCATACTGAGCGTGCGCAGTAACAATATTGCGCGTATTACCCAATCAGAAAATGCCATTCTAATCACGTGATGAAAATGTTCGGCACTCCATAGCAACAGGTGGCGTTTGTTTATTGCTTATTTTGGCCTCATACTCATTTGCATTTGACCTATAGACATTCTCTTGCCCAAATTTGGAAAGAGCAAGCGTGCAGCTTTCGGGCGATACCAAAATTATTGATAGGGGAAGATTAAAATCATGCACCAAAAAAGCGTAAACTTCGGCGATTATTGTTAATTCTGGACAACTAAAGCAGCAACAATGCATGAATAGCACGACACAAACACGTAGTTTTTTAATCTTTATTCATCGAAATCAACATTTCTGTCAATAAATTATGATAATATAGGTTTCAAAGATGAGAAAAAAAACAAAAACAGAAAAACACATTTTTGATATTTGTTCACCCTATCCACATGGTACAGGCCACTACGCGTGAAAGCATACCGCGACTTAAGTGCCCTTTTTGCAGAGCGGGTCACATATTACTCATGCGCATCATGTTTATATTTTTCTGTATTGAATTCTTGCCCATTGCGTATACACCCATTGAATGCCCTTGCTCGGCTCTGATCCAGTAGCCTTGACTTGTTAAATCCCAGGATTCCGGTTGCTTCTGTGAGAAACTTGGCAATGTTTAGTCATTGATTGGGAGCTTGTATGTGTCACCTCACTCTGCAACAAGTTTGACGTTCGCAGTTTAGATATAACCCGACAAAATGTTACTCATTCGGATCATGTTTATATTTTTCTATGTTGAATTCTTGCCCATTGCGTATACACCCATTGAATGCCCTTGCTCGGCTCTGATCCAGTGGCCTTGACTCGTTAAATTTTAGAATTCCGATTGCTTCTGTGGGAAACTTGGCAATGTTTAGTCATGATTTGGAGCTTGTATGTGTCGACTCACTCTTCAACAAGTTTGACGTTCGCAGGTTATATATAACCCGATAAAATATTACTCATTCGCATCATGTTTATATTTTTCTGTATTGAATTCTTGCCTATTGCGTATACACTCATTGAATGCCCTTACTCGGCTCTGATCTAGTGGCCTTGACTTGTTAAATCTTGGGATTCCGGTTGCTTCTTTGAGAAACTGGGCAATGTTTAGTCATGATTTGGAGCTCGTTTGTGTCGACTTACTCTTCAACAAGTTTGACGTTTGCAGGTTAGATATAACCCGAGAAAATGTTACTCATTCGCATCATGTTTATATTTGTCTGTGTTGAATTCTTACCCATTGAATGCCCTTGCTCGGATCTGATCCAGTGGCCTTGACTTGTCAAATCTCTGGATTCCGGTTGCTTCTGTGGGAAACTTGGCAATGTTTAGTCATGATTTGGAGCTTGTATGTGTCGACTCACTCTTCAACACGTTTGACGTTCGCAGGTTAGATATAACCCGAGAAAATGTTACTCATTCGCATCATGTTTATATTTTTCTGTGTTGAATTCTTGCCCATTGCGTATACACCCATTTAATGCCCTTGCTCGGATCTGATCCAGTGGCCTTGACTTGTTACATCTCGGGATTCCGGTTGCTTCTGTGAGAAACTTGTCAATTTTTAGTCATGGATTGGGAGCTTGTATGTGTCGACTCACTCTTCAACAAGTTCGCAGGTTAGATATAACCCGATAATATATTACTCATTCGCATCATGTTTATATTTTTCTGTATTGAATTCTTGCCCATTGCGTATACACCCATTGAATGCCCTTGCTCGGATCTGATCCAGTGGCCTTAACTTGTTAAATCTCGGGATTCCGGTTGCTTCTGTGAAAAACGTGGCAATTTGTAGTCTTGGATTGGGAGCTTGTATGTGTCACCTCAGTCTGCAACAAGTTTGACGTTCGCAGGTTAGATATAACCCGATAAAAAGTTACTCATTCGCATCATGTTTATATTTTTCTGTGTTGAATTCTTACCCAGTGCGTATACACCCATTAAATGCCCTTGCTCGGTTCCGATCCAGTGGCCTTAACTTGCTAAATCTCGGGATTCCGGTTGCTTCTGTGAGAAACGTGGCAATTTGTAGTCATGGATTGGGAGCTTGTATGTGTCACCTCACTCTGCAACAAGTTTGACGTTCGCAGGTTAGATATAACCCGATAAAAAGTTACTCATTCGCATCATGTTTATATTTTTCTGTGTTGAATTCTTGCCCATTGCGTATATACACCCATTGAATGCCCTTGCTCGGCTCTGATCCAGTGGCCTTGACTTGTTACATCTCGGGATTCCGGTTCCTTCTGTGAGAAACTTGTCAATTTTTAGTCATGGATTGGGAGCTGGTATGTGTCGCCTCACTCTGCAACAATTTGACGTTTGCAGGTTAGATATAACCCGAGAAACTGTTACTCATTCGCATCATGTTTGTATTATTCTGTGTTGAATTCTTGCCCATTGCGTATACACCCATTGAATGCCCTTGCTCGGCTCTGATCCAATGGCCTTGACTTGTTAAATCTCGGGTTTTCGGCTGCTGCTGTGAGAAACTCGGCAATATTTAGTCATGGATTGGGAGCTGGTATGTGTCGCCTCACTCTGCAACAATTTGACGTTTGCAGGTTAGATATAACCCAAGAAAATGTTACTCATTCGCATCATGTTTATATTTTTCTGTGTTGAATTCTTGCCCAGTGCGTATACATCGATTTAATGCCCTTGCTCGGATCTGATCCAGTGGCATTGACTTGTTACATCTCGGGATTCCGGTTGCTTCTGTGAGAAACTTGTCAATTTTTAGTCATGGATTGGGAGCTTGTATGTGTCGACTCACTCTTCAACAAGTTCGCAGGTAAGATATAACCCGAGAATATATTACTCATTCGCATCATGTTTATATTTTTCTGTATTGAATTCTTGCCCATTGCGTATACACCCATTGAATGCCCTTACTCGGCTCTGGTCCAATAGCCTTAACTTGCTAAATATCGGGTTTCCGGCTGCTTCTGTGAGAAACTTGTCAATTTTTAGTCATGGATTGGGAGCTGGTATGTGTCGCCTTACTCTGCAACAATTTGACGTTTGCAGGTTAGATATAACCCGAGAAACTGTTACTCATTCGCATCAAGTTTATATTTTTCTGTGTTGAATTCTTGCCCATTGCGTATACACCCATTGAATGCCCTTACTCGGCTCTGGTCCAATAGCCTTAACTTGCTAAATATCGGGTTTGCGGCTGCTTCTGTCAGAAACTTGTCATTTTTTAGTCATGGATTGGGAGCTGGTATGTGTCGCCTCACTCTGCAACAATTTGACGTTTGCAGGTTAGATATAACCCGAGAAACTGTTACTCATTCGCATCATGTTTATATTTTTATGTGTTGAATTCTTGCCCATTGCGTATACACCCATTGAATGCCCTTGCTCGGCTCTGATCCAATGGCCTTGACTTGTTACATCTCGGGATTCCGGTTGCTTCTGTGAGAAACTTGTCAATTTTTAGTCATGGATTGGGAGCTGGTATGTGTCGCCTCACTCTGCAACAATTTATCGTTTGCAGGTTAGATATAACTCGAGAAACTGTTACTCATTCGCATCATGTTTATATTTTTCTGTGTTGAATTCTTACCCCCTTCCTATACACCCATTTAATGTCCTTGCTCGGCTCTGATCCAGTGGCCTTGACTTGTTAAATCTCGGGTTTCCGGCTGCTTGTGTGAGAAACTCGGCAATTTTTAGTCATGGATTGGGAGCTGGTATGTGTCGTCTCACTCTGCAACAATTTGACGTTTGCAGGTTAGATATAACCCGAGAAACTGTTACTCATTCGCATCATGTTTATATTATTCTGTGTTGAATTCTTGCCCATTGCGTATACACCCATTGAATGCCCTTGCTCGGCTATGATCGAATGGCCTTGACTTGTTAAATCTCGGGTTTCCGGCTGCTGCTGTGAGAAACTCGGCAATATTTAGTCATGGATTGGGAGCTGGTATGTGTCGCCTCACTCTGCAACAAGTTTGACGTTCGCATATTATATATAACCCGAGAAAATGTTACTCATTCTCGTCACGTTTATATTTTTCTGTGTTGAATTTTTGCCCATTGCGTATACACCCATTGTATGCCGTTGCTCGGCTCTGATCCAGTGGCCTTGACTTGTTAAATCTCGGGATTCCGGTTGCTTCTGTGAGATATTTGGCAATTTGTAGTCATGGATTGGGAGCTTGTATGTGTCACCTCACTCTGCAACAAGTTTGACGTTCGCAGGTTAGATATAACCCGATAAAAAGTTACTCATTCGCATCATGTTTATATTTTTCTGTGTTGAATTCTTACCCAGTGCGTATACACCCATTAAATGCCCTTGCTCGGTTGCGATCCAGTGGCCTTGACTTGCTAAATCTCGGGTTTCCGGCTGCTTGTGTGAGAAACTCGGCAATTTTTAGTCATGGATTGGGAGCTGGTATGTGTCGCCTCACTCTGCAACAATTTGACGTTTGCAGGTTAGATATAACCCGATAAAAAGTTACTCATCCGCATCATGTTTATATTTTTCTGTGTTGAATTCTTGCCCATTGCGTATACACCCATTGAATGCCCTTGCTCGGCTCTGATCCAGTGGCCTTGACTTGTTACATCTCGGGATTCCGGTTGCTTCTGTGAGAAACTTGTCAATTTTTAGTCATGGATTGGGAGCTGGTATGTGTCGCCTCACTCTGCAACAATTTGACGTTTGCAGGTTAGATATAACACAAGAAAATGTTACTCATTCGCATCATGTTTATATTTTTCTGTGTTGAATTCTTGCCCATTGCGTATACACCGATTTAATGCCCTTGCTCGGATCTGATCCAGTGGCCTTGACTTGTTACATCTCGGGATTCCGGTTGCTTCTGTGAAAAACGTGGCAATTTGTAGTCTTGGATTGGGAGCTTGTATGTGTCACCTCAGTCTGCAACAAGTTTGACGTTCGCAGGTTAGATATAACCCGATAAAAAGTTACTCATTCGCATCATGTTTATATTTTTCTGTGTTGAATTCTTACCCAGTGCGTATACACCCATTAAATGCCCTTGCTCGGTTCCGATCCAGTGGCCTTAACTTGCTAAATCTCGGGATTCCGGTTGCTTCTGTGAGAAACGTGGCAATTTGTAGTCATGGATTGGGAGCTTGTATGTGTCACCTCACTCTGCAACAAGTTTGACGTTCGCAGGTTAGATATAACCCGATAAAAAGTTACTCATTCGCATCATGTTTATATTTTTCTGTGTTGAATTCTTGCCCATTGCGTATATACACCCATTGAATGCCCTTGCTCGGCTCTGATCCAGTGGCCTTGACTTGTTACATCTCGGGATTCCGGTTCCTTCTGTGAGAAACTTGTCAATTTTTAGTCATGGATTGGGAGCTGGTATGTGTCGCCTCACTCTGCAACAATTTGACGTTTGCAGGTTAGATATAACCCGAGAAACTGTTACTCATTCGCATCATGTTTGTATTATTCTGTGTTGAATTCTTGCCCATTGCGTATACACCCATTGAATGCCCTTGCTCGGCTCTGATCCAATGGCCTTGACTTGTTAAATCTCGGGTTTTCGGCTGCTGCTGTGAGAAACTCGGCAATATTTAGTCATGGATTGGGAGCTGGTATGTGTCGCCTCACTCTGCAACAATTTGACGTTTGCAGGTTAGATATAACCCAAGAAAATGTTACTCATTCGCATCATGTTTATATTTTTCTGTGTTGAATTCTTGCCCAGTGCGTATACATCGATTTAATGCCCTTGCTCGGATCTGATCCAGTGGCATTGACTTGTTACATCTCGGGATTCCGGTTGCTTCTGTGAGAAACTTGTCAATTTTTAGTCATGGATTGGGAGCTTGTATGTGTCGACTCACTCTTCAACAAGTTCGCAGGTAAGATATAACCCGAGAATATATTACTCATTCGCATCATGTTTATATTTTTCTGTATTGAATTCTTGCCCATTGCGTATACACCCATTGAATGCCCTTACTCGGCTCTGGTCCAATAGCCTTAACTTGCTAAATATCGGGTTTCCGGCTGCTTCTGTGAGAAACTTGTCAATTTTTAGTCATGGATTGGGAGCTGGTATGTGTCGCCTTACTCTGCAACAATTTGACGTTTGCAGGTTAGATATAACCCGAGAAACTGTTACTCATTCGCATCATGTTTATATTTTTATGTGTTGAATTCTTGCCCATTGCGTATACACCCATTGAATGCCCTTGCTCGGCTCTGATCCAATGGCCTTGACTTGTTACATCTCGGGATTCCGGTTGCTTCTGTGAGAAACTTGTCAATTTTTAGTCATGGATTGGGAGCTGGTATGTGTCGCCTCACTCTGCAACAATTTATCGTTTGCAGGTTAGATATAACTCGAGAAACTGTTACTCATTCGCATCATGTTTATATTTTTCTGTGTTGAATTCTTACCCCCTTCCTATACACCCATTTAATGTCCTTGCTCGGCTCTGATCCAGTGGCCTTGACTTGTTAAATCTCGGGTTTCCGGCTGCTTGTGTGAGAAACTCGGCAATTTTTAGTCATGGATTGGGAGCTGGTATGTGTCGTCTCACTCTGCAACAATTTGACGTTTGCAGGTTAGATATAACCCGAGAAACTGTTACTCATTCGCATCATGTTTATATTATTCTGTGTTGAATTCTTGCCCATTGCGTATACACCCATTGAATGCCCTTGCTCGGCTATGATCGAATGGCCTTGACTTGTTAAATCTCGGGTTTCCGGCTGCTGCTGTGAGAAACTCGGCAATATTTAGTCATGGATTGGGAGCTGGTATGTGTCGCCTCACTCTGCAACAAGTTTGACGTTCGCATATTATATATAACCCGAGAAAATGTTACTCATTCTCGTCACGTTTATATTTTTCTGTGTTGAATTTTTGCCCATTGCGTATACACCCATTGTATGCCGTTGCTCGGCTCTGATCCAGTGGCCTTGACTTGTTAAATCTCGGGATTCCGGTTGCTTCTGTGAGATATTTGGCAATTTGTAGTCATGGATTGGGAGCTTGTATGTGTCACCTCACTCTGCAACAAGTTTGACGTTCGCAGGTTAGATATAACCCGATAAAAAGTTACTCATTCGCATCATGTTTATATTTTTCTGTGTTGAATTCTTGCCCATTGCGTATATACACCCATTGAATGCCCTTGCTCGGCTCTGATCCAGTGGCCTTGACTTGTTACATCTCGGGATTCCGGTTCCTTCTGTGAGAAACTTGTCAATTTTTAGTCATGGATTGGGAGCTGGTATGTGTCGCCTCACTCTGCAACAATTTGACGTTTGCAGGTTAGATATAACCCGAGAAACTGTTACTCATTCGCATCATGTTTGTATTATTCTGTGTTGAATTCTTGCCCATTGCGTATACACCCATTGAATGCCCTTGCTCGGCTCTGATCCAATGGCCTTGACTTGTTAAATCTCGGGTTTTCGGCTGCTGCTGTGAGAAACTCGGCAATATTTAGTCATGGATTGGGAGCTGGTATGTGTCGCCTCACTCTGCAACAATTTGACGTTTGCAGGTTAGATATAACCCAAGAAAATGTTACTCATTCGCATCATGTTTATATTTTTCTGTGTTGAATTCTTGCCCAGTGCGTATACATCGATTTAATGCCCTTGCTCGGATCTGATCCAGTGGCATTGACTTGTTACATCTCGGGATTCCGGTTGCTTCTGTGAGAAACTTGTCAATTTTTAGTCATGGATTGGGAGCTTGTATGTGTCGACTCACTCTTCAACAAGTTCGCAGGTAAGATATAACCCGAGAATATATTACTCATTCGCATCATGTTTATATTTTTCTGTATTGAATTCTTGCCCATTGCGTATACACCCATTGAATGCCCTTACTCGGCTCTGGTCCAATAGCCTTAACTTGCTAAATATCGGGTTTCCGGCTGCTTCTGTGAGAAACTTGTCAATTTTTAGTCATGGATTGGGAGCTGGTATGTGTCGCCTTACTCTGCAACAATTTGACGTTTGCAGGTTAGATATAACCCGAGAAACTGTTACTCATTCGCATCATGTTTATATTTTTATGTGTTGAATTCTTGCCCATTGCGTATACACCCATTGAATGCCCTTGCTCGGCTCTGATCCAATGGCCTTGACTTGTTACATCTCGGGATTCCGGTTGCTTCTGTGAGAAACTTGTCAATTTTTAGTCATGGATTGGGAGCTGGTATGTGTCGCCTCACTCTGCAACAATTTATCGTTTGCAGGTTAGATATAACTCGAGAAACTGTTACTCATTCGCATCATGTTTATATTTTTCTGTGTTGAATTCTTACCCCCTTCCTATACACCCATTTAATGTCCTTGCTCGGCTCTGATCCAGTGGCCTTGACTTGTTAAATCTCGGGTTTCCGGCTGCTTGTGTGAGAAACTCGGCAATTTTTAGTCATGGATTGGGAGCTGGTATGTGTCGTCTCACTCTGCAACAATTTGACGTTTGCAGGTTAGATATAACCCGAGAAACTGTTACTCATTCGCATCATGTTTATATTATTCTGTGTTGAATTCTTGCCCATTGCGTATACACCCATTGAATGCCCTTGCTCGGCTATGATCGAATGGCCTTGACTTGTTAAATCTCGGGTTTCCGGCTGCTGCTGTGAGAAACTCGGCAATATTTAGTCATGGATTGGGAGCTGGTATGTGTCGCCTCACTCTGCAACAAGTTTGACGTTCGCATATTATATATAACCCGAGAAAATGTTACTCATTCTCGTCACGTTTATATTTTTCTGTGTTGAATTTTTGCCCATTGCGTATACACCCATTGTATGCCGTTGCTCGGCTCTGATCCAGTGGCCTTGACTTGTTAAATCTCGGGATTCCGGTTGCTTCTGTGAGATATTTGGCAATTTGTAGTCATGGATTGGGAGCTTGTATGTGTCACCTCACTCTGCAACAAGTTTGACGTTCGCAGGTTAGATATAACCCGATAAAAAGTTACTCATTCGCATCATGTTTATATTTTTCTGTGTTGAATTCTTACCCAGTGCGTATACACCCATTAAATGCCCTTGCTCGGTTGCGATCCAGTGGCCTTGACTTGCTAAATCTCGGGTTTCCGGCTGCTTGTGTGAGAAACTCGGCAATTTTTAGTCATGGATTGGGAGCTGGTATGTGTCGCCTCACTCTGCAACAATTTGACGTTTGCAGGTTAGATATAACCCGATAAAAAGTTACTCATCCGCATCATGTTTATATTTTTCTGTGTTGAATTCTTGCCCATTGCGTATACACCCATTGAATGCCCTTGCTCGGCTCTGATCCAGTGGCCTTGACTTGTTACATCTCGGGATTCCGGTTGCTTCTGTGAGAAACTTGTCAATTTTTAGTCATGGATTGGGAGCTGGTATGTGTCGCCTCACTCTGCAACAATTTGACGTTTGCAGGTTAGATATAACACAAGAAAATGTTACTCATTCGCATCATGTTTATATTTTTCTGTGTTGAATTCTTGCCCATTGCGTATACACCGATTTAATGCCCTTGCTCGGATCTGATCCAGTGGCCTTGACTTGTTACATCTCGGGATTCCGGTTGCTTCTGTGAGAAACTTGTCAATTTTTAGTCATGGATTGGGAGCTTGTATGTGTCCACTCACTCTTCAACAAGTTCGCAGGTTAGATATAACCCGAGAATATATTACTCATTCGCATCATGTTTATATTTTTCTGTATTGAATTCTTGCCCATTGCGTATACACCCATTGAATGCCCTTACTCGGCTCTGGTCCAATAGCCTTAACTTGCTAAATATCGGGTTTCCGGCTGCTTCTGTGAGAAACTTGTCAATTTTTAGTCATGGATTGGGAGCTGGTATGTGTCGCCTCACTCTGCAACAATTTGACGTTTGCAGGTTAGATATAACCCGAGAAACTGTTACTCATTCGCATCAAGTTTATATTTTTCTGTGTTAAATTCTTGCCCATTGCGTATACACCCATTGAATGCCCTTACTCGGCTCTGGTCCAATAGCCTTAACTTGCTAAATATCGGGTTTGCGGCTGCTTCTGTCAGAAACTTGTCATTTTTTAGTCATGGATTGGGAGCTGGTATGTGTCGCCTCACTCTGCAACAATTTGACGTTTGCAGGTTAGATATAACCCGAGAAACTGTTACTCATTCGCATCATGTTTATATTTTTATGTGTTGAATTCTTGCCCATTGCGTATACACCCATTAAATGCCCTTGCTCGGCTCTGATCCAATGGCCTTGACTTGTTACATCTCGGGATTCCGGTTGCTTCTGTGAGAAACTTGTCAATTTTTAGTCATGGATTGGGAGCTTGTATGTGTCGCCTCACTCTGCAACAATTTGACGTTTGCAGGTTAGATATAACTCGAGAAACTGTTACTCATTCGCATCATGTTTATATTTTTCTGTGTTGAATTCTTACCCCCTTCCTATACACCCATTGAATGCCCTTGCTCGGCTCTGATCCATTGGCCTTGACTTGTTAAATCTCGGGTTTCCGGCTGCTTGTGTGAGAAACTCGGCAATTTTTAGTCATGGATTGGGAGCTGGTATGTGTCGCCTCACTCTGCAACAATTTGACGTTTGCAGGTTAGATATAACCCGAGAAACTGTTACTCATTCGCATCATGTTTATATTATTCTGTGTTGAATTCTTGCCCATTGCGTATACACCCATTGAATGCCCTTGCTCGGCTCTGATCCAATGGCCTTGACTTGTTAAATCTCGGATTTCCGGCTGCTGCTGTGAGAAACTCGGCAATATTTAGTCATGGATTGGGAGCTGGTATGTGTCGCCTCACTCTGCAACAAGTTTGACGTTCGCAGATTAGATATAACCCGAGAAAATGTTACTCATTCGCGTCACGTTTATGTTTGTCTGTGTTGAATTTTTGCCCATTGCGTATACACCCATTGTATGCCGTTGCTCGGCTCTGATCCAGTGGCCTTGACTTGTTAAATATCGGGTTTCCGGCTGCTTGTGTGAGAAACTCGGCAATTTGTAGTCATGGATTGGGAGCTGGTATGTGTCGCCTCACTCTGCAACAATTTGACGTTTGCAGGTTAGATATAACACAAGAAAATGTTACTCATTCGCATCATGTTTATATTTTTCTGTGTTGTATTCTTGCCCATTGCGTATACACCGATTTAAAGCCCTTACTCGGCTCTGGTCCAATAGCCTTAACTTGCTAAATACCGGGTTTGCGGCTGCTTCTGTGAGAAACTTGTCATTTTTTAGTCATGGATTGGGAGCTGGTATGTGTCGCCTCACTCTGCAACAAGTTTGCCGTTCGCAGGTTAGATATAACCCGAGAAAAAGTTACTCATTCGCATCATGTTTATATTTTTCTGTGTTTAATTCTTACGCAGTGCGTATACACCCATTAAATGCTCTTGCTCGGTTCCGATCGAGTGGCCTTCACTTGCTAAATCTCGGGATTCCGGTTGCTTCTGTGAGAAACTTGTCAATTTGTAGTCATGGATTGGGAGCTGGTATGTGTTGCCTTACTCTGCAACAAGTTTGACGTTCGCAGGTTAGATATAACCCGGGAAAATGTTACTCATTCGCATCCTGTTTATATTTTTCTGTGTTGAATTCTTGCCCATTGCGTATCCACCCATTGAATGTCCTTGTTCGGCTATGATCCAGAGGCCTTGACTTGTTAAATCTCGGGATTCCGGTTGCTTCTGTGAAAAACTTGTCAAGTTTTAGTCAAGGATTGGGAGCTGGTATGTGTCGCCCCACTCTGTAACAAATTGTCGTTTGCAGGTTAGATATAACCCGATAAACTGTTCCTCATTCGCATCATGTTTATATTTTTCTGTGTTGAATTCTTGCCCATTGCGTATACACCCATTGAATGCCTTTGCTCGGCTCTGATCCAGTGGCCTTGATTTGTTAAATCTCGGGATTCCGGTTGCTTATGTGGGAAACTTGGCAGCGTTTAGTCATGATTTGGAGCTTGTATGTGTCGACTTACTCTTCAACAAGTTTGACGTTCGCAGGTTAGATATAACCCGAGAAAATGTTACTCATTCGCATCATGTTTATATTGGTCTGTGTTGAATTCTTACCCATTGAACGCCCTTGCTCGGCTCTGATCTAGTGGCATTGACTTGTTAAATCTCGTGATTCCGGTTGCTTCTGTGGGAAACTGGGCAATGTTTAGTCATGATTTGGAGCTCGTTTGTGTCGACTTACTCTTCAACAAGTTTGACGTTCGCAGGTTATATATAACCCGAGAAAATGTTACTCATTCGCATCATGTTTATATTTGTCTGTGTTGAATTCTTACCCATTGAATGCCCTTGCTCGGATCTGATTCAGTGGCCTTGACTTGTTAAATCTCTGGATTCCGGTTGCTTCTGTAGGAAACTTGGCAATGTTTAGTAATGATTTGGAGCTTGTATTTGTCGACTCACTCTTCAACAAGTTTGACGTTCGCAGGTTAGATATATCCCGAGAAAATGTTACTCATTCGCATCATGTTTATATTTTTCTGTGTTGAATTCTTGCCCATTGAGTATACACCCATTGAATGCCCTTGCTTGGCTATGATCCAGTGGCCTTGACTTGTTAAATCTCAGGATTCCGGTTGCTTCTGTGGGAAACTTGGCAATGTTTAGTCATGATTTGGAGCTCGTTTGTGTCGTCTCACTCTTCAACAAGTTTGATGTTCGCAGGTTAGATATTACCCGAGAAAATGTTACTCATTCGCTTCATGTTTTTATTTTTCTGTGTTGAATTCTTGCCCATTGCGTATACACCCCTGATCCAATGGCCTTAACTTGCTAAATCTCGGGTTTCCGGCTGCTTCTGTAAGAAACTCGGCAATATTTAGTCATGGATTGGGAGCTGGTATGTGTCGCCTCACTCTGCAACAAGTTTGACGTTCGCAGATTAGATATAACCCGAGAAAATGTTACTCATTCGCGTCACGTTTATATTTGTCTGTGTTGAATTTTTGCCCATTGCGTATACACCCATTGTATGCCGTTGCTCGGCTCTGATCCAGTGGCCTTGACTTGTTAAATCTCGGGTTTCCGGCTGCTTGTGTGAGTAACTCGGCAATTTTCAGTCATGGATTGGGAGCTGGTATGTGTCGCCTCACTCTGCAACAATTTGACGTTTGCAGGTTAGATATAACCCGATAAAAAGTTACTCATCCGCATCATGTTTATATTTTTCTGTGTTGAATTCTTGCCCATTGCGTATACACCCATTGAATGCCCTTGCTCGGCTCTGATCCAGTGGCCTTGACTTGTTACATCTCGGGATTCCGGTTGCTTCTGTGAGAAACTTGTCAATTGTTAGTCATGGATTGGGAGCTGGTATGTGTCGCCTCACTCTGCAACAATTTGACGTTTGCAGGTTAGATATAACCCGAGAAACTGTTACTCATTTGCATCAAGTTTATATTTTTCTGTGTTGAATTCTTGCCCATTGCGTATACACCCATTGAATGCCCTTACTCGGCTCTGGTCCAATAGCCTTAACTTGCTAAATATCGGGTTTCCGGCTGCTTCTGTGAGAAACTTGTCAATTTTTAGTCATGGATTGGGAGCTGGTATGTGTCGCCTCACTCTGCAACAATTTGACGTTTGCAGGTTAGATATAACCCGAGAAACTGTTACTCATTCGCATCAAGTTTATATTTTTCTGTGTTGAATTCTTGCCCATTGCGTATACACCCATTGAATGCCCTTACTCGGCTCTGGTCCAATAGCCTTAACTTGCTAAATATCGGGTTTGCGGCTGCTTCTGTGAGAAACTTGTCATTTTTTAGTCATGGATTGGGAGCTGGTATGTGTCGCCTCACTCTGCAACAAGTTTGCCGTTCGCAGGTTAGATATAACCCGAGAAAAAGTTACTCATTCGCATCATGTTTATATTTTTCTGTGTTTAATTCTTACGCAGTGCGTATACACCCATTAAATGCTCTTGCTCGGTTCCGATCGAGTGGCCTTAACTTGCTAAATCTCGGGATTCCGGTTGCTTCTGTGAGAAACTTGTCAATTTGTAGTCATGGATTGGGAGCTGGTATGTGTCGCCTTACTCTGCAACAAGTTTGACGTTCGCAGGTTAGATATAACCCGGGAAAATGTTACTCATTCGCATCCTGTTTATCTTTTTCTGTGTTGAATTCTTGCCCATTGCGTATCCACCCATTGAATGTCCTTGTTCGGCTATGATCCAGAGGCCTTGACTTGTTAAATCTCGGGATTCCGGTTGCTTCTGTGAAAAACTTGTCAAGTTTTAGTCATGGATTGGGAGCTGGTATGTGTCGCCCCACTCTGTAACAAATTGACGTTTGCAGGTTAGATATAACCCGATAAACTGTTCCTCATTCGCATCATGTTTATATTTTTCTGTGTTGAATTCTTGCCCATTGCGTATACACCCATTGAATGCCTTTGCTCGGCTCTGATCCAGTGGCCTTGATTTGTTAAATCTCGGGATTCCGGTTGCTTATGTGGGAAACTTGGCAGTGTTTAGTCATGATTTGGAGCTTGTATGTGTCGACTCACTCTTCAACATGTTTGTCGTTGGCAGGTTAGATATATCCCGAGAAAATGTTACTCATTCGCATCCTGTATATATTTTTCTGTGTGGAATTCTTGACCATTGCGTATACGCCCATTGAATGCCCTTGCGGCTCTGACCTCATGGCCTTGACTTGTTAAATCTCAGGATTCCGGTTGCTTCTGTGGGAAACTTGGCAATGTTTAGTCATGATTTGGAGCTTGTATGTGTCGACTTACTCTTCAACAAGTTTGACGTTCTCAGGTTAGATATATCCCGAGAAAATGTTACTCATTCGCATCATGTTTATATTTTTCTGTGTTGAATTCTTGCCCATTGCGTTACACCCATTGAATGCCCTTGCTTGGCTATGATCCAGTGGCCTTGACTTGTTAAATCTCAGGATTCCGGTTGCTTCTGTGGGAAACTTGGCAATGTTTAGTTAGGATTTGGAGCTCGTTTGTATCGTCTCACTCTTCAACAAGTTTGACGTTCGCAGGTTAGATATAACCCGAGAAAATGTTACTCATTCGCATCATGTTTATATTTTCCTGTGTTTAATTCTTGCCCATTGCGTATACACCCATTAAATGCTCTTACTCGGTTCCGATCGAGTGGCCTTAACTTGCTAAATCTCGGGATTCCGGTTGCTTCTGTGAGAAACTTGTCAATTTGTAGTCATGGATTGGGAGCTGGTATGTGTCGCCCCACTCTGTAACAATTTGACGTTTGCAGAATAGATATATCCCGAGAAAATGTTACTCATTCGCATCATGTTTATATTTTTCTGTGTTGAATTCTTGCCCATTGCGTATACACCCATTGAATGCCCTTGCTTGGCTATGATTCAGTGGCCTTGACTTGTTAAATCTCAGGATTCCGGTTGCTTCTGTGGGAAACTTGGCAATGTTTAGTCATGATTTGGAGCTCGTTTGTGTCGTCTCACTCTTCAACAAGTTTGACGTTCGCAGGTTAGATATTACCCGAGAAAATGTTACTCATTCGCATCATGTTTATATTATTATATTGTTGAATTCTTACCCAGTGCGTATACACCCATTGCATGCCCTTGCTATTGATCCAGTGGCCTTGACTTGTTAAATCTCGGGATTCCGGTTGCTTCTGTGAGAAACTTGTCAATTGTTAGTCATGGATTGGGAGCTGGTATGTGTTGCCTCACTCTGCAACAATTTGACGTTTGCAGGTTAGATATAACCTGAGAAACTGTTACTCATTCGCATCATGTTTATATTTTTCTGTGTTAAATTCTTGCCCATTGCGTATACACCAATTTAATGCCCTTGCTCGGCTCTGATCCAGTGGCCTTGACTTGCTAAATCTCGGGATTCCGGTTGCTTCTGTGAGAAACTTGTCAATTTTTAGTCATGGATTGGGAGCTGGTAGGTGTCGCCTCACTCTGCAACAATTTGACGTTCGCAGGTTAGATATAACCCGAAAAATGTTACTCATTCGCATCATGTTTATATTTTTTGTGTTCAATTATTGCCCATTGCGTATACACCCATTAAATGCCCTTGCTCGGCTCTGATCTAGTGGCCTTGACTTGTTAAATTTCGAGATTCCGGTCGCTTTTGTGGGAAACTTGGCAATGTTTAGTCATGATTTGGAGCTCGTTTATGTCGACTTACTTTTCAACAAGTTTGACGTTCGCAGGTTAGATATAACTCGAGAAAATGTTACTCATTCGTATCATGTTTATATTTGTCTGTGTTGAATTCTTACCCAGTGCGTATACACCCATTGAATGCCCTTGCTCGGCTCTGATCCAGTGGGTTGACTTGTTAAATCTCGGGTTTCCGGTTGCTTCTGTGAGAAACTTGGAAATGTGTAGTCATGGATTGGGAGCTGGTATGTGTCGCCTTACTCTGCAACAAGTTTGACGTTCGCAGGTTAGATATAACCCGGGAAAATGTTACTCATTCGCATCATGTTTATATTTTTCTTTGTTGAATTCTTGCCCATTGCGTATCCGCCCATTGAATGCCCTTGCTCGGCTATGATCCAGAGGCCTTGACTTGTTAAATCTCGGGATTCCGGTTGCTTCTATGAGAAACTTGTCAATTTTTAGTCATGGATTGGGAGCTGGTATGTGTCGCCCCACTCTGTATCAATTTGACGTTTGCAGGTTAGAAATAACCCGAGAAACTGTTACTCATTCGCATCATGTTTATATTTTTCTGTGTTGAATTCGTGCCCATTGCGTATACACCAATAGGCCGTATTTTCGAACGTAGAGGGCGCTGTGCTCACGGTATTTGGGGGTATAATTAAAAGTTATTAGGAGATAATTCACGTCAGTTTAAATATTCTTACAGCTCCAAAATATTGTTTTTTCTAATATTCAATTTTTAGATAAAAGTAAAGTTACTAAAACTACTTTAATAAACACGATTTTGCCTGCGTTGGGTACCCAGAAAATGGCGTCTTACAGCGCCATCATGCGGCCAAAAATACGGCGCATTGAATGCCCTTGCTCGGCTCTGATCCAAATGCCTTAACTTGCTAAATCTCGGGTTTCCGGCTGCTTCTGTGAGAAACTTGGCAATTTTTTGGCACGGATTGGGAGCTGGTATGTGTCGCCTCACTCTGCAACAAGTTTGACATTCGCAGGTTAGATATAACCCAAGAAAACGGTTACTCATTGGCATCATGTTTATATTATTATATTGTTCAATTCTTACCCAGTGCGTATACACCCATTGAATGCCCTTGCTCTTGATCCAGTGGCCTTGACTTGTTAAATCTCGGGATTCCGGTTGCTTCTGTGAGAAACTTGTCAATTGTTAGTCATGGATTGGGAGCTGGTATGTGTTGCCTCACTCTGCAACAATTTGACGTTTTCAGGTTAGATATAACCTGAGAAACTGTTACTCATTTGCATCATGTTTATATTTTTCTGTGTTAAATTCTTGCCCATTGCGTATACACCAATTTAATGCCCTTGCTCGGCTCTGATCCAGTGGCCTTGACTTGCTAAATCTCGGGATTCCGGTTGCTTCTGTGAGAAACTTGTCAATTTTTAGTCATGGATTGGGAGCTGGTAGGTGTCGCCTCACTCTGCAACAATTTGACGTTCGCAGGTTAGATATAACCCGAAAAATGTTACTCATTCGCATCATGTTTATATTTTTTGTGTTGAATTCTTGCCCATTCCGTATACACCCATTGAATGCCCTTGCTCGGCACTGATCCAGTGGCCTTGACATGTTACATCTCGGGATTCCGGTTGCTTCTGTGAGAAACTTGTCAATTTGTAGTCATGGATTGGGAGCTGGTATGTGTCGCCTCATTCTGCAACAATTTGACATTTGCAGGTTAGATATAACCCGAGAAACTGTTCCTCATTCGTATCATGTTTATATTTGTCTGTGTTGAATTCTTACCCAGTGCGTATACACCCATTGAATGCCCTTGCTCGGCTCTGATCCAGTGGGTTGACTTGTTAAATCTCGGGTTTCCGGTTGCTTCTGTGAGAAACTTGGAAATTTGTAGTCATGGATTGGGAGCTGGTATGTGTCGCCTTACTCTGCAACAAGTTTGACGTTCGCAGGTTAGATATAACCCGGGAAAATGTTACTCATTCGCATCATGTTTATATTTTTCTGTGTTGAATTCTTGCCCATTGCGTATCCGCCCATTGAATGCCCTTGCTCGGCTATGATCCAGAGGCCTTGACTTGTTAAATCTCGGGATTCCGGTTGCTTCTATGAGAAACTTGTCAATTTTTAGTCATGGATTGGGAGCTGGTATGTGTCGCCCCAATCTGTAACAATTTGACGTTTGCAGGTTAGAAATAACCCGAGAAACTGTTACTCATTCGCATCATGTTTATATTTTTCTGTGTTGAATTCTTGCCCATTGCGTATACACCAATAGGCCGTATTTTCGAACGTAGAGGGCGCTGTGCTCACGGTATTTGGGGGTATAATTAAAAGTTATTAGGAGATAATTCACGTCAGTTTAAATATTCTTACAGCTCCAAAATATTGTTTTTTCTAATATTCAATTTTTAGATAAAAGTAAAGTTACTAAAACTACTTTAATAAACACGATTTTGCCTGCGTTGGGTACCCAGAAAATGGCGTCTTACAGCGCCATCATGCGGCCAAAAATACGGCGCATTGAATGCCCTTGCTCGGCTCTGATCCAAATGCCTTAACTTGCTAAATCTCGGGTTTCCGGCTGCTTCTGTGAGAAACTTGGCAATTTTTAGTCACGGATTGGGAGCTGGTATGTGTCGCCTCACTCTGCAACAAGTTTGACATTCGCAGGTTAGATATAACCCAACAAAACGGTTACTCATTGGCATCATGTTTATATTATTATATTGTTCAATTCTTACCCAGTGCGTATACACCCATTGAATGCCCTTGCTCTTGATCCAGTGGCCTTGACTTGTTAAATCTCGGGATTCCGGTTGCTTCTGTGAGAAACTTGTCAATTGTTAGTCATGGATTGGGAGCTGGTATGTGTTGCCTCACTCTGCAACAATTTGACGTTCGCAGGTTAGATATAACCCGGGAAAATGTTACTCATTCGCATCATGTTTATATTTTTCTGTGTTGAATTCTTGCCCATTGCGTATCCGCCCATTGAATGCCCTTGCTCGGCTATGATCCAGAGGCCTTGACTTGTTAAATCTCGGGATTCCGGTTGCTTCTATGAGAAACTTGTCAATTTTTAGTCATGGATTGGGAGCTGGTATGTGTCGCCTCATTCTGCAACAATTTGACATTTGCAGGTTAGATATAACCCGAGAAACTGTTCCTCATTCGTTTCATGTTTTTTATTTGTCTGTGTTGAATTCTTGCCCATTGCCTATACACCCATTGAATGCCCTTGCTCGGCTCTGATCCAGTGGCCTTGATTTGTTAAATCTCGGGATTACAGTTGCTTCTGTGGAAAACTTGGCAATGTTTAGTCATGATTTGGAGCTTGTATGTGTCGACTTACTCTTCAACAAGTTTGACGTTCGCAGGTTAGATATAACCCGAGAAAACGGATATACTCATTCGCATCATGTTTATATTTTTCTGTGTTCAATTCTTGCCCATTGCGTATACACCCATTAAATGCCCTTGCTCGGCTCTGATCCAAAGGCCTTAACTTGCTAAATCTCGGGTTTCCGGCTGCTTCTGTGAGAAACTTGTCAATTTTTAGTCATGGATTGGGAGCTGGTACCTGTCGCCTCACTCTGCAACAATTTCACGTTTGCAGGTTAGATATAACCCGAGAAACTGTTACTCATTCGCATCATGTTTATATTTTTCTGTATTGAATTCTTGCCCATTGCCTATATACACCCATTGAATGCCCTTGCTCGGCTCTGATCCAGTGGCCTTGATTTGTTAAATTTCGAGATTCCGGTCGCTTTTGTGGGAAACTTGGCAATGTTTAGTCATGATTTGGAGCTCGTTTATGTCGACTTACTTTTCAACAAGTTTGACGTTCGCAGGTTAGATATAACTCGAGAAAATGTTACTCATTCGTATCATGTTTATATTTGTCTGTGTTGAATTCTTACCCAGTGCGTATACACCCATTGAATGCCCTTACTCGGCTCTGATCCAGTGGGTTGACTTGTTAAATCTCGGGTTTCCTGCTGCTTCTCTGGGAAACTTGGCAATGTTTAGTCATCGATTGGGAGCTTGTATGTGTCACCTCACTCTGCAACAAGTTTGACGTTCGCAGGTTAGATATAACCCGATAAAAAGTTACTCATTCGCATCATGTTTATATTTGTCTGTGTTGAATTCTTACCAAGTGCGTATACACCCATTAAATGCCCTTGCTGGGCTCTGATCCAATGGCCTTGACTTGTTAAATCTCAGGATCCTGGTTGCTTCTGTGGGAAACTTGGCAATGTTTAGTCATGATTTGGAGCTCGTTTGTGTCGTCTCACTCTTCAACAAGTTTGACGTTCGCAGGATAGATATTACCCGAGAAAATGTTCCTCATTCGCTTCATGTTGTTTTATTTGTCTGTGTTGAATTCTTGCCCATTGCCTATACACCCATTGAATGCCCTTGCTCGGCTCTGATCCAGTGGCCTTGATTTGTTAAATCTCGGGATTCCAGTTGCTTCTGTGGAAAACTTGGCAATGTTTAGTCATGATTTGGAGCTCGTTTGTGTCGACTCACTCTTCAACAAGCTTGACGTTCGCAGGTTATATATAACTCGAGAAAATGTTACTCATTCGCATCATGTTTATATTTGTCTGTGTTGAATTCTTACCCATTGCGTATACACCCATTGAATGCCCTTGCTCGGCTCTGATCCAATGGCCTTGACTTGTTAAATCTCGGGATTCCGGTTGCTTCTGTGATAAACTTTTCAATTTTTAGTCATGGATTGGGAGCTGGTATGTGTCGCCTCACTCTGCAACAATTTGACGTTTGCAGGTTAGATATAACCCGAGAAACTGTTACTCATTCGCATCATGTTTATATTTTTCTGTGTTGAATTCTTGCCCATTGCGTATATACACCCATTGAATGCCATTGCTCGGCTCTGATCCAATGGCCTTGACTTGTTCAATCTCGGGTTTCCGGCTGCTGCTGTCAGAAACTCGGCAATGTTTAGTCATGGATTGGGAGCTGGTATGTGTCGCCTCACTCTGAAACAAGTTTGACGTTCGCAGATTAGATATAACCCGAGAAAATGTTACTTATTCGCATCACGTTTATATTTTTCTGTGTTGAACTTTTGCCCATTGCGTATACACCCATTGTATGCCGTTGCTCGGCTCTGATCCAGTGGCCTTGACTTGTTAGATTCCGGTTGCTTCTGTGATAAACTTGGCAATTTGTAGTCATGAATTGGGAGCTGGTACGTGTCACCTCACTCTGCAACAAGTTTGACGTTCGCAGGTTAGATATAACCCGAGAAAATGTTACTCATTCGCATCATGTTTATATTTTTCTGTGTTGAATTCTTACCCAGTGCGTATACACCCATTAAATGCCCTTGCTCGGCTCTGATCCAATGGCCTTGACTTGTTAAATCTCAGGATTCCGGTTGCTTCTGTGGGAAACTTGGCAATGTTTAGGCATGATTTGGAGCTCGTTTGTGTCGTCTCACTCTTCAACAAGTTTGACGTTCGCAGGTTAGATATTACCCGAGAAAATGTTACTCATTCGCTTCATGTTTTTTTATTTGTCTGTGTTGAATTCTTGCCCATTGCGTATACACCCATTGAATGCCCTTGCTCGGCTCTGATCCAGTGGCCTTGATTTGTTAAATCTCAGGATTCCAGTTGCTTCTGTGGAAAACTTGGCAATGTTTAGTCATGATTTGGAGCTTGTATGTGTCGACTTACTCTTCAACAAGTTTGACGTTCGCAGGTTAGATATAACCCGAGAAAACGGATATACTCATTCGCATCATGTTTATATTTTTCTGTGTTGAATTCTTGCCCATTGCGTATACACCCATTAAATGCCCTTGCTCGGCTCTGATCCAAAGGCCTTAACTTGCTAAATCTCGGGTTTCCGGCTGCTTCTGTGAGAAACTTGTCAATTTTTAGTCATGGATTGGGAGCTGGTACCTGTCGCCTCACTCTGCAACAATTTCACGTTTGCAGGTTAGATATAACCCGAGAAACTGTTACTCATTCGCATCATGTTTATATTTTTCTGTATTGAATTCTTGCCCATTGCCTATACACCCATTGAATGCCCTTGCTCGGCTCTGATCCAGTGGCCTTGATTTGTTAAATTTCGAGATTCCGGTCGCTTTTGTGGGAAACTTGGCAATGTTTAGTCATGATTTGGAGCTCGTTTATGTCGACTTACTTTTCAACAAGTTTGACGTTCGCAGGTTAGATATAACTCGAGAAAATGTTACTCATTCGTATCATGTTTATATTTGTCTGTGTTGAATTCTTACCCAGTGGGTATACACCCATTGAATGTCCTTGCTCGGCTCTGATCCAGTGGGTTGACATGTTAAATCTCGGGTTTCCGGCTGCTTCTCTGGGAAACTTGGCAATGTTTAGTCATCGATTGGGAGCTTGTATGTGTCACCTCACTCTGCAACAAGTTTGACGTTCGCAGGTTAGATATAACCCGATAAAAAGTTACTCATTCGCATCATGTTTATATTTTTCTGTGTTGAATTCTTACCCAGTGCGTATACACCCATTAAATGCCCTTGCTCGGCTCTGATCCAATGGCCTTGACTTGTTAAATCTCAGGATTCCGGTTGCTTCTGTGGGAAACTTGGCAATGTTTAGGCATGATTTGGAGCTCGTTTGTGTCGTCTCACTCTTCAACAAGTTTGACGTTCGCAGGTTAGATATTACCCGAGAAAATGTTACTCATTCGCTTCATGTTTTTTATTTGTCTGTGTTGAATTCTTGCCCATTGCGTATACACCCATTGAATGCCCTTGCTCGGCTCTGATCCAGTGGCCTTGATTTGTTAAATCTCAGGATTCCAGTTGCTTCTGTGGAAAACTTGGCAATGTTTAGTCATGATTTGGAGCTTGTATGTGTCGACTTACTCTTCAACAAGTTTGACGTTCGCAGGTTAGATATAACCCGAGAAAACGGATATACTCATTCGCATCATGTTTATATTTTTCTGTGTTGAATTCTTGCCCATTGCGTATACACCCATTAAATGCCCTTGCTCGGCTCTGATCCAAAGGCCTTAACTTGCTAAATCTCGGGTTTCCGGCTGCTTCTGTGAGAAACTTGTCAATTTTTAGTCATGGATTGGGAGCTGGTACCTGTCGCCTCACTCTGCAACAATTTCACGTTTGCATGTTAGATATAACCCGAGAAACTGTTACTCATTCGCATCATGTTTATATTTTTCTGTATTGAATTCTTGCCCATTGCCTATACACCCATTGAATGCCCTTGCTCGGCTCTGATCCAGTGGCCTTGATTTGTTAAATTTCGAGATTCCGGTCGCTTTTGTGGGAAACTTGGCAATGTTTAGTCATGATTTGGAGCTCGTTTATGTCGACTTACTTTTCAACAAGTTTGACGTTCGCAGGTTAGATATAACTCGAGAAAATGTTACTCATTCGTATCATGTTTATATTTGTCTGTGTTGAATTCTTACCCAGTGGGTATACACCCATTGAATGTCCTTGCTCGGCTCTGATCCAGTGGGTTGACTTGTTAAATCTCGGGTTTCCAGCTGCTTCTCTGGGAAACTTGGCAATGTTTAGTCATCGATTGGGAGCTTGTATGTGTCACCTCACTCTGCAACAAGTTTGACGTTCGCAGGTTAGATATAACCCGATAAAAAGTTACTCATTCGCATCATGTTTATATTTTTCTGTGTTGAATTCTTACCCAGTGCGTATACACCCATTAAATGCCCTTGCTCGGCTCTGATCCAATGGCCTTGACTTGTTAAATCTCAGGATTCCGGTTGCTTCTGTGGGAAACTTGGCAATGTTTAGGCATGATTTGGAGCTCGTTTGTGTCGTCTCACTCTTCAACAAGTTTGACGTTTGCAGGTTAGATATTACCCGAGAAAATGTTACTCATTCGCTTCATGTTTTTTATTTGTCTGTGTTGAATTCTTGCCCATTGCGTATACACCCATTGAATGCCCTTGCTCGGCTCTGATCCAGTGGCCTTGATTTGTTAAATCTCAGGATTCCAGTTGCTTCTGTGGAAAACTTGGCAATGTTTAGTCATGATTTGGAGCTTGTATGTGTCGACTTACTCTTCAACAAGTTTGACGTTCGCAGGTTAGATATAACCCGAGAAAACGGATATACTCATTCGCATCATGTTTATATTTTTCTGTGTTGAATTCTTGCCCATTGCGTATACACCCATTAAATGCCCTTGCTCGGCTCTGATCCAAAGGCCTTAACTTGCTAAATCTCGGGTTTCCGGCTGCTTCTGTGAGAAACTTGTCAATTTTTAGTCATGGATTGGGAGCTGGTACCTGTCGCCTCACTCTGCAACAATTTCACGTTTGCAGGTTAGATATAACCCGAGAAACTGTTACTCATTCGCATCATGTTTATATTTTTCTGTATTGAATTCTTGCCCATTGCCTATACACCCATTGAATGCCCTTGCTCGGCTCTGATCCAGTGGCCTTGATTTGTTAAATTTCGAGATTCCGGTCGCTTTTGTGGGAAACTTGGCAATGTTTAGTCATGATTTGGAGCTCGTTTATGTCGACTTACTTTTCAACAAGTTTGACGTTCGCAGGTTAGATATAACTCGAGAAAATGTTACTCATTCGTATCATGTTTATATTTGTCTGTGTTGAATTCTTACCCAGTGGGTATACACCCGTTGAATGTCCTTGCTCGGCTCTGATCCAGTGGGTTGACTTGTTAAATCTCGGGTTTCCGGCTGCTTCTCTGGGAAACTTGGCAATGTTTAGTCATCGATTGGGAGCTTGTATGTGTCACCTCACTCTGCAACAAGTTTGACGTTCGCAGGTTAGATATAACCCGATAAAAAGTTACTCATTCGCATCATGTTTATATTTTTCTGTGTTGAATTCTTACCCAGTGCGTATACACCCATTAAATGCCCTTGCTGGGCTCTGATCCAATGGCTTTGACTTGTTAAATCTCAGGATCCTGGTTGCTTCTGTGGGAAACTTGGCAATGTTTAGTCATGATTTGGAGCTCGTTTGTGGCGTCTCACTCTTCAACAAGTTTGACGTTCGCAGGATATATATTACCCGAGAAAATGTTCCTCATTCGCTTCATGTTTTTTATTTGTCTGTGTTGAATTCTTGCCCATTGCCTATACACCCATTGAATGCCCTTGCTCGGCTCTGATCCAGTGGCCTTGATTTGTTAAATCTCGGGATTCCAGTTGCTTCTGTGGAAAACTTGGCAATGTTTAGTCATGATTTGGAGCTCGTTTGTGTCGACTCACTCTTCAACAAGCTTGACGTTCGCAGGTTATATATAACTCGAGAAAATGTTACTCATTCGCATCATGTTTATATTTGTCTGTGTTGAATTCTTACCCATTGCGTATACACCCATTGAATGCCCTTGCTCGGCTCTGATCCAATGGCCTTGACTTGTTAAATCTCGGGATTCCGGTTGCTTCTGTGATAAACTTTTCAATTTTTAGTCATGGATTGGGAGCTGGTATGTGTCGCCTCACTCTGCAACAATTTGACGTTTGCAGGTTAGATATAACCCGAGAAACTGTTACTCATTCGCATCATGTTTATATTTTTCTGTGTTGAATTCTTGCCCATTGCGTATACACCCATTGAATGCCATTGCTCAGCTCTGATCCAATGGCCTTGACTTGTTCAATCTCGGGTTTCCGGCTGCTGCTGTCAGAAACTCGGCAATTTTTAGTCATGGATTGGGAGCTGGTATGTGTCGCCTCACTCTGAAACAAGTTTGACGTTCGCAGATTAGATATAACCCGAGAAAATGTTACTTATTCGCATCACGTTTATATTTTTCTGTGTTGAACTTTTGCCCATTGCGTATACACCCATTGTATGCCGTTGCTCGGCTCTGATCCAGTGGCCTTGACTTGTTAGATTCCGGTTGCTTCTGTGAGAAACTTGGCAATTTGTAGTCATGAATTGGGAGCTGGTACGTGTCACCTCACTCTGCAACAAGTTTGACGTTCGCAGGTTAGATATAACCCGAGAAAATGTTACTCATTCGCATCGTAACCTAATTGCACTGCTGCTTTGTTCGGGCTCCAGAATCGATACTAGGTTTAGATATGGGATAGATTCTTCGCTACGAACCAAGCCTACGAAGCCTCTCCCATTCTCGCAATATCTCGCCCCAATATCACCCATACCTCACCCGAACCTCACCCGAACCCCGTTACCCTTGGCACGTCACACGTACCGAACGTCACGCGTACCGAACGTCACGCGTACCGAATGTCACGCGTACCGAACGTCAACTTCCATTCAGTAAAGCGGAGAACTCCAGGCCCATCTGATGGCGCTTTGCCGTAAATACTAACGTATGTTTCGACCGACGCGGTGGAAATACGTGCACATAAAACCAACCTATATTGTATGTCGCCCCTCGACGACGGGGGCGTGCGTAGCCATTCGGACTGTCGATGCAAACTGGATAGGCCGAAGCGGGAGCTATGGAGTGCAAATTTCGATTCTGCAGGACCAGCTCCCGGGATATAAAATCCGATATTTGGGAGTTGCACGATGCAGTTTGATACTGTGAGTGGCGAGAGGGCGGATAGACCTACATGTCGAGGCCACACAAGCTGGTAGTTACTAGGGCGAGAAATACTACCTAATGAGCGACAGTTCGAACCATCCGGCGCAATTACGACCTTTGAGATATCTAAAATATAGGCATACAAGCACATTTTCCCTGCATCACGGTGCCAACGAGCGTCGATGACGGGCATATTACTGGGGCCTCGTGTCGTCACACCTCGCTTAGACTCCAACCTCGCTTTCGGGAACATCTCGATAGACTTGCAGACGCCAAACGAACACGGGAAGCAAAATAGCGTGGAACTGGGGAATGCGTTCTGAATAAACCTACAAGACCTCCCCATACCTTAAAAGCTGTTTATTTAGTTGATAAATTGATTTTGCAGATGAGCTTTACACAGCCGCAAATATGCGCAGAACAAAAAACTGCTGCGTGTGGGACTTTTCTCGTCGCCGGGTTGCATGCACAATGCGCCTTATTTCCTCAAATTTTCCCTCCGTGGGTCAATGCCTACCCTAATAACTTTGTTTGTTATTATTTATTTTATTGATATTAGTGTTATTACCACACTCAGGCATCCTCACACACTCTTACAGATACAAATATAAAGAAAACAGTTGTTTCATTCTCAGGAAGGCCATGTGATGCTAATAATATCATATAGAAATACAGGGTTACTGGCCCCCCACGATGTATGTGCGTGCGCGCTCCATCGTCTGTTTGATTAGATTCCTCTATACGTTGGGAACAAGCAGTTTTGCAGCACGGCTGAACCAATGGACTTGTGGACAGTTTCTAATCCGTTGACACGCAATTTTCGCCAGGATTGGCGACCATGGAAACAACAAATTCCTCTACATATTTTCTGAGCAATGACATAACATAAGCACGTTTCTGCCGCAGCCTGTCTCAGTGCAAGCCTTGAGGAGCTCCAGGCGCCTATGCTTGTGGACGTCCAGTGCCGATTTAACCTGCAATTGCATGGGATAAAATAAGCTGAGTGGTTATTTGCACGTGTCTTTAAAGGGGTGGGGGGGAGGGGCGAATCGGCGCAAAAATAACCGAATGCGGCCGAGGCAAAGTTTCCGCACACAAACTGGAATTCAATCTCAATATTCATGTTTTGTTCAGTCTAAGGATTTGACAAAATAAGCAATTTCATGTCCATAACCATGCCGCCAAGCTTGCGCGATGCAAGCAAGATTTCCGGCTCGATTTTGAAGGATCTTCGTCGGTCTTGGGGCCCACCAATGCGAATTTGATCCTGAAATTCATGACCTTTCATTGCATTTTCAGGCATGCGAAATATAATTAAATCTCAATAGGCTACGACCCTTATGTATTGAGGCGTGAAAACAGAAAATAAATCTAAATATTCGTGGCCTTCATCAATTTGTGCGTACTATGCAGAAACGAATTCAATCGCAATAATCACGGGCGTTGCTTTCATTTCCGGCAAGCAAACAGGAATTGATTCTCAATATTCACGACTCTGCCCCTGTTTTCGGGCATGCAAACACAAATTCAACCTATTTAATTAATATCCGTGGCCCTATACCTTGGATTTCAAGCATGCAGACAGGAATGTTGTCTGATATGCAAACAGGAATACAATCTCAATATTCAAGGGCCCACCTCTGTTTTCTGAAATGCAAACAGGAATACAAACTCAATATTCGAGGGCCCAGCTCTGTTGTCTGATATGCAAACAGGAATACAATCTCAATATTCAAGGCCCAACCTCTGTTGTCTGATATGCAAACAGGAATACAAACTCAATATTCGAGGGCCCACCTCTATGGAACGCCAAACGCGCCTTCAGTAGTTGGCTTTCATTTCTTTTCACAATTTCACCATTCCATTCTTCAATTTCATCATTCCATTCTTCAATATCATCATTCCATTCCTCAATTTCTTCATTTCATTCTTCAATTTCATCATTTCATTCTTCAATTTCATCATTACATTCTTCAATTTTACCATTTTATTCCTCATTTTTACCATTGTATTCCTCATTTTTGTCATTTTATTCTTCAATTTCGTCATTTCATTCTCAATTCCAGCATGTTATTCGTTAATTTTATCATTTCATTCATCAATTGTACCATTTAATTGCCTCGTTTGGGCATTTTATTCTTTAATTTCGTCGTTTCATTCTTTAATTTCGTCATTTCTTTCTTTAATTTCGTCATTTCATTACTTGATTTCGTCATTTCATTCCTCATTTCCTCATTTCATTGGTCTTTTTCGTCTTTTTATTCTTTATTTTTGTCATTTTATTCTTCAATGTTGTCATTTCTTCCTTCAATTTCGTCGTTTCATCCTTCAATTTTGTCTTTTTATTCAGTATGTTCGTCATTTTATTCTCAAATTTTGTCATTTCATCCTTTAATTTCGTCCTTTGTTCTTCAATTTCACCTATTTATTCTTCAAGTTCGTCATTTCATTCTTCAAGTTCGTCATTTCATTCTTCAAGTTCATCATTCAATCAACGATTTCACTCTTCCTTTCGGCAAAATTAGCTTGTTTTTTTTCCTTGTTATCATTACGTCTACGAATGTTCTTCGAATTTGGCGATTCTGCAGTCCATGATAACATTCGTCCAATCTGCATTTCATTTGTCCAATCTGCATTTCATTCGTCTATAGTTCAGCATTTCATTCGTCTAGTTCAGCATTTCATTCTTCTAGTTATAACAGCGGGATCGCGTAAACAGATTAACCTTTGACCCGGTTTCAACAAGAATCTCTCCATGTTTTACAAGACTGGTGACCTGACTTAAGGTAGCCGCGTATTGGGCCGAATTTCTGGCCGCGGATTGAACCGCGCATTAACCAAAAGCCAAAAATGTATAATACATGCTGCAAAAAATGACGCATATTTTTAAATTTAGAAGCTTCACTTATTTTATTTTGTTAAACGAATGTTTAAAAAATAAAAGGCAAATAACAATACTTTTTCAAACCATAACAAATCATATAACATAACCAACACCTTTTTAACCTTTTCTGTGATTTTGAAGACAAATTAGCTACCTAATGGAAGAAATCAATTATTGTTCAAACCTTTAAGAGATGGAGAACACAGAATGCAACATTTAAAACAAAGTGTAACTCACATGTTATCAAAAACTCATATTTTTATTTTATAATCTACTAGATCATGCTTCTGGGCACACTTAATTTTGGTATAGGCTTCAGCCGAACACTAATTAGTGCATAATTACCCCGTTAAATAGATCCCTTTTTATGCGTTTGTGTCCTTCATAATGCGTATATTAGTGCCCCTTTAAAACAAAATGTACCTCACATGTTATCAAAAACTCGTAATTTTATTGTATAATCTAAAAGATCATGCTACTGGGTACACTTAATTTTGGTATGGGCTTCAGCCGAACCCTAATTAGTGCCTAATTATATGCCTAACAAATATGAGTTTTTGATAACATGTGAGGTACATTTTGTTTTAAAGAGACACTGGTATACGCATCTTAACCAGTTCGCGCCGGATGACGTATATAAACGCAAATATTTTCCCAGATTCAAAACGGATGACGCATAAACACGCCAAGTTCAAGTTCGGAAATGTATGTCAGCAGCGGGCAAGGCCGGAAATGCGTGGGTGTGCTTCCCGGCACTATCAGCCTGAACACGCTTCGGATTGAGTTTCGTTAAAAATAATCCCGCCCGTGGGCTCGGCGATGTTAAAATAATCCCGGCGCGAACTGGTTAACAACAACGCATTACAATACTGCAGTGAAAAGGGATATATTTAACGGGGTAATTAGGCACTAATTAGTGTTCGGCTGAAGTCCATACCAAAATTAAGTGTACCCAGTAGCATGATCTAGTAGATTATAGGATACAATTTGAGTTTTTGATAACATGTGAGGTACATTTTGTTTTAAATGTTGCATTCTCTGTTCTCCATCTCTAAAAGGTTTGAACAATAATTGATTTCTTCCATTAGGTAGCTAATTTGTCTTCAAAATCACAGAAAAAGTTAAAAAGGTGTTGGTTATGTTATATGATTTGTTATGGTTTGAAAAGATATTGTTATTTGCCTTTTATTTTTAAACATTCGTTTAAAAAACAAATTAAGTGAAGCTTCTAAATTTAAAAATATGCGTCACCTTTTGCAGCATGTATTATAGATTTTGGTGAATGCGCGGTTTAATCACTGTTCTCTATAACTGGATAGGTCGAGCGGCTAGCTCTGCACGTGAAGCCATCAGCGGCCATAATGGGATATTAAAAACATTGCAGGCGTACACACGTTTGTATAGCGCAAGACCGAGAAAACGAATGTAATATCACAGGAAACGAAGTTAACATCACAAAAACAATCCAGTTTGATCAGGAAAATTAAGTTGAACATAATAACACCCAAGAATTACATGTATACGCCAAGTTTTAATGTTAAATAGGCCTATTTTTGGGAAAAGATATGAGACATTCGTGTGAGACGATGCAATGCAGTGCATTTTCAAGAAGTATTTTCAAGAATTTCCAACTTCTAAACTATTTTGTTTGGGTTTTCTTTTCTTTTTTTTTCTTTTTTTTTTTTGGGGGGGGGGAAGAATTCCACATCATAACCTTATGCACAAACCATAGGAAAAGGCAAAACGAGTTTATTGGGATTAAGGAAATTCTTGAATTTTTTGGTTTAATTTTATATCCAGACACTAAAAAGTGCGTTTTATGATAAAATAAACAAATGTTGAAAAAATTGAAAAAATGTCAGTGTGTTTCAGGAAAATTTAATTGGCACATCATGGTTTGTTCGTGGGGTTTTAAGGCAGTGTCCAGATTTGTAATCAACCTAATGTTTGGTGAATTTTTTAGAAAGGGTCCCAAAAACAGAAAAAATAAATTATGTGGTTTTGAGCTTAAACCATAGAGCTGTATAATAAAGATACAGCTCTATGGCTTAAACTATGAACTTGAGAAACTTGAAATAAATCACAATTAAAAATATCAATCACATGTGTAAATAATGACATAAGTCACACAATGGATTCAATTTTGCTTAATGCTTTTATTTTACATTGATACACTACATATAACATGTAATAACTACTGCCATAGTAACAATATGCTTATTATGTATTGTTTACTGATGTTATAAAACCAAATAAAAACCAATTAACCCCCGACTGTTTATGAATTTAAAACCAAAACAAAACTTGCGATGTCATTTTAGAATAATAATTGTTGATACTATGCAAAGATACATTTGGCAGCATTCTTCACAGGCCAAATTTTAATATGACACCCTTGTACGGCTTTAACTTTGAATTGTGAGTGTTTCTAGATATTTGTGCGATATGAACACTATTTTAAAGATTTGTACACCACAATTTTTGTTTTGTAAGAAAGCAAAATAAAACCATGATTGAAAAGCAAAATTTGACAGGGCGGCATAACATTTTAACAGGGCAGCATAACAATATGACAGAACAGCGTAACATGTACACAGGGCGGCCGCTACCCAGTGATTGTGGAGAACACTGACTGGGTAAATCCATGTCATTTTAACATCTGTATAATTTGCTTTGAATATTAACAATACAATTTTAACCAGATTTGTCAGTTTTCATAAAACACATGTTCAATATATTTCCATGTTACAAAGATAGGTTTGTGACTGTTGCGACTGTTTTATTATCTGTACTTACATTGTTAAAACATGAATTGCCAAGATGCAGAGTTCTGCAATATATTTCCAGCACATCTATAGGGATGGGGAACACCGAGATAGCTTATCTTGGAAAACGTATTTGGTCAATTAAGCTTCCGTATTTACTGATGGTTAAACAAAATAAGTTTTGACATTCGCTGTCATCTGTTGTCCCTCTGTCATAATGGGAGCAGTTCGTCCTATGACTTGTCTAGCCGTAATAAGCTGTACAGACTGACATCTTAGTAGCAAGAAGTGGACTTGGGTAAACCAATTAGCTGTAGTGTACAAAGAAAAAAACCATACAGGTATAAATTAAATGCCAAGGAAAGAATGTTGTAACATGACGCTATTTTTAAAACACAAAATTCTCAATTTATTTGGCACGCCTTGAGCACCCTGCAGGGTGGATATGTGCGCTTTACAAATCTCATTATTATTATTATTATACCCATTTCTTCAGAGAGTGAAATTTCATTTGAGCACTGTAAGGAATGTCATCAGGACTACGTTTTTAAGAGAGATTTGTGGGAGAAAATGAAATTGTTCTGAAATATTGGAAATACGTGTCTACATCCTTCCACCATGATAGCCTTGGCCTACACCATGCATTTAATAATACTATTAATAGGTGGCTCTACACTTCCAGAATTGTGAGAGAAAAAACTGTGATCATTGCGATATTGGAATAATTCTACAGAACATTACATTTATGCACGTCAAATAGTTCATGACACAATATGTTGTGTACGAATGTGTACACAAATTACCACCATGAACTTGTTGACGTGCAAGTCAACCGGACAGTACAAAATTGGTCTGAAAATACCTGTATTGTGGAATTCAATCATATTGGGTATCCTAGACCAAGTGATTCTATAAATCTACTGTTCTTTCGAAATATCCCAGTTTTTCTTTCAGATAAAATGATGGATAGGACCACAATATGAACAAATCCCGCTGGAATTCATGTGGAAACGAAAATATCGTTTTCGCCCAACAATGTTCTCCTACATGTAAATCTCTCTTAAAACCGTAGTCCTGACATTTTTTACAAAGATAGATACTGATCGCACAGTCTGCGAGTTTATTTAATAAATTTACTTATTTACAAAGGATTTTAATGAATTTTTACCCACCATCGCTGCTGCCACTGTCTCACTCTCGACGTGTCTACGCGTCTTTTGCATGCACGAAGGCAATGTTGTTAATATCCCATCAGTGGCCGCCGGTTACTTCACGGCGGCTAGCTATCCCATCAATGTACGCTCGACCTATCGAGTTATAGAGATCAGTGGGTTGAATCCGCGGCCAGAAATTCGGCCCAATACGCGGCTACCTTGAGTCAGGTCACCAGTCTTGTAAAACACGGAGAGATTCTTGTTGAAACCGGGGCCCAATTTCTTGGCTCTGCTTACCGTTAGCGAAAAATCCCTGCTTACTATAGCAGACAATTCGGTGCTTACGGTAAACGTATTTCACGCGTTAGCAAGGAATTTTGGTCTCTGAGCATGCGTACAACCCGTAACTAAGGATTCTGTGCTTACAGGGTGAGCACGTAATTTTTCTGCTAGCGCGGTTAGCGAAAAATGGTGACCGTAAGCGCGGAATTCTGTGGTTAGCAGAGCCAAGAAATTGGGCCCTGATCAAAGGTTAATCTGTTTACGCGATCCCGCTGTTATAACTAGAAGAATGAAATGCTGAACTAGACGAATGAAATGCTGAACTATAGACGAATGAAATGCAGATTGGAGTAAATGCAGATTGGACGTGATATGCGGAATAGCTGAATGGAATGCAGAATCGCCGAATTCGATGAACATTCGTAGACGTAATGATAACAAGAAAAAAAACAAGCTAATTTTGCCGAAAGGAAGAGTGAAATCGTTGATTGAATGATGAACCTGAAGAATGAAATGACGAAATTGAAGAATTAAATTACGAACTTGAAGAATAAATAGGTGAAATTGAAGAACAAAGGACGAAATTAAAGGATAAAATGACAAAATTAGAGAATAAAATGACGAAAATAAAGAATAAAAAGACAAAAAAGACCAATGAAATGACGAAATGAGGAATGAAATGACGAAATTAAATAATGAAATGACGAAATTAAAGAAAGAAATGACGAAATTAAAGAATAAAATGACGAAATTAAAGAATAAAATGCCCAAACGAGCCAATGAAATGGTACAATTGATGAATGAAATGATAAAATTAAAGAATAACATGCTGGAATTAAGAATGAAATGACGAAATTGAAGAATAAAATGACAAAAATGAGGAATAAAATGGTAAAATTGAAGAATGAAATGATGAAATTGAAGAATGGAATGATGAAATTGAAGAATGAAATGGTAAAATTGAAGAATGAAATGATGAAATTGAAGAATGGAATGGTGAAATT
Source organism: Crossaster papposus (assembly GCA_037893245.1). NCBI lineage: Eukaryota > Metazoa > Echinodermata > Asteroidea > Velatida > Solasteridae > Crossaster > Crossaster papposus. The sequence goes on along the minus strand of JBAIAA010000124.1, from coordinate 986,159 downwards.
GGGAAAAGAAATGAAAGCCAACTACTGAAGGCGCGTTTGGCGTTCCATACACCTCTGTTTTCTGAAATGCAAACAGGAATACAAACTCAATATTCGAGGGCCCACCTCTGTTGTCTGATATGCAAACAGGAATACAATCTCAATATTCAAGGGCCCGCCTCTGTTTTCTGAAATGCAAACAGGAATACAAACTCAATATCCAAGGGCCCACCTCTGTTTTCTGAAATGCAAACAGGAATACAATATCAATATTCAAGGGCCCACCTCTGTTTTCTGAAATGCAAATAGGAAAACAAACTCAATATTCGAGGGCCCACCTCTGTTGTCTGATATGCAAACAGGAATACAATCTCAATATTCAAGGGCCCGCCTCTGTTTTCTGAAATGCAAACAGGAATACAAACTCATTATTCGAGGGCCCAGCTCTGTTGTCTGATATGCAAACAGAAATACGATCTCAATATCCAAGGACCCACCTCTGTTTTCTGAAATGCAAACAGGAATACAATCTCAATATTCAAGGGCCCACCTCTGTTTTCTGAAATGCAAATAGGAAAACAAACTCAATATTCGAGGGCCCACCTCTGTTGTCTGATATGCAAACAGGAATACAATCTCAATATTCAAGGGCCCGCCTCTGTTTTCTGAAATGCAAACAGGAATACAAACTCATTATTCGAGGGCCCAGCTCTGTTGTCTGATATGCAAACAGGAATACGATCTCAATATCCAAGGGCCCACCACTGTTTTCTGAAATGCAAACAAAATTCAAATATTCAAGGGGCCACCTCTGATTTCTGATATGCAAACAGGAATACAATCTCAATAATCAAGGCCCCACCTCTGTTATCTGAAATGCAAAACAGGAATACAAACACAATAATCAAGGCCCCACCTCTGTTTGCTGATATACAAACAGGAAAACAAAGTCAATATTCGAGGGCCCACCTCTGTAATCTGATATGCAAACATGAATACAATCGCAATAATCAAGGCCCACCTCTGATTTCAAGCAAGCAACAGGAATACAATCACAAAATTCAAGGCCCGTATACCTCTGTTTTCTGAAAAGCGAACAGGAATACAATCTCAATATTCAAGGCCCCACCTCTGTTTTCGGGCAAACAAACAGGAATACAAACTCAATACTCCAGGCCCTGCCTCTGATTTCAGGCAAGCAAACATAAATTGTAATCTCAATATTCATGGCCCTGCCTCTCTGATAATAATTAATCCAAACAGCTAAACAGTGTGATTCCTGTATAATTATCAGTGTCAGCAAGCGAATCATTTTTCTTATATAGCGGTATGACCATACCAATACACCAACCTGTTGGGATTAAACCAGTATGTAATATCAAGTTAAACAGAGATACAATAAGTGTGATCATTGGCTCAGGACAATGTTTAAGAAATTCATTAATAATTAAATCAACATCGGCAGCTTTATTATTTGTTGGTTTCCTTATTTGAACCACAATTTCGTTTTTAGTAAAACACTAATCTCAATAATCAAGGCCCCATCTCTGTTTTCTGATATGCAAACATGAATACAATCACAAAAATCAAGGACCAACAGTAGTATAGTCTAAGTCACACACACCCCGTGTCGGTGTGCAGTCTGGACTGCGCATGCGCGTCAGGGGTGGTCGACCTTTTTTGACCTTTTTATTTTTGTTTGACCTTTTTTTTTATTTTTATTTTTATGTAATGGTACGCGGGATGGGGAGGCCCGAAGGGCCGATGGCGATCCACGCAGTGGTGATCCGATTGGCTCACGCCAGTGTTCGGGAGGCCCGAAGGGCCGATAGACCCGAAGGGCCGATAGCCCGAAGGGTGCAGAAGGGGATCGAAACATGATGAGTGCATCATGATGCGCGGATGGGGGATTGTCCACGATAGTGGTAAAGAACATTGGAGTTGCGGGAGTGATTTGTTTAAATCACGTAGCGACTCGGTATCACGCAGCACAAACGAACGTATACGTCTCGTTTGTATTTTCACAAAGTGAAAATTAAGTGTTTAATTCCACGAGGGCTGCGAAGCCCTCGTGGAAGACCGCTTTGTACCTATCGGTGGTAGGCACGGGCGATCTGTTTTTAGCCTGACAGTATTTTGACCTCTGTATACCTTATAGGTGTCGAGTCACGGTAGGCCAATGATGCCATCGGTTATTTCTACACTCGCGCGATACAAGACAAAAGCGAACCACCCTTTTGTCCCGAGGTCTTTGTACCTATCGGTGGTAGGTACGGGCGATCTGTTTTTAGCCTGACAGTATTTTGACCTCTGTATACCTTATAGGTGTCGAGTCACGGTAGGCCAATGATGCCATCGGTTATTTCTACACTCGCGCGATACAAGACAAAAGCGAACCACCCTTTTGTCCCGAGGTCTTTGTACCTATCGGTGGTAGGTACGGGCGATCTGTTTTTAGCCTGACAGTATTTTGACCTCTGTATACCTTATAGGTGTCGAGTCACGGTAGGCCAATGATGCCATCGGTTATTTCTACACTCGCGCGATACAAGACAAAAGCGAACCACCCTTTTGTCCCGAGGTCTTTGTACCTATCGGTGGTAGGTACGGGCGATCTGTTTTTAGCCTGACAGTATTTTGACCTCTGTATACCTTATAGGTGTCGAGTCACGGTAGGCCAATGATGCCATCGGTTATTTCTACACTCGCGCGATACAAGACAAAAGCGAACCACCCTTTTGTCCCGAGGTCTTTGTACCTATCGGTGGTAGGTACGGGCGATCTGTTTTTAGCCTGACAGTATTTTGACCTCTGTATACCTTATAGGTGTCGAGTCACGGTAGGCCAATGATGCCATCGGTTATTTCTACACTCGCGCGATACAAGACAAAAGCGAACCACCCTTTTGTCCCGAGGTCTTTGTACCTATCGGTGGTAGGTACGGGCGATCTGTTTTTAGCCTGACAGTATTTTGACCTCTGTATACCTTATAGGTGTCGAGTCACGGTAGGCCAATTATGTCATCGGTTATTTCTACACTCGCGCGATACAAGACAAAAACGGAACTGCCCTCGTGACCCGAGTTGTTAGGCCGCCCGTGTTTGTTTAATCCGGTATCGCCGCGCTCGCGCGATACAAGACAATAGAGATTGGTATGAGATAGCCCTGCGACACACGATTTTAAAATTTGTCGAGTCACGGTAGACCAATGATGTCATCGGTTATTTCTACACTCGCGCGATACAAGACAATACGATCTGTTGTTATAATGACTCACGCCCCGTTACCCTACGGGTCCAAACAAGTTTCCCACACGTCTATTTACTCACCTCTGATTGGTCGATGAGCGTATGACGTCACGCCCCATTACCGAACACGTACGGACAAGATTCCCACACGTCCATGCACCTCGGCGTGTATATAAGTTGGATTTCGGAAGGTGGAATTCACTTACGCCGACAATCAAGATATTGAAGCAAGAGCTAATTATCCCGTATACATCCATACAATGGCTGCTCTCCCGAAGGTTTCCACCGACCCAACCCAGAATTACAGCCCGGCACCGAATCCACCTCCTCCGTCGGCGGATGAAGGAGTTGAGACCGAAAACACCCGTAATATTTCTCACGACATGTTCATTGCCGGTTGGCGTGAAGCCACGAATGGAAACCGCAGGGTGTACTATTTCAATATGTACACTCGACACAGCGTCTGGAACCTCCAAGATGTCCAGCAGCGTGAGCAGAAGATGGTGCCCGACAAACCCAAGTCCGACGTGTTGCTAGCCGCCATGAACGAGCTGGGTACTGCTAAAGACGACGCATCGGTACCACCGGCCGTGCCGATGAAGGACGTGAAGGGGAAAATGCCCAGCAGAAAACGCCGATTCGAGCCCGATCCCGACCAGGAGGAGAACGAGAAAAAGGCCGTCAAGTTTCTCATCGGAGGTGAGCGTTACGTTACCGTGAAGCGTTTCAAGGGCCGTCCTTACGTCAATATCAGAGAATACTACTGGAACGAATTTCACAGCAAGATGCTGGCGGGGAATAAGGGTCTGAACCTCCCTGCAGAACAGTGGCTGGAGTTGATGAGTCACGCCACCGACATCAATGACGCGCTGAATAAAATAACTGACTCTTAACTGTTACATTTCTGTTTATGATCCAGAAGGTGACGTGGTGCTTTGTAGAGCACGGGTCAGACTACTCATCAAGAGGATTCTAGGTAAAATAATCAAGGAGCGCATAGTGCAGAGGGTGCACCGCATACAACGACAACTTCCCTGCAAAGGCTGTCTGGAGCACTGGGCCAGCCAAGACGACCACGCCTGTCTGTTTTTCGGCGACACGCCAGAGTATCACGTGGAGGACTTTGTTACCGAACATTATGAACATGTGGCGTCATCCTTAGACGCGAATGAGATCATCGATATATTCTACGCCGTGGGTCACCTTTTGGTCGTCGTGGGTCACCTTTTGGTCGTCGTGGGCTTTACTTACGCGGACCTTACCAAAGAAACTCTGAACGGTATAACTCAAGAAATCCTGCTGGGATGGGAAAACGAAACCAAAGACATCGCGCAAACTTTCAATTCGTATTCATTCCCCAACGTCACTGTACTCATTGATTTTGTAATGGCGTGAGTAAAAGGATAGGTGTAACTAATACGCCTGTCCTCGTCCGTTAATTGTATTACTTGCGTTCAAATAATAATCTGAATTGTAAGACACGTAGTTGTTGTCGTTAAAGTAGTGTTGATTTTGTAATGGCTCGAGTAAAAGAATCGGTGTAACAAATACGCCTTTCCTCGTTTATTAATTGTATTGCCTGCGTTCAAATAATAATACGAAAGGTAAAACATATAGTTGTTGTCATTAAAGTAGTTTTCAAACAAGAATTGAACCTACCGTGTCTATCGTCCGTTTCTGTTATAGGTGTGCCATTATTAATAATAATGTTTTAAAGGGGCCGTAAATATATATATATATATTTATTAGTTATACAGAAAATTGAAAAGTACTTAGAATCGAAAGAGCGGGGCCGGATTTATCATCTGAAGATTGTGAAAAAGGGTTTAGACGGAGACAATGAACAACGCGTAATAAAAATCACGAAAGATGCATTTATAGCCGGGGTTACAAACTTTATTAAGTATACAACGCTATGTTGACATTACACGCTACTTATAAATACAGTACTTAAAATTAGAGGAACCCCCCCCCCCCCTTTCCCGACAAAACAACGGTAGTCTAAAAATATACACGAGCCGAGTATACTACACTCCTTTCATATTATACCAAGGACTCTGGACTCTGTCGAGAGCCGAGTATACAAAGCTCTGTTGACATATCGCCACTAATCAATACAGTACTTAAAATTATAGATAACCACATACAGGAGCTGGGTTTACGCTCCTTGCCTATTATACCAAAGACTTTGAACTCTGTCGAGTAACGAAAGACATGTCGTACACTTTTGCGTTAACGCCGGGAAAGTCTGTTTTGATAAACGCGTTGACCGCAATATCATTTCCCCTTTTATCGGTTGCAAAAAAAATTGACGAGAGTGTCCATGTCAATATCGCGGCAACGGTGTAATAAGAAAAACAGGGAATATTGACCGCATACAGCCGACAGAGGGCCCTGTAAATTAATGCGATTATGTACAGTCCGACGAGCGTTTTTGTTTAGGAAAGTTTCGATAGACGGCAGGCTCGGGGGTTGTCCGTAAGAATCAAAATATTCTCCCACGCCGTCCCCGGTGATGTAAATGGCCACCCAGTGCAGTCCCGGCTTGGTTGAGGGATCCGTGTTGACGACGATGGCGCTGGGATGCGGGAGATGATGTCTCGGTAATCGGTCGCTAGCAAACACTCCCCTGAAGACTTGACGGGTAAAGCGGTCACGCTTTAAGATCGACGTTATTTCGTCGGTGTCCATGGTGACGTATCGTCTAGCTGTTGTAGTCGAATATGATGTTACGAGCTTGATCAATTTCTAAGATGTTGTTGAACTCGGCGTAGATGATGATGTTGATGGTCTCGGCGAGGGGCTCGGCAAAGTGCATGTCCAGACGAAGGTTTCCATGCTTCACCAAGCTGAAGTGGCCGCCGCACGCCAAGTCGGGGGTCAGGTCGAAGGCGTACAGTGTATACCCGTCGGGGTATTAGTCAAGACTGATGTCGTTACCTTCGTTCATGTACATTTTATCCATACCGGAGAACAGCGTGTGGTAGGCTCTGACGCAGTTCTTCCTATTTTGGGCGAAATCGGGTTTCAGAGGGGTGTGGGGAATCTGATCGCCGTTGACGTGCACCGTCACGTAGTTGACGTTGAAATGCTGGAAGTTGAACGGGTGTTTAGCATACGACCCATTAAAGGCGACGTTGGATACGCAACCCACCACGATTCTGTTGGGTAACTGTCCCAAGAACACGTGATCTTGGGTGAGTGTTAGGTTTCCTCTCGGTACTGACATCATTTTACAGACGACGCGTCGGAGGGGATACTTGGCGGTACCTTTCTCCAGAGCTTTGATGTGGCCGAGCATCACCGCGGAGCTGACCGTGACCCTCCTTACAAACAGAGACGCGTCCATAATCTTTATCTTGTAGGCGGGGTTTTCCCCGGAAGCCATGAGACAAAATGCGTCGCTGCTGGGAATCAGTTTTATTTTCAGATTAACTCCGTTAATCAAATGTTTGTCTTGGAAGAACGAATCTCCGTGAATAGGCCCGATCAGGTCTACGGTTTGACTGTTCAAGATGCGCCTGCGTCTCTTTTTCAAGCCCGCGTTTGTTTCCGCGTCACCCGCAGTACAGTTGACGTTATCCATCTTGCCAGCGGTGTCTTTACACCAACCCGAAGCCGTCAGCTGCGATGTCTTGGCACTCCTGTCGTAACTGAGCAACGTTTCGATCAATGCTCTGTACGGGTACGTGGGAGTGGAGGCAGACATAAGTCGCTCATTCAGGGTCACGTCCACTTGGGTGAAGAGGGTCTGTAAAAACAGGTTGCACGGACCGACCACGTCCGTGTCGATCAGATTGGTGCCGTCCCCCTTGGTTACCTTCACCTTGACGTAGAGTTGAGTCTGGGAAGGGTCGATGTATTCCTCGCTCGAACCGGGAACAACAAACTGGATGGAACCACAGTCGGCGATATTAGAGATGGGGTGGTACTCCACATACTGTCCCTTTTCTATGCTAGTCTGGGTGGGTGGTAGAGTAAACAGATCGAGTTCACTCTTTGTGCACTCTTCTGAGTGGTCGTGTAGCAGTGCCATGGTGGAGCGGTAGTCTCGGAGCGGCTAATCGAAGATGTCGAGTGATCGTCTCGGTCGCTTCCCAGATGTGGAAGTGGCTCTTTTCCGATTGTTTTTTCGTTGTATACCCTGCCTAGCCGGTCGGGTCGGTCGGGAATCCGCCTTCTGAATTGCTCGTCTAGCCATACGACGTCCGGTCTGTTTGAATCTCGATTGTGCCGACGATTTTATGTTCTTCCCTTCGAGAGCGTCTTGTGCGACTCCCAAGCCGGTGCGGAGGGCTTGACGGCCCAGTGTCTTGGCCCCCTGCTTGATCAGGGGCATGGCCGTTCGGAAGAGACCACCCAATATATTTCCGAGACCGAAGCCTTTCTGAGTGGGAGCGCCGTGAAAGACGGGGTAGCCACGCCCGACTTGTCGGGTATAACGATCCACATAGTGTCCGGGGTGGGATAAGAAACGGCCTCTCATGATGTCGGTCGGTTCGATTAGTTGAAGTACGTGGAGCGACTCTTTCTAAAGTGTAGTTTCGCTATGACCTTCCCGCCGACGAATGGGATATAGTGGCCCACGTCGTCCCTTATATCTATGGTGTTGACGAATTTCTGTTTGAGGGGAACGTAATGCGGACTGTCGTACGTCATCGTTACGATATCACCGTACTCGCCTTGCACGCTCACATTTCGTAAAAGAGGTGCTCTCGTGTCGCCGACGATGTTGTATTCGATGATGTTGGTGTACACGAACAGGCTGTGGATTTGCTTCAGATCCACGGAGCTGTCTGACTTCTCTATACCGGTGATAGTCACTCCCTTGTTAAAACCCAACAGGTGAGCCAGACGTTTGACAAAAGTAATGCTGATGCCGTCCTCCGTTTTGATAACTACTTTTTGAAGATATTTGTTGTACTTGATGCGTATTTTGTCGCCGTGTTCGATAGAGGGCGTAATCTTTGCGAGTAATTCGTCGGGTGTCTGGTAAAACCCCTCGGGAATGTGGTGAAGATGTACGCCTCCGTCAACCTCTTCGGCGTTGCAGTAGATGTGATTGTGACCTTCTGCGATGTTGAGCCACCGGCGGGGATAACTTATCTCGGCGAGACACACCTCCCATTTTCCCTCGAACGACAGAGCAGTGGGTAGATTTACGCTGTAGTGACTCAGCGCGTTGTCCGGGTAGGTATCCATGCTGCTGTTGCTGGGGAGCGTCACGTAAAAGGAATCCATCTCGAGGCCCTCTCGCGCGTCAAATGGCGCCCGGCGATCCGTAGGTCGCGTATTATATACCGACTAGCCCCCTCGACCAGCTATTGAACTTGTCGGGATAACCGAGCCACTTCACAAACTATTCCGTCACACCGCGACGCTTTTTAGTGCGTAACACTTTCTCTACTTCGTACATATCATCCCTTTTGTCGACTTTTTGTAGTTCGTGTTCGTAAAAAGTGCCCTTCACTTCTTCGCCGTCGTAATCCGTCAACTTGTACACCGGGGGGTCCCGGGGAATTCTTTCGCCGACGGTAAAAAGTTCGGTGGTCCAGTTGGGGAGATAACCCTTACTGAACGTTCTCGCCGCAATACTTATGCGGACCGTATCCCCCACGTTAAACTTGAAGGCAGTGACGACGGACCGTTCGTCGTTGGGGGCGCCATACAGCGTGCGCCAAACGACCTCGGAGTTTGCGGGGGTGACGGAGGTCGGCGTTCTCTTTATACTCCTGTGAAACGAGTGGTTGTAGGCGGCCACCAGCTCGGGTAATACGGCCGCGTAGGCGTAGGTGTTTCGGGCCGTGAAGTATTTCCACATTTTTGTTTTAAGAGTCCTGTTAAACCTCTCCACCACGCTGGCTTTTGTTTCGTTGTGAGTGGTAAAGAATTCGATGTTCTTCTTTGCCAAGAAATTCTGAAATTTGCGGTTTGTAAACTCGGTATCTTTATCCGTCTGGAGGAGGCGCGACTTACGCCCATCCCGTAAAATTCTCTCGAAGGCCTTTATTAGCGACGCTCCCGTTTTATCCTCGAGGGGGACGACCCAGGCGAACTTGGAAAATATGTCGATGCACGTAAGTAAATATTTGCGACCGTCATTGTGCCGAGATAACGAGGTCAGGTCTACCAGATCCGCCTGCCACTGATGATCGATGCCACCCACGATGACCCGATTTCGTTTGAACCGTCTCCGGATGGGTTTATGTAGAGTATAAGTAGGTTGTTGACGCAACCATCTAACGACCCGCTTCCTGCTGATGTCCCCTCCGTCTTTTCGAATTGCGCGATAGACAGCATCCACACAACCGAAACCAGAGGGATGGTTTGTGTCGTAATACACCTTCTTCAGATACTCCTCCATCGATGAAATTTGAATCTTCGATGACGAGTGTGCTGTTGCAACACACCCACAGACAACGGAGTTTTTTAAGTATATTTGGCGGTGTGCACTCCGGTTTCGGCGGACAACACTCCATGGCGAAAGCGGGGCTTCTAATGAAGGACGGGAGGGGGCGGTGGTTTACTTATAACGCCGTCCACTTTGGTTTCCGGCCGGAATAGAGTCGTTTAATTGTCTTCTTCTTGGCCGCAAACAAAGGGAGTTTCTTTTTCTTGACCGGAAGATGGGATGCGGTCGCGAACAATTGTTGTAATCCTTCGTAATTTACGTCTTCGTCGTCGTCTAGCGCTTCCTTCAGGGCCACTTTGAGTGAGGTTTTTTTCTCGGTCGCTTCAATCGGTGGCTCTTTCGTCAACAGGGGAGGTCCGTCCAACGCGGTGGCATGTTCGTCCTTGAGGGTCATAGACAGGGGAGCCGTCCTCTGTCTGTTTAACGCGATATACCTCTGAAGGGCCTGTTGGTACAGCTTGATTTTCCCCCTCCGACAGATCCTGTCTTTCGATCAACTTTCTCATGTCGGCGTCCAAACCGTGCACGACGCGGGTGATCGGCGTTTGCTCCAATCGTCTAGATGCCTGCATTCTCGCCATAGTGTCTTGCGGTATCAGCACCATTTTCTTCGCGTGCTCCATGACGTTTACTTGAATAGCAGATCACCCAGAGCGCTCAACACCGGCGTCAGCAATGCACCCAAAAAACCTCCCTTCTGTTTCAAAGCTTTCTTCTTTTTATACAGGCTCGTCCTCCCGTGGGTCAGCGCTCTCAATTGCCCCTTGTGTCTTCTCAGTCTGTTTCTCTCGGCGGGTGTCAGGGAAACATTACCGTTTAAAACGTTGAGGGCGCACTAACAGAGACAGGTGACGAGGTCGTTGTCGGCTCCGTCAATCACTCCCTGGCGCTGTTTGTTGGAACCCTTTGCTAATACGTGCAGGTATGGAGCGTGCTTGTGCACGCGACGAGACATCTTTACGAATGAAACACCGACGCGGGAGCGACGTTATTTTATACTTTCGGAACGTAAACCGTGGGGTATTCACCCTTGAAGATGTCAGATCTGAGACGCATGTGCTCCTCGGTGTCGGGTTTCAAGTCCACGAAGAGATGAGAGTAGGGGGAACTCGTCGCGTCGCGATAGGCCTCGACCATGAATTTGGGTTTGTTCGGATACATCTGTCTTGCCAAGTGCGTGATCTGTGAAGCATCTCTTTTTTTTTTAAAGAGCACCATGTAATGCGCGTTCAGACTGATTGTGCGCATTTCTTTACCTCGATAAAACAGATTCTGCAGTACGAGTATAACCGACAGATTGTGGTGATGACTTCCCTTGGTGAAAAGTTCGGTAATCTTTTTATTATTACCAGATTCAGACATGAGTTCGTCGATCACAACCAAGTTTCTCTTCGTTCGATCCAGGGAGGCGAGAAGGTCGTCGGACAACCCCTCCACAAAACGAATGTCGGGGACGGTGTCGGACAACCGGTCATAAGCATCCTGATAAGCCCCAAAACACCACACAATATTTTGCGGAGACGGTTGAATGACATCGCCATCCGAAGGGTTCAATAACTGCGTCACAAATTGTGTTTTCCCCGACCCGGTATGCCCCGCAATGACGCAGGTAAACGGATGTTTAAGTATCGAACTCATGGCATATAATGAAGAACCGAAGTCGGCACAACCCTCTTATATAAACCTATCCGACACCGTTCATAATGAAGAGCGCCCCCACCGAAATTAAACAACCAAACAACCGCATTTTGATCGGGATCAAAACGATTGAAGAGCGCTCCCAACGACATAAAACCCGAACCACCGCCCTTTGTTCGACCCCGAACCGAAGGAAGAGCGCCCCTACCCGGTGCCCAGTTCTGTCCAAACGTCCGCATTAAACGATTCAACGCATTTTCAAAACCCCGAAAAACCCGAATTTTCGACCAATGACCCACCCACGATGGTGACCCCGTCATTATGAAAGACCCCATAATTACCTAAACTTATATATTCTTAAACTTATATAAAACGTAACTCGTGAAAGACCGATAAAGTAAGTACTCCGAGCCGGGTTAGGTATTCAACTATATTAGTATTTTATTATTATTTATTATTTTATAAATGAAAACAACGATAACGGGTAAACGCCAACTACTATTACAACTTACCGATCTTATTTAAACAAATATTTACAATTTACGGTGTACTTAGGGTATCAAGTATTATAACAACTTACCGCTGTTATTTACGCTGTATATTTACAATTGAGGGTGTATTTATGATAGCAAAAGTAAACAGTACCCGATTTATAATATGATTACATTTCCAAAACTTAAACAGAGTTATACACGCTTTTTATAATATGATTACAGGTCCGAAACATAAACAGAGTTATACACGAAGATAAACTTAACAAAATATTTTACACGGTTAAGCGAACTACGACGAATTTAAAACAAATTAAGTTATTTCATCACCTCTTATTATCTGGGTCCGCGACTCTATATTAAAAACCGACTTTATAAAGACGCGGGAAATTGGGAAAGGTCGTCTCTTTATATATCTAAATAGGTTGTAGAAACCCCATCGTCTTGGACCTTTCGCTTGGGATAGAAATAGGTCAGGGCCGTTCTTCTCTGTTCGTAGGTGAACATTACGCCGTGTTTCATGATAAAACCCTTGTTGACACCCCCGCCCGACGATCTTGTGTTTAACACGGTCAAGTATTTCTCCTTGGTGAGTTCGTTGTTTCGTCTGTTTAACCCCTTACAACTGAACTTCTCGGTTGCCCCGAAACAAAAGTACGTCTTGCTACACAGTGCAATGATACCAGAGCCCTCCCACTCTACCTTAAACAGCCCCGGAGTCCTCTTATCATAACTGTACTGTTCGGGCGTGTTCTGACGCGGAAACCAGAGGTGCTTGACCCGGTGATATTGGTCTTTCATGCCGGGCTTGATTACGTCATCGAGATTGTCGCCCGATATGGCCATGTAAGCCGAATCGGTGTCCATTTAACACATCTGAAAAACGCAATTTAGCGTATTGGTAGACGAAGAAACCAATATGAATGGGTAAATTCAAATTGATCGCTTTTTTGTACATGTCTACTTCGTACATCCCCTCGCCTACCGAATGGAGTGCCTTAAATCGTTTGTCGTTGATCTTGGTGGGGGCACCTGCGTCAGAACACACGTGAACGTTTACATGTTTTAACTGATTCGTCACGGTTTTTCCATAGGCCGAATTACCCAGTAATTTCATAGTGTCCGCTATGATAGCTTTATTGGGGTCGCTATCCCCATCCCTCCTGGCTTGACTGACCCGGTTACCAAACTGTTCGAAGCAAGAATTAGGTTTGTATTGAATCACTTCGTGAACCCTTGTGACCTCCAAACCGTGCTCTAAATACCAAACCAACAGTGGGGTTGCGAGTAGTACTTTTGTCCCGAACATGCTACCGATCAGACTTCTTCTTGGTTTGTTCATAATATTCATCTCTTCGGCGTACTGCCGCATATGATCCCCAATATCGGCCATGGAGATGTCCACATTTTTGAATACGGGTGGCATCTCGGCAAAATAATCTCTGTTTGCGGGCGGTACCCGAAGGTCGCATTCTACAAACCCAAATATGGAACCGTCCCTGACCCCCTTTAAGATCTTCTCCGTAGACATTTTCCACGCATTACAATGTGGAAGTCGTACGGAGTTCAAAAATCGTCTCAAGTCTGGATCGTTTTTCTGGATGTCTTCCAACTCGCATTCCCACATTTCGACAAGATTATACCCGAGTGCCCGGATTTAGGAAGAGGTTTTTTGGGTCTCTGTCCTCAATACCTCCCTCCGTTTCTTATTGACGGTGTTGACCTCGTTTGGGTTGAGTCGACACTCGTGCCCGTGCCAAAAACAACCCTGAAACTGATAGACCGTATGGGTCTCTTGACAATAACCGTCCACCCTAACGTTCCTACTCCCCACAGATTTTTCTTTGTGATTGAATTGGTGTTGGATGTAGACATTGTTTGCTTTGGCTTCCCAATCTAACCACTCGGTTGCCATGATACCGTACCTGTGACTTCGTACGGGCCTGAACTGATTTGCTTCTTTTCGCCTCACAAAGGTACCCACCGGCATTTGTTGCATGAGCGACCACAAATACAGCGCGTTGGCATCGAACCCCACCACCTTCTTACACATTTTACCACCCCTAATACGAGTTTTATCTGTCTCTTGGTACCTGTGGAAAATAATGGAGGGCCCGCCCACGATGTTATCCTTTATTTTATGGTACAGGTCTTTATTTGCGTGGTCTATCAGCGAAAAATATACATCTCGCGGTTTGGTCAGAAAAAGATGAAAAAGGGACAGCCCGGGTACGGAAATGACCGACTTGAACATGTCTATGCGTTTCTGTTTGTAAAATACAAACATTTTCTCGACGGCTTCGAGGAAGGGTGCGACGTCTAGGTTATTATACCACACTAGGAAATCTCTGAAAGTCGTGTGACCCTCCTCTCGCCAGACCCGTTGACAATACGCGTACTCGTCGTCGGTAATATTTTCGCCCTTGAGATTGCTATAAAAAGCTTCGTGGGGGGGGGGGGGGGGCAGTTCGGGATAGTCCAATTTGTCGAGATTGTCAACCCACTCGTAGGGGAAAAAAACCTTCGTCTGAGAGCATTCGTACGCCTTCAAAAATTTGGCGTACGAGCACCCGGGAGCCAAATAATTTGAAATGTCGAGGAATATTAGTCTGTCGGTGCTGATGGACATGTACGAGCCCGATTTTCGTATGATGTGGAGTTGTTCGTTCCCGTCAAATTTTTGGTAGAGGTACCGTTTGATGATGTTCACGTCATACTTTCCGGAATTGAAACCCAGGACGGGAACCTTGTGGAGATAGTCTTCTAGTTTGTCTTTGATTTTTTCGGCCTTGGTTCGGGGGGTCGGACAATCCTCCTCGTCAGAGTCTCGGTTCGGAAGCTCGGATCGCTCGTGCGCTAGTTCGGCCTCTTGTTGATGTATCAGTGTATCGAGTTGTTCGAAGACAGATTCGAACTTCTGCATCATAATTAAGTACGCTTCTTCCCCAATCAAGAGTAACCATTCTACCATATTGGACACTAGTTTGGCCGGATCTCCGTCGGTTACGAGACAGACTGGTGTGTCGTAACCGGGAACGTTACTGTTGAAACTGACACTCAGTAACTCGTGTTGAGCTTGGAGCCCCTTTATGTTTTCGTACTTCTGCTCTATTGGTTTGAAATACGCTTCAAAATAATAGGTGGCGCGGTAAGGATAATACTTCATGTCCTCATCTATCTCTATACCCGCTTCGACCAGCTCGTCGAACACGGATTCTGGTAGTCGGTAGCACCCACCTGGGAACTTATGTCTTACCCCCTGGTCGCAGTGCGCCACGTGCGTTCTTAGGTTTCCCGATCTGTTAAACACCTGTTTGGTTTTGGGGCAGGGATATACTTGACTGTACTTGTTCATTTCCTTTATGTACGAAAAATGGGCTTCGTACATGGTTTCTTTGTGGTTACACAGGGGTCTCCGCACCAGACTGGCTACTACTCTGTACTCCCCCGCTCCGGGCTCGTACTCTTCGCGAGCGAGACTGAACACTCTGACATTTACTTCGAATATGCGCTCAAAGTGATGCAGGTCGTCTAAACAGACACCTTCCGTCGGTTTTTTTTCATTACTTCCGTATATTTATCGACGAGGTGCTTGGTGCGCGTTTCTAGGGCGATCGCAGAGTTCCCTTGTTTTAGGGCGAGGCATCTAAACAGACAAAAGTTATCCTTGTATCCCGCGCCGGATTTACGACTTCTGATTAGGTTGTTTAAACCCATATTGTTCGCGATGTAGTCGGGTAGTTGCTTCGGGGGTGCGCCTATGTAGATCGAGGGCATTTTATTTGCATAAACGGTGACGTTACTGATATCGGCAAGGACCCACTTGGTGTCTGGACGTGCGTGCACGGCGTGTTGAAGCACGTCCATGTCGCGTATCTTTTGGAGGAACATTTCAAAATCGTCTTCCGAAGCTATAGTGATGGGGTGGGTTAAAAATTGCGCGTTGTTAAAACTAGAATGGTAGTAACGCAATTCGCCCGTCTCTATATTTCGTAAAACAAACCCGAACGACAGGTTCAGTTTTACTCTACAGGTAAAAGTTGGGAAAATACCCCTCAACCCTTCGTCCAGTGACACGCCACCGGTTAACCCTACCGGCGGAGAGGTCGGACCCAATCGTAAATTGTACACATCTTGCGTCTGTCGGCCGTATAGGTAATGGGTCCTAATACTACCCCAGTTTTCCCGATAAACGGATATTATCTCATTATACCTATTGTCTTCATTCGGGGCAGCGGGGAACGCGATTGGATCTTCGGGGGATAGACTGGCGACTCGAGGGGGCGCGGGTTGTTTAGAACGCGGGATATCGTCATTTGTCTTGGGTGGGTGAGAGTCGTGTCTTTTGATATGTCGTTTTCAACTGGCTAAACTAGTAAAAGTTTTTCCACACGTGGGACAGTCGCCCTTGTACCCTGAATGAACTTCTTTGTGCCGTTTCAGACTATAGTTTCGGGCATAAGTTTTTCCACATATATCACAAGAAACCCTAGTATTGTCGAGACTGCTCTTGTTCTTTTTGTTAGTTTTACTTAAAGAATACCTAGTACTATCCGACTTTCTCTTCTCACCCCGGGTCGACAGCTCCTCGTCCGGTGTTCTGCTTCTCTTGGGCCGTACGGAGGCTGGTCTCTTCCGATTCGTTAGAACTGCGCCCTTTCCTACCTGGGGCTGTAATAACAATAACATAGAACAATAAGATAAATTAAATTTAAATGTAACCGCCGATTCACTCTAACAACGGATTGGTTATTTTCTTACCCGCTCAAACGAGCTCGTATCGGAGCTGGAGTCGTTGTCTATGGTAATTTTAGACGATTTGCCTTCCACGGGAGGTGGGGTTTTCGGGATACCATTCTGCCAAAACGAACAGCCGGGTTGTGGGGAGGCATCCATTTCGCGTGGCTCCGACAGCGTGTCCGAAGAACTATCTGACCAAGACGACAGGTCGGGTCCGCCGACGGGGGCGTTTTGCCGGTGACACTGTGACAAACGCAACGAATAATATCGGTAAGAATTCTAAAATACAACGTGTGCCATTTTCTACCTGAGCAAATTATTATTATTATTTATTTATTTTTGGTTGGTCGGGACTTACCTCTTGGATCGCCAAGGTTTCCATTTCGTCTATCTTCAGAATTTGACTGGCCGTGAAATCCGGGCTCCATTCAACATTACGCAGGGTTGCTTCCGTCTCCGTTAGGGCTATGCTCTTCATCTGGGAGGCCGTAAAATCCGGGCTCCATTCCACGTTAAGCGGGGATGCTTCGGTCTCCACTCGATCTATGCTCTCCATTTGAGAGGCCGTAAAATCCGGGCTCCATTCGACTTTCTTCTGAGACATAATACCGAATCTACGTTCCTCGCCGAGGTTGTCACTGTACACCGCGACCAATATGTGAACGGTCTACCGATCGACACCGCCGCTATATACAAGGAAACGGGCTGCTCGTGTTTCGAAACAAGTCGAGACGCGCCTCCAATATGTGCACCGTTAGTGATGATTCATTTGCCGCGAAGAAAGAAAGAAAAGAAACCAAGAAAAAAAAAAGGAAACTAACCTAAAAGACTATATTGAAGTTTACTAAAAAACTAACCTAAAAGACTAGGGCCCGTATGCATGAAAGCGGAATAGCGGCAGAATAGCTTATACCAGGTATAAATGAATGGTTTTACCACTGTTGGTATGCATGAACGGGGTATAAGTTAAACTGTGGCCTAACTTTTAACCTCGAATAGGGAGTCGTATGCACAAAGGTGGAATAGCTTATTATGTGGTGTAAATACGGCAGATTTCCTGGTGTAACTTACACCAACCAGGGGGTATGTTTAAGGAGTGGATTAAGACAATTTGGAGTTCGACTCCAGTGGATGTCTCATAACTTTGCCTTCTGTTTGGAGGATACTGGCGTAAAATGATATTCCAATTACTCTGCAATGCCTTTGTTTTCGTCAATTATACTGGAGTTCTTTGTCAAAGAGGGATAGTGCCCTGCATTAAAGTGATATGTTTGTTAAGTTGTTCTATTTTGTTCGTACTTTTTAGCATCCGAAATATATAGGATCATCCAAAATATGGTCTTGTAGGTTTCTGATAGCATGTATAGTATATTCATTATTTGTTAGATACCTTTATATTTTATATTTTATAAAAACGTGGTCCGTTAAACAGTCCAACATGTATTCCTTTTCAGTACTTTCCCAGTTTTTTGCCCGTTTCCGTTGGTCTTTAGGCTTACATATCAACGGCGCTACGATATTCCCAGTGCTTGGCAGATCTCCCTTTGACGCCATGTGGCCAGATCTACGTGTAACCCATATTGTGATTCAGAATAGTAGCGCGAAGACAGTCCTATTAATAGATTTCTTTGGAATCACAAATCAATAAACCATTGCATAACCCTAATACCATGGAATAGCTTATTCGCATGATAGTTATGCCTGGAATTGTTAACATACGTTTCGTGCATACCGATTTCATTATACCACAATGACAGGAATAACTATTCTCTGAATAGGCTTACTTTCAGTATAAGTTATATCTCTTTCATGCATACGGGTGAATATGTCCAGCAGCGCTGGGCATATCAAAAACGACCAGTTCGTAACAATCCACTGCGCGTATTCAAAGTTGGCCCACTTTACGGCCATGAACAGAGCGTCCAGTGGTTTGATTGCGTCCTCGCCCCCGTACCAACCCCGTAGCTCCTCATCACCATTAATCGCGGACCTTATCTCTTCCAGAGCCACTATATGTACGTCATACTTCAACTTGACCAATTCCTCAAACATATCTACCGGATGCATCTCCATTTTGATGTTATATTACTGTCTTGTATCGATACCGGATTAAACAAACACGGGCGGCCTAACAACTCGGGTCACGAGGGCAGTTCCGTTTTTGTCTTGTATCGCGCGAGTGTAGAAATAACCGATGACATCATTGGCCTACCGTGACTCGACACCTATAAGGTATACAGAGGTCAAAATACTGTCAGGCTAAAAACAGATCGCCCGTACCTACCACCGATAGGTACAAAGACCTCGGGACAAAAGGGTGGTTCGCTTTTGTCTTGTATCGCGCGAGTGTAGAAATAACCGATGGCATCATTGGCCTACCGTGACTCGACACCTATAAGGTACACAGAGGTCAAAATACTGTCAGGCTAAAAACAGATCGCCCGTGCCTACCACCGATAGGTACAAAGCGGTCTTCCACGAGGGCTTCGCAGCCCTCGTGGAATTAAACACTTAATTTTCACTTTGTGAAAATACAAACGAGACGTATACGTTCGTTTGTGCTGCGTGATACCGAGTCGCTACGTGATTTTAAAAAATCACTCCCGCAACTTCAATGTTCTTTACCACTATCGTGGACAATCCCCCATCCGCGCAACATGATGCACTCATCATGTTTCGATCCCCTTTTCCACCCTTCGGGCTATCGGCCCTTTGGGTCTATCGGCCCTTCGGACCTCCCGAACACTGGCGTGAGCCAATCGGCTCACCACTGCGTGGATCGCCATCGGCCCTTCGGGCCTCCCCATCCCGCGTACCATTACATAAAAACAAATTAAATTTAAAAAAAAAAAAAAAAAAAAAAAAAGTCAAACAAAAATAAAAAGGTCAAAAAAGGTCGACCACCCCTGACGCGCATGCGCAGTCCAGACTGCACACCGACACGGGGTGTGTGTGACTTAGACTATACTACTACCAACCTCTGTTTTCTGGCATGCGAACAGGAAAACAATCACAATAATCAAGGCAAACTCAATACTTCGGGCCCTGCCTTTGTTTTCAGACAAGCAAACATATATTTTAATCACAATATTCATGGCCCTGCTTCTGTTTTTAGGCATGCAAACAGGAATTGTTCTCAATATTTCATGGCCCTGCCTCTGATAATAACTTACCCAAACAGCTCAACAGCGTGATTCCTCTATAATTATCAGTGTCGCCAAGCGAACCATTTTTTGTTTTATATAGCGGTTTGATCATCATCAATACACCACTATGTTGGGATTAAACCAGTAGTTAATATCAAATTAAACAGAGATGATGTCATCCATATCAGAATGTGCCATTTGCAGAGATTAATATTTTACCACTTTTGCTTGCAATTTCATAATTTCGTCTTCATCAAATGCATTTTATATTAAACAGAAAAAGTCGAATCCCAATTAGTTTTTGTGGTGGTTTGTGTATCTACAATTGGCACTTGCTCCTTACGTCTATCTATCTGCTGATGACACATATTTAACGTGAGTGGTAACTGAAATTGGGTTATGTTTGACCAACAAGAACCCATCGAAATTACCAACAGTATAATTTGTAATTTGAGGGAACGGCTCAGTGGAAACGATAACATAGTCAATCGTGCTTGTGCTACTGCAGGCAACCCTGCCTATGATTTAATCGCCATTTGCATGTTCGTACATTAACAATGTGCAAATCAAGATTTGTGCAGAGGTTGATGAGATTATAACCGTTATTATTTAGGCAAGAATCAGAGTTACACCTAGTCGTTGATATACCAAGAGATTATAATTCGTCCTTGGCACTAAATAAGCTGTCATTTCCTAACTCAAATCCAACTACAGGAGCGACCGAATCATATAATGTTACAAAGTCATTTAGATTACCTGGCCTGGCATTAAAATTTCCTATCAGACACAAAGTAAACATTGTACTTACATGTTATAATAATACAGTCGTCTGCAATTTCATCAACATTATCTTTAGTATGATATTTTTGACCTACATGATGTGCATAGACCGCACCAACAACAAATTCATATTAAAATGCCTTTTTATCAATATGAAAATATCCGTCACTGGACACGACTCGCAAAATGACGGACTGGCCGATTTTTGGCCATCAAATACTATTTTTACCTGCGTTTGCACCGAAAATAAAAAGGCGGTATGCCAGGCAACTCTATTATCGGTCGACATAATTAGCCATCATAGGCAAGCGAAATGAACGCAAATGAACTATGCTAAGCTGAGAAAAAGACGTCCGTTCACGGGTTGCTATACTCGAGACTGCGAAGAGACTTTCCGACAACGGTGGTGCAAATACTACACAACTTTAAACCCGACGGGAAAAAACCCGTATGTTATGTTACGTCCCTGCACGTAATGCTGCAAATTTACCATCCGAAAGTTAACATTTCCCCAACTGAAATCATGCGACTTGCTCGACCAGCACTACTTGTCGTGCAATGATACAATGTACATGTATGTGTGTGCATCACTACAGGCAAAAGACTCCATGACTCCGTTTGCAGCTCCATCTATTCAATGCACCTGCCAGTGAGATAAACAACAAGGCTTTGAGAATTACCACAGTTAAAAGTACGCCTGCTCGAAACATAACATAATTACACAAGAAAAGGGATTAAACGCCTCAGTAGCAATGTGGCCCATATCGCCATAGCATAACTAAAGTATTTGAATTATTTATCCGCAAATGGGATTTCGTGACTGCATGCCCTGTTCTTCCTTTAAATCGATATAAATGTTGAATTCACAAGACTAAACTATTTACAATGAATAGACATGGCTGCTCGAGGTGTCAATTTACTGTCAGTCAGGGCAGTCAGCTGTGCAGAGCCTTCCGGAAGTGCTCTCTTTTATTTGCTAGGTATGCATGTCTCCCGTTAATTATTTTTGCGACATTTGTATGCAACAAAAAGGCTGATAATACTAGTATCGTCTTATTGTTTAGTGAGATTATTCAAGTTTTCATCAACATTTTATTTTGTGGTCGGTAAAAAATACCCTTTTACTTTACTAAACAAAGTTGTGCAGAAGAATGCGACAGTTTGGTGACAAACAAGATATGTTATTTAGTTACCTATCTTCAAAATGTGTGGTTGTTTTATTTATCTCAAACACTTACCAACACTCAAAATGTCGTCCATTCCGAAAGCAGGCTCACAAAAATAATGCCGCTCAAAAAGCCTCAATTCTACTGTCCTCAAATACCAAAACAATCTAGCACCTTGATCAAACATGCGTTGCTATAAACTCAAGATACCTCTGTAATTCGCATGTCGGAACCCCTGCTCCACACCCGAGAAAAGGCGCTCGACAAGAACATGTGGCGCTCTGACTATCGTAAACAAACATCACAAGCAAAACGTGCGCATAAAGCAAAGTTATGCAACAACACGCACGTGTATACAATATAATACACGTGAATTAGGTCATTTGAAAAACAGACACTTCGCGATTCTAGTTAATTTGGTTTTTTGTTTAACATTTCGGTGAAAAAGAACATGACCTAATTCCGAGGGGCACACCTCCGTGCACACAAAACCTCGCAAAATTTCGCGGCTACGAACGAGGCCGTCAACCCGCACAAAACTTCGCAGCGTACCTCATTAATGACTACGCTGCAATCTGACTGGCCCACTGCGAGAGCACACACCCGCCTCCATGATTTCATTCCCATAGTATGAAATGGCGCCGGGGTCCCATCATTTAGATTAAACGGGCTTTCCTACAGATATGTAGCGGAAATATATTATTTCAACACAGAATTCCAATAAAACTGAACATACATTATAATCAGCTGGGTAAAGGTTTATGAAGGGAATGCTTGTCGCCCTTGTAAATAAACGTGTATTATACCCACCTAACACCAGGAGGGGCCCGATAAGACTGCTATCCTCGCTAGGTCTCAATTAAACCTAAAAATCAGATTTGCAGAAAAACAGCCCCCGAAATAGAGAAATCACCGAAGATCACTGATTGCATAAAGAACACAATACGGCATTTCAATACGGAGAAACAGACCCGTTTACCAAAACCAGAAATTAAATAAGTAAATTTGTCGGGGACATTTATTTCGAAACAAAAGCCGACAGGTGTCCAGCGGGACATCATAGAAAAAGCTGCACAAACAGCTGCACAAACATGCGTGCTATAGGGATGCCCATACACCGGCATATGCATGTTATGTAACCAACTGCATTATACTGGACATGTACACCTCGCATAGCAATTTATACGTAAAGATGCATTATATGAATTCAATACGAATGTGAATTTTAAAAAAAAAAGGAAAAGAAGATGTACCTCTTACTGGTGAATGTATATATATTGCTGAAAACGTATGCAAACGTTAAGTAGCACGAATAAAATAACTATGTTATTAAAACCTACATTCCTGGCCCTATTGTTAAAGGTAGTATACACCATTGGTAGATTTCGAAAAAATTTACCACCGAATTGTTCAGAAATAACTTACTTATTTGGAAGTTATAATGATTCTAGTCATCCAGCCAAATTATAGCGCGAGAAATTCTGTATTTGTTCTGAAATATTGAATTGTAGGATGTAATTTTCGCTCTCGCCGTCCGGCGAGAGCGAAAGTTTAACGTTTTTTTTATATACTGCCCCCAATTGACCAAATTTAGTTAGTCACTTCAAGTTCCAATTCGGTTCCCATCTAAAAACGGGCAAAGCGATGCAAACCAGTTAGTCTGGTTTCTGATTGTTGCAAAGTCTGCGTTGTGTGTAACTTCATTCTAGTCGTCTGGTGACTAGATCCTTTTTTTTAAACCAGGTCAGGTTTTGTTTGGGACTCCTTTACTATTGAAATACTGCATAAACGATGCCAAACAAAAACGAATGTTGGATTTGGAAAACGGTCTTATCGTATTACGTATACGATTACGCGCGTCGGCCCGATGGCAAATAGATGTAGTACATGTACATGATTGATGAATTCACTGTACGGCGAGTTGCGAGCGTAGCAACAAGTTCGTTAGCTATATCACTGACTGACTGCACATAGTAACAAATGGATGTGGAAAGTCGCAGAGGACGTAAACGGAGGAAACATCTTTCGCCTGGAACAAAACAGAGAAATATTCTTGGTTCACATTTGAAGTATAGAGCGTCTCACCAAGAACGCATTTAATCACGGCGAAAAGCTGAAGTCGTGGTGAAGCTGTCGGCCGCGGTGAGCCGGCGATGGATAGCCAAGCAGGAACATACAAACCTGGATAAAAATGTTCTTGCTAATAAGCTCATGGACTTTTATGAGGCCCACGAAATTAGCACGTGAGTATAATGTAAATTCCCTCAAATAAAGTTAATGGTTTTAACTATAAATCTCAAATGAATTTGCAACTGTTGAAGCTAAAGTTTACCATAATTACATTTTCCTTTATACTACTAGGCTTTGGTACTTCTAGGCCTACTCATACTGCATTACCGGTTACCGTACTGTATGTACTACATCTTTTTGTACATGTACCGTATATAATCGTTACTATATAGGCGTTTTCACACTATCTTAGTTTCGAACCCGGTTCAGCATATAATACGGGTGAGCACTTTATTTACTTAAAATCTTCACGTTATATTGTACTTAATAGTGCTACGCAGCTCCCTATTTTTCTTCCGGTTCAGCATGGGTTGTTTTCAACACGGATCACGGAGACGACAACCCACCGACAACACATCCAACACGTATTCTATATCGACAACAAAAGTATACCTGTTGTGTGCGTGTTGTCGGTGTGTTGGCGGTGAATAGTAGGATCCCCCAAGTCAACTCGAGTTCCTAGGCTATAGACAAATGAAATGTCAACAAAACTGCACATGGACATGGGGCTAGGTTAGAGCATCCTACCTCCAAGGTTAGACTAGTATTACTAACGCACGAATAAGTCGCAAAGCACCGACAGTCAACACACTGACAACACATCAAAAACTTATTAATTTTTATTATTATTTATTTGTATTGACAAAAGAGGTAAACAATACAAACAATTATCACTTTGCTGGATGTTCGTAAAAATGTGGGTTTTTGTTCTCTTGTTGTTTTTGGAATGCAGCATTCAATCCCCTGACCTGCCTGGACCATCTGGATTTCAGCAGTTCTCTACATCAACCCCTGCCAAAGGTTTCTCTGGTGCTGAACTGAGGTACATTCATCACTTTTCGTTGTTGTAGTTTGTACATTCACTTTACGTTGTTGTAGTTTGTACATTGATGTTATTTTGTAAAACAGATTTGTTTTACAGTCGCTGTACTGTTGTGAATAACTTTTTTGTTTGCCAATACCTTGCGATGCCGCTGTATGCGGCTATTGTGTTTTACTAATAACTTTTTTTTTTAGCTAAAATCCAATTGATTGTCCATGTTCACCAACACAGTACAGTTGCGCATTTCAGCATTATACATGTTGTGGGAACAAATTTTCTTCTCTATTGTACACATGGCAAATTGTTGTTTGTTTTGTAGTCACTCGTTGCGGTCAGCCACCTCTCTGTGGAAAAAAACAATTATTTCACAGTTTTGTTAGTAGTGGCGGATCTGATCAACACTCCCTATCTTTTATCTCATCGATACAACTTGAATGTTTATTTTTTGTGTGAGGGATGTATACAACAGATAATGTTGCTTGGTTTTCATTTGTATTCTTAATATATTTTGTTTACAGTCACGCGATAGACCTATCTCCCATCCTCGGTCACAAATTAGAAGTTGAAGCACTTCACTCTTGTGACAGGTATTTACTATAATTGTTTTCTTTAAATTAACCGGATGTATAATTTAAAGGTAGTATACACCATTGGTAATTGCTTGAATTATCATGAATAGGTGGATTGGGGGGGTTGTATTTTATAGTAAGGATCATTTAACTAACCTGTCCGAAGTTTTACAACCATGGATGCCGAGAAAAGCATGAAAAACAGCGTTTGTTTTCAACCGGCGTCGAGCAGTTATTCTTATGTTATCTTTGTTTTTTCGCGATCGCCGTCTGGCAATCGCGAATTTTTCTTTATAAAATTCAATTTTTCGGAGTAATTACAGGATATCTAGCGCAATAATTTTGCTGGATGCCTAGAATCATTATTTACTTTCAAATGAGTAAGATATTTCTTAATAATTCGGTAGTAAATATTGTTGATATCTGCAAATGGTGTATACTACCTTGAATCATAACTTTAAAAACAAAGACTTTCTGTATAGAAATAAAAACTTCAATGTAAATGCAGGTTGTTACTGACACCATTGCAGATATAGCAATTTTTAAGCATATTTACTACCGAATTTTTAAGAAATATTTTAATTAATTGAAAGTAGATAATGATTCTAGGCTTCAAGCAAAATGATTGCCCTAGATATCCTGTAAGTATTCCCAAAAATGAAATTGTATAAAAAGAAATTCACGATCGCGAATCAAAAATATCATTAGAATAACTGCCCGACGAGGGCTAAAAAGTGACCCCTTTTGTGTGCTTTTCTCAACATCCATGATTGTTAAACTAGTTAAAGACAGGTCTACTATAAAATCCCCCCCCCCACCCTTTATGATAATTCAACTAATGGTGTATCTCACCTTTAATCTTTGTATTTATTAAGTCCGTGTTGATTGGAGGGCTTTTTTATTTGAAGTCTAATCGGGATTACTCCTTGATCAGGGGGCATCTGTAAAATTGATTATTACTAATAATAATAATTTTGAAACAATGTATTGTTTGCTCATAAGGTGATAATCAAAAACAAATCAAACATTCCTACGATGTTTGGCATGGAGCCAAGAATCTGGGGAAGAAACTGGCAAAGGTAAGATACTGATGAATATATATACCTTTATGAAATAAACCCCTAAATTATTATTGAATACCATACTGTAACTAACAGCAGCATTATTAATAAATTATTAATTGAATTTATTTCTGTATGTAACAGATTCATCGAAAGGCACAATATTTCTGGTTCACTCACTTATGTTTTATGTGAAATAGTGACCAGTATTTGTACAGTCAGGGCATGTGTTGTTGGTGTAACGTTTTGTATACAAAAACAAAAGTTTTACAAAAATAAACTACTGGCTGTCTGAATCCCGCAATTTAGTTTAGACAGACAGCCACTCAGGCCATTTAAGGCGGAATGAAAGGGGAGGAGGTGGGATAACACAAGTTTAAGAAGTTTTGGTCAACAATTTTTTCTGAGTTGCTGATAGCTGCAACCAAATTGGCGGCCCGAATGCCTCGTGTTCTGGGTTAAATACCCAAACTCTTCGGACTGTCTTTTCTTCTCATTGGTCAAGGTAGGATATCTTAAGTTCTCCATTGGTCAATCTTACCTATTAATTTGCATATCTACCAGATATAACCTTATATGGTAAGAAATTTATTTTCCCCCTTCTTCTTGCGCAACTTTCTAAACGACCAAGCCACGTTTCTTAAAAGTTAAAATATACCCGTCCGAAAGGGGGGGGGGGGCTATTAGTTTAGGCTTTATGTGCCCCAAGTATAACGTATTTTATCTTTTATGGATAAAATTAATTATACTTGGAAGCAATTGAAATGTAGAACAAATATATCTTGGTTCTTTGCTGCAGCCAAAAGCAGCCCTTTATTTGACCAAAAACTTCTTCAAACAAATTCAAACATATATATATATGATGAAGGTTCATCTCAGTGACCCCACCATGGTATAGCTGGTATAGAAGGTTCGCCGCCTTCTGGAAGAAAAGGTGACGCTGCAGCTGCTCCTCTCCCAGGGCCATCCGGAAAGCATCCACGTCCCATTTCCTTCTCCAAATTCAGTACAACTGCTTGTATTTTAATCGTAGACAATCCATCTTCCATGTTCATACCTTTTACTGCCTAACCACATATTTACAAAAGCTCCTATTTTTCATATTAGTATTTGCTTCTCTTTTTTCAAGGTAGCCCTGACCCAACCTTGAACAATTACGAGTAAATACTGCAAATCTGAAGCATTTATTCATTTGTATTCATACCAAAATGAAGCAAATACTAATATTCTAGCAAATGCTAGAAATTAAAAAGTAAATACTTTTAGTCTTTGGCAAATACTTTCCAGTAAAACCTTTTGCTTCATTTTTATTCATACAGATTCCAGTGAATACTTGAAAATTGGTAGTAAAAGCAAATGCTTGTTTTTATGCATACGGCCCAATGGGTCCTATGAATAAAAACTAGCAAATGCTATGAAGTACAAGCAAAAAGTAAAAGCATTTACTTCGAAGTAAAAGCATTAAGGAAACGCAAATGCTTCAATTCGTATGAATAAAATAAAGTTTTACTGTTTAGCATTTACTGGCTGAAATAGCAGTAAATGCTTTTTACTTGCAATTGATTGCACAGCCGAATGGTTTATAACAATAGAGTCATACACATCCACGCATAGACGCTCGTACGCTGACAGGGGTGTTTGAATGAAATCGGAATCTCAAGTTACTGCTTTGCAGTCACGATGCCGTTTTCTGTGTCAGCAATATTGCAAGAAATTATCGGCCATCTACGTCTCATTTCCTTCCCCAAAAATCAGTACAACTGCTTGTATTTTAATCCTAGACAATCCATCTTCCATGTTCATCACTTTTCCTGCCTAACCACATATACAAAAGCTCCTATTTTTCATATTAGTATTTACTTCCCTTTTTTTAAGGTAGCCCCGACCCAACCTTGAAAAATCACGAGTAAATACTGCAAATCTGAAGCATTTACTCATTTTTATTCATACCAAATGGAGCAAATACTAATATTCCAGCAAATGCTGGAAATTAAAAAGTAAATACTTTGTCTTTAGCAAATACTTTCCAGTAAAACATTTTTCTTCATTTTGTTTTCATACAGATTCCAGTAAATGCTTGAAAATTGGTAGTAAAAGCAAATGCTAGTTTTTATGCATACGGCCCATTGTTCTAATTCACGAACATCCAAGATAAAAAATCCCTTCCGTAAAAAAGTCAACTCTATGTTGTCTGATTACGTTGTCTGGAAAGAAACTATCACTGACTGAACTCACTGAACGAGTTGCCGTTGTAGTCCAGGAAAAATAAGTTTTGACCTCAAACAAATTGCAACAAATTGTTTTTCACCACAGTGCACTTCTAAAAGGTTCCTAGAATGACATACTAAAAATCCACACAAATCCAAGTGGTGGAAATATGTCTAATTTGCATAAATCGTTAATCCCTGCCATGTAATATTTTGTATTCCCATATTTGGGTATATATTTTATTTTTATTTGTTGACAAGTTTATTTTGGTGATTCTACTTACATATCATTACTTGAATAACATTTGCTAAAGCATATAAGTGACCGAATAATTATGAGAACACAGTAATTATCCAAAATGACAACTTTGTGACCCTATAAATGTGCGCACATTACACTGTCTCCAGATATCATCATGTAGTCAGTATTGGTGAGCTTCAAATTCACCAAGTTGCTTACTGGCACTGTTATCATATTAAAACCTTATGAAAAATCATATGAACAATAATAACATTGTGATATTTAGCCCAGAAAACAAAAAATGGGGAAAATGGTGTGTCTATAAATTGGGCTAAAAAGTAGTTAAAGGGTTGCCTAACATGGAATACTTGAACAAGTTCAAGGAAATCACCAAAATACATTTTAACGTAGATATGATTATTGTAAGCAACAACAATCTTAAATTTGGGGGGTTTCCTTGAACTTGTTCAAGTCTATCACCTTAGGCAACCCTTCACCTACTTGTTAGCCCAATTTAGGGACACATCAAGTTTTTTCGACGGAGATAGGCCATAGTTATGTCATACGTTCAAAGGTCCTAAAAAGTACTACTAATGCACAACTTTAAAAAGGCTGGTATACGTACAACATGTACTTTACATTCGCTAACTCGCCCATGCTGTCCTGTCGTATACCCGTGTAGCAAAAACGGCAGAAAAACCAACAGAAATGTGTTTTGTTCCGAGTCTGGTTGGACATGTGATAATGAAACCGTTCAGGGTTTAACAAAAGGCTGATATACTTTTGACACGGAATAATGACTACTGACACTAAGTTACACCATACAATGGGGCTACAAATAATAAGCCAAAATGAGCTGCTGATGAGAGCTAAGCCAAATGTTTTATTTTCTTGCTTATTTTCCATCATTACCTGATCTGTTACAAGGAGTCCAAATCGGCCACGAGTGTAGGAAGTTTCTTCACCTCTGAATCGGCCGCTTTAGTATAAATCCTCATTGGAGTATAAATCCTCATCGAATATGTCCCAAAATACTGGTTTAAATCACCATCAAAATAAATTGGCGAGTCAGTGCTTGAGGTGACACAACATATCTTCCAACGTATTCCTACTCAAAAATATGTACAGATCATCACTGGAAGACATTTTAGCGGAGTTAGCAGAGACACACCCGACGGACAGAAATGTATGGCATGAAATTACTTCGATGTCGAATGTACTGGGCATTTTAAACGCCCTCATTTTACCCAACCTTTATTCAATTGTTTGGTTACGAAACACGGAGACCAGACAGGACAAAGCTTTCACATATCTTAGTAGCTTCTACGGACTGAACAATGGACTTCATTTATCTCATACTTTAAAGCATTAGTAAGAATTGACACTTGGAGAAACGACTCAAAAGGTGGACATTCTTCGATTCAAATTCGAATAAAAGAATGTCCACTTTGTCGTCATTTCTCCTTAACAGAAATACATTTCGGGAACCGCTACACCAGTTAATATTAAGTGTCTTCCGGAAATTTTCGTGTACAAGTCAGAATTATTTTGGGTGCATTCGTGGGATTTCGTGAATGTTACACAAGCTCTATATTTACGTCAGCCGAAGTCACTTATTTGACGTTAAATGTATACACGTGGTGACGATAGTGTACTGCCATGCAAATATTCAATGACATTTCATTTGTTTGAGTTGTGGGACAGTTGTTCGCAAACTAGCCAAGTTGGAACTAGAGGTTAACGTTTGTTGAGTTACAAACGCAATAGTGTTTGTGCGTTTTAAGCGTACGTCCGTTGGTACGTACACAAAGCAGCCAATGGAATGTAAGTATTTGCTAACTCCGCCCACAACTCCGCCCAACCGCGACGTCCACAACGCAAGGGAACTGAACAAAGATGGCTACATTCAATCAAGCATTAAAAGTGATCACATTGGTATTCAATGAAAGACGAGCATTTGTTGCTCAGCCATGCTATCCACTCAATCAGAACGAGAACAACAACACAAAGAAAACTCAGTAAAACATCGCTACAATGTTTCCGGGGACAATAGAAAAGGACCGGTAGGTGGGGCGCCCGCTATTGTCTCAAAAGTCTCCCATTCTACTGAGAATAGGGATGATTTAGAGATAGAAGGGTTAATATTATATTTACAGATATTATCTGCGCACAGTTACAAGTTGCACAGGCGGGCCAAGTCGTGATTTGCGTGCCTTCGGTCTCTGCTAGCCTACTTGAGTATGTGTGTAGACCACGAACTTAAGGGTTTGTAAATAAAGGTTGGGACTCGTGCACAGATTTGTCAGCTTGTGTTACTGTGAAATGCGGATGAAATTGGGCCCTAAAAGTATCCTATTTTGCAATGATGCGGAGGTGCATTATTTTCAAGATAGCGACGATTTTAACATAATTATGTTCATTCAAATTCGTTGAGGCCTATGTGCCCAGAATGCGCTTTTTGATTTGATTTGCCTATATAAGAAACCTGATGAAATGATTGTTTTATTATGTAATTATACCGATGACTCTATCTTTGTTTCTACAAAACTTTAACTTTTAATTTCGAACGAATAAACTAGTTATACTTTTTATGTATCAGCGGACATCGCATCTGTCAGAACAATATGCCTCTGTGCTAAAAAAGCGCAAAGTTCACAAACAACAGGCATCAACCAGCGTGGGTGCCTGTAAACCTCTTTCACGGCCCTGTAGGTCTTGAAGTAGCTGATGACATGTTCTACGTGGATTCTGTATGTGCTGTGTTCCCGATTGAAAACGGTCATAGCCAAACGTTCCCCAACATTGTCCACCTGTCTCATCTGGTCTGCTCTATACTTCGTCATTATTGGCCACCGGTTGAGGTGCCCAGGAATTCCAGTATGAACGTACCGTATCTGCCTATTGTTGTCGATGATTATCTGTAACGAAACCGATATAATCGTATAAAAGGAAGATACACAATGCACTGCATTCAGAAATATGCTATTACAATTTAAATTCAACAACAATTTCATATTTCGCTTCCAGGTTCATCGATGGTTCATTGATAAACGATGACGATGCCCTGGTTAAATAAGAAATGTTTGTAAGTGCGGTGGTACGAATAATTTCATGAGGTGACAGGTGGAATTTATGTATTCTATTTATCACTGAATTAAATTATTTTTTCCCATTGCACAAACATTCATTATTGTTTCTGAAAAATCCTTGCCATCTGATTAGTCTATAATGTTTGCAAATTTCATGAGCTCAAACCGGCCGCGCCGTGCATAATAATTATTAAATGTACACGATCAACGACCCACTAATCATATGACGGGGATTTCTTCAGGTGTTGTAGTATAATAAATGATAAATAAACAATTGCATATATACATCTAAAATTGAACCGCTGACATTGATGATTCTTTGCTTCAGAAAGACTAATTGATAATTAGAATTATAACAATCATTACTTAAAGTATATTACCTGGGTATTCATACAGTGATAACGGCTATAACCACTGTAAAAATTATGCTGTGGTTCTGTTTGGGGTCGATGGATCTCGTGTAGTGTTCCGTCTATAATGCCAACTGCATTTGGAAAATGATACCATTTCCCCCTGAGAGCAAGCCAGTCTGCCCGGGCGGGCCAAGAAACCTGTGACTTGAAAAAAGTACCACAGGGCTGGTACAATAAGATATATGTCCCTTGATATAGCTGTAGGTGACATGTTAAATAATGCAGAGAACATGTCGTATGTAGGATACTGTATAAGCCAAATAAAAACCATCATGATCCTGTTTCTGCAAAGATGACGATGTCTTCTCCCCGCACCTCCAGTTTCAAGAATGGGTTGTAGTTCATGTATGATGTTCATCATAGATTCCGGAGTTTCACCGGTTAGCCTGTAGAATCGTGGCGGATCAATTAGAGTATCTTGGAAAAGGTCTCTGGGATGCATAAATCCAGGTCCTTCAAAATACGGGAACAGACATGGATATAACCCTGGACGTGCTCCTGGTAAAGTCAGTATACACGAAGTCAGGAATAAAAGACAAATTCTTCCAAACGATTGCATAATAAAATCAATTTCCTCGTTGCCAAAATATTCCATAGGCGGGATTAAGACAAGTAGGAAATAATTGTGAATTGTGTACAAAAACATCAAAGCAACGTGTGGATCCATGTCCGTGATCACTTCGTTCAAAACTTGGATTGACAAACCAAGGGCGACTTCATCACTCGGCTTTTAGCGTGGCGATCTTGTCCCTGTACCTATATATACACATACGAAACTATTGTTACCTGACACATTACCCTAGCTATTTGAAAATAAATTCTGAGATTAAAGGGACACATATAGACCAAAATGAAAGAAGGGTGGTGTCCCTTGGCCCTGTTTCCTGCTGCATATGCACCTGAGAATGTCCCAAAACCATTACGAATATTTCGGGAACACAACGACCAACAAGAAAGATCCCCCATACCCTGCCGCGGTAACACAAACCTAAAATATACGTTACGTCGCTTTATTAGAATTTGTAAAGACGACGACAGAGGGAACACAATCGTAACGTACACAATCTTACGTCATATTTGAGAATTTACAAAGACGGTGACTGAGATAGTAAAGACGTAACCTACATTGCGTTACGTACTTTGTTAGGATTTGCAAGGACTGCGACTGAGTTAGCACAATCGTGACCTACACAGCGTAACAAAGTACTGTTTTTAGAATTTTTGAGGACGGTGACACAAACGTACATATGCAGCAGGATATGAGACGGAGAGAACCCCCCTCCTTTGTGGTGGTCTTTGTCCTTGATGAATGTTGTGGTTTTTCAGGAATTCTTTTTAGGTTTTTAGGGGGGGGGGGGGGTGGGTTAGGTAACAATAGTCTAGAGAGTGTATAGGTATGGGAGACTAAGGGGGGAGTCCCTCGGTCTCATATCGTGCTGGGTATACAAACGTTTAAACCTAACCGGCACTGCGTCACATTGTTCTTCGCTGTGGATATAAGGACTGAAAAGATACACGTATCGCCTGCAAACTGGTTTTCAACATGGCTCAAAGAAACGCGAGGCTCAATGTTGGGGAAGGTGAACGGCTCCTCATTTTACAAGGGTTTGAGGCACATGGTGACCAGTGGGACCATGTTGTACGCTACGTTATACACAATGCCGGCCCAAATGACAACATCATGGTGTACTACCTGCGCCGAAATAATGTACAGTTGAGACGGCGGGTTAGGGATGTCATAAATCGAGATATCCACAGGTAAGTTCTTTTGTTGACTTTGTGCTTTCTAATTTCATACCGTCCCGTATGCTTTTAAAGAGTGGATCAAACCACCAATTCAATTTTAGGGGCCATAATTAGGCCAATTAATTCTGTCCCGGGTTGGCCTTCAATTATTAATCTATTTGCCCGTCTGGTATATGACTAGTGATTTTAATATCGCCCCGGTACCAGCCCCAGCGCTAGGATGGGAACCAGCCCCGGCACCAGTCCCGGCACCAAGATGGGCACCAGCCCCGGCACCAGGGCAGGCACCAGCCCCGGCCCCAGGGCAGGCACCAGCCCCGGAATATGCAGGCCAAGCACCTGCTGCCCATGCTGCCCACGGACGGATTCCTGTGCCTAGAGGCCTGCATGGACGACAACCACTCCATGAAATTGTCAGAAACAGCCACACGGGATTTCTGAATTATGTTAATAATACTTTGCCCAGGCTAACCACTGAATTTGTATATAGTATGGAGTTATTTCAAAATTATATGTTAAACTTAGTTGGGGACAAAAACGTAGGGCACCAGGATCAGCAGCAAATGCCGCAAGGTCAGCTGGAAGATGAATAAATGTTTATTTGCGAAAAGGAAAACGTGTATTTTAAAGTAACATTTTTTTCATTTTTGTAGTAGTTTCATTGTAGAAGATAATAAAATGACAAATTCTCAACAGCGCTTTGTTTCCCATGCAAAAACCATCCTTCTGGGAGTAATATGTGACCCAGCACGAGTAAATGAGACACTTTGAGGCAAAAATGAAAATTGAGATTTTGATTTCATCATTTAAAGCTTGTTTAGCTTTAAATGATGAAATCAAAATCTCAAATTTAATTTTTGCCTCAAAGTGTCTCATTTGCTCGTGCTGGGTCACATATATGTACCTTATAGTACCTTATAGTGAGGTATATATGCAAACCGACATATGAAGCTCAACCACGGTTGACAACCACGCACACCGTATAGGCTTTCACATTTAGGTGCATAATTCACCAAAATAAATGGATACAGTCCCTAGTTTTTCGTATACACGACTGTTATACCTTTTTCTATAAGACCCTATCTAGATGATATTATTTAGGTGCATAATTCACCAAAATTAACTTTAAAATTTAAAAAAGAAACCGAAAAGAAAACCACACCAGGATTCGAACCCACAACCTATGGATATCGAGACAGGAACATTATCCACCAGACTATCGCATATGTCACATGTTCTTCTTGTTTAAAATGTTGAATTATCTACAATACTGTTACTTAGTAAAACAATAATACAATATATCCCACCCCATGCATACCTAACACGTGGTACTGCTTTGGAACGGCTGGAGCAGAGTCTAATTTACAATGCACATGCGCAATATGGACCCAACCACGGTGGTTGAGCTTTATATGTCGGTTTGCTTATATATCTCCTTATAGTGGCGTATTATCTCAATTTTTGTCGGCGGGGAAAAGCAAAACACAAATCGCTATCGATAGCGCCCGCTATCGTCTCAAAAGTCTCCCATTCAGTGGTCTTTTTCCGTTTCCCTTGCGTTGTAGCCGTCGCAGTTGGGCAGATTTATGGGCGGAGTTGTGGGCGGAGTTAGCAAATACTTACATTCCATTGGCTGCTTTGTGTACGTACCAACGGACGTACGCTTAAAACGCACAAACACTAATTATACGAACCTTGCTACAATGTATCACTGTGTGGATATTCTTTGTATTCGTGTATTTACGAACCATCGATCGAATTTCACCAAATACTAATATTTCTCACACCATTAAGTTGTTTTCGATACCAACATTGGTGACTGTTATACCTTAGGATTTTTCTCTTCAATCTTTTCTATATTTAACCCTAACCCATTTTAACCTCTAGCATTCTTTATCCAAGAGTAGAAATCTTGTGTAGACTTGGCCAAGTCCACATAAGGTTTCAGGTTTGTGTAAAGTTTGGACATATTTTGTTACCAAGTCCACACTAAGATAGAAAAGTTCGTCCGTCAAGTCGGGCTGCATTTATTTTACTCTAGTAGGTCTTTATCCAGGTAATAAAGTTGTGGATATTTTGGGTCAGAACAAAAAACTAAGGCATTACAAAATTTAGGATTCCAGGCTTTTTATTTGAAAATACAATACATGCACATGTACATGTTTTGGCATTTGCTACATTTCAGGATACATTGCATTGTATTACGTCATTCGTTACAACGTGCAAATTAAATGATTTAGTTTCAGAGAGGAAGTTCATAAAAAGATGAAAAGAATTTCGAAAAAAAATAATAATAATGTTGTGTATGTATAACAGTCATCTTTTGGTTTAATGATGCCAGAGCATTTTAAAGCCTTAGTCGTCATTGTACCGGCCAATGTAATGATACATGTATATATAACTTGTGTACGAGTCATTGGACAAAGATGAAATAATACATGGTTCAAGGGAAGTGTTGCAGACCTACTTTTAGATTAATCTTTAAAGCAACAATCAAGATTATATCTCTTGGGGGTGATTATACAGAAATGTTCATTCTAACGTCCGGTCTGATCTGTCATCAATTCTGTTTTAGCGCACAGGTGTTGTTTACATTAAGGTCTTAGAAAGATTTGCGGTAACACCATGTGAAAGGATGTCTTTGGAGAAGAGGTACACTCTAAAGTACACAATGTTGTGTAAAATCTTACTCTTTGTGGTGGTTAAAAGGGAACATGGTCGTTTGCGGGGTAAAACGCTACGCAACAGGGGTTGTGTCAAAATTTACTCAACTTCTGTGTAAAACGTTTACCCAACAGCGACGTCAAATTTCGTACCCAATTTCGTTGCGTCAAAATTATACCCAATAAATGACTACCCTTTTGATACCCAGTTGGTTCAATGTTACCCAACACCTGTGTACGTATCCTGCTTTTTACTCAGCTTATTGAGCACTTTTCCCCCAACAGTTGTGTCAATTTAATAAAAAATGACATGGACATGAATAACAGTTTTACTTCCACCTTCTTTAATCATTTGTTTATTTTAATTGACAGTCATTAATATAAGATTACAATTTGTTTCAAATACTTCATTTAAGTTTACATTCATTTTGTGAGCATATTTAACTGAAATAGTTTGTAATGCCTTAGAAATTTGGGTCTGAATCTCCCCACACATAGTGGGGCAGCCATTTTTTTAAATGTGCTGTTATTGCTTGTATTCAAAGGATAAATCTGTGTAGGTCCTATGGCCAAATATCTTTCTCGTGACAAACCAAATGTCATACTTTTAAAGGCAAAATCTTAACACTCACCACCACTCAAACAATCATCAATGCAAATAACCTACCAGTGTTATGTTTAAATATTTTACACATACATTTTGTAAGTTTAAACCTAAAGTTAATTCAATTATTTTAATATAACAAACTGTTACAAAATTACAACCAATTAAGGGAAATAAACCACAAAACAACAGCTGTTGTGTGAATTATACATGTACATTGACTCAAACCTACTTTTCTGTATCTTGACAGATTGTATTTTGTTTTATGTTGTGTGTTGATTCAATTTACCATGGCCACAAAATGAGATTTAACTTATCATAAAACAGATGAAAAATTGTACACAAGAAATTATCAATTTGCTAGTTGAATAGCCTTGTGTGCAACACAGCTAGAACGTTGTATCTTGTAATCAAACTATACAGAATATTATAAATAACAAATTGAGTGTTCTTCCTCTACAACAGCAACTGAATAATGTGCCAGTAAAGATTTTTTATTAATTCTTGAATTCAATTCTTTATCCAACCTTCAAAATCAAATCGTGTATGGTGTACATCATCAGTGGTTGGAATACCCGGTGTCAGTGTCATTTCTGCGAAAGAAAAATAAAAGGGAAATGCAACATGTAACTTGAAAAATTCTCATTCCTTAGTTTATACATGCAATATTGAAGTTACTTAAACAATTGAGCTATGTGTTTATAGCTCCATGTGTCGATTAAACTGACCGGGGGACTGTCAACATTTCACCATATTTATTTACCAGCCCCCCAGCCCCCCCCCCCCCCCCCCCCCCCCGCAGCTGCTCCACCACCCCCACCCCCACCCCTTCCCCCGACCCACGCCAGCTTGATACTCTGTTGACTGGGAGTGATGCCGTTCAGGCCAGGGGGGGGGGGGCGGAGGGGGGCCCAACAAAGTGCGCCACCAACGTTGAAATGTATCTCATTCGTTCTTCCACGCTCATGAGCCACACATCTCACACAGTAAATACGTATAGATCGCCACCTCGAAGCGCACCATTGAAACACGTACAAATTTGCTCCGCGCTCGCTCTCCGAATTTAGTGATTCATATAACGTCCGCAAAGCCAGGTACACAGGCACGATCTTACACGGAATTTGTTTTGGGGCGATGTCATTTTCTGCCATTTTCGTTCGAAAACAACACGATAAAACGCAAGGGGTTCACAGGCAGATTTAAAAAAAATTTCAGTATATCACTGCTACATCCTTTTTTAACGTATCCATGGAAAAAAGTGAGTGGGTTCGAAGCACGATTTTTCACAATTTATCGATTATTATTGCCCTTTTTAGGGGAGGTATTTGTCAACGTCGTTTGAGTATTTGTGCACAATCTCCACGCGCATCAACGGTACGTCAACGCTTAATTTTTTCGACTGCTTTTTTCATTTTCAATACAATTTTTGTCATTGGATGATAAAAATTAAGGTAAATAATAACCTTGTACAACTACAAAAGACAAGATGTTAAGATTGGATGCCAAAAACTCTTTATTTTTCGAGTGAAAAAATTGTTCCCCCCTATTTTGAGAATGGACGGTACCACAGCGTTGCGCAATCACAGCCTCGAAGGGCCCCCCTCCGCCCCCCCCCCCTGGTTCAGGCCAAATTACTGCGGTTTGAACACTTTCAATGTTACAACGCATGCACATGCATTACATGTACATGTACAGTACATGTAAAAGATGTATACGTTGTTAACAACGTGACACTGCAATCCAATCATCAACCCTATTTTACCACATTATACAACATACTGTGGCGAAACAGGGTCAGACTAAAACTTGTCTAATTCATGTACTTTAATGCATTGAGTGTGGGGGCCAATCAGTGGTTCGCACCGCGTAGGTCGGTGACCATCCAGTGATGTGCCGCGACCAATCAGCAGCGCGTATGGTTCTAGTCCGGGGCTTCGTCGAAGCTTTGGGCAGTTCTTGCAAATGATGGCTATGCTACATGACCTATGTCTGTTACTTGCACGATTCCATTCCTCACGACACGAAACAGGATTTCAACGTTAGCTTCGGTAAGTGTAGTTGTATAATTTACCGTGTATTGTTATTGCATTTATTGCGGGAACTAGTGTGTGCGAGGGTAGTGAAGCCTGGTTTAAGAGCTAGTGTTACTTGTTGTGGGTGGTGATTGCCTGTCGTCGGTTTAACGCTGTAGTGGCGGTGACGGCTGAGTGGCGATCCGTTGGTTGTCGAGTAGCTAGCTCTGTGAGGCTTACCGTCGTAGCGCTTAGTTCTTGTGAGGGTACTCGCACCCTGGTCTGTGCATAATTACCGATCTATGTAGTTGTGTGAGGGTAACTGTTGCTGGAATAGTAGCGCGGTACCCTCGTGGATTGAATAGCTGTTCCGATAGTCAGATAACACTGGGACTTTAAGGGACGGGGCTAGGGTAACCTGTTAATTGGGATTGGGCAGAGCTGAGGATGATTGAAGGGTCTGCATGCCGTGTTCTATGCCAGGCGGCGTAGCATCGGTTGAGTGCATCCCTGATCATTAAGCTAGCTGTCCCCAGAGACGTTTACCTGGTCTATTGTTTCTAAAGTCCAACGAGGGTTACTCTGATCGTTCTGTTCAGTGAGGATTAATTCTGGTTATTGTGGAGCTCATTTATTCGGTGTGAGGGTTATTGCAAGTACCCCCCCCCCTTAAGTGTTACTTTATTTGCTAGTAAAGACCTGTGAGGATTTATATTGTTATTAGTTATTATATTTATAGTGGTGCCGTTGAACACAGTGAGGACTACTTGGAGCCAAGTTATTTATAGTGGTGCAGTTGACCACAGTGAGGACTATTTGGAGCCAAGTTATTTATAGTGGTGCAGTTGACCACAGTGAGGACTACTTCTAGCTAAGTTTATTATAAGAGGTGCAGTTGACTCCTTGTTGTAACAAGCCATGATTATCATTGTATAAATATATTGATTGCTTATAATATAATTAAGGCTTTGATCAAAGAAGAATAAGACCAATCATACTCGTCCTTGAAATCTGTTGTCACCGAGGTTTATTTGCAGTGTGTGAGGACTATTAGGACCAATTAATTAGTGCTCCGATTATATTACATCAAGTTACCCTCTCAATCACAGAACGGTGGTATATTTCCACCAAACGAACTGCCCCTAGGCTAAGTCCGCCGTTCGTAATTGTCCCCCTTGCGTCTGGATAGCCGCTCATCCCCTCGTAAGGTTATAAATAGCTTTGTGGGATAATAGGCGTTGGTTGGAGTCCTGGGATCAATAAGATCTGTCCCGGAAGGTCTCCCCGCCGACGTCGCATTCCGCCACAATACTTCAAATGCAGAACATAGCCCACGTTTTCACAATAACGTATTTTATTGATCAGTACATTCTAAAAAGTAAATAATTACCTTCAAACCCAGGAATCGGTGATTTCGAATCCTATTATTCGCAGCACGTTCGAAACTCCACGGTCCGCCATCTTGAATGTTGATGTCATTTCGAGAAGGCAACAGATGGGCAAAATGTACCCATTTCGAGGCAATATTTACCTATTTGAGGGCATACTGCCTGTTTTGTTGTACACTGCAAGGTCAACTTGACCTAATAGCCTGGCAAATGTTCTTTCTTCACTAACGTTGCTTACAACTTCAATATTTTCGGTTGCTCAATCAAAAGGTCAAAGTTACTTTTCGAAGGGTACTGGTCAAATCGCCACTTAACCCATAATTGGGTAAAAAAATACTCAACTTTTGTACCCAACACATTTACGCAGCGGATTTTGACACTTTGTTTTTAGAGTGTAGAGTGGTTCTGATAAGAACCGGTGGTTCTGATAAGAACCGGTGGTTCTATCTGAACCACCGGTTTTTATATATAAAGCACGATATGTGGCAGAGAAACCCCCCCCCCCCCCCTTCCCTCCCTCTTTTGTATTGACCATTGTGTTCCCGGAATCTCAGGAATTCCTTTTAGGTTTTAAGGGGGGATGGGTTAGGTTACAATAGTGTTGAGTGCGTATAAAGTATAGGGATAGAGGAGGGGTACCCCTCTGCCACATATCGTGCTGGGTATAGGTTTCTATCAGAACCACCCTCTATCAGAACCACCCTATCCCTTCTCAAATAAGATCCTTTCACATGGTGTTAACGGAAATCTTTCTAAGTCTAATCTTCACCATAAACAGCTTTAAATCTCATTTTAGGTCATCATATTTAAAATTTAAAGTGATTTTACTACAAACTTTGCCAGAAATAATGAACTGAAAATTCATTTTCGACATTGTTTAACCTGCAGCAAGGGGGCGCTGGAATGATGCATTACGTCACTGGTCAAATGTTTAACCAGTTCGCGCCGGAGGATGTATATACAAGCAAAGTTTTCCCCAGATTCAAAAACGAATGACGCATAAACACGTCCCGAGCAAGGTTGGAAATGTCTGTCAGCAGCGATCAAGGCCGGAAATGCGTGGGTGTGCTTCCCGATACCATCGGCATGAACCCGCCCCGTAGCGAGTTTCGTAAAAAAATAATTCTGCGCCTTGGCTCGGTGATGTTAAAATAATCCCGGCGCAAATTGGTTAATATAAAACAAATTAAGACCCTGAATGTTATCTATTCCCATACAAAAATAAATTATTAAAAGGGTACTGCCACGTGGCTAATCCTTTGATGTTTGTGATTGTATTTTCTGTAGTAAATATTCCATCTGATATTTAACGATTGGTTGACTCTT
Organism: Crossaster papposus; assembly: GCA_037893245.1. Lineage (NCBI taxonomy): Eukaryota > Metazoa > Echinodermata > Asteroidea > Velatida > Solasteridae > Crossaster > Crossaster papposus. The sequence goes on along the minus strand of JBAIAA010000124.1, from coordinate 944,128 downwards.
CGGTGTTCGCTTGCTCAGTTTTTGTGACGCAATTCTTTCTTCTCTCGAAATTTCTCCAGTGCCTCTTCTCTTGTTTCTCGTCTTGCTTTCTTCTCCTACAATATATAGGTCACAAGAAGATCTTTAAATAATTAAACGCGCCAGCTGCTCACGATTATTCACTGCAAAACTCGCCGGGATGACGTCAACTGGCAGCGTATCATTTTTACTTCCCGGACGCACGGCGGAATCAGGGGCGTAGCGAGGACATTTTCATTGGGGTGTGTGAAAGTAAATTTGCCGACTCTGAGCCAAGCCATTTACGGCGTTGGGTCCGCGGCCCGGTTGAGGGCCCCGGAAAAAATTGGATTCTAGGTGCTCTGTGGTGCAATCTAAGGCATTGACTGGCTACTTTCCTCTGACTCTTTGAATCGAATTTGCCAAAAGATTCTGCTGGGCAGAACACGTCACAAAGCGGGGAAGGGGATGACTGGCATCATGGTCAAAAGGTGATCAACATCAAGACATATCATCGCCTATTAAACAGTTCATTGCAAAATCGCCTACTTTTATCAATTCACTGTAGTGTACACATTGTGTAGGCCGATTTCAAGATTTTAGACGTATAGTTCTGTAAAAACTTGAACCATGCTTCAACTGAGGTAAGGACATTAAGATTTTCTGTTCTATGGTAACTTTAAATTCTCAGTGACCTGCCTACTGGTCACTTAGTCTCAGGTCTGGCAAGAACTTAAGGTCAAATGGGGTCAATGTACACCTGACGATAGATGATTAATAAGTATGCTGGGTAATTACTGAAAAGGCTTTCTGTGTTATTTCCATTTGGAGCCTCAGTCGGCGAATGGGCCACCAAATTAATAATTTGGTGGCCAATTTTGTTAACTGAGTTTTTGTGGTCCAGGCCAGTTGCCGACTGAGGCTCGAAATGCCGACTGAGGTAAATTATTGGGGGGGTGGGGAGTGGCGACACCCCCTCCCTCCCCCCACTCCCCAGTCGCTACGACTATGGGTGGAATAGCGTGCTCCAATTTGCTCATGAATATTTATGAGGTGTAGTAAACCAACATAACCCTACACAATGCAATATAATCAAACGTTACATTGAGCAGGGTTCTATTTTTCTGCAAACAGAATCTACATACCTGAAGTTTTTTGGTGAATGGTTTCAAAGGATTGTTATGGTATAATAGTTCAAATATAAAAAAAAAATACAAGTGCGAACAAGCACTATGTTCTGTTCTTCGAACTGACATAGCTCTAAGGGAGCGCTATAACGTAACACTTTGGATACACTTGCAAGCACTAAAGCTGTGTTTTTGAGGGGTGACATGCTTAAAGGGCTGTTGGGTTATTTAAAAAAATAATGCTTTAGTTCACAATAAGTATTATTTTTTCTTTGTATATACCACTAATAAAATGTTATCAGATAATATAAAGTAAGAAATGCTGTGGAGTTGGTTATCCAGTATACAAAGAACCAACAAAGAACCAGTTTTGTCGGTAAAGATTTAGTGATTTTGAGGTTTGGTGGTTTTCAAACCAAATTTTTCCGTTTTTGTCACGTGATTATTATTGGTTTATTAGAAGCTTTGTTTTCACGTTCTAATCATACTCGAAAATCACGTAATAATCACGTAAATAAAGTAACGTGATTCGTCAACGTTACCGCAACACGTGTAAATCACGTTCAAATATGCCCACTCATGCACTTGATCAAATAACGGGTTTGTAACCCTTATATTTGGCGTGCTAAAAATAAGTTTTTAAAACGTCGACGGATTCGGGTCTTAAGTTACCATCAATACACTGGTGAAAATCACGTGATTGTCACTGGTTACTCACCTAGTCATCTTACGACTCCGCATAACGTAATTTGTTGGTGTATATAACACGTTCTTATTTGGTTTTTAAAACACTGAGTATTTTGGTTCTGAAGTTACCATCAATTCACTGTTGAAATTCACGTGATTGTCACTGGTTATTCAGCTAGTCATCTAACGACTCCGCATAACGTTGGTTGTCTGTGTATAATATCACGTTCTTATTTGGTTTTTAAAACACTAAATATTTTGGTTCTAAAGTTACCATCAAATCACTGGTGAAAATTACGTGATTGTCACTGTTCCACAGCAACTGACCAATCAGAAGTGAGGAAAATTGTGTTCACAATAGTCTTTGTTAAATTGTGGTATTTAGTCCAACAATAATTTCTTTACCATAATATGTAATTATTTAAACGATTCCATGATTCAATTTTAATTTTTGGGCAAACATAGTAAACAAATAGCATTACATTTCATTCGTTTTCAAATTCTGACATTATTCATACAAAACTAGCTGTGACCTTGTCGTGGACAAAAAAGCGCAGTATAAAAGTAACTAACGACAATGGCCAAGTTTGTGGTACGTATTCAGTAGGTAATATCTAATAGGAATGGGTTATTTTTGTATGGATGTGTAATAAGTTAATTCCAATGTGTAATAAGTTGGTTCCCTTGGTATTATTTCATTACGCAATTTGTCCACGCAGTTAATATGTTCATAATTAGAGTGTTAAAACAGTAGATCTTCTTTTATCTTGGCAATGATCCATTGCATACGTTGGAAATACGGATTATTCACGTTAGAATGACGTGTTTTCCAACATGATAATCACGTGTGCCTGCTATCAGGGGACCGAACCGAGAACGTCACAATTAGGTGCGGAAAACGTGACAAAAGAACGGCCAATAAGCACTGACCTCTACACAAAGACGGACCATTGTCCATATAACAATGACGTTATAGTGAGGTGTACAAAACTCGTGATTCAAGAAAGCGCCGATAACGTTATTTGTATGGCGAAATTATCGTTATTTCAACGTGATTAAATCACGTGAATATTTGGTAAAAACTCATTAACGCCTATCACGTGATTTTCACGTGTCTCAAGAACGTAACTTTCATCATAATATTTATCCCCTAAAAATAACGTGTTTTTCACGTTCCTCTGTTAATTGGGTAGTCTATATTTTTGACGTCAAAGATCCTGCTTGTTCAGTAGGAATGTATATAATTACTTTAAACTAAAGAAAACACCTCAAATTACATTTTCCCAGAATTTTGGGAAAAAACATTTGTGATGCAATACTGCCTAAACAGGATACAATCCCCCAAACGTTTCTCACCAGATATGAACAGACCAATGATGGTTCTAATTAAATTCCAAAAGTAAATATTCTAAGACCTCTGGCAAGTTGTCTTTTTAAGGAACAAAAATAGGTAAAAAATTACAATTTTACAAGTCCTAAACACATGTTTTAACGCATGTTCTAAAAATCGCATAAGGATGACATTTAAAACATTTAATTATGTTCTCAAGTAAGGGCAAGGATGATACTTTGTAATAGTTTATTTTGTGATATAATTTTGCATTTTGGTTGCATAAAGGGGCTGTTGGGTTCTGTAGAAATAATGCTTTAGTTGGGTTCTGTAGAAATAATGTTTTAGTTTACAACAAGTATTGTTTCATCTTGTAATATGCCACTAATAACATGTTATCAGAAAATGGTATGTAAAACATGCTGTGGAGGGGGTTGGTCTAGATTTTCGCTGTCAAAAATGCTGCTTATTAAGTAGGATTAATTCACAGGCCTGCAACTCACTCTTATGATTTGGAAAAGGCGCCAGATTCATAAACATATTCTTGCTTGTGTGTATTATTACTTCAAACTAAAGAAAAAGTTCACATTTCATCTTTTTATTTTTGTTGGGGTGGGGGGGGGGGGGGGGGGTGACAATTTTTGACGCAGTACTGTCTTAAGAGGATACAATTCACCAAACTCTTTTCACCAGACATAAAAAAGACCAATGTTGGCTCTAATCAAATCCAAAATGAAAATATTCTGAGACTCCTGGCAATTTGAATTTTGGAGGGACAGGCTAGGCATAGCTGAAGTTTGAAATTTCGGGGGCATTTTTGTTTTTTATTTATTTATAAGAGAACACCACAACAAGTTTCTTGCGCAAAGCATCGGTTGGAGTTGTGGACAGCTGTTTACTGTGCAAGTAGTAGACCTGATTCTGTTCATCAATGTTTGGGGTTGTATTTTATAGTAAATATTGTTTAAAACGATATTTACTATGAAATACAACCCCCCCCACCCCCCCCCATCAAATCCACCCATTCTTGACAATTCAAGGAATTAATAATGGTGTATCCTACCTTTACACCCACCCATTCCTGATAATTCAAGGAATTACAGTTGGTGTATCCTACCTTTACATCCACTCATTCCTGATAATTCAAGCAATTACCAATGGTGTATTATACCTTTACATCCACCCATTCCTGACAATTCAATGAATTACAGTTGGTGTATCCTACCTTTACATCCACCCATTCCTGATAATTCAAGCAATTACCAATGGTGTATCCTACCTTTACATCCACCCATTCCTGATAATTCAAGCGTATTTGTTTTGTTATGTTTTGAACTGCCTTAAGAGGATACAATCCCCCAAACTTTTCTCACCAGATATAAAAGGCCAATGTTGGTTCAATCAAATCCAAAATGAAAATATATTCTGAGACCCCTGGCAAGTTGACTTTTTGAGGGACAAAAATAGGTTAGCAATTACAATTTTACAAGTTCTGAAAACATGCTTTAATGCATGTTCTAAATATAGCATTATCCCCACATGTGACAAGACTGGACATACAGGATCGAGCACTCGTAATGTATTTTGTTGCGTGTTGCCTGAGCAGCCGTTTATTGTTGTAAGCGCTGTCCCAGCTTGAAGCTATGATAGCACGTGACAGCAATGCAAGCAATGTCATGACAGTTTGTCCGAGCCCGAAGCGGGTAGCACAGGACAGCAATATTATATTACACAATTATCACAGTTTGTTCCCGTCCGAAGCTGATGTCGGGGGGAACAGCAATATTGTCACCGTTGGTGACGCAAACAGCAATTAAATTTAGCAATGATGTCACAGTTTGTGACGCAAACAGCAATTACCCTAATCCAAATAATTCAGATACAAATAGCATCATCCGCCCATACGATGCAATATTAATTAGCAAGCAATATTATAACAGTTTATCAATGCAAACCATATCATATAAAACCATTAATCAATACCGTAGGCTAGTATCATCGTCGGCAATAAGTAAGAAATGCAATAATCAAAATATCAATCATTGATTGTGGTAAAGATATAGGGACTGTAACTACCGTGTTCCGATTTCATCTTGGAACCGACAAAGAAAGAGGGTTAAGTGATTTTGCCGCAAATTTCCTGAAGCCTCTTAAATTAATTAAGGTTTTATTGGCCAATCTTTGAGGCCTATTTGCGCTATTGGAATGCAATTTCCGCCAAACGGACATGTTGCGAAAGGAGGATCGCAACATGACCGCCGCCAAATAGCCTCAGAATGAATGGGGCGTGACAATGGTTGATCAGAAAAACAGAGCAACCTTTATAAGTTAGGTGGAAGCCATCAGCGTGATACCAGGTCATTGGTCCCGACCTGAATGATTACAAAGTCCGGCAATTCGACAGCGGCCGAACAAGCCTCCATCAGAAACTGGGGTACTGGTCCATCGTCAGTCCCAGACGTCCAATCCAGTTGATATGGGCCAGCTGGTGGAGCCACTCCACCCAGGGCGACGACCGTGCAACTCGGGAGCACCAATTAACTCGGGCGCACCAATTAACTAACTCGTCGCCCCCAGAGTCGGCTTGTCAGGGATGAAATCTCATGCAATTTGAGAAAGATAAAACAAATCAGTACAAATCCGATAAGAACCCATCAGTACTAATACTCATCATTAGTAGTTAAATTGCAGCAGTCGCTGCGCCAATGCAAAATGAACGGGCTGTAAATCTGTCACCATGAAGCCCTACAAAGTCAAGTGCACTACGAAGGACCGCTGTGAACTGTGGTCGTTCAAACTTATTTGTACACACATCGGGGTAACTCAGCAATTGCAATTTCGAAGAAATACCAGATACATAGGAAGTAATGAATGCAAAAACTGAACTTGCTACTGCAGGGAGGGGCACCTAGCAGCATCAAAACCATGGTTTGCACTAAACCATTGGAAAAGACGCAAAGCCCGCTGATATAATAAGCGCGTGCGAGGGGCAAGGGCGTCTCGCAAAAGACCATGAACTCAGCAATTGCAATTTCGAAGAAATACTAGATACATAGGAAGTAGGCTAATGAATGCGAAAACTAGACTAGATGCTGCAGGGAGGGGCACCTAGCGGCATCAAACCCACGGTTTGCACTAAACCATTGGAAAAGACGCGAAGCCCGCTGATATAATGAACGCGTGCGAGGGGCAAGGGCGATAATCAGCAATATTGTCACAGTTGGTGACTCAAACAGCAATTATATGAGCAATATTGTCACAGTTGGTGACGCAAACAGCAATTATATTCAGCAATGTTGTCACAGTTAGTGACGCAAACAGCAATTGTATTAGCAATATTGTCACAGTTGGTGACGCAAACAGCAATTATATTAGCAATATTGTCACAGTTGGTGACGCAAACAGTAATTATATTTATCAATATTGTCACAGTTTGTGACGCAAACAGCAAATATATTCAGCAATATTGTCACAGTTGGTGACGCAAACAGCAAATATATTCAGCAATATTGTCACAGTTGGTGACGCAAACAGCAATTATATTCAGCAACATTGTCACAGTTGGTGACGCAAACAGCAATTATAGTCAGCAATATTGTCACAGTTTGTGACGCAAACAACAATTATTTGTTTGCAACTATTGTCACAGTTGGTGACGCAAACAGCAATTATATTCAGCAATATTGTCACAGTTTGTGACGCAAACAGAAATTATATTCAGCAATATTGTCACAGTTGGTGACGCAAACAACAATGATATTCAGCAATATTGTCACAGTTTGTGACGCAAACAGCAATTATATTCAGCAATACATGTATTGTCACATTTGGTGACGCAAACAGCAATCATATTTAGCAATATTGTCACAGTTTGTGACGCAAACAGCAATTATATTCAGCAATATTGTCACAGTTGGTGACGCAAACAGCAATTAAATTTAGCAATGATGAAGTTTGTGACACAGATCTGCAATTACCATAATCAAAATAATTCAAATAGCTTACTGTGTAATAGTCTAGGCAAAAAATCCAGAAATGTGCCTATTTAAGTTGCATGAGGCATTTTTGAGGAAAAGCAAACAAATAGGTGATTCTGAAAGAAAATGTTGTGCTGAATATGAATATCCTGTTTGTGTTTCTCAAAATTGCCTAATTAGGTCAGTAATTAAGGTCAAAGGTCATAAAGTGCAAATTTCATTTTTGTTCACAAGAAATGGTTTATTTTACCTCCTAAATACTACGATGTTAATAATTTTGCAATTTCTTTTTTAATAAATCATACACAGCATGTCAAAATATCGAAATGAATGGAAATTTGTAAAGAATTATTCACTTCTTTTGACAATATCTCCTTAACCATTGGACTTTTTCTTTTTCACCATGGGATGAGTTTATTCAGGCAGTTTTTCAAACATATGCACGTTTGATAGGTGTTCTCTGGCTGATTTACATGTACATTATTTTGGGTACCGAGAGACAGGAATATGGTATTTGGTTTCATAAATTGTTATAATTAGGACGGTAATTAGAGCCAAAGGTCAATTAGTGCAGAATACCAATTATTAGGAAATAATTTTTGTGCATCCCTACAAAATGCTGGTGCTGTAGTAGGCCCCTATATACAATACCTCACATGCTTTTGTTAAATCTACAGGGTGGGAATCCCTACCCACTGTATGAATCAGTGATGTAGTATACTCGAGACCGGTCTCAGTCTCGAGACCGGTCTCGGGGCCTGGTCTCGGTCTCGGCTAGCCGGTCTTGGTCTCGAATCTTAATGACTCGGTCTTGGTCTCGGATGTCTGGTCTCGGGTCTCGGTGCCGAGACCGACCGAGACCGGCAATGGAAATGTAGTAATAAATGCACTAGAATACAAAACAAAGCCCAGTAGTATACTATATAATGATAGTAGGCCTATGTGGATATGGATAGGCATACATAATGGACATGTAACGGGTATATTTATGACACCCCCTCCCCCCCCCCCCCCCCCCTTACAAATTTGGTTGTATCGGCAATTTCTGTGAAGTTCCTATCAAATAGAGGGCGCAGGAACAGATTAATAAACCTGTTGCACATGCAGTTGCATCAAGTTTAGCAAGTCCAACTCACGCAAGAAGAGCATCTCCATCCAGCTCCATTTCATCCAGCATCCCCAAACAGCATTCCAAGCGACGAGGAGTCACTTCTTCTATCATGTGAACTAGACTCTGGCCCGTCCACATCAAGAACCACACCAACCACGGTCTCACACAAATTATCCGAGGAAAACTTCAAACTGGTGAAACTCCTGGCAGTCAACGTCAACCTTTTGACATCTGTCAAGGAGCACTTCACCCGCCAAATACGACCCCTTTCCCGGTCAATCAAGACTAGCACACCACCACCTTATATCGAGGTAAAAATACGGCCACCATGTCCACACCGAGCCCTAAAATTCCAGGGGTCATTCCAGGATCGCTGGAGCAATCTCCAGAGAAGAACATCGCTGCTCTTCACAGGAATTACCGAGGCCCAGCTGAACAATGCCAGACGCTCAGCCCAAGAAAAGCTTGCTCAAGATTTCCAGGGTCCAGATTATTCCACCGCTCAACAACTCCTGAGCTTCTTCACAAGACCCTACCAACCGACAAGAGGCATCAAAAGAAACCGACAACACTAGTCGTTCTCTAACCACAAAACCAAAAGGTCCTTTTCAGGACCACCACACCTTCTCAAAAGAGATAAATCCGGCGTCATCTTGCCTCTATAATATACTAATTATAATAAATAAACTTGAATATAACCCACCCCATACCTTATCCGTTATATTCAAACTACAATTTACAAATCTTTCAACTACCATGGCAAGAAGAAAACTCAACAAAGAAACCAAGAGATCCATAAGTCAATCGAAATCTAACCATTTCTCTAACAAATGCAAATCGAAAACCAAACGAGCCAACTCCAATTATTTGCGCTCACTAGCAGAACAATGTCAATCTTTCATAACGAACTTATCCAAAGCAACACTATCGCAAACTGAAATAATTGCTTTAGGAAAAGGTTTAAACTTCGTACCCATGCACTCCTGCGAAACCAAACCGCATTTCACTTGTAAGTGAGTACCTTCAATCGAAGACTATAAGAATTGCATTCTTAATGCGTAACAAACGTTTCAAAAACCATCCTTTTAAACCACCACCAAAATGGCAACCAAAATCATCCCCTAGTGCAACACTAGAAGAATATTTGGAAGCCACAAAATTCGAACTGGCCAACATCAGGCTAAGGAATCGGCAGAAAAAGATGACCACACAAGAACTTTTCGCCATAAACAAACTTGAAAACAATCCTGACATCGTAGTCAAACCATATGACAAAGGCAGAGGCATCTGCATTATGAATCACTCCGACTATCTACAAGTGGGTTATACCACCACCCTGAGTCCCATCATTATACCAAACTGGACCAAGGCATTACCCCACAAACTATTTTGATGGTTCACAACACACTAATTGAAATGAGAAACAACAAACACATCAACAACGATACTCTGAAATACCTCAACCCACTTCCACAAAACTGTCCAAAATGTCCAACCATTTTTTTTCTCCCCAAAATACCAAAAACTCCGCCACCGGGAGAACCTTTTGTTGGACAACCAATTATAAGTGGATGTACCAGCCCTACGGCCAACATTTCAGATTACATAGACTATTTCTTCTTTCCACCGTAACCGCACAACCCATATATGTCCGCGACAAAGCAGACATAATTTGCGCAAACTGGAAGAAAGACAATTTCCACAAGATGTCTTAATTACAAGCATCGATGTTGTTTCTATTAGTGAGGTAGCTTAGGACCAGATTTGAGAAGGATGGGGACAAGCCGGATAAAAGTACCATATTTTTTCCACATGCCCTCCATCACCATAGCTTTCAATTTTTGATGGGAGCCACTTCATCAAGATGGCGGATGGCAGCCATCTTGGATTTCCCAAATGGCCGCCAAGCAAAACCTATAAGTGCAAATATCTTAGCTTCCAAGCCACTTAGAAGGTCAATCTTAGGGTCAAAATATACATTTTCTGGGTCAAGGAATGCATTAAAGCTATTAAGAATATCACTAGATGACTATTTGTGCCGAGATCAAATCAATATGTTCATATCAAGTTCCAACATACATGTATAATCAAATTATCTGTCACATTTGCATTGATAAGGTTTCTCTTTGGTATGAATCATTTCATGTGTAGTCTTGTGACTTGAGTTAATGAAACTCTTGTTGCAATATTGACATTGGTAAGGTTTCTCTTTGGTAATCATTTCATGTCTAGTCTTGTTAAATTATCTGTCACATTTGCAACTGCAAAGCTCTGTGCATTTCCAGTGCGCCTTCTTGCATGAGCACCTTGCACCACAGCCACTCGCGCTTTTGCAACCGCACTTGACCAGTGCACTGCAGGCTTTCGAAGCCATCGGTATAATGCCCCACACATGAAGCCACACCTGGCTGTCTCTATCTAATGTCCACCCACATCCTTCTGGACTGGGTGTCGGCTGCTGGGCCAGTTCAGATGTCGCCCAGATCCCAGCCTGATAGGCAACTCGCTTTGAGTGCTGCAGCAGGGAATCTTGAGTTGGTGGAATATGTTCCATTGTTTTGTTCTTCTGGCAGAACAAGTCTCTCCGTGCTTCATTGACAGATTCCAGATCACTCGTCTTGTCGTAAAGGACGACTGTGTAGCGCTCCAAAAGTTGAAAGTGTTGGGCATCTATGGTCACGGTAGTGTGCGGATTCGCTGCCATGTAGTTGAACGCCTGGGTGACCTCGGGGTAGGAATTCCAAGCCTCCCATGCTGACTTCTTCCCCTTCCCGCAGAATGCTGAGGTTGTGTCACAGCCTGTGTAACAGTGAAACAGGGGTAGTGCTGTGGACTTGTCTTTGCCCAGAGCATGGCAGATGGTATTTATATGAAGATATGTGTAGTTCTTGCCAGTGCCAAAAGCGACCCAGATGTCTGCAGCTGGATACTTGGTGAGCAGGGCATGGAACTTGCCGATGAGGATAACAACAACATCCGTATCCACAGTGCGTACCAAGCATGTAGAAGAGCCATGCTCCAGGGCATCAAGCAGGTGAATCAGTATCCTGGTGTCGGCCTCTTCATGGTTGCATGGCAGCATGGAGTGGCTTGTGTCTGTGCCGACCACTCTGATTTCAGACGTAATGAAGACCTGCTTGCCATCTGGCCAGTCAGTGGATGCAATCTTACTGGAGAGGAAGGCAAAGAGTTCTTGCTTGTTCATAGGGTCACGCAGGAAATCTGGCCAATTCCCTGGCAGCTTGTTCTGACCAGCCACCTTCCGTCGTATCCCTTTGCCTCGCTTCTCTCTTGTTGACTCTTTTATGCTGCTGGTAATGTAGGTATCTCAGACCACATCAACTCTTTCAGAGGTCTCCAAGTGTTTCATGATGTGTGGAACAAAAACACCACTGGCATATTCGTCGAATGTGGTAATGTTGGTAGTGGACAGGAAGTGCACCACAGCAGCACCGTCGAGTACTTTGACATCAAAACTACCTGGAGGCTCCGGCTGTGTCTTCTGTGTCAGAACAAGAAGCAGATATGACTTCTTTCCCAGCCGTAGTTTCCCTCTGTCAGATAGAGAGGGAGGGTATGGATGGTTTTCATACTTAAAGAAGGCGCCCATGTCCCCTTCTCGGTGTTGCATAATATAATCGGGAGAAGAGTGCCACATCATCCTTCAGCATCGAGATCTGCCCTGCCTGCTTGGTCTTGGTCTTGTGTGTTGGGCATCTGAAGAGTGGCAGTGAGTTCTTGTTGATGGGATCGTGAATGGAGCGTGTGCGGTCGCTGATCACTGTCTTATGGTACTTGCTGTACTGATCCCTGCCCACTGATTCTATAGTGCGGACTGTCTTGACTGGTGTTGTTGTTTATTGTCTTCTTCTGAAATGTACTGCTGCTCAAACTCTTTAAGAAGCCGTGCTTGTTCAGGCCCTGCGATCATCCACTTCTTGAATGCTGAGGGATTTTCGGTGAGTCCCACTGCACCCCCAGAACCCTTCACCAGATCGTTATTCTGCTCATGAGCCTGGTCTATTGGTATGCTTGAGAATCTGTTTGTGGTCTTGGAAACAACCCAATGACCATGTTCTTCAAATTCCTCCTGAATGGATGTGGGCAGACTTTCCATGTCACGGATGTGAACAGGAATCCATCTGGCATAGTTCTGGTGATCAAGGGCGAAGAACCATGGGACAAGAGCCTTCAATGACTCCACGTATAGGGGGAAATCCTGTTCTCTGTGGGCCCGCACAAATATCAGACCCAAAATTTCCATGTTAAGGAAGGTATCCCAGTACTGGAATGTTGGACTCTTGGTGATCATATCTTGTCTCCAAGCTTCTTTGGTCTTCTCATCATGTGGTCCCTCAGTCACCATGTCCAAGAAGGCATTCTTCTGCAGCTTGGCCAATGCCAGAGCGGTCACTTGGTGGGCATGTCTTGTTCTAGTGAGGTGTGATGTTTTGAGGAAGGAGTCAGCTGTGCCGGAGGATGCGATACCAGCTTCAGTCAGTGCAGTGGTCCATCCAGAGGATTCCAAGTAGTCCCCATATGTCTTCCACATTGCCATTTCAATATGAAGTCCACCAAACATTACAACACACTTGTCCTCACCATGTGTTTGAGGCCACTTCCACTGAACAAACTTGGCCAATGCGTACAGTGGTGCATCCACAGCCATTACTGGGATCTGTGTAGGATTCAGAAACTGTGTGGCTTCGCGCTGTACATCCATCCCATGCTTGATCATGGAAGCCGTAGCAGCCTTCTCATAGAACATTGGCAAGAGCTGTGAGAGAGCAGGCTGTAAATCATCTGATACGTCTTGTAGAGATGCGTGGTAAGCTGACCAGGCCACAACGTCGACTTTTTGGGATACTGCAAGTAGGATTGCCAGTTGTTGATTGCGCACCGGCGCGTAAAGCAGTGAGCAATTTGAGGGCTTTTAGAATCACCAAAAACTGTGGGGATCGGGTGAAGCGTTGTTGACTTATGGATTTAGGCGACCCCCCCCCCCCCCCCCCCCACCTTTTTACCCAAAATGCAGCAAAAAAAGGCGGGTTTTTTGAATGTTTTTTCTCATAAATCCATATCCCCTCAATACCATAGCCCTGAAACTTGTCAGATTGCTGCAGACGACTATGCCCAGGGTTGCGGCAAGTTGGTGGTCATTTCCAGTTTTATTTGGCAGAGTAATAATTTTTTGGAAATCGGAGTCACTGAACAGTGAAATTCAAGGTCAAGCCAAAGGTCACTGATGTTTCAGGCTTTCCTGAGAATTTTGACAAACATCGACCCCCATAACATGAATACCGTTGGAAAGGTAATCTTGTCCTCTTTCAAATAAGCCATTCTACAACTTCATGGGGGGTGTAGTTTTTGTGTAAACATTAATTGATTTTTTTTTGTCTGCGCATGCCTGGCAGGGTTTTATTAAGAGCCGAGTTGTGTAAATATATTGCCAGAATGAACCGATTGATTTAGTATTGGCACAAATAGTCACCTAGTGACATTCTAAATACCTTTATTGCATTCCTTGACCCAGAAAATGTATAATTTGGCCTTCTAAGTGGCTTGGAAGCCGAGATATTGAAATGTATAGGTTTTACATGGCGGCCATCTTGGAAATCCAAGATGGCCGCCATCCGCCATCTTGATGAAGTGGCTCCCATCAAAAATTTAAAGCTATGGTAATGGAGAGCATGTGGAAAAAAATTTGGTGCTTTTATCCGGCATGTCCCCGTCATCTTGGTAAGCTGCCTAACTATATGTACACAAATGTCAGACAGACGGAAGCAATCCAATGCGTTTGCAATGCCCTCGAAAACACAAACCATAACCATCCGATCACAAAACCACCCTCGACTTACATCCCAAAACTTCTGGGACTCATTCTTGGCCGCAACTGTTTCCAATTCGGAAATAAGTTCTTTCTCCAGAAAATTGGCTGTGCAATGAGCTCTAGACATCCAGCCCTGAAATTGGTAACATCACATTGCACGACTTAGAAAAAGCGGATAACATCCTCACATGGTGGCGCTATAGAGACGATATACTGGTCATCTACAACGGAACTCTGAACAAATTTCCAAATCTCGTCACGGAGATAAACAAGATGCACCAAACTCTAAAATTCACATACGAAGCCTCTGACTCATCAATCAACTACCTTGACTTAACTATATTCAAAGGAGACCGTTTCCATAAAACAGGAATCCTAGACACCAAAGTCTACACCAAACCAACGTAAACCTTCCAATATCTCCATAAAACATCATCCCACTCACCCCATATTTTCAAAGCGTTCATAAATTATACGGAGAAACACTCCGCTATACGCTAGAAAAAAAACAACAACGCGGGGGAATTCCACAACAAAGTCAAAACATTCTCAGAGAAACTAACCACAAGAGGTTACAATCCCAATGAGACCAAAACAGCGACAACCAAAGTCTCACATGCCGACCGAAATGAGACTGATACACAACACGAAAGATAGAGAAAAAACAAAACAAATTCCACTTGTCTTCACAACCACCTACAGCCCAGCCATAAACCACGGTGGCACACATCTAGCAATAAACAAACACTGGAACTTAATCCAAGGCAATCAAATACTTTCGGAACTATTTCCGAAACCTCCATTCATTGCCTTCAAAAAAGCCCAATACATTCGGGAGAAACTAAAAAGAAACTACCACAGCAAAACCAAAAGCTCGAACCACTCCGAACAGACTCTGGCTTTTTTGAACAACAAATTGAACCAGACGAAACCCTCAACATATTGCTCTCCCTACTGGACGAACAATTTGAAACCGACTAAAAAAACTATATGGCTCAAACCAAACTTACATGATTGGAATATACCCAATCCCAGCCACAACTTTTCCGCGAGTCAGCAGGAACTGAAGAATGCCCAAACAACAAGGCACGAAAGCATGCTATTGCTAACAAGATGATTTGCGAACATAATCCTCTGCTCGCACCACTAATCACATTTGATTATTCAACCTATCATAGTCACTCAATCTCTTATGTCCGCCCACCTACATTTCAATCGGACATAACCGGCAAAGACTAAGTCATGCTTAAAATCCATTTGTTTAAGCCACACAGGTCACAGAGTAATGAATGTGATAGTGCCATCCCTCTCTCCAAACCAAAAATGAACATAAAAGGAATTCCCTTAAAATTGGGTATTCTGCACTAAGTGACCCTTGGCTCTAATTACAGTCCTAATTGTAATAATTTATGAAACCAACAAATACCATATTCCTGTCCCTCAATACCCAAAACAATGTAAATCAGCCAGAGAACACTGATCAAAGGTGCATTGAGGTGTGAAAAGCAGGTATAAACTCATCCCGTGAAGAAAAAGAGAAAGTCCAATGGTTACGGAGATATTCGCAAAAGAAGTAAATAATTCTTTAACAATTTCCATTATTTTAGATATTTTGATATGCTGTGCGTGATTTATTATAAGAGAAATTGCAAATTATTTACACCATTGTATACATAAGGTAAAGTAAACAATTTCCTGTGAAAAAATGAAATTTGCACTTACTGACCTTTGACCTTAATTATTGACCTAATTAGACAATTTTGAGAAACACAAACAAGATATTCAGATTCAGCACAAAATTACCGTTCCGAATCACCTATTTGTTTGCTTTTCCTCAAAAATGCCTCATGCAGTCATATTTTCTCAAAATCAAACCTGTCTATAACGCAACTCACTTGTCAGGGAACACGTATCTGTTGGGCAACAGTGTCAATTGCTAAACCCAAGAAAGCAAGGCTCGTGGCTGGCCCCTCAGTTTTATATTCAGCAAGGGGGACCCCGAACCGCTCACACACCACCCGGAATGATTGGATGGAACGCGCATCCCTCAGAATGGCCAGCACTTACAAACAAGAAATCCTCAAGATAATGCACAATGTGTTGGGAGTTAGCCACCTTACGAGTACAGTACGCAATGAAAGTGCTAAGTAAAACGTTCAAAAGTGACACATGAGATGGTGCACCCCATCGGCATACATGTATCATAATTATATTTGGCCATTAGGGGAAAACCATAGCGAATCGAAATCATCCGGGTGAACAGGGAGTAATCGAAAAGCCGATTTATTATCCGAGTTGGCCATAACTGCACCCTGAGCAAAATTGGATACCATCTCTATAGCTTCATCAAAACTGGTGTAATTGTAAACGCGCAAGAATGGCAACACATAACCCAGGTTTACTGGTGTTTGCGCTAGCTGCCGGCATGCGTCCTGGCCCGCTGGACTGACGATTGTCTCGACAGCGGGTTGCTGGTGGCCGAATACTTGACAGGTGGAGCAACGGTGCGCAAACCGGGAATTGGGCTGGAGGCATTTCCCGCGATTAAAAACCTTGCACGGTTATTGTTGACCGCCGGCAATATTTGAGAAATTGGCGTGCCTGGCTAGGTTGGCGCAACAAGACAGTATATCGAATGCAAAACCAAAAAGGAAGATGCCCACTGCTCAAATGATGTTACGCAATTATCACAGTTTATTCCCGTCCGAAGCTGATGTCGGGGAACAGCAATATTGTCACAGTTAGTGACGCCAACAGCAATTATATTCAGCAAAATTGTCACGGTTTGTGACGCAAACAGCAATTATTCAGCAACATTGTCACAGTTGGTTACGCAAACAGCAATTATATTTAGCAATATTGTCACAGTTGGTGACGAACGTGCAAATAGAGTGAACACTAGTGGTAATAATTGGTTGAGGGGTTGATTCCTCAGTATTAATAGCCACACTAGACTTACCCGACTCCAAAGTCGTGGACGAGTCACCTCCGGACCGACCGATGGTGGATGGTGCAACAATTGGGCCTCCGTCGCTGCTGACAGGGCCTGCCGTATCCAACAGGTATGCAATACCCGCTGCCGTCGGTGCATTCCATGGCTCGACTGAACTCGCATCGCGTCGACTGGCCACAGCATCCTGCCGAGAGTACGAACGATCGAGGCCGTCCTTGCGGCCGCTTGGCTCCATCCACCGGCCCGGAGGCAACCCGTCGCTTCGACCTGGTACGGGGCACATTTACGCCAATAATTGGCGAACTTATTGGCAAGACAATTCTTTTTTTTTTGCAAGACGAAATTTCTACAGCTAAACAGATTGGCTGCTCAAGCGAAAGTGAGACTGGCTGAGTGCTCGAATTGAGGTTATAGTATCAAGCCAAGACTGAACTAGTTCATATCCATAAATCAATCCGACCACAAGGGGAGTGACCTGAATTGACCAAACTCTAGTTCCGTCAAAGCCTTGCAAACTGTCCAGCGGGGATAAATCATTTGAATCTTTAATTGCCTCAAACGTATAAGAATGGAATGTTAAAGCATTTAAGGGCAAGGATGATACTTTGTAAAGATATTAGTTGAGTTTGTGACATGATAACATGTTGTATTTTGGCATATTTTGGCATATTTTAAGCCCCCCAAAAGTGTTTGCGGCCCCCAAACTGGCTAAAAATGCCCAAAACACAAAATAGCCTGTTACCATGGCAACGGGCAATAGAACACAAATATTTCAATTTGTGTTACTTGCTTACCAAGTTCTTTCATAATTAACAAATAGAAAAAAAAGGCCGAGGACACTTATATGAAATATTTACGTGGACCCAATCCTAAGTGCTTATAAGTGCGTTTACACCCGGGGTTTGGGTCAAACAGAATGTGACTTGTTCAAACTATTATTTCAACTCGCATTGGAGCAGTGACGTAAAATTAAACTACGTTTGTTGCCAATGATGCGTAGTCATGCATTCAAAAAATACAATGTTGACAATAATAGGCCACCATTCATTAAAGGAAACATGTAATAAGGATTATGTGTGTGGTTGTATTTTTTGTCTGTAATAAATGAGGGAAAATAATTGTTGCGAGGGGTATGACGAGAATTGAGGCAGAGACTCACCGCGCTGCTACCCGGCCTATCGTATACTGACTGCGCGCATTGCAACAAGTGTCCGTCTTTACCTGGTTTTCCATTCTTAATCAGGGTACAAATACAACAGTTTTCGGTCATGCCGACTAGGTGTGTGGCTGCTAGGTGTATAACTACTAAGGATGGAGCAAGCCTATATTTGTTTCCGGCTGATCCTAAATATCAGAGGATTTGGACAGCCAAAGTAAAGCTTACAAAGCGAAGTGGTCCGGGCCTAGTGATTTTCGGCCCTCTGCAGCGAACATTTTGAGCGGTCGTGCTTCGACCCATAGAGCGCCTTAAGGGACCCCATCTTTATTCTCGCTCGGGTCCGTGTCTGAATGAGAAATACTGTGATTCGAAACGGACGAATCAGTACTGTTTTTGTCCGATTCACCAAAAAACGAGGAAGAACTTTCACGATCGTCCATGTGAAATTCGATTACCGTGGGTACGTACACACAAAACAATGTGCGACCGTGGCCACGTGAATCCGTTTGGTATCTAGACGTCGCTTACAGACTATCGAGATTTTGTCAGGGTTCTGTCTCGGTTTACGTCACTCATTTCGAGTGGCTGCGAAATTTAAAAAGGGGGGTCAATTTTTGGACTGCAAATTACCACACTAAACGTACACTAGAACCAGTTTTAATACACTTACATCTATTAATTTAAAACAAAAACTGCGTAATGAAAATGTTACACTGCACGTTTCTTTTAAAACAAAATCTCCTTTACAACTCTCAAAGCCAGAAATTCCACAAATTTACAACTTAGTATTCCACATTGCCAATTTGTTTTATTAATTCTAATATGTAGACAAATATAGTGTCATCTCTATCTACATGTTTTATGACTATTGAAATAATAAGCAATACATAAATATTATATTTTGTGAATGTCTAAGAGTATCATTATTTTTATTTGTGTATATAATGTTATATAATTTTTGACGAACCTCTTCCTTTTGTAAAGGCCAGTTCATACTCTGCACAGAAGCAAATGCAAACGTGGATTTGTGACATCACGAAAAGTATTCGTAAAAGTTGAACATAATTCGGGCAAATTTTGCAGCGAATGAATTGCATAACCTTCAATATAGACCTTATTCACGAGTCGGCCATATTGAATTGAAAGTGAGGCAATGTTTTCCTTTTTGCAACTTGGGGATATAAATGACCTAAAGTTTAATTACAAATTAACAGTCTTCTCAGATGAATAATTTGATATTGTTGATTAAACATCAACCTTAATGTTTTATGCCACATTTAAACAAATATATTGAAAGTGAGGCTAGAGTGCAAAAATAGTCTTGAACTTCTATCAAAATTAAAAGAACGTTGCTTCTGTAATTTGGACTGTGCTAAATAGTCAATTTAATCATATTAAATACCACAACTATTAATTTGTGTGCATACATTTAAGATGAACTGATACAGACATGCAGATAAAAATATTAAAGATAAATATGATTTGTTTACACGGTACAAGTATTTGCATTTTATGTATTTAGATAAACAATGATAATAATGAACTACTGAGTAAGACAATAACATTTTAAACTAAAATGGTTTTCAAGTAACCTTTACTCATAAATGATCTAGACCGACGCTCATAATCAAAATAAACAATTTATACGTCTTGTACGAAAATTTACGTTTTTTGAAAATTAATACATAAATATGTTTATTTTCTCACAAGCTATAAGCACACAACGAAACCATGTTTAAGGGCAATTTTTTACCGCACCAAATAGTATATTTTAGTTTTAGTCATATCATATTCAGTGCCACAATTCGGTAAGTCTCGGCAAATAAGCGTCTAATATTTAATCACCGCAACGTTCGGTTTCGCGCGAATGTTAGTGCTATATTGTTCAATTTCGTTTTCTGATTACTCCAAAATAAATACTCTTGCTTCATGCAATTTCAACAAAATAACCATCAAAATTATTATCCGCACGAACAGCATTTAAATTCGAAGGGAGAATTTGTGATATCCTGAAACTGAGTGCTTGCCTATTACTTTTAAAATGAGGTCTACAAGTCCATTACAAAACTATCCAGAAATAGATCGACTCTGCGCGTTAAAGGGCGGAGCCAGAGGGCAAGGTCAGATTTGATGTGGATCAGGGTCCCATGAGCCTGACACTTCCGGGTCAGAATGACTCTTCGTTGGATCCTTTTTAGGGGTTATTTTAACCCGGAAAAGTATCATTCTAACCGGGAAAAGTGTCACGCTCATAATGAACCCTGATCCTGATCAAATCTGACCCGGGACCTTTACAAGTGTATTTCAAATGTGTTCTTTGTTTGGTTTTTCAGCCACGATGAACGCACAGGATGTTTACCCTTGTTAACTGTGTCCAGGCAATACAAAATATTGCCCTGTGGCTCCGCACTAACGCATAGAGTCTACAGCGGTTAATCTGGATAGTTTGGTAGTGATTGTTAAAACCTCATTTTAATGCATTGTGCAATTAGTAATCAGTTTCAGAATATCATCTATTCAGCCAAAATAAGTAGGGCGACATCCAAGCAACTCCAATTGGAGACGAACTCGGTTATACCATTCAGTAGGCTCAATGCGAACTACAGTCGCCACCACGCTCTCATCAAACATGTTAGTGACAGAGTTGGTGACATCGGTGTTACCATTGAACTCCTGCAACAAAAGCAAAAATGATACGTGTTATTATTATTTATAAGCGGGACAATACTGGAAGAGGGGAGGTAATTCCTCGAAATTATAGGTTTACCGGCTATTTTAAAACATTTTGAATTCAAATTGACCAACTATCACATTCAATTTCGTCCCAGAAAAAAATTCCAGACGCTTTAACCAAACCAATGCATTCATTTATCATTTAATTTCAACGTTTGGTCACCATTTGTAAACACCTTGTCAAACATATTCGTCATTACAAATCAAAATCGTCTAAGCAACATCTTGGACGAAGTTGATCTGTAATGACAAATATTGTTTAAAAGGAGTAACTTTGAAATTCAATGGTAAATGACTAAATTGATTTTGTGAATTAAAAGCGTGTGAAATTGTTTCTTGGACGAAATGGAATGTGAATACAATTTGAATAAAATAAATTCCAAAGTAAAATGTTAAATGTTGGTCACTCTATTTAATCATTGCCTCGGGAAATATCAGCATTCAGAGATCGATTTTGTCTGAAATCAACTTAATGTTAACTGAATTAGTCTGATGTGTGCTTGACTCAATCAGACACTAGACTAATTTAGTTAGCATAACGTTTGAAATTGATTGATATAAGACGAATTGTGTTGGTGGACTCCCAAATGGTCCAAGGGTGCTACTCGCGGAATTCTGTAGTTTTTGACTTCCGACTAGCGCCCTCAAACAAAGATATTGACAATTTGGGAGACCGCAAACATAGCGCAAAATAGCTTGGTAGAGCGCAAGTTCGGTATTCCGGAGGTCGCAGGTTCGAGTCTCACCTTGCCAATTTCTTTTGTTCACTTTGACATGTTAAGTAAACATTCTTGGTAGTTTTTCCCCATTGGTCAAACTTGATAAAGGTGGAAACTGTTATAAGGTACACCGGTGCCCTAATTTTCTTTAAAAAAATATAAGGGAAAATTTTGCGGGTCGAGGCGGCAAAATACAAAGAACATTACCTTGACGTTTCCGTTTGCATCGGTCACGTGTTCAAGTGAAGATGCGGCATATGTCTGATAGGCCACCTTGTACTTCTTTACGTATCCAGGGTGGACCCAGCCTTTAGTTATGACACCAGACACCACTGTACTTTCTATCAGGTTCACCTGGATCCAGGAATCGTCGTCACTGCGCACCAAGAGTGAAGGATAATTATTGTAAGTATCTGTATGTGTTTTTTACTTTCTTTGTTGTAGCATTGGTATTGTGCTACATTTTCTTTCATCCATTCTGCTTCATCCTGTTTGCTTTTTACATGTACAAGTATGCCTGAGTTTTATGGGTTTTTATATGTATTAACTATTGCTTTTTAGTTTTAGTCTTTGTTTTAATTAAACTTATATTTTATCCTTTACTTCTCTTGTAATATACTAAATATTTTATTTCACACGTTGAGTTCATTGCTAACTTTAAACATCTAGGCTGTTTACCTTGATTTGTGTTCAATAAATATTTAATATATTTTATTATATTTTTTTTTTTTTTATACTTTTAAATTTATTTTTTATCATTTGCATACCTTTTGTTTCAAACATCTTTTAAATATAATATATTTTTTCTATTTTTATTTGTCTTTTGCCTAAATTTGGTTTATGTTTATATCTCAGTATGTATCATTTTAGTATTACTGTTTATTTGTTTAATTGTGCAGGGCCCTCACTAAAAGCAGTTGCCAATAACTGATGAGGCATACCCTGTTGAAATAAAACAGCTAATAATACGAACAATGACGTGAGCACGCTTCGCAAACAAACCCACGTTGATCAGGAGAGAAATTGGCAAACAATTAGAACGATTAAACTATTGAAGCCTCTTCAAGACTTTTGATCTTTCAAGTTTCAATACACTCGATATTATTATTACCGATATTTAGGGTTTTTTTAGATTTACAATCAGTGCTAGTTTGCCTTTCTTCCGTGAAAAAGAAAATAATTTCATTTGCTATTTTTTCTCGGACGAAATTTAATGTGCCAGAGTTGGAGAATTTGAATGAAAAATGTGACCTGCTCCCACAAAACCAGACATAAGTGTTTTTGTTGAAAAGTGAGATATTGTTATTTTTGATTCCCATAGAATCGCATGTACAGGCAGTCTTAAAATCATCATAAAATTTGAAGTATGTATGGTATAATAAAGATGGTTTTGGTACTAAATGAAAGCTGAAGATGTGTACTAAAAATGAAATATTAATATCTCACTTTAAAAAAAACCACTTGTGTCTAGTTTTGTGGAAGCGGGCCACAAATATGTGTATATAGTTGAGATAACCTATACTACAGCAATAAAGTGGTACTAAAATAGGGTAGTCTGAAAAGTAAAACAGAAATGTGGGTGTATGCGTTTGTCTTGCTTATGGAGTACGATGTTCGAAAATCTCGGCATTTTGTGCGTACATCATTAGCTTCTCCAATAGTGATGGGTCTTAATAAGCGATGGTTATCTATAGTTCCATTTGATACCTACTTCAATGGTTTCCATACACTGCTAAGGTTGAGTCGTCCCTTCCGGGCAGGAAAACAGTACTTCACACTACTGGACGCACTGGTCTGATCATCGGTGATTGTCTTACTCTCCATTCCAAGAGGCTCTGGGTTCGGACAAACAGCTGCCAAAAGAGAAAATAAAACCATATTGGTGTATAAATGTAACCCCCCCCCCCCCCCCCACCCCCCCCCCCCCCCCCCCTCCCCCACCCCACCCCAAAGGACGAAAAAATGGGCTCCTAAATTATTATATTATCAAATTGCCATAGGCATATGAAGCATTTAGGGAGATGTCATGAACTCCCCCACGCTCAAAGCTAGATCAGGGCCCAATTTCTTGGCTCTGCTTACCGTTAGCGAAAAATCCCTGCTTATTATAGCCGAAAATTCGGTGCTTACGGTAAACGTATTTCATGCGTTAGCAAGGAATTTTGGTCTTTGGTCATGCGTACAACCCGTAACTAAGAATGTTTGCGCGTACAGGATGAGCACATATTTTTTCTGCTAGCGCGGTTAGCGGTAAATGGTGACCGTAAACGCGGAATTATGTGGTTAACAGAGCCATGAAATTGGGCCTTGCGCATGCAACGAAAAGCGTGAGTATCATGGCAACATGTACTCGGGCCTGAAACGTAGTCATAATGCTGTAGTTTATCCAACAAAATAATAGTAGTTTTTTTAATTAAATTGTATTTAATTAAATTGTCGCCGGGCTCGCCGTGGTCGCCGGGCTCGCCGTGGTCGCCGGGCTCGCCGTGGTCGCCGGGCTCGCCGTGGTCGCCGGGCTCGCCGTGGTCGCCGGGCTCGCCGTGGTCGCCGGGCTCGCCGTGGTCGCCGGGCTCGCCGTGGTCGCCGGGCTCGCCGTGGTCGCCGGGCTCGCCGTGGTCGCCGGGCTCGCCGTGGTCGCCGGGCTCGCCGTGGTCGCCGGGCTCGCCGTGGTCGCCGGGCTCGCCGTGGTCGCCGGGCTCGCCGTGGTCGCCGGGCTCGCCGTGGTCGCCGGGCTCGCCGTGGTCGCCGGGCTCGCCGTGGTCGCCGGGCTCGCCGTGGTCGCCGGTCTCGCCGTGGTCGCCGGGCTCGCCGTGGTCGCCGGGCTCGCCGTGGTCGCCGGGCTCGCCGTGGTCGCCGGGCTCGCCGTGGTCGCCGGGCTCGCCGTGGTCGCCGGGCTCGCCGTGGTCGCCGGGCTCGCCGTGGTCGCCGGGCTCGCCGTGGTCGCCGGGCTCGCCGTGGTCGCCGGGCTCGCCGTGGTCGCCGGGCTCGCCGTGGTCGCCGGGCTCGCCGTGGTCGCCGGGCTCGCCGTGGTCGCCGGGCTCGCCGTGGTCGCCGGGCTCGCCGTGGTCGCCGGGCTCGCCGTGGTCGCCGGGCTCGCCGTGGTCGCCGGGCTCGCCGTGGTCGCCGGGCTCGCCGTGGTCGCCGGGCTCGCCGTGGTCGCCGGGCTCGCCGTGGTCGCCGGGCTCGCCGTGGTCGCCGGGCTCGCCGTGGTCGCCGGGCTCGCCGTGGTCGCCGGGCTCGCCGTGGTCGCCGGGCTCGCCGGGCTCGCCGTGGTCGCCGGGATCGCCGGGATCGCCGGGATCGCCGGGATCGCCGGGATTGCCGGGATCGCCGGGGTCGCCTGTGTACAGTTGAAGTAAGCTCGAATTTCGTCAGAGTTCTCGCTGAGGAGAAGCTCGTCCAGGTAGTGGGGCGCCTTTTGCTGGTATGACGAAGCAGGGATGCGCATCCCGCCAAGACGCACAGCGGTGCATTGGCACGGATCTTTGTACGGTAGGAACCAACGGGGTGGGGTACCAGACTGTGGGTTGTACTCCGATCCAATGAAGCAGATTTGATGACATGATGTCAGCACTTACGTAAAAATTCAAAGAAATATATTTACAAATTATATTAACAATTATGCCACCGGTATCAAATGACCGAGAAGAGTAATTCTCATAACGAGTTGAAAATGTGTAAGAGCATTGCAGCGTGAGTGATGGCAGCGTTTTGGGTGTTGTCGTTTTTTGTCTTCAAAATGGCCGCCAATATGTTTGTTACCGGATCAATTATGTGGTAACGAGCATTATTGGCGGTCATTATAACACTCAAAAAGCTGCCACTGCTGCAATGCTATCACATATTTTCCAGCGAGGGGTTCATTCCTTGCTCAAAAAAATACCATGATCATCACTATTAAGCATGTGCAATATATACCAAAGAGTCCGTGTGTCATAGAGTCAGAAAATCATGCAAAAACCGGCTCATGCGCCTTGACTAATGACCCGAGGTAATGTTGGTAGCCTATATGGTATTAGTTAAATAGTCAAAACAAAAAATAATATAATATATAAAACAATATACACAATTATGAAAAGAGGTCCAGTACATTTAAAACGCACACAGCGTTAAATCCCTAAAACAAATGCATTGACTCAATCACTATAATTTAAAAGCGGGATTTGGTGCGTGATGAAAAGTCGAATCTACCTGCCAATGCCGATATCCGCAGCACAACCCAAACTACTACTCCGTCTATTCTCTTCGATGCAACGATCGAAAATATGTGACCCGCTCTGCAAAAATGAGTCTGATGTCGGAAAATACATTTTTACGTAAAGAGCCATTTATTGTCTCGGAGGTGATTTTTCTTTCAACAAATAATATTTTTGTTTTAAGGCATTTTGGTTTTCCGACACCTATATATTCAGATCTGATCGATTGAATAGATTGTTTTGATCCCTAAATTTAATTTAATACAGGTTTTGTCATTCTCTTTTCATAGCATCTGATGAAGCACTACAATTGTAAATCTTCAAAAGACATTTTGAATATGACTGAGAAAAAGCAAATTTCCCAAAATGTTAAAAAAAACCGATGCATTACACTACAGAGTTGTGCCATATATCAAATGAAAGCTTATTTTCTGCTTTTTCTGACTAACTGTAAAATTGATACTACGTCTACTCGCCTCTGGAGAGCTACATACAGCGGATCACCGACTATTTAGGCTAGGTAGGGGCTAGGCGCGGCGCTGGGAAATGCTGATGAGCTTCATGCTCTGATTGGATAGTTAATTGTTTGATAGTCCACCCGTGCCGGTTTTTGGATCCTTGTGTAAAAAACACATAGTTGCGTGGTGGTAGCGTCGGAAACGTTTCCACGCATTTTTAGCTCACGAAGCCAGGGGGACAGTGGCCAGGAAATGCTTTGGACTGAACCACGGGGCATCTAGAATCTAAATTTTTCCGGCGTCCGGTGCCGCCACTGAATTTAGGGCACATTATTTTATACTTTTTAATAGTAAAATCACCTAGAGCGATTACATAAAACAAAGTATACCTACAAAACAAATTAAAACAAGTTCATTAAGTTAAAGTTGGAAGTTAATTTCAGTGACACTTGGAGGAGAAATTCAATCGGCCACGTATAACCGCAACACACACAAATGTCACATTTTGGGACCCATCGTATTTAAGGACTGACCCGAATTTCATTGATGTTAGTGCACGTTCTTTATTATAATATTTGGAATGGTATGAACAGGTTTCCATTTATTATTCCAATGAAGTCGATTGGGAACCAGCGCGTAGCTTCAACATAATTATTATTTCTAGGAATACATACAAAGGAACCGAGCTATACCTGTTTTTGCCTCCAGTTTGCAAATTTGTTTGTTGTTTTGGTGTGTGTTGTTTGCAATGAATGGACAAATTTCGCTGCTCCAGAATTATTTGATTCACTGAAGCGCGCAGTGCCGAGAATGAATGATTTAAGAGCTTCTTCGTGTTCGTTACTCGTAAACCTACGCTTAACCCTCAATCGTAGCATTTAATAAAGGGAACGTATATACTGTTTGCAACTATCCAAA
This sequence comes from Crossaster papposus, assembly GCA_037893245.1. Classification (NCBI taxonomy): domain Eukaryota; kingdom Metazoa; phylum Echinodermata; class Asteroidea; order Velatida; family Solasteridae; genus Crossaster; species Crossaster papposus. The sequence continues at coordinate 916,933 of JBAIAA010000124.1, read as the reverse complement.
AGTAAGCAACCAAATTATTGTTTATGAGCTTACATGATGTCAAGAATTAAAAACTCCCTGTGAAATTATCCCTTCTGATATGCTGTAATTTTGAAGAAATAATCAAAAGAAGTCCAACGAGACTTTTTTTGTGGAAAATTCAATAAGTAGTTTGTTACAAATCGAAATCTTATAAATGTTCTTTTCTTGGAATAATTTATATACAGCATTTGCAGAGCTACAACTTCGTCAGGTCAAATAGATTTTGAGAACTGTTGCTGCTTCCAGCAATAAACATTCACAACTGACAAATGCTACAACTTTAAGTTTAAGGGGAGGGGGAGAAGGAGGGGGGTGGGGTAAATGTCGATGAAAAGGCCACACATACAAGTCTACCATTACGATTTATAATTCAGTATTCAATAGGGATAATTCACAAAAGAGCAACCATTACTGCCATCTGTCTCGTCGTTCGGACAAAATTGCCAAATTAATCGTAAGCATGAAAATAAATGAATTGATAATTTTCATTCTTCTATTACATTTTCGATGTTTTCTTTCACATAAGCGCAGCATTCAACGCTGGTCATAATTATGTGTCTGCGTATAGTAGATACACAAAGGCGAATTCAGAACAAAATTAGGTCAAAATCAAGATTTGCGGTTCATATTTTAAAATGTGAAAGACAGTGGTTGGTACGGGAGGGGGCGCTAGGTAGCGCTAGGCAGGGGTAGAGGGGAAAAACATGGCTAGCTTGATTTAACCTTTGGCCCAATTTGTTAACAAAACACCAGTAGTACATTTAGGTGGATTGGTGCACGATAAAAGCATGGAATTTGACTCGGAGTATATAAGAAAGATATGTGGCTATAGTGCAATCGCAGATATGACCTTTGGAAATATAGGTAGAATTCTATGCAATGGCAGCCATTTGTATTCGGTTTGCACAGTTTGGGGCCTAGTATGTTCAGTTAATTACCAGGCGCATTTTAGAAAACTTTCAGTGTATAGCGCCCTTGTTAGACAATCTCATGAAAGGCAACTCTTGTAAGCACAATAAATGAAACTCCCAAAATATAATTGTTCTGGTAATTAGAACAATACAGATTTAATGAAAATACATGTAGCTTGTTTTGTTCAGGGGTGGTTCATATTTCTTAACTCACTACATGTCCTTTTTTTTTGGCAAAAGGAATGTTCGAGTAATTGCTCAAACGTGAAGACTATCCCCCCCCCCCCCCCCCCCCCCGCAAAGGTTGAGTCGCCGGTGTGCGCAAAGTCTTTTCAAAATTGTAATGGGGGACCTGGACCACAATCTAAAAACTCATACTTTGGCCGCCAATATGATTGTTACTGGGTTAATTACATACATGTGGTAACAAGCATTATTGGCGGCCATTTTAAACAAAACAACATCGATATAACACTGCCACTCTTGCATTGCCATCGCATAATTTTCAACGATGGGCGCATACCTAATTCTCAAAAATCAACATGAGCATTATTCTCCTATTTTAATCCCGCCCCCTCCCCCTCTCCCCCGGCTGATGGCCTATCAGGGGCACGCCGTATGACGCAAATCATTCGACTTTGCCGTGCAACACTATAAGAAAATAATGTGTAATTTTACCCTAAAAACGCTGACAACACAGTTGCCAATACATTCTGTTATTTCATTTAACTGATGTGTAAAATGTAATCACATATTTTTTTGTAATTATAACAATTTAAAGAAAAAGTCGAATCGTTAATAACAAACCAATTTATTTGGGCAAAAATACAGAGAAACCGTAAAATGCTAGGTACATGTATATATGGGTACATGTAGTTCCATTTATTAGGGGGCCAAGTGTTTTTAAAAGGGTCTTCAAGTTGCTTGTATGCTTGTGCTCTAAGCCATAGATATTTATTATTCATATTAACATTGTTATTAGGCATATATATTAGGGTATTCCACCATTCACACACAGCACAGAAGAAAAAAATCAGATGATTTGGTGGTAATCCCCGATTTTATTCGTCGTGTCCCCCACATTTTAAGGTTTTTTGTGACATAAAATTTGTCCCTGTCATTTTAGTCATGTACAATTTTAGTTAACTGTTAGATTTTAATGATTCTACCATCAAACACAACATCAACAACGAACATCAGTTCTTGTAAGTTTTCATTTCCCTGTTGTCAATCGTATTTGTTCAGTTTGTGTTGGAGAAAAAAACAACCCAAAACGTTAATTTTCGTGTCCCCTTGTTTACGCTGAGAATTGTATTTTGTAAGGCGTGTAAAATAAAGACAAATCTGGCAATCGTAAATGTTCCTTCATTTACGTTGATTTGCAATTGACGTTGCAGGTTGGCTTTCATCAAGGAATCGAAGGTAAGCTCGAAAATTGGATAACAATTTCATCGTATTTTGTAGATATTGATAGTCTAGAACTGTTAAAAAATAGCAAAATATACTACGAACCTATAGCTGTACTCATCAGCCAATTAAATAGGTGTTTTGCGATGCAATTTGTTTAGCTGACTAATCGTGTTATGATCTGTACGTTGACACGGTAGAGGCAGAGGGATACGGAATAGTTTTTGTTTATAACAATTGAAGTGATTTGTGACCAGTAATTGACAATAATAGTCGTGGTATTGTGACAGTTTAGCGCGTGTATCCACTCCACGTAAACATATTAGCAGGGACACTAAAGCTTTCGTACTAAGACAACTCGACCGTTGTGTACATTGTACGTATATTTTTGTACATGTACATTTAAGCGCGTGTTTCATTGCAGGCACGTTGCATTCATGACCGGTCGACAATACCGTTCTCGGGCACGATACGTGCCGCGGCGCACCGTGCACGAGTTGTCTAGCGGTCGAATTGTCCCAACGTTAGCGTTGTAGAGTATTGACATTGTGGGATATTCCATTATAACAAAGGGGTAATCTTGGCGGGTTGTTGCTTTCACAACTTTCTGTTCGCGTTGATAAATGTTTGTTTCTGGTTATTGTTATAATTTTACAATTATTGGAGGGTTTAATATATGTTTGTAAGCTAAAGACATTTGTTTGCCAAAGATTATTTGATGTTGCTGTTCAGTTTTATATTGTTCACCCCTAAAGCACATCAATAATGGAAACCAACCTAGAGTGGAAAACATTTGTTTGTTTTTAACTCTTAGTTATAATCTTTTTAGATACTTTTGGACGAGTTATTTGTCACTGTTTATGTAATTTTGTCTTCTCTTTTTTTCCATAACGACTTATTAAAAAAAGATGCAAAGATTGTGTTGGCTTGCTGGTTGCTGCAGCAAAAACAAATTGTGATGCTTGGTTTACAAATTTGTCAAACCCAGTGGGGTCTCTCTAATTAATTATTGTGTTCAGGTATTATATGCCTGCCTTTATATATTTTCAGCAGTTTTGGTATAATTTCAATTATTAATTATAAACAAGATTATGGCAATATTGTTTTTAACACCTTGTGTACATTTTTACATCTACACGGAATAAGTTTGATAGTGTGCAGTATGGTGCTATGAGATATTTTGTACTGATTAATTGCTTAAATATGTATATATTATTTTTAGATTTATTCCATCCAGCATTTAAGACGCTACACCCATCTGTACCGCACTCATCTGTACCGCACTCATCTGTACCGCACTCATATGTACCGCACTCATCTGTACTTCGTTTAAAGAAAAGAGGGAAATATGTCATCACCATCTAATGAAAAGAAGGAAAAGATGCCACCGCCTTATCAACTACGTATTCGATTCAGATGTGAACACAGTGATCTTGAAGATGCCTCCACAGGCTCTGTTCCTACCCAGTCAACTTCAAGGCAGACAAAGAAGCGCAAATCAAAGACTAACATTTGGAAAGACGGAATTGCAAAAACAAATTCAGAACAGTTGAGAAAACAATTCGCTTAACACTTGTTTTATTGGGAAATGAGCAAAATCCTTCTTTTAAACCTTTTTGAAGGTTATAGTATTGTTATAAGGTATATGATTGCGGTATTTATGTTGCAATCAGTCATGCTAATAGTTTAAATGTCCTTATCTTATTTGAAATTAATAATGTCCAAGTCTAAGACACCCTTCTTAGTCTTAGTTCCACATAGAAGGGAACACCAATATGTTGGTGTCCCCTTTACACGAGGAACCTGTGTCCATGTTTCTTGCTTGTTATACAGTAAGTAATGACATTTATTGTGTTGCCAAAGTAAAAGAAATGTTTGCAACATGTTATGCAACAAATGATATTTACCTTAGCTCGACTAACGCGACTACTCAAAATCACATTTCTAGAGCACTAAAGAAGTCCAAATGTGTAGTAACGTGTAGTAACCAGTAGTAATGTAGTAACGTGTAGTAACTAGTAGTAATTGTGCTCATCTTATTCCAAATAGATAATTTATAGTCTAAAACACACCCCTTTACTTTGGGTTTCCCGTGTAAAGGGACACCAATATTTTTGCTGTCCCATTTAGTTTGTTTACACGGTTATGAGCATAAACCTTATTATGTACTCATTTGATGTTATTAACAAATACTTTTATACTACATATGCCACAAGTTATAATAAGATTGTTCTTAAGTATGATTAATTATTGGACCTGAAAACTTGTTCTTATCTAGAATAGTCAGAAATTACCTTTTCTGGCCGAAATTGTAAAAATGTAACATGCCTCCATTACAATTTTCCTCAAACTAACCATAACCAAATGTTGGTACATGTCAAAAGTGATTAAAATTGAGTATTACAACACTATCAATTCCAACTGATTTCTATAATTTGTAACATAAATTCCACAATGACTTTTAAAAATTGGTGTCCCCGTTTACACGGTGAACCTAACTGGCGCATGTCTAGTTTATCGGCTCCTGTGTGGGAAAATGCCCTTTGACTTGAAAGTGTTTACACATTTCTGAACATTTATAAGTTTTATAGGTTTTCCCGGCCAATTTGAACCAAAATACATTCAAGTTAATACCCGGTTCATTCAATTTCGCTTAAAAATAAATGCTTAGGTACATCAGCATTCAACAGTTAAAAAGAGTCATTCAATTTCAAAACTTGAGCATTCATTAGACAAATAAAATCATTCAATTTGAAATGGTTACTTAGTTCATTCAATTTCGTCACAGCCATCAGCGACGGGCTGGTCGACTATTCATGTTCATCAACTGGCAAACATTTTAAAAACGTTTGCATTCAAATTCGTTTCTGTGGTATGGGCTTTATGGTTCGTATCTGCCTATATAAATGCAGGATATTACGAGTAAAAATCACTTCTACACTGTTGCCGAGTTATACCTCTCACTAAATATACGAATTTGAAGCAAACATTGCTTCCCGTGGTCATAACAGAAGAGTAAGCAATGTAGATAGAGGAAGGGTGAATGAAGCATTCGAGGGCAACCATGCTGACTACTTGGAATTGGTCTACTGCAAGGTCCATCGTGGCAACATACTTGGGTACCGGTCGTCACGAGAAGTTGCCTACAGGAGGGGCATAAACTAAAGTAGATGAGGAGATGTGAGATGAGCTTGAGCGATTGCTGAACGTCAATTCTCTACTAATTCTCACCCGGATGAAAGATGAGCTGCAACGTTCTCTGCCAGACAAGCCAACCGTGTCTCCCTATAGCCAGATGCCTGGACCGCATGCTCATGACCCTTAAACTTGCAGAGGACGTGTCTGATGCCTGAAACTCGCAACGGGTACTTGATATGCGTGTACAGTACGCGCAGTGGTTTATGCAGTACGGAGTTGTCGGCCACTGCGTGTTCATTGACGAAATTGGAAGAGCACATCGCGGTATCCCAGCGAGACGCGTGGAACACGCACAACGCAGACGCAACTGCAATGTGACATTCGCTGTTTCTGGAGAGATTGGTCTTGTACACCAGCGAATAGCTTTTGAGACCGTTACGAGAGAAAGATTTGAAGAGTTTCTGGCGGACACAGCTCGTGAGTGCAAAAATATGTTCCCCGCAGATGAACCAGTCTGTCTTGTGTACGACAATGCTAGACCCCATGTACGCGCCCAGCTCCCAGCAGGAATCAACCAGGTGATCCAGTTGAAGCGTCTGCCACCCTACTCACCATTGCTGAACATGACTGAAATGGCCAATTCGTCATTCAATGCCGGCGTCAAACGCGAGATTTGGCCCTTCCAGAATAGCAGCTACGAGTAGGGGACATAGAAGCAGCACATTACGCAGGAGTGAATCTTCAACCGTGGAGGGGTGACCTCGTTCAAAAAGGTGGCTCAACAGAATGTGGGACAAATAACTCATGAAAATTGCGTGAGATGGTACAACAACAGCCAAACGTACATGCCGAGATGCCTAACACGTCAGAACATTGAAGGTTAAAGAACACAATGTATGTGCCAGAAAACTTTATTCAGCCGTTCTTTAGACACATTGTAAAGTTTAATTAATGGGGTAACAAAACAAAAGGAACACATCTGCAATTAGGACTAACAGTAAGAATTACATGAAACGCGTAAAACAGATAAGCCACACAACTGCCAGTAGCATTATCGCTAACTTTAAACGCAAGCATGTTAGCCGTACGTACCATACTCATGTTGAATTTGAACGCTCAAATGTTAAAATGCGTTGCCCATAAACGAAAAAGAAAAAATCGCAGTGCGCTTCGATGACTCTGAATTTGATTGCACCTCTCCGGTAAAGGTGGTGGATATTCAACAAAAGAATGGCGATCTTGTAGTCTTGAATGCCTATAAACGAAATGAAATGAAAATAAAGGAATCATGGGTGCACGAAAACGAAATTGAATTCAATAATATCGAAAGAGTAACCCTAGTTTGATTGAATTAGAGAAATCGCGTGAATTTGAAAGCGCAATAATGAAATTGAATGCTCTTTTGCTGAAATTGGCCAGGAAAACCTATATTAAAATAAAAACAAATATTTAAACAAATTCAATCATGTTGAATTTTGAGTATGTCACAGGTTGGCCCCCAAATAAATGGAACTGCAAATGTTACCAAATAAGGCTTTTAAAACTCTCAATGAAGCCCAGGTCGAGCCGCTTGTTGACATTAATTGTGCACAAACTCAGAAAACAGAGGTATACGGGCCTTGAATTTTGTGATTGTATTCCTGTTGCTTGCTTGAAATCAGAGGTGGGCCTTGATTATTGCGATTGTATTCATGTTTGCATATCAGATTACAGAGGTGGGCCCTCGAATATTGACTTTGTTTTCCTGTTTGTATATCAGCAAACAGAGGTGGCGCCTTGATTATTGTGTTTGTATTCCTGTTTTGCATTTCAGATAACAGAGGTGGGGCCTTGATTATTGAGATTGTATTCCTGTTTGCATATCAGAAATCAGAGGTGGCCCCTTGAATATTTGAATTTTGTTTGCATTTCAGAAAACAGTAGTGGGCCCTTGAATATTGAGATTGTATTCCTGTTTGCATATCAGACAACAGAGCTGGGCCCTCGAATAATGAGTTTGTATTCCTGTTTGCATTTCAGAAAACAGAGGCGGGCCCTTGAATATTGAGATTGTATTCCTGTTTGCATATCAGACAACAGAGGTGGGCCCTCGAATATTGAGTTTGTTTTCCTATTTGCATTTCAGAAAACAGAGGTGGGCCCTTGAATATTGATATTGTATTCATGTTTGCATTTCAGAAAACAGTGGTGGGCCCTTGAATATTGAGATTGTATTCCTGTTTGCATATCAGACAACAGAGGTGGGCCCTCGAATATTGAGTTTGTTTTCCTATTTGCATTTCAGAAAACAGAGGTGGGCCCTTGGATATTGAGATCGTATTTCTGTTTGCATATCAGACAACAGAGCCGGCCCTCCAATATTGAGTTTGTATTCCTGTTTGCATTTCAGAAAACAGAGGTGGGCCCTTGAATATTGAGTTTGTATTCCTGTTTGCATTTCAGAAAACAGAGGTGGGCCCTCGAATATTGAGTTTGTATTCCTGTTTGCATATCAGACAACAGAGGTTGGGCCTTGAATATTGAGATTGTATTCCTGTTTGCATATCAGACAACAGAGCTGGGCCCTCGAATATTGAGTTTGTATTCCTGTTTGCATTTCAGAAAACAGAGGTGGGCCCTTGAATATTGAGATTGTATTCCTGTTTGCATATCAGACAACATTCCTGTCTGCATGCTTGAAATCCAAGGTATAGGGCCACGGATATTAATTAAATAGGTTGAATTTGTGTTTGCATGCCCGAAAACAGGGGCAGAGTCGTGAATATTGAGAATCAATTCCTGTTTGCTTGCCGGAAATGAAAGCAACGCCCGTGATTATTGCGATTGAATTCGTTTCTGCATAGTACGCACAAATTGATGAAGGCCACGAATATTTAGATTTATTTTCTGTTTTCACGCCTCAAGACATAAGGGTCGTAGATTTTGAGATTTAATTATATTTCGCATGCCTGAAAATGCAATGAAAGGTCATGAATTTCAGGATCAAATTCGCATTGGTGGGCCCCAAGACCGACGAAGATCCTTCAAAATCGAGCCGGAAATCTTGCTTGCATCGCGCAAGCTTGGCGGCATGGTTATGGACATGAAATTGCTTATTTTGTCAAATCCTTAGACTGAACAAAACATGAATATTGAGATTGAATTCCAGTTTGTGTGCGGAAACTTTGCCTCGGCCGCATTAGGTTATTTTTGCGCCGATTCGCCCCCCCCCCCCCCCCCCCACCCCTTTAAAGACACGTGCAAATAACCACTCAGGTTATTTTATCCCATGCAATTGCAGGTTAAATCGGCACTGGACGTCCACAAGCATAGACGCCTGGAGCTCCTCAAGGCATGCACTGAGACAGGCTGCGGCAGAAACGTGCTTATGTTATGTCATTGCTCAGAAAATATGTAGAGGAATTTGTTGTTTCCATGGTCGCCGATCCTGGCGAAAATTGCGTGTCAACGGATTAGCAACTGTCCACAAGTCCATTGGTTCAGCCGTGCTGCAAAACTGCTTGTTCCCAACGTATAGAGGAATCTAATCAAACAGACGATGGAGCGCGCACGCACATACATCGTGGGGGGCCAGTAACCCTGTATTTCTATATGATATTATTAGCATCACATGGCCTTCCTGAGAATGAAACAACTGTTTTCTTTATATTTGTATCTGTTAGAGTGTGTGAGGATGCCTAATATAACAGCTTTAACGAAAGCCAAGCCTTTTCACTTTCAGGCTTATGCTTCTACATTGAGTATCGCTGTGTCTTATTCCTATCTTCACGTGAAGTTCCCGTTTTTGCTTGCTCGGTTTTTGTGTGTTTTTTTTTCTAAATTGGATTTTGTACCTCAGGCTTGTCAGATGATATCTGCTTCAACTGCAAGATGCACGGGGCATTGGTACCGTGAATGCCCATGCAATCCTACCCCAACAGCTTCATACCGGGTTAAACCTAGACCGCAATCAGCTTTCCCACTCGGCTACACCGGCTTCCATAGCAGAAGCTCCCCATGGCAGACCCGTGGTGTTAAAGATATTTCAACTGACGAGCACAATGTAAGAGGAAAGTTGCGTGCCCATGCAGAATTTTGGCGAGAAATAGGCGCCAACTCGATGGTACTTTCTGTAATCAAAGAAGGCTATCGAATTCCTTTTGTCACCTCCCCCCCCCCCCCCCCCAATGTTCTGTAACAATAACAGGTCGGCAATTAAGGAAGACGTTTTTGCCATTATAATCTATAATAGACTTGCAAAATTCAGGTATAATTATTGAGAGAAACAAGCCTTCCTTTGTTGTTAACCCTTTATCCGTAGCTTATCAGGCTTCAGGTAAACGAAGGCTAATACTAGACCCGAGTAAGATAAACAGTTACATTCCAAATGTTCATTTCAAGCTAGATGACTGGAAGATAGGGCTCCAATTTTTATCACCCAATGCTCGTATGTTTTCCTTTGATTTGAAATCAGGATATCACCACATTGACATTGCTAGTGAATGTCAAATATTTGGGGGGGTTTCATGGATCATCAACAAATTAGAAGGTATTTTGAATTTACCGTTCTACCATTTGGTCTCTCTTCAGCCCCACTGCTTTTCACAAAGATGATAACGCCACTAGTTTCCCATTGGCGCGCAGCTGGTATTCTCATTGCTGTATACTTGGATGATGGGTTTTGTGTTATTCCCTTTACATCTGTTGATAACTTAAGTGTTGCTAAAAATATTTCTCTACATATGATTTCTGTATAGGATAATGCCCGAGGTACGCGCCATTCGTGGGTAATAAAGGCCCGAGGGCGAAGCCCGAGGGCCATTATTACCCACGAATGGCGCGTTACGAGGGTATTAACCGACTTAACCTCCACCTGGGACGTCGCCACCTATTGTTCTACCGCTCCATTATTTTGAACGAATGGAGCGTTTTTGTTCACTTTCAGAAGATTTATTGTTGCGTAACTTTTGTATGCAGCCATTAGGTTTTTAAACTATTATACGTACGGAGTTACGCTCATTATGTTAAGGAGAAATGACGAAAAAGTAGACATTCTTTGATTCGAATGCGCGAGGACGCGCAGCGTCCGAGTCCAATTTGAATCAAAGAATGTCCACCTTTTGAGTCGTTTCTCCGACTTAAACTACGTCCCTTTTACACCCATTGTCAATATTTCAAAGGAACAACAAGTGTCAATTCTTACTAATGCTTTTATGTATGAAATAAATTAAGTCCATTGTTCAGTTGTACAAGCTACTAAGGTATGTGAAAGCTTTGCGCAGTCTGGCCTCTGTGTTGCGTAACCAAACAATGGAACAAAATGTTCAGGTCTTGAAAACGCGCAATGAAGCAAATAAGGGTGTTTTCTTTTAAACGTAGTCATTTGCTGCCACACTTCCCTTTGCGTTGTACGTGTTCAAAATGTCTTCCACTAGTGATGACGATGGCTACATATTTCTGACTCAGAATACGTTTCAAAATAATATTGCCTCGCCCTCGAGCACTATAGATTCAACTGAGGAAGCGACCTATTTGTTAGAATTCGTTGACAGTTCTAACCAGTACCAGTCCAGTCAAAATAAGTTTTGACCTCAAACAAATTGTAACAAAACAAATTTCACCACAATGCATTTCTAAAAGGTCCCTACAATAACATATCAAAAGTCTTTACAAATTCAAGTGGTGGAAATATGACTAATTTGCATAAATCGTTAATCTCTGCCGCGTAATATATTTATTTTCATATTTGGGTTTGTAATATATATTTACAAAATTGAAAAGTTTATTTAGGTGATTCTACTTACATATCTCTACTTCGATAACATTTTCTAAAGCGTATAAGTGACTGAATAATTATGAGAACATGGTAATTATCCCAAATGACAACTTTGTGACCTGATGTGCGTACACTACACTGTCTCCAGATATCATCCAGTAGTCAGTATTGGTGAGCTTCAAATTCACCAAGTTGCTTACTGGCACAGTTATCATAATAAAACCTAATGAAAAATCATATGAACAATGATAACATTGTGATATTTAGCCCAGCAAACCAAAACTGGCGGAAAATGGTTTGTTTATAAACTAGGCGAAAAAGAAGTTAAAGGGTTACCTAACATGGGAGACTTGAACAAGAAATACATTCTAACGTAGATATGATTATTGTAAGCAACAAACATCTTTAATTTGGGGGGTTTCCTTGAACTTGTTCAAATCTCTCACCTTAGGTAACCCTTCACCTACTTTTTAGCCCAATTTATGGACAAACGATTTTCCCAGTTGTTGTTTGCTGGGCTAAATATCACAATGTTATCATTGTTCATAATGATTTTTCATAAGGTTTTAATAGGATAACGGTGCCAGAAAGCAACTTGGTGAATTTGAAGCTCGTCCATACTGACTACTTGATGATATCTGGAAACAAGGTAAATGCGTGCAAATTATAGGCTAAAATTATAGTCATTTTGAACCATTACTCTATTTTCAAAATTATTCAGTCACTTACATGCTTTAGAAAATGTTATTGAAGTAAGGATGTGTAAGAAGAATCACCAAAATAAACTTTTCGAAAAAAATTAATAAAATATATACCCAAATATGGAAATAAACGTATTACACGGCAGGGATTAACGATTTATGCAAATTAGACATATTTCCACCGCTTGGATTTTTAAAGATTTTTAGTATGTAATTCTAGGGACCTTATAGAAGTTCACTGTGGTGAAAAAAACATTGTTACATTTTGTTTGAGGTCAACAATACAATATGTGGTATTTTGACTGGACTATACCCTGTATTTTCGGATATATCCGATGAGGAATTAATTATTGCTACTTGCGAAAGCGTTGAAGCGGCAGAATCAGATGCAAAGAAACTTCATACTGGTACGCTCTCTGATGTGCAAGGCCTTGGCCGGGTTGGACCCCCTAAAACGGATCAAGACATGATGGACAGAAGTAAAAAAAGGTAACAATAATTGTCTTTTCAAAGTTTTGCTATAGCTCTCAGACTGATGTTGATTTTTGTTTAGGTCTCGGCATATTCGCGTCAGTAATCAATAAAAATATATCCAAGGTTAAAACTATCTTTACCAAGATCGACTTAAATTCGTCACCGTCACCACGAAGTAACACTACGCACAACCCACTTCTGGCGGGAGAAGTAACGCAAAGCCCATAGCTAATACACACAGATAGCGTAACTTCGTGAAAACTCGAACACAGCGTACCTGATTTGTGAGTTTTCAGGAAGTGACGCTATCCGTGTGTATATGGGCTTTGCGTTATTTTGTGAAAACGCCAGAAGTGGGTCGCGCGTATCACGTGACATTGGTGTGACTGAAGAATTATCACACATCAAAGAAGAACTTAGAAAGTAGTGTTAGAAATAAAATTTTTATCAAGTTTACTCCTATTTTTGTCTTTTTAAAGGTTTTCAGAAGCTACTGGGAAAAATGTGCGTGGGCCGCCCGACTTTTCGATGCATGGAAAGCGGAGAGAAACCAAACAGCGGTAATGGACCCGGAATTGAACATCAGTCCGATTCGAGTGGAACTAGTGGAGATGACCAAAGACGAATTGTGTTACTCTTTGTGCCGCTTCATTGTGGAGGCTAAAAAGGAAAATGGACAGGATTACCCAGCCGAAACTGTGTATGAACTTATCATTTCGTTACAGTTGTACTTGGAAACAAAGGGAAGAAGCATGAAGCTCCTTAACGAGGAGATCTTCAAGCCACTCAAGAACACTTTGGACACCCGCAAGATCGAGCTGTCGTCTGCTGGTAAGACGGCGCCACGAAAACAGGCACAAGTGATTTCTGAGGACGAGGAGGTCGAGCTGTGGAGTAGAGGAATACTTGGCACCGACACACCTGAAAAACTGGGAGACACCATGTTGTACATGATTGGCCTGCAGTTTGCACTCCGAGCAGGAAAGGAGCACCGCTCACTTCGCTTTGTTAACTCACAACTGTCTCTCCACACCGACAGTGATGGCAACAGGTTGCTGAGATACACAGAAGATTCGTCGTGTGCCAAGGAAAAGGACGTTACAGCCCAGGCACGCCACAAATCACTTTTTGAGATAATCGAGTTTAAAGGTTTTGTGCTGCCATTTCTAAATTAAACCCTACATCAGGCTGAAATTTCGACTTGTAAATCTTGTGAATAGTTCGAATATAACCGTGTATTTTTTATATAAAACTGGTACTTAATTTTATTTCAAAATATCACTTAATTATGAGGTTATTTACATATTTATGCTAACGACCTTATACCGGGAACTATTATCGCTACAAGTGTGTTACTTCAAGTGTAGCAAGTTTTGTTCCATTGGTATTACACGCTAACGTCCTTATGCCGGGTAACAATCCTTACGACCTTTTACCGGGAACAAACCTTGCTGCAAGCGTGTTAACGTCCACTGATATGTGGATAGGTGAACGCACTTGTAGCAAGTTTTGTTCCATTGATATTATACGCTAACGTCCTTATGCCGGGTACACAAAATTGCAAAACGCCTTCCGTCCTTTTTATTTAATTAATTACGTCATATTGACGTAATCCCTGGGGACGAAATGTATTCCAAATGAAAGATGTTTTGATTCTCTATCGGTTACCCGAAAAATACGAATTTGACCTTTTGACCCATTTTTAGCCCTAACGACCTTTTTCCGGGCACACGACGACCTGATGTTTCAAAAAACCGCCAAGGAGGGTTACGGCATAGGAAAATACAACCCAAAGTTGTCGATGCCTATGAACAAAACGACCCCTCCCGATGTATTGTCCACATCTACGCTACTTACATCAAACATCGACCGACGTCTGTCAAGTGCTCTCCGGCATTTTACCTGCGGCCACTAACCAATCCCGACACTGACGTGTGGTACTCTTGCCAACCAAGGGGACAGCATGAGTTAGCCAAGTTAAAATATTCATTTACACGTATACAATCTGTTTATAGCCTAGTTTTGCATGATGCCGTGGTCAAATATGTTTACAACTTTAGGGCACAAGACCCGTGTCCGTCAGGAATCCATCCCCATGTATGTGAAATCCAACAAAGTATACTTTTACATTCCTTGGTCATGACTGCGACACTGTAAACGTTTATGTTTATCAGCCCCTTCCTTTTTTTTCTTGTAGTAATGTAGTTGGGGTCATTTCAATTTTGGCATTTTTAAAACGTACATTAACTACATTTGTCTTGTTTAAATTTGTTCCAGGTTAGCACTTATGGTATGCTTCAATTGTTTTGGTTAATGTACCAGGTTGTCGCAAAGTTGTGCAACAAAGCTGGCTTCCCAGGCTTTCGCACGAACCACTCCCTGCGAGCTTCAGCAGCATCTCGCCTGTACAACAAAGGCTTCGATGAGCAGCTCATCGCCGAGACCACAGGTCACCGGTCCAACGCCATACGAGCGTACAAGAGAACCAGTGAGGAACAGAAGAGAGCCGTCAGTAGGGCTCTGCAAGGGGAGCTAAAGCAGGCTGAAAAACGCGCCGACACGGCAAAGAGACAATGCACTGAAATCACCAAGACAACTGTTGAGAGCTCCGGACAGACACACACTCAGCATTGCCTTTACAGTTAATATCAATAAGTAGTATACCCAACCTCAATGATAAAGATGTTTTGTGATAAAAAATGTTAAGTTGTAACACTTATTAAAAATGAAAGTTGTGTCAATTGAGTATTTATTTTCCTGTGTAGGTTTTATAAGATTGTACACTTGACTATACACTTTTTAAAAGAATGTACACACTGTTACAAATTGTGTAACTTCACAGTTGTTTTTCTGTTGAAAATGTCAATATATAACAGTAGATATTACTGTTTTGGGATTTTTTTGCATACAAACAAAACTAGTACTGTCTATGTACATTTTTCTGAATTTCTCTGTTTGGTTACAGAATTTTCGCTGTTAAATTAAAGTTTTGTACTGGAACAAGAAACATCATCTTTTGAACAAGCATTTTCTTCCGTTATGTTAAGACACATCAACATTACTGTTTTATAACAACACATTTTGCTGTAAATATACAGCAACGCTAACAAAGTATTTATTTACAGAGAATCTACTGTTCTCCTACACGAATCTCATTACGCAGCAACTGACCAATCAGAAGTGAGGAAATTAGTGTTCACAAAAGTCATGTTAAACTGTGTTGTTTTACCACAAAACACACCTTTTTTACCACTTTGTGTAATTATTTAAGCAATTCCTTGATACAATTTTGATTTTTAGCAAATAAAGCGGAAGAATTGCATCCCATCTCCCTCCGCATTGAAATATTGAAATTATTCATTTGAAAGCGTGACTTCATCATTGCGGGAAAAGCTGAATATAAAAGTAACTCACGACAGTGGTTAAAGTGTTTAGTAGGTTATCGTAGCATCTGTACTATATATCTGTATACGTAATCCATGACTTGTAGTATTGTGTAATGTGTAATAACTAGTTACTTATAATAGGTCTGGTTCCCATTCCCACTTCATTCATCGATGTAAATTCCCATTCCCACTTCATTCATCGATGTAAATTGCCGCAATACGCGTAACAGAAAACTGTACATAAAACTTGCTGTTATATTAACAAAACAACAACGGGTTAATCACTGTTGCAAAACAGGGGAATCACTGTAGGTGTACAGTACATAATACAGTAGAATCTATGTCAATGAGCAGAGATAAAAACAACAGTATAATGTACTGTTAAAAAACAGTAACTACTGTAATGCCAATTGACAATAGAATGTACTGTTAATTAACATATATTTGTTAACAGTGCAGTTAACTGTACATTCTTTAAAATAATCGACACTTTTCTGAATAGAGTGACGTCACAAGAGTAGTTTAATGAATGAGATTCTGTATTGTAAACATGTCGTCATGGGGTGATGATAGTGATAACGATTTATTTCTCACCCAAAACGTATTTTGCTCACACGCCAGTGACGACTATACCGACGATGCGGTTGCAGATGTTTTAGACCTACAAGGTGCATCCACAGTAAAAGCAAAACACTATCAACCAGTAGTTTCTGACGTTTCAGACGACGAAAGGAATCGTTTCGAATTCCCCAAAGAAGACTAGGAAATAGATCGCATAGGCAAAATAAGGTATGAGTTTCCTAGAAAGATAGTTGTTTAGCCTTTGGGTTTTGGGCAAATGTTGGTATTAATTCGATGTAATGGAAAACAATGTTATTGCGAAACACTGAATCAATCTCAGAAATGACCCTGAAACGCGGCTAACATAAATACAACTACGTGAATGTTATGAAAAATGCCCTTATCTTTAATGATGTACTCTCATTGATGTTCCTATGCTTTCTCCCTGCCCTAACCTAAATTATATCTTTCCGATGTTTTAGATTCCTTAGTTTGCACTGTGTAGAATAATACTAATGCAAGTCCTTAAATTTCAGTCTAGAATCTTGAATTTGATGAATGTATTATAGGTCCTAAATGTGTGATTATTTTGTGTATCTGATTACAGGCTTTCAGAGAGCACCATGAACAAGATCAAGTGGGCGGTTGGACTCTACCGTCAGTGGCAAGGTCAGCGCAATGAGCGAGCCATCAACTACCCGACCCTAAACATCAGTCCCATCAATGTCCGCCTGGAAAATATGACAAAGGATGGACTGAACTATTCGATTTCTAGGTTTCTATGGGAGGTGAACAAACAAAGTGGCGAGAAATTTCGAGGATCTACTCTGCACGAACTAGTGATTTGTCTTCAGCTTTATTTTGACACGATGAACAAGGCCTACAAGTTTCTGCAGGATCCGGACTTTTTGAAAACTAAGAATACATTAGACGGGCTAATGAGAGACCGTGTAAGCGAGGGATTGGGGAATCAACCTAAGCAAGCCGAAGTAATCACCTTGGACGAAAATAAACTGATGTGGATGATGATGATGATGATGATCTTGCATTTGTAAAGCGCCATCTATCTAGTTGCCTATTCCGAGGCGCTGCCAGGAACACCGGGGCGAACCCCTTCTCTTAGCGAAGAGTGTTACTGGGTTCTTTTACGTGCATTACACAACGCACGGGACCTACAGCTTAACGTCCCATCCGAAGGACGAAGCAATAGTGGTTTAATTGCCTTGCTTAAGGACACACGTGTCGACACCGGGACTCGAACCCACGCTCTGCGGAACAGAAAACCGAGTTCTTAACCGCCCGACCACTGGCGTGCTCGGTAGCGAAAACCCCACACAACTACTCAACACGCTGATCTTTCTACTTGGACTCAATTTTGCACTGCGAGGCGGGCAAGAACACTGGAATTTGCGACATATCAATTCTAAATTGTCTGTCCAAACGGACCAAAACGGTGGAAAACATTATTCGTTATGTTGAAGATGTCTCCAAGGCAAACCAAGGAGGCCTTAAACACCGCAATATTCTACACATAACTGTTGACGCTCACGAAAACAAAGTCGATCCATCCCGCTGCATCGTGAGATTGTATGAGAAGTATCTTCAGCATTGTCCAGCCCAAAGACCAACATAATAATTATGCCTTCCACCTGGGACCTCTGGCAAAGCCTAAAGGCAGTGTGTGGTTCACTGCACAGCAACTGGGACGTCATAAGCTTTCGTGTGTCGTGTCAGATTTGTGCACAGCCGCAGGTATTCAAGGGTATCGCACAAATCACTCGCTCCGAGAAAGTGCAGCAATTCGAATGTATGACAATGAGGTCGATGAACAACTAATTTGTCACAGAACACAGGTCGAATGCAGTAAGGGGGTACAAGCGTACAGGTGACGCACTCAAGCGTAAAATTAACCGTGCAGTACAGGGCATATCAACCGAAGAGCCGGGGAAGAAAACAACCGTCTTGTCGACTGGATCTACAGCAGTGAATCACGACGATCATAATAAGAACCTAAAAGTGACACTGAATTTAAATTTCTAACATGCAAATTGCTTTGAAATAAAAAACTGCAACTTGTCAGGTTGGTTGAAGAACAGCATGTTTACAAAATGATACAGGCGATTGGATGATTTCAGATATAATTTGTACCACGTCTCTCATGTCTTTATTATTTAACAACAACTTGGCGGCGGTCATTACTGACCGTTTGGCGGAATTGCATTCGGGACGCCGTCGTAGGCCCCATTAACTTAACGTTATACCAACATAAGCCATGACAATTATACGAATTTTAAGGCAAATGTAATTATAATATTTGCGGCTTCATGTTTAACCTTAATTGTATTTACAGCTGTGTTAAGGCGGCTATGTTAACAGTACATTTTTAGTTTCGCGGATTGTCGGGTTTTGTGTTATTTTGGTAAATGGCTAAAACATGATGGCGATACCATTATTGGGTTTTCGTAAAGTGCGAAAACATGATGGTATGGGCGCCGTTATCGGGTTTTACGTTGTTTTGGTAAATAACTCAAACATGATAGTGATACGTTTTAATGTCGCGATCGGTACAGCGCTAATTATTGGGTTTTCGTAAAGTGCGAAGACATGATTAGTGCTGGCGCTTTCATTGGGTTTGATGTTATTTTGGTAAATAACTAAAACATAATGGCGATACCATTATTGGGTTTTCGTAAAGTACGAAGACATGATGGTATGGGCGCCGTTATCGGGTTTTACGTTATTTTGGTAAATGATAGCGATACGGTTTAATGTCGCGATCGGTACAGCGCTAATTATTGGGTTTTCGTAAAGTGCGAGGACATGATTAGTGCTGGGGCTATCATGGGGTTTTATGTTATTTTGGTAAATAACTAAAACATGATAGAAATACGTTGTAATTTCGCTATCTGAAGCAAACTTATATACTATTGTAATATACTATTGTATTATACTGTTGGTTTGAAATAATAATATGTTTTGAGATCAACCTCTGGCAATAAACTGCTCCGGCCTTTCGATACATAAAGAAAATAAACTCTTTGGGCCAATGCCTGAATAATTTGTCATGTGTCCTGTCGCATGGGGTAATACATGATATATGGGGTCCATTTACAGTATATTGTTTTGCTACGTTTTATAATGCCAAATTGCCCCGATTCTTTTCTCAGTTTTGGAACCCGGGTACTTTGGGAATAGACGCTTTCGCTCAAGATTGGTCAGCTGAAAACTGCCTTTTGATGCCTCCAGTAGTTTTGATTCCTAGCGTCCTAAAGAAGCTATATTCATCTAAACGCAAATGCGTACTCGTGTGTCCTTGGTGGCCCTCTTCCCCATTTTGGCCATTACTTTGGTCCTGTTATACACCCTGGATAAAAGGATTTATTTCTTTAGAAGGTCCAGATCTATTACACTTGGGAAGAAACAAGAATTCTCTTTTGGGATCCAAGCGTTTTACTCGTCCAGTTTGTGCGATATGTATTTATTGTACACACTAATGTCAATTCTATTTGACCGATTTGTAGATCGTTCTCAGTCAAGAATTTTGGCTGGATTTTCCTGAAAATCTAGAACAAATCAAGAGACGCATGTTCCAGAGTGTTCTATCAGCAACAACGGAAGTGACTGTCATAAGTTACCTGTACAAATTAATGTAGATAATTTTCGGCTTGGCTTAAACGGTGTAAATTCCCCCTCAAACTGCCGGTTGAGGATAAAGTAATAGCTGCTTATTTTGAAGAAAAGTTTCAAAGTGCTAAATCTGACAGCAACATTTTAACAACTTCTTGCGCCATAAAATGGCTGTATTCGTTGATTAATGTCAAACAGAACCCCGTAGATTATACGATAGTACAGCAAATCATGTTGATTTATAAAAGATCATTGCATAAACCTCTTGTTCAAAAAGAACCACTCTAGGTCGAACAGGTTAAGGCTACAATTTGGTGGTCCTGAATCTAACCTCATGCACCTTAGAGCTGCTTGTTATGTAACACTCCAGTTTTCACTTTTATTTAGACATGATGAGATGACTCAACTTAAAGTCAGCCATTTAGAACACTTGCCAAATGATTCGGGTTTCAGCATCTTCATCCCAAGGTCTAAAACGGATTATATCGAGAAGGGAACAAAACTTATTTAGCCACAACCCACAATGATTACTGTCCTGCCAGTATATTACAGAGATACATAACCGAATGCAACATGAAAATTGGAGACGAATCATTTATATTTTGCCCTTTGTCATATCGCGCTAGTTCGCATTCCCATAAGCCATTACTAACAAAACCTCTCAGTTATACAAGGTGCAGGGAAATCTTTTTGGATGCACTAAAACAAATAGATGTAGATTGCCCGCAAAAATATGGGCTACATAGTCTACGCTCAGGAGGAGCTTCATATTTGGCTAAAACAAGGGGTATCGGAATAACTCATCATGATGCATGGCAGATGGAAAACCAGTCAAGCCAAAAATAGATATGTAAAGCATGAAGTGGATACCAGACTTGAAATCTCAAAGATATTGTCCAGTGAATGATGTCGGGAAATAAATAATTATTTTACTGTTTGCAATTGATGAGAACCGTAAATGCTGCTCAAGGATCCGAGTTATCAAGATAGAAAACGATGAAGATGAGAAAATTAGTTATAATATAAAATAATATTTATTGTGTATTTCTCTTTATAATTATTGTATATCTGCCAGATACAAAGTACGAACAGCCCTAAAGGCTAAGATTCCGAGATGTAATCTAGTTGGAAATGTACAAATAATTGTTAATGCAATATTCGATGTGTTGTTCGCAGTTTATGACGGACAGGTAATCCGAAGAGCCGTTGAGGCTAGGTTTCTAAGGTGGAATCTAGGGGGGAAATGTATTCGTGATTTAGTATTTTTTAAGAATTGCAGTTTATTAACAAAAATAAAAAAGAAGATGCCGGACAGATAATCCGAAGAGCCGTAAGGGCTAAGGTTCCAAGGTGGATCCAGTTAAGATGTAAAGTTATGTATATACTTGCAATCTACGTATATATAATGCTTAAAACATTCGAAGAGTTGGTAAGGCCAAGAAACCAAGATGGCAACCAGTGAAGATGTGAAACCGATTTAATACTGTATTTTATTCATTACATATTCTTGCATATTAATATATGTTTCGGTCATCTAAAGATTTGTCGTAATGTTTGCCTACAATTGTGGATACATGTAATTATAATTGAATTACTTATGACATTACGATAATCCGAAGGTTGGTGGTTAACACACACGAGTTCTGTAAGTATCGATTTACATGTATGTACGTGCACTTATTGCCAGCGAAATTGATGGATTAATAGCTACATGCGTTCTTTCCAAATTACTTTATAAATGTAACATTTATACAATGATGATACATTGTACTCAACACCTGAATCATAGCCATATTCCCATGCTTTTATTAAAACTCTGAGAACAGAATGAACAATGTATACTGTTGTATATCGTTGAGGTTATCTCAATAGAATAAAGCTGTTTTACATGCGGATGAGCGTAGCGAAGGAGCATGAAACTCAATCTTCCGATCCGAAGTCGGACGCCTTATCCATTAGGCCACGCGGTCTTGCAGCATGGATAACTTTTCCAATAGCAAATACTTGTTGCGGTTACATGTATATTCCGTATACGAAAAAAGAATACTCAACCTTCCGATCCGAAGTCAGACGCCTTACCCATTAAGCCAAAATGTTGACAGATACTCTTAATTGATGACCGCGAAGGGACTCGAACCCTCAATCTACCGATCCGAAGTCGGACGCCTTATCCATTTAATAGGCCAAACAGGAGGGATAGTGGACTGTCTCTAGCTGCAGGCACTGGCTGTACTGGGGCAGGTGGTGGTAGCGGTCGAGGCTGCTGGACTGGCCGAGCCGCAGGCCCAGGCTGTACTGGTGCGGGAGCAGACGGAAGCAGGTCTGCCTCGTCGTCGTCTGATGACATGTCGATGACTGGTGAGGGTTGCGGCAGGGGGTCGACTCCACCAAGCGTTGGGGTTGATTATTATTATTATTATTATTATTATTTATTCGGCCTTCAACAACAGGTACAAACGTACATGAACAACAACAATTCCAAATTACACTAACATTAAAACAAAACAAAAACAACTTTATCCAAGTTGGCCAGGACCGACAAAAGTATAATAAAACACTTTGACTCGAAAGCCTGCCGATCCTAACTTGAAAAGTGACACGGAATAACATTAAATGTATTAAAAAATATATGTATAAAACTATGATGAATTTAGCTAAACAGTGAAAAAATAATTATATTTGTATATTTATATTAACAGAAATAATATTAACAATTTTTTTTTTTAAGATAATACAATTTTAAGATCGTATTTTAGACTTTAGCATCACTGTGTACATGCTCTGGAAATGTTTTGATTTTCTAATAGGAAGGCTAGGGTGTGACGTGTAGTCGTGTACGGTGCATACATGATCGGCCCACATGAATTTTGATTTTTAATCGTGGGTGAACCATGTTTTAATTTTAAATTGGAAGATAGGGTGTGACATGTTCACTACATGACTCGAATTAAGATGTGTCGGGCGGCCATTTAAAAAAAAAGAAAAAAAAAAGGAGGGCCTCCTCCTTCCTTTTAAAAAAAAGGCATGACGCTAAACATGTTTTATTTTTTATTTGGCCTTAAACAAGGGATACTGTCCCACAATCCCATTACCAAGCAATCCACCCTTTCGGCAATCCCCCTCCCTCATCAGTCACTCCCTCATCAAACCACCCCCATCCCGCCCACCCCGAATGCATGCAAGTTGTGTATCTACAAGAGAAAACGTCTTAGCAATGAATACAAAATAATAAAATGAGCTGTGAAGCTTAAAATGTAATTCAATACATTAAACAAGGCAAGAAATAGCAAAAATAAAAATAATAATAATAATAAATAAATAAAACATTCGTGTAAATGGGGGGGGGGGGGGGGGGGGGGGAAGCAATAATAAAATAATAAATCATAAATAAATCATAAAAAAAAAAAATTGAATGTAAATGTACAAGTACTAATTGCACAGGAAATCCTACTCGCGCGGAAGCAGCCGCCAATCGTGCCACCCAACAGATTAAGATCCGAATCCAATGACACGACCGGCGACCGCTCCCGCGCATGCAAGACCCATAGAACAAATGGCATGCACCAGACAACACAAAACAAATACAAAACATTTTGGAACCATTATTTTCCCTTGAAATGAGCTGACAAGGTGGCATTAAAGTGGGTAAATTAATCAATTAAAAGAGAATCGTTAACATGTAATGGCAATTGACTCCAAATCCTAGGGAAGACAGGGCTGGGTACGTTTTTGAGAGTTAAAGTCCTCGCATAATGGTGATTAAACACAATTTTGTCCAGGTGTCGTGTATTGACTGTTGTGTTGGCTTTAACAGATTGACAGTCCACCAAGTTAAACAGACATTTTATTGTGAACAAAACCGTGTGTTTTTGTCTTCGTGCATCTAGTGTCATCCAGTTGAGTGTATGCAGTCTGTCCTCATGAGACATTTCCCCTTTACGCTGCTTGAGGCACATCCTGCTAGCCCTCCTTTGTACTTTCTCCAGTTTAGCAGCATTGGACGCTGCATATGGACACCATGCTGGCAGTCCATACTCCAGCACTGGCAAGACGAGATAACGATACAGAGAAGCCAAGGCCTTGGGTGATGCTCCTCTTGCAATCTGCCAAATAAAACCTAACGTCTTATTGGCCTTTGAGGCGATGGTGTTTATGTGGTCATTCCAGTTGAGTGAGTTATTAATGGTGACTCCAAGGTACTTGAATGTGGGAGTGGGAGCGAGTGATGTGCCATGTAGTTTGTAGTTTGGGAGATCAACTGGTTTCCGGGATCTCGAAATGTGCATGACCTTGGTTTTACTAGCGTTCAGCTGCATGCCATTGAGTTTACTCCATCGTTGAAGTGCAGTTAGATCTGACTGAAGGAGGAGTTCGTCGTTTCGAGATGTTATGGGTTGGTAGAGAAGTGTGTCATCCGCAAAAAGTATGCAGTTAGTGGTCATATTGTGAGAGATGTCAGCGATGAACAGATTGAACAGGAGGGGGCCGAGAACACTCCCCTGCGGGACACCAGAAGTAACAGGTGCCCACTCAGAAAAGCAACCCCGGTAAGCAACTCGTTGTTGACGACCTATGAGAAATGACTTAATCCATGCCCAGGTAGTTCCACAAATGTTTTAGTTACTAGCCAGTTTGTTGAGTAGGGAATGATGAGGCATGGTATCGAAGGCCTTGCTGAAGTCGAGGAAAATTACATCGATGCGTGGGGGTTTTGGTTTATTCAGGATGGTGGCCCAATTGGGGATTGTGTTTGCGAGTTGAGTAACGCATGACTTGCCGGAAGTAAAACCATGTTGCTGTGGGTTGTCGAGGCGGTGTGCTGTAATATGGCTGTTAACATTATCTGCAACAGCTCTCTCCAGAACTTTGCAGATAATTGAAGTTAATGATATGGGGCGATAGTTCTTGATATCGGTGCGACTCCCAGATTTAAATACCGGAGTTATTTGCGGACGTTTCCAGTCAGTGGGAAGAACACCAGTTGCCAGAGAAGAATTCATCAACAGCATCAGTGGGAGCGCGATTGACGATGCTGTTGCTTTGAGGACTCTCGGTGGTATGGCGTCACAACCGGGGGCTTTATGGGGATTCAGGTTGGACAGGGACTTAATGAGCCAGCTAAGGCTTACAGTCACAGGGGGCATCTCAGGGATTGGTAGGTCACAAGCCGGCGCTGTTTCTGTAGGAGTCTCTGCCGGGGTGAGGACAGATGTACACAACTTGTTGAACGCTTGACATATATCGGCAGGCTTGTGAAGCTGTGTATCGGTCGCCTTAAAAGCTGGTGGGCATTTGGATTTCCTTTGGTCTTTGACAAATTTCCAAAAGTTGCGTTTGTTGTCGGGCAGAGCGAATAGATTGTTGACGTATTTCCAGTACTCTTTCTTTGTTTTGTTCTTAACCCCATTGCGAATTTGTTTGTAGTTCCTCCAGCCTTGGCTTTTACAACTTTTTTTGCTTTGGCGAAGAGCGTTTGTTTCTGTTTAATTAGTTGTTTCAATGCTGGCGTGATCCATGGAGAGATACGGCGTTTACAAGTCCTCCGTGTAATGCTGTCACGGATGGCTGCATCTAATAAATCCATGAAGACCTCCCATGATGCTTCAGGATCGCTGACGTCCATGAATGCAGACCACGGCAAGAAGTGTAACAAAGTCTCCAAATGTAAGACATCTCCCTTCTTGTACTGCAGGAATGAGCGTAGTATTTTCGATTCCGGCGGTGTTTTGTTGGCAACAAGTGAGAAAAACACTCCATGATGATCATTGTTGACTGGGTTGGCAACCGTTTCAACTGAAGAGACTTTCTCCTGTCTGTTTATATCAAATCGATGACAGTCCCGGTCGATGACGAATTACTCGATGGCCGGGTGACTTCTTCAACTAGTTGAGCGAGGCCTATTGACGTGGTCACTTCTTGCAGATTTGTCAGTAAGGAAGATTCCATTGTCCAATTTATATTAAAGTCCCCTAATACAATTAAACCTTCAAAATTCACCAATAAGAACTTTTTCCAATGGTGTGTAGCTTACACATAAAATCGGACTAGTGACAGCACAAATGGTAACGAACATCAGAGCCCAGTACAGAGGCACCATGATCACCTTTGGTCCTTATAACCACGGTGGGTGGTGTACCCTGGTAGTGACTTCAGGTCCCTCATTATCTTCTTCTCGGCAAGGTGGATGGGCCGTCTTCGTCGTACGTTGTCTATTACTCCAGAGTGGGAGAGGATCTCGGCTGCATGCTCGATTAGGCGGCCGGTGTGAAGGATGTACTGTGCTGTGGTCATCCCACGCTTAGGCGACCACACAAGGCTGAAGCAGTCGGTCAATATCAAGGGGCTGTCTGATCAGGAAAGCGCCCACGGCTGTTGGAAGGGTCAGAGCGACGATGGTAGCTTCAAAACGTATGCCTCCAAGTAGATGGGGGAAGTCGCACACACGGCTGTAGATGCTGCAGAAGTTGCGTAGTTTCCGGGCCGCGGACCGGGTGTCTGTGGCACCTGCCATGTCGTATAGGTGAGAGGTCCGGAGAAAATGAAACGACTCGTTGTACACTTTGAAGAGAGGCATGGTTGCATCTTGAAGAGAAATGTTAAGAGTTCCCCCGTGGTTGACTTGTGGTAGAGGTCGGTTGTCCAGAGGCGTGAAGATGAGATACTGGTTGACCGTCACTCCGCGTGGAAGCCGGAAGCGAAAGTCCAGCGGAGCACATACATCCCGTTGTCGTATGATGTGTACGCAACATCGAAACGGTTTGGAGGGTAGCCTTGGTCTTGCACCGCTGTGCAACCCTTCACCAACTGGTTGATGTCAGGGAAGCTGGCAATTGAGGCCTTCATGCCGAAGTTTACGACACGTATGAAGGGGATGTCAGCTGCTCGCAGAGCATCGACAAACGCTGACGTCGGAAGGCCGATCCCCCTGGCCGCGAAGAAGATAGTCGCTGTCTTCATCAGCGGGGATGCAGGTATGGCGAGTTTGGCATAGAGCCTCGCTGAGTCTCCGCTTAAGGTCGGGGTCATCTTCGTCTCTATAATACACTGGTAAAAGCACAGCGAGAATACCTCGAACCCTTCATGGTAGTAATCCCGACGGAATAGTCGTTTGTGGCATGTGGACAGCTGCACCGTGTGCCCAAGTAGTTCGATCAGGCCAGTGAGGATGTCGTCGTTGGCCGTTAGATTTATCACATAGTAGTCAACGTCCAGAAGACTCCTCGGATGGGGTGGGGGGGTGGGGGGGGGGGGGGGGTAATCAAGGCCGTCCATTACCTGTCGGAGATAATCTCCATGACGAATGTGAGATGTAAAGATGCGGAGTAAGTATAGTACACGTCTTGACGGCTCAGAGGAGAACAGCCAATGGACGTTAACCATGCAAAAGGCATAGCGTGGGAAAGTAAGCAGATTGTGCAATACACGCGCGCCCCATTGTGTTTGTACACAATAGGCTATTTTTAGATATCCAGCCGCTGACCGCAGCTACTGGAGTTTTTCAGTTAGAGTATTACTCAAAATCGCTTGGCCCGATCAGGCTGAAATTTAAAGAGCATGTAGTCCGGCCCCTCGGACACATTATATTAAATGTTGGTGGGTGTGGGTCATTTGGTTGTCCGGTAGTATTCATTCTTCCGGACCCACCACCTTTTTCTTGTAGGGGGACCTAGTTGAAAAGTCCAAAACGTCATTATTGCAGAACCAAAGGTCCTAGGTGGTTGACATTTGGATATAGTGCGTATAAAGAGTGCGGCCACATTCTATTAGGGTCCGAATTCGATTGATCACTCCAGTGGTCACTTATGTTTATAACTCCGCCCCGAAAGGGCCACGGTACCCAGATTTCGTACCCAGAAGTCGCTTGACCCCAGGTACAACATATTAAAAGGGCGTGGCGATCGGACATTGCATTGTCCAGTTATGGTCAGACGTGATTCCCCATAGACCGTGTACTAAACAAAATCCCATTAGACTTGTGCACAAACATATCTTAAAAATAACCAAAGTATTTTTCTTACCAAAAGTCACCAAAATGTTATGTTCTCCATAATGTTTCAGGCAAAAGGGTACAAAAAAGGGGCGGAGTTTTGTGCACAAAGTCTAAGGGGGACCTTTTTGGCCATAACTGACCGCTATAGTGACCGATCAAGGTCAAAAATTTAATAAAATGTTTCCGACCCCTATTGACTTTTTATAACTAAAGGACAACCTCTTGTGACCTCTGGGTCAAGAGTACTGACCTTTTGGGTTTCCATCCACTTTTACACTTTTAAAAACTAGTGGGGGTCATTCGAATGACCCTCAGAGGTCACTGGAGTGAACCCTGACCCCCAAAAGTTAATATAAGTAAGAGAAAGTTTGGGCCTACCCACCTGCCAAAGGTCAATCCCAAAGGCCACATGATGTCAGAGTTATATAACAAAAACAGCTCAAGGGGCTTCAACCCTATGACCCTAACCCTAACTCTAACCCTAACCCCTAACCCTACCCCCTAACTCTAACCTCCTAACCCTAACTCTAGATCCCAGACAACTCTAACATCATCGATGACGTCAACACCATCTGTGTTCTGAATGGCTAATAAATGTACACTATGTACCAACCTACCTGCAGATTTTTGTTATCGCGTCCGGGTACGGGTCCGGGTAGTATTAGGGCGGGAGGCGATGTGCGTCATGCTAGCGTGGCCAGATTTACAAAGTGATTTTTACAATGACATTTTGTACAACCTTGAACGATTCTATGTGGTGACCGGAATTCGATTTTAAACGAATTTCGCGATTGTGTAAATTATATCAATTTGAACAACCCTCTGGCAAGAAACAGAGTGCTTTGTGTATGCAACGACCTTAATTTAGTCGATGTTTGGATAATACATAATCCAGACTCTGGTATATGTACCTATAGACAACATCAAAATCTAAAACAATCGAGGTTGGATTTGTTTTAATTTCTACAAAATTAAACTCTAAAATTATTAACTGCGATATTAAGCCAGGGTATAGAACGGATCATTCTCTGATTGATATTGAATTTTGTTATCGGATAAAGCATACCCTGATTTAGTATAAAAAAAAATGATTTGAGAGTTGGTTGTAGAATATGAGGTTTCTCCATATTTAAGTTTAAACTTTAGAAATATGCATCCACGCGATATCCATTTTGTTATAAATGACCAAGTCGTTTTTTGAAAAGTGTTATTAATGAAAATAAGATCATAAACGATTTCTTATTCTGCGTGGAAGGAGAAAGAAAAACAGAATGTAAGCTCGGGCGTAGGCCTACTTCTGGTATAAGTCGTACGTACGACATATAAGTCGTACTTACGAGTTACATTTCATAAGTCGTACGTACGACATATAGGCCTAAGTCGTACGTACGAGTTGGCTGAAGTGAGAACAAGTAATTATTTTCACCATGTCCCTAGTACAGCTTCGTATACTAATCTTACCAATAAACGGTCGGCAAACAATGCAAAGATGGCGGACAAACTTGTGCTATCTATCAAATGAACTTAAACCAACTAATTCAAGTAATTTAGAACATTATACACTTGTTTATTCACTCTTTAGGAACCAACCTCTGTTTTGCCAGCAATACTGCGCTTTTAAAGTTTCTTAAATTGTGATATACACACAATTGGTCAATTGTGATATGTACACAATTTAAGAAGGAGACTAGGTTGGTACAAAAATACATCGCGAACACCTACCTCACGCGTCCACATACAAATAAATTTGATCCGACCGGTGGCGTTGTTTTAGCCATTCATGTGAAGTTTTGGAGGTGGTGCTCATTATGCTAATAACCTAAGTTGACCTTTGAAGTCGTTTTGTTATTGGTCGATCGTTGAGTAGAAAATGAATATTTAGACAGCGGTGAAAGGTCATAACTGCACTCACAGGGGTCAGTATTATAAACGAGTACTTCGTACATAGATACGTGTACACGTACAGTAATTCATACAGCGTGATCGAAATATCGGAGATCGATCGGACTGAAAATTGATTCGTACAAAATAATTATAGAGTGATTTTAACGAAGGCTTTTGAGGAATTGCCCCTGTGGGTTGGAACTGTCCTGGAAACTGTCGGGAGTAGATCGGTGGAGGGTCATATCAGTTACATTATCGCTCGTTTTGCTGGGTATTTGTTTGAATGTTGACAATGTTATGGTTAAGTCTACAAGAATAAAACTACATGAACTAATGTAAAATGGGTTGTGTGCCAGCTAGCTCTGAGCAGAATGGGGCCGGCTGCCTGATTTATTTTGTAAATCAACGAAAACAACGTGATCACGAAGAAAAGATTCTAAGTTCTTTAGCTGCTTAGGTCAAAAATCATTGAGGGATAATTTATCTGCTGCAGAATTCAAACAGCACGACAAATCTTCAGACGACAGGCACGCTTCGTAGCCTTCGCCATTAATATCTTGTATTTTACATACTAGTATTTGCTTTTCTTTTTTCAAGGTAGCTCCGACCCAACCTTAAACAAATGAAGTAAGCGCTGCAAATCGGAAGCATTTACTTATTTTATTTTATACCAAATGGAACAAATGCTAATTTTCAACATTAAAGATGGACTACAACGGAATAATGATAAAGGCTGTGTTGCTGTTTTTGTTCGAGAAATGTATAATGATTACTAATATACCATTTGTATTCAATAA
Source organism: Crossaster papposus (assembly GCA_037893245.1). Lineage (NCBI taxonomy): Eukaryota > Metazoa > Echinodermata > Asteroidea > Velatida > Solasteridae > Crossaster > Crossaster papposus. The sequence continues at coordinate 886,281 of JBAIAA010000124.1, read as the reverse complement.
AACTTGTTCCTTCATGCACAAAAAAAACCAAAATTGATCGGCGTTCTACGACCCAGAAAAACTCAGTTTCAGCAAAAGCCCTTAACTCATTAATAATTCATACTTTGTGTGTGACGTACTACCCATGACGATTTGCTCGGGTCGATCGTGTGCGTGCATTTTTACCGTACATAATACACACGGAATAACATGGCGTCTTTTGTTTACTCTAAGTTGCTCATGGGTAGTACGTCATCACTTTTCGCTGGTTTACAAGTCCGCTGGTACTATATCGTGGATTTCATTGTGGTTTTCAGTGGATCTTTGCCGGGAACCAGTACAGGGCGGGAAATTTCAAAATTGAAGAATCGAGGTCTATTTTTTTCGGTCAAATTGCAACAAAATTATTTAGAGAAAAACATGACCGTAACAATAAAGTGTTACCTGAACACAACATAAACAAGGTCCGATAATAAATTTAATGTGTGAGTTTTCGTTGTAGTCCATCTTTAATTTTGTATTCATACAGATGCTAGTAAATCCATTGACTCTAGCAGGGTTTGAACCTCCAGTTAAGCCGCACTAGAACTTTAAAGTATATGAAAATTATATTAAAAACGAATATTGAAAAGAGTACATTGTATATTTTTGAAATACATTTGGAACAACATAAAATATGTTTATTCAGTAACGATATGTTTAAATGCCAGTAGTCGTATGGCGGACATGTATGAACATTTAAGGGTAGTATACACCATTGGTAATTGTTTAAATTATCATGAATGGGTGGATTTGGGGGGTTGTATTTTATAGTAAATATCGTTTAACTGACCTGTTCGAAGTTTTACAATCATGCAAACCGACGTTAGGAAGGTATTATGTTGTTCTTGGATTTTGTCGCGAACGCCAACCGGCGCTTGTGAATTTGTTTTTATAAAAAAAAAAATCCAAAAAATTACACAATATCTACCGCAATCATTTTTCTGGATGCCTAGAATCATTATTTTCTTTCAAATAAGTAAGATATTTATTTATAATTCGGTAGTAAATTGTTTAGATATCCGCAAATGGTGTATACTACCTTTAAAATAGCTCTTATTAAAGTATTAATATTGGTTTAAAGGGAATAAACAATATTTGCAAAAATCAAAAATCAAATGACCAAATTTTCACAATATCTTTTAGAACTGCAAGGTGGCGGGAACTGACACCCCGACGTCGTATGATATTTCATGTATAACTAAAAATGGTTAGGAGACTCCCGACTAACAGACTGGTTTATTCGCCTGGGATTGTGGCTCGTGATAGCACTAGTTCGTGTTACAAATTTATACAAACCAGAGTTATTGCAATTGTGACGTCATCATATTGTGAGCATTACGGCAAAATGTGTGATTTTTGCAAAAGTTTGACATAAACATTTTTGCTCATGGAAAAACTTGCATAAGTTATTTCGGTATCGTTGAAATGCGTTTTGCGACACTGACAAACACCACCGTTTTCCCCTAAATATCTCAAAACAGTCAGGAGCACCCACAATGTGGAGCCACTCCCGAAAAACTCAAAGACTTTCAGCACATTTCACATGGCGATTTAACAATTTTTGTTGTTGAAATTTTACCGGCTAAAATGCCTTTTTGCAAATGAATTTTGTTTGGGTAAATTTTGTGTGAAAGGGGTACTACTGAAACCCCGCGCAAACTCGCCAACTTTAGCGATATGCATCGATAACGAGTACCCTGCGCACTGACTGGGTAGGATGCTGGAGTATAGGCTGTGTGTGCTCATTGAAGCATGTCAGAAGGATGGTGGAACAGCTTGAACATCAAGCACAGTACCAAGGGTATATACATTTGTACATGTATAGGGGACCCTAAGTACATGCACAACCTTTTACAACCATATACCCAGCAAACACAAAACGTTTAAAAAACGTTTTTTAAACGTTTAAGTAGGTCCGCTAGGTCTTCGTCCTAAATAAACGTTTAAAAAACGTTATTTAAACGTTTAATTAGGCCCGCTAGGTCTTCGTCCTAAATAAACGTTTAAAAAACGTTTTTTAAACGTCCGCTACGTCTTGATTTTTAACAAACGTTTAAAAAACGTTTGGAGAACATCTAATTTTGACCTAATATTTGCCCCAAAGCAAAGGTTTTTTTAAAACGTTTACAAAACGTTTACGAAACGTTTGAAAAAGACTATTTTTTTTCTGGACGTTTAAAAAACGTTTTCTTTACGTCCAAGTCAAATAAAAACTAATTGTAATTAATTATTGTTTTTTAATATTATGATTTAATATGATTATTATTTTGATGATTAAATTGAGTAGCCTAATGATGGTGATTATGATGATGATTATGATTATGATGATCGATGATGATTATGATTATGATGATGATCATGATCGTCATCCTCATCGTGTGGCCCATATGGTCGTCGTCGACGTCGTTGATGTACGTAATTGTTATATTTTGTGACATCGATATCATGCGGTGCGCCGGCGCGGCCTGGCTGGCCGCCTTCGTACAGCGTGCATGCCATCGTTTATATTCAAACGCTATGTTGGATGTTCTTGAAAGGTTTTCTGAACGTTCTGAATAGGTTTTCTGAACGTTCTTAAAAGGTTTTCTAGACGTTCTTAAAAGGTTTTCTGAACGTTCTTAAAAGGTTTTTTGAACGTTTTTAAAAGGTTTTCTAGACGTTCTTAAAAGGTTTAACACCAATGTTTTTTTAATCTTTTGGAATGAACATTGGTGTTAAAATGAAGTAAAATGATTCTTGAAGTATTAGTTTCAAATCAAGTACTGGTGTTACGTACTTTTGGTGTTAAATTTGACCTAGTGCGCATGCGTGTGTGAAATAAAGCCCTCTGATTGGTCAATAAGGAATTATGGTATATGTTAACAATAGTCGATGTTAAATTGTTGTATTTAGTCCAAAAACCCATTTATTTTACAATAATATGTAATTATTTAAACGATTCCATGATTGAATTTTGATTTGTGTGCAAACATAGTTAAAAATTCGCGTTACATTTTATTCGTTTTCAAATTTTGACATTATTCATAAAAACTAGCTGCGACTTCGTCGTGGACAAAAAAGCGTAGTATAAAACTAACAACGGCAATGGCTATGTGTGTAGTACGTATTCAGTAGGAATAGATTATTATTGTATATGGATGTGTAATGTGTAATAAGTCAGTTCTTTGTAATATTTCATTACGTAATTTGTCCATGCAGTTAATATGTACAAAATTATAGTGTTAAAACGGTATGATCCTCAAACTGGTGTTATTCAACACCCAAATTTTTTGCACTGTAGACGTTCTTAAAGGGTTTTCTAAACGTTCTTAAAAGGTTTTCTAGACGTTCTTAAAGGTTTTAAATTGGTTTTTTAAACGTTCAATAAAAACGTTTTTTAAACGTCCAAAACCTACCACAAAAAAACGTTTAAAAAACGTTTTTTTTGAACGTTTAAAAAACCAATTTAAAACGTTTAAAAAACGTTCAGAAAACGTCCGATTGTTAGCTGGGTACGTGGACAGCGGAGCAGAGAGTCAAAGTATAATCTGACACACAACTTACTCTAGTCACGAGTTTCGTCTAAACAAATTGTTCTAAGAACCCCTAATCAAGAAAGAATATAAACATTAAATTCCATCTCAAGACTTAAAGAGCCTGTTTCCATCTGTCACAGAACCTTACCTTGTAAATCTCGTTCTTGCGTTCAGGTCTATCTCTGGCTGTCCTCCTGCCGAAGGCGAAGATGAGTTGCGGTCGTTGTGAGTAATGAAGCGCGCGCTCCTGGCTTAAAAACGTGCCAGTGATTTCCAGAGCAGTGACTGAGGAACTTTACCCGGTTTGTAATTGGCCCCTAGTGCGCTGTCAATTACACACCACTGATTAGTTTAATATTCATGGACGGGAGTTATGTTAATGCAACTTTCAGTCACCGACAATATAAAATGAACACATCGGTGGACGTTCTATAGACATCCATGACACGTTAAAACGCGTGGCCCCAGTGCGCTGTCAATCACGCACCACTGACTCGTTTGATATTCATGAACGGGAGTTATGTCAATGCAACTTTCAGTCACCAACATTGTGAAATGAACACATCTTATTGGTGGACGTTTTATAGACATTCATGACAGGTTCAAACGCGTGGCCCCTAGTGCACTGTCAATCACGCACCACTGACTCGTTTAATATCCATGAGACCGAAGTCATGTTAATGTACTTGCAGTCACCGACACTGTGAAGTGAACACATCTTATTGGTGGACTTCTATAGACGTTGATGACACGTTCAAACGCGTGCTTTGTGATTGACACTCACAACTGACCAATGAAAGGAAGACAGATGAGATTCGAAGGTTTGCAGGCGAAATTGCAATAAAGGAATTTAGACCACGTGTACATGTAGCGGTTCGCATGTTGTCGTTGGCAGCTGGGTAATGCGTAAACGTATATTCATGAAAAGAACAATGGCAACTGATCTATTATTAAAACAAAAACTCTAAAGAACCCCTGTCCTTGCCAATAGCCTAGTTGGTAGAGAGATAGGCTATGCATCGAAAGGTTTGTGGTTCGAATCCGGCTGTTGTTAACGTTTATCTTTTTCTTCGCCAATTTTCTTGTTAAATATCCAGAGAGCAAGGCTAAAGAAAAAAACCGGGTTAGATAGATCAGTGCCTTGACAAGTATGTTTTTGTGACTTTCCAAATAAAAGACCACTCGAACCACTGACTTGTTGGGTGACCAACTATGATTGGTGGGTAGAAACATGACGTACACCGGTCGTGGTGTTTTCAGTGTTCAGTTCGTGTTGGTTTTTTTTAAAGGGGGGGGGGGGGGGGTCTTCATTATTATTATTATTTTACTTACTCGGTTTAGCACAAGACATGCTTACAATTATAAATGGTTTAGCCTCAGGTAGAATGTTTAACTGGTTTATTTGGGAGGGGCCCAGGAAAAAACACATGGAGTCTAAACTGGTAACCTTTTTAACTGAGCAAGGCATTTTTGTAGCTCCATGAAATTGGCCCCTATAGAGCTTTGGAGGAAGTATAGTCTAGTTGGGATTCTGAAAAAAGCCCTTGTATAAGGATCAAGGGGCATTTTTGGGTAAAAGTTGGGAACCAGACTTTTTAGAATAATTCAGGTATGCTGAATCCGATAAACCCGGTTCCCAAGCGAAATTATGAGTTTTTAACTGTCTAATTTGCATAATTTGCATAACCGCCAAATTGCCAGTTTAGACACTTTTTGAACCATTTTCTGCAACAACTCTGTAACCAGGCAGGTGAAAATAGCAAATCAAGTGTCTATACCTATGTTTTGAGGGTCAGAGAATGTGATAAATGCATTTTAAAAGTAATCAGTGGTAACCCTACTCTTAAATATGCAAATGTGCCGCCGCCATTACAGAAAAATATGTTTGTCCAATATCTCTGCAACTAGACAGGTAAATTTGAAAAATGAGGTATATGTATGTTTTGAAAGTGGGTGATGAGGTCAACTCTTGAGATAGGATCAAAATATGGTTGAGTTAAGGTATACAAATCACCTTTTCAAAGGTGAAATTCCTTAGAACAATCAATTTCTGATTTTTCCCAATTCTTATATTTCCAACGCTAAGGAATCTAAAATATGCTTTATTTTGCGGTATACGTACATGTACATAACCCTAAAAAGTAATTAAATATCAATTAATTTGTACAAATTACCACATTTCCCACCAACAGTTTTTTTCTAGCAACTACTTTAGGCCTATAGGTACATATATTTTTAAAATAGGTACGGGACAAATTCAGAAACTGTGTCAGAGAAACAGCCAATCACAACAGGTTTTACATACGGTAGAGTATTATGAACCACACCTACACATACTTAAATAAGTTAATCTTTACATACATTTGAAAGTTAATTTTAAAGATTTGTGTAGATTTGTTATATATTTGTCTCTATTAATTTGATCATTTTGCATCCATTTATGCACCACATCTGTCCAATCAACAAATACTAACAAAAGAATCCCTGTACTTTTAATGCCAAAGACTTTTTAACGAAAAGCCTTAAAATATGGTCAGTTTTTGATCCGAAGATTTACCAAGTCCAGAGAAAATGGCTTCACCTAAGACGTGACTGACCTAAATTAGCTGCATAGGACATCAAACACCATAGCAGCAGAGTAGTTCTTACCCAGTTACTTCCATTTAGTCTGGTTCCCACTTTGTTTATTTCTGTACATATTGACTACTAACTATACTATATAGTACTGGTCATTGCCCAATGTTACTATAGAGAGACCTATATTTCGTACCTTTCGACTAGACAAATTATAGTTTGAATAGATGGGGAATCTTTCTAGATGAAAAATAATACCAAGATCACCCGGTTCAGTCCAGTATAAAGTAGTTTTTATTCTAGGGACCTTTTTTTCTAGAACCACGTCGGTGGTCAATTGGATATGCCGCCAACGGAAGCGCCATGGCAATGAATAGGCTTATTAACCGTATTATTGAAAGGGATTAATGCTGCGTAAACATCAATCAAATGTTAAATTTAATAACAATAACATGTTATTTTCTAAATTAACATCAAATGGCACATCATATCAAGTGGCTAAATAATCACAACGTTTTGTTTTAAAATGTGTTTAAATGTATTGTGGTCAATTGGACAGGCCGTGAGCAGAAGCGCAACCGCTTATTTACCGTACCGTATTATGCTGCCTAAATCAATCGAACATACAATTTTAAAATAAACAATGAAATACAATTTTATTTTCAAGATTAACATTAATTGGCACACTCATTTCCAGTTTCTCCGCTGTTAAAAGGGTCTAATAAATAAATAAATAAATACATCTTGGCTAAATCATAATTTATTTCATCATATTTTATGGCCAAGTTTTCAATCTACTGTCTCCCAATGCGTCGCTCGACATGATCTTCTCCTTCGTGAATACAAACTTCTGGTCTCTGGTACATGTTCATCATAGCTCGAACAGTCATTCCTCTTGGAATATTCCTAAGGCCTTCTCTACTCGTTGTTGGAGGGTGTTAAGATCTCTTGCAAACGGTACAACATAAACGATGGATTTGACGTAACCCCAGAAGAAGTAGTCCATTGGTGTCTGCTCTGGTGACTTGGTGAGAATTTAGTGGGGTGTCATATGCCAACCACTTTACCTTAGAAAACATACTGACCAGCCTTGTACAGTTAGCTGGACATCATCCTGAAACCACCAGTGGGTGGCTATATCTACTCCTAATCGCTCACATTCTGAAATTACGAAGTCATTAATACGTTCCAGTATTGCTGCCCATTTAGGTTTCCCTGGAGAAATCTTGGTCCAAGAAGGTCACCTTCCATGGTGAGACCACACCAAACATGCAAGGCATCTCTGACATCTATAGGTACATATGCATTGAAGTAAAGTGGTGGTTGTCCTATCTGGACGTAGTCTCGGATGTTCTTGGTGTTGACCTTCCCATTCGGAGGGAACTTGCTTTCATCTACTACGGAATGGACATCCTGTTGTCCTGAAGAAACTACATGACAATAATTGAGGTTACGCTGTGGATCTGTCGGAATGAGGCCATGTCTGAGCTGCATTTTGTAAGGATGGAAGTGGAGCTAATAAAACAAACGAGTGAAAGATGTAAAAGTAACACCAACATTGTTGGTCGAAATTAAGCAATATATTCCTGTGAACGAACTGTGCGTGGTCTCGCCCCCGGAGTTCCTGTTATTCCTGTTTTAACTATAGTTCCACGATGCCTGTACTTTGCATGGTTTTTCAGCACCGTACCTCTGCTTGCCTTGCATCTGTGAAGTATTTTTTTTTACAATCTGAGCATCTCAGGAAGATCATTCGTGTTTAAGTATTTCAATCAAAAAATGTTATCTATGCATCTTCTCTGTGATTTGTGGTGACTTGTGGTGACGGTAATAACTACCACAACCATTATACTTACATTATGCTTTTGCTGTTACGTAACTTTAATCCCTTCATAATCTGTTGTTTATTTCGAGAATTAGCTCTTTTTTGCAATCGCTAGAATGAAAACTACTGGACCGAATCAGGTGATCTTGGTATCATTTTTTATGTAGAAAGATTCCCCGTCTATAAACTAGTTTTGTTAGTCGGAAGGTACCAACAATAGGGCACTCCGGGGTTTTTTGGGGGACAACACTGTATAGTACGGGCCATCTGTCAATATTTAACCAATGTTTTGCCAATATTGCCATATGTTTCCAATATAGCACAAGTGTTGTGCCAATGAGCAAAACCTACGTTGTACCAATGTTGGTTAAGATTGGCTTTCAAGATTAGCCTATTATTGCCACGTTTGGCCCAATATGTTTGTGCTGGCTAATTAAACTTCGATGGTGCAATGTTGGTTCAACGTTTCTCAGTAGACTGGGACAATAGTGGTCTAACGTTGAGCTAACTGTATTGTTTAGCCAATGTCAGGCCAACCTAATTTTCATATTTAAGAGTAGGGTTACCACTGATTACATTTAAAATGCATTTATCACATTCTCTTACCCTCAAAACATAGGTGTAGACACTAAATTTGACGTGTTTACTCGTCTAGTTGGAGAGATATTTGAGAAAAATTATATTTCTGTAATGGCGGCGTCTAATTTGCATATTTAAGAGTATTGTTATCACTAATTACTTTTAAAAATGCATTTATCACATTCCCTGACCCTCACAACATAGGTATAGACACTTTATTTGCCATTTTTACCTGCCTGGTTACAAAGTTAGTCTAGCAAATAGTAACAAAAATGTCAGATATTGGCAAATTGGCGGCCATTTTGATTATGCAAATAAGAAGGTCAAAAACTCAAAATTTCGCTTGGGAACCGGGTTTATCGGATTCAGCATACCTGAATTATGCTCAAAAGTCTGGTTCCCAACTTTTACCCAAAAATGCCCCTAGCATTCACATTTTTCAGAAATCCCACTAGACTAGTACAGACCGGAAATGAAGTCACGTACTTGACAAAATAACATGAACTTGGTGAACTCTGCGCATGCGGCCCCTGCACATCCGGGTCACTCCAATTGGTGATTCTGCCTGGTTCGTCGCGTGGGGCGGTCTGTTCTTAACTAGACTTGATAACAAGTCGTTAGATAGTCGTGTTTCATCCGTGAATTACAGTCGAAATTCATCGACACGGCTAGTTTAAGACTAGTAACGTGCCGAGTTGCGACAGATTTACTTCGAACCTTGCAAATAGGGGACGAGGCAACCACAACGTCCCCCGTGTATTCACCGAGTGGACCGCTTATTACCGACTTGGCACCACTGAGTCTAGTTCTTGACTCGCGAAACTCGGCTCAAACGCGACCCAAAAACCTTGCACTCGGAACAGGATCACACACCACCTATTATTCGTGGTTTTGCACAATCGAGTTTCGCGAGTCAAAAACAGACCGACCAAACCTGCAGCCTATACGTATTGACCAATCTCATCTCAACCACGATAACCGACCATACATGTACTTGCAACAGACTTGCAACAGCCAAAATATATTTACATATTACATTTTTACATGTTTTATTCTTGCTGGTTCACGGTCACACTGGTTCACGGATTCACCGCTTGAAAAATAGCTATATACCATACAATTCTTATACCTTCAGCTTGTCTATATATTTATGACCTATACAATGTTTGAATATTATATGTTTTGATATTTGATTCAATTCAATTCGCCTTACAAACTTAAATAATTTCTTTGAGTAGCAACGATTCAGTTATTTGTACATTACAACCTGCATAGCGTGATCATGTACACTTCAATATTTAAACTGTTACTTCCGATTTGATTGGAAGCGTATTCACCACAAACCATCATAATAAGATACTATAACCTCACGTTTTTTTAGTAAGCATGTTTTCTTGATCACTGTGAAAATAGAAAATAAACTGTAAAAAGAACTGAACAATTCCTTCTCTTAAAACTCCTAAACCAGGACATTTAACATATACTTGGGTAAGCCCTATTAATCGTTAACCGATGCGGTATTGGCAATCATCCTAACAAATATCTTTACTTTGTACAGCGTTTGCTGCTATCCCTGAATACATTTCATGAAAATGTTGCATGATTGGAAACAATTTGGGATTTATCAATATTTATTTCTTGTCAATGATTAATTTCAATCGCCATGGAATTTGAAAACGAAACGATCATGTATGAAAGCATGTTTATTTTACCGACCTTGAGACAGGCGAAAAACAGAGATCAAAACCTGGGATTGATTTGGGTTCAGGGAAAAGATGCTCTGAAAATTCCTGTCTGACCCCGGACGGCAATCGAGCGCTTGAAAAAGCGAACAAGCTCCAAGATCAAATAATAAATGATCCAACTAAGAACTTCCAATGCTTAGTATTTAAATATATATACATAAAAAAAAAAACATTAAAATGGTATACAGTAATCCGGTGATCTAAAATAACTAAATTTGACCGCGTGAGGGCAGCATCACTGCGGTGTCTTGGCGCGCGAATCGATTATAACAATTCGCATTAAACAAACGCCGACTGGACACGAATAGCCTTCTTTGTCGTTTGGGTGGTTTTTGGCTGCCCTAGTCAGATCATGGTAAGATAGCAATGGAGAACTCTAGAAATAGTGGCCACTCGGGAAGATGTTGTTCTGTTCTTGGATGTTCAAACAACAGCAAAAAACTTCAAAAATGGCGAAAGGAATTATGCAAGATTCATGCACCGCAAATACACCGAGAGCATCGGGACACAGACTGATCAAGTGCCCAGTGTGTCTGCCCATGATATGAACAGCAAGGATTTCATCTTTTTCACAGGGCTCAGCAAACATGTATTTTGGGCCTATGTAGGAGCACTAATTGCATTCATTGCCAAACCAATGAAGTTCAGGCTGACAGTTCATGACCAAGTACTCCTAGTATTGATGCGCCTACGACTGGGGCTAATGTTTACTGACCTAGGCAAGAGGTTTTGCATTTCAAGAAGTACTGCATGTCAGATATTCTCAGTCTGGCTTTCACAAATGGCAGCATTCATGAGACAAAAATGTATTCTTTGGTTGCCTAGGGACACAATCCACAGAATCAGGCCCAAGTGTTTCATTCAAAACTACCCTAAAGCAACATGTATTATTGACTGCACTGAGATGTTTGTTCAAAGGCCAATCAATCTTAAACAACGTGCACAAACATTCAGCAACTACAAACACCACAACACATACAAAGTATTGTATTGCATAGCTCCCAATGGATTTGTCATGTTTGTCCCAAAGTTGTTCGGGGGTAGAGCAAGTGATGTATTCATTTCACAACATTCAGGTTTTACTGATCAGCTCCTACCAGGAGATGAAGTCCCTGCAGACAGGGGCTTCACCATTGATGATATTTTACCAGCTGGAGTGAAATTATCACTTCCAGCTTTTACTAAAAGTTTGACGGAGTTGCCCGAGCATAGCGTTACAGAAACACGTCGATTAGCAAACGTTAGAATTCATGTAGAGCGAGCAATACGCAGATTTAAATGCTTCAAAATGTTGAGCACTACTATACCTGGATGTGTTCAAAATGTAGATAACATTGTTGCAGTTTGCGCAGGACTTGATTAGACCACATGATGAAGAAAGTGTACCAGACCAGGGCAATGGGGACTGTCATGAAACCACAACTGAAGATGAGGAACAAGACTGGGAGAACTGTCCCTTGGAGATCCATGAGGAGTAAATGAAGGAATTGTAATCACCATTGGAATGTTTTACCAGTATCTGTAGATGTTTATTGAAGGGTTTGTCAGAATTTGCATTTAGTTAGAGCATAACAGTGTGAGGACCCAGTCATTACTGCGTGAAAACGGGATGGGTTGTTATCACGCAGTGAATGACTGGGTCCTCGCCCTGTTATTCCTTTAATAAATACCTTTTTATTTATGGAATAAACCAGTCAATTTGTTCAAATTTTTGAAAGCCGGGGCCATTTCTACAAAATAATGCCTTCCACTTGATTGAGTCGTAACCAATCAGATTAAGTTTTTAGCTCTGTAAATGCTGCATATTCCAATTTAAATTTTGCAGAGGCACAATTTAAATTGCAACCACAATCTGCATTCAGGTGCATTATCATCCAGCCGGGTGGTTGGGGTTAAAAAAATCATGAAAAAACATAAGAAACCTGACTAATTGGTTATACCACCTGGATTTACAGTGCTGTGATTTTCAAATTTCCGTGGGCAATGCTTGTTGCAAGTGCAGGTAGTAAGTGTTCGAAGTACACCTTTTTTAAATGAACAACATTTGCTCGACCCAATTGCTATCATAAGAAACATCGAGAACTATATATTCATTGTGAGTCCACACAAGAAATTTACAGAGTTTGCGTCCAGAACAATACATTGCCACTTGTACTTGGTAGTAGTAGCCTAATCCTGATGCTGTTTGTCGCAGAAAATATTTTCCATCTTTCTTTCTCACATCATACTTGTTTGAATTTATCAAGTTTACAAGACTTCCACCACATGCTTCTATTTTCTTATCTGTTGGACATTTAATCTCCAAAATTGTATTTTCATCGATAATTCCATCCAAGCTTGCATCAAGCCAATCTTCTTTCGGGTGAACAACAAGTCCAGTCTTAGTAACCCTCTTATGGAATGCCCTCTGAAACTGATCACGAGCAAGTGGCTCACAATCTGTCCCATGTCTTGTTGCTGCATTCCCTTGAAAACGACGGTTCAGTTTCCTGTTAATCCATTTACGTGGATCAGCTTTTTTGGGAACATCCGCTGCTTCGCTGCTTGTAATTCTCAGCTCTCGCTGGTCCTCCCACAGAATACTGTCCTGTTCCTTTGTTGCTTTTGCTAAGCGAACTTTGTGCTCATCAGTACACTTGACATATTGCTCGTATGTATCGTTACATAGCTGACACTTGTACTCTGCACAGTTGTTGTGTACCTTTGGCACAGTACATGTATGAAGTGATGAAGGTGGTGTGACAGATTTAGCTGTCAATACATGGTTCATGATGGTGCCTTCAATGGAAGCCAGTTCAACGAGATCAGTACTGCTGAAATGGGCAATTACATCTGCATCAGTATCAATAGACGCAGTGACTATGTATTGCGATTTTGACCATTGGAGTGAACGGATGTTTTCAACAGTGTCTGGAAGTATATTTTGTGATGTTGAACTGTTCCAAAGATTCCATGTACATGGTTTATCAGTGCAGGATTCACCTATGTATCCCTTGATCAGGGCCTGATTGATCTTGTAGAGAAGACCAGCTGAATGGCTGCAGCAACTTCCTTGGTTTGCCATGCAGTCACACTCTACATATACGATGACTCCATTCACTGTGTCTAGTTTCACCCTCACAGAGTGTAGGCCGCAGGATGATCTCACAAATTTGTTGATTTTGTGACCCCCCTCAAGAAGCTATTACATTTTGGGCTTAAAATTCGTGTAAATTCTGTCTTTCATCACCCTAAAACTCGCCAAGCCTAAAACATTCGCATTATCAAGTAATAGTAAATTTGAGTTGGAAAAATACTCAAGAAATAAAGCCATGATTTTCACGAACCATGTAAAGATAAATCGATGACTTTTACTGCTAACCAATCACAACGAGTTTCTCATGCAACGTTGACCAATGTCACGACTTGTTACAGCGGAGTCGGTGCGATCACGTTGTGCAAGATGGCGTCTTCATCGGACGCGAATTTAGCTAAAGATGAAGGCGACGAAAGTCCTTTGTATTGCTGTATGCACACAACTTATGCCAAATCTAAAGTAATACAATTTAGCGTGAAGAGCTAGGCTAAATTCAGAGAGTGTTGTACGCGATGACAAAGCTTTAAATTGCCCCAAACTGCCACTACGTTGTCGTTCATTGATAGACCATGCACGAGGGTGTTCGGCATCGGCAAGCCGGGTAAGCATTTAGAGGCCAAGCCGTGCCTCTTGGAAGTGAAGACGCCAGCCACCCCATTGCTCTTTCAAGTGCTTTCCAGGACCGTGGACGTACCCAGAGAAGGTAGGATTTGGTATATTGTGGCTAGGACAGCCATGGGGGAATGGGACAATACGGCAAATATTCGGTTAATTTATTGTTAATGTTATGTTACAGGCCTTATCATTGTTGTAAGGTTCAATTTCAAGTCAGTGGCCTTTTTTTTATTTGTATTTATTCTATGCAAAGCGGGGGCTGATGCTGGGTACTTAACCCTGTGTACAACAAAGTGTCCCTTACTAAATACCGGTAGTGTCTTTTGTCTATGGGGAAAGAACTCCGTATTTAGCCACCGCATTTTATTTCATAAATTAAAACTCCCCAAAAGGCTTAAGAAATAAATGTCACCACTTTTTAAAGCCTTTTTATGAATTTATTGTTTATAAAATGTGGTGGTGGCCAAGTATGAAACTAATTCCAGTTCTTGGTGTTTTACTGTTACGTTGAGCATTTTTGGGGCAAGTTTGTACTACAGTTTTAAATTATTATTCTGTAGGAGACACAGCGACAATCCGAGGGATCATCTTCACCACTTCTGCAAGTCAAACGGGCTGAAGACAGACAAAAAATGGCAGACCAGAGAGAAATAGAACAAGGTAGTAAAATCCCTTATATAAATAAAACAGCACAAAATAGCATTTGGCATCTGCTTAATTTAATTAATGTAATTTGTATGTAAATATAAATAGATTCAAATATAAATATAGGACTTGATGAATATAGGACTTGATGAATCATTTAATAAAGGAAGGATACACCATTTGCAGATATCAAAAATATTTACTACTTAATTATTAGGAAAATATCTTACTTATTGGAAAGTAAATAATGATACTAGGCATCCAGCAAAATGATTGCGCTAGATATCCCATAACTGGTCAAAAATGTGCATTGTATTACCAAAAATTCAATATAGTCGTCGGGTGATCGCGAAAGAAAAGACAACAACTGCCCCCCATTTATGTTACCAATTTCTGATAATTCTAACAATTGCCAATGATGTATCCTAACTTTAAATTAACTGAGGATTCATAAAAAAAATTGGGGGGAAATATTAAAATAGTATAAAATAAGAGAAAAACATGCCTACTACTTTGTAGTTAAAGGCAACAAAATGTATTCTTAACCACTTTCATTAGAGGTTTTAGATAAAGTACATGTAAGTGATTTTTTGTGGGAGTGGATAAATGGATAACAAGTTAAAATTAGAGCTTGTTGTAGTTTATTTATGTAATATGTTGTTATTTTCCAGCTGCTGAAGAAGAAAACGGCAGACGAACAAGATGGGGAGCCTTTGTTGAATTTGTTCAAGCTGGTCTGCGTTCCTTAACTTCTGGTGACCAACACGTGTAACCTCTTCCAGGCAGAAAACATGTCTTGCCTGTTCAGTGCATCGTTTGTAAAGATATATACTAACAAAGAAAAAAACAGCTAGTTAATTGCCAAACAATGCAGGATGGGAAATTGCTTAAAGCAGCAAATATTAGGCAGGATGAGCTACTGTTACTTGATATTCAGGATAGGAATCTACATGTAGTAGCAATAGAGGTAAAATACCACCGTACATGTTACCAAAGTACACCAAAGTAGCCAGGGAGTAAAAGTCAAAAGCAAATGACACTGTGCAGCAAGATTATCAACTGTCATTTATAAGAATGGAGAAGCTCATCCAAGGAAAATTGGTTTAATTTACCTGTCTTATCTTATTCCATAGCATGTTTTATGGGAGTATGTAAATTAAAAAACTTGAGAAGATTTACATAAGTAAAATGGCACTAATTTTCAGTGTCGTAAAAGTGAAAGTCTTGCCCTCAAAAATAATTACTTATCGCGACACATAATTTCGTATTTTAATTATCACTCCTTTAATTTCACCTCAGATTAAGATAATCCTTTTGTTTTTACAGGTATATAAATGCAGTTATAATTTTGTTTACTGAAGCATCATAACAAAATTTAAAAATGAATTTCAGATGTTGAAACAAAGCACTTGCTCACATTTATAGAAGCTGATGTGCTGGTTTACATTTACCTGTAACTCATTTAAGCATAATTATTACACTGTACATCTACACAAATCTGTTCTAACTTTAAAATATCATTGAATTACAATTACTGCACAGATATAACTTACGAAGCAATATTCAATATTGCTGTATCTTTCAGGATAACAATTGGTTGAAGATTGTCAATCATATGGCGTTTAAAAGTATACCATTCTAAAAAGGTTTTTGATGAAGTTCTGATATTGTGAAAAAAATAGCAAAAATAATGATACAAAATTTGCAATAATGTATAATAAATATTTGTCATTGTTCTTATAACTGTTTCTTCTTCTTTTCTTCTGTTCTTGTGTTTTTTGGGGGAGTCCCAAAATCAAAAAGAAAGACAGGCAAGATACAAACATTCGGTTAATAAAATGAAAACAAAAACTGAACTGTTGATAACATGAACAAAACTATAACAATCTTGGTTTAGGAATATTTCTTTAAATAAAGAATATACAGGAAATCGGAAAGACAAAAACAGAGCAGTCATTTCTGTCCAGACGAGCTCAAATCGCCCCCTGCCATTTGTGTGTGTACATTTCAATTCCTCATAGGTTTTGTACACACCTCTCCCGAAGTGACCAACAGAGGGCGCTATTTTCAAGCTGGATATTTTAATTGGTTAAGCCTAATTAATGTGCAATTTTTCTCTCTGGCGAACCTGATATTCTGATTCAATAGGATCATATTTGTATTTCTGGAAAATATCAGGTAGCTTCTAGAGGGGGGTCACAATTCTTAAAATGTGAATGCCTATTTCATGTTCATCCCATGGTCTAGTGGTAGTTGTCGATGGACTGTGAGTACCTTATTGGTGCTTGCAGCAGGATGATCTGATCGTCATCCGAGAACTGATGCAGGACTCGGCCAACCCAACCAGATCGGAGGTAATTTTGGCCCTCGACCAAGGCTCGGTAGTTTGCGTTGGGCTGCTCATCACATGCCTGGTGATTGATGAAATACTCTTGGATATCTAAAAAAGACCAATATATAAAGGAGGCTAATAACATTTTTTTATAAATTTCCTACATTCAGTTTTAAATTACTTGTACAACTGGAGAAAGTCACAAGAAATAGTAAATAAAGTTTAAATTCCATCAAATTTTGCAAAACAAGACAAGGATAGTTTTTAAACCACGTGTCTCACCTACTTTTGGCCTCAAATAACCTTTGACCTCAGTTTTTTACTTTTGACACAACTATCATTTATAAAAGTTACAGTGATATTGTATACATGACCCAAGTTTGATTGTAATTCAAGACTTCAACTCTACTGTACAAAGGTATTTTTTTTAACTTTAACCCAAATGACATAAATACAGACAACAATTCCATTATCCTAAATCACAATGAACATGATGAACACTATTCCTGCATGATTACATCAGTTGTAATCAAACATAATATAGGGCATCAAACCTGGGCTACAAAATATATTAAAAATCAGCAGCACTATACTATAGTCACATGTAAATGTAATATCACACAAATACCCTACATAGCATAGGCCAACTATACTATACTAAACGTTTATACGGCTTAGATTAATTAAACTTACCCTGATCAGACACAGACGGCCACTGACGGACATCGTCCGCCCAACTTTCCATATTTTGAAGGAAACTGGTCAGTTTGGCCTAGCTCTAACGTTAGCGTAGCCGTAGGCCGTAGCTGCTACCTCGATGTACCGGTTTGAAGGAAGTTATGCCAAGCATGCAATAGAAAAACAGGTCTGACTAGGGTAGGGGGCTAGCCAAAAACCACCGAAACGACAAAGAAGGCTATGTCGACAACACC
The DNA here is from genome assembly GCA_037893245.1 of Crossaster papposus. Taxonomy (NCBI): domain Eukaryota; kingdom Metazoa; phylum Echinodermata; class Asteroidea; order Velatida; family Solasteridae; genus Crossaster; species Crossaster papposus. Next base: position 868,422 of record JBAIAA010000124.1, on the reverse strand, counting down.
GACCGTATTACGTTCGTTTAATTATGATGATGTTAAAACCGAATGCGAATTGTTATAATCGATTCGCGCGCCAAGACACCGCAGTGATGCTGCCCTCACGCGGTCAAATTTAGTTATTTTAGATCACCGGATTACTGTATACAATGAATGATGAGTTTATCCGAAAACCCATTCTGAAAAACAAACAAAAATAAAAGAACTGTGCAGAGTGGTGACCGCGAAAGACAAGCACGCCTTAAAACACGCATCTTAAAACACATTACTCAGCACACTTCGTGCACCGCTGCACACTAATCCCTGATTTGCATAAGACAAGCACCATTTCCAATAACAGTGCGATCTCACACTTCCGATGAGGTAATATTTTTCTTTTCTACCAGTGCCAACATTGAGTTTTGCGAGTGAAGAACAGACCGCCTGGACCCAGCCTATACGTATTGACCGATCTCATCGCAGCCACGATAACAAACCATACATGTATGTACTTGCAACAAACTTGCAACAACCAAAATATATTTACATAATTATAACATTTTGTCATGTTTTATTCTTGCTGGTTTACGGTCACACACGCCCGGATTTACCGCTTGAAAAATAGTTCGAAATTAGGTAACGGCAAAAGGATAACATTCGTATCCACAAACGAAAATAGTAACTTATTTAATTAGGAATACAATAATCTTGAATACATGTAATTGTAAAGCTCATAGCTCTAGACTCAGACAACTTGTTTGAAATGGAGCCTTCAATGTCCTTGGAAGATGCTGACTTCAATCCTCCCTGACGCATGATACACCTCTCACTGACTGCATAATTATGACTCAAATTCAAAAAACAAATCTAAGCTATCAAAGCCACAATAATAATTTATACTTAGCTTTTTTTAACTTTTCCTCCTGTCTGCTGGCCACCTGCTCTCTGGGGACATTGGTATTCGAAATGACCGATTTGGCCACAGGCCCAGCATGGTTAATAATTGTTATTGACCCTAGCGGCTCCTTGGTTGTAGGGCGGTTGTCTTGCGGTAACAGCGGTGGAGTAAGGTACTGAGCGTGCTGCGAAACTTGTGGCGGTTGAGGAACGAACATTGGTCCGACCCTTGGAAGAACGTCCTCGACGGTTATACGAAATCTCTCCCGTCGCTTGAATTCAGCCTGTCGCACGGCCTTGGATTAACGCTTGTCGTCGTCAGAATCGCTAATGTAATGTTGCTGAGTAGGCTTATAGCTGCATGACGTCGGGATTAACCAAGGTGTGATTGGACACTCCACAAGCCCCGCCTATACTTATCTGTTTTCACATGCGAGGCCGGTCGTGCGCTAGAAATCTAGCTAAAAATAAAACTAAAGCATAGTATTTAATCTCCGGATGAAACAAGGCCATCGATCGGATCCAGTTTTGTATTTTGTTTTGCACTGTGCATGTTAAACTATAAAACTGCAGCGCGCGGTGTGGATTTCGGACAAACAAGGTTAGGAACAGACATAGTTTTAGTTTCTTTATTATTTGTGTTCCCCCAAAATGCCATAGACATTGTACACGTTCTTTATGGCCTCTACCTTTATCATTGGCATTTGTCATACATCATTCAAAATTGGCACAGGCATAGCCCTCATAGCAACGATGTGTCTCGAAGATATACGTCATCAAGAGTTACGTGACGTCATATTTAATGTGCACTAGATACAACATTTCAAAATCAAAAAACAAAAATTACTGTGAATTACCCGAACTTGATGTTTGTGGGAATTGACCTAATAAGCCAGGATCTTCATTGTCTCCTGTGCATAAAATCACGTAACTATGGTGGCCCTGAAGGGACACGCATATCGTGAATATTGACGTCAATTCGCGACAAATTTCACGACTTTCCCCAAAGTCGCGAATATTGACGTCAATATTGACGTCAAATTTTACGACTTTCCACAAAAGTCGCGACTATTGACGTCTAATTTGACGTCGATATTCGTGTAAATTTCACGACTTTCAACCTAAATTCGCGAATATCGACGTCATATTCGCGACAAAATTCACGACTTGCCCCCCAAGTCACGAATATTGACGTAAACATTGACGACAAATTTCACGACTTGCCCCCAAAGTCGTGAATATTGACGTCAAATATTGACGTCAAGCTAGGTGTTGGCTGGTCTTGCTCCAAGACCGAGTTTTTCACTTGTCACGAGGCGCGCCGTCCGTGCTAGTCTATGCAGTTCATTAATCACCAATACTCCAAAAACGGACTTATTGAGGGCGCCCTCGATTGTCACGAGAGATCAGTGGATTTGTTTTAAAGGTAATTGGACACACCATTGGTAATTGCCTGAATTATCATAAATGGGTGGATTTGGAGCATTGTATTTTTTTGTAAATCTCGTTTAACTGACCTGTATGCAGTTTTACAATTATGGATGACGAGCAAATCATAAACAGCGTTTGTTTTCAACCGCCGTCGGGTAGTTATTCTTATGTTATTATTATTTTGTTGCGATCCCCGTCCGGCGATTCCGAATTGTGTTTTATACAATTATATTTGGACTTTTGACGTCTCATCCTTGTACATCAACATACCACACGAAGAAGGTATTCGTGTCTGTTCCATAACCCAGGACACTCGACCTCTCCCATAAGTGACATTCGCGCCCTCATGAAACTTGTACTAACAAAGATTAATTTTTCCTTCCTAGATAAGCACTATCTACAGGTACATTGCACTGCAATGGGTAATCGCATGGCACCCACCTTTGCATGCCTTTTCTTGGGTGACTTCGAGGAACGCATGCTTGCCTCAGCACCGTGCCGTCCTTGAACCTGGTGGAGATACATTGATGATTTATTTGTTATCTGGACCAGTGACGAGGACAGTCTGCTAACTTTCACTAACCACATGAATTCCTTCCACAGGACCATCAAGTTCACATCAGAGTACTCACATCATCAGGCCCACTTCCTGGATGTCACCATCCGGAAGGAGGATAACTTAATAACCAATGATCTGTATTCTAAACCCACAGACACCGTATCTCCGTATCAGGCACTGTAAGACTGGTATAGCATTCAGTCAGGCCCTCAGACTCAAAAGGATTTGTTCTAACGACTATGATTTCTCCCGCCATTCACATATACTGACGAATAACTTGGTTGCCAGGGGTCAGAGCTCCCGCCAGGTTCAACGTGCCATTGCCAGAGCCAAAGCTGTATCCAGAGATGTGGCTCTAAAGGTAAAGGCCCCCAGGCTAATGCCAAACCCATGATCCGCCTGGTGACTACCTTTCACCCCAGTCTCCATTCCCTTCGCAAAATCACTAACGACAGCCATCACATTCTCCACACTTCAGATCGCCTTGTTCGTGCCGTCCCCGACAGCCCTGTATTGGCTTATAGACGCCCTCGTAATCTACGAGACCTATACATCTCCTCCCATCCAGCACGGAACTTTCAAGTGCAGTTCCAGATGTGTGGTTTGCCAGATCCACATCCAGGAGTCTGACTCTTTTTCTGGTCACTCTTCCGGTACCACACATAAAATTATTGGTAACATCACTTGTAGTACATCTAATGTCGTATACATGTATCTCATTTATTGTATGTTTTGTGGAGTTCAGTATGTCGGAGAGACCAACAATGTCCTAAAAAGCGTTTCTACGGTCATCGATCAACTGTAAACACCAAGAAACTAGACACCCCCGTCGGTCACCACTTTAATCAGCCTAACCATTGCATTTCTGATATGATTCTACAGGGCATAAAATCACTTGGCCATCGAAAAGACTCAGTCCGTCTCAGCCGGAAGAAGTTTTGGATGAATCGTCTTCGGACTATTCAACCACATAGGCTCAACATCCAACTAGGAAATGATTAACTTCTATTGTTTTCTCCCATTTGTCATCTGTTTCAGATTTAATCGTTGCCAGCAGTTTGTTCGTATTTGTTCACACTCCTTTGGTTTCCCCCTGTCTATTGTCCTAACCCCCCCCCCCCCCCTGCTTTCACATTTCTCCTATTAATACTTATTTGTTAGTTCTTTCTTTGATCCTACCCACACTGACCTTTCCCTTTAACCCTTCAGCCTAATCCTCCTTTTGTTGTTCCCACAGAACTATGTACATGCCTTTTCTTTTGTGTTTCTCCTGCCAGCTATGATGTGCTTCATGCTGCATGTTGCCCTATATATGTTTGTTTCGTGTACACAGCCATTATGTCTCTGAAGAAGATCTTGTTAAGATCGAAATATTAGGCCCTCTTAACTTATTTGAATTATATTTTTCGGAATAATTACAGGATATCTAGCGCGATTATTTTGCTGGATGCCTAGAATCTTTATTTACTTTCAAATAAGTAAGATATTTCTTAATAATTCGGTAGTAAATATTTTCGATATCTGCAAATGGTGAATCCTACCTTTAAGATATCTCGCGACAATCGAGGGCGCCCTCAATAAGCCCGTTTTCGGAGTATTGATGATTGATGAATTTAGGTCCGGTAGAGAATTTTGACGTCAAATTTGACGTCAAAAATTTGCGACTTTGGGGGCAAGTCGCGAAATTTGAAGTCAATATTGACGTCATTATTCACGACTTTGGGGGAAAGTTGTGAAATTTGTCGTCAATATTGACGTCAATATTTGCGACTAAAGTGCTGAATGAGGGAAATAATATGAACTTACTTCCAGCGATGTTAGTCTCTGGCTAGGTTTTTTTTTAAGTTATCGGTGACGTCATAAAATGCTATACCGCCTCCTAGCGGAAACATACTTTTTTTAAATGAATAATTGGTTACAAACTTATTGTGTGGCGATGTTTGCTGAAATCACTTTATATTTGATGTATTTAATCAGCTTCATGCTAAAAACAAGTTTAGGGAGGAACATTGATGACGTTACCAGACCGGAAGTTGCAATGAAAAGACATTTAAACCTTAAAAAAATTGCTGAAAATCAACTACGGGTGATATAATCCAGATTATTGCTTCAAATAGTAAAGTTCTCGAGTTTTCTGTTAAAGCCGTTAAGTATCGGATTACAAGCAATCTCAAATTTCTATATTTATTTTTTGAAAATTAATCTAAAATCTACTGTAAAAGCTCTGATTTTGATATCTATGGGAATTGATAGAATAATCCAGGGTGTTCATTTTTCATATCACCTGCAAAATGACCTGACCCTTACTTCCGGTCACAACCGGAAGTTTCTTATAATTTGAAAGCGGGAAATGTATGCATTTGCATTCAACGAGGATGGTATCTGGCTAGGTTGTACTTTACAAAGGAATTACTGTCGGATAATGGACATTTGTCTTCCTTATTTTAATCTGATACAATTGCCAAGGAGAACCAACTCTCTGGTTGTAGTGCTGACAAAACAAATTCCAGGGACTGCTCATCTGGGTCCTTTTACTATACACAACATATAGTGAACTATTGTGACCTTTGTCAGACCACAGAAGTTAGTCCCTATTTAACTAAACTCTTTGTTTTAGAAATACTTTCCCATGCTCTTATCCAGTTATTTGTAGTAACTTGTATGTTTGGTTTTATTATTGGGAACACAAATCAACCTAGTTTTGGAAGTTGGTTGAGACCTGGAAGAGATTTTGGTGGTCAGCAGAAACTAAGTGATCTCCGGAGATTTTAGTAACAGCCCAACCAATCAGAAGACTTACACTAATTTCATAATGAGAAAAGAGGGGTTAAGATTTGTATTTGGCCAATCAGTAAATGGTCCAAATTGGTCGATCACCCACTTTTTGGGTGTATTTAATCTGCTGCACTGGGTCTGGGAGAGCACTCTGCTCCCGCCATCTAAGCAGATGTCATGATGCACTTCTGTGGTAGCCAGATTGGGGTGAGTTGTGATATTTTGTAATTCTGACTTGTAACTTTGAAACTTTGTCGCAAATGTTACTGTTGTGTTTTACTTTTAGTGTTAATGTCAATTCAAGCTTATACTTTATTTAGGTCTGAAGGTTTATTGATACATTGTATGCATGTACTTGAATTAAGAAGCTTGACTTTTTAGAACTTCTTACTGGCAGTTGTATTCTTAAAGGATCTCGATTGATACATTTACAATTACTGAATTGAAGATTATCTTGATTTGGAATCCAATCATGGTGAAACAATTGCACTTATATTTTCTGTGATATGAATTTATATATTATCATAATAAGATTGAAAAGATGCTTAAGTATAATCCTTTTCCTTTTTTATAGCTCCATAGTCAGCCGAAGTATGCTGAAGTGTTAGTCGGTTAGTTTAACTGCCAAGAATATCCACGTTAGCTCTTGACTTATTGTGTTCTTGATTCACAATTTAAGTTCCATAAATTGTAAATATAACAGTTGACTCTGAATACCGTATTTCAGAAACAATGTTCATTAAATTGCAAATGACGAGCACAAGATAGAATATTATTTGATTCTGTTGCCCAAGCATTTTGTTACTTATATTGATCTGATGATACAATCAATGTTTTGCTTCTTAAACTTTAAATGCCTGGAGTTCAGGAAAAAGACATTTGTGTAAATTGTAACGCATCAAATTTCATTCATCAGCCGATATAATGTTTAGTGTTCACCACTGAGAGTTACACGAACCAGAAACTGTCTATCACATTTAAACTAAATTAGGTGTAATGTAATGTAATATGTATAATAAGTATGGTATTTTAAACTCATGTTCTTACATTGTTTTCTAATGTACAGGGATCCGTCAAGGACCATTGTTGTGTTCGTCAAGGACCACTCGTTGTGTCCGTCAGTTGTGGGCCACCCATCGGTTGTGGGCCATCTGTCAGTCACATTTTGTGTCCGGATTGTGTTAGAGTATCAGCAATAAACTTAGATAGAGAGAAGTCGCAGAACTGTGTCGTTCGTCGTCCCGTAATTGGTCGTTCTCTGAACCCTAGTGTATAACTGCATTAAAACCCAATCCCTGATGCGAGGGGATTATACGACATTACCAATTACGTTATATAATGTTAGACCGCCTTCTAGCGGCAGGTTTATACATTGTTTAAGTCTTTACATTTTCAATACAAAAACACACACTAAATGACAATAACATTAAACAAAAACTAAACATTAAATTAAAAATTAACAGAAATATGAAAAAATTAATAAAATGCAGACAAGTTTTATTCTTTTCATGAAACGACATATCTTAAGTTTCCTTTGAAATTCTGCGCACGGAACTAAAACATTTTAAAGTTGTTATTTTGTGCTTAGAAAACTCAATTATGCTGGATAGTTTTACTATGATGATTTTAGAGGCATATTTAATGGGACCGTAATTCTATTGACAGCATCCTGAGCCACGCAGAGTTTAACGGGCTCTTGAATTGTCGCCCTCAAACCCTGCGGACATTCGCAGCAATAATTAAACAACTTGGCCAATACATGATATGAATGTCCACCCCTGGTAAAATGACAATTTCTACCACTATACTTAATTTTATTGGCGTTCACGTAGCTTTTCAGTCTTTTATGTTTTTTATTCTGTATAACATATAATAGCAAAGCAATATAAACATTTCTACGATTTGTCCGATTAATTTTAATTTTTACGTGGGAGGATGAACATTTGTGAGAACACCTCAGATGTCCAAACGAATGGACCAATAGAAATGCGCGTTGCGGAAGAATGTTGTGCCTGGGGTCAAAGTTGGTTCGCATGCCTTGGGCTGTTTTACGAACCCCAGCTTTGTCTTCGCCTCGGGCTTCATTCATACAGTTTAGCAATAGACTGTAGCCGGAAACGGACTCAAAGCCAGGGGTTTGGAAAACGACCTTGGTCTGTTTGTAAAGAAGGCTCTGATTGGGCGCACGAATCTTTTCGCTAATAACTACGGATCTTGACGAATGCTCGCAGGGGTTTGAGCACTTTTCGTAGAAAGCTCGTAAAAGCGCTGCGTGGCTCAGGATGATTGACAGTGACACGCATGAACTGTTAGGATGGTCGCAAGTGATCTGGAGCATTGAATTTGTAATCTGTATGCAAAGCTGTAGGTTGGGGGTTCGAGTCTAGTCTTGATCCAAGACCACGCTAGCCGTTCATTTGTTCCGCGGCGCACCGTCCGTATATATCTGGGCTTATTAATAAGCTCAGATACGGACGGCGCGCCGCGGAACAAATGAACGGCTAGCTTGGTCTTGGATCAAGACTAGTTCGAGTCCGGCGTATATCACACTTGTTTTAAGGCGCTTAAGCTTCTTAGTTTTAAAAGACACAGAGTTACGAAGCTTATAATTATTAAGACAATAAGCTACATCAGCATGTTAAAGTTGGTCATTATAAATATTTAAAAAATTGAGTTTCTAACATTCGTACATAACGTCAGAGATTGATGTGCTTGAAACAAGTCCTTATTTTGTATACCATCGAGCAGCAATTCACAGAATGCTGCAATTTGTCATCATCGCATCTAAACAAATCCCAAACAGTATAGAAAATGCTAACATCAGCATACAAATGTTGAACGTATTTACACCTGAAAAATACAGCTGTAGTCGTTTTATACAAAGCTATCAAGAAAAAAAAGATATCAAGATAATTTATTTAAAAGAACTCAAGTTCAATTTCTGTTTTCAATGCTTGTAAAATAGCTCGGAATGTAACTTCTAGTTCCATTCTCTCCTCTAAAACATGTTAAACGTGGTGCAATGGTTTAGGTGCTCGACGTGCCAAGGTTTCGTGGGTTTGAACCATGATGGCGAATTCGGTGCTTGTTGTGTTTTGGGGCAACACACTTTATCACAATTGCCTGTCTTCCACGATTTATGAAGGTGGTTCCTTGTTTACACATATATCTAGCGCTTAACCGCGCAAACTTCGAACGGCGCTGGGGTGTAGGTTAAGCCAGGGACACCCCTCATAGACGGTTTGGGTGCCCCCAACGGCAGCTTGATTGTGAACCGCTGGAAGAGGTTGGTGACGAACAAGAAGAGTTCCATCCTAGACTCTTTATGGCAGCACACACACCTGTCCTTCATTATACTGTTGGAATCATTTCAACATGCACAGCTTAAACGTGACGCAAACAAGGACTGGCACCAATTATAGTGAGGCTTACGTCTTCCTTTTGGGATGGTGTAACCTTTCAGCTGTATTTCTCGAGTCGTCTCGTAGGGAAGAGCAAAAGGCGCCACGGGTCGCCAGCGCTGTATCTCCTTCAGGACCGCGTTGGTGTAAGGCATGCTGGGACGGTCCTCACAAGATGGCTGCCGGTCACCTCCAACCATTTCACTGATTTCTCTCTGAAGCTGCGAATGGCGAGGGTAAAATTAGGCAATCTGACGCGAGGTAACCTCATCAAAAAAGGCTAGGGGTGAGGTTGTGTGATAAAGTTATCGAAGCTCACACATTTTTAAAAAAAGGACAAGTTTCCATTCGGCAAATTGTTAGGCTTGCATGTTTTATGAAATTGGCCCCTGGTCGATTGGTAAACAGGAGGTCGTGGGTTCGAGCCCCACCCAAGTCTTGGTTTTTTTCACGATCCGTCGATCTCTCTCTCAAAATTGTTTAGGATAACACTCAGTATACAGTCAAAACAAAATAGGTCGGGGAAGGGCAACACCAAATATATTACTGCCAGAAGCAATTATTCCATGTATGCATATTATTTTTGTTTCGAAAATGCCAAGAAATACGAAAGTTCATGTTAAACTTAGAAATCGATTTGAGAGTTCCTGGGCCAAACCTGATTGTGCTTTCTACCTTTTCTTGCACCTCCGGGTGGTTCAGCACGGCAGCTATCAGCCACAGTATGGTGTTTGAGGTTGTGTCGGTGCCCGCGGCAAACATGTCGCTGATCGAGCGCCAGATGTGCTGATGGGTGAAAGCCGCACCGTCGTCCCCCGTACCGACCGCGGTGCTGGTTCGCCCTTGCTCCTGAATCTCCCCGAGGTACATATCGATGATGTCTCGGTGTTCGTTAGGATCGTATGATTCCCGGTGTTCCTATCAATTGATAAGTACTCTGTCATTGTCTGTTTAATGGCTATGAAATCTGCAATGCTTCAGGAACGTCTGCGTCAATGTTCGGCCCCGTGTTTGTAGTATCATAATATACTTAATGAATGAAGGGGATTTGCAACTCCCAACCCCCATAGATTTGCCACTGACAATTTGTTTACATTTGAGAAAAAACAAATTTTTACCTCAATAATTTTGTTGATATTGTCTTGTAGGAACAAAAAATATCCTCTTGTTTTCGAGTAGAGGGGCGTTAAGATTAGAGCGGGGAACATATTCGCTAAGGAGTTAACGCCCAAACTGCCGAAGAGCAGCCTCATGGTGCGCAACACCTTTCCGGATTTCGGGTCGTCGTAATCGCAACGGGACCCGAAGCAGACGGCGCTGATGATGTTGGACACCGCTTTGTGGACGGTGAGGTTGAAATCGAAGGATCGATTCTTTTCAGCTTCGATTCTCTCGATCAGGTATCGAGCCTCCTCATTGATCTTGTGCTCTAAGCTCTTCTTGCCGACTCCGAGTTTCCGAAAGGCACCGAGGCAGAACTTTCGTTGTACCGTGGCGGTCTCGCCTTTGGCCAAGACCAAACTTCCTGTTGATTTGAAAGTGAGATAAATATGTTCCCTTCAGCATAATACAATGTGCCTTAACAATGCGAACAAAATATAACGAATAATGTAACGTAGAATGTGTAACCAACGTGGATAATTATATTAGGGTTCTCACGGGTCATAAAAAGTCATGGAAATACAAGTTTTCATAAAAAAAAGTTATGGAAAATTGGGAAAATCAAACAATCATTGAAAGGTCATGGACATGGTCAAGAACATGGAAGGGTTGTTTTTGAAGGGCCGCTTATTTAGGTAGGTAAGTCGGATAGCTGCAAGGGGAGGAGAAGGCCATTATCATTTAAAAGCTAACAAACAGCGGTTTCACTAACATTAGCGGTTCATCAGTATAATAATTGCAAATCACTTTTCTCTGCAAAATGGCGTTTAATGTCATGGAGGTTGTCATATTTTAGTCCTGGAAAGTCCTGGAAAAAAACCATGGTTTTCAGATTTCTGTGGGAACCCTGTATAGGTATGTTTTGAAAGATACACATTTTCACTTTAAAATCAGAGACATCAATCTAGATTACAATGTCACCCATTGACATATAAAGCATAGCTTCGACTCATGTAGCAAACGAATCAAATACATAACGTACTGTACGAATACCATAGCAAGCTGAAAAATGTAGGGGTTGTAGGGTCAATGAAATACCAGATTGTCGAAAATTCGTCTCAAATTTGCGGGACGTGTGGTAATTTGTACTGAGCTACCCCAGATGTTGTAAATTCACAAGATACTTGAGACTGTTATTAACTTACATTAAACTACTCTTGTGACGTCACTCTAATCATACAAGTGTTGATTATTTTAAAGAATGGACACTCAGTTAACCATACATTTTTTTGAATGTACAGTTGACTGTCCATTCTTCCATTCGCCTATTTATTTCGATGGTGATTCAAACCAGCATTTGTTGACATATCCGATGAGGATTTATTTGTCAATGGGGATTTATACTCAAATGAGGATGTATACTTAAGTGGCAGATTCAGAGGAGAAGAAACTTCATAATTGTAACAGATCAGGACATTTTGCTTAGTTGTTAGCAGCTTATGTATTATGTTAAGCCCTCGGCGTGGCTTAGCGCCAGTAGTCATTATTCCGTGTTTAAAATGTACCCAAGCCCTCAACGGTTTAATGATCACATGTCGAACCAGACTCGGAACAAAATTAATTTATGTTCAGCTTTGTCTGCCGTTTTTGCCACACGGGTATACGACAGAACTGTGTAAACATATCAAATGTAAAGTACATTGTATGTATGTGCATGTACGTGTTGTGCTTTTACCGGCCCTTTTAATATTTATTAAGACCTTTGAACGTATAACTATGGCTTATATCGCCGTCGAAAATTATCCCCATTTACATGAAAACCATATTCCTATTACCTGTACATATTCATATTGCAAACCACCGTTTGAACCTTGCTTTAAAAAACATGTTTACCACTTCCCCCCTCTTTTTGTTGTGTCTTCTTCGTAAACAATGTTTGGGCCATTTCCATTTTTGAATGTTTTAGACGATACTTGATTCAATTTGTTGCAGGTTGGCGCTTCCATTTTACTTGATTTGGGTTATTGTTGATATCCCAGGTTGTGTCGAATTTGTGCAACAATGCTTGGTTTCAAGGCTTTTGGACGAACCACTCCCATCATGCAGGCCACCAGTCCAACGTCATTTGAGTGTACAAGATAATAAGCGAGGACCAGGCTATATCGGATCAGCGGGGCTGATTACAAAATTACATAATGTTGGCGTTTATTTGGGGCAGGTTTTTCGGGGCTGAGATGATAGGTATTTCATAATAATTTTATAATAATTGAGTAGTTTGTGTTTACGTTTGCAAAATACTGATGTATAATTATTTTAGTTCTTACCGTGTATTTGTTGTTTAGGTGAGATGTTTACTGACATTGGCATAGTGGATCTTTCAAGGGGTCGTTCTCCTAGTTTCAACAGCAATTCCTTGGCCGCATCGATGTCGCTGATCACGATGACAGGATGCCTTCCGAGCCAAATCCCGGCCGACATGACTCCGCCGTACCGCCGAGACCACTCCGCCAGCACCTCGTGAGGGTGTCTGCCGTCCCGAACCAGCGCAGGAACGTTGCCCAGCAGCGGCCATCGCCACGGTCCCGGGGGAAGGTTCTTCTGTCGGCCAAGTAACCACCACAAGACCAGCAGAAAAATCACCAAGAATACGCCGACAAACTTGAGATCGATAGCGTCGGTGAGAGAAGATGAACCAGTAAAATCCTGACCAGCCATGATATCGATTTCACCTTCAAATCTAAACCACAACGGATAAATAGATTTGTACACAAAAACCCTTTCATACCAAGTTGACCTAGTTGACCTACCAAGTCATGCCACGCGTCTTTTTCTATAGAGTTTCTTCTGCATTTTGTATGGAGTCGCAGCTAACACGTTATTTGCGCTTAAGTTCAGGGACAGTGCCGCTGGCATGTGTCTAGCATTATAAAGGAACATAATGAACTTTGTACTTGCACATTTCGTTATAAACGATTTCTGAAGTCGTGTGTGAATCCGACCATGACAGGTAAGGGACAGTATACCATTTGCAACTATCCAAAAAATAACCAGCCAAATTATTGTTTAAAAATTCTTGGTGCAAAGATATTCATGACTCAAAACTTCATGTGAAATTATGAAGAAAATAATGAAAGATGCCAAAAAATGCGTCTCAGCCGGAGACGCATTTTTGGAAATGTCCATTAGATAGTTCAATATCGAAACCTTGGAATGTCACTTTATCAGAGTTTACAGCATTCATAGAATCAAAACTTCGCTAGGATAGTTGTCAAGCACCATTCCTGTGATTTTGATAACTGTTTCTGCTTAAAACGATAAAAGCACAACTGACAAATCGTAAAGCTTTAAAGGTATATACATGTGTTGGGAGATTGCTTGACTCAAAAAGCAATGAACCTCGTCTATGACAATTAAATGTCAATGTTGTTTACGCTTACCGGCAGTTCGTGTGCTTTTCTATTCATTTTTTTCTTCTTCAATAAAGGCAATTATTAATACTTTCGGTACTTTTTTGTTATTCCCCCGCCAAAAAAAAATATGTTTGGATTGTACTTAAATTACTCAAAAACTAGTGTTAGGATGTTGGTTAGGGTTAGTGTTTGTGTTAGGGTATAATATAGGGTATATTATACCCTAACCCAAACACTAACCCTAACCCAAACCTTTGCGAGTGGATGTGGCGACAGCGCCACCGAACCTTGAACTAGTTCGACAGGATTTTGGCGGACATTGTGGTGTACTGGCCACCAAACTGAGCAGTTTATTCAATGTTAATCAAAGCCAAGTTTAGTTTGAGTTGATGTAGAAGACGTATTTAAACTTGTATTTCACTTGTTTTCACTTTCTGTTTGAATTTATAGTAGTTTGAGTTTATACTTTTTTGGCGGGGGAATAACACAAAAGTATCATACCTTCCCCTGATTATTATTATTAGTAGTAGGCCTATATTATTGTCAGGGTGTGCTACCTACAAATGCCGGCCTGATCCTAGTCTTTGCCAAAGACGAATGCGTTAGATCGATCGTGTACGTCGCGTTTTCTTTTCACACAGTGCACTGGCTAACGACACGATTATAGACCAGCTCCCTCGCTCACACATCTCCGCAAACTGTTTCTAGCGGTTTAACTGTTTTTCTTATTTCGCCGCAGGCTTTCCTAGGGAGCCAATCAGCGATCGCAGAACTGCAATGATCAACACGTACTATACGCCCACTAACGACATTCCTTTGTGAAGCAGCGCTAGCGCGACCGTTGAACGGTAGTTGACTGCGTGAGATGATTATGTCTACTATTCGAATGGTCGGAATCTGCATGAAAAGGTCACGCACCATTTAAGCAATTTGCAAAGATTATTGTGAGGTTATTGTCAATGTGAGGTTGGGCAAGTCAGAGAATCAGATCGTCAAATGCCGTAACGATAGCCACCGCGTGAAAGGAAAACTGCATCTAACATAACGTTACATGATTACCCGTTACATTACTACACGTATTAAATTGTAAACCGTGTGTCAGTTTAAATAATTTCTTGTTTATAGGGCCTAACTTTTTGTGTATGTTTTACTTGTAGGCACAAATTGGACATTTGTGACCAGTTGACCTAGTTATTCTCCAGGGCCGATATTTATCAAGCAACTTAAGTTAGGTATGCATAAGCGACAAGTATCCTACTAATCTAAGTACATGTACCATACTAATGTTGGAATCCACAACTTGACTTAAGTACTTACATAGCTAGGTAGGATACTCCAATTTAGGTACAGTGCCTATCTGTCGAAAGGTCGTTTCCAGAAACTTATGTCACATTTCACATTGTTTTCATGTAGATTGATGCGGTTTAGCGACGGATCAGCTCGTGCGTCCGAATTACCATGATGACATATCGTGTAAGATGCATTCATCCGGGGTAACACGTTGGTCGTACGCTTATACTTTGTTTTGCATTGGAAACAACAGTGCATGGGCCGGTATCCACTATAGTGTAAAGCTGTCACGGAAAAGCCTAAGGGAAACCAAACTTCCGTTTACATGGCAATGCAGGAGTTCTGTGAGTATCCGGTTCCAAGGTTTCCCTGACAACGTTGGCAAGGTATATAATGGTACGAAAATCAAATCAATATCTTTGATAAAGTTCAATGTCATTTTAGGTATCCAATTAATGCATCCTGTTCATTGCGCGCCACTGATTTATCAATTTACGCCAACAGCATTAATTAATTAACACATGCAGCCATCTCCAAGTAGCTCTCTTTACGAAATGATTAGAGTTTGTGTTAAAAAAGCCAACACACTTGGACCTGAGACCCACCAAGAAGTGTCTTAGTTTTAGGGGTGGATTTGAGTAGGATACTTTAGATAAGTAGCTGTACTCCAGGCAAAATACATAATTTTGTTTTGTTGACCTCAAACAAATTGCAACAAATTGTTTTTCACCACAGCGCACTTTTATAAGGTCCCTAGAATTACATACTAAAAGTCTACACAAATCCAAGTGGTGGAAATATGTCTAATTTTCATAAAGCGTTAATCCCTGCCGTGTAATATGTTTATTCCCATATTTGCATATATTTTATTTTTATTTTTTTTTAAGTTTATTTTTGCGATTATACTTAAACATCCTTACTTCAATAACATTTTCTAAAGCATGTAGGTGACTAAATAATTATGAAAATATAGTAATGGTCAAAAATGACTACAATTATACCCTATCATTTGCACGCATTTACCGTGTCTCCAGATATCATCAAGTAGTAAGTATTGAAGTGCTTCAAATTCACCAAGTTGCTTACTGGCACAGTTATCCCATTAAAACCTTATGGAAAATCATATGAACAATGATAACATTGTGATATTTAGCCCAGCAAGGGTGAAGGGTGAAGTGTTGCCTAAGGTGAGAGACTTGAACAAGTTCAAGGAAACCCCCCCCCCCCCCCCCCCACCCCAAATTTAAGATTGTTGTTGCTTACAATAATCATATCTACGTTAAAATGTATTTTGGGGATTTCCTTGAACTTGTTCAAGTCTTCCATGTTAGGCAACCCTTTAACTACTTTTTAGCCCAATTTATAGACACACCATTTTTCCCAAGTTTTTGTTTTCTCGGCTAAATATCACAATGTTATTATTGTTCATATGATTTTCATAAGGTTTTAATATGATAGCTGTGCCAAGTAAGCAACTTGGTGATTTTGAAGCTCACCAATACTGACTACTTGATGATATCTGGAGACAGTGTAATGTGTAAGTTGTCATTTTGGATAATTACTGTGTTCTCATAATTATTCAGTCACTTATATGCTTTAGCAAATGTTATTGAAGTAAGGATATTTAAGTAGAATCACAAAAATAAACTTATATACCCAAATATGGGAATAAACATATTACACGGTAGGGATTAACGATTTATGCAAATTAGACACATTTCCACCACGTGGATTTTTGTAGATTTTTAGTATGTAATTCTAGGAATCTTTTAGAAGTGCACTGTGGTGAAAAACAATTTGTTGCAATTTGTTTGAGGTCAAAACTTTTTTTTTTCCTGGACTACTGGGAGAATCCCAGTTAAGTTAGGCACCGTACTTTGACTTAAGTTGCTTGATAAATACCGGCCCGGGCCCGATTTCACAAAACTCCTCTTATATCTTACGACTCATCTTGGGACTTAGGACGAGTGCTAGCTTAAAGATCGATTTTGGCTAAGACTTGTCCTAAGATCGACTTCACTAAACCCATCTTATGAAAGACGCATCGCAAATATCAATATAATGGCTGTTTCGTGTTTGTTTTTACCGCTAGAGGAAACAGTCGTTGAAAAGAAACGCGCAAACCAACGGTTCTAGCATGCGCGCGTGCATAGAACACGAACTTCCACCCGGGGGGCGGAAGGAGGCCTAACAAAGTGCGCCACCAACGTTGAAATGTATCTTCCACGTTCATGAGCCGTAGTAAATACAGTAAATACAGTAAATACGTCTAGATCGCTACCTCGAAGCGCACCATTGAAACACGTACAAATTTGCAGTCGATGAGCTCCGTGCATCGCTCTGCGAATTCAGTGATTTTTCAAACGTCCGCAAAACCAGGTACACAGCCCGATCTGCACGAAACTTTTTGGGGAAGATGCCATTTTCGGCTATTTTCGTTCGAAAATAACACAATAAAACGCATGGGGTTCACAGTACAGACAGATTTTTTTTTTAATTCACAATATCACTGCTACATTTTTCTGTTTCGTGTGACGACAACCGGCACTGAGATTGGAATTGGCAAAACATATTTAAAAAAAAACACTCAAATATCTAGAGGATGTACCGAGGGATTTAACTTTCAGGAATGAAAGATCTATTCCTAACTATTACGTTAATAGAAAAAAATCAGAGGATGGGCGATAATTGTTTTCACATTATGTCGATACTTTTAGCCATTTTAGGGGAGACGTTTTGTAACGAAATTCCCACCTGGACCCATTCATACACGTTAGCTGCGGCAATAAACGAACGGAAAATTGTCGGTAATATTTTAACGCATTTTATTTAAAACTAAGCACATCACCAATTGAAAATACTCTTGCAATATAAACTATTGTTTTTAGTGCTGTTAAAGAGAAAATTGTAACAGTATACATGGATTATTTTTTTTGTTTTTAATGGTCATCACCCCTTTTTAAAATGGAGTGTACCCAAACTGCGATTGCAAATGATTGCGCAACACCCCTTCCCCCCCCCCCGGCTTCCACCCAAAAACTAGTCTGCGCAATACAATCACGTACAGTAGTTCTGCACAATCTATTATTATGTATAAAACAGAGTCGACTAGATGTAGGCGTATAAATAATGTATACACGTATTACAAATATTTTCAAACCTGTCCTTCTTCAAAACTATAACTCTAAGCTGACATTTTGTCTTTAACGAGAAGATAATGCAATGGTTTCCAGACGATACATTTATAGATTAACGCACGTATTAATAAGATAAGACGACCCTCGGACCGATCTTAAGTTAAAACGAGTTCAGCCACGTGGCTATGGAAGTTAGGACGTATCGAATCCGTCTTAACTTTAAATTGATTCTGGGACGAGTCGGAGTTAAGAAGATTACTTTTTGTCCTAAGAAGCATCTTGGCGTTTCGTGAAATCGGTCTCTGTGTGAAGAACAAATAAGGAAGGGATAATTAACCAGGATGAAACTGAAGGCGAGGGACCAGGTGGAGATCAAAGGGAAGAACTAACGCCATCAAGTTCACTATGAAACAAGAACAGTCCGGCAAGCTAAAGCTCGCCTTCCTTGATCATCATCTTCTGATACTGTGCATAAACCTCCTCTGGATACTCGCACAATTAGGTTGTGGTGCAAACTGGACGGAGTTGCAGACATAACTCAGGCATACACAAATAGATACGTGCAAGTAAAATAAACAGCTAGTTCACGGTAGGTTGCTCATCTAAGGGTATATATGTACACCCACTAGCCTTGAATACTATGGTTGGACTTGGTGCATGGTGGCTCGACACTTGCTAGGGCAGCGAGTTCCACAGACGGATGGTGGCTGTAAGGTTGTACGGGTGGTGGAATGAATAATGTCTTGCCGTTGCCTCTGGTTGATGACCTTGCCGGGATTAGTAGGTTGTCAGGGATTTCAATTAGTTTATTGAAGATCTTGTATACATCCTTGAGACTTTTGGAAATAGCTCTTCGATGTTGTCGAGATTCCTAAATGGTGTTGGCACTGCTATCTCTGGAGTAGTTATTAAAGGTAGAATACACCATTTGTAAATACTTGAATTTTCATTAATGAGTAGATTTGGGGGGTTGTATGTTATAGTACATATCGTTTAACTGACCTGTCCGAAGTTTTACTATCATGGTTGCCGAGAAAAGCACGAAAAACAGCGTTTGTTTTCACTCAGCGTCGAGCAGTTATTCTTATGTTATTTTAGTTTTTGTCGTGATCGCCGTCCGGCGATCGCGAATTTTTCTTTATAAAACTCATTTTTTTCGGAATAATTACAGGATATCTAGCCCAATAATTTCGCTGGATGCCTATAATTATTATTTACTTTCAAATGAGTAAGATATTACTTAATAATTCGGTAGTAAATATTTTCGATATCTGCAAATGGTGTATACTACCTTTAATGACGTACGTGCGTTGAACAGATTCTTTGTGATTCGATATGGCAACGAATACACGAATGATACTTATCATCATCAGATTTTAGCAAGAGCATCAATAGCAAGATATTGTTTTACTAAAATTAATCATTAGAAAAATCATATAAAAAGGGAGTCCACTATAATGTAGAAATACGAGGAATAATTTAGAATGTTTTTGTTATAACATAGGCCTACCTCATGGTATGTACAGTTGCAGATGATTCTGCGCCCCATCAGATCTGTCATCTGGGTCTGCTTGTGACGCGGGCGCTTCTCGATTTTCTTGAGTACCTCCTTCCACCTCTTACTACCCGGCTTGTGCCCAATGCCAAAATCGTGCCGACCGTTGGCATATTGACGCAAAATATGAGCCCAGTACGCATCTCCTCTGCCTTTCTTAGGCATAGCTATAAATATACAAACATGAAGATTGTTATTATTGAATGATAGTAAAATGGCATTGTACATTGAGACCTGAAATAACGCCAGTCTGACTATGGCCTCACAATGGCGTGTTGGAGTTCAACATACATTTATATTAAATCAAAATAAGACATTTTTTCACACTGTTGTACACCCCCAATGTTCAATCGTGAATATACTGTGCAACTTAAAAACAACAACAATACCTTAGTGCTATTTCCTTTCCGTTAATGGCGTTTAAAGGCCGGTTCATACTCGGCGCGAAAGCAAACGCGATCGCGAATTTGTGACGTCAGAGGGAGTTTTCGCGATGCGAAATCGCAAAAGTTGAACACATTTCAACTTGGGCGAATGTTCGCAGCAATGCTTCGTGACGTTAAATTCGTATCGCAATCGCTTTCGCATGAAGTATGAACCGGCCTTTACAATAGTTAATGTGTATTTAAACCGCACAAATGGCTGACAAAAGTGACAGTGACACGCACCGAACAAACCACCGAGATGGAAAAAACAGCATCTAAAACGGGTTTCCCAATGCCGTCGTAACCGTACACATGGTCCAGTATCCACAGAAGTTACGTAACGGCACCACGTACGTTGCGGCCATCATGACGGGGTTGGGGGTAGCCTTTAAACAAGGCCACATGTCTGATAGACGCCGAGCGACTAAAAAGAGACTAATCGCGAAAACCTGAGTGAACGCCAGTGCGAATTGCCCAGACAAGTGGCCTTTATCAATCTGGTTTGGATTTCTTATGTTAACCTTTGTTTCCGACTGGAATCGCTACCGAAATGGTAGCGTCCAATCAGCGAACGTATCTCCGCGTGACGTCAGCTTATATTTGAGTTGGACTAGTTCATTTTACAAACAGGGAATGTCCAATCATGTCACTTACAATATTTAGCTCAAATAATTAGTTGCTTCCTAATTTATTGCAATTTTGCATGTAAAATAGATTTAAATGTGATATCTTGTATTTATCATTCATATATTCAACTCAGAAGCAAAATTTATATACGTTTTTTTACCTTTTCTTACATGCTTTGATATTGAACGAATCACGAACGAAGCCAACTGGGAGATCGCCGTTCTGATTGGGCGTATTGGCATGCTAATATGTATCTATGAATAATTCATGCCGAGCAGTGAAACCTACATTGCAAAAGGCCTCGTGACATTCGTCACTCGGTCGCGCGTTCACCCCCGGTATCTAGACTCATCTCAGCCGCTTAGCCAGAGTCACGAGGCCTTGTCAAAAGGCTAGGTTGGGGGGTGATCAGCATCACCTCTGACGACGTCTCAGCGCAGCGGGAAGCCGACTCAGCAAACACAGTTAGCGTCAAAAAGCGCTAACTTAAGCTTTACAAAAGTAATCACCCTAATCAACGTATACCCTCTTTTCTCGTATTATAAGAAATTGCGGGATTTTTCGTTTACTATCCCCATAAAAACCTATTTTTACCGTGGGGGTAGCGACAAATTTACGGCGATTGTGCGCCGCTATCTTTGTTTTTCTCATTATTTAGGCTTTGTTGATGTTGTACTTTTTGCCTAAAAATTACGCGTTTTAAAACACTTTATATGTTTACAATAATCAGTTGACCACCGAACATGATATTTTTTAAAGCTTAAATAAACTTGTTTAACATGTTAACTTCATTTTCTTGTATTGCTGATTTTCCTCCCTTTTTTAGGAATGGTTAGGAATTTGTTAGGAATTAGTAACGAATTTGTAACAAAGTGTTAGGAATTGTTAGGAATTGTAAGGAATTGGCTTTGCAGTCGGGCCAGTCGACGGTGAGGCCACGCGGTCTTGCAGCGTAATTGACTTGTCTAATAGTAAATACTTGTTGCGGTTACAAGTATAATTGGTATAGGAAAACAACATTTTCTAAGTCAGACGCCTTACCCATTAAGCCAAAATATCGACAGATACGCTTAATTGACGACCGCGAAGGGACTCGAACCCTCAATCTTCCGATCCGAAGTAGGACGCCTTATCCATTAGGCCAAAATATCGACAGATACGCTTAATTGACGACCGCGAAGGGACTCGAACCCTCAATCTTCCGATCCGAAGTCGGACGCCTTATCCATTAGGCCACGCGGTCTTGCAGCGTAATTGACTTGCCTAATAGTAAATACTTGTTGCGGTTACAAGTATAATTCGTATAGGAAAACAACATTTTCTAAGTCAGACGCCTTACCCATTAAGCCAAAATATCGACAGATACGCTTAATTGACGACCGCGAAGGGACTCGAACCCTCAATCTTCCGATCCGAAGTCGGACGCCTTATCCATTAGACCACGCTGTCTTGCAGCGTGGATGACTTTTCTAATAGTAAATACTTTTTGCGGTTACAAGTATAATTCGTATACGAAAAGAAAATACTCAACCTTCCGATCCGAAGTCAGACGCCTTACCCATAGGCCAAAATATTGACAGATACGATAAATGAGCTCAATTGACGACCGCGAAGGGACTCGAACCCTCAATCTTCCGATCCGAAGTCGGACGCCTTATCCATTAGGCCACGCGGTCTTGCAGCTTGGATGACTTTTCTAATAGTAAATACTTTTTTGCGGTTACAAGTATAATTCGTATACGAAAGGAAAATACTCAACCTTCCGATCCGAAGTAAGACGCCTTACCCATTAAGCCAAACTATCGACAGATACAATAAATAAGCTCAATTGACGACCGCGAAGGGACTCGAACCCTCAATCTTCCGATCCGAAGTCGGACGCCTTATCCATTAGGCCAAAATATCGACAGATACGCTTAATTGACGACCGCGAAGAGACTCGAACCCTCAATCTTCCGATCCGAAGTCGGACGCCTTATCCATTAGGCCACGCGGTCTTGCAGCGTAATTGACTTTTCTAATAGTAAATACATTTTGCGGTTACAAGTATAATTCGTATACGAAAAGAAAATACTCAACCTTCCGATCCGAAGTCAGACGCCTTACCCATAGGCCAAAATATTGACAGATACGATAAATGAGCTCAAGTGACGACCGCGAAGGGACTCGAACCCTCAATCTTCTGATCCGAAGTCGGTCGCCTTATCCATTAGGCCACGCGGTCTTGCAGCTTGGATGACTTTTCTAATAGTAAATACTTTTTTGCGGTTACAAGTATAATTCGTATACGAAAGGAAAATACTCAACCTTCCGATCCGAAGTAAGACGCCCTACCCATTAAGCCAAACTATCGACAGATACGCTTAATTGACGACCGCGAAGGAACTCGAACCCTCAATCTTCCGATTCGAAGTCGGACGCCTTATCCATTAGGCCACGCGGTCTTGCAGCGTAATTGACTTGTCTAATAGTAAATACTTGTTGCGGTTACAAGTATAATTCGTATAGGAAAACAACATTTTCTAAGTCAGACGCCTTACCCATTAAGCCAAAATATCGACAGATACGCTTAATTGACGACCGCGAAGGGACTCGAACCCTCAATCTTCCGATCCGAAGTCGGACGCCTTATCCATTAGGCCACGCTGTCTTGCAACTTGGATGACTTTTCTAATAGTAAATACTTTTTTGCGGTTACAAGTATAATTCGTATACGAAAGGAAAATACTCAACCTTCCGATCCGAAGTAAGACGCCTTACCCATTAAGCCAAACTATCGACAGATACGCTTAATTGACGACCGCGAAGGGACTCGAACCCTCAATCTTCCGATTCGAAGTCGGACGCCTTATCCATTAGGCCACGCGGTCTTGCAGCGTAATTGACTTGTCTAATAGTAAATACTTGTTGCGGTTACAAGTATAATTCGTATAGGAAAACAACATTTTCTAAGTCAGACGCCTTACCCATTAAGCCAAAATATCGACAGATACGCTTAATTGACGACCGCGAAGGGACTCGAACCCTCAATCTTCCGATCCGAAGTCGGACGCCTTATCCATTAGGCCAAAATATCGACAGATACGCTCAATTGACGACCGCGAAGGGACTCGAACCCTCAATCTTCCGATCCGAAGTCGGACGCCTTATCCATTAGGCCACGCGGTCTTGCAGCGTAATTGACTTGCCTAATAGTAAATACTTGTTGCGGTTACAAGTATAATTCGTATAGGAAAACAACATTTTCTAAGTCAGACGCCTTACCCATTAAGCCAAAATAGCGACAGATACGCTTAATTGACGACCGCGAAGGGACTCGAACCCTCAATCTTCCGATCCGAAGTCGGACGCCTTATCCATTAGGCCACGCTGTCTTGCAACTTGGATGACTTTTCTAATAGTAAATACTTTTTTGCGGTTACAAGTATAATTCGTATACGAAAGGAAAATACTCAACCTTCCGATCCGAAGTAAGACGCCTTACCCATTAAGCCAAACTATCGACAGATACGCTTAATTGACGACCGCGAAGGGACTCGAACCCTCAATCTTCCGATTCGAAGTCGGACGCCTTATCCATTAGGCCACGCGGTCTTGCAGCGTAATTGACTTGTCTAATAGTAAATACTTGTTGCGGTTACAAGTATAATTCGTATAGGAAAACAACATTTTCTAAGTCAGACGCCTTACCCATTAAGCCAAAATATCGACAGATACGCTTAATTGACGACCGCGAAGGGACTCGAACCCTCAATCTTCCGATCCGAAGTCGGACGCCTTATCCATTAGGCCAAAATATCGACAGATACGCTCAATTGACGACCGCGAAGGGACTCGAACCCTCAATCTTCCGATCCGAAGTCGGACGCCTTATCCATTAGGCCACGCGGTCTTGCAGCGTAATTGACTTGCCTAATAGTAAATACTTGTTGCGGTTACAAGTATAATTCGTTTAGGAAAACAACATTTTCTAAGTCAGACGCCTTACCCATTAAGCCAAAATAGCGACAGATACGCTTAATTGACGACCGCGAAGGGACTCGAACCCTCAATCTTCCGATCCGAAGTCGGACGCCTTATCCATTAGGCCACGCTGTCTTGCAGCTTGGATGACTTTTCTAATAGTAAATACTTTTTTGCGGTTACAAGTATAATTCGTATACGAAAGGAAAATACTCAACTTTCCGATCCGAAGTAAGACGCCTTACCCATTAAGCCAAACTATCGACAGATACGCTTAATTGACGACCGCGAAGGGACTCGAACCCTCAATCTTCCGATTCGAAGTCGGACGCCTTATCCATTAGGCCACGCGGTCTTGCAGCGTAATTGACTTGTCTAATAGTAAATACTTGTTGCGGTTACAAGTATAATTCGTATAGGAAAACAACATTTTCTAAGTCAGACGCCTTACCCATTAAGCCAAAATATCGACAGATACGCTTAATTGACGACCGCGAAGGGACTCGAACCCTCAATCTTCCGATCCGAAGTCGGACGCCTTATCCATTAGGCCAAAATATCGACAGATACGCTCAATTGACGACCGCGAAGGGACTCGAACCCTCAATCTTCCGATTCGAAGTCGGACGCCTTATCCATTACGCCACGCGGTCTTGCAGCGTAATTGACTTTTCTAATAGTAAATACTTTTTGCGGTTACAAGTATAATTCGTATACGAAAAGAAAATACTCAACCTTCCGATCCGAAGTCAGACGCCTTACCAATAGGCCAAAATATTGACAGATACGATAAATAAGCTCAATTGACGACCGCAAAGGGACTCGAACCCTCAATCTTCCGATCCGAAGTCGGACGCCTTATCCATTAGGCCAAAATACCGACAGATACGCTTAATTGACGACCGCGAAGGGACTCGAACCCTCAATCTTCCGATCCGAAGTCGGACGCCTTATCCATTACGCCACGCGGTCTTGCAGCGTAATTGACTTTTCTAATAGTAAATACTTTTTGCGGTTACAAGTATAATTCGTATACGAAAAGAAAATACTCAACCTTCCGATCCGAAGTCAGACGCCTTACCCATAGGCCAAAATATTGACAGATACGATAAATAAGCTCAATTGACGACCGCGAAGGGACTCGAACCCTCAATCTTCTGATCCGAAGTCGGACGCCTTATCCATTAGGCCACGCGGTCTTGCAGCGTAATTGACTTGCCTAATAGTAAATACTTGTTGCGGTTACAAGTATAATTCGTATAGGAAAACAACATTTTCTAAGTCAGACGCCTTACCCATTAAGCCAAAATATCGACAGATACGCTTAATTGACGACCGCGAAGGGACTCGAACCCTCAATCTTCCGATCCGAAGTCGGACGCCTTATCCATTAGGCCAAAATATCGACAGATACGCTCAATTGACGACCGCGAAGGGACTCGAACCCTCAATCTTCCGATCCGAAGTCGGACGCCTTATCCATTAGGCCACGCGGTCTTGCAGCGTAATTGACTTGCCTAATAGTAAATACTTGTTGCGGTTACAAGTATAATTCGTATAGGAAAACAACATTTTCTAAGTCAGACGCCTTACCCATTAAGCCAAAATAGCGACAGATACGCTTAATTGACGACCGCGAAGGGACTCGAACCCTCAATCTTCCGATCCGAAGTCGGACGCCTTATCCATTAGGCCCAAAATATCGACAGATACGCTTAATTGACGACCGCGAAGGGACTCGAACCCTCAATCTTCCGATCCGAAGTCGGACGCCTTATCCATTACGCCACGCGGTCTTGCAGCGTAATTGACTTTTCTAATATTAAATACTTTTTGCGGTTACAAGTATAATTCGTATACGAAAAGAAAATACTCAACCTTCCGATCCGAAGTCAGACGCCTTACCCATAGGCCAAAATATTGACAGATACGATAAATAAGCTCAATTGACGACCGCGAAGGGACTCGAACCCTCAATCTTCTGATCCGAAGTCGGACGCCTTATCCATTAGGCCACGCGGTCTTGCAGCTTGGATGACTTTTCTAATAGTAAATACTTGTTGGCGGTTAAAAGTATAATTCGTATACGAAAGGAAAATACTCAACCTTCCTATCCGAAGTAAGACGCCTTACCCATTAAGCCAAAATATCGACAGATACGCTTAATTGACGACCGCGAAGGGACTCGAACCCTCAATCTTCCGATCCGAAGTCGGACGCCTTATCCATTAGGCCACGCGGTCTTGCAGCGTAATTGACTTGTCTAATAGTAAATACTTGTTGCGGTTACAAGTATAATTCGTATAGGAAAACAACATTTTCTAAGTCAGACGCCTTACCGATTAAGCCAAAATATTGACAGATACACTTAATTGACGACCGCGAAGGGACTCGAACCCTCAATCTTCCGATCCGAAGTCGGACGCCTTATCCATTAGGCCACGCGGTCTTGCAGCTTGGATGACTTTTCTAATAGTAAATACTTTTTTGCGGTTACAAGTATAATTCGTATACGAAAGGAAAATACTCAACCTTCCGATCCGAAGTAAGACGCCTTACCCATTAAGCCAAACTATCGACAGATACAATAAATAAGCTCAATTGACGACCGCGAAGGGACTCGAACCCTCAATCTTCCGATCCGAAGTCGGACGCCTTATCCATTAGGCCAAAATATCGACAGATACGCTTAATTGACGACCGCGAAGGGACTCGAACCCTCAATCTTCCGATCCGAAGTCGGACGCCTTATCCATTAGGCCACGCGGTCTTGAAGCGTAATTGACTTTTCTAATAGTAAATAGTTTTTGCGGTTACAAGTATAATTCGTATACGAAAAGAAAATACTCAACCTTCCGATCCGAAGTCAGACGCCTTACCCATAGGCCAAAATATTGACAGATACGATAAATAAGCTCAATTGACGACCGCGAAGGGACTCGAACCCTCAATCTTCAGATCCGAAGTCGGACGCCTTATCCATTAGGCCACGCGGTCTTGCAGCGTAATTGACTTGTCTAATAGTAAATACTTGTTGCGGTTACAAGTATAATTGGTAAAGGAAAACAACATTTTCTAAGTCAGACGCCTTACCCATTAAGCCAAAATATCGACAGATACGCTTAATTGACGACCGCGAAGGGACTCGAACCCTCAATATTCCGATCCGAAGTAGGACGCCTTATCCATTAGGCCAAAATATCGACAGATACGCTTAATTGACGACCGCGAAGGGACTCGAACCCTCAATCTTCCGATCCGAAGTCGGACGCCTTATCCATTACGCCACGCGGTCTTGCAGCGTAATTGACTTTTCTAATAGTAAATACTTGTTGCGGTTACAAGTATAATTCGTATACGAAAAGAAAATACTCAACCTTCCGATCCGAAGTCAGACGCCTTACCCATAGGCCAAAATATTGACAGATACGATAAATAAGCTCAATTGACGACCGCGAAGGGACTCGAACCCTCAATCTTCTGATCCGAAGTCGGACGCCTTATCCATTAGGCCACGCGGTCTTGCAGCTTGGATGACTTTTCTAATAGTAAATACTTGTTGGCGGTTAAA
Organism: Crossaster papposus; assembly: GCA_037893245.1. Lineage (NCBI taxonomy): Eukaryota > Metazoa > Echinodermata > Asteroidea > Velatida > Solasteridae > Crossaster > Crossaster papposus. Next base: position 840,307 of record JBAIAA010000124.1, on the reverse strand, counting down.
AGTATAATTCGTATACGAAAGGAAAATACTCAACCTTCCTATCCGAAGTAAGACGCCTTACCCATTAAGCCAAAATATCGACAGATACGCTTAATTGACGACCGCGAAGGGACTCGAACCCTCAATCTTCCGATTCGAAGTCGGACGCCTTATCCATTAGGCCACGCGGTCTTGCAGCGTAATTGACTGGTCTAATAGTAAACACTTGTTGCGGTTACAAGTATAATTCGTATAGGAAAACAACATTTTCTAAGTCAGACGCCTTACCCATTAAGCCAAAATATCGACAGATACGCTTAATTGACGACCGCGAAGGGACTCGAACCCTCAATCTTCCGATCCGAAGTCGGACGCCTTATCCATTACGCCACGCGGTCTTGCAGCGTAATTGACTTTTCTAATAGTAAATACTTTTTGCGGTTACAAGTATAATTCGTATACGAAAAGAAAATACTCAACCTTCCAATCCGAAGTCAGACGCCTTACCCATAGGCCAAAATATTGACAGATACGATAAATAAGCTCAATTGACGACCGCGAAGGGACTCGAACCCTCAATCTTCTGATCCGAAGTCGGACGCCTTATCCATTAGGCCACGCGGTCTTGCAGCTTGGATGACTTTTCTAATAGTAAATACTTGTTGGCGGTTAAAAGTATAATTCGTATACGAAAGGAAAATACTCAACCTTCCTATCCGAAGTAAGACGCCTTACCCATTAAGCCAAAATATCGACAGATACGCTTAATTGACGACCGCGAAGGGACTCGAACCCTCAATCTTCCGATCCGAAGTCGGACGCCTTATCCATTAGGCCACGCGGTCTTGCAGCGTAATTGACTTGTCTAATAGTAAATACTTGTTGCGGTTACAAGTATAATTCGTATAGGAAAACAACATTTTCTAAGTCAGACGCCTTACCGATTAAGCCAAAATATTGACAGATACACTTAATTGACGACCGCGAAGGGACTCGAACCCTCAATCTTCCGATCCGAAGTCGGACGCCTTATCCATTAGGCCACGCGGTCTTGCAGCTTGGATGACTTTTCTAATAGTAAATACTTTTTTGCGGTTACAAGTATAATTCGTATACGAAAGGAAAATACTCAACCTTCCGATCCGAAGTAAGACGCCTTACCCATTAAGCCAAACTATCGACAGATACAATAAATAAGCTCAATTGACGACCGCGAAGGGACTCGAACCCTCAATCTTCCGATCCGAAGTCGGACGCCTTATCCATTAGGCCAAAATATCGACAGATACGCTTAATTGACGACCGCGAAGGGACTCGAACCCTCAATCTTCCGATCTGAAGTCGGACGCCTTATCCATTAGGCCACGCGGTCTTGAAGCGTAATTGACTTTTCTAATAGTAAATAGTTTTTGCGGTTACAAGTATAATTCGTATACGAAAAGAAAATACTCAACCTTCCGATCCGAAGTCAGACGCCTTACCCATAGGCCAAAATATTGACAGATACGATAAATAAGCTCAATTGACGACCGCGAAGGGACTCGAACCCTCAATCTTCAGATCCGAAGTCGGACGCCTTATCCATTAGGCCACGCGGTCTTGCAGCGTAATTGACTTGTCTAATAGTAAATACTTGTTGCGGTTACAAGTATAATTGGTATAGGAAAACAACATTTTCTAAGTCAGACGCCTTACCCATTAAGCCAAAATATCGACAGATACGCTTAATTGACGACCGCGAAGGGACTCGAACCCTCAATCTTCCGATCCGAAGTCGGACGCCTTATCCATTAGGCCAAAATATCGACAGATACGCTCAATTGACGACCGCGAATGGACTCGAACCCTCAATCTTCCGATCCGAAGTCGGACGCCTTATCCATTAGGCCACGCTGTCTTGGAGCCTGGATGACTTTTCTAATAGTAAATACTTTTTGCGGTTACAAGTATAATTCGTATACGAAAAGAAAATACTCAACCTTCCGATCCGAAGTCAGACGCCTTACCCATAGGCCAAAATATTGACAGATACGATAAATAAGCTCAATTGACGACCGCGAAGGGACTCGAACCCTCAATCTTCAGATCCGAAGTCGGACGCCTTATCCATTAGGCCACGCGGTCTTGCAGCGTAATTGACTTGTCTAATAGTAAATACTTGTTGCGGTTACAAGTATAATTGGTATAGGAAAACAACATTTTCTAAGTCAGACGCCTTACCCATTAAGCCAAAATATCGACAGATACGCTTAATTGACGACCGCGAAGGGACTCGAACCCTCAATCTTCCGATCCGAAGTAGGACGCCTTATCCATTAGGCCAAAATATCGACAGATACGCTTAATTGACGACCGCGAAGGGACTCGAACCCTCAATCTTCCGATCCGAAGTCGGACGCCTTATCCATTAGGCCACGCGGTCTTGCAGCGTAATTGACTTGCCTAATAGTAAATACTTGTTGCGGTTACAAGTATAATTCGTATAGGAAAACAACATTTTCTAAGTCAGACGCCTTACCCATTAAGCCAAAATATCGACAGATACGCTTAATTGACGACCGCGAAGGGACTCGAACCCTCAATCTTCCGATCCGAAGTCGGACGCCTTATCCATTAGACCACGCTGTCTTGCAGCGTGGATGACTTTTCTAATAGTAAATACTTTTTGCGGTTACAAGTATAATTCGTATACGAAAAGAAAATACTCAACCTTCCGATCCGAAGTCAGACGCCTTACCAATAGGCCAAAATATTGACAGATACGATAAATAAGCTCAATTGACGACCGCGAAGGGACTCGAACCCTCAATCTTCCGATCCGAAGTCGGACGCCTTATCCATTAGGCCAAAATATCGACAGATACGCTTAATTGACGACCGCGAAGGGACTCGAACCCTCAATCTTCCGATCCGAAGTCGGACGCCTTATCCATTACGCCACGCGGTCTTGCAGCGTAATTGACTTTTCTAATAGTAAATACTTTTTGCGGTTACAAGTATAATTTGTATACGAAAAGAAAATACTCAACCTTCCGATCCGAAGTCAGACGCCTTACCCATAGGCCAAAATATTGACAGATACGATAAATAAGCTCAATTGACGACCGCGAAGGGACTCGAACCCTCAATCTTCTGATCCGAAGTCGGACGCCTTATCCATTAGGCCACGCGGTCTTGCAGCTTGGATGACTTTTCTAATAGTAAATACTTGTTGGCGGTTAAAAGTATAATTCGTATACGAAAGGAAAATACTCAACCTTCCTATCCGAAGTAAGACGCCTTACCCATTAAGCCAAAATATCGACAGATACGCTTAATTGACGACCGCGAAGGGACTCGAACCCTCAATCTTCCGATCCGAAGTCGGACGCCTTATCCATTAGGCCACGCGGTCTTGCAGCGTAATTGACTTGTCTAATAGTAAATACTTGTTGCGGTTACAAGTATAATTCGTATAGGAAAACAACATTTTCTAAGTCAGACGCCTTACCGATTAAGCCAAAATATTGACAGATACACTTAATTGACGACCGCGAAGGGACTCGAACCCTCAATCTTCCGATCCGAAGTCGGACGCCTTATCCATTAGGCCACGCGGTCTTGCAGCTTGGATGACTTTTCTAATAGTAAATACTTTTTTGCGGTTACAAGTATAATTCGTATACGAAAGGAAAATACTCAACCTTCCGATCCGAAGTAAGACGCCTTACCCATTAAGCCAAACTATCGACAGATACAATAAATAAGCTCAATTGACGACCGCGAAGGGACTCGAACCCTCAATCTTCCGATCCGAAGTCGGACGCCTTATCCATTAGGCCAAAATATCGACAGATACGCTTAATTGACGACCGCGAAGGGACTCGAACCCTCAATCTTCCGATCCGAAGTCGGACGCCTTATCCATTAGGCCACGCGGTCTTGAAGCGTAATTGACTTTTCTAATAGTAAATAGTTTTTGCGGTTACAAGTATAATTCGTATACGAAAAGAAAATACTCAACCTTCCGATCCGAAGTCAGACGCCTTACCCATAGGCCAAAATATTGACAGATACGATAAATAAGCTCAATTGACGACCGCGAAGGGACTCGAACCCTCAATCTTCAGATCCGAAGTCGGACGCCTTATCCATTAGGCCACTCGGTCTTGCAGCGTAATTGACTTGTCTAATAGTAAATACTTGTTGCGGTTACAAGTATAATTGGTATAGGAAAACAACATTTTCTAAGTCAGACGCCTTACCCATTAAGCCAAAATATCGACAGATACGCTTAATTGACGACCGCGAAGGGACTCGAACCCTCAATCTTCCGATCCGAAGTAGGACGCCTTATCCATTAGGCCAAAATATCGACAGATACGCTTAATTGACGACCGCGAAGGGACTCGAACCCTCAATCTTCCGATCCGAAGTCGGACGCCTTATCCATTACGCCACGCGGTCTTGCAGCGTAATTGACTTTTCTAATAGTAAATACTTTTTGCGGTTACAAGTATAATTCGTATACGAAAAGAAAATACTCAACCTTCCGATCCGAAGTCAGACGCCTTACCAATAGGCCAAAATATTGACAGATACGATAAATAAGCTCAATTGACGACCGCGAAGGGACTCGAACCCTCAATCTTCCGATCCGAAGTCGGACGCCTTATCCATTAGGCCAAAATATCGACAGATACGCATAATTGACGACCGCAAAGGGACTCGAACCCTCAATCTTCCGATCCGAAGTCGGACGCCTTATCCATTACGCCACGCGGTCTTGCAGCGTAATTGACTTTTCTAATAGTAAATACTTTTTGCGGTTACAAGTATAATTCGTATACGAAAAGAAAATACTCAACCTTCCGATCCGAAGTCAGACGCCTTACCCATAGGCCAAAATATTGACAGATACGATAAATAAGCTCAATTGACGACCGCGAAGGGACTCGAACCCTCAATCTTCTGATCCGAAGTCGGACGCCTTATCCATTAGGCCACGCGGTCTTGCAGCTTGGATGACTTTTCTAATAGTAAATACTTTTTGGCGGTTAAAAGTATAATTCGTATACGAAAGGAAAATACTCAACCTTCCTATCCGAAGTAAGACGCCTTACCCATTAAGCCAAAATATCGACAGATACGCTTAATTGACGACCGCGAAGGGACTCGAACCCTCAATCTTCCGATCCGAAGTCGGACGCCTTATCCATTAGGCCACGCGGTCTTGCAGCTTGGATGACTTTTCTAATAGTAAATACTTTTTTGCGGTTACAAGTATAATTCGTATACGAAAGGAAAATACTCAACCTTCCGATCCGAAGTAAGACGCCTTACCCATTAAGCCAAACTATCGACAGATACAATAAATAAGCTCAATTGACGACCGCGAAGGGACACGAACCCTCAATCTTCAGATCCGAAGTCGGACGCCTTATCCATTAGGCCACGCGGTCTTGCAGCGTAATTGACTTGTCTAATAGTAAATACTTGTTGCGGTTACAAGTATAATTGGTATAGGAAAACAACATTTTCTAAGTCAGACGCCTTACCCATTAAGCCAAAATATAGACAGATACGCTTAATTGACGACCGCGAAGGGACTCGAACCCTCAATCTTCCGATCCGAAGTAGGACGCCTTATCCATTAGGCCAAAATATCGACAGATAAGCTTAATTGACGACCGCGAAGGGACTCGAACCCTCAATCTTCCGATCCGAAGTCGGACGCCTTATCCATTAGGCCACGCGGTCTTGCAGCGTAATTGACTTGCCTAATAGTAAATACTTGTTGCGGTTACAAGTATAATTCGTATAGGAAAACAACATTTTCTAAGTCAGACGCCTTACCCATTAAGCCAAAATATCGACAGATACGCTTAATTGACGACCGCGAAGGGACTCGAACCCTCAATCTTCCGATCCGAAGTCGAACGCCTTATCCATTAGACCACGCTGTCTTGCAGCGTGGATGACTTTTCTAATAGTAAATACTTTTTGCGGTTACAAGTATAATTCGTATACGAAAGGAAAATACTCAACCTTCCTATCCGAAGTAAGACGCCTTACCCATTAAGCCAAAATATCGACAGATACGCTTAATTGACGACCGCGAAGGGACTCGAACCCTCAATCTTCCGATCCGAAGTCGGACGCCTTATCCATTAGGCCACGCGGTCTTGCAGCGTAATTGACTTGTCTAATAGTAAATACTTGTTGCGGTAACAAGTATAATTCGTATAGGAAAACAACATTTTCTAAGTCAGACGCCTTACCGATTAAGCCAAAATATTGACAGATACACTTAATTGACGACCGCGAAGGGACTCGAACCCTCAATCTTCCGATCCGAAGTCGGACGCCTTATCCATTAGGCCACGCGGTCTTGCAGCTTGGATGACTTTTCTAATAGTAAATACTTTTTTGCGGTTACAAGTATAATTCGTATACGAAAGGAAAATACTCAACCTTCCGATCCGAAGTAAGACGCCTTACCCATTAAGCCAAACTATCGACAGATACAATAAATAAGCTCAATTGACGACCGCGAAGGGACTCGAACCCTCAATCTTCCGATCCGAAGTCGGACGCCTTATCCATTAGGCCAAAATATCGACAGATACGCTTAATTGACGACCGCGAAGGGACTCGAACCCTCAATCTTCCGATCCGAAGTCGGACGCCTTATCCATTAGGCCACGCGGTCTTGCAGCGTAATTGACTTTTCTAATAGTAAATACTTTTTGCGGTTACAAGTATAATTCGTATACGAAAAGAAAATACTCAACCTTCCGATCCGAAGTCAGACGCCTTACCCATAGGCCAAAATATTGACAGATACGATAAATGAGCTCAATTGACGACCGCGAAGGGACTCGAACCCTCAATCTTCTGATCCGAAGTCGGTCGCCTTATCCATTAGGCCACGCGGTCTTGCAGCTTGGATGACTTTTCTAATAGTAAATACTTTTTTGCGGTTACAAGTATAATTCGTATACGAAAGGAAAATACTCAACCTTCCGATCCGAAGTAAGACGCCCTACCCATTAAGCCAAACTATCGACAGATACGCTTAATTGACGACCGCGAAGGGACTCGAACCCTCAATCTTCCGATTCGAAGTCGGACGCCTTATCCATTAGGCCACGCGGTCTTGCAGCGTAATTGACTTGTCTAATAGTAAATACTTGTTGCGGTTACAAGTATAATTGGTATAGGAAAACAACATTTTCTAAGTCAGACGCCTTACCCATTAAGCCAAAATATCGACAGATACGCTTAATTGACGACCGCGAAGGGACTCGAACCCTCAATCTTCCGATCCGAAGTAGGACGCCTTATCCATTAGGCCAAAATATCGACAGATACGCTTAATTGACGACCGCGAAGGGACTCGAACCCTCAATCTTCCGATCCGAAGTCGGACGCCTTATCCATTAGACCACGCTGTCTTGCAGCGTGGATGACTTTTCTAATAGTAAATACTTTTTGCGGTTACAAGTATAATTCGTATACGAAAAGAAAATACTCAACCTTCCGATCCGAAGTCAGACGCCTTACCAATAGGCCAAAATATTGACAGATACGATAAATAAGCTCAATTGACGACCGCGAAGGGAGTCGAACCCTCAATCTTCCGATCCGAAGTCGGACGCCTTATCCATTAGGCCAAAATATCGACAGATACGCTTAATTGACGAAAGCGAAGGGACTCGAACCCTCAATCTTCCGATCCGAAGTCGGACGCCTTATCCATTACGCCACGCGGTCTTGCAGCGTAATTGACTTTTCTAATAGTAAATACTTTTTGCGGTTACAAGTATAATTCGTATACGAAAAGAAAATACTCAACCTTCCGATCCAAAGTCAGACGCCTTACCCATAGGCCAAAATATTGACAGATACGATAAATAAGCTCAATTGACGACCGCGAAGGGACTCGAACCCTCAATCTTCTGATCCGAAGTCGGACGCCTTATCCATTAGGCCACGCGGTCTTGCAGCTTGGATGACTTTTCTAATAGTAAATACTTTTTGGCGGTTAAAAGTATAATTCGTATACGAAAGGAAAATACTCAACCTTCCTATCCGAAGTAAGACGCCTTACCCATTAAGCCAAAATATCGACAGATACGCTTAATTGACGACCGCGAAGGGACTCGAACCCTCAATCTTCCGATCCGAAGTCGGACGCCTTATCCATTAGGCCACGCGGTCTTGCAGCTTGGATGACTTTTCTAATAGTAAATACTTTTTTGCGGTTACAAGTATAATTCGTATACGAAAGGAAAATACTCAACCTTCCGATCCGAAGTAAGACGCCTTACCCATTAAGCCAAACTATCGACAGATACAATAAATAAGCTCAATTGACGACCGCGAAGGGACACGAACCCTCAATCTTCAGATCCGAAGTCGGACGCCTTATCCATTAGGCCACGCGGTCTTGCAGCGTAATTGACTTGTCTAATAGTAAATACTTGTTGCGGTTACAAGTATAATTGGTATAGGAAAACAACATTTTCTAAGTCAGACGCCTTACCCATTAAGCCAAAATATCGACAGATACGCTTAATTGACGACCGCGAAGGGACTCGAACCCTCAATCTTCCGATCCGAAGTAGGACGCCTTATCCATTAGGCCAAAATATCGACAGATAAGCTTAATTGACGACCGCGAAGGGACTCGAACCCTCAATCTTCCGATCCGAAGTCGGACGCCTTATCCATTAGGCCACGCGGTCTTGCAGCGTAATTGACTTGCCTAATAGTAAATACTTGTTGCGGTTACAAGTATAATTCGTATAGGAAAACAACATTTTCTAAGTCAGACGCCTTACCCATTAAGCCAAAATATCGACAGATACGCTTAATTGACGACCGCGAAGGGACTCGAACCCTCAATCTTCCGATCCGAAGTCGAACGCCTTATCCATTAGACCACGCTGTCTTGCAGCGTGGATGACTTTTCTAATAGTAAATACTTTTTGCGGTTACAAGTATAATTCGTATACGAAAGGAAAATACTCAACCTTCCTATCCGAAGTAAGACGCCTTACCCATTAAGCCAAAATATCGACAGATACGCTTAATTGACGACCGCGAAGGGACTCGAACCCTCAATCTTCCGATCCGAAGTCGGACGCCTTATCCATTAGGCCACGCGGTCTTGCAGCGTAATTGACTTGTCTAATAGTAAATACTTGTTGCGGTAACAAGTATAATTCGTATAGGAAAACAACATTTTCTAAGTCAGACGCCTTACCGATTAAGCCAAAATATTGACAGATACACTTAATTGACGACCGCGAAGGGACTCGAACCCTCAATCTTCCGATCCGAAGTCGGACGCCTTATCCATTAGGCCAAAATATCGACAGATACGCTTAATTGACGACCGCGAAGGGACTCGAACCCTCAATCTTCCGATCCGAAGTCGGACGCCTTATCCATTAGGCCACGCGGTCTTGCAGCGTAATTGACTTTTCTAATAGTAAATACTTTTTGCGGTTACAAGTATAATTCGTATACGAAAAGAAAATACTCAACCTTCCGATCCGAAGTCAGACGCCTTACCCATAGGCCAAAATATTGACAGATACGATAAATGAGCTCAATTGACGACCGCGAAGGGACTCGAACCCTCAATCTTCTGATCCGAAGTCGGTCGCCTTATCCATTAGGCCACGCGGTCTTGCAGCTTGGATGACTTTTCTAATAGTAAATACTTTTTTGCGGTTACAAGTATAATTCGTATACGAAAGGAAAATACTCAACCTTCCGATCCGAAGTAAGACGCCCTACCCATTAAGCCAAACTATCGACAGATACGCTTAATTGACGACCGCGAAGGGACTCGAACCCTCAATCTTCCGATTCGAAGTCGGACGCCTTATCCATTAGGCCACGCGGTCTTGCAGCGTAATTGACTTGTCTAATAGTAAATACTTGTTGCGGTTACAAGTATAATTCGTATAGGAAAACAACATTTTCTAAGTCAGACGCCTTACCCATTAAGCCAAAATAGCGACAGATACGCTTAATTGACGACCGCGAAGGGACTCGAACCCTCAATCTTCCGATCCGAAGTCGGACGCCTTATCCATTAGGCCACGCTGTCTTGCAGCTTGGATGACTTTTCTAATAGTAAATACTTTTTTTGCGGTTACAAGTATAATTCGTATACGAAAGGAAAATACTCAACTTTCCGATCCGAAGTAAGACGCCTTACCCATTAAGCCAAACTATCGACAGATACGCTTAATTGACGACCGCGAAGGGACTCGAACCCTCAATCTTCCGATTCGAAGTCGGACGCCTTATCCATTAGGCCACGCGGTCTTGCAGCGTAATTGACTTGTCTAATAGTAAATACTTGTTGCGGTTACAAGTATAATTCGTATAGGAAAACAACATTTTCTAAGTCAGACGCCTTACCCATTAAGCCAAAATATCGACAGATACGCTTAATTGACGACCGCGAAGGGACTCGAACCCTCAATCTTCCGATCCGAAGTCGGACGCCTTATCCATTAGGCCAAAATATCGACAGATACGCTCAATTGACGACCGCGAAGGGACTCGAACCCTCAATCTTCCGATGCGAAGTCGGACGCCTTATCCATTAGGCCACGCGGTCTTGCAGCGTAATTGACTTGTCTAATAGTAAATACTTGTTGCGGTTACAAGTATAATTCGTATAGGAAAACAACATTTTCTAAGTCAGACGCCTTACCCATTAAGCCAAAATATCGACAGATACGCTTAATTGACGACCGCGAAGGGACTCGAACCCTCAATCTTCCGATCCGAAGTCGGACGCCTTATCCATTAGGCCAAAATATCGACAGATACGCTCAATTGACGACCGCGAAGGGACTCGAACCCTCAATCTTCCGATCCGAAGTCGGACGCCTTATCCATTAGGCCACGCTGTCTTGGAGCCTGGATGACTTTTCTAATAGTAAATACTTTTTGCGGTTACAAGTATAATTCGTATACGAAAAGAAAATACTCAACCTTCCGATCCGAAGTCAGACGCCTTACCCATAGGCCAAAATATTGACAGATACAATAAATAAGCTCAATTGACGACCACGAAGGGACTCGAACCCTCAATCTTCAGATCCGAAGTCGGACGCCTTATCCATTAGGCCACGCGGTCTTGCAGCGTAATTGACTTGTCTAATAGTAAATACTTGTTGCGGTTACAAGTATAATTGGTATAGGAAAACAACATTTTCTAAGTAAGACGCCTTACCCATTAAGCCAAAATATCGACAGATACGCTTAATTGACGACCGCGAAGGGACTCGAACCCTCAATCTTCTGATCCGAAGTCGGACGCCTTATCCATTAGGCCACGCGGTCTTGCAGCGTAATTGACTTGCCTAATAGTAAATACTTGTTGCGGTTACAAGTATAATTCGTATAGGAAAACAACATTTTCTAAGTCAGACGCCTTACCCATTAAGCCAAAATATCGACAGATACGCTTAATTGACGACCGCGAAGGGACTCGAACCCTCAATCTTCCGATCCGAAGTCGGACGCCATATCCATTAGACCACGTTGTCTTGCAGCGTGGATGACTTTTCTAATAGTAAATACTTTTTGCGGTTACAAGTATAATTCGTATACGAAAAGAAAATACTCAACCTTCCGATCCGAAGTCAGACGCCTTACTAATAGGCCAAAATATTGACAGATACGATAAATAAGCTCAATTGACGACCGCAAAGGGACTCGAACCCTCAATCTTCCGATCCGAAGTCGGACGCCTTATCCATTAGGCCAAAATATCGACAGATACGCTTAATTGACGACCGCGAAGGGACTCGAACCCTCAATCTTCCGATCCGAAGTCGGACGCCTTATCCATTACGCCACGCGGTCTTGCAGCGTAATTGACTTTTCTAATAGTAAATACTTTTTGCGGTTACAAGTATAATTCGTATACGAAAAGAAAATACTCAACCTTCCGATCCGAAGTCAGACGCCTTACCCATAGGCCAAAATATTGACAGATACGATAAATAAGCTCAATTGACGACCGCGAAGGGACTCGAACCCTCAATCTTCTGATCCGAAGTCGGACGCCTTATCCATTAGGCCACGCGGTCTTGCAGCTTGGATGACTTTTCTAATAGTAAATACTTTTTGGCGGTTAAAAGTATAATTCGTATACGAAAGGAAAATACTCAACCTTCCTATCCGAAGTAAGACGCCTTACCCATTAAGCCAAAATATCGACAGATACGCTTAATTGACGACCGCCAAGGGACTCGAACCCTCAATCTTCCGATCCGAAGTCGGACGCCTTATCCATTAGGCCAAAATATCGACAGATACGCTTAATTGACGACCGCGAAGGGACTCGAACCCTCAATCTTCCGATCCGAAGTCGGACGCCTTATCCATTAGGCCACGCGGTCTTGCAGCGTAATTGACTTTTCTAATAGTAAATACTTTTTGCGGTTACAAGTATAATTCGTATACGAAAAGAAAATACTCAACCTTCCGATCCGAAGTCAGACGCCTTACCCATAGGCCAAAATATTGACAGATACGATAAATGAGCTCAATTGACGACCGCGAAGGGACTCGAACCCTCAATCTTCTGATCCGTAGTCGGTCGCCTTATCCATTAGGCCACGCGGTCTTGCAGCTTGGATGACTTTTCTAATAGTAAATACTTTTTTGCGGTTACAAGTATAATTCGTATACGAAAGGAAAATACTCAACCTTCCGATCCGAAGTAAGACGCCCTACCCATTAAGCCAAACTATCGACAGATACGCTTAATTGACGACCGCGAAGGGACTCGAACCCTCAATCTTCCGATTCGAAGTCGGACGCCTTATCCATTAGGCCACGCGGTCTTGCAGCGTAATTGACTTGTCTAATAGTAAATACTTGTTGCGGTTACAAGTATAATTCGTATAGGAAAACAACATTTTCTAAGTCAGACGCCTTACCCATTAAGCCAAAATATCGACAGATACGCTTAATTGACGACCGCGAAGGGACTCGAACCCTCAATCTTCCGATCCGAAGTCGGACGCCTTATCCATTAGGCCAAAATATCGACAGATACGCTCAATTGACGACCGCGAAGGGACTCGAACCCTCAATCTTCCGATCCGAAGTCGGACGCCTTATCCATTAGGCCACGCTGTCTTGAAGCCTGGATGACTTTTCTAATAGTAAATACTGTTTGCGGTTACAAGTATAATTCGTATACGAAAAGAAAATACTCAACCTTCCGATCCGAAGTCAGACGCCTTACCCATAGGCCAAAATATTGACAGATACAATAAATAAGCTCAATTGACGACCGCGAAGGGACTCGAACCCTCAATCTTCAGATCCGAAGTCGGACGCCTTATCCATTAGGCCACGCGGTCTTGCAGCGTAATTGACTTGTCTAATAGTAAATACTTGTTTGCGGTTACAAGTGTAATTGGTATAGGAAAACAACATTTTCTAAGTAAGACGCCTTACCCATTAAGCCAAAATATCGACAGATACGCTTAATTGACGACCGCGAAGGGACTCGAACCCTCAATCTTCCGATCCGAAGTCGGACGCCTTATCCATTACGCCACGCGGTCTTGCAGCGTAATTGACTTTTCTAATAGTAAATACTTTTGCGGTTACAAGTATAATTCGTATACGAAAAGAAAATACTCAACCTTCCGATCCGAAGTCAGACGCCTTACCAATAGGCCAAAATATTGACAGATACGATAAATAAGCTCAATTGACGACCGCAAAGGGACTCGAACCCTCAATCTTCCGATCCGAAGTCGGACGCCTTATCCATTAGGCCAAAATATCGACAGATACGCTTAATTGACGACCGCGAAGGGACTCGAACCCTCAATCTTCCGATCCGAAGTCGGACGCCTTATCCATTACGCCACGCGGTCTTGCAGCGTAATTGACTTTTCTAATAGTAAATACTTTTTGCGGTTACAAGTATAATTCGTATACGAAAAGAAAATACTCAACCTTCCGATCCGAAGTCAGACGCCTTACCCATAGGCCAAAATATTGACAGATACGATAAATAAGCTCAATTGACGACCGCGAAGGGACTCGAACCCTCAATCTTCTGATCCGAAGTCGGACGCCTTATCCATTAGGCCACGCGGTCTTGCAGCTTGGATGACTTTTCTAATAGTAAATACTTTTTGGCGGTTAAAAGTATAATTCGTATACGAAAGGAAAATACTCAACCTTCCTATCCGAAGTAAGACGCCTTACCCATTAAGCCAAAATATCGACAGATACGCTTAATTGACGACCGCCAAGGGACTCGAACCCTCAATCTTCCGATCCGAAGTAGGACGCCTTATCCATTAGGCCAAAATATCGACAGATACGCTTAATTGACGACCGCGAAGGGACTCGAACCCTCAATCTTCCGATCCGAAGTCGGACGCCTTATCCATTAGGCCACGCGGTCTTGCAGCGTAATTGACTTTTCTAATAGTAAATACTTTTTGCGGTTACAAGTATAATTCGTATACGAAAAGAAAATACTCAACCTTCCGATCCGAAGTCAGACGCCTTACCCATAGGCCAAAATATTGACAGATACGATAAATGAGCTCAATTGACGACCGCGAAGGGACTCGAACCCTCAATCTTCTGATCCGAAGTCGGTCGCCTTATCCATTAGGCCACGCTGTCTTGCAGCTTGGATGACTTTTCTAATAGTAAATACTTTTTTGCGGTTACAAGTATAATTCGTATACGAAAGGAAAATACTCAACCTTCCGATCCGAAGTAAGACGCCCTACCCATTAAGCCAAACTATCGACAGATACGCTTAATTGACGACCGCGAAGGGACTCGAACCCTCAATCTTCCGATTCGAAGTCGGACGCCTTATCCATTAGGCCACGCGGTCTTGCAGCGTAATTGACTTGTCTAATAGTAAATACTTTTTGCGGTTACAAGTATAATTCGTATAGGAAAACAACATTTTCTAAGTCAGACGCCTTACCCATTAAGCCAAAATATCGACAGATACGCTTAATTGACGACCGCGAAGGGACTCGAACCCTCAATCTTCCGATCCGAAGTCGGACGCCTTATCCATTAGGCCACGCTGTCTTGCAGCTTGGATGACTTTTCTAATAGTAAATACTTTTTTGCGGTTACAAGTATAATTCGTATACGAAAGGAAAATACTCAACCTTCCGATCCGAAGTAAGACGCCTTACCCATTAAGCCAAACTATCGACAGATACGCTTAATTGACGACCGCGAAGGGAGTCGAACCCTCAATCTTCCGATTCGAAGTCGGACGCCTTATCCATTAGGCCACGCGGTCTTGCAGCGTAATTGACTTGTCTAATAGTAAATACTTGTTGCGATTACAAGTATACTTCGTATAGGAAAACAACATTTTCTAAGTCAGACGCCTTACCCATTAAGCCAAAATATCGACAGATACGCTTAATTGACGACCGCGAAGGGACTCGAACCCTCAATCTTCCCATCCGAAGTCGGACGCCTTATCCATTAGGCCAAAATATCGACAGATACGCTCAATTGACGACCGCGAAGGGACTCGAACCCTCAATCTTCCGATTCGAAGTCGGACGCCTTATCCATTAGGCCACGCGGTCTTGCAGCGTAATTGACTTGTCTAATAGTAAACACTTGTTGCGGTTACAAGTATAATTCGTATAGGAAAACAACATTTTCTAAGTCAGACGCCTTACCCATTAAGCCAAAATATCGACAGATACGCTTAATTGACGACCGCGAAGGGACTCGAACCCTCAATCTTCCGATCCGAAGTCGGACGCCTTATCCATTAGGCCAAAATATCGACAGATACGCTCAATTGACGACCGCGAAGGGACTCGAACCCTCAATCTTCCGATACGAAGTCGGACGCCTTATCCATTAGGCCACGCTGCCTTGGAGCCTGGATGACTTTTCTAATAGTAAATACTTTTTGCGGTTACAAGTATAATTCGTATACGAAAAGAAAATACTCAACCTTCCGATCCGAAGTCAGACGCCTTACCCATAGGCCAAAATATTGACAGATACGATAAATAAGCTCAATTGACGACCGCGAAGGGACTCTAACCCTCAATCTTCAGATCCGAAGTCGGACGCCTTATCCATTAGGCCACGCGGTCTTGCAGCGTAATTGACTTGTCTAATAGTAAATACTTGTTGCGGTTACAAGTATAATTGGTATAGGAAAACAACATTTTCTAAGTCAGACGCCTTACCCATTAAGCCAAAATATCGACAGATACGCTTAATTGACGACCGCGAAGGGACTCGAACCCTCAATCTTCCGATCCGAAGTAGGACGCCTTATCCATTAGGCCAAAATATCGACAGATACGCTTAATTGACGACCGCGAAGGGACTCGAACCCTCAATCTTTCGATCCGAAGTCGGACGCCTTATCCATTAGGCCACGCGGTCTTGCAGCGTAATTGACTTGCCTAATAGTAAATACTTGTTGCGGTTACAAGTATAATTCGTATAGGAAAACAACATTTTCTAAGTCAGACGCCTTACCCATTAAGCCAAAATATCGACAGATACGCTTAATTGACGACCGCGAAGGGACTCGAACCCTCAATCTTCCGATCCGAAGTCGGACGCCTTATCCATTAGACCACGCTGTCTTGCAGCGTGGATGACTTTTCTAATAGTAAATACTTTTTGCGGTTACAAGTATAATTGGTATACGAAAAGAAAATACTCAACCTTCCGATCCGAAGTCAGACGCCTTACCAATAGGCCAAAATATTGACAGATACGATAAATAAGCTCAATTGACGACCGCGAAGGGACTCGAACCCTCAATCTTCCGATCCGAAGTCGGACGCCTTATCCATTACGCCACGCGGTCTTGCAGCGTAATTGACTTTTCTAATAGTAAATACTTTTTGCGGTTACAAGTATAATTCGTATACGAAAAGAAAATACTCAACCTTCCGATCCGAAGTCAGACGCCTTACCCATAGGCCAAAATATTGACAGATACGATACATAAGCTCAATTGACGACCGCGAAGGGACTCGAACCCTCAATCTTCTGATCCGAAGTCGGACGCCTTATCCATTAGGCCACGCGGTCTTGCAGCTTGGATGACTTTTCTAATAGTAAATACTTTTTGGCGGTTAAAAGTATAATTCGTATACGAAAGGAAAATACTCAACCTTCCTATCCGAAGTAAGACGCCTTACCCATTAAGCCAAAATATCGACAGATACGCTTAATTGACGACCGCGAAGGGACTCGAACCCTCAATCTTCCGATCCGAAGTCGGACGCCTTATTCATTAGGCCACGCGGTCTTGCAGCGTAATTGACTTGTCTAATAGTAAATACTTGTTGCGGTTACAAGTATAATTCGTATAGGAAAACAACATTTTCTAAGTCAGACGCCTTACCGATTAAGCCAAAATATTGACAGATACACTTAATTGACGACCGCGAAGGGACTCGAACCCTCAATCTTCCGATCCGAAGTCGGACGCCTTATCCATTAGGCCACGGGGTCTTGCAGCTTGGATGACTTTTCTAATAGTAAATACTGTTTTGCGGTTACAAGTATAATTCGTATACGAAAGGAAAATACTCAACCTTCCGATCCGAAGTAAGACGCCTTACCCATTAAGCCAAACTATCGACAGATACAATAAATAAGCTCAATTGACGACCGCGAAGGGACTCGAACCCTCAATCTTCCGATCCGAAGTCGGACGCCTTATCCATTAGGGCACGCGGTCTTGCAGCTTGGATGACTTTTCTAATAGTAAATACTTTTTTGCGGTTACAAGTATAATTCGTATACGAAAGGAAAATACTCAACCTTCCGATCCGAAGTAAGACGCCTTACCCATTAAGCCAAACTATCGACAGATACAATAAATAAGCTCAATTGACGACCGCGAAGGGACTCGAACCCTCAATCTTCCGATCCGAAGTCGGACGCCTTATCCATTAGGCCAAAATATCGACAGATACGCTTAATTGACGACCGCGAAGGGACTCGAACCCTCAATCTTCCGATCCGAAGTCGGACGCCTTATCCATTAGGCCACGCGGTCTTGAAGCGTAATTGACTTTTCTAATAGTAAATACTTTTTGCGGTTACAAGTATAATTCGTATACGAAAAGAAAATACTCAACCTTCCGATCCGAAGTAAGACGCCTTAACCATAGGCCAAAATATTGACAGATACGATAAATAAGCTCAATTGACGACCGCGAAGGGACTCGAACCCTCAATCTTCAGATCCGAAGTCGGACGCCTTATCCATTAGGCCACGCGGTCTTGCAGCGTAATTGACTTGTCTAATAGTAAATACTTGTTGCGGTTACAAGTATAATTGGTATAGGAAAACAACATTTTCTAAGTCAGACGCCTTACCCATTAAGCCAAAATATCGACAGATACGCTTAATTGACGACCGCGAAGGGACTCGAACCCTCAATCTTCCGATCCGAAGTAGGACGCCTTATCCATTAGGCCAAAATATCGACAGATACGCTTAATTGACGACCGCGAAGGGACTCGAACCCTCAATCTTCCGATCCGAAGTCGGACGCCTTATCCATTAGGCCACGCGGTCTTGCAGCGTAATTGACTTGCCTAATAGTAAATACTTGTTGCAGTTACAAGTATAATTCGTATAGGAAAACAACATTTTGTAAGTCAGACGCCTTACCCATTAAGCCAAAATATCGACAGATACGCTTAATTGACGACCGCGAAGGGACTCGAACCCTCAATCTTCCGATCCGAAGTCGGACGCCTTATCCATTAGGCCACGCGGTCTTGCAGCGTAATTGACTTGCCTAATAGTAAATACTTGTTGCGGTTACAAGTATAATTCGTATAGGAAAACAACATTTTCTAAGTCAGACGCCTTACCCATTAAGCCAAAATATCGACAGATACGCTTAATTGACGACCGCGAAGGGACTCGAACCCTCAATCTTCCGATCCGAAGTCGGACGCCATATCCATTAGACCACGCTGTCTTGCAGCGTGGATGACTTTTCTAATAGTAAATACTTTTTGCGGTTACAAGTATAATTCGTATACGAAAAGAAAATACTCAACCTTCCGATCCGAAGTCAGACGCCTTACCAATAGGCCAAAATATTGACAGATACGATAAATAAGCTCAATTGACGACCGCAAAGGGACTCGAACCCTCAATCTTCCGATCCGAAGTCGGACGCCTTATCCATTAGGCCAAAATATCGACAGATACGCTTAATTGACGACCGCGAAGGGACTCGAACCCTCAATATTCCGATCCGAAGTCGGACGCCTTATCCATTACGCCACGCGGTCTTGCAGCGTAATTGACTTTTCTAATAGTAAATACTTTTTGCGGTTACAAGTATAATTCGTATACGAAAAGAAAATACTCAACCTTCCGATCCGAAGTCAGACGCCTTACCCATAGGCCAAAATATTGACAGATACGATAAATAAGCTCAATTGACGACCGCGAAGGGACTCGAACCCTCAATCTTCTGATCCGAAGTCGGACGCCTTATCCATTAGGCCACGCGGTCTAGCAGCTTGGATGACTTTTCTAATAGTAAATACTTTTTGGCGGTTAAAAGTATAATTCGTATACGAAAGGAAAATACTCAACCTTCCTATCCGAAGTAAGACGCCTTACCCATTAAGCCAAAATATCGACAGATACGCTTAATTGACGACCGCCAAGGGACTCGAACCCTCAATCTTCCGATCCGAAGTCGGACGCCATATCCATTAGGCCAAAATATCGACAGATACGCTTAATTGACGACCGCGAAGGGACTCGAACCCTCAATCTTCCGATCCGAAGTCGGACGCCTTATCCATTAGGCCACGCGGTCTTGCAGCGTAATTGACTTTTCTAATAGTAAATACTTTTTGCGGTTACAAGTATAATTCGTATACGAAAAGAAAATACTCAACCTTCCGATCCGAAGTCAGACGCCTTACCCATAGGCCAAAATATTGACAGATACGATAAATGAGCTCAATTGACGACCGCGAAGGGACTCGAACCCTCAATCTTCTGATCCGAAGTCGGTCGCCTTATCCATTAGGCCACTCTGTCTTGCAGCTTGGATGACTTTTCTAATAGTAAATACTTTTTTGCGGTTACAAGTATAATTCGTATACGAAAGGAAAATACTCAACCTTCCGATCCGAAGTAAGACGCCCTACCCATTAAGCCAAACTATCGACAGATACGCTTAATTGACGACCGCGAAGGGACTCGAACCCTCAATCTTCCGATTCGAAGTCGGACGCCTTATCCATTAGGCCACGCGGTCTTGCAGCGTAATTGACTTGTCTAATAGTAAATACTTGTTGCGGTTACAAGTATAATTCGTATAGGAAAACAACATTTTCTAAGTCAGACGCCTTACCCATTAAGCCAAAATATCGACAGATACGCTTAATTGACGTCCGCGAAGGGACTCGAACCCTCAATCTTCCGATCCGAAGTCGGACGCCTTATCCATTAGGCCACGCTGTCTTGCAGCTTGGATGACTTTTCTAATAGTAAATACTTTTTTGCGGTTACAAGTATAATTCGTATACGAAAGGAAAATACTCAACCTTCCGATCCGAAGTAAGACGCCTTACCCATTAAGCCAAACTATCGACAGATACGCTTAATTGACGACCGCGAAGGGAGTCGAACCCTCAATCTTCCGATTCGAAGTCGGACGCCTTATCCATTAGGCCACGCGGTCTTGCAGCGTAATTGACTTGTCTAATAGTAAATACTTGTTGCGATTACAAGTATACTTCGTATAGGAAAACAACATTTTCTAAGTCAGACGCCTTACCCATTAAGCCAAAATATCGACAGATACGCTTAATTGACGACCGCGAAGGGACTCGAACCCTCAATCTTCCCATCCGAAGTCGGACGCCTTATCCATTAGGCCAAAATATCGACAGATACGCTCAATTGACGACCGCGAAGGGACTCGAACCCTCAATCTTCCGATTCGAAGTCGGACGCCTTATCCATTAGGCCACGCGGTCTTGCAGCGTAATTGACTTGTCTAATAGTAAACACTTGTTGCGGTTACAAGTATAATTCGTATAGGAAAACAACATTTTCTAAGTCAGACGCCTTACCCATTAAGCCAAAATATCGACAGATACGCTTAATTGACGACCGCGAAGGGACTCGAACCCTCAATCTTCCGATCCGAAGTCGGACGCCTTATCCATTAGGCCAAAATATCGACAGATACGCTCAATTGACGACCGCGAAGGGACTCGAACCCTCAATCTTCCGATACGAAGTCGGACGCCTTATCCATTAGGCCACGCTGCCTTGGAGCCTGGATGACTTTTCTAATAGTAAATACTTTTTGCGGTTACAAGTATAATTCGTATACGAAAAGAAAATACTCAACCTTCCGATCCGAAGTCAGACGCCTTACCCATAGGCCAAAATATTGACAGATACGATAAATAAGCTCAATTGACGACCGCGAAGGGACTCTAACCCTCAATCTTCAGATCCGAAGTCGGACGCCTTATCCATTAGGCCACGCGGTCTTGCAGCGTAATTGACTTGTCTAATAGTAAATACTTGTTGCGGTTACAAGTATAATTGGTATAGGAAAACAACATTTTCTAAGTCAGACGCCTTACCCATTAAGCCAAAATATCGACAGATACGCTTAATTGACGACCGCGAAGGGACTCGAACCCTCAATCTTCCGATCCGAAGTAGGACGCCTTATCCATTAGGCCAAAATATCGACAGATACGCTTAATTGACGACCGCGAAGGGACTCGAACCCTCAATCTTCCGATCCGAAGTCGGACGCCTTATCCATTAGGCCACGCGGTCTTGCAGCGTAATTGACTTGCCTAATAGTAAATACTTGTTGCGGTTACAAGTATAATTCGTATAGGAAAACAACATTTTCTAAGTCAGACGCCTTACCCATTAAGCCAAAATATCGACAGATACGCTTAATTGACGACCGCGAAGGGACTCGAACCCTCAATCTTCCGATCCGAAGTCGGACGCCTTATCCATTAGACCACGCTGTCTTGCAGCGTGGATGACTTTTCTAATAGTAAATACTTTTTGCGGTTACAAGTATAATTGGTATACGAAAAGAAAATACTCAACCTTCCGATCCGAAGTCAGACGCCTTACCAATAGGCCAAAATATTGACAGATACGATAAATAAGCTCAATTGACGACCGCGAAGGGACTCGAACCCTCAATCTTCCGATCCGAAGTCGGACGCCTTATCCATTAGGCCACGCGGTCTTGCAGCGTAATTGACTTTTCTAATAGTAAATACTTTTTGCGGTTACAAGTATAATTCGTATACGAAAGGAAAATACTCAACCTTCCTATCCGAAGTAAGACGCCTTACCCATTAAGCCAAAATATCGACAGATACGCTTAATTGACGACCGCGAAGGGACTCGAACCCTCAATCTTCCGATCCGAAGTCGGACGCCTTATTCATTAGGCCACGCGGTCTTGCAGCGTAATTGACTTGTCTAATAGTAAATACTTGTTGCGGTTACAAGTATAATTCGTATAGGAAAACAACATTTTCTAAGTCAGACGCCTTACCGATTAAGCCAAAATATTGACAGATACACTTAATTGACGACCGCGAAGGGACTCGAACCCTCAATCTTCCGATCCGAAGTCGGACGCCTTATCCATTAGGCCACGGGGTCTTGCAGCTTTGATGACTTTTCTAATAGTAAATACTGTTTTGCGGTTACAAGTATAATTCGTATACGAAAGGAAAATACTCAACCTTCCGATCCGAAGTAAGACGCCTTACCCATTAAGCCAAACTATCGACAGATACAATAAATAAGCTCAATTGACGACCGCGAAGGGACTCGAACCCTCAATCTTCCGATCCGAAGTCGGACGCCTTATCCATTAGGGCACGCGGTCTTGCAGCTTGGATGACTTTTCTAATAGTAAATACTTTTTTGCGGTTACAAGTATAATTCGTATACGAAAGGAAAATACTCAACCTTCCGATCCGAAGTAAGACGCCTTACCCATTAAGCCAAACTATCGACAGATACAATAAATAAGCTCAATTGACGACCGCGAAGGGACTCGAACCCTCAATCTTCCGATCCGAAGTCGGACGCCTTATCCATTAGGCCAAAATATCGACAGATACGCTTAATTGACGACCGCGAAGGGACTCGAACCCTCAATCTTCCGATCCGAAGTCGGACGCCTTATCCATTAGGCCACGCGGTCTTGAAGCGTAATTGACTTTTCTAATAGTAAATACTTTTTGCGGTTACAAGTATAATTCGTGTACGAAAAGAAAATACTCAACCTTCCGATCCGAAGTCAGACGCCTTAACCATAGGCCAAAATATTGACAGATACGATAAATAAGCTCAATTGACGACCGCGAAGGGACTCGAACCCTCAATCTTCAGATCCGAAGTCGGACGCCTTATCCATTAGGCCACGCGGTCTTGCAGCGTAATTGACTTGTCTAATAGTAAATACTTGTTGCGGTTACAAGTATAATTCGTATAGGAAAACAACATTTTCTAAGTCAGACACCTTACCCATTAAGCCAAAATATCGACAGATACGCTTAATTGACGACCGCGAAGGGACTCTAACCCTCAATCTTCCGATCCGAAGTCGGACGCCTTATCCATTATACCACGCACGCTGTCTTGCAGCGTGGATGACTTTTCTAATAGTAAATACTTTTTGCGGTTACAAGTATAATTCGTATACGAAAAGAAAATACTCAACCTTCCGATCCGAAGTCAGACGCCTTACCAATAGGCCAAAATATTGACAGATACGATAAATAAGCTCAATTGACGACCGCAAAGGGACTCGAACCCTCAATCTTCCGATCCGAAGTCGGACGCCTTATCCATTAGGCCAAAATATCGACAGATACGCTTAATTGACGACCGCGAAGGGACTCGAACCCTCAATCTTCCGATCCGAAGTCGGACGCCTTATCCATTAGGCCACGCGGTCTTGCAGCGTAATTGACTTTTCTAATAGTAAATACTTGTTGCGGTTACAAGTATAATTCGTATACGAAAAAAAAATACTCAACCTTCCGATCCGAAGTCAGACGCCTTACCCATAGGCCAAAATATTGACAGATACGATAAATAAGCTCAATTGACGACCGCGAAGGGACTCGAACCCTCAATCTTCTTATCCGAAGTCGGACGCCTTATCCATTAGGCCACGCGGTCTTGCAGCTTGGATGACTTTTCTAATAGTAAATACTTTTTGGCGGTTAAAAGTATAATTCGTATACGAAAGGAAAATACTCAACCTTCCTATCCGAAGTAAGACGCCTTACCCATTAAGCCAAAATATCGACAGATACGCTTAATTGACGACCGCGAAGGGACTCGAACCCTCAATCTTCCGATCCGAAGTCGGACGCCTTATCCATTAGGCCACGCGGTCTTGCAGCGTAATTGACTTGTCTAATAGTAAATACTTGTTGCGGTTACAAGTATAATTCGTATAGGAAAACAACATTTTCTAAGTCAGACGCCTTACCGATTAAGCCAAAATATTGACAGATACACTTAATTGACGACCGCAAAGGGACTCGAACCCTCAATCTTCCGATCCGAAGTCGGACGCCTTATCCATTAGGCCACGCGGTCTTGCAGCGTAATTGACTTGTCTAATAGTACATACTTGTTGCGGTTACAAGTATAATTCGTATAGGAAAACAACATTTTCTAAGTCAGACGCCTTACCGATTAAGCCAAAATATTGACAGATACACTTAATTGACGACCGCGAAGGGACTCGAAACCTCAATCTTCTTATCCGAAGTCGGACGCCTTATCCATTAGGCCACGCGGTCTTGCAGCTTGGATGACTTTTCTAATAGTAAATACTTTTTGGCGGTTAAAAGTATAATTCGTATACGAAAGGAAAATACTCAACCTTCCTATCCGAAGTAAGACGCCTTACCCATTAAGCCAAAATATCGACAGATACGCTTAATTGACGACCGCGAAGGGACTCGAACCCTCAATCTTCCGATCCGAAGTCGGACGCCTTATCCATTAGGCCACGCGGTCTTGCAGCGTAATTGACTTGTCTAATAGTAAATACTTGTTGCGGTTACAAGTATAATTGGTATAGGAAAACAACATTTTCTAAGTCAGACGCCTTACCCATTAAGCCAAAATATCGACAGATACGCTTAATTGACGACCGCGAAGGGACTCAAACCCTCAATCTTCCGATCCGAAGTAGGACGCCTTATCCATTAGGCCAAAATATCGACAGATACGCTTAATTGACGACCGCGAAGGGACTCGAACCCTCAATCTTCCGATCCGAAGTCGGACGCCTTATCCATTAGGCCACGCGGTCTTGCAGCGTAATTGACTTGCCTAATAGTAAATACTTGTTGCGGTTACAAGTATAATTCGTATAGGAAAACAACATTTTCTAAGTCAGACGCCTTACCCATTAAGCCAAAATATCGACAGATACGCTTAATTGACGACCGCGAAGGGACTCGAACCCTCAATCTTCCGATCCGAAGTCGGACGCCTTATCCATTATACCACGCACGCTGTCTTGCAGCGTGGATGACTTTTCTAATAGTAAATACTTGTTGCGGTTACAAGTATAATTCGTATACGAAAAGAAAATACTCAACCTTCCGATCCGAAGTCAGACGCCTTACCAATAGGCCAAAATATTGACAGATACGATAAATAAGCTCAATTGACGACCGCAAAGGGACTCGAACCCTCAATCTTCCGATCCGAAGTCGGACGCCTTATCCATTAGGCCAAAATATCGACAGATACGCTTAATTGACGACCGCGAAGGGACTCGAACCCTCAATCTTCCGATCCGAAGTCGGACGCCTTATCCATTAGGCCACGCGGTCTTGCAGCGTAATTGACTTTTCTAATAGTAAATACTTTTTGCGGTTACAAGTATAATTCGTATACGAAAAAAAAATACTCAACCTTCCGATCCGAAGTCAGACGCCTTACCCATAGGCCAAAATATTGACAGATACGATAAATAAGCTCAATTGACGACCGCGAAGGGACTCGAACCCTCAATCTTCTTATCCGAAGTCGGACGCCTTATCCATTAGGCCACGCGGTCTTGCAGCTTGGATAACTTTTCTAATAGTAAATACTTTTTGGCGGTTAAAAGTATAATTCGTATACGAAAGGAAAATACTCAACCTTCCTATCCGAAGTAAGACGCCTTACCCATTAAGCCAAAATATCGACAGATACGCTTAATTGACGACCGCGAAGGGACTCGAACCCTCAATCTTCCGATCCGAAGTCGGACGCCTTATCCATTAGGCCACGCGGTCTTGCAGCGTAATTGACTTGTCTAATAGTAAATACTTGTTGCGGTTACAAGTATAATTCGTATAGGAAAACAACATTTTCTAAGTCAGACGCCTTACCGATTAAGCCAAAATATTGACAGATACACTTAATTGACGACCGCGAAGGGACTCGAACCCTCAATCTTCCGATCCGAAGTCGGACGCCTTATCCATTAGGCCACGCGGTCTTGCAGCTTGGATCACTTTTCTAATAGTAAATACTTTTTTGCGGTTACAAGTATAATTCGTATACGAAAGGAAAATACTCAACCTTCCGATCCGAAGTAAGACGCCTTACCCATTAAGCCAAAATATTGACAGATACGATAAATAAGCTCAATTGACGACCGCGAAGGGACTCGAACCCTCAATCTTCTTATCCGAAGTCGGACGCCTTATCCATTAGGCCACGCGGTCTTGCAGCTTGGATGACTTTTCTAATAGTAAATACTTTTTGGCGGTTAAAAGTATAATTCGTATACGAAAGGAAAATACTCAACCTTCCTATCCGAAGTAAGACGCCTTACCCATTAAGCCAAAATATCGACAGATACGCTTAATTGACGACCGCGAAGGGACTCGAACCCTCAATCTTCCGATCCGAAGTCGGACGCCTTATCCATTAGGCCACGCGGTCTTGAAGCGTAATTGACTTTTCTAATAGTAAATACTTTTTGCGGTTACAAG
Organism: Crossaster papposus; assembly: GCA_037893245.1. Classification (NCBI taxonomy): domain Eukaryota; kingdom Metazoa; phylum Echinodermata; class Asteroidea; order Velatida; family Solasteridae; genus Crossaster; species Crossaster papposus. The sequence goes on along the minus strand of JBAIAA010000124.1, from coordinate 813,232 downwards.
TATAATTCGTATACGAAAAGAAAATACTCAACCTTCCGATCCGAAGTCAGACGCCTTACCCATAGGCCAAAATATTGACAGATACGATAAATGAGCTCAATTGACGACCGCGAAGGGACTCGAACCCTCAATCTTCAGATCCGAAGTCGGACGCCTTATCCATTAGGCCACGCGGTCTTGCAGCGTAATTGACTTGTCTAATAGTAAATACTTGTTGCGGTTACAAGTATAATTGGTATAGGAAAACAACATTTTCTAAGTCAGACGCCTTACCCATTAAGCCAAAATATCGACAGATACGCTTAATTGACGACCGCGAAGGGACTCGAACCCTCAATCTTCCGATCCGAAGTAGGACGCCTTATCCATTAGGCCAAAATATCGACAGATACGCTTAATTGACGACCGCGAAGGGACTCGAACCCTCAATCTTCCGATCCGAAGTCAGACGCCTTATCCATTAGGCCACGCGGTCTTGCAGCGTAATTGACTTGCCTAATAGTAAATACTTGTTGCGGTTACAAGTATAATTCGTATAGGAAAACAACATTTTCTAAGTCAGACGCATTACCCATTAAGCCAAAATATCGACAGATACGCTTAATTGACGACCGCGAAGGGACTCGAACCCTCAATCTTCCGATCCGAAGTCGGACGCCTTATCCATTAGACCACGCTGTCTTGCAGCGTGGATGACTTTTCTAATAGTAAATACTTTTTGCGGTTACAAGTATAATTCGTATACGAAAAGAAAATACTCAACCTTCCGATCCGAAGTCAGACGCCTTACCAATAGGCCAAAATATTGACAGATACGATAAATAAGCTCAATTGACGACCGCGAAGGGACTCGAACCCTCAATCTTCCGATCCGAAGTCGGACGCCTTATCCATTAGGCCAAAATATCGACAGATACGCTTAATTGACGACCGCGAAGGGACTCGAACCCTCAATCTTCCGATCCGAAGTCGGACGCCTTATCCATTAGGCCACGCGGTCTTGCAGCGTAATTGACTTTTCTAATAGTAAATACTTTTTGCGGTTACAAGTATAATTCGTATACGAAAGGAAAATACTCAACCTTCCGATCCGAAGTAAGACGCCTTACCCATTAAGCCAAACTATCGACAGATACGCTTAATTGACGACCGCGTAGGGACTCGAACCCTCAATCTTCCGATTCGAAGTCGGACTCCTTATCCATTAGGCCACGCGGTCTTGCAGCGTAATTGACTTGTCTAATAGTAAATACTTGTTGCGGTTACAAGTATAATTCGTATAGGAAAACAACATTTTCAAAGTCAGACGCCTTACCCATTAAGCCAAAATATCGACAGATACGCTTAATTGACGACCGCGAAGGGACTCGAACCCTCAATCTTCCGATCCGAAGTCGGACGCCTTATCCATTAGGCCAAAATATCGACAGATACGCTTAATTGACGACCGCGAAGGGACTCGAACCCTCAATCTTCCGATCCGAAGTCGGACGCCTTATCCATTAGGCCAAAATATCGACAGATACGCTTAATTGACGACCGCGAAGGGACTCGAACCCTCAATCTTCCGATCCGAAGTCGGACGCCTTATCCATTAGGCCACGCTGTCTTGCAGCCTGGATGACTTTTCTAATAGTAAATACTTTTTGCGGTTACAAGTATAATTCGTATACGAAAAGAAAATACTCAACCTTCCGATCCGAAGTCAGACGCCTTACCCATAGGCCAAAATATTGACATATACGATAAATAAGCTCAATTGACGACCGCGAAGGGACTCGAACCCTCAATCTTCCGATCCGAAGTCGGACGCCTTATCCATTAGGCCACGCGGTCTTGCAGCGTAATTGACTTGTCTAATATCAAATACTTGTTGCGGTTACAAGTATAATTGGTATAGGAAAACAACATTTTCTAAGTCAGACGCCTTACCCATTAAGCCAAAATATCGACACATACGCTTAATTGACGACCGCGAAGGGTCTCGAACCCTCAATCTACCGATCCGAAGTCGGACGCCTTATCCATTAGGCCACGCGGTCTTGCAGCTTGGATGACTTTTCTAATAGTAAATACTTTTTGGCGGTTAAAAGTATAATTCGTATACGAAAGGAAAATACTCAACCTTCCGATCCGAAGTAAGACGCCTTACCCATTAAGCCAAACTATCGATAGATACGCTTAATTGACTACCGCGAAGGGACTCGAACCCTCAATCTTCCGATTCGAAGTCGGACGCCTTATCCATTAGGCCACACGTTATTGCAGTGTGAATGACTTTTCTAATAGTAAATACTTGTTGCGGTTACAGGTATAATCGGTATACGAACAAATAATACTCAACCTTCCGATCCGAAGTCAGACGCCTTACCCATTAAGCCAAAATATCGACAGATAAGCTTAAATGACGACCGCGAAGGGACTCAAACCCTCAATCTTGCGATCCGAAGTCGGACGCCTTATCCATTAGGCCACGCGGTCTTGCAGCGTGGATGACTTTTCTAATAGAAAATACTTTTGCGGTTACAAGTATAATTTGTATACCAAAAAAAGAATCCTCAGCCCTCTGATCCGTAGTCCTAGTAAATACTTGTTGCGGTTACAAGTATAATTGGTATAGGAAAACAACATTTTCTAAGTCAGACGCCTTACCCATTAAGCCAAAATATCGACAGATACGCTTAATTGACGACCGCGAAGGGACTCGAACCCTCAATCTTCCGATCCGAAGTAGGACGCCTTATCCATTAGGCCAAAATATCGACAGATACGCTTAATTGACGACCGCGAAGGGACTCGAACCCTCAATCTTCCGATCCGAAGTCAGACGCCTTATCCATTAGGCCACGCGTTCTTGCAGCGTAATTGACTTGCCTAATAGTAAATACTTGTTGCGGTTACAAGTATAATTCGTATAGGAAAACAACATTTTCTAAGTCAGACGCATTACCCATTAAGCCAAAATATCGACAGATACGCTTAATTGACGACCGCGAAGGGACTCGAACCCTCAATCTTCCGATCCGAAGTCGGACGCCTTATCCATTAGGCCAAAATATCGACAGATACGCTTATTTGACGACCGCGAAGGGACTCGAACCCTCAATCTTCCGATCCGAAGTCGGACGCCTTATCCATTAGGCCACGCGGTCTTGCAGCGTAATTGACTTTTCTAATAGTAAATACTTGTTGCGGTTACAAGTATAATTCGTATAGGAAAACAACATTTTCTAAGTCAGACGCCTTACCCATTAAGCCAAAATATCGACAGATACGCTTAATTGACGACCGCGAAGGGACTCGAACCCTCAATCTTCCGATCCGAAGTCGGACGCCTTATCCATTAGGCCAAAATATCGACAGATACGCTTAATTGACGACCGCGAAGGGACTCGAACCCTCAATCTTCCGATCCGAAGTCGGACGCCTTATCCATTAGGCCAAAATATCGACAGATACGCTTAATTGACGACCGCGAAGGGACTCGAACCCTCAATTTTCCGATCCGAAGTCGGACGCCTTATCCATTAGGCCATGCTGTCTTGCAGCCTGGATGACTTTTCTAATAGTAAATACTTTTTGCGGTTACAAGTATAATTCGTATACGAAAAGAAAATACTCAACCTTCCGATCCGAAGTCAGACGCCTTACCCATAGGCCAAAATATTGACAGATACGATAAATAAGCTCAATTGACGACCGCGAAAGGACTCGAACCCTCAATCTTCCGATCCGAAGTCGGACGCCTTATCCATTAGGCCAAAATATCGACAGATACGCTTAATTGACGACCGCGAAGGGACTCGAACCCTCAATCTTCCGATCCGAAGTCGGACGCCTTATCCATTAGGCCACGCGGTCTTGCAGCGTAATTGACTTTTCTAATAGTAAATACTTGTTGCGGTTACAAGTATAATTCGTATAGGAAAACAACATTTTCTAAGTCAGACGCCTTACCCATTAAGCCAAAATATCGACAGATACGCTTAATTGACGACCGCGAAGGGACTCGAACCCTCAATCTTCCGATCCGAAGTCGGACGCCTTATCCATTAGGCCAAAATATCGACAGATACGCTTAATTGACGACCGCGAAGGGACTCGAACCCTCAATCTTCCGATCCGAAGTCGGACGCCTTATCCATTAGGCCAAAATATCGACAGATACGCTTAATTGACGACCGCGAAGGGACTCGAACCCTCAATTTTCCGATCCGAAGTCGGACGCCTTATCCATTAGGCCACGCTGTCTTGCAGCCTGGATGACTTTTCTAATAGTAAATACTTTTTGCGGTTACAAGTATAATTCGTATACGAAAAGAAAATACTCAACCTTCCGATCCGAAGTCAGACGCCTTACCCATAGGCCAAAATATTGACAGATACGATAAATAAGCTCAATTGACGACCGCGAAGGGACTCGAACCCTCAATCTTCCGATCCGAAGTCGGACGCCTTATCCATTAGGCCACGCGGTCTTGCAGCGTAATTGACTTGTCTAATATCAAATACTTGTTGCGGTTACAAGTATAATTGGTATAGGAAAACAACATTTTCTAAGTCAGACGCCTTACCCATTAAGCCAAAATATCGACACATACGCTTAATTGACGACCGCGAAGGGTCTCGAACCCTCAATCTACCGATCCGAAGTCGGACGCCTTATCCATTAGGCCACGCGGTCTTGCAGCTTGGATGACTTTTCTAATAGTAAATACTTTTTGGCGGTTAAAAGTATAATTCGTATACGAAAGGAAAATACTCAACCTTCCGATCCGAAGTAAGACGCCTTACCCATTAAGCCAAACTATCGATAGATACGCTTAATTGACTACCGCGAAGGGACTCGAACCCTCAATCTTCCGATTCGAAGTCGGACGCCTTATCCATTAGGCCACACGGTATTGCAGTGTGAATGACTTTTCTAATAGTAAATACTTGTTGCGGTTACAGGTATAATCGGTATACGAACAAATAATACTCAACCTTCCGATCCGAAGTCAGACGCCTTACCCATTAAGCCAAAATATCGACAGATAAGCTTAAATGACGACCGCGAAGGGACTCAAACCCTCAATCTTGCGATCCGAAGTCGGACGCCTTATCCATTAGGCCACGCGGTCTTGCAGCGTGGATGACTTTTCTAATAGAAAATACTTTTGCGGTTACAAGTATAATTTGTATACCAAAAAAAGAATCCTCAGCCCTCGGATCCGTAGTCCTAGTAAATACTTGTTGCGGTTACAAGTATAATTCGTATAGGAAAACAACATTTTCTAAGTCAGACGCCTTACCGATTAAGCCAAAATATTGACAGATACACTTAATTGACGACCGCGAAGGGACTCGAACCCTCAATCTTCCGATCCGAAGTCGGACGCCTTATCCATTAGGCCAAAATATCGACAGATACGCTTAATTGACGACCGCGAAGGGACTCGAACCCTCAATCTTCCGATCCGAAGTCGGACGCCTTATCCATTAGGCCACGCGGTCTTGAAGCGTAATTGACTTTTCTAATAGTAACTACTTTTTGCGGTTACAAGTATAATTCGTATACGAAAAGAAAATACTCAACCTTCCGATCCGAAGTCAGACGCCTTACCCATAGGCCAAAATATTGACAGATACGATAAATGAGCTCAATTGACGACCGCGAAGGGACTCGAACCCTCAATCTTCAGATCCGAAGTCGGACGCCTTATCCATTAGGCCACGCGGTCTTGCAGCTTGGATGACTTTTCTAATAGTAAATACTTTTTGGCGGTTAAAAGTATAATTCGTATACGAAAGGAAAATACTCAACCTTCCGATCCGAAGTAAGACGCCTTACCCATTAAGCCAAACTATCGATAGATACGCTTAATTGACTACCGCGAAGGGACTCGAACCCTCAATCTTCCGATTCGAAGTCGGACGCCTTATCCATTAGGCCACACGGTATTGCAGTGTGAATGACTTTTCTAATAGTAAATACTTGTTGCGGTTACAGGTATAATCGGTATACGAACAAATAATACTCAACCTTCCGATCCGAAGTCAGACGCCTTACTCATTAAGCCAAAATATCGACAGATAAGCTTAAATGACAACCGCGAAGGGACTCAAACCCTCAATCTTGCGATCCGAAGTCGGACGCCTTATCCATTAGGCCACGCGGTCTTGCAGCGTGGATGACTTTTCTAATAGAAAATACTTTTGCGGTTACAAGTATAATTTGTATACCAAAAAAGAATCCTCAGCCCTCTGATCCGTAGTCCTAGTAAATACTTATTGCGGTTACAAGTATAATTCGTATAGGAAAACAACATTTTCTAAGTCAGACGCCTTACCGATTAAGCCAAAATATTGACAGATACACTTAATTGACGACCGCGAAGGGACTCGAACCCTCAATCTTCCGATCCGAAGTCGGACGCCTTATCCATTAGGCCAAAATATCGACAGATACGCTTAATTGACGACCGCGAAGGGACTCGAACCCTCAATCTTCCGATCCGAAGTCGGACGCCTTATCCATTAGGCCACGCGGTCTTGCAGCGTAATTGACTTTTCTAATAGTAAATACTTTTTGCGGTTACAAGTATAATTCGTATACGAAAAGAAAATACTCAACCTTCCGATCCGAAGTCAGACGCCTTACCCATAGGCCAAAATATTGACAGATACGATAAATAAGCTCAATTGACGACCGCGAAGGGACTCGAACCCTCAATCTTCTGATCCGAAGTCGGACGCCTTATCCATTAGGCCACGCGGTCTTGCAGCTTGGATGACTTTTCTAATAGTAAATACTTTTTGGCGGTTAAAAGTATAATTCGTATACGAAAAGAAAATACTCAACCTTCCGATCCGAAGTCAGACGCCTTACCCATAGGCCAAAATATTGACAGATACGATAAATAAGCTCAATTGACGACCGCGAAGGGACTCGAACCCTCAATCTTCCGATCCGAAGTCGGACGCCTTATCCATTAGGCCACGCGGTCTTGCAGCGTAATTGACTTGTCTAATATCAAATACTTGTTGCGGTTACAAGTATAATTGGTATAGGAAAACAACATTTTCTAAGTCAGACGCCTTACCCATTAAGCCAAAATATCGACACATACGCTTAATTGACGACCGCGAAGGGTCTCGAACCCTCAATCTACCGATCCGAAGTCGGACGCCTTATCCATTAGGCCACGCGGTCTTGCAGCTTGGATGACTTTTCTAATAGTAAATACTTTTTGGCGGTTAAAAGTATAATTCGTATACGAAAGGAAAATACTCAACCTTCCGATCCGAAGTAAGACGCCTTACCCATTAAGCCAAACTATCGATAGATACGCTTAATTGACTACCGCGAAGGGACTCGAACCCTCAATCTTCCGATTCGAAGTCGGACGCCTTATCCATTAGGCCACACGGTATTGCAGTGTGAATGACTTTTCTAATAGTAAATACTTGTTGCGGTTACAGGTATAATCGGTATACGAACAAATAATACTCAACCTTCCGATCCGAAGTCAGACGCCTTACCCATTAAGCCAAAATATCGACAGATAAGCTTAAATGACGACCGCGAAGGGACTCAAACCCTCAATCTTGCGATCCGAAGTCGGACGCCTTATCCATTAGGCCACGCGGTCTTGCAGCGTGGATGACTTTTCTAATAGAAAATACTTTTGCGGTTACAAGTATAATTTGTATACCAAAAAAAGAATCCTCAGCCCTCGGATCCGTAGTCCTAGTAAATACTTGTTGCGGTTACAAGTATAATTCGTATAGGAAAACAACATTTTCTAAGTCAGACGCCTTACCGATTAAGCCAAAATATTGACAGATACACTTAATTGACGACCGCGAAGGGACTCGAACCCTCAATCTTCCGATCCGAAGTCGGACGCCTTATCCATTAGGCCAAAATATCGACAGATACGCTTAATTGACGACCGCGAAGGGACTCGAACCCTCAATCTTCCGATCCGAAGTCGGACGCCTTATCCATTAGGCCACGCGGTCTTGAAGCGTAATTGACTTTTCTAATAGTAACTACTTTTTGCGGTTACAAGTATAATTCGTATACGAAAAGAAAATACTCAACCTTCCGATCCGAAGTCAGACGCCTTACCCATAGGCCAAAATATTGACAGATACGATAAATGAGCTCAATTGACGACCGCGAAGGGACTCGAACCCTCAATCTTCAGATCCGAAGTCGGACGCCTTATCCATTAGGCCACGCGGTCTTGCAGCTTGGATGACTTTTCTAATAGTAAATACTTTTTGGCGGTTAAAAGTATAATTCGTATACGAAAGGAAAATACTCAACCTTCCGATCCGAAGTAAGACGCCTTACCCATTAAGCCAAACTATCGATAGATACGCTTAATTGACTACCGCGAAGGGACTCGAACCCTCAATCTTCCGATTCGAAGTCGGACGCCTTATCCATTAGGCCACACGGTATTGCAGTGTGAATGACTTTTCTAATAGTAAATACTTGTTGCGGTTACAGGTATAATCGGTATACGAACAAATAATACTCAACCTTCCGATCCGAAGTCAGACGCCTTACTCATTAAGCCAAAATATCGACAGATAAGCTTAAATGACAACCGCGAAGGGACTCAAACCCTCAATCTTGCGATCCGAAGTCGGACGCCTTATCCATTAGGCCACGCGGTCTTGCAGCGTGGATGACTTTTCTAATAGAAAATACTTTTGCGGTTACAAGTATAATTTGTATACCAAAAAAGAATCCTCAGCCCTCTGATCCGTAGTCCTAGTAAATACTTATTGCGGTTACAAGTATAATTCGTATAGGAAAACAACATTTTCTAAGTCAGACGCCTTACCGATTAAGCCAAAATATTGACAGATACACTTAATTGACGACCGCGAAGGGACTCGAACCCTCAATCTTCCGATCCGAAGTCGGACGCCTTATCCATTAGGCCAAAATATCGACAGATACGCTTAATTGACGACCGCGAAGGGACTCGAACCCTCAATCTTCCGATCCGAAGTCGGACGCCTTATCCATTAGGCCACGCGGTCTTGCAGCGTAATTGACTTTTCTAATAGTAAATACTTTTTGCGGTTACAAGTATAATTCGTATACGAAAAGAAAATACTCAACCTTCCGATCCGAAGTCAGACGCCTTACCCATAGGCCAAAATATTGACAGATACGATAAATAAGCTCAATTGACGACCGCGAAGGGACTCGAACCCTCAATCTTCTGATCCGAAGTCGGACGCCTTATCCATTAGGCCACGCGGTCTTGCAGCTTGGATGACTTTTCTAATAGTAAATACTTTTTGGCGGTTAAAAGTATAATTCGTATACGAAAGGAAAATACTCAACCTTCCGATCCGAAGTAAGACGCCTTACCCATTAAGCCAAACTATCGATAGATACGCTTAATTGACTACCGCGAAGGGACTCGAACCCTCAATCTTCCGATTCGAAGTCGGACGCCTTATCCATTAGGCCACACGGTATTGCAGTGTGAATGACTTTTCTAATAGTAAATACTTGTTGCGGTTACAGGTATAATCGGTATACGAACAAATAATACTCAACCTTCCGATCCGAAGTCAGACGCCTTACCCATTAAGCCAAAATATCGACAGATAAGCTTAAATGACGACCGCGAAGTGACTCAAACCCTCAATCTTGCGATCCGAAGTCGGACGCCTTATCCATTAGGCCACGCGGTCTTGCAGCGTGGATGACTTTTCTAATAGAAAATACTTTTGCGGTTACAAGTATAATTTGTATACCAAAAAAGAATCCTCAGCCCTCTGATCCGTAGTCCTACGCCTTACCCATAGGCTAAAATATTGACAGATACGAGAAATAAGCTCAATTGACGACCGCGAAGGGACTCAAACCCTCAATCTTCCGATCCGAAGTCGGACGCCTTATCCATTAGGCCACGCGGTCTTGCAGCGTAATTGACTTGTCTAATAGTAAATACTTGTTGCGGTTACAATTATAATTCGTATAGGAAAACAACATTTTCTAAGTCAGACGCCTTACCGATTAAGCCAAAATATTGACAGATACACTTAATTGACGACCGCGAAGGGACTCGAACCCTCAATCTTCCGATCCGAAGTCGGACGCCTTATCCATTAGGCCACGCGGTCTTGCAACGTAATTGACTTTTCTAATAGTAAATACTTTTTGCGGTTACAAGTATAATTCGTATACGAAAAGAAAATACTCAACCTTCCGATCCGAAGTCAGACGCCTTACCCATAGGCCAAAATATTGACAGATACGATAAATAAGCTCCATTGACGACCGCGAAGGGACTCGAACCCTCAATCTTCTGATCCGAAGTCGGACGCCTTATCCATTAGGCCACGCGGTCTTGCAGCTTGGATGACTTTTCTAATAGTAAATACTTTTTGGCGGTTAAAAGTATAATTCGTATACGAAAGGAAAATACTCAACCTTCCGATCCGAAGTAAGACGCCTTACCCATTAAGCCAAAATATCGACAGATACGCTTAATTGACGACCGCGAAGGGACTCGAACCCTCAATCTTCCGATCCGAAGTCGGACGCCTTATCCATTAGGCCACGCGGTCTTGCAGCGTAATTGACTTGTCTAATAGTAAATACTTGTTGCGGTTACAAGTATAATTCGTATAGGAAAACAACATTTTCTAAGTCAGACGCCTTACCGATTAAGCCAAAATATTGACAGATACACTTAATTGACGACCGCGAAGGGACTCGAACCCTCAATCTTCCGATCCGAAGTCGGACGCCTTATCCATTAGGCCAAAATATCGACAGATACGCTTAATTGACGACCGCGAAGGGACTCGAACCCTCAATCTTCCGATCCGAAGTCGGACGCCTTATCCATTAGGCCACGCGGTCTTGCAACGTAATTGACTTTTCTAATAGTAAATACTTTTTGCGGTTACAAGTATAATTCGTATACGAAAAGAAAATACTCAACCTTCCGATCCGAAGTCAGACGCCTTACCCATAGGCCAAAATATTGACAGATACGATAAATAAGCTCAATTGACGACCGCGAAGGGACTCGAACCCTCAATCTTCTGATCCGAAGTCGGACGCCTTATCCATTAGGCCACGCGGTCTTGCAGCTTGGATGACTTTTCTAATAGTAAATACTTTTTGGCGGTTAAAAGTATAATTCGTATACGAAAGGAAAATACTCAACCTTCCGATCCGAAGTAAGACGCCTTACCCATTAAGCCAAAATATCGACAGATACGCTTAATTGACGACCGCGAAGGGACTCGAACCCTCAATCTTCCGATCCGAAGTCGGACGCCTTATCCATTAGGCCACGCGGTCTTGCAGCGTAATTGACTTGTCTAATAGTAAATACTTGTTGCGGTTACAAGTATAATTCGTATAGGAAAACAACATTTTCTAAGTCAGACGCCGTACCGATTAAGCCAAAATATTGACAGATACACTTAATTGACGACCGCGAAGGGACTCGTGTGCTGTACGCGATTTGTTGATTTGTTCTTTTTGGCGTTCCATACCCAGGTGGTATGTCCAGGCGTGCCATATGCGAAAGCGCGCGTTGCGCATGCGCATCGGGTATTTTCTTGTTGTCGAGAACGCGTTGTTTGAGTTCACGGTCTGCACAATTGTGTGCAGAAATAGCTCTAAATAAGTGTTTTTAGAGGCTCTAACCTTTGGGGTTCGACATCCACATGTTTTTATGTAAGTTGAGAATCTTTTCTTTGTTGTTATCTAGATAGAAAGTGGACATTTACTTGTGATTTTGGGTTTGTTTTCTGGATCCGTCTCAGTTTTGTTGTGTATAAATAATGTCAGATGACATGTTAGTTTTCATGTATAAAGTATAGAGTCGGACATTTCGTAATTGAAAGTCGTCCCGTTCATTGTTTATCTGTTGTAGGAAGTCGCACATTTGCTGTGTCAAGAGACATCTTGCGGGATGAGTGTTGTGTTTCTTAAGCCTTTTTAAGAACACATGTGTGACAGAGATCTTAAGATGATGTTCTGATTATGCCAGGAAGCCTGGAAACGCACAAATCTGTAAGTTTACTGGATTTACTTAATGTAGATGGCTGGACAGGGTAAACATGTAATCGCTTTATTTTATGAAACGGTTTGGGACTATACTGTACATGTACTTGTATTGGGATTTTGTGTAACATAACTTTCATTGAACCGTGTTACATTAGGTTTTCATGAATGAGTCATTCTCACGTGTGTTTATAATCTCTAAGGTTGAGACTGTTTAATGTTTAGGTCCTTTTGGAATTTATTGACAAGAAGATGTAGTACTTATTGTTGGTTTTATCACTTTACCTTATAAACATGGAGGACTGACATAAGTTTTTGTAATCTCTGTTTTACAGTTTTACCGTCAAGGCAAGAGCGAAGTAGTTCTTGGAATAAAGACAAGAGTATAACTTTCAACTCTACGGTCTCCACGTTTACTTCCTGCCGCGTGGTTAGCTACTGGATAGGGGGCGCGCCCTTGCGTACTCCGAGGCCGGTATAGTAAAAAGATTTAATCAACCAGGTGACGACTGAGTGGCTCTGTCTCCTGAAGGACATCAGAATTCATCATGTCAACAAAGTCGGTACAGCCATGTGAACTGGACCCAAAAGTAGAACACTCACTTGAGATGCCATCATTATCTAAAGAAGGTGACTCTCACCCAGCGATTAATGATGAAGCCACCAGCCAGGTTTCGAAACGGTCTGGTACTGGTACACGATTATCCACTAACTCTGCTACACTGAAGGCCCGTGCCAAGGCGGAGGCGGCCAAGGTCAGGTTGGAGTTTGCTCACAGAGAAGCCGAGCTTCGACAACAGAATGCGACACAAGAAGCGGCGCTCTTTCTACTCAGCGCAGAGAGGGATGCCGCGATGGCGGAAGTGGAAGCTACAGTCCTCGAGGCAGGAGAAGAAGTAGGCGGGGTCTCAATGAAAAGTGGTAATTTGAGTATTCCTAGTGAAGGTTACAAGGCACGTGTAGAGCAGTACTTATCCTCATGTAAAAATGCAAGTGAAACTGTAAATTATCAAGGGCAAACCCAGGTAAACACAGCCCCTACTGCCCCTACTACACCCCCTACTGCCTTATCACAGCCTCTAGATACAATAAATGTAATTTCGGAGGTTAGTAACATGTTGCTAAAGAAAGAGTTGGTCACTAGTGGTCTGAGAATGTTTAATGACAAAGCAGGTTGTTACAGGTCATGGAAAGCTTCCTTTAAACAAGCTTCCACAGAAATAAAGGTAAAACCCTCCCAAGAGATGGATTTGATTATTAAGTGGTTGGGCAAGGAGTCTTGCCAACTTATTTCACCTATACATGCAATTCATGTAGACAGGCCAGAAGAAGGTCTGAGTAGAATATGGGATCTTCTTGACAGGAAGTATGGTGCTCCAGAGGCCATAGAGCAAGACCTTCAACAGCGCATTGAAGATTTCCCCAAACTGTTGCCAAAAGACAATGCCAAACTCCTACAGTACGGGCACTTGCTCATGGAGATTGAGTACCTCAAAGATGGCGGCAACTGCCCAGGGTTGTTGCATCTAGACTCTGGAAGAGGTATACGTCCATTAGTGCAGAAGCTGCCATACAACCTTCAGGAGAGATGGTTAATGGAGGGCGCTCGGTACAAGGAGAAGCACAACGTCACCTTTCCACCGTTCAAGGTGTTCAGTGAGTTTGTACGCTACCAGGCCAAGGTGCGCAATGACCCAAGCCTCACGCTGCCCTTCGACATGAAGCAACACGACGTGACGAAGAGAGCTGTTAGCGTCAGAGCAACTGAAGTCAAGACCGTCAATCAACCAAATGCCGGAGAGCACTGCCCCATCCACAAGACAAATCACTCAATCTTGAAGTGCAAAACATTCCTCGCCAAGAATCAGACCCAGAAGAAGGCCATCCTAAGGGATAACCACCTTTGCTTCAGATGTTGCTTGCCACAGCACACAGCCCGAGAATGCAAAGCTGATGTGAAATGTGACTCATGCGGCAGTCGGCGGCATATAACAATGCTTCACCAGGAGCAGCACAGCGAGTCTACAGGCAGGTGGCAGGAACCGAGCCCTGGGCCTACTAATGCTTCTCAGCCCAAAATTACGAGTGCTTGCTCCAAGGTACTGGGTTCGATGTGCGTCGCTGGGAAGTCCTGTGCAAAAATCATCCCAGTTCTGGTGAGGTCTAAGAGGGACCAAGGCACATGCGTCAAGACATACGCCATCATAGATGACCAGAGCAACAAAACCATAGCGACACATCAGCTTCTGGACAAGTTCAACATCGACTACGGAGAGGTCAGTTACACTCTACGTACCTGCAGTGGAGAAGAGTCAGCGCATGGCAGGTGGGCGGATGACTTCATAGTTCAGGATATCAACGGCACTGTGAGTTTAGACTTACCTGCTGTTACCGAGTGTTTTCTCATCCCAGATTTCAAAGATGAGATTCCAACGCCAGATGTCACCAGGGCATACAATCACCTGCAAGGTGTTGACATACCAGAAATCGACCACAACTGCACAGCAACTCTGTTGATAGGGAGAGATGTGGTAGAGGCACACCATGTCCTGGATCAAAGGATCGGGCCGCCTGGTACACCGTTTGCACAGAGGTTGAAGCTTGGCTGGGTCATCATTGGTGAAGTGTGCCTTCGGGGTATCCATGGAGGTGAAGGCCATTGGAACAAGATTTCATCTCTACGTACCCAGATACTCTCCACAGGACGACCCACTTTCCTCGAACCATGTCCGAATGAGTTTCATGTGAAGCATTTGTTTGACAATGAAGACGATAGTGTCAGCCTGTCTGTCCAAGAGAGGAAGTTCGTCGATCTGATGGAGAAGGAAGGAGGCCTTGAAAATGGCAAGTGGACAGCACCACTACCCTTCAAACAGCCGAGAGACCGACTGCCAAATAATCGGCAGCAAGCCTTTAAAAGGGCTCAAATCCTCCGAAAAAGCATGGACAGGGATTCCATCAAGAGGGGACACATGCTGACATTCATGGAAGGTGTGATTTCTCAAGGCCATGCCGAAGTTGCCCCACCTCTGCAAGCAGACGAAGAATGCTGGTACTTGCCTTTCTTTGGTGTATACCACCCCAAGAAGAGAGATAAGATCAGAGGTGTCTTTGACTCTTCAGCCGAGTTCCTGGGCCACTCACTCAACAAGGTACTGTTGAAGGGCCCTGACCTTACCAATGACTTGGTAGGCGTCCTCATGAGGTTTCGTCGGGGTCGTGTGGCAGTCTGCGGAGACATCGAGTCGATGTTCTTCTGCTTTTCGGTGTCTGAGAAACACAGAAACTTTCTTCGTTTTTTCTGGCACGAGAGCAACGACTTCAACCAACCTCTCATCGAGTATCGTATGCTGAGACATGTGTTTGGCAACACTCCTTCTCCAGCGGTAGCCAATTATGGTCTGAGGGATCTGGCTAACGATGCTGAACCTGATGTCAGAGACTTCGTCTACAACGACTTCTACGTAGACGACGGACTCAGGTCATGTGATGACAGTGACACAGCTATCTCGCTTATGAAACGCACCAGGGCGATGTTAAAGAAGAAGGCCGGAGTTCGTCTGCACAAAATCGCTTCTAACTCCCAGGCAGTACTTGACGCATTTGAGGCAGAAGAGGTCCAGAAAGACATCAGGAATCTGTCACTCAGCGACGGTGTACCCACACAGAGAAGTTTAGGTGTTCAGTGGAACCTGAGTGATGACACCTTCAGGTTTCAACTTGACCTGGAGGAAAGACCCTACACAAGGAGAGGCGTTCTGTCAACAATCAACGGTGTATTTGACCCTCTTGGTTTCCTCGCACCGGTCATGGTACAAGCAAGAGTTCTGTTTAGAGATATGACCGCACACAAAGTGGGTTGGGATGAAAGCCTCCCTGAAGAGTATAGAGCTGTCTGGAAGTCATGGAAGTCTGGGTTAGCTGACCTGCAGTTCTTGTCAGTCCCCCGTACCTACCCTGCTTGCCTTGAAAGTGGGGTGTTGCACATCTACTGCGATGCTTCTGAAGTAGCGGTTGCTGCAGCGGCATACTTGGTAGAAGAAGCAGAGGGACCCAAGTCGGGATTTGTCTTTGGGAAGTCAAAACTGGCTCCCAGATCAGTCCACACCATTCCTAGACTCGAGCTTTGTGCTGCAGTCTTGGCGACGGAAATTGGCAAAGTGTTGTGCAGGGAGTTGAGTATTCAGCCCTCGAGTGTGATCTTTCACACCGACAGTAAGATTGTTCTTGGCTATTTGAACAACACAACCAGACGTTTCCACACATACGTTACAAATCGAGTTGACAAGGTTCTCAAGTTCTCCAAGCCCTGCCAATGGAGGTATGTGCCTACAGACAAAAACCCTGCTGATTTTGGCACACGTCCGATTGCGACACGGAATTTGAAGGACTCCCTGTGGCTTACAGGTCCAAAACAGCCAGCACTGGTACCAACAGTTACGACAGCATCAGAATTTCCACTGATCAACCCTGCAGACGACACCGAAATCAGACGAGAGGTGACAGTTCACGTCACAAAGACCAAGATTGGGCCAACCGATCTTGCTTCACGAGTTGAAAGGTTTTAAACTTGGACCAGCTTGATGAGAGCATTCAGCCTACTTGTACGTGTGGCTAGGTCTTTCGGCACAAGGAAGGACAACACCCAACACCAGCATAATGGCATCCAACTCAAACGTGATGTCCGGGCAGTGATGATACGGGTGGTACAGGAGCAGTTCTATCGTCAAGAACTCGCCTGTCTACGAGAAGGTGCACCTTTACCACGTGGCTCCCCGCTCCTAGACTTGTCGCCAATGCTCAATCAGGATGGGCTGATTTGCGTTGGTGGACGCCTGAGGAATTCTTCCCTCCCAGTGGTATTGAAGCATCCGGTGCTGATACCGGGAAAGAGTCACATCGCTAGGCCTCTGGTCCTACATCATCACAGTGTCGGTCATCCTGGTAGACAGTTAACTGAGAGTGCCCTGCGCGAGGCTGGTTTCTGGATAACCGGGTGCAAGAGAGTGGTATCATCTGTCATCCATCATTGTGTGGTCTGTCGAAAGCTCAGAGGGAAATTGGTGGTACAGCGCATGGCGGATCTCCCGGAAGAGCGGCTGACGCCTGGACCTCCTTTCTCACAGGTTGGCGTAGACTGCTTTGGGCCTTGGGAGGTGGTTACCAGAAGAACCCGAGGTGGTGTCGCTCAAAGCAAACGTTGGGGAATGATATTCTCGTGTCTCACATCCAGAGCTGTTCATATCGAAGTCCTTGAGGAAATGAGCACGTCCTCGTGCATAAACGCATTGCGACGATTTACAGCCTTGCGAGGCAAAGTCAAAGTGTTTTGGTCTGACCAGGGATCAAATTTTGTAGGAGTGATCAATGACAAGCTCTTCCAGTCTTATCTCCAGAGGAACGACACGGAATGGAAGCTGAATCCTCCCCATGCCCCTCATATGGGAGGAGTTTGGGAGAGACTGATCGGCGTGACAAAAAGGATTCTTAACGGTATCCTGCTCGAGACCAAACATCGGAGTCTTACTCACGAAACGCTAGTCACTTTCATGGCAGAGGTCATGGCTATCGTCAATGCTCGACCTCTCGTCCCGTTGAGCTCCGACCCGGAAGACACTTCCTTCCTCTCACCGTCAATGTTGTTGACTCAAAAGCACGGGAGCATTGAAGAGGTAATCATCGAAGATTGTACTTCCAACATGTACAGAGCTCAATGGAAGATGGTGCAGATTCTCGCTGACCGTTTTTGGAAACAGTGGAGACTTCGCTACCTCCAGAGTCTTCAGCAGAGACGTAAATGGGTCAACCCAGAAAGGAACATTGCTGTTGGAGACATAGTGTTGTTGAGAGACAAAGATGTCAAGAGAAACCAGTGGCCATTAGGTATTGTTGACGATGTTAGTCCTGGAGATGACAAGTTGGTTAGAGAGGTGAACGTTCGTTTGCCGTCAACAGGAAAGACCTATCGCAGACCAGTACACGAGTTGGTTCTGTTGATAGAGTCGGAGTAGACGGATGTCTTGTTTTCGCAACCCCTGAAGTCATTTGACGTCTATTGGACGTCCGGGGGGAGTGTGCTGTACGCGATTTGTTGATTTGTTCTTTTTGGCGTTCCATACCCAGATGGTATGTCCAGGCGTGCCATATGCGAAAGCGCGCGTTGCGCATGCGCATCGGGTATTTTCGTGTTGTCGAGAACGCGTTGTTTGAGTTCACGGTCTGCACAATTGTGTGTCAGAAATAGCTCTAAATAAGTGTTTTTAGAGGCTCTAACCTTTGGGGTTCGACATCCACATGTTTTTATGTAAGTTGAGAATCTTTTCTTTGTTGTTATCTAGATAGAAAGTGGACATTTACTTGTGATTTTGGGTTTGTTTTCTGGATCCGTCTCAGTTTTGTTGTGTATAAATAATGTCAGATGACATGTTAGTTTTCATGTATAAAGTATAGAGTCGGACATTTCGTAATTGAAAGTCGTCCCGTTCATTGTTTATCTGTTGTAGGAAGTCGCACATTTGCTGTGTCAAGAGACATCTTGCGGGATGAGTGTTGTGTTTCTTAAGCCTTTTTAAGAACACATGTGTGACAGAGATCTTAAGATGATGTTCTGATTATGCCAGGAAGCCTGGAAACGCACAAATCTGTAAGTTTACTGGATTTACTTAATGTAGATGGCTGGACAGGGTAAACATGTAATCGCTTTATTTTATGAAACGGTTTGGGACTATACTGTACATGTACTTGTATTGGGATTGGGATTTTGTGTAACATAACTTTCATTGAACCGTGTTACATTAGGTTTTCATGAATGAGTCATTCTCACGTGTGTTTATAATCTCTAAGGTTGAGACTGTTTAATGTTTAGGTCCTTTTGGAATTTATTGACAAGAAGATGTAGTACTTATTGTTGGTTTTATCACTTTACCTTATAAACATGGAGGACTGACATAAGTTTTTGTAATCTCTGTTTTACAGTTTTACCGTCAAGGCAAGAGCGAAGTAGTTCTTGGAATAAAGACAAGAGTATAACTTTCAACTCTACGGTCTCCACGTTCTCCACGTTTACTTCCTGCCGCGTGGTTAGCTACTGGATAGGGGGCGCGCCCTTGCGTACTCCGAGGCCGGTATAACTCGAACCCTCAATCTTCCGATCCGAAGTCGGACGCCTTATCCATTTGGCCACGCGGTCTTGCAGCTTGGATGACTTTTCTAATAGTAAATACTTTTTTGCGGTTACAAGTATAATTCGTATACAAAAGGAAAATACTCAACCTTCCGATCCGAAGTCAGACGCCTTACCCATTAAGCCAAACTATCGACAGATACGCTTAATTGACGACCGCGAAGGGACTCGAACCCTCAATCTTCCGATCCGAAGTCGGACGCCTTATCCATTAGGCCACGCGGTCTTGCAGCGTAATTGACTTGCCTAATAGTAAATACGTGTTGCGGTTACAAGTATAATTCGTATAGGAAAACAACATTTTCTAAGTCAGACGCCTTACCCATTAAGCCAAAATATCGACAGATACGCTTAATTGACGACCGCGCAGGGACTCGAACCCTCAATCTTCCGATCCGAAGTCGGACGCCTTATCCATTAGGCCTAAATATCGACAGATACGCTTAATTGACGACCGCGAAGGGACTCGAACCCTCAATCTTCCGATCCGAAGTCGGACGCCTTATCCATTAGGCCACGCTGTCTTGCAGCGTGGATGACTTTTCTAATAGTAAATACTTTTTGCGGTTACAAGTATAATTCGTATACGAAAAGAAAATACTCAACCTTCTGATCCGAAGTCAGACGCCTTACCCATAGGCCAAAATATTGACAGATACGATAAATAAGCTCAATTGACGACCGCGAAGGGACTCGAACCCTCAATCTTCCGATGCGAAGTCGGACGCCTTATCCATTAGGCCACGCGGTCTTGCAGCTTGGATGACTTTTCTAATAGTAAATACTTTTTGGCGGTTAAAAGTATAATTTGTATACGAAAGGAAAATACTCAACCTTCCGATCCGAAGTAAGACGCCTTACCCATTAAGCCAAAATATCGACAGATACGCTTAATTGACGACCGCGAAGGGACTCGAACCCTCAATCTTCCGATCCGAAGTCGGACGCCTTATCCATTAGGCCACGCGGTCTTGCAGCGTAATTGACTTGTCTAATATTAAATACTTGTTGCGGTTACAAGTATAATTCGTATAGGAAAACACAATTTTCTAAGTCAGACGCCTTACCGATTAAGCCAAAATATTGACAGATACACTTAATTGACGACCGCAAAGGGACTCGAACCCTCAATCTTCCGATCCGAAGTCGGACGCCTTATCCATTAGGCCACGCTGTCTTGCAGCGTGGATGACTTTTCTAATAGTAAATACTTTTTGCGGTTACAAGTATAATTCGTATACGAAAAGAAAATACTCAACCTTCCGATCCGAAGTCAGACGCCTTACCCATAGGCCAAAATATTGACAGATACGATAAATAAGCTCAATTGACGACCGCGAAGGGACTCGAACCCTCAATCTTCCGATCCGAAGTCGGACGCCTTATCCATTAGGCCACGCGGTCTTGCAGCGTAATTGACTTGTCTAATAGTAAATACTTGTTGCGGTTACAAGTATAATTCGTATAGGAAAACAACATTTTCTAAGTCAGACGCCTTACCGATTAAGCCAAAATATTGACAGATACACTTAATTGACGACCGCGATGGGACTCGAACCCTCAATCTTCCGATCCGAAGTCGGACGCCTTATCCATTAGGCCACGCGGTCTTGCAGCTTGGATGACTTTTCTAATAGTAAATATTTTTTTGCGGTTACAAGTATAATTCGTATACGAAAGGAAAATACTCAACCTTCCGATCCGAAGTAAGACGCCTTACCCATTAAGCCAAACTATCGACAGATACGCTTAATTGACGAACGCGAAGGGACTCGAACCCTCAATCTTCCGATCCGAAGTCGGACGCCTTATCCATTAGGCCAAAATATCGACAGATACGCTTAATTGACGACCACGAAGGGACTCGAACCCTCAATCTTCCGATCCGAAGTCGGACGCCTTATCCATTAGGCCACGCTGTCTTGCAGCCTTGATGACTTTTCTAATATTAAATACTTTTTGCGGTTACAAGTATAATTAGTATACGAAAAGAAAATACTCAACCTTCCGATCCGAAGTCAGACGCCTTACCCATAGGCCAAAATATTGACAGATACGATAAATAAGCTCAATTGACGACCGCGAAGGGACTCGAACCCTCAATCTTCCGATCCGAAGTCGGACGCCTTATCCATTAGGCCACGCGGTCTTGCAGCGTAATTGACTTGCCTAATAGTAAATACGTGTTGCGGTTACAAGTATAATTCGTATAGGAAAACAACATTTTCTAAGTCAGACGCCTTACCCATTAAGCCAAAATATCGACAGATACGCTTAATTGACGACCGCGCAGGGACTCGAACCCTCAATCTTCCGATCCGAAGTCGGACGCCTTATCCATTAGGCCTAAATATCGACAGATACGCTTAATTGACGACCGCGAAGGGACTCGAACCCTCAATCTTCCGATCCGAAGTCGGACGCCTTATCCATTAGGCCACGCGGTCTTGCAGCGTAATTGACTTGCCTAATAGTAAATACGTGTTGCGGTTACAAGTATAATTCGTATAGGAAAACAACATTTTCTAAGTCAGACGCCTTACCCATTAAGCCAAAATATCGACAGATACGCTTAATTGACGACCGCGCAGGGACTCGAACCCTCAATCTTCCGATCCGAAGTCGGACGCCTTATCCATTAGGCCTAAATATCGACAGATACGCTTAATTGACGACCGCGAAGGGACTCGAACCCTCAATCTTCCGATCCGAAGTCGGACGCCTTATCCATTAGGCCACGCTGTCTTGCAGCGTGGATGACTTTTCTAATAGTAAATACTTTTTGCGGTTACAAGTATAATTCGTATACGAAAAGAAAATACTCAACCTTCTGATCCGAAGTCAGACGCCTTACCCATAGGCCAAAATATTGACAGATACGATAAATAAGCTCAATTGACGACCGCGAAGGGACTCGAACCCTCAATCTTCCGATGCGAAGTCGGACGCCTTATCCATTAGGCCACGCGGTCTTGCAGCTTGGATGACTTTTCTAATAGTAAATACTTTTTGGCGGTTAAAAGTATAATTTGTATACGAAAGGAAAATACTCAACCTTCCGATCCGAAGTAAGACGCCTTACCCATTAAGCCAAAATATCGACAGATACGCTTAATTGACGACCGCGAAGGGACTCGAACCCTCAATCTTCCGATCCGAAGTCGGACGCCTTATCCATTAGGCCAAAATATCGACAGATACGCTTAATTGACGACCACGAAGGGACTCGAACCCTCAATCTTCCGATCCGAAGTCGGACGCCTTATCCATTAGGCCACGCTGTCTTGCAGCCTTGATGACTTTTCTAATATTAAATACTTTTTGCGGTTACAAGTATAATTAGTATACGAAAAGAAAATACTCAACCTTCCGATCCGAAGTCAGACGCCTTACCCATAGGCCAAAATATTGACAGATACGATAAATAAGCTCAATTGACGACCGCGAAGGGACTCGAACCCTCAATCTTCCGATCCGAAGTCGGACGCCTTATCCATTAGGCCACGCGGTCTTGCAGCGTAATTGACTTGCCTAATAGTAAATACGTGTTGCGGTTACAAGTATAATTCGTATAGGAAAACAACATTTTCTAAGTCAGACGCCTTACCCATTAAGCCAAAATATCGACAGATACGCTTAATTGACGACCGCGCAGGGACTCGAACCCTCAATCTTCCGATCCGAAGTCGGACGCCTTATCCATTAGGCCTAAATATCGACAGATACGCTTAATTGACGACCGCGAAGGGACTCGAACCCTCAATCTTCCGATCCGAAGTCGGACGCCTTATCCATTAGGCCACGCGGTCTTGCAGCGTAATTGACTTGCCTAATAGTAAATACGTGTTGCGGTTACAAGTATAATTCGTATAGGAAAACAACATTTTCTAAGTCAGACGCCTTACCCATTAAGCCAAAATATCGACAGATACGCTTAATTGACGACCGCGCAGGGACTCGAACCCTCAATCTTCCGATCCGAAGTCGGACGCCTTATCCATTAGGCCTAAATATCGACAGATACGCTTAATTGACGACCGCGAAGGGACTCGAACCCTCAATCTTCCGATCCGAAGTCGGACGCCTTATCCATTAGGCCACGCTGTCTTGCAGCGTGGATGACTTTTCTAATAGTAAATACTTTTTGCGGTTACAAGTATAATTCGTATACGAAAAGAAAATACTCAACCTTCTGATCCGAAGTCAGACGCCTTACCCATAGGCCAAAATATTGACAGATACGATAAATAAGCTCAATTGACGACCGCGAAGGGACTCGAACCCTCAATCTTCCGATGCGAAGTCGGACGCCTTATCCATTAGGCCACGCGGTCTTGCAGCTTGGATGACTTTTCTAATAGTAAATACTTTTTGGCGGTTAAAAGTATAATTTGTATACGAAAGGAAAATACTCAACCTTCCGATCCGAAGTAAGACGCCTTACCCATTAAGCCAAAATATCGACAGATACGCTTAATTGACGACCGCGAAGGGACTCGAACCCTCAATCTTCCGATCCGAAGTCGGACGCCTTATCCATTAGGCCACGCGGTCTTGCAGCGTAATTGACTTGTCTAATATTAAATACTTGTTGCGGTTACAAGTATAATTCGTATAGGAAAACAACATTTTCTAAGTCAGATGCCTTACCGATTAAGCCAAAATATTGACAGATACACTTAATTGACGACCGCAAAGGGACTCGAACCCTCAATCTTCCGATCCGAAGTCGGACGCCTTATCCATTAGGCCACGCTGTCTTGCAGCGTGGATGACTTTTCTAATAGTAAATACTTTTTGCGGTTACAAGTATAATTCGTATACGAAAAGAAAATACTCAACCTTCCGATCCGAAGTCAGACGCCTTACCCATAGGCCAAAATATTGACAGATACGATAAATAAGCTCAATTGACGACCGCGAAGGGACTCGAACCCTCAATCTTCCGATCCGAAGTCGGACGCCTTATCCATTAGGCCACGCGGTCTTGCAGCGTAATTGACTTGTCTAATAGTAAATACTTGTTGCGGTTACAAGTATAATTCGTATAGGAAAACAACATTTTCTAAGTCAGACGCCTTACCCATTAAGCCAAAATATTGACAGATCCACTTAATTGACGACCGCGATGGGACTCGAACCCTCAATCTTCCGATCCGAAGTCGGACGCCTTATCCATTAGGCCACGCGGTCTTGCAGCTTGGATGACTTTTCTAATAGTAAATATTTTTTTGCGGTTACAAGTATAATTCGTATACGAAAGGAAAATACTCAACCTTCCGATCCGAAGTAAGACGCCTTACCCATTAAGCCAAACTATCGACAGATACGCTTAATTGACGAACGCGAAGGGACTCGAACCCTCAATCTTCCGATCCGAAGTCGGACGCCTTATCCATTAGGCCAAAATATCGACAGATACGCTTAATTGACGACCGCGAAGGGACTCGAACCCTCAATCTTCCGATCCGAAGTCGGACGCCTTATCCATTAGGCCACGCTGTCTTGCAGCCTTGATGACTTTTCTAATAGTAAATACTTTTTGCGGTTACAAGTATAATTAGTATACGAAAAGAAAATACTCAACCTTCCGATCCGAAGTCAGACGCCTTACCCATAGGCCAAAATATTGACAGATACGATAAATAAGCTCAATTGACGACCGCGAAGGGACTCGAACCCTCAATCTTCCGATCCGAAGTCGGACGCCTTATCCATTAGGCCACGCGGTCTTGCAGCGTAATTGACTTGCCTAATAGTAAATACGTGTTGCGGTTACAAGTATAATTCGTTTAGGAAAACAACATTTTCTAAGTCAGACGCCTTACCCATTAAGCCAAAATATCGACACATACGCTTAATTGACGACCGCGAAGGGTCTCGAACCCTCAATCTACCGATCCGAAGTCGGACGCCTTATCCATTAGGCCACGCGGTCTTGCAGCTTGGATGACTTTTCTAATAGTAAATACTTTTTGGCGGTTAAAAGTATAATTTGTATACGAAAGGAAAATACTCAACCTTCCGATCCGAAGTAAGACGCCTTACCCATTAAGCCAAAATATCGACAGATACGCTTAATTGACGACCGCGAAGGGACTCGAACCCTCAATCTTCCGATCCGAAGTCGGACGCCTTATCCATTAGGCCACGCGGTCTTGCAGCGTAATTGACTTGTCTAATATTAAATACTTGTTGCGGTTACAAGTATAATTCGTATAGGAAAACAACATTTTCTAAGTCAGACGCCTTACCGATTAAGCCAAAATATTGACAGATACACTTAATTGACGACCGCAAAGGGACTCGAACCCTCAATCTTCCGATCCGAAGTCGGACGCCTTATCCATTAGGCCACGCTGTCTTGCAGCGTGGATGACTTTTCTAATAGTAAATACTTTTTTGCGGTTACAAGTATAATTCGTATACAAAAGGAAAATACTCAACCTTCCGATCCGAAGTAAGACGCCTTACCCATTAAGCCAAACTATCGACAGATACGCTTAATTGACGACCGCGAAGGGACTCGAACCCTCAATCTTCCGATCCGAAGTCGGACGCCTTATCCATTAGGCCACGCGGTCTTGCAGCGTAATTGACTTGCCTAATAGTAAATACGTGTTGCGGTTACAAGTATAATTCGTATAGGAAAACAACATTTTCTAAGTCAGACGCCTTACCCATTAAGCCAAAATATCGACAGATACGCTTAATTGACGACCGCGCAGGGACTCGAACCCTCAATCTTCCGATCCGAAGTCGGACGCCTTATCCATTAGGCCTAAATATCGACAGATACGCTTAATTGACGACCGCGAAGGGACTCGAACCCTCAATCTTCCGATCCGAAGTCGGACGCCTTATCCATTAGGCCACGCTGTCTTGCAGCGTGGATGACTTTTCTAATAGTAAATACTTTTTGCGGTTACAAGTATAATTCGTATACGAAAAGAAAATACTCAACCTTCTGATCCGAAGTCAGACGCCTTACCCATAGGCCAAAATATTGACAGATACGATAAATAAGCTCAATTGACGACCGCGAAGGGACTCGAACCCTCAATCTTCCGATGCGAAGTCGGACGCCTTATCCATTAGGCCACGCGGTCTTGCAGCTTGGATGACTTTTCTAATAGTAAATACTTGTTGGCGGTTAAAAGTATAATTTGTATACGAAAGGAAAATACTCAACCTTCCGATCCGAAGTAAGACGCCTTACCCATTAAGCCAAAATATCGACAGATACGCTTAATTGACGACCGCGAAGGGACTCGAACCCTCAATCTTCCGATCCGAAGTCGGACGCCTTATCCATTAGGCCACGCGGTCTTGCAGCGTAATTGACTTGTCTAATATTAAATACTTGTTGCGGTTACAAGTATAATTCGTATAGGAAAACACAATTTTCTAAGTCAGACGCCTTACCGATTAAGCCAAAATATTGACAGATACACTTAATTGACGACCGCAAAGGGACTCGAACCCTCAATCTTCCGATCCGAAGTCGGACGCCTTATCCATTAGGCCACGCTGTCTTGCAGCGTGGATGACTTTTCTAATAGTAAATACTTTTTGCGGTTACAAGTATAATTCGTATACGAAAAGAAAATACTCAACCTTCCGATCCGAAGTCAGACGCCTTACCCATAGGCCAAAATATTGACAGATACGATAAATAAGCTCAATTGACGACCGCGAAGGGACTCGAACCCTCAATCTTCCGATCCGAAGTCGGACGCCTTATCCATTAGGCCACGCGGTCTTGCAGCGTAATTGACTTGTCTAATAGTAAATACTTGTTGCGGTTACAAGTATAATTCGTATAGGAAAACAACATTTTCTAAGTCAGACGCCTTACCGATTAAGCCAAAATATTGACAGATACACTTAATTGACGACCGCGATGGGACTCGAACCCTCAATCTTCCGATCCGAAGTCGGACGCCTTATCCATTAGGCCACGCGGTCTTGCAGCTTGGATGACTTTTCTAATAGTAAATATTTGTTTGCGGTTACAAGTATAATTCGTATACGAAAGGAAAATACTCAACATTCCGATCCGAAGTAAGACGCCTTACCCATTAAGCCAAACTATCGACAGATACGCTTAATTGACGAACGCGAAGGGACTCGAACCCTCAATCTTCCGATCCGAAGTCGGACGCCTTATCCATTAGGCCAAAATATCGACAGATACGCTTAATTGACGACCACGAAGGGACTCGAACCCTCAATCTTCCGATCCGAAGTCGGACGCCTTATCCATTAGGCCACGCTGTCTTGCAGCCTTGATGACTTTTCTAATATTAAATACTTTTTGCGGTTACAAGTATAATTAGTATACGAAAAGAAAATACTCAACCTTCCGATCCGAAGTCAGACGCCTTACCCATAGGCCAAAATATTGACAGATACGATAAATAAGCTCAATTGACGACCGCGAAGGGACTCGAACCCTCAATCTTCCGATCCGAAGTCGGACGCCTTATCCATTAGGCCACGCGGTCTTGCAGCGTAATTGACTTGCCTAATAGTAAATACGTGTTGCGGTTACAAGTATAATTCGTATAGGAAAACAACATTTTCTAAGTCAGACGCCTTACCCATTAAGCCAAAATATCGACAGATACGCTTAATTGACGACCGCGCAGGGACTCGAACCCTCAATCTTCCGATCCGAAGTCGGACGCCTTATCCATTAGGCCTAAATATCGACAGATACGCTTAATTGACGACCGCGAAGGGACTCGAACCCTCAATCTTCCGATCCGAAGTCGGACGCCTTATCCATTAGGCCACGCTGTCTTGCAGCGTGGATGACTTTTCTAATAGTAAATACTTTTTGCGGTTACAAGTATAATTCGTATACGAAAAGAAAATACTCAACCTTCTGATCCGAAGTCAGACGCCTTACCCATAGGCCAAAATATTGACAGATACGATAAATAAGCTCAATTGACGACCGCGAAGGGACTCGAACCCTCAATCTTCCGATGCGAAGTCGGACGCCTTATCCATTAGGCCACGCGGTCTTGCAGCTTGGATGACTTTTCTAATAGTAAATACTTTTTGGCGGTTAAAAGTATAATTTGTATACGAAAGGAAAATACTCAACCTTCCGATCCGAAGTAAGACGCCTTACCCATTAAGCCAAAATATCGACAGATACGCTTAATTGACGACCACGAAGGGACTCGAACCCTCAATCTTCCGATCCGAAGTCGGACGCCTTATCCATTAGGCCAAAATATCGACAGATACGCTTAATTGACGACCACGAAGGGACTCGAACCCTCAATCTTCCGATCCGAAGTCGGACGCCTTATCCATTAGGCCACGCTGTCTTGCAGCCTTGATGACTTTTCTAATATTAAATACTTTTTGCGGTTACAAGTATAATTAGTATACGAAAAGAAAATACTCAACCTTCCGATCCGAAGTCAGACGCCTTACCCATAGGCCAAAATATTGACAGATACGATAAATAAGCTCAATTGACGACCGCGAAGGGACTCGAACCCTCAATCTTCCGATCCGAAGTCGGACGCCTTATCCATTAGGCCACGCGGTCTTGCAGCGTAATTGACTTGCCTAATAGTAAATACGTGTTGCGGTTACAAGTATAATTCGTATAGGAAAACAACATTTTCTAAGTCAGACGCCTTACCCATTAAGCCAAAATATCGACAGATACGCTTAATTGACGACCGCGCAGGGACTCGAACCCTCAATCTTCCGATCCGAAGTCGGACGCCTTATCCATTAGGCCTAAATATCGACAGATACGCTTAATTGACGACCGCGAAGGGACTCGAACCCTCAATCTTCCGATCCGAAGTCGGACGCCTTATCCATTAGGCCACGCGGTCTTGCAGCGTAATTGACTTGCCTAATAGTAAATACGTGTTGCGGTTACAAGTATAATTCGTATAGGAAAACAACATTTTCTAAGTCAGACGCCTTACCCATTAAGCCAAAATATTGACAGATACGATAAATAAGCTCAATTGACGACCGCGAAGGGACTCGAACCCTCAATCTTCCGATGCGAAGTCGGACGCCTTATCCATTAGGCCACGCGGTCTTGCAGCTTGGATGACTTTTCTAATAGTAAATACTTGTTGGCGGTTAAAAGTATAATTTGTATACGAAAGGAAAATACTCAACCTTCCGATCCGAAGTAAGACGCCTTACCCATTAAGCCAAAATATCGACAGATACGCTTAATTGACGACCGCGAAGGGACTCGAACCCTCAATCTTCCGATCCGAAGTCGGACGCCTTATCCATTAGGCCACGCGGTCTTGCAGCGTAATTGACTTGTCTAATATTAAATACTTGTTGCGGTTACAAGTATAATTCGTATAGGAAAACACAATTTTCTAAGTCAGACGCCTTACCGATTAAGCCAAAATATTGACAGATACACTTAATTGACGACCGCAAAGGGACTCGAACCCTCAATCTTCCGATCCGAAGTCGGACGCCTTATCCATTAGGCCACGCTGTCTTGCAGCGTGGATGACTTTTCTAATAGTAAATACTTTTTGCGGTTACAAGTATAATTCGTATACGAAAAGAAAATACTCAACCTTCCGATCCGAAGTCAGACGCCTTACCCATAGGCCAAAATATTGACAGATACGATAAATAAGCTCAATTGACGACCGCGAAGGGACTCGAACCCTCAATCTTCCGATCCGAAGTCGGACGCCTTATCCATTAGGCCACGCGGTCTTGCAGCGTAATTGACTTGTCTAATAGTAAATACTTGTTGCGGTTACAAGTATAATTCGTATAGGAAAACAACATTTTCTAAGTCAGACGCCTTACCGATTAAGCCAAAATATTGACAGATACACTTAATTGACGACCGCGATGGGACTCGAACCCTCAATCTTCCGATCCGAAGTCGGACGCCTTATCCATTAGGCCACGCGGTCTTGCAGCTTGGATGACTTTTGTAATAGTAAATATTTGTTTGCGGTTACAAGTATAATTCGTATACGAAAGGAAAATACTCAACCTTCCGATCCGAAGTAAGACGCCTTACCCATTAAGCCAAACTATCGACAGATACGCTTAATTGACGAACGCGAAGGGACTCGAACCCTCAATCTTCCGATCCGAAGTCGGACGCCTTATCCATTAGGCCAAAATATCGACAGATACGCTTAATTGACGACCACGAAGGGACTCGAACCCTCAATCTTCCGATCCGAAGTCGGACGCCTTATCCATTAGGCCACGCTGTCTTGCAGCCTTGATGACTTTTCTAATATTAAATACTTTTTGCGGTTACAAGTATAATTAGTATACGAAAAGAAAATACTCAACCTTCCGATCCGAAGTCAGACGCCTTACCCATAGGCCAAAATATTGACAGATACGATAAATAAGCTCAATTGACGACCGCGAAGGGACTCGAACCCTCAATCTTCCGATCCGAAGTCGGACGCCTTATCCATTAGGCCACGCGGTCTTGCAGCGTAATTGACTTGCCTAATAGTAAATACGTGTTGCGGTTACAAGTATAATTCGTATAGGAAAACAACATTTTCTAAGTCAGACGCCTTACCCATTAAGCCAAAATATCGACAGATACGCTTAATTGACGACCGCGCAGGGACTCGAACCCTCAATCTTCCGATCCGAAGTCGGACGCCTTATCCATTAGGCCTAAATATCGACAGATACGCTTAATTGACGACCGCGAAGGGACTCGAACCCTCAATCTTCCGATCCGAAGTCGGACGCCTTATCCATTAGGCCACGCTGTCTTGCAGCGTGGATGACTTTTCTAATAGTAAATACTTTTTGCGGTTACAAGTATAATTCGTATACGAAAAGAAAATACTCAACCTTCTGATCCGAAGTCAGACGCCTTACCCATAGGCCAAAATATTGACAGATACGATAAATAAGCTCAATTGACGACCGCGAAGGGACTCGAACCCTCAATCTTCCGATGCGAAGTCGGACGCCTTATCCATTAGGCCACGCGGTCTTGCAGCTTGGATGACTTTTCTAATAGTAAATACTTTTTGGCGGTTAAAAGTATAATTTGTATACGAAAGGAAAATACTCAACCTTCCGATCCGAAGTAAGACGCCTTACCCATTAAGCCAAAATATCGACAGATACGCTTAATTGACGACCACGAAGGGACTCGAACCCTCAATCTTCCGATCCGAAGTCGGACGCCTTATCCATTAGGCCAAAATATCGACAGATACGCTTAATTGACGACCACGAAGGGACTCGAACCCTCAATCTTCCGATCCGAAGTCGGACGCCTTATCCATTAGGCCACGCTGTCTTGCAGCCTTGATGACTTTTCTAATATTAAATACTTTTTGCGGTTACAAGTATAATTAGTATACGAAAAGAAAATACTCAACCTTCCGATCCGAAGTCAGACGCCTTACCCATAGGCCAAAATATTGACAGATACGATAAATAAGCTCAATTGACGACCGCGAAGGGACTCGAACCCTCAATCTTCCGATCCGAAGTCGGACGCCTTATCCATTAGGCCACGCGGTCTTGCAGCGTAATTGACTTGCCTAATAGTAAATACGTGTTGCGATTACAAGTATAATTCGTATAGGAAAACAACATTTTCTAAGTCAGACGCCTTACCCATTAAGCCAAAATATCGACAGATACGCTTAATTGACGACCGCGCAGGGACTCGAACCCTCAATCTTCCGATCCGAAGTCGGACGCCTTATCCATTAGGCCTAAATATCGACAGATACGCTTAATTGACGACCGCGAAGGGACTCGAACCCTCAATCTTCCGATCCGAAGTCGGACGCCTTATCCATTAGGCCACGCGGTCTTGCAGCGTAATTGACTTGCCTAATAGTAAATACGTGTTGCGGTTACAAGTATAATTCGTATAGGAAAACAACATTTTCTAAGTCAGACGCCTTACCCATTAAGCCAAAATATCGACAGATACGCTTAATTGACGACCGCGCAGGGACTCGAACCCTCAATCTTCCGATCCGAAGTCGGACGCCTTATCCATTAGGCCTAAATATCGACAGATACGCTTAATTGACGACCGCGAAGGGACTCGAACCCTCAATCTTCCGATCCGAAGTCGGACGCCTTATCCATTAGGCCACGCTGTCTTGCAGCGTGGATGACTTTTCTAATAGTAAATACTTTTTGCGGTTACAAGTATAATTCGTATACGAAAACAACATTTTCTAAGTCAGATGCCTTACCGATTAAGCCAAAATATTGACAGATACACTTAATTGACGACCGCAAAGGGACTCGAACCCTCAATCTTCCGATCCGAAGTCGGACGCCTTATCCATTAGGCCACGCTGTCTTGCAGCGTGGATGACTTTTCTAATAGTAAATACTTTTTGCGGTTACAAGTATAATTCGTATACGAAAAGAAAATACTCAACCTTCCGATCCGAAGTCAGACGCCTTACCCATAGGCCAAAATATTGACAGATACGATAAATAAGCTCAATTGACGACCGCGAAGGGACTCGAACCCTCAATCTTCCGATCCGAAGTCGGACGCCTTATCCATTAGGCCACGCGGTCTTGCAGCGTAATTGACTTGTCTAATAGTAAATACTTGTTGCGGTTACAAGTATAATTCGTATAGGAAAACAACATTTTCTAAGTCAGACGCCTTACCCATTAAGCCAAAATATTGACAGATCCACTTAATTGACGACCGCGATGGGACTCGAACCCTCAATCTTCCGATCCGAAGTCGGACGCCTTATCCATTAGGCCACGCGGTCTTGCAGCTTGGATGACTTTTCTAATAGTAAATATTTTTTTGCGGTTACAAGTATAATTCGTATACGAAAGGAAAATACTCAACCTTCCGATCCGAAGTAAGACGCCTTACCCATTAAGCCAAACTATCGACAGATACGCTTAATTGACGAACGCGAAGGGACTCGAACCCTCAATCTTCCGATCCGAAGTCGGACGCCTTATCCATTAGGCCAAAATATCGACAGATACGCTTAATTGACGACCGCGAAGGGACTCGAACCCTCAATCTTCCGATCCGAAGTCGGACGCCTTATCCATTAGGCCACGCTGTCTTGCAGCCTTGATGACTTTTCTAATAGTAAATACTTTTTGCGGTTACAAGTATAATTAGTATACGAAAAGAAAATACTCAACCTTCCGATCCGAAGTCAGACGCCTTACCCATAGGCCAAAATATTGACAGATACGATAAATAAGCTCAATTGACGACCGCGAAGGGACTCGAACCCTCAATCTTCCGATCCGAAGTCGGACGCCTTATCCATTAGGCCACGCGGTCTTGCAGCGTAATTGACTTGCCTAATAGTAAATACGTGTTGCGGTTACAAGTATAATTCGTTTAGGAAAACAACATTTTCTAAGTCAGACGCCTTACCCATTAAGTCAAAATATCGACAGATACGCTTAATTGACGACCGCGCAGGGACTCGAACCCTCAATCTTCCGATCCGAAGTCGGACGCCTTATCCATTAGGCCTAAATATCGACAGATACGCTTAATTGACGACCGCGAAGGGACTCGAACCCTCAATCTTCCGATCCGAAGTCGGACGCCTTATCCATTAGGCCACGCTGTCTTGCAGCGTGGATGACTTTTCTAATAGTAAATACTTTTTGCGGTTACAAGTATAATTCGTATACGAAAAGAAAATACTCAACCTTCTGATCCGAAGTCAGACGCCTTACCCATAGGCCAAAATATTGACAGATACGATAAATAAGCTCAATTGACGACCGCGAAGGGACTCGAACCCTCAATCTTCCGATGCGAAGTCGGACGCCTTATCCATTAGGCCACGCGGTCTTGCAGCGTAATTGACTTGTCTAATAGTAAATACTTGTTGCGGTTACAAGTATAATTGGTATAGGAAAACAACATTTTCTAAGTCAGACGCCTTACCCATTAAGCCAAAATATCGACACATACGCTTAATTGACGACCGCGAAGGGTCTCGAACCCTCAATCTACCGATCCGAAGTCGGACGCCTTATCCATTAGGCCACGCGGTCTTGCAGCTTGGATGACTTTTCTAATAGTAAATACTTTTTGGCGGTTAAAAGTATAATTTGTATACGAAAGGAAAATACTCAACCTTCCGATCCGAAGTAAGACGCCTTACCCATTAAGCCAAAATATCGACAGATACGCTTAATTGACGACCGCGAAGGGACTCGAACCCTCAATCTTCCGATCCGAAGTCGGACGCCTTATCCATTAGGCCACGCGGTCTTGCAGCGTAATTGACTTGTCTAATATTAAATACTTGTTGCGGTTACAAGTATAATTCGTATAGGAAAACAACATTTTCTAAGTCAGACGCCTTACCGATTAAGCCAAAATATTGACAGATACACTTAATTGACGACCGCAAAGGGACTCGAACCCTCAATCTTCCGATCCGAAGTCGGACGCCTTATCCATTAGGCCACGCTGTCTTGCAGCGTGGATGACTTTTCTAATAGTAAATACTTTTTGCGGTTACAAGTATAATTCGTATACGAAAAGAAAATACTCAACCTTCCGATCCGAAGTCAGACGCCTTACCCATAGGCCAAAATATTGACAGATACGATAAATAAGCTCAATTGACGACCGCGAAGGGACTCGAACCCTCAATCTTCCGATCCGAAGTCGGACGCCTTATCCATTAGGCCACGCGGTCTTGCAGCGTAATTGACTTGTCTAATAGTAAATACTTGTTGCGGTTACAAGTATAATTCGTATAGGAAAACAACATTTTCTAAGTCAGACGCCTTACCCATTAAGCCAAAATATCGACAGATACGCTTAATTGACGACCGCGAAGGGACTCGAACCCTCAATCTTCCGATCCGAAGTCGGACGCCTTATCCATTAGGCCACGCGGTCTTGCAGCGTAATTGACTTGTCTAATAGTAAATACTTGTTGCGGTTACAAGTATAATTGGTATAGGAAAACAACATTTTCTAAGTCAGACGCCTTACCCATTAAGCCAAAATATCGACACATACGCTTAATTGACGACCGCGAAGGGTCTCGAACCCTCAATCTACCGATCCGAAGTCGGACGCCTTATCCATTAGGCCACGCGGTCTTGCAGCTTGGATGACTTTTCTAATAGTAAATACTTTTTGGCGGTTAAAAGTATAATTTGTATACGAAAGGAAAATACTCAACCTTCCGATCCGAAGTAAGACGCCTTACCCATTAAGCCAAAATATCGACAAATACGCTTAATTGACGACCGCGAAGGGACTCGAACCCTCAATCTTCCGATCCGAAGTCGGACGCCTTATCCATTAGGCCACGCGGTCTTGCAGCGTAATTGACTTGTCTAATATTAAATACTTGTTGCGGTTACAAGTATAATTCGTATAGGAAAACAACATTTTCTAAGTCAGACGCCTTACCGATTAAGCCAAAATATTGACAGATACACTTAATTGACGACCGCAAAGGGACTCGAACCCTCAATCTTCCGATCCGAAGTCGGACGCCTTATCCATTAGGCCACGCTGTCTTGCAGCGTGGATGACTTTTCTAATAGTAAATACTTTTTGCGGTTACAAGTATAATTCGTATACGAAAAGAAAATACTCAACCTTCCGATCCGAAGTCAGACGCCTTACCCATAGGCCAAAATATTGACAGATACGATAAATAAGCTCAATTGACGACCGCGAAGGGACTCGAACCCTCAATCTTCCGATCCGAAGTCGGACGCCTTATCCATTAGGCCACGCGGTCTTGCAGCGTAATTGACATGTCTAATAGTAAATACTTGTTGCGGTTACAAGTATAATTCGTATAGGAAAACAACATTTTCTAAGTCAGACGCCTTACCCATTAAGCCAAAATATCGACAGATACGCTTAATTGACGACCGCGAAGGGACTCGAACCCTCAATCTTCCGATCCGAAGTCGGACGCCTTATCCATTAGGCAACGCGGTCTTGCAGCTTGGATTACTTTTCTAATAGTAAATACTTTTTTGCGGTTACAAGTATAATTCGTATACGAAAGGAAAATACTCAACCTTCCGATCCGAAGTAAGACGCCTTACCCATTAAGCCAAAATATCGACAGATACGCTTAATTGACGACCGCGAAGGGACTCTAACCCTCAATCTTCCGATTCGACGTCGGACGCCTTATCCATTAGGCCACACGGTATTGCAGTGTGAATGACTTTTCTAATAGTAAATACTTGTTGCGGTTACAAGTATAATTTGTATACCAACAAAGAATCCTCAACCTTCTGATCCGTAGTCCTACGCCTTACCCATAGGCTAAAATATTGACAGGTACGAGAAATAAGCTCAATTGACGACCGCGAAGGGACTCGCACCCTCAATCTTCCGATCCGAAGTCGGACGCCTTATCCATTAGGCCACGCGGTCTTGCAGCGTAATTGACTTGCCTAATAGTAAATACTTGTTGCGGTTACAAGTATAATTCGTATAGGAAATCAACATTTTCTAAGTCAGACGCCTTACCCATTAAGCCAAAATATCGACAGATACGCTTAATTGACGACCGCGAAGGGACTCGAACCCTCAATCTTCCGATCTGAAGTCGGACGCCTTATCCATTAGGCCAAAATATCGACAGATACGCTTAATTGACGACCGCGAAGGGACTCGAACCCTCAATCTTCCGATCCGAAGTCGGACGCCTTATCCATTAGGCCACGCTGTCTTGCAGCCTGGATGACTTTTCTAATAGTAAATACTTTTTGCGGTTACAAGTATAATTCGTATACGAAAAGAAAATACTCAACCTTCCGATCCGAAGTCAGACGCCTTACCAATAGGCCAAAATATTGACAGATACGATAAATAAGCTCAATTGACGACCGCGAAGGGACTCGAACCCTCAATCTTCCGATCCGAAGTCGGACGCCTTATCCATTAGGCCAAAATATCGACAGATACCCTTAATTGACGACCGCGAAGGGACTCGAACCCTCAATCTTCCGATCCGAAGTCGGACGCCTTATCCATTAGGCCACGCGGTCTTGCAGCGTAATTGACTTGCCTAATAGTAAATACTTGTTGCGGTTACAAGTATAATTCGTATAGGAAAACAACATTTTCTAAGTCAGACGCCTTACCCATTAAGCCAAAATATCGACAGATACGCTTAATTGACGACCGCGAAGGGACTCGAAC
Source organism: Crossaster papposus (assembly GCA_037893245.1). Classification (NCBI taxonomy): domain Eukaryota; kingdom Metazoa; phylum Echinodermata; class Asteroidea; order Velatida; family Solasteridae; genus Crossaster; species Crossaster papposus. The sequence goes on along the minus strand of JBAIAA010000124.1, from coordinate 775,810 downwards.
CCTCAATCTTCCGATCCGAAGTCGGACGCCTTATCCATTAGGCCTAAATATCGACAGATACGCTTAATTGACGACCGCGAAGGGACTCGAACCCGCAATCTTCCGATCCGAAGTCGGACGCCTTATCCATTAGGCCACGCGGTCTTGAAGCTTGGATTACTTTTCTAATAGTAAATACTTTTTTGCGGTTACAAGTATAATTCGTATACGAAAGGAAAATACTCAACCTTCCGATCCGAAGTAAGACGCCTTACCCATTAAGCCAAAATATCGACAGATACGCTTAATTGACGACCGCGAAGGGACTCGAACCCTCAATCTCCCGATCCGAAGTCGGACGCCTTATCCATTAGGCCACGCGGTCTTGCAGCGTAATTGACTTGTCTAATAGTAAATACTTGTTGCGGTTACAAGTATAATTCGTATAGGAAAACAACATTTTCTAAGTCAGACGCCTTACTGATTAAGCCAAAATATTGACAGATACACTTAATTGACGACCGCGAAGGGACTCGAACCCTCAATCTTCCGATCCGAAGTCGGACGCCTTATCCATTAGGCCACGCGGTCTTGCAGCTTGGATGACTTTTCTAATAGTTAATACTTTTTTGCGGTTACAAGTATAATTCGTATACGAAAGGAAAATACTCAACCTTCCGATCCGAAGTAAGACGCCTTACCCATTAAGCCAAACTATCGACAGATACGCTTAATTGACGACCGCGAAGGGACTCGAACCCTCAATCTTCCGATTCGAAGTCGGACGCCTTATCCATTAGGCCACACGGTATTGCAGTGTGAATGACTTTTCTAATAGTAAATACTTGTTGTGGTTACAGGTATAATCAGTATACGAACAAATAATACTCAACCTTCCGATCCGAAGTCAGACGCCTTACCCATTAAGCCAAAATATCGACAGATAAGCTTAAATGACGACCGCGAAGGGACTCAAACCCTCAATCTTGCGATCCGAAGTCGGACGCCTTAGTCCACGCGGTCTTGCAGCGTGGATGACTTTTCTAATAGAAAATACTTGTGTGGTTACAAGTATAATTTGTTTACCAAAAAAGAATCCGCAGCCTTCTGATCCGTAGTCCTACGCCTTACACATAGGCTAAAATATTGACAGATACGAGAAATAAGCTCAATTGACGACCGCGAAGGGACTCGAACCCTCAATCTTCCGATCCGAAGTCGGACGCCTTATCCATTAGGCCACGCGGTCTTGCAGCGTAATTGACTTGTCTAATAGTAAATACTTGTTGCGGTTACAAGTATAATTCGTATAGGAAAACAACATTTTCTAAGTCAGACGCCTTACCGATTAAGCCAAAATATTGACAGATACACTTAATTGACGACCGCGAAGGGACTCGAACCCTCAATCTTCCGATCCGAAGTCGGACGCCTTATCCATTAGGCCACGCGGTCTTGCAGCTTGGATGACTTTTCTAATAGTAAATATTTTTTTGCGGTTACAAGTATAATTCGTATACGAAAAGAAAATACTCAACCTTCCGATCCGAAGTCAGACGCCTTACCCATAGGCCAAAATATTGACAGATACGATAAATAAGCTCAATTGACGACCGCGAAGGGAATCGAACCCTCAATCTTCCGATCCGTAGTCGGACGCCTTATCCATTAGGCCACGCGGTCTTGCAGCGTAATTGACTTGTCTAATAGTAAATACTTGTTGCGGTTACAAGTATAATTGGTATAGGAAAACAACATTTTCTAATTCAGACGCCTTATACCCATTAAGCCAAAATATCGACACATACGCTTAATTGACGACCGCGAAGGGTCTCGAACCCTCAATCTACCGCCTTATCCATTAGGCCACGCGGTCTTGCAGCTTGGATGACTTTTCCAATAGTAAATACTTTTTGGCGGTTAAAAGTATAATTCGTATACGAAAGGAAAATACTCAACCTTCCGATCCGAAGTAAGACGCCTTACCCATTAAGCCAAAATATCGACAGATACGCTTAATTGACGACCGCGAAGGGACTCGAACCCTCAATCTTCCGATCCGAAGTCGGACGTCTTATCCATTAGGGCACGCGGTCTTGCAGCGTAATTGACTTGTCTAATATTAAATACTTGTTGCGGTTACAAGTATAATTCGTATACGAAAAGAAAATACTCAACCTTCCGATCCGAAGTCAGACGCCTTACCCATAGGCCAAAATATTGACAGATACGATAAATAAGCTCAATTGACGACCGCGAAGGGACTCGAACCCTCAATCTTCCGATCCGAAGTCGGACGCCTTATCCATTAGGCCACGCTGTCTTGCAGCGTGGATGACTTTTCTAATAGTAAATACTTTTTGCGGTTACAAGTATAATTCGTATACGAAAAGAAAATACTCAACCTTCCGATCCGAAGTCAGACGGCTTACCCATAGGCCAAAATATTGACAGATACGATAAATAAGCTCAATTGACGACCTCGAAGGGACTCGAACCCTCAATCTTCCGATCCGAAGTCGGACGCCTTATCCATTAGGCCACGCGGTCTTGCAGCGTAATTGACTTGTCTAATAGTAAATACTTGTTGCGGTTACAAGTATAATTCGTATAGGAAAACAACATTTTCTAAGTCAGACGCCTTACCCATTAAGCCAAAATATCGACAGATACGCTTAATTGACGACCGCGAAGGGTCTCGAACCCTCAATCTACCGATCCGAAGTCGGACGCCTTATCCATTAGGCAACGCGGTCTTGCAGCTTGGATTACTTTTCTAATAGTAAATACTTTTTTGCGGTTACAAGTATAATTCGTATACGAAAGGAAAATACTCAACCTTCCGATCCGAAGTAAGACGCCTTACCCATTAAGCCAAAATATCGACAGATACGCTTAATTGACGACCGCGAAGGGACTCTAACCCTCAATCTTCCGATTCGACGTCGGACGCCTTATCCATTAGGCCACACGGTATTGCAGTGTGAATGACCTTTCTAATAGTAAATACTTGTTGCGGTTACAAGTATAATTTGTATACCAACAAAGAATCCTCAACCTTCTGATCCGTAGTCCTACGCCTTACCCATAGGCTCAAATATTGACAGGTACGAGAAATAAGCTCAATTGACGACCGCGAAGGGACTCGCACCCTCAATCTTCCGATCCGAAGTCGGACGCATTATCCATTAGGCCACGCTGTCTTGCAGCCTGGATGACTTTTCTAATAGTAAATACTTTTTGCGGTTACAAGTATAATTCGTATACGAAAAGAAAATACTCAACCTTCCGATCCGAAGTCAGACGCCTTACCAATAGGCCAAAATATTGACAGATACGATAAATAAGCTCAATTGACGACCGCGAAGGGACTCGAACCCTCAATCTTCCGATCCGAAGTCGGACGCCTTATCCATTAGGCCAAAATATCGACAGATACCCTTAATTGACGACCGCGAAGGGACTCGAACCCTCAATCTTCCGATCCGAAGTCGGACGCCTTATCCATTAGGCCACGCGGTCTTGCAGCGTAATTGACTTGCCTAATAGTAAATACTTGTTGCGGTTACAAGTATAATTCGTATAGGAAAACAACATTTTCTAAGTCAGACGCCTTACCCATTAAGCCAAAATATCGACAGATACGCTTAATTGACGACCGCGAAGGGACTCGAACCCTCAATCTTCCGATCCGAAGTCGGACGCCTTATCCATTATTAGGCCTAAATATCGACAGATACGCTTAATTGACGACCGCGAAGGGACTCGAACCCTCAATCTTCCGATCCGAAGTCGGACGCCTTATCCATTATTAGGCCTAAATATCGACAGATACGCTTAATTGACGACCGCGAAGGGACTCGAACCCTCAATCTTCCGATCCGAAGTCGGACGCCTTATCCATTAGGCCACGCTGTCTTGCAGCGTGGATGACTTTTCTAATAGTAAATACTTTTTGCGGTTATAAGTATAATTCGTATACGAAAAGAAAATACTCAACCTTCCGATCCGAAGTCAGACGCCTTACCCATAGGCCAAAATATTGACAGATACGATAAATAAGCTCAATTGACGACCGCGAAGGGACTCGAACCCTCAATCTTCTGATCCGAAGTCGGACGCCTTATCCATTAGGCCACGCGGTCTTGCAGCGTAATTGACTTGTCTAATAGTAAATACTTGTTGCGGTTACAAGTATAATTCGTATAGGAAAACAACATTTTCTAAGTCAGACGCCTTACCCATTAAGCCAAAATATCGACACATACGCTTAATTGACGACCGCGAAGGGTCTCGAACCCTCAATCTACCGATCCGAAGTCGGACGCCTTATCCATTAGGCCACGCGGTCTTGCAGCTTGGATGACTTTTCTAATAGTAAATACTTTTTGGCGGTTAAAAGTATAATTCGTATACGAAAGGAAAATACTCAACCTTCCGATCCGAAGTAAGACGCCTTACCCATTAAGCCAAAATATCGACAGATACGCTTAATTGACGACCGCGAAGGGACTCTAACCCTCAATCTTCCGATTCGACGTCGGACGCCTTATCCATTAGGCCACACGGTATTGCAGTGTGAATGACCTTTCTAATAGTAAATACTTGTTGCGGTTACAAGTATAATTTGTATACCAACAAAGAATCCTCAACCTTCTGATCCGTAGTCCTACGCCTTACCCATAGGCTCAAATATTGACAGGTACGAGAAATAAGCTCAATTGACGACCGCGAAGGGACTCGCACCCTCAATCTTCCGATCCGAAGTCGGACGCCTTATCCATTAGGCCACGCTGTCTTGCAGCCTGGATGACTTTTCTAATAGTAAATACTTTTTGCGGTTACAAGTATAATTCGTATACGAAAAGAAAATACTCAACCTTCCGATCCGAAGTCAGACGCCTTACCAATAGGCCAAAATATTGACAGATACGATAAATAAGCTCAATTGACGACCGCGAAGGGACTCGAACCCTCAATCTTCCGATCCGAAGTCGGACGCCTTATCCATTAGGCCAAAATATCGACAGATACCCTTAATTGACGACCGCGAAGGGACTCGAACCCTCAATCTTCCGATCCGAAGTCGGACGCCTTATCCATTAGGCCACGCGGTCTTGCAGCGTAATTGACTTGCCTAATAGTAAATACTTGTTGCGGTTACAAGTATAATTCGTATAGGAAAACAACATTTTCTAAGTCAGACGCCTTACCCATTAAGCCAAAATATCGACAGATACGCTTAATTGACGACCGCGAAGGGACTCGAACCCTCAATCTTCCGATCCGAAGTCGGACGCCTTATCCATTATTAGGCCTAAATATCGACAGATACGCTTAATTGACGACCGCGAAGGGACTCGAACCCTCAATCTTCCGATCCGAAGTCGGACGCCTTATCCATTAGGCCACGCTGTCTTGCAGCGTGGATGACTTTTCTAATAGTAAATACTTTTTGCGGTTATAAGTATAATTCGTATACGAAAAGAAAATACTCAACCTTCCGATCCGAAGTCAGACGCCTTACCCATAGGCCAAAATATTGACAGATACGATAAATAAGCTCAATTGACGACCGCGAAGGGACTCGAACCCTCAATCTTCTGATCCGAAGTCGGACGCCTTATCCATTAGGCCACGCGGTCTTGCAGCGTAATTGACTTGTCTAATAGTAAATACTTGTTGCGGTTACAAGTATAATTCGTATAGGAAAACAACATTTTCTAAGTCAGACGCCTTACCCATTAAGCCAAAATATCGACACATACGCTTAATTGACGACCGCGAAGGGTCTCGAACCCTCAATCTACCGATCCGAAGTCGGACGCCTTATCCATTAGGCCACGCGGTCTTGCAGCTTGGATGACTTTTCTAATAGTAAATACTTTTTGGCGGTTAAAAGTATAATTCGTATACGAAAGGAAAATACTCAACCTTCCGATCCGAAGTAAGACGCGTTACCATTAAGCCAAAATATCGACAGATACGCTTAATTGACGACCGCGAAGGGACTCGAACCCTCAATCTTCCGATCCGAAGTCGGACGCCTTATCCATTAGGCAACGCTGTCTTGCAGCGTGGATGACTTTTCTAATAGTAAATACTTTTTGCGGTTACAAGTATAATTCGTATACGAAAAGAAAATACTCAACCTTCTGATCCGAAGTCAGACGCCTTACCCATAGGCCAAAATATTGACAGATACGATAAATAAGCTCAATTGACGACCGCGAAGGGACTCGAACCCTCAATCTTCCGATCCGAAGTCGGACGCATTATCCATTAGGCCACGCGGTCTTGCAGCGTAATTGACTTGTCTAATAGTAAATACTTGTTGCGGTTACAAGTATAATTGGTATAGGAAAACAACATTTTCTAAGTCAGACGCCTTACCCATTAAGCCAAAATATCGACAGATACGCTTAATTGACGACCGCGAAGGGACTCGAACCCTCAATCTTCCGATCCGAAGTCGGACGCCTTATCCATTATTAGGCCTAAATATCGACAGATACGCTTAATTGACGACCGCGAAGGGACTCGAACCCTCAATCTTCCGATCCGAAGTCGGACGCCTTATCCATTAGGCCACGCTGTCTTGCAGCGTGGATGACTTTTCTAATAGTAAATACTTTTTGCGGTTATAAGTATAATTCGTATACGAAAAGAAAATACTCAACCTTCCGATCCGAAGTCAGACGCCTTACCCATAGGCCAAAATATTGACAGATACGATAAATAAGCTCAATTGACGACCGCGAAGGGACTCGAACCCTCAATCTTCTGATCCGAAGTCGGACGCCTTATCCATTAGGCCACGCGGTCTTGCAGCGTAATTGACTTGTCTAATAGTAAATACTTGTTGCGGTTACAAGTATAATTCGTATAGGAAAACAACATTTTCTAAGTCAGACGCCTTACCCATTAAACCAAAATATCGACACATACGCTTAATTGACGACCGCGAAGGGTCTCGAACCCTCAATCTACCGATCCGAAGTCGGACGCCTTATCCATTAGGCCACGCGGTCTTGCAGCTTGGATGACTTTTCTAATAGTAAATACTTTTTGGCGGTTAAAAGTATAATTCGTATACGAAAGGAAAATACTCAACCTTCCGATCCGAAGTAAGACGCGTTACCATTAAGCCAAAATATCGACAGATACGCTTAATTGACGACCGCGAAGGGACTCGAACCCTCAATCTTCCGATCCGAAGTCGGACGCCTTATCCATTAGGCAACGCTGTCTTTCAGCGTGGATGACTTTTCTAATAGTAAATACTTTTTGCGGTTACAAGTATAATTCGTATACGAAAAGAAAATACTCAACCTTCTGATCCGAAGTCAGACGCCTTACCCATAGGCCAAAGTATTGACAGATACGATAAATAAGCTCAATTGACGACCGCGAAGGGACTCGAACCCTCAATCTTCCGATCCGAAGTCGGACGCCTTATCCATTAGGCCACGCGGTCTTGCAGCGTAATTGACTTGTCTAATAGTAAATACTTGTTGCGGTTACAAGTATAATTGGTATAGGAAAACAACATTTTCTAAGTCAGACGCCTTACCCATTAAGCCAAAATATCGACAGATACGCTTAATTGACGACCGCGAAGGGTCTCGAACCCTCAATCTACCGATCCGAAGTCGGACGCCTTATCCATTAGGCAACGCGGTCTTGCAGCTTGGATTACTTTTCTAATAGTAAATACTTTTTGGCGGTTAAAAGTATAAATCGTATACGAAAGGAAAATACTCAACCTTCCGATCCGAAGTAAGACGCGTTACCATTAAGCCAAAATATCGACAGATACGCTTAATTGACGACCGCGAAGGGACTCGAACCCTCAATCTTCCGATCCGAAGTCGGACGCCTTATCCATTAGGCAACGCTGTCTTGCAGCGTGGATGACTTTTCTAATAGTAAATACTTTTTTGCGGTTACAAGTATAATTCGTATACGAAAGGAAAATACTCAACCTTCCGATCCGAAGTAAGACGCCTTACCCATTAAGCCAAAATATCGACAGATACGCTTAATTGACGACCGCGAAGGGACTCTAACCCTCAATCTTCCGATTCGACGTCGGACGCCTTATCCATTAGGCCACACGGTATTGCAGTGTGAATGACTTTTCTAATAGTAAATACTTGTTGCGGTTACAAGTATAATTTGTATACCAACAAAGAATCCTCAACCTTCTGATCCGTAGTCCTACGCCTTACCCATAGGCTAAAATATTGACAGGTACGAGAAATAAGCTCAATTGACGACCGCGAAGGGACTCGCACCCTCAATCTTCCGATCCGAAGTCGGACGCCTTATCCATTAGGCCACGCTGTCTTGCAGCATGGATGACTTTTCTAATAGTAAATACTTGTTGCGGTTACAAGTATAATTCGTATAGGAAAACAACATTTTCTAAGTCAGACGCCTTACCCATTAAGCCAAAATATCGACAGATACGCTTAATTGACGACCGCGAAGGGACTCGAACCCTCAATCTTCCGATCCGAAGTCGGACGCCTTATCCATTATTAGGCCTAAATATCGACAGATACGCTTAATTGACGACCGCGAAGGGACTCGAACCCTCAATCTTCCGATCCGAAGTCGGACGCCTTATTCATTAGGCCACGCTGTCTTGCAGCGTGGATGACTTTTCTAATAGTAAATACTTTTTGCGGTTATAAGTATAATTCGTATACGAAAAGAAAATACTCAACCTTCCGATCCGAAGTCAGACGCCTTACCCATAGGCCAAAATATTGACAGATACGATAAATAAGCTCAATTGACGACCGCGAAGGGACTCGAACCCTCAATCTTCTGATCCGAAGTCGGACGCCTTATCCATTAGGCCACGCGGTCTTGCAGCGTAATTGACTTGTCTAATAGTAAATACTTGTTGCGGTTACAAGTATAATTCGTATAGGAAAACAACATTTTCTAAGTCAGACGCCTTACCCATTAAGCCAAAATATCGACACATACGCTTAATTGACGACCGCGAAGGGTCTCGAACCCTCAATCTACCGATCCGAAGTCGGACGCCTTATCCATTAGGCCACGCGGTCTTGCAGCTTGGATGACTTTTCTAATAGTAAATACTTTTTGGCGGTTAAAAGTATAAATCGTATACGAAAGGAAAATACTCAACCTTCCGATCCGAAGTAAGACGCGTTACCATTAAGCCAAAATATCGACAGATACGCTTAATTGACGACCGCGAAGGGACTCGAACCCTCAATCTTCCGATCCGAAGTCGGACGCCTTATCCATTAGGCAACGCTGTCTTGCAGCGTGGATGACTTTTCTAATAGTAAATACTTTTTTGCGGTTACAAGTATAATTCGTATACGAAAGGAAAATACTCAACCTTCCGATCCGAAGTAAGACGCCTTACCCATTAAGCCAAAATATCGACAGATACGCTTAATTGACGACCGCGAAGGGACTCTAACCCTCAATCTTCCGATTCGACGTCGGACGCCTTATCCATTAGGCCACACGGTATTGCAGTGTGAATGACTTTTCTAATAGTAAATACTTGTTGCGGTTACAAGTATAATTTGTATACCAACAAAGAATCCTCAACCTTCTGATCCGTAGTCCTACGCCTTACCCATAGGCTAAAATATTGACAGGTACGAGAAATAAGCTCAATTGACGACCGCGAAGGGACTCGCACCCTCAATCTTCCGATCCGAAGTCGGACGCCTTATCCATTAGGCCACGCTGTCTTGCAGCATGGATGACTTTTCTAATAGTAAATACTTTTTGCGGTTACAAGTATAATTCGTATACGAAAAGAAAATACTCAACCTTCCGATCCGAAGTCAGACGCCTTACCAATAGGCCAAAATATTGACAGATACGATAAATAAGCTCAATTGACGACCGCGAAGGGACTCGAACCCTCAATCTTCCGATCCGAAGTCGGACGCCTTATCCATTAGGCCAAAATATCGACAGATACCCTTAATTGACGACCGCGAAGGGACTCGAACCCTCAATCTTCCGATCCGAAGTCGGACGCCTTATCCATTAGGCCACGCGGTCTTGCAGCGTAATTGACTTGCCTAATAGTAAATACTTGTTGCGGTTACAAGTATAATTCGTATAGGAAAACAACATTTTCTAAGTCAGACGCCTTACCCATTAAGCCAAAATATCGACAGATACGCTTAATTGACGACCGCGAAGGGACTCGAACCCTCAATCTTCCGATCCGAAGTCGGACGCCTTATCCATTATTAGGCCTAAATATCGACAGATACGCTTAATTGACGACCGCGAAGGGACTCGAACCCTCAATCTTCCGATCCGAAGTCGGACGCCTTATCCATTAGGCCACGCTGTCTTGCAGCGTGGATGACTTTTCTAATAGTAAATACTTTTTGCGGTTATAAGTATAATTCGTATACGAAAAGAAAATACTCAACCTTCCGATCCGAAGTCAGACGCCTTACCCATAGGCCAAAATATTGACAGATACGATAAATAAGCTCAATTGACGACCGCGAAGGGACTCGAACCCTCAATCTTCTGATCCGAAGTCGGACGCCTTATCCATTAGGCCACGCGGTCTTGCAGCGTAATTGACTTGTCTAATAGTAAATACTTGTTGCGGTTACAAGTATAATTCGTATAGGAAAACAACATTTTCTAAGTCAGACGCCTTACCCATTAAGCCAAAATATCGACACATACGCTTAATTGACGACCGCAAAGGGTCTCGAACCCTCAATCTACCGATCCGAAGTCGGACGCCTTATCCATTAGGCCACGCGGTCTTGCAGCTTGGATGACTTTTCTAATAGTAAATACTTTTTGGCGGTTAAAAGTATAAATCGTATACGAAAGGAAAATACTCAACCTTCCGATCCGAAGTAAGACGCGTTACCATTAAGCCAAAATATCGACAGATACGCTTAATTGACGACCGCGAAGGGACTCGAACCCTCAATCTTCCGATCCGAAGTCGGACGCCTTATCCATTAGGCAACGCTGTCTTGCAGCGTGGATGACTTTTCTAATAGTAAATACTTTTTGCGGTTACAAGTATAATTCGTATACGAAAAGAAAATACTCAACCTTCTGATCCGAAGTCAGACGCCTTACCCATAGGCCAAAATATTGACAGATACGATAAATAAGCTCAATTGACGACCGCGAAGGGACTCGAACCCTCAATCTTCCGATCCGAAGTCGGACGCCTTATCCATTAGGCCACGCGGTCTTGCAGCGTAATTGACTTGTCTAATAGTAAATACTTGTTGCGGTTACAAGTATAATTGGTATAGGAAAACAACATTTTCTAAGTCAGACGCCTTACCCATTAAGCCAAAATATCGACACATACGCTTAATTGACGACCGCGAAGGGTCTCGAACCCTCAATCTACCGATCCGAAGTCGGACGCCTTATCCATTAGGCCACGCGGTCTTGCAGCTTGGATGACTTTTCTAATAGTAAATATTTTTTTGCGGTTACAAGTATAATTCGTATACGAAAGGAAAATACTCAACCTTCCGATCCGAAGTAAGACGCCTTACCCATTAAGCCAAACTATCGACAGATACGCTTAATTGACGAACGCGAAGGGACTCGAACCCTCAATCTTCCGATCCGAAGTCGGACGCCTTATCCATTACGCCACGCGGTCTTGCAGCGTAATTGACTTGTCTAATAGTAAATACTTGTTGCGGTTACAAGTATAATTCGTATTGGAAAACAACATTTTCTAAGTCAGACGCCTTACCCATTAAGCCAAAATATCGACAGATACGCTTAATTGACGACCGCGAAGGGTCTCGAACCCTCAATCTACCGATCCGAAGTCGGACGCCTTATCCATTAGGCCACGCGGTCTTGCAGCTTGGATGACTTTTCTAATAGTAAATACTTTTTGGCGGTTAAAAGTATAATTTGTATACGAAAGGAAAATACTCAACCTTCCGATCCGAAGTAAGACGCCTTACCCATTAAGCCAAAATATCGACAGATACGCTTAATTGACGACCGCGAAGGGTCTCGAACCCTCAATCTACCGATCCGAAGTCGGACGCCTTATCCATTAGGCCACGCTGTCTTGCAGCGTGGATGACTTTTCTAATAGTAAATACTTTTTGCGGTTACAAGTATAATTCGTATACGAAAAGAAAATACTCAACCTTCCGATCCGAAGTCAGACGCCTTACCCATAGGCCAAAATATTGACAGATACGATAAATAAGCTCAATTGACGACCGCGAAAGGACTCGAACCCTCAATCTTCCGATCCGAAGTCGGACGCCTTATCCATTAGGCCACGCGGTCTTGCAGCGTAATTGACTTGTCTAATAGTAAATACTTGTTGCGGTTACAAGTATAATTCGTATAGGAAAACAACATTTTCTAAGTCAGACGCCTTACCCATTAAGCCAAAATATCGACAGATACGCTTAATTGACGACCGCGAAGGGTCTCGAACCCTCAATCTACCGATCCGAAGTCGGACGCCTTATCCATTAGGCCACGCGGTCTTGCAGCTTGGATGACTTTTCTAATAGTAAATACTTTTTGGCGGTTAAAAGTATAATTTGTATACGAAAGGAAAATACTCAACCTTCTGATCCGAAGTAAGACGCCTTACCCATTAAGCCAAAATATCGACAGATACGCTTAATTGACGACCGCGAAGGGACTCGAACCCTCAATCTTCCGATCCGAAGTCGGACGCCTTATCCATTAGGCCACGCGGTCCTGCAGCGTAATTGACTTGTCTAATATTAAATACTTGTTGCGGTTACAAGTATAATTCGTATAGGAAAACAACATTTTCTAAGTCAGACGCCTTACCGATTAAGCCAAAATATTGACAGATACACTTAATTGACGACCGCAAAGGGACTCGAACCCTCAATCTTCCGATCCGAAGTCGGACGCCTTATCCATTAGGCCACGCTGTCTTGCAGCGTGGATGACTTTTCTAATAGTAAATACTTTTTGCGGTTACAAGTATAATTCGTATACGAAAATAAAATACTCAACCTTCCGATCCGAAGTCAGACGCCTTACCCATAGGCCAAAATATTGACAGATACGATAAATAAGCTCAATTGACGACCGCGAAGGGACTCGAACCCTCAATCTTCCGATCCGAAGTCGGACGCCTTATCCATTAGGCCACGCGGTCTTGCAGCGTAATTGACTTGTCTAATAGTAAATACTTGTTGCGGTTACAAGTATAATTCGTATAGGAAAACAACATTTTCTAAGTCAGACGCCTTACCCATTAAGCCAAAATATCGACAGATACGCTTAATTGACGACCGCGAAGGGACTCGAACCCGCAATCTTCCGATCCGAAGTCGGACGCCTTATTCATTAGGCCACGCGGTCTTGCAGCTTGGATTACTTTTCTAATAGTAAATACTTTTTTGCGGTTACAAGTATATTTCGTATACGAAAGGAAAATACTCAACCTTCCGATCCGAAGTAAGACGCCTTACCCATTAAGCCAAAATATCGACAGATACGCTTAATTGACGACCGCGAAGGGACTCGAACCCTCAATCTTCCGATCCGAAGTCGGACGCCTTATCCATTAGGCCACGCGGTCTTGCAGCGTAATTGACTTGTCTAATAGTAAATACTTGTTGCGGTTACAAGTATAATTCGTATAGGAAAACAACATTTTCTAAGTCAGACGCCTTACTGATTAAGCCAAAATATTGACAGATACACTTAATTGACGACCGCGAAGGGACTCGAACCCTCAATCTTCCGATCCGAAGTCGGACGCCTTATCCATTAGGCCACGCGGTCTTGCAGCGTAATTGACTTGTCTAATAGTAAATACTTGTTGCGGTTACAAGTATAATTCGTATAGGAAAACAACATTTTCTAAGTCAGACGCCTTACCGATTAAGCCAAAATATTGACAGATACACTTAATTGACGACCGCGAAGGGACTCGAACCCTCAATCTTCCGATCCGAAGTCGGACGCCTTATCCATTAGGCCACGCGGTCTTGCAGCTTGGATGAGTTTTCTAATAGTAAATATTTTTTTGCGGTTACAAGTATAATTCGTATACGAAAGGAAAATACTCAACCTTCCGATCCGAAGTAAGACGCCCTACCCATTAAGCCAAACTATCGACAGATACGCTTAATTGACGACCGCGAAGGGACTCGAACCCTCAATCTTCCGATTCGAAGTCGGACGCCTTATCCATTAGGCCACACGGTATTGCAGTGTGAATGACTTTTCTAATAGTAAATACTTGTTGTGGTTACAGGTATAATCAGTATACGAACAAATAATACTCAACCTTCCGATCCGAAGTCAGACGCCTTACCCATTAAGCCAAAATATCGACAGATAAGCTTAAATGACGACCGCGAAGGGACTCAAACCCTCAATCTTGCGATCCGAAGTCGGACGCCTTATCCATTAGTCCACGCGGTCTTGCAGCGTGGATGACTTTTCTAATAGAAAATACTTTTGTGGTTACAAGTATAATTTGTTTACCAAAAAAGAATCCTCAGCCTTCTGATCCGTAGTCCTACGCCTTACACATAGGCTAAAATATTGACAGATACGAGAAATAAACTCAATTGACGACCGCGAAGGGACTCGAACCCTCAATCTTCCGATCCGAAGTCGGACGCCTTATCAATTAGGCCACGCGGTCTTGCAGCGTAATTGACTTGTCTAATAGTAAATACTTGTTGCGGTTACAAGTATAATTCGTATAGGAAAACAACATTTTCTAAGTCAGACGCCTTACCGATTAAGCCAAAATATTGACAGATACACTTAATTGACGACCGCGAAGGGACTCGAACCCTCAATCTTCCGATCCGAAGTCGGACGCCTTATCCATTAGGCCACGCGGTCTTGCAGCTTGGATGAGTTTTCTAATAGTAAATATTTTTTTGCGGTTACAAGTATAATTCGTATACGAAAGGAAAATACTCAACCTTCCGATCCGAAGTAAGACGCCCTACCCATTAAGCCAAACTATCGACAGATACGCTTAATTGACGACCGCGAAGGGACTCGAACCCTCAATCTTCCGATTCGAAGTCGGACGCCTTATCCATTAGGCCACACGGTATTGCAGTGTGAATGACTTTTCTAATAGTAAATACTTGTTGTGGTTACAGGTATAATCAGTATACGAACAAATAATACTCAACCTTCCGATCCGAAGTCAGATGCCTTACCCATTAAGCCAAAATATCGACAGATAAGCTTAAATGACGACCGCGAAGGGACTCAAACCCTCAATCTTGCGATCCGAAGTCGGACGCCTTATCCATTAGTCCACGCGGTCTTGCAGCGTGGATGACTTTTCTAATAGAAAATACTTTTGTGGTTACAAGTATAATTTGTTTACCAAAAAAGAATCCTCAGCCTTCTGATCCGTAGTCCTACGCCTTACACATAGGCTAAAATATTGACAGATACGAGAAATAAACTCAATTGACGACCGCGAAGGGACTCGAACCCTCAATCTTCCGATCCGAAGTCGGACGCCTTATCAATTAGGCCACGCGGTCTTGCAGCGTAATTGACTTGTCTAATAGTAAATACTTGTTGCGGTTACAAGTATAATTCGTATAGGAAAACAACATTTTCTAAGTCAGACGCCTTACCGATTAAGCCAAAATATTGACAGATACACTTAATTGACGACCGCGAAGGGACTCGAACCCTCAATCTTCCGATCCGAAGTCGGACGCCTTATCCATTAGGCCACGCGGTCTTGCAGCATGATTGGGTTTTCTAATAGTAAATATTTTTTTTTGCGGTTACAAGTATAATTCGTATACGAAAAGAAAATACTCAACCTTCCGATCCGAAGTCAGACGCCTTACCCATAGGCCAAAATATTGACAGATACGATAAATAAGCTCAATTGACGACCGCGAAGGGACTCGAACCCTCAATCTTCCGATCCGTAGTCGGACGCCTTATCCATTAGTCCACGCGGTCTTGCAGCGTAATTGACTTGTCTAATAGTAAATACTTGTTGCGGTTACAAGTATAATTGGTATAGGAAAACAACATTTTCTAATTCAGACGCCTTATACCCATTAAGCCAAAATATCGACACATACGCTTAATTGACGACCGCGAAGGGTCTCGAACCCTCAATCTACCGCCTTATCCATTAGGCCACGCGGTCTTGCAGCTTGGATGACTTTTCCAATAGTAAATACTTTTTGGCGGTTAAAAGTATAATTCGTATACGAAAGGAAAATACTCAACCTTCCGATCCGAAGTAAGACGCCTTACCCATTAAGCCAAAATATCGACAGATACGCTTAATTGACGACCGCGAAGGGACTCGAACCCTCAATCTTCCGATCCGAAGTCGGACGCATTATCCATTAGGCAACGCGGTCTTGCAGCTTGGATTACTTTTCTAATAGTAAATACTTTTTTGCGGTTACAAGTATAATTCGTATACGAAAGGAAAATACTCAACCTTCCGATCCGAAGTAAGACGCCTTACCCATTAAGCCAAAATATCGACAGATACGCTTAATTGACGACCGCGAAGGGACTCTAACCCTCAATCTTCCGATTCGACGTCGGACGCATTATCCATTAGGCCACACGGTATTGCAGTGTGAATGACTTTTCTAATAGTAAATACTTGTTGCGGTTACAAGTATAATTTGTATACCAACAAAGAATCCTCAACCTTCTGATCCGTAGTCCTACGCCTTACCCATAGGCTAAAATATTGACAGATACGATAAATAAGCTCAATTGACGACCGCGAAGGGACTCGAACCCTCAATCTTGCGATCCGAAGTCGGACGCCTTATCCATTAGGCCAAAATATCGACAGATACCCCTAATTGACAACCGCGAAGGGACTCGAACCCTCAATCTTACGATCCGAAGTCGGACGCCTTATCCATTAGGCCACGCTGTCTTGCAGCGTGGATGACTTTTCTAATAGTAAATACTTTTTGCGGTTACAAGTATAATTCGTATACGAAAAGAAAATACTCAACCTTCCGATCCGAAGTCAGACGCCTTACCCATAGGCCAAAATATTGACAGATACGATAAATAAGCTCAATTGACGACCGCGAAAGGACTCGAACCCTCAATCTTCCGATCCGAAGTCGGACGCCTTATCCATTAGGCCACGCGGTTTTGCAGCATAATTGACTTGCCTAATAGTAAATACTTGTTGCGGTTACAAGTATAATTCGTATAGGAAAACAACATTTTCTAAGTCAGACGCCTTACCCATTAAGCCAAAATATCGACAGATACGCTTAATTGACGACCGCGAAGGGACTCGAACCCTCAATCTTCCGATCCGAAGTCGGACGCCTTATCCATTAGGCCTAAATATCGACAGATACGCTTAATTGACGACCGCGAAGGGACTCGAACCCTCAATCTTCCTATCCGAAGTCGGACGCCTTATCCATTAGGCCACGCTCTCTTGCAGCGTGGATGACTTTTCTAATAGTAAATACTTTTTGCGGTTATAAGTATAATTCGTATACGAAAAGAAAATACTCAACCTTCCGATCCGAAGTCAGACGCCTTACCCATAGGCCAAAATATTGACAGATACGATAAATAAGCTCAATTGACGACCGCGAAGGGACTCGAACCCTCAATCTTCTGATCCGAAGTCGGACGCCTTATCCATTAGGCCACGCGGTCTTGCAGCGTAATTGACTTGTCTAATAGTAAATACTTGTTGCGGTTACAAGTATAATTCGTATAGGAAAACAACATTTTCTAAGTCAGACGCCTTACCGATTAAGCCAAAATATTGACAGATACACTTAATTGACGACCGCGAAGGGACTCGAACCCTCAATCTTCCGATCCGAAGTCGGACGCCTTATCCATTAGGCCACGCGGTCTTGCAGCTTGGATGACTTTTCTAATAGTAAATATTTTTTTGCGGTTACAAGTATAATTCGTATACGAAAGGAAAATACTCAACCTTCCGATACGAAGTAAGACGCCTTACCCATTAAGCCAAACTATCGACAGATACGCTTAATTGACGACCGCGAAGGGACTCGAACCCTCAATCTTCCGATCCGAAGTCGGACGCCTTATCCATTAGGCCACGCGGTCTTGCAGCGTAATTGACTTGTCTAATAGTAAATACTTGTTGCGGTTACAAGTATAATTCGTATAGGAAAACAACATTTTCTAAGTCAGACGCCTTACCCATTAAGCCAAAATATCGACAGATACGCTTAATTGACGACCGCGAAGGGACTCGAACCCGCAATCTTCCGATCCGAAGTCGGACGCCTTATCCATTAGGCCACGCGGTCTTGCAGCTTGGATTACTTTTCTAATAGTAAATACTTGTTTGCGGTTACAAGTATAATTCGTATACGAAAGGAAAATACTCAACCTTCCGATCCGAAGTAAGACGCCTTACCCATTAAGCCAAAATATCGACAGATACGCTTAATTGACGACCGCGAAGGGACTCGAACCCTCAATCTTCCGATTCGACGTCGGACGCCTTATCCATTAGGCCACACGGTATTGCAGTGTGAATGACTTTTCTAATAGTAAATACTTGTTGCGGTTACAGGTATAATCAGTATACGAACAAATAATACTCAACCTTCCGATCCGAAGTCAGACGCCTTACCCATTAAGCCAAAATATCGACAGATAAGCTTAAATGACGACCGCGAAGGACTCAAACCCTCAATCTTGCGATCCGAAGTCGGACGTTTTATCCATTAGTCCACACGGTCTTGCAGCGTGGATGACTTTTCTAATAGAAAATACTTTTGCGGTTACAAGTATAATATGTATACCAACAAAGAATCCTCAGCCTTCTGATCCGTAGTCCTACGCCTTACCCATAGGCTAAAATATTGACAGATACGAGAAATCAGCTCAATTTACGACCGCGAAGGGACTCGCACCCTCAATCTTCCGATCCTAAGTCGGACGCCTTATCCATTAGGCCACGCGGTCTTGCAGCGTAATTGACTTGCCTAATAGTAAATACTTGTTGCGGTTACAAGTATAATTCGTATAGGAAAACAACATTTTCTAAGTCAGACGCCTTACCCATTAAGCCAAAATATCGACAGATACGCTTAATTGACGACCGCGAAGGGACTCGAACCCTCAATCTCCGATCCGAAGTCGGACGCCTTATCCATTAGGCCAAAATATCGACAGATACGCTTAATTGACGACCGCGAAGGGACTCGAACCCTCAATCTTCCGATCCGAAGTCGGAAGCCTTATCCATTAGGCCACGCGGTCTTGCAGCGTAGTTGACTTGTCTAATAGTAAATACTTGTTGCGGTTAAAAGTATATTTCGTATAGGAAAACAACATTTTCTAAGTCAGACGCCTTACCCATTAAGCCAAAATATCGACAGAAACGCTTAATTGACGACCGCGAAGGGTCTCGAACCCTCAATCTTCCGATTCGAAGTCGGACGCCTTATCCATTAGGCCACACGGTATTGCAGTGTGAATGACTTTTCTAATAGTAAATACTTGTTGTGGTTACAGGTATAATCAGTATACGAACAAATAATACTCAACCTTCCGATCCGAAGTCAGACGCCTTACCCATTAAGCCAAAATATCGACAGATAAGCTTAAATGACGACCGCGAAGGGACTCAAACCCTCAATCTTGCGATCCGAAGGCGGACGCCTTATCCATTAGTCCACGCGGTCTTGCAGCGTGGATGACTTTTCTAATAGAAAATACTTTTGTGGTTACAAGTATAATTTGTATACCAAAAAAGAATCCTCAGCCTTCTGATCCGTAGTCCTACGCCTTACCCATAGGCTAAAATATTGACAGATACGAGAAATAAGTTCAATTGACGACCGCGAAGGGACTCGAACCCTCAATCTTCCGATCCGAAGTCGGACGCCTTATCCATTAGGCCACGCGGTCTTGCAGCTTGGATGACTTTTCTAATAGTAAATATTTTTTTGCGGTTACAAGTATAATTCGTATACGAAAGGAAAATACTCAACCTTCCGATCCGAAGTAAGACGCCTTACCCATTAAGCCAAACTATCGACAGATACGCTTAATTGACGAACGCGAAGGGACTCGAACCCTCAATCTTCCGATCCGAAGTCGGACGCCTTATCCATTACGCCACGCGGTCTTGCAGCGTAATTGACTTGTCTAATAGTAAATACTTGTTGCGGTTACAAGTATAATTCGTATAGGAAAACAACATTTTCTAAGTCAGACGCCTTACCCATTAAGCCAAAATATCGACAGATACGCTTAATTGACGACCGCGAAGGGTCTCGAACCCTCAAATACCGATCCGAAGTCGGACGCCTTATCCATTAGGCCACGCGGTCTTGCAGCTTGGATGACTTTTCTAATAGTAAATACTTTTTGGCGGTTAAAAGTATAATTTGTATACGAAAGGAAAATACTCAACCTTCCGATCCGAAGTAAGACGCCTTACCCATTAAGCCAAAATATCGACAGATACGCTTAATTGACGACCGCGAAGGGACTCGAACCCTCAATCTTCCGATCCAAAGTCGGACGCCTTATCCATTAGGCCACGCGGTCTTGCAGCGTAATTGACTTGTCTAATATTAAATACTTGTTGCGGTTACAAGTATAATTCGTATAGGAAAACAACATTTTCTAAGTCAGACGCCTTACCGATTAAGCCAAAATATTGACAGATACACTTAATTGACGACCGCAAAGGGACTCGAACCCTCAATCTTCCGATCCGAAGTCGGACGCCTTATCCATTAGGCCACGCGGTCTTGCAGCGTAATTGACTTGTCTAATAGTAAATACTTGTTGCGGTTACAAGTATAATTGGTATAGGAAAACAACATTTTCTAAGTCAGACGCCTTACCCATTAAGCCAAAATATCGACACATACGCTTAATTGACGACCGCGAAGGGTCTCGAACCCTCAATCTACCGATCCGAAGTCGGACGCCTTATCCATTAGTCCACGCGGTCTTGCAGCTTGGATGACTTTTCTAATAGTAAATATTTTTTTGCGGTTACAAGTATAATTCGTATACGAAAGGAAAATACTCAACCTTCCGATCCGAAGTAAGACGCCTTACCCATTAAGCCAAACTATCGACAGATACGCTTAATTGACGAACGCGAAGGGACTCGAACCCTCAATCTTCCGATCCGAAGTCGGACGCCTTATCCATTACGCCACGCGGTCTTGCAGCGTAATTGACTTGTCTAATAGTAAATACTTGTTGCGGTTACAAGTATAATTCGTATAGGAAAACAACATTTTCTAAGTCAGACGCCTTACCCATTAAGCCAAAATATCGACAGATACGCTTAATTGACGACCGCGAAGGGTCTCGAACCCTCAATCTACCGATCCGAAGTCGGACGCCTTATCCATTAGGCCACGCGGTCTTGCAGCTTGGATGACTTTTCTAATAGTAAATACTTTTTGGCGGTTAAAAGTATAATTTGTATACGAAAGGAAAATACTCAACCTTCCGATCCGAAGTAAGACGCCTTACCCATTAAGCCAAAATATCGACAGATACGCTTAATTGACGACCGCGAAGGGTCTCGAACCCTCAATCTACCGATCCGAAGTCGGACGCCTTATCCATTAGGCCACGCTGTCTTGCAGCGTGGATGACTTTTCTAATAGTAAATACTGTTTGCGGTTACAAGTATAATTCGTATACGAAAAGAAAATACTCAACCTTCCGATCCGAAGTCAGACGCCTTACCCATAGGCCAAAATATTGACAGATACGATAAATAAGCTCAATTGACGACCGCGAAAGGACTCGAACCCTCAATCTTCCGATCCGAAGTCGGACGCCTTATCCATTAGGCCACGCGGTCTTGCAGCGTAATTGACTTGCCTAATAGTAAATACTTGTTGCGGTTACAAGTATAATTCGTATAGGAAAACAACATTTTCTAAGTCAGACGCCTTACCCATTAAGCCAAAATATCGACAGATACGCTTAATTGACGACCGCGAAGGGACTCTAACCCTCAATCTTCCGATCCGAAGTCGGAGGCCTTATCCATTAGGCCACGCGGTCTTGCAGCGTAATTGACTTGTCTAATAGTAAATACTCCTTGCGGTTACAAGTATAATTCGTATAGGAAAACAACATTTTCTAAGTCAGACGCCTTACCCATTAAGCCAAAATATCGACAGATACGCTTAATTGACGACCGCGAAGGGACTCGAACCCTCAATCTTCCGATCCGAAGTCGGACGCCTTATCCATTAGGCAACGCGGTCTTGCAGCTTGGATTACTTTTCTAATAGTAAATACTTTTTTGCGGTTACAAGTATAATTCGTATACGAAAGGAAAATACTCAACCTTCCGATCCGAAGTAAGACGCCTTACCCATTAAGCCAAAATATCGACAGATACGCTTAATTGACGACCGCGAAGGGACTCGAACCCTCAATCTTCCGATTCGACGTCGGACGCCTTATCCATTAGGCCACACGGTATTGCAGTGTGAATGACTTTTCTAATAGTAAATACTTGTTGCGGTTACAGGTATAATCAGTATACGAACAAATAATACTCAACCTTCCGATCCGAAGTCAGACGCCTTACCCATTAAGCCAAAATATCGACAGATAAGCTTAAATGACGACCGCGAAGGACTCAAACCCTCAATCTTGCGATCCGAAGTCGGACGCCTTATCCATTAGTCCACGCGGTCTTGCAGCGTGGATGACTTTTCTAATAGAAAATACTTTTGCGGTTACAAGTATAATTTGTATACCAACAAAGAATCCTCAGCCTTCTGATCCGTAGTCCTACGCCTTACCCATAGGCTAAAATATTGACAGATACGAGAAATAAGCTCAATTGACGACCGCGAAGGGACTCGCACCCTCAATCTTTCGATCCGAAGTCGGACGCCTTTTCCATTAGGCCACGCGGTCTTGCAGCGTAATTGACTTGCCTAATAGTAAATACTTGTTGCGGTTACAAGTATAATTCGTATAGGAAAACAACATTTTCTAAGTCAGACGCCTTACCCATTAAGCCAAAATATCGACAGATACGCTTAATTGACGACCGCGAAGGGACTCGAACCCTCAATCTTCCGATCCGAAGTCGGACGCCTTATCCATTAGGCCACGCGGTCTTGCAGCATGGATGACTTTTCTAATAGTAAATATTTTTTTGCGGTTACAAGTATAATTCGTATACGAAAGGAAAATACTCAACCTTCCTATCCGAAGTAAGACGCCTTACCCATTAAGCCAAACTATCGACAGATACGCTTAATTGACGACCGCGAAGGGACTCGAACCCTCAATCTTCCGATTCGACGTCGGACGCCTTATCCATTAGGCCACACGGTATTGCAGTGTGAATGACTTTTCTAATAGTAAATACTTGTTGCGGTTACAGGTATAATCAGTATACGAACAAATAATACTCAACCTTCCGATCCGAAGTCAGACGCCTTACCCATTAAAGATGGACTACAACGAAAACTCACACATTAAATTTATTATCGGACCTTGTTTATGTTGTGTTCAGGTAACACTTTATTGTTACGGTCATGTTTTTCTCTAAATAATTTTGTTGCAATTTGACCGAAAAAATTAGACCTCGATTCTTCGATTTTGAAATTTCCCGCCGTGTACTGGTTCCCGGCAAAGATCCACTGAAAACCACAATGAAATCCACGATATAGTACCAGCGGACTTGTAAACCAGCGAAAAGTGATGACGTACTACCCATGAGCAACCGAGAGTAAACAAAAAACGCCATGTTATTCCGTGTGTATTATGTATGCGTTTTCATGCAGAGGCATGAAGTTTTTACGAATCTTTTTTTTATAGTGTATCACTATCAGCTACAATAATGCCAACTTCATGTGTTGTTGGTGGATGCACGAGAAATTGTTCGAAGAATCCAGAGATTCATTTTGTGCAATTTCCGCGGGATCCTGCGTTATCAAAGGAATGGGTGAAGTTCGTAAATATTACACGAAAGGATTTCACCTTCTGACATGTCTGACCTTCTCGGCAAGAAGTAGGCCTTTGATTTGTTCAGCACATTTTTCAGAGGACTGTGTTGAACCTTCAAGTGCTTTGAAAAATTCACTGGGATTGACAACAAAGTTTCGTTTGAAGCCTGGATCGATCCCCACATTGAAAGCGCCAAACATCGAGAGAATTCGTACTACTACCACCAGGCCTACTGCTTCTACGTCGGCCGAGTCATCGGCAACCGCCGGGTCTGCCGTGGCCGCAGAGTCATCGCCTTCTCTCTCGTCTGATGAGCTCCCCTCATCGCTAGAGCTGCCATCACTGTCCTCAGAAGTACCTCCACGAAATGCCTCTTCCTCATCTCTACTGTGGTCTTCCCAATACTCGCTGCTATCGGACATTTTTCGCTGTTTTTCGGTCGAAAATAGTTGTACCAAAATATAGCCTAGCTTGTCCGCTGTTATTCCGCATTGCATTGTACGGTAAAAATGCACGCACACGATCGACCCGAGTAAATCGTCATGGGTAGTACGTCACACACAAAGTATGAATTATTCATGAGTTAAGGGCTTTTGCTGAAACTGAGTTTTTCTGGGTCGTAGAACGCCGATCAATTTTGGTTTTTTTTGCATGAAGGAACAAGTTTTATTGAATACTAATGATATATTAGTAATCATTATACATTTCTCGAACAAAAAAAGGCAACAAAGCCTTTATCATTATTCCGTTGTAGTCCATCTTTAAGCCAAAATATCGACAGATAAGCTTAAATGACGACCGCGAAGGACTCAAACCCTCAATCTTGCGATCCGAAGTCGGACGCCTTATCCATTAGTCCACGCGGTCTTGCAGCGTGGATGACTTTTCTAATAGAAAATACTTTTGCGGTTACAAGTATAATTTGTATACCAACAAAGAATCCTCAGCCTTCTGATCCGTAGTCCTACGCCTTACCCATAGGCTAAAATATTGACAGATACGAGAAATAAGCTCAATTGACGACCGCGAAGGGACTCGCACCCTCAATCTTCCGATCCGAAGTCGGACGTCTTATCCATTAGGCCACGCGGTCTTGCAGCGTAATTGACTTGCCTAATAGTAAATACTTGTTGCGGTTACAAGTATAATTCGTATAGGAAAACAACATTTTCTAAGTCAGACGCCTTACCCATTAAGCCAAAATATCGACAGATACGCTTAATTGACGACCGCGAAGGGACTCGAACCCTCAATCTTCCGATCCGAAGTCGGACGCCTTATCCATTAGGCCAAAATATCGACAGATACGCTTAATTGACGACCGCGAAGGGACTCGAACCCTCAATCTTCCGATCCGAAGTCGGAAGCCTTACCCATTAGGCTACGCGGTCTTGCAGCGTAGTTGACTTGTCTAATAGTAAATACTTGTTGCGGTTACAAGTATAATTGGTATAGGAAAACAACATTTTCTAAGTCAGACGCCTTACCCATTAAGCCAAAATATCGACAGAAACGCTTAATTGACGACCGCGAAGGGTCTCGAACCCTCAATCTTCCGATCCGAAGTCGGACGCCTTATCCATTAGGCAACGCGGTCTTGCAGCTTGGATGACTTTTCTAATAGTAAATACTTGTTTGCGGTTACAAGTATAATTAGTATACGAAAGGAAAATACTCAACCTTCCGATCCGAAGTAAGACGCCTTACCCATTAAGCCAAAATATCGACAGATACGCTTAATTGACGACCGCGAAGGGACTCGAACCCTCAATCTTCCGATCCGAAGTCGGACGCCTTATCCATTAGGCCACGCGGTCTTGCAGCGTAATTGACTTGTCTAATAGTAAATACTTGTTGCGGTTACAAGTATAATTCGTATAGGAAAACAACATTTTCTAAGTCAGACGCCTTACCGATTAAGCCAAAATATTGACAGATACACTTAATTGACGACCGCGAAGGGACTCGAACCGTCAATCTTCCGATCCGAAGTCGGACGCCTTATCCATTAGGCCACGCGGTCTTGCAGCTTGGATGACTTTTCTAATAGTAAATATTTTTTTGCGGTTACAAGTATAATTCGTATACGAAAGGAAAATACTCAACCTTCCTATCCGAAGTAAGACGCCTTACCCATTAAGCCAAACTATCGACAGATACGCTTAATTGACGACCGCGAAGGGACTCGAACCCTCAATCTTCCGATCCGAAGTCAGACGCCTTATCCATTAGGCCACGCGGTCTTGCAGCGTAATTGACTTGTCTAATAGTAAATACTTGTTGCGGTTACAAGTATAATTCGTATAGGAAAACAACATTTTCTAAGTCAGACGCCTTACCCATTAAGCCAAAATATCGACAGATACGCTTAATTGACGACCGCGAAGGGACTCGAACCCTCAATCTTCCGATCCGAAGTCGGACGCCTTATCCATTAGGCAACGCGGTCTTGCAGCTTGGATTACTTTTCTAATAGTAAATACTTTTTTGCGGTTACAAGTATAATTCGTATACGAAAGGAAAATACTCAACCTTCCGATCCGAAGTAACACGCCTTACCCATTAAGCCAAAATATCGACAGATACGCTTAATTGACGACCGCGAAGGGACTCGAACCCTCAATCTTCCGATTCGACGTCAGACGCCTTATCCATTAGGCCACACGGTATTGCAGTGTGAATGACTTTTCTAATAGTAAATACTTGTTGCGGTTACAGGTATAATCAGTATACGAACAAATAATACTCAACCTTCCGATCCGAAGTCAGACGCCTTACCCATTAAGCCAAAATATCGACAGATAAGCTTAAATGACGACCGCGAAGGACTCAAACCCTCAATCTTCCGATTCGACGCCTTATCCAGTAGGCCACTCGGTATTGCAGTGTGAATGACTTTTCTAATAGTAAATACTTGTTGCGGTTACAGGTATAATCAGTATACGAACAAATATTACTCAACCTTCCGATCCGAAGTCAGACGCCTTACCCATTAAGCCAAAATATCGACAGATACGCTTAATTGACGACCCCGAAGGGACTCGAACCCTCAATCTTCCGATCCGAAGTCGGACGCCTTATCCATTAGGCCACGCGGTCTTGCAGCGTAATTGACTTGTCTAATAGTAAATACTTGTTGCGGTTACAAGTATAATTCGTATAGGAAAACAACATTTTCTAAGTCAGACGCCTTACCGATTAAGCCAAAATATTGACAGATACACTTAATTGACGACCGCGAAGGGACTCGAACCCTCAATCTTCCGATCCGAAGTCGGACGCCTTATCCAGTAGGCCACGCGGTCTTGCAGCTTGGATGACTTTTATAATAGTAAATATTTTTTTGCGGTTACAAGTATAATTCGTATACGAAAGGAAAATACTCAACCTTCCTATCCGAAGTAAGACGCCTTACCCATTAAGCCAAACTATCGACATATACGCTTAATTGACGACCGCGAATGGACTCGAACCCTCAATCTTCCGATCCGAAGTCGGACGCCTTATCCATTAGGCCACGCGGTCTTGCAGCGTAATTGACTTGTCTAATAGTAAATACTTGTTGCGGTTACAAGTATAATTCGTATAGGAAAACAACATTTTCTAAGTCAGACGCCTTACCCATTAAGCCAAAATATCGACAGATACGCTTAATTGACGACCGCGAAGGGACTCGAACCCTCAATCTTCCGATCCGAAGTCGGACGCCTTATCCATTAGGCAACGCGGTCTTGCAGCTTGGATTACTTTTCTAATAGTAAATACTTTTTTGCGGTTACAAGTATAATTCGTATACGAAAGGAAAATACTCAACCTTCCGATCCGAAGTAAGACGCCTTACCCATTAAGCCAAAATATCGACAGATACGCTTAATTGACGACCGCGAAGGGACTCGAACCCTCAATCTTCCGATTCGACGTCGGACGCCTTATCCATTAGGCCACACGGTATTGCAGTGTGAATGACTTTTCTAATAGTAAATACTTGTTGCGGTTACAGGTATAATCAGTATACGAACAAATAATACTCAACCTTCCGATCCGAAGTCAGACGCCTTACCCATTAAGCCAAAATATCGACAGATAAGCTTAAATGACGACCGCGAAGGACTCAAACCCTCAATCTTCCGATTCGACGCCTTATCCATTAGGCCACTCGGTATTGCAGTGTGAATGACTTTTCTAATAGTAAATACTTGTTGCGGTTACAGGTATAATCAGTATACGAACAAATAATACTCAACCTTCCGATCCGAAGTCAGACGCCTTACCCATTAAGCCAAAATATCGACAGATACGCTTAATTGACGACCCCGAAGGGACTCGAACCCTCAATCTTCCGATCCGAAGTCGGACGCCTTATCCATTAGGCCACGCGGTCTTACAGCGTAATTGACTTGTCTAATAGTAAATACTTGTTGCGGTTACAAGTATATTCGTATAGGAAAACAACATTTTCTAAGTCAGACGCCTTACCGATTAAGCCAAAATATTGACAGATACACTTAATTGACGACCGCGAAGGGACTCGAACCCTCAATCTTCCGATCCGAAGTCGGACGCCTTATCCATTAGGCCACGCGGTCTTGCAGCTTGGATGACTTTTATAATAGTAAATATTTTTTTGCGGTTACAAGTATAATTCGTATACGAAAGGAAAATACTCAACCTTCCTATCCGAAGTAAGACGCCTTACCCATTAAGCCAAACTATCGACAGATACGCTTAATTGACGACCGCGAATGGACTCGAACCCTCAATCTTCCGATCCGAAGTCGGACGCCTTATCCATTAGGCCACGCGGTCTTGCAGCGTAATTGACTTGTCTAATAGTAAATACTTGTTGCGGTTACAAGTATAATTCGTATAGGAAAACAACATTTTCTAAGTCAGACGCCTTACATTAAGCCAAAATATCGACAGATACGCTTAATTGACGACCGCGAAGGGACTCGAACCCTCAATCTTCCGATCCGAAGTCGGACGCCTTATCCATTAGGCAACGCGGTCTTGCAGCTTGGATTACTTTTCTAATAGTAAATACTTTTTTGCGGTTACAAGTATAATTCGTATACGAAAGGAAAATACTCAACCTTCCGATCCGAAGTAAGACGCCTTACCCATTAAGCCAAAATATCGACAGATACGCTTAATTGACGACCGCGAAGGGACTCGAACCCTCAATCTTCCGATTCGACGTCGGACGCCTTATCCATTAGGCCACACGGTATTGCAGTGTGAATGACTTTTCTAATAGTAAATACTTGTTGCGGTTACAGGTATAATCAGTATACGAACAAATAATACTCAACCTTCCGATCCGAAGTCAGACGCCTTACCCATTAAGCCAAAATATCGACAGATAAGCTTAAATGACGACCGCGAAGGGACTCGCACCCTCAATCTTCCGATCCGAAGTCGGACGCCTTATCCATTAGGCCACGCGGTCTTGCAGCGTAATTGACTTGCCTAATAGTAAATACTTGTTGCGGTTACAAGTATAATTCGTATAGGAAAACAACATTTTCTAAGTCAGACGCCTTACCCATTAAGCCAAAATATCGACAGATACGCTTAATTGACGACCGCGAAGGGACTCGAACCCTCAATCTTCCGATCCGAAGTCGGACGCCTTATCCATTAGGCCAAAATATCGACAGATACGCTTAATTGACGACCGCGAAGGGACTCGAACCCTCAATCTTCCGATCCGAAGTCGGAAGCCTTACCCATTAGGCCACGCGGTCTTGCAGCGTAGTTGACTTGTCTAATAGTAAATACTTGTTGCGGTTACAAGTATAATTGGTATAGGAAAACAACATTTTCTAAGTCAGACGCCTTACCCATTAAGCCAAAATATCGACAGAAACGCTTAATTGACGACCGCGAAGGGTCTCGAACCCTCAATCTTCCGATCCGAAGTCGGACGCCTTATCCATTAGGCAACGCGGTCTTGCAGCTTGGATGACTTTTCTAATAGTAAATACTTTTTTGCGGTTACAAGTATAATTAGTATACGAAAGGAAAATACTCAACCTTCCGATCCGAAGTAAGACGCCTTACCCATTAAGCCAAAATATCGACAGATACGCTTAATTGACGACCGCGAAGGGACTCGAACCCTCAATCTTCCGATCCGAAGTCGGACGCCTTATCCATTAGGCCACGCGGTCTTGCAGCGTAATTGACTTGTCTAATAGTAAATACTTGTTGCGGTTACAAGTATAATTCGTATAGGAAAACAACATTTTCTAAGTCAGACGCCTTACCGATTAAGCCAAAATATTGACAGATACACTTAATTGACGACCGCGAAGGGACTCGAACCCTCAATCTTCCGATCCGAAGTCGGACGCCTTATCCATTAGGCCACGCGGTCTTGCAGCTTGGATGACTTTTCTAATAGTAAATATTTTTTTGCGGTTACGAGTATAATTCGTATACGAAAGGAAAATACTCAACCTTCCTATCCGAAGTAAGACGCCTTACCCATTAAGCCAAACTATCGACAGATACGCTTAATTGACGACCGCGAAGGGACTCGAACCCTCAATCTTCCGATCCGAAGTCGGACGCCTTATCCATTAGGCCACGCGGTCTTGCAGCGTAATTGACTTGTCTAATAGTAAATACTTGTTGCGGTTACAAGTATAATTCGTATAGGAAAACAACATTTTCTAAGTCAGACGCCTTACCCATTAAGCCAAAATATCGACAGATACGCTTAATTGACGACCGCGAAGGGACTCGAACCCTCAATCTTCCGATCCGAAGTCGGACGCCTTATCCATTAGGCAACGCGGTCTTGCAGCTTGGATTACTTTTCTAATAGTAAATACTTTTTTGCGGTTACAAGTATAATTCGTATACGAAAGGAAAATATTCAACCTTCCGATCCGAAGTAAGACGCCTTACCCATTAAGCCAAAATATCGACAGATACGCTTAATTGACGACCGCGAAGGGACTCGAACCCTCAATCTTCCGATTCGACGTCGGACGCCTTATCCATTAGGCCACACGGTATTGCAGTGTGAATGACTTTTCTAATAGTAAATACTTGTTGCGGTTACAGGTATAATCAGTATACGAACAAATAATACTCAACCTTCCGATCCGAAGTCAGACGCCTTACCCATTAAGCCAAAATATCGACAGATAAGCTTAAATGACGACCGCGAAGGACTCAAACACTCAATCTCGCGATCCGAAGTCGGACGCCTTATCCATTAGTCCACGCGGTCTTGCAGCGTGGATGACTTTTCTAATAGAAAATACTTTTGCGGTTACAAGTATAATTTGTATACCAACAAAGAATCCTCAGCCTTCTGATCCGTAGTCCTATGCCTTACCCATAGGCTAAAATATTGACAGATACGAGAAATAAGCTCAATTGACGACCGCGAAGGGACTCGAACCCTCAATCTTCCGATTCGACGTCGGACGCCTTATCCATTAGGCCACACGGTATTGCAGTGTGAATGACTTTTCTAATAGTAAATACTTGTTGCGGTTACAGGTATAATCAGTATACGAACAAATAATACTCAACCTTCCGATCCGAAGTCAGACGCCTTACCCATTAAGCCAAAATATCGACAGATAAGCTTAAATGACGACCGCGAAGGACTCAAACCCTCAATCTTCCGATTCGACGTCGGACGCCTTATCCATTAGGCCACTCGGTATTGCAGTGTGAATGACTTTTCTAATAGTAAATACTTGTTGCGGTTACAGGTATAATCAGTATACGAACAAATAATACTCAACCTTCCGATCCGAAGTCAGACGCCTTACCCATTAAGCCAAAATATCGACAGATACGCTTAATTGACGACCCCGAAGGGACTCGAACCCTCAATCTTCCGATCCGAAGTCGGACGCCTTATCCATTAGGCCACGCGGTCTTGCAGCGTAATTGACTTGTCTAATAGTAAATACTTGTTGCGGTTACAAGTATAATTCGTATAGGAAAACAACATTTTCTAAGTCAGACGCCTTACCGATTAAGCCAAAATATTGACAGATACACTTAATTGACGACCGCGAAGGGACTCGAACCCTCAATCTTCCGATCCGAAGTCGGACGCCTTATCCATTAGGCCACGCGGTCTTGCAGCTTGGATGACTTTTCTAATAGTAAATATTTTTTTGCGGTTACAAGTATAATTCGTATACGAAAGGAAAATACTCAACCTTCCGATCCGAAGTAAGACGCCTTACCCATTAAGCCAAACTATCGACAGATACGCTTAATTGACGACCGCGAAGGGACTCGAACCCTCAATCTTCCGATCCGAAGTCGGACGCCTTATCCATTAGGCCACGCGGTCTTGCAGCGTAATTGACTTGTCTAATAGTAAATACTTGTTGCGGTTACAAGTATAATTCGTATACGAAAGGAAAATATTCAACCTTCCGATCCGAAGTAAGACGCCTTACCCATTAAGCCAAAATATCGACAGATACGCTTAATTGACGACCGCGAAGGGACTCGAACCCTCAATCTTCCGATTCAACGTCGGACGCCTTATCCATTAGGCCACACGGTATTGCAGTGTGAATGACTTTTCTAATAGTAAATACTTGTTGCGGTTACAGGTATAATCAGTATACGAACAAATAATACTCAACCTTCCGATCCGAAGTCAGACGCCTTACCCATTAAGCCAAAATATCGACAGATAAGCTTAAATGACGACCGCGAAGGACTCAAACCCTCAATCTTGCGATCCGAAGTCGGACGCCTTATCCATTAGTCCACGCGGTCTTGCAGCGTGGATGACTTTTCTAATAGAAAATACTTTTGCGGTTACAAGTATAATTTGTATACCAACAAAGAATCCTCAGCCTTCTGATCCGTAGTCCTATGCCTTACCCATAGGCTAAAATATTGACAGATACGAGAAATAAGCTCAATTGACGACCGCGAAGGGACTCGAACCCTCAATCTTCCGATTCGACGTCGGACGCCTTATCCATTAGGCCACACGGTATTGCAGTGTGAATGACTTTTCTAATAGTAAATACTTGTTGCGGTTACAGGTATAATCAGTATACGAACAAATAATACTCAACCTTCCGATCCGAAGTCAGACGCCTTACCCATTAAGCCAAAATATCGACAGATAAGCTTAAATGACGACCGCGAAGGACTCAAACCCTCAATCTTGCGATCCGAAGTCGGACGCCTTATCCATTAGTCCACGCGGTCTTGCAGCGTGGATGACTTTTCTAATAGAAAATACTTTTGCGGTTACAAGTATAATTTGTATACCAACAAAGAATCCTCAGCCTTCTGATCCGTAGTCCTATGCCTTACCCATAGGCTAAAATATTGACAGATACGAGAAATAAGCTCAATTGACGACCGCGAAGGGACTCGAACCCTCAATCTTCCGATTCGACGTCGGACGCCTTATCCATTAGGCCACACGGTATTGCAGTGTGAATGACTTTTCTAATAGTAAATACTTGTTGCGGTTACAGGTATAATCAGTATACGAACAAATAATACTCAACCTTCCGATCCGAAGTCAGACGCCTTACCCATTAAGCCAAAATATCGACAGATAAGCTTAAATGACGACCGCGAAGGACTCAAACCCTCAATCTTCCGATTCGACGTCGGACGCCTTATCCATTAGGCCACTCGGTATTGCAGTGTGAATGACTTTTCTAATAGTAAATACTTGTTGCGGTTACAGGTATAATCAGTATACGAACAAATAATACTCAACCTTCCGATCCGAAGTCAGACGCCTTACCCATTAAGCCAAAATATCGACAGATACGCTTAATTGACGACCCCGAAGGGACTCGAACCCTCAATCTTCCGATCCGAAGTCGGACGCCTTATCCATTAGGCCACGCGGTCTTGCAGCGTAATTGACTTGTCTAATAGTAAATACTTGTTGCGGTTACAAGTATAATTCGTATAGGAAAACAACATTTTCTAAGTCAGACGCCTTACCGATTAAGCCAAAATATTGACAGATACACTTAATTGACGACCGCGAAGGGACTCGAACCCTCAATCTTCCGATCCGAAGTCGGACGCCTTATCCATTAGGCAACGCGGTCTTGCAGCTTGGATTACTTTTCTAATAGTAAATACTTTTTTGCGGTTACAAGTATAATTCGTATACGAAAGGAAAATAC
This sequence comes from Crossaster papposus, assembly GCA_037893245.1. Lineage (NCBI taxonomy): Eukaryota > Metazoa > Echinodermata > Asteroidea > Velatida > Solasteridae > Crossaster > Crossaster papposus. The sequence goes on along the minus strand of JBAIAA010000124.1, from coordinate 741,680 downwards.
TCAACCTTCCGATCCGAAGTAAGACGCCTTACCCATTAAGCCAAAATATCGACAGATACGCTTAATTGACGACCGCGAAGGGACTCGAACCCTCAATCTTCCGATTCGACGTCGGACGCCTTATCCATTAGGCCACACGGTATTGCAGTGTGAATGACTTTTCTAATAGTAAATACTTGTTGCGGTTACAGGTATAATCAGTATACGAACAAATAATACTCAACCTTCCGATCCGAAGTCAGACGCCTTACCCATTAAGCCAAAATATCGACAGATAAGCTTAAATGACGACCGCGAAGGACTCAAACCCTCAATCTTGCGATCCGAAGTCGGACGCCTTATCCATTAGTCCACGCGGTCTTGCAGCGTGGATGACTTTTCTAATAGAAAATACTTTTGCGGTTACAAGTATAATTTGTATACCAACAAAGAATCCTCAGCCTTCTGATCCGTAGTCCTACGCCTTACCCATAGGCTAAAATATTGACAGATACGAGAAATAAGCTCAATTGACGACCGCGAAGGGACTCGCACCCTCAATCTTCCGATCCGAAGTCGGACGCCTTATCCATTAGGCCACGCGGTCTTGCAGCGTAATTGACTTGCCTAATAGTAAATACTTGTTGCGGTTACAAGTATAATTCGTATAGGAAAACAACATTTTCTAAGTCAGACGCCTTACCCATTAAGCCAAAATATCGACAGATACGCTTAATTGACGACCGCGAAGGGACTCGAACCCTCAATCTTCCGATCCGAAGTCGGACGCCTTATCCATTAGGCCAAAATATCGACAGATACGCTTAATTGACGACCGCGAAGGGACTCGAACCCTCAATCTTCCGATCCGAAGTCGGAAGCCTTACCCATTAGGCCACGCGGTCTTGCAGCGTAGTTGACTTGTCTAATAGTAAATACTTGTTGCGGTTACAAGTATAATTGGTATAGGAAAACAACATTTTCTAAGTCAGACGCCTTACCCATTAACTCAAAATATCGACAGAAACGCTTAATTGACGACCGCGAAGGGTCTCGAACCCTCAATCTTCCGATCCGAAGTCGGACGCCTTATCCATTAGGCAACGCGGTCTTGCAGCTTGGATGACTTTTCTAATAGTAAATACTTTTTTGCGGTTACAAGTATAATTAGTATACGAAAGGAAAATACTCAACCTTCCGATCCGAAGTAAGACGCCTTACCCATTAAGCCAAAATATCGACAGATACGCTTAATTGACGACCGCGAAGGGACTCGAACCCTCAATCTTCCGATCCGAAGTCGGACGCCTTATCCATTAGGCCACGCGGTCTTGCAGCGTAATTGACTTGTCTAATAGTAAATACTTGTTGCGGTTACAAGTATAATTCGTATAGGAAAACAACATTTTCTAAGTCAGACGCCTTACCGATTAAGCCAAAATATTGACAGATACACTTAATTGACGACCGCGAAGGGACTCGAACCCTCAATCTTCCGATCCGAAGTCGGACGCCTTATCCATTAGGCCACGCGGTCTTGCAGCTTGGATGACTTTTCTAATAGTAAATATTTTTTTGCGGTTACAAGTATAATTCGTATACGAAAGGAAAATACTCAACCTTCCTATCCGAAGTAAGACGCCTTACCCATTAAGCCAAACTATCGACAGATACGCTTAATTGACGACCGCGAAGGGACTCGAACCCTCAATCTTCCGATCCGAAGTCGGACGCCTTATCCATTAGGCCACGCGGTCTTGCAGCGTAATTGACTTGTCTAATAGTAAATACTTGTTGCGGTTACAAGTATAATTCGTATAGGAAAACAACATTTTCTAAGTCAGACGCCTTACCCATTAAGCCAAAATATCGACAGATACGCTTAATCGACGACCGCGAAGGGACTCGAACCCTCAATCTTCAGATCCGAAGTCGGACGCCTTATCCATTAGGCAACGCGGTCTTGCAGCTTGGATTACTTTTCTAATAGTAAATACTTTTTTGCGGTTACAAGTATAATTCGTATACGAAAGGAAAATACTCAACCTTCCGATCCGAAGTAAGACGCCTTACCCATTAAGCCAAAATATCGACAGATACGCTTAATTGACGACCGCGAAGGGACTCGAACCCTCAATCTTCCGATTCGACGTCGGACGCCTTATCCATTAGGCCACACGGTATTGCAGTGTGAATGACTTTTCTAATAGTAAATACTTGTTGCGGTTACAGGTATAATCAGTATACGAACAAATAATACTCAACCTTCCGATCCGAAGTCAGACGCCTTACCCATTAAGCCAAAATATCGACAGATAAGCTTAAATGACGACCGCGAAGGACTCAAACCCTCAATCTTGCAATCCGAAGTCGGACGCCTTATCCATTAGTCCACGCGGTCTTGCAGCGTGGATGACTTTTCTAATAGAAAATACTTTTGCGGTTACAAGTATAATTTGTATACCAACAAAGAATCCTCAGCCTTCTGATCCGTAGTCCTACGCCTTACCCATAGGCTAAAATATTGACAGATACGAGAAATAAGCTCAATTGACGACCGCGAAGGGACTCGAACCCTCAATCTTCCGATTCGACGTCGGACGCCTTATCCATTAGGCCACACGGTATTGCAGTGTGAATGACTTTTCTAATAGTAAATACTTGTTGCGGTTACAGGTATAATCAGTATACGAACAAATAATACTCAACCTTCCGATCCGAAGTCAGACGCCTTACCCATTAAGCCAAAATATCGACAGATAAGCTTAAATGACGACCGCGAAGGACTCAAACCCTCAATCTTCCGATTCGACGTCGGACGCCTTATCCATTAGGCCACTCGGTATTGCAGTGTGAATGACTTTTCTAATAGTAAATACTTGTTGCGGTTACAGGTATAATCAGTATACGAACAAATAATACTCAACCTTCCGATCCGAAGTCAGACGCCTTACCCATTAAGCCAAAATATCGACAGATACGCTTAATTGACGACCCCGAAGGGACTCGAACCCTCAATCTTCCGATCCGAAGTCGGACGCCTTATCCATTAGGCCACGCGGTCTTGCAGCGTAATTGACTTGTCTAATAGTAAATACTTGTTGCGGTTACAAGTATAATTCGTATAGGAAAACAACATTTTCTAAGTCAGACGCCTTACCGATTAAGCCAAAATATTGACAGATACACTTAATTGACGACCGCGAAGGGACTCGAACCCTCAATCTTCCGATCCGAAGTCGGACGCCTTATCCATTAGGCCACGCGGTCTTGCAGCTTGGATGACTTTTATAATAGTAAATATTTTTTTGCGGTTACAAGTATAATTCGTATACGAAAGGAAAATACTCAACCTTCCTATCCGAAGTAAGACGCCTTACCCATTAAGCCAAACTATCGACAGATACGCTTAATTGACGACCGCGAATGGACTCGAACCCTCAATCTTCCGATCCGAAGTCGGACGCCTTATCCATTAGGCCACGCGGTCTTGCAGCGTAATTGACTTGTCTAATAGTAAATACTTGTTGCGGTTACAAGTATAATTCGTATAGGAAAACAACATTTTCTAAGTCAGACGCCTTACCCATTAAGCCAAAATATCGACAGATACGCTTAATTGACGACCGCGAAGGGACTCGAACCCTCAATCTTCCGATCCGAAGTCGGACGCCTTATCCATTAGGCAACGCGGTCTTGCAGCTTGGATTACTTTTCTAATAGTAAATACTTTTTTGCGGTTACAAGTATAATTCGTATACAAAAGGAAAATACTCAACCTTCCGATCCGAAGTAAGACGCCTTACCCATTAAGCCAAAATATCGACAGATACGCTTAATTGACGACCGCGAAGGGACTCGAACCCTCAATCTTCCGATTCGACGTCGGACGCCTTATCCATTAGGCCACACGGTATTGCAGTGTGAATGACTTTTCTAATAGTAAATACTTGTTGCGGTTACAGGTATAATCAGTATACGAACAAATAATACTCAACCTTCCGATCCGAAGTCAGACGCCTTACCCATTAAGCCAAAATATCGACAGATAAGCTTAAATGACGACCGCGAAGGACTCAAACCCTCAATCTTGCGATCCGAAGTCGGACGCCTTATCCATTAGTCCACGCGGTCTTGCAGCGTGGATGACTTTTCTAATAGAAAATACTTTTGCGGTTACAAGTATAATTTGTATACCAACAAAGAATCCTCAGCCTTCTGATCCGTAGTCCTACGCCTTACCCATAGGCTAAAATATTGACAGATACGAGAAATAAGCTCAATTGACGACCGCGAAGGGACTCGAACCCTCAATCTTCCGATTCGACGTCGGACGCCTTATCCATTAGGCCACACGGTATTGCAGTGTGAATGACTTTTCTAATAGTAAATACTTGTTGCGGTTACAGGTATAATCAGTATACGAACAAATAATACTCAACCTTCCGATCCGAAGTCAGACGCCTTACCCATTAAGCCAAAATATCGACAGATAAGCTTAAATGACGACCGCGAAGGACTCAAACCCTCAATCTTCCGATTCGACGTCGGACGCCTTATCCATTAGGCCACACGGTATTGCAGTGTGAATGACTTTTCTAATAGTAAATACTTGTTGCGGTTACAGGTATAATCAGTATACGAACAAATAATACTCAACCTTCCGATCCGAAGTCAGACGCCTTACCCATTAAGCCAAAATATCGACAGATACGCTTAATTGACGACCCCGAAGGGACTCGAACCCTCAATCTTCCGATCCGAAGTCGGACGCCTTATCCATTAGGCCACGCGGTCTTGCAGCGTAATTGACTTGTCTAATAGTAAATACTTGTTGCGGTTACAAGTATAATTCGTATAGGAAAACAACATTTTCTAAGTCAGACGCCTTACCGATTAAGCCAAAATATTGACAGATACACTTAATTGACGACCGCGAAGGGACTCGAACCCTCAATCTTCCGATCCGAAGTCGGACGCCTTATCCATTAGGCCACGCGGTCTTGCAGCTTGGATGACTTTTCTAATAGTAAATATTTTTTTGCGGTTACAAGTATAATTCGTATACGAAAGGAAAATACTCAACCTTCCTAATAATAAATAATAATAATAATAATGAACATTTATAAGGCGCCGGTATCCGCCAAGCAAGACGCTCATGGCGCACAATACAGATTGTTTTTAATCACAAAACCGTGAGGTAAACATGTAGGTTTTTAGAGAAGATTTAAATACAGACAATGATGATGACTGACGAATTTCAAAAGGTAATTTGTTCCAGAGTTCGGGAGCGGCGCTTGAAAAAGACCGGTCTCCCCAAGAGTGATTGGTACGGGGAACCGTAAGCTGTAGCGCTCTGGCTGAACGAAGACTACGTGACGGTTGATATTGCGAGATAATGTCTGATATGTAGGCCGGTGAAGTTCCTTGTTGTGACCTGAAAGCGAGAAGGAGGATCTTGAAGGCAATGCGATCAATGATAGGGAGCCAGTGGAGGGACTTTAAGACGGGGGTGATGTGAGTGGTGCGTCTGGATAAGGTGATGAGGCGAGCAGTGGCATTTTGGAGGCGTTGGAGTCTGTTGATTTGGTATTGCGGCAGGTTATACATGAGGGAGTTACAACAATCTAAGCGCGAGGTTATAAATGCATGGACGAGTTGCTCAGTGGCCATACGATTGAGATATTTTCGAATAAATCCGAGATTACGGAGATGAAATCTGACTGATTTTGACACTGCTGATATCTGATCAATGTGGGACATGTGGGGGTCGAATATTACACCTAGGTTGCGACACTTGTTGGAGGAATGGACGAGGCAATCTCCAATCCTAATGCTCGGGATATTAAACTTGGAAAGTTGTTGTTTTGAGCCACACAGGATAAATTCAGACTTCTTGTCATTCAATTTGAGACTGTTTGTCATCATCCATATCTTGATCTCATCAATGCAAGCCTCGAGATTCTCAAGGGCAGACAAAGCATTGGGTTGAGATGGAGTGAAGGATTGATACAGTTGTATGTCATCTGCATAGCAGTGATATTGAAGGTTGTATTTCTGGATGATTTGGCCGAGTGGTAAAATGTAGATGGTGAATAATAGGGGACCACCAACAGATCCTTGTGGAACACCACAGTCAAGGGAGGCAGGGGCAGATAATTCTCCGTTGATGTTAACAGACTGTTGCCGGTCTGCAAGGTATGAAATAAACCACTGTAAGGCTGCGTCGTGCACCCCCAAAAGAGTGTAAGCGACTGATCAAGATGGCATGATCTATGGTGTCAAATGCTGATGACAGATCGAGAAGCACAAGTGCCGTTACTTTGCCAACATCCATCTGTCGTAGAATGTGGTCGGACAGATGAATAAGTAATGTTTCTACACTATGGTTCTGACGATATGCAGATTGGCGACTATCCAACAGGTCGTTTTTCCGTAGAAACGTCGACAGTCTGAGGAAAGCGACACGTTCAAGTAACTTTGAGATGTACTGCAAGTTGGAGACTGGGCGGTAGTTTTGGAGTTCGTTGATGTCCAATGTAGGTTTCTTTAACAAAGGACGCACATGGGCAGCTTTGAAAACAGAAGGAACAACACTGGATTGCAGGCTGTGGTTGATAATCATGGTGATGGCAGGAATGATGGGTTCAGAGCATTGCTTCAGGAGCCAGGTTGGTATAGGGTCCAAATCACATGATTTGGCTGCTGATTTAAAGATAAGAGTGCGAATCTCATCTTGAGAAGCAGTACGGAGACTGGTTAGTGTTTGTTTTGGCGGGGTGCAAGTATATGTATCCGGCACCGATAGAGGTAGTGCATCACGAATCGAAGAAATCTTGGACGTGAAAAAATGGCTGAAACGGTCAGCCAATGACTTGTCGGAATCATGCTTAGGCATAGGAGATTCCTTATTCCTATGGAGAAGCTTATTGGCGACACGAAACAGTTGTTTTTGATCACCGGAACACTGGGAGACTATTTCCGAGTAGTGGGTTCTTTTGGCTTTACGGATCAACGAGATCACATGCTGGCGTTGTTGGCAATATAGTTGGCGGTCTATCTCAAGTGAGGATGCACGCCACCTATGCTCAAGCCGTCTTCGTTTGTGCTTTGCTTGGAACACCTCATCAGTGTACCAACCGGTCATGGGCCGAATAGGGACACACCGCGACTTGACTGGTGCAAATGTATCCAAGAGTTTAGATAGCGTAGAGTTGTAACGGTCAGCTGCCTTGTTGACATTGGCAACACCGCATTGGACCGACAAACTGCCTTCAATCTCAGCGCACAAGAGATTCGAATCGATGAGGCGGAGGTTGCGTGTACTTATAAGACGCCTTACCCAATTAGGACTTTCTTTGATGTATAATTTTGGGCCATTCATTGCGGTTTTGTTTCAGCCAAAGTGGTAACTTTCCAGCAACATTGTTTTCGCGTACTTGAAATACCAAAACATTTTATTCCATGTTTATGTAGGTTGGCACCTTATCTACCAATTATGACAGTGGCATTTTCTACAAAGTGCCACTTTCGACTTTATGGCCCAATTCAATACCCCATTTTTCGCTATGAGAAAATATGATGACAACACCCCTATTTGAAACACACACATTACATTTTTGAAAGAGTTAACATGGTTGTGCAGTATGTGTAAAAGAACAACTTCTGCTTCGAATTTACCTATATTTCATTACTTAAATAGTGTAACAACTTTCAAAATTTGTTGGAAATCTTATTTTGGCCGTTACCATGGTAACAAACATCTGATATCCATTTTGTGTCTATTTTTGTATTTCATGTACCCATACCTAATCATGCATATTGCCAAAATCCATTTTTTTTTAAAGTCTGCCACCTTTAAAAAAATATCTTTGATTTTTACAGCAACCCAGTCTTAAGTTGTTTTGGATACCAACATTGGTGACTGTTAGAATGTTTCTCTTCATTTTGTTATATATGTAACCCTAACTCGTATTAACCTCTATCATTCTTTATCCAAGATGGGAAATCCTGTGTGGACTTGGCCAAGTCCACATAAGGTTTTAGGTTTGTGTAAAGTGTGGACATCTTTTGTTACCAAGTCCACACTAAGATGGCAAAGTTCGTACATCAAGTCGGGCTGCATTTATTTCACTCTCGTAGGTCTTTGTCCAGTTAATACAGTTGTGGATATTTTGGGTCAGAACAAAAAACTAAGGCATTACGACATTTAGGATTCCAGGCTTTTTATTTTATACAAAACATGTTTTGGCATTTGATAAATTTCAGGATACATTGGATTGTATTACGTCATTAGTTACAACGTGCAAATTAAATGATTTAGTGCAGAGAGGAAGTTCATGAAAAGATGAACAGAATTTCGAAAAAAAGGAGAATATAATGAATTGTTTGTATGTACAATGTATAACAGTCATCTTTTGGTTTAATCATGATGCCAGAGCATTTTAAAGCCTCAGTCGACATTGTACCCGCCAATGTAATGATACATGTACTTGTGTACGAGTCATTGGACAGAGATGAAATAATACATCGTTCAAGGGAAGTTTTGCAGACCTACATTTAGATTAACCTTTAAAGCAAAAATCAAGATTATATCTCTTGGGGGTGATTATACAGGAATTTTCATTCTAACGTTCGGTCTGATGATGTCATTAATTCTGTTTTAGCGCACATGTGTTGTTTACATTAAGGTCTTGGCAAGATTTGCGGTAACACCATGTGAAAGGATCTCTTTTGAGAAGAGGTAGAGTGGTTCTGGTGGTTCTATCTGAACCACCGGTTTTTATCAGAACCACCCTCTATCAGAACCACCCTATCGCTTCTCAAAAGAGATCCTTTCACATGGTGTTACCGCAAATCTTGCTAAGACCTTAATGTAAACAACACCTGTGCGCTAAAACAGAATTAATGAAGATCGATTACTTAAGATCGGTTCTTACCCCCTCGATCCCTTCACACCCTTAATACAAATCGGTATGTAGGTCTAAATGCATACATTATCATATACTGTACTAAGATACGCTTAGGATACACTACTATTATGACATACTGGTGACCATTTTTGAATAAATAATGCTAAAAACCAAATATGACTTACTTTGATCACATCAGATGTATGTTGAACTGCTTCCTTATCATGGCAAATGTAGGGTTTGGCTTTGCACGGCATTCAGAGCCAGAGTTATGGCATAATGAAGATGTATATAGTGGCCATTTTGAAATCCAAGATGGCCGCCCTCTGCCAAAACTTCAAAATTGCCAACATGTTTTGTTGTGCTCTAAATGTAACCGAGGGGAGGATATGTAGGAAAAATATATAATTGAATAAGTTCCCAAAATTAAATCGACTCCAAGCCCTCGAAAGCAATGGACGTGTAGCAGTCAAACAGGGGTATATTACAAAATATGTTTTTTTTATTTCTGTCTCATATAATTAAGTTAAACCCAATAGTAGCCGTTATAGAGAAATTACCCCCAAAACGACAGTCAATACCGAACCTGTGGTATGAAAAAGACAAAGTTATAATTATACATTAAAATACAAAATATACTATCTGATATTATTAGTATTAAGTAATATTATTCATACAGTAAGTGATTTTATGACGTAAAGGATGGCAGAATTTTAAATATATGGATTTTTGTCTGAATATTGCACTATAAGAATTGTTTTGAGATATTGCATTTATAATACATGTATATGGAAACAATGTTTTTACATGTACATGCACAATTCATTTTCATTCCTACCAATATATGTTGATGAAAACCACACTATTGCATGTGCGATGCACTGGCCCAGTAGTGACATCAACTAGTTGTCCACCAATAAGTCTGTACGAAATGAATTTAAACTAATTTAATTACACAGAAGACCCAGTATACAAAAACCCACGAGGTACATACATTGTTGATGGATAAGTTTTAATAGGAGGCACCCTCAGCGAGGAACCACTAAAACATGTACGCATGCTCCCACACTAATATAGAAACACCATCAACATTGAACAATATACCGACACTTAATATTTAGAATTAATAAATACAGATATTCAATGAATTGTCAAGCCCTTATACTTTTAAGTCAATCCGACTCTAGTACATGTAATATGGATCTTGCAAAACAAAATGACTTACGAACTCACAACCTATATTGTGCAACTGCACACGCAAAACTTGCTATGACAATTGGTGCACTATAAGAGTGCCCTCAAGAGTACACACAAAATAATTATAATAAATGTAAACCGTGTACGAAATCATTGGCCGCAGCTCAAAACTACACCCAAGTCAATGAAAACACGAAAATAGATAGTCGCTTTCCAAAGATGCACTAAACGAACACTACTACAATATAACTAAATATATACACATAAGTTTGTACATGTACTCACCATGTGACTGACGACAACCGGTGCCAAATGTCCACGGTGATTGCACGTAGCAATATAGCTATATGCTCGCACAAGTCGCACAAGCGAAATTGTAATAAAACTTAAATGCACACGCCACAGTGTCTGCAAATTTGCTGCACAAGTCAAGCAATATATATATATACATGTAACAAGGTACAATTGGAGAAGGTGACTAAATGCAGGCACAAAACCCCACAGCAAATAACAGGAGCTCTTTACACCAGCATGGTCTAATGTGGACTCACCCACACCTAGTCTACATTACAAGAAGAAAACTCTAACAATAGCCCAATGGAATTCCAGAAATGCAATTGTAAGTCTACTAAGAAAGGCATGACAAAGCACCACCCTGAAAGGGAATGCAGTATAAGAACATGTAAATGTTATGTTAATTTAATGAACCTAGGGACCTGGCAGATCATAGAGCTTGCCTGGTCACACTCGGGCCCAGAAAATTTATTTTGATTTTTTTATTTTTTTTAAAAATCTGCAATGTATGAACCACCTATTTATTGAAGGTCACATTATTAACAACTGCCTACGAATTTCAGTGATTGTTTTTATTTGTTTAACTTGCCTCCAATGAGACTTCTGCAACACTAAATAAACGTCAATATATACCGTGTCAATCTCATCCAGGACAATATTCCTTCAGATGTTGTACAGCAGATTTGGTAAACATTTGTAATCAAATAATTGAAAGATTACACTAAGACCGTACCGACCTGCAATAAAGTGTTAATTAAAAACTGCAGGACAGCTAAAAGGAATTAACTATTTAAAAGGAATGATTGCCTTGAGTTTTAAAAGACAATGCATATTTAAAAGGAACTGCTCATTTGAAAATTACTTCATCAGATTCTCAGAATAAAACTGGACCATCAATAGTATGTACATTATGGTCGAGAGTGCGATAAAAGATTGTCCATTACTAGTATTTGACTAGTAAATAGAGATAACCTCAAATGGACCTTAAATCTAAAAACTCCCAATTTGGCCATTATCAGACATACGAAAAATCCTAATAAAATGAAGATCTGATTAATTGTCTCCAAACAAACCATTCCCTAAAACCATCTATAATATCAGTATTAAGAAAACAAATCCAAGTATCTGGCTACACATATACGTGCATTTAAAATCAAATCTTCTTCATGTATTTACAGGGCCCTTTCAACCCTAACCTAAACATGACTATTTATCCACGCTGGGTTTGCTAATTCCCAATAAAAAGTGGTTTTTAGACGAAATTAGGATAAAAGGAAAATTCAGTTTACCAAGTACTGGTTATGCTATTAACACGGATAAAAATAGAATGCAAGCATTAAAACGATCTGAACAGGTTTAGATCTATCCCGGATTCAGATGAACAAGGGTCATTCCTCCTAAAGGACTTGATCGGTCTAAGGAGAAATTCATCATTTCTTGAGGCTATGACCAAACACACAAATACACCAATGTACAATCACAATTTAAAATTATTTAAAAAAATAGACTCTCTCTAAGCTTGGGAACACAACTATCCCGGTCACTAGATTTTGCTCACGCAAAAGATACTGGCTTCTCTGAAAAACAGTCCAGTTCTAGACTAAGCTGGCCCCAGGCAAAAGACGAAGCTGGCCCCGGGCAAAAGACGAAGCTGGCCCTCGAGTAAGCAGGACACTCCACGTGATGAATGTACAAGATGTAGAAATACGCGTCACTCTTCACACGCTCCAACTGATGAATCTCAAGTACTGACTGTCGTTATACTTAAATATTAACTATTTACCCCAGTTATGAATGACCAATGCTGCACATCCCATCCTCGTCGCCAAAATGTAACCGAGGGGAGGATATGTAGGAAAAATATATAATTGAATAAGTTCCCAAAATTAAATCGACTCCAAGCCCTCGAAAGCAATGGACGTGTAGCAGTCAAACAGGGGTATATTACAAAATATGTTTTTTTTATTTCTGTCTCATATAATTAAGTTAAACCCAATAGTAGCCGTTATAGAGAAATTACCCCCAAAACGACAGTCAATACCGAACCTGTGGTATGAAAAAGACAAAGTTATAATTATACATTAAAATACAAAATATACTATCTGATATTATTAGTATTAAGTAATATTATTCATACAGTAAGTGATTTTATGACGTAAAGGATGGCAGAATTTTAAATATATGGATTTTTGTCTGAATATTGCACTATAAGAATTGTTTTGAGATATTGCATTTATAATACATGTATATGGAAACAATGTTTTTACATGTACATGCACAATTCATTTTCATTCCTACCAATATATGTTGATGAAAACCACACTATTGCATGTGCGATGCACTGGCCCAGTAGTGACATCAACTAGTTGTCCACCAATAAGTCTGTACGAAATGAATTTAAACTAATTTAATTACACAGAAGACCCAGTATACAAAAACCCACGAGGTACATACATTGTTGATGGATAAGTTTTAATAGGAGGCACCCTCAGCGAGGAACCACTAAAACATGTACGCATGCTCCCACACTAATATAGAAACACCATCAACATTGAACAATATACCGACACTTAATATTTAGAATTAATAAATACAGATATTCAATGAATTGTCAAGCCCTTATACTTTTAAGTCAATCCGACTCTAGTACATGTAATATGGATCTTGCAAAACAAAATGACTTACGAACTCACAACCTATATTGTGCAACTGCACACGCAAAACTTGCTATGACAATTGGTGCACTATAAGAGTGCCCTCAAGAGTACACACAAAATAATTATAATAAATGTAAACCGTGTACGAAATCATTGGCCGCAGCTCAAAACTACACCCAAGTCAATGAAAACACGAAAATAGATAGTCGCTTTCCAAAGATGCACTAAACGAACACTACTACAATATAACTAAATATATACACATAAGTTTGTACATGTACTCACCATGTGACTGACGACAACCGGTGCCAAATGTCCACGGTGATTGCACGTAGCAATATAGCTATATGCTCGCACAAGTCGCACAAGCGAAATTGTAATAAAACTTAAATGCACACGCCACAGTGTCTGCAAATTTGCTGCACAAGTCAAGCAATATATATATATACATGTAACAAGGTACAATTGGAGAAGGTGACTAAATGCAGGCACAAAACCCCACAGCAAATAACAGGAGCTCTTTACACCAGCATGGTCTAATGTGGACTCACCCACACCTAGTCTACATTACAAGAAGAAAACTCTAACAATAGCCCAATGGAATTCCAGAAATGCAATTGTAAGTCTACTAAGAAAGGCATGACAAAGCACCACCCTGAAAGGGAATGCAGTATAAGAAAATGTAAATGTTATGTTAATTTAATGAACCTAGGGACCTGGCAGATCATAGAGCTTGCCTGGTCACATATAGTACCTAAATAACATGACTAGGTGGGTGGGATCTTCTAATCATTCATTGCCTACGGATCACCATAAGCTCCCTGACTATCAATTGAGTAAGATATTTCTTAATAATTCGGTAGTACATGTACATGTAAATATATTATCGATATCTGCAAAAGGTGTATCCTACATGTACCTTTAAAATACGATCGTTAAAAGTTTAAATTTATTATCTTTTTTATTTTTATTTCTTTTTTACTTTTTTATTCTCAAAAAAGATAATAACATTTATCATTTTTTTTTTTAAATAAAAGAAAAAATAAGATGGCCTCAAAAAAGGAAGCGGGCGGGGACGCTAAACATTTTTTTTTAATATTTGGCCTAAGCACTTATGCTTTTTCCTTTGTCCTTCTTTCATCCATCAATATTGATCTGTGTGACTTGCTACAGCTGTCAATTATTCATCTGACCCAGGTAATAATTCTGTATTCCCAGCCTCGCTTGCTCAACGTTACCGCATCCTGAGCCACGCAGCGCTTTTAGGCGCTTTCTGCTAATAGCGCTCAAAGCCCTGCGGACATACGGCAAGATCCGTGGTTATTAGCGCCAAAAATAATGCGCCCAATCAGAGCCTCCGTTACAAACAGACCAAGGCCATTTCACAAACCCTGGCTTTGGATCCGTCGCCGGCTACAGCCTATTGCTAAACTGTATGAATGAAGCCTGAGACGAAGACAAAGCTGGGGTTCGGAAAACAGCCAAAGGCATGCGAACCAACGAGCATTTCTATTGGTCCGTTCGCTTGGACATCTGAGGTGTTCTCACAAATGCTCATCCTCCCACGTAAAAATTAAAATTAGTCTGAAAAATTGTAGAAATTAACGTACAGAACGTGAAATAAAGCCTTGCTATTATATATTATACAGAATAAGAAACATAAAAGACTGAAAAGCTACGTAAACGCCAATACAATTAAATATAGTGGTAGAAATCGTCATTTTACCAGGGGTGGACGTTCATATCATGTATTGGCCAACTTGTTTAATGATTGCTGCGAATGTCCGCAGGGTTTGAGGGCGACAATTCAAGAGCCTGTTAAACTCTGCGTGTCTCAGGATTCGTTATCGTTGTCAGGATACATTTTCTTTCTCCCATACACTTGTATACGGTACCGTATGTCGGACATATTTTGCAAAGACAAATCAATAAAAAGCACTTGTGGTTGCCTAGTTGGGTGGGAACAAATCGTTGATTCCGCAAGACTCTAAAAATAAAAGAAACATGTAATGACCCAAAAAAATCTTTATTTCTCATTTTTATTTTTGAACGAATTAAACCGTAGGGTTTTGTCGCACCTAAAACAGATCAAAATTGGCATTTTAATTATTTTTTGAAGACAAGTTCTTGCTGTTAAAAGCACCTGTCCCCTAATCTAACACTAACATACCTTTTAGAACAAAAAATACGTTATTAATATTAGAATGAGAATTTAAGGTTATTACACATTTAAATTTAAACTTTTCAACATCAACACGGGCATTTTCCGAACGTGAAATTTTGGAAACAAGTATTATTTACATAAACCTCATAGAGGTAGGATACACCATTGGTAATTGCTTGAATTACCATAAATGGGTGGATTTGGGGGGTTGTATTTTATAGTAAATATCGTTTAACTGACCTGTCCGAAGTTTTACAATCATGGATGTCGATAAAAGCACGAAAAACAGTGCTTGTTTTCGACTGGCGTCGATCAGTTATTCTTATGTTATTAAGTCAGCGATCTCGATTTTTTTTTAATAAAATTATATTTTATGAAATAACTACATGATATCTAGCGCAATCATTTTGCTGGATTCGTAGAATCATTATTTACTTCCAAATGAGTAAGATACAATATTTCTTAATAATTTGGTAGTAAATATTTTCGAAATTTGCAAATGGTGTATCCACCTTTAAAAACCCAAAACTGCTTTCATCTCCATAATGTATTACATCTAGGTCCTAGAAAACACCTGAGCCTATTTATTTAATACACAGGGCATGTTTTCTTTTTTTAAGTAGTTTCTCAAACATAAAACATGATTTATCACTATTTTAAAAACCTTAGAAAAAAATCTTTATTTGCCTAACGGTTAAGGGGGCACATTGCCTTCAAATCTCATGAAATGTTTAAAAATTGTCCTTAGTATAATAGTTGCTCATGCAACAAAACACCTGTAATATGTAGTAATTAGTGAGTAGCGATTTAACAAAAAATAGCCTTTGACCCCTGAAATCTGACCCGTGAAACAGACATATGTGACCTGTCACCACAAAATGAGAGTAAAATCGCACGATGTGATTCGGAGATATAGCCATCCCAAGTCAAAATATGAAGGGGTGGTCAATTTTTAGATTTTGTGTAATTTGGAAAGCCCAAGTCCTCCTCTACATATTCCCATTTTTGGGGTGAGATCAGATAATCAAAAACCTCTTAAATTACGCGATTTTGCGTATTGTTTGCGTAGTTAGTGTTTGGAATAAAGTTAATTAGTGGTCTAATTAAGACCGTAATTGTTTATACAATAGTCTGTATGTGTGGAATATTTCAAGAAGAAATAATGATTAGAACATAGCCTAAGTTGCTATGCTCAACCGAACCTTACTTGTCCTGTTTTGTAATCTTTTGCGTGTTTTGTTTAAGATGTTTAAAATAAGTTTTCTCACAAACACGTTTTGTGAAACCCAGGACTTTCTAGAGCACTGTAAAAAGGTATTTATCGTAAAACCCCTAAGTGTACCATTAGAAAGCTCTCTTTCTCAAGAATTTGAAAATACCAATATCTAAATTTTCCGACTTTACTCTCATTTTGTGGTGACAGGTCACATATTTGCAACGGTACCACTGTCTAAATATTAATATGCAAATGTGCTAACCGTCGGCAGGCTGGCGCCGCAGCCAGTGACCTGGTAAACGTATCAGATGAACGCCAGGTACCATTCTCCACCTAGCGCGCTGCAATGTCAAACACATGCATGCACACTGAGATTTGTAAACGAACAAAATAGTAAGCAATATGTGACCTGTCACCACAAAATGAGAGTAAAGTCAGAAATATTGAAAATTGAGATATTGGTACATATTTTCAAATTCTTGAGAAAGAGAGCTTTTAATGGTACATAACACTGGGGGGGGGGGGGGGGGGGGGGGGGTGCTAAATATACCTTTTACAGCGCTCTAGAAAGTCCTGGCTTTCCAAATTACGCAAAATCTCAAAATTTACCACCCCTTCATATTTTGACTTTTGATGGTCATATCTCCGAATCACATCGTGCGACTTTAATTAGGTCTACTTTAATATCATTTTGTGGTAACAGGGCACATATATAGTCATCGTACTTGCGCAGTTGTAATGCTGTAACGATAGAAATTGAAAAATAAGCTTTGGCTGCCGTAACGATGGTCACTGCGTTATATCAACTCCTCCTGGCAAGAACGCAGATAAAGACACAGCAATATATGAAATAGGCACCTAACTGTAAACAAATTACCGGTAAGCGAACGAGAATTTGTTTTGTTTAAGATGGCGTTCTAATATGATTCGTTCCGAGATTGCCAACTCATCATTGCAAGCCCGGCCACTACTCTGCGCACTGACTGCAAAACTTTACCATATCAATCATGATTTAATCTGTTTCCAACAAAAACAAACACCCATTATTGTGGGATCCTCTTCTCCTATTGTCTTATTAATAGTATTAGTAAGTGCCGTTACATGTATTTTTACTTACATCTTATGCCATTCTTGAATTTGGTCCAACCTCCTGCCTTGGCCTGTTCGGCCTTCGGGTCAATGGTGCGAATCTCTCCTCCGACGTACATCTCGTTCTCCATGGCGGTGGGCAAGTCGGCCGCGTCGCCGTTGTCCTCCCGGCCTCCATAGTCGTCCCCGTAGTCGCCATTAATGCCTTTCTCTTCGTTGCCGATGTCAAAGCCGTCATTGTCGCTCCAGGCCTGCCGGGAAGCAGAGCTGGTGGGTCGCCGCTGCATCCCGTCGTCGATAATCTTGTCCATCTCGACTTCGTCTCGTGGCGACAGCGGTGAGCCGGTCGAGCCGGCCCCAGAAACCGGTCGCGGGCTAACCCGCCTTGTTGTCATGTTTTCCTAAGTAATCTAGAAACTAGATTCGAAAGCTTTTATTTTTACCACGTAGGCCTATATGGTTAAAACAATCTATCTGAGGTTCTGATAAATTCAGGGCTTAAAAATAAAATTGAGTGTGATCATCTTTTATTGCTGTCACACAAATGTGTAGTTGTTTAACTTGTTGCTACTGACCAATATGCTACAGTACGTACGTGCACACACGTACACCGCGCGCGTATCATAGTCTAGTCGGGTACCACTATATTTGTATCGATCCATTCAATGCAATGACGTCAGTGTAATATCTCAAAGAGAAAGTCTAGCTCCTTTCCTCGAACCTTTCGTGGTCGCTTCAAAGATTTCGCCGTTCCAAGAGATCCAGACTACTTTCGCCAAACTTCTAATCACACGTTTGGAGAATTTAAAAAGTGATCAACACTTTCGCAATTGCGCGGTATATATACCGATACCTTTAAAGTTTGTATGAGCGGGATACCGATGAATGACCAAAATCTGGAGCAACTAAATTGGCTAGGGGGCGACTTAATTGATACAATCCCGACTCTGATCAGACAGGCATTTTCTTCATTGTCTTTGTCTAATGATTCCCCCTAAGTATTCGAATTATGCATTATCCCGTGAGGGATATAAGGCAGTGATCATCCACTATTGAAAATACGAAGTGGAGAAATCGACAAACTGAGAAAAGGAAAACGTTTAGATAAATTCTAAAGTAGCAAACAAAGAAACTGGCAGGGCAAGAGTCGAACCTGCGACCTTCGGAATACTGGATCGGCGCTCTACCAACTGAGCTATCTTGCCCTATGTTGGCGGTCTACCAAATTGTCAGTATCTTTGTTTGAGAGCGCTAGTCAGAAGTCATAAATACAAGTCGAATGCCGCGTGAGGATCACGCCCAATTTTATACAACCTAGGAAGCGACATTGTATGATCACTCAATGAGGATACGACTTTATATCTTATATTGCACAAACAAAAAACACAAGGGAAACTAAATAGGTAAATTTGCATACATTTAAAAGTGACTTGGCAAGGAAATTGGCAAGGCAGGACTCGAACCAGCGACCTCCGGAACACCGGACCGGAGACCACCAACATCGGATACTGCTCAGTTGGTAGAGCGCCGGTCTGGCATTCCGGAGGTCGCAGGTTCAAGTCCCGCCTTGCCAACTTCTTTGTTCAGTTTGAGAAAACTTGTGAGATTTATCAACGAATCACGGCAACCCTATTATGCGGCACCGGACATGTCTTGTGTTGCTATTTCTCTGAGTAGACTTGGTGCCAAGTCGGTAATAAGCGGTCCATTCGGTATATACGCGGGTTGCCTTGTCCCTAATTTGCAGAGTTCGAAGTAAATCTGTCGCAACTCGGCACGTTACTAGTCTTAAACCAGCCGTCCCGATGGATTTGACTGAAATTCACGGATGAAACACGACTATCTAACGACTTGTCACCAAGTCTACTCCCTGCGTGACGATTTAGTTAAACATATTTTCTGCCTATAGTTAGACATGACTAATAAAAAGAATAAGACATCTCGCGTCGTTGGTTATTAGTGTCTTGGATTGTTATTCACTGCGTTTTCATAAACTTGCAATTATTTTCAAAAGATACCGTTTTTCTTTTAAAATTAACCTTCACTAAGTGCGGCCCATAAAAGTTATGTTTTCTGTGTCTCCTCCCCCCCCCCCCTCCCCCTCCCCCTTCCCCTAAATAGTATATTCCAAAGTATTCCGTCTCCATTGTCGATTAAAACAATTCTGAGCTGTAGATTTAAAACCTTTAACTTGTGTGTTTTTTTAGTTTGTATTTATTGCTATATAATTGTTGTCGTAATGTTTTAGTTGAAACAAGTTAAGATTTGTTTTTAACACGAATTTCGTGTTTTCGAATAACGACAACTAAAAATACAACATAATCAAAACTATAAAATCATACCATACACAGTGCATAGTCTCACCAAATCATAATGATGAAATGACATGATCAATTGGGCATAACATGGGCATAACATAAAAACCACATAATGTAAATATAGCTTTTGACATTCTGCATTACACTTTTACAGATATATCAAAATTGCAAAGTACTTTTTCACTCTTTTTCGGATAAATCCGGTCCAACACAGCCAAAAAACAATGCTTCTAGGTTATGCCAGTAAACAACGCAAAATAAATATTTTAATAAAATGAATGCCTAAAATACTCCTTATAGGCCATGCTGTTAGAATATCTGCAAAAGTAAACAACATACTGTATAATTGTATTTATTACAATGTAATTAGCCAATCATCCAAATGTATTAGTGTACATGCACCACAGCCAAGCTGCATTAATGCTAAATATGCCAAAACTAAATTTTACATCGATATACTGCTTCTTTGATTCCCTGGAAGTACTTGACCATACCATTTGGGTTCAGGTGACAACCATCTCCTAGGTACTTTGGGTAATCAATCCTCCTCTGCACATAGATCCCAATCCCAGAATACTGCTTTAATTTACTCGTAAGCAACCGATTTAATTTCTTTGCCCTGTGATTGAACGTTGAGCAAGAAACCTGCCCAGAACGGGACATGATTGTCCTTCGAATTACAGAGAGGAACACAACTTTCTGTGGAGTAACACCATGTGATTTTAGGTGATCTAGAAATCTTTCCATATTCTGAAGGACAACTTCTGGCGGGCAACTGGGGTCACAGTCATTTGATCCTAAATCCACTACTAGAATATCGAATGTCTTTGACTTAAGCAATGACAAATAATGGGACAGATTGTTAAAAATCCTGGAAAAGGTCAACCCTGGATGCCCTTCCACAAACAATGTAAACCTATTACTTAGCCCAACTAGTGCTTTCGGTTCTACATGTCGTTCCCTCGACTGCCTTTGATAACAGAACGATGCACACACAATTGTACCCCCCCCCCCCCCCCGCTTTATTCATTGAAGGTAGGATGGATACAACATTTGCAGATATCGAAAATACTTAATACTGTACTCATTTGAAAGTAAATAATGATTCTAGGCATCCAGCAAAATGATTGCGCTAGATCGCAAAAAAACAAAGATAATATAAGAATAGCTGCTCGCCGCCGGTTGAAAATAAACGCTGTTTTCCGTGCTTTTCTCGGCATACATGATTGTAAAACTGTTGACAGGTCAGTTAAACGATATTTACTATAAAATAAAACCCCCAAATCTACCCATTCATGATAATTTAAGCAATTACCAATGGTGTAGTCTACCTTTCAATCAACATTTCTTTAAATGAATCCTGAAACTGTAGGTAATAGGTATTACAGATATCATTCATGACAACAAATTAAAATCACATTTTTATAAAATGTTCACCCTCTCAACGTTAAGTGGACCATTACATAATAATGTACAGCGCGACTTAACCAGTTCGCGCCGAATGACGTACATAAAAGCAACAAATTTCCAAAATTCAAAACGGATGACGCATAAACACGCCAAGTTTATGTTCGGAAATGTAAGTCAGCAGCGAGCAAGGCCGAAAAATAGCGTGGGTGTGCTTCCCCGCACTATCAGCCTGAACTCGCTTTAGATCGAGTTTTGTTTAAAATAATCCCGCCCCTCGGTTCGGCGATGTTAAAATAATCCCGGCGCGAACTGGTTATTACTCTCTTGTTTGTAGAGCCGGTCACATTTTTGAGTAACCAAACAATAGCTCACTGACACTCACTTATTGAGGCAAAGACAGACGCTTCTGTATTGTCCTCAGCCAGATTTATCATGGCATCACGGTCTGTCTTCACATCGAAGTCCAACCGAAAAGGCGCCCTCAGCGGCTGCAAGATGAACGTCGTGATACCTTGGTCAGACGCCTCCAAAGTGAACGAGCAAGCTGTGTGACACCCCAAGATATAAATACAAAAATGACCAGTCAAACCGAATAATATCATAGGATTTTTGTAGTCAACATGTAAATAATAGACAGGTATATCGTCACGTGTACATGATATGAGGAGAGCCTTTCATTAAAACTCCCGTACGTATGGTGGCCCTGGAGGGAATACGCAGATCGTTAATATTGACATAAATATTCACGACAAATGTCATGACTGGCCCCTATAGTCGTCAATATTGACGTCAATGTTGCGCGAATAAAGGTTCTGGTGCCCATTTCTAGAAGCTTGGGATAAGACAAACACAAGTAATTAAAAACAAGCTTGTGTTAAACACTTTCAATTTTGAAATGTATTCGTTATAGCTTGTCCTGATCGCGTATCGAAGGATAATAGTCTGTTCTAACAAACATACATCCTCGATCACTCGATGAACGCTGCCTCATTGTAGTCTCCCGGTCATTTGGTGCTCATTTTACTAATTCCTTGCTTTTGTTAGCTTATTTTACTCATTTGTTGCACATTTTACTCATGTCTTGCTCTTTATTGCTAATTGTACTTATTATGCTGCTCTTTTTTGCCGATTTCTCTAATTTTGGTGCTCATCTCTTGTTCTTTGTTGCCCATTTTGCCAAATATTGATGATGACGAAGATGTTGATAAAGATTAATCGGAATCCGAAATAGAGCTAGAATATGATAATAGTCACGAAGATGTCGGTGAAGATGATTATTGATTTTGTTCGACGCCTATCGATAACAGATTATTTTCATAACGACGTATACTGTACGTCTGGAAATATATTAAATGTTCAACATTGATAAACGTGTTTTTTTAATTTGAAGCGAAGTATGGTGTTGTTTGTATTTTTGTGCATGTATACTGAGATGAATTGCTACCTAAGAAAAGTAACGTTATCGATAACATAAATATAAGGTTGTATTTTTGTTAGTAAATATCGTTTATCTGACAATGGATGCCGTGAAAAGCAAGAAAAACGGCGTTCGTTTACAACCGGCGTCGGTCAGTTATTATTAAGTTGTTCTTGTTAATTCACCATCACCAAACGGCGATCGTAAATTATTTAAAATTAAATTCATTTTTGTTCGGAACAATTACAAGATATATAGCGCAATAATTTAACTGGATGCCTAGAATCATTATTTACGTTTAGATAAGTAAGATGTGTACATTTGTTTGTCAGCGATTTTGTTGCTTGGGTTGAGAATGTGGGGTTACTTTCGTATTCTCGATTCTCTCGTGCACGTTTCAAACGTTAATCAATTTAATTTAACCGAGTTTTTTCTTCTTTCAATGGGATTGTGTGTTTTCTCAACTCGCGTTTATTTTTCTTGTTAGGACTTCGTAGTTTTTAGAATTGTTGTTTTGTTTGTTTGTTGGGGTGTTTGTTTATTTGTTTGTGTTAACATTAGTTTAGTTAATATTTTCCCCTTTTTAAATATATGTATATAACCGAAAATGGTACATTTGGGAGACCTCTCCATAAGGACGTGCACAAAATGTTCCATTCTTTATTGTAACCTAACCCGTTTTTACTAGAGCTTTTCCCACGAAATTGTCATATTTATGCATTGTTGACCCTACTCTATCGATCTGGACTGTTAATTTTTTTTAAATGTATCTCCCTCCTGTAGTTGGAACGTTAGAGAGACCTCGAAATGTCTCCCTAATGACCATGGTCTCCCTAATGTTGTTAAACTTACGCAAATGTTGGCAAACTTACGCAAAAAGGATACTTATTCCAAGATAATTTTAATAATTATAATAATAATTCTTATTAATTCGGTAGTAAATATTTTCTATATCTGCAAATGGTGTATCCATATAAAGTATAGGATACACCATTTGCAGATATCGATTTGTTTTACTACCGCGAGTTATTAAAAAGTATCTTACTTATTTGAGGGTAAATAACGATTGTAGGCCTCCAGCAAAAATATATCACTAGATATCCTGTAATTGTTAAAAAAAACTAGATCGCGACAAAAACAAGAACAACATAAGAACCAATGGCCGACGCCGGTTGCAAACGAACGCCGTGTTTCTTTCTTTTCTCAGCATACATGATTGTAAAACTTCGGACAGGTCAGTTAAACGATATTTACTATAAAATATAAGCCCCCATTTCAAATCCACCCATTCGTGATCTTTCAAGCAATTACTAATGATGTATCTATACCTTTTACGTCCTATCAACATCGATTAGCGCGGAAACAATAACAATATACATAGCTAAGAAACAGCTGAAAATGGCCGGGAAAAAACGACAAACGTCATAATTGACGATTACGATTAACTATTTTCAAAATTAACCCCCCCCCCCCCCCACCATCCCTCCCCCCCCCCCCCCCCCCCCCGCGAATCCCGGCAATCGATTACTGGTCGTCTTATTTTTGTTCGTGTCATCATATATTCCTAACCCCCCTTCTTATCGATTAACCCATTGATCCACGACCCCATCTAGTTCCAGACACACCTCCCTCTCATGATCCTCGGCGAGGTTTACCGATCTGATCATCGATGATGATCATGATCCTCCATCTGAAAATTAGGTTAAATACGCACTCTGCGCTATAATGGCGTAGTGGCGTAGGTTCCAATCATGGATTATTGAAAAGTGAGAACGAATGATATGAAAAATAGAGAACAAGAGTCGGAAATTAAAAAAGTAATAAAAAGAAGGTAATCAGACGATATTAGTTACCGTATTGAAAATTGAGAAAAAAGTGACCTTCGTACATGGTAATGGCTTTCCATATTTACATTTCATAATTACACATTACATTTCTAAATTTAATACAGAAAAACGCCTTCACTTTATCCTTTAAAAACAAAAAATTGTTGATAAAGATCCATAATAACAATAAGAGTACTTCGCCTCCTAATTTGAATTAGGTTTCAACAATGTTGGCAATCATAGCATTTTTGAAATACTTTTTTTTTGCTACCCAATTCACTTATAGAGTGTTAGACTCCAAAGTCTTACATATTAGTCTTCTTATAAGACTGACTGTTATACATTCTTATAAGACTGTATAGTGCCCGCCATTTGTTATGCATTGTGTATATAGAAACATGCTAGAATTAACCTCTAACCAATTCCAATTTTCTCTGAATTCAGTTGGGCTTCAAATTGCAATTTTAATGAAGTGCTTAAGAATCACTTACATTTGGTGTCGTCCAGATTGCTCCGTTTACCACGGCACTTGGTTTTGAAAGCCTTGAAAGCCTTGTCACGAAGCGTGGTCAGATTATCACCGTTAGCAGCCTTGATCATGGCGCTACACATCTTCCCTCGTACGGGTTGCAAAGATAGGGAACTAAGAAACCCAAAAGCTAAAACCAACACCAACATTCTACCCGGGTATTTCATTTTCAGCCAGCAGTTCCTCACTTTGGTATCTGCGTCAAAACAGAAACCGCACCACTCCCTTGTACGGTATGATGAGCAATAATTGATCACGTCTACAAAGTTGTTAAAATAAATGTCGTCGCAGGTTTCCACAGTAACCGTAACCATATCTATTGTGTGGAATTGGTTTGCATGGAATGTCAATTTATTTAAAGGTCGTTCACAATTCTCCAGTCTAACTGCCTTTTAAATATCGAGATACTCGATCGATTCGCGTCTTTTATTTGCCTGCAGGTAAGAAACAGGCGGGTTTCATTTCTAGACATCACCCCGTGTTCTTTTGCCTAGTTGCCTAGGTTATATTGATAAACATATGTTATCCCATACCTGTTCACGTCACTCAGCGGTTTTCTTAGCGCAACAGTACTCATCTTTGGTGCGCATTTAATTACACATTTATAGATAACTCTTCTGTGGTCTGGTCAAGTAATCACAGTGAGTGTATATAATATATATATAGGCCCTATGCTGCGATAGATTTTGCAAAAAGAAAACCCAAATGGTGAAACTAAAACTAACAACAAATGTTTTGAAAAATTTCGAACCATGGGTAAAACTCCATATGTTGGTTCTTGAATAGATGAAGCCCCATAATTATGTAAACTAACACTGACACTAACTCATTATTTAAACTCCAGGTTTGCTGATGATAACGGGATCCGGTTGAATGGTGGTTAGGCCGAACACTGTTCCTAGCTCTATTGACCGAACAACGTAAACGCATCGTTTACGGTATTAGCGAGGTAATTGGCTGGGGTTCCAGAAGGTAATTAATAAGCACAGTTGGTTGAATGGTGGTTAACTAATCAACGCTCGTTCGTTTGTATAATCCATCCTGCAATGGACTGTAGGAGGTGTTAGGAGAGTACAGTATTAATGACATGTACCCTTTGTGGTTACAAGTGATCAATGTCTATTGTGGGGGTCGGAACCGATTAAAGTGTTCGTGTGGGACTGATAATCACTGTCCGTATGATTATGATTCTATTACATAACACTTCGTACAAGTCTTCAGAGGGTTGCATTCCTTTCCACGAACCAGGCATGCGGGTCACACAATACATTCAAAGAAAGTATTTAAATGAGATCGAGTACATAGTACCGGGTATATAAGCCTCGGTAGGAAGGAATCGGCATCTTTTTCTAGTGTGATAGGCATAGCGGTAACATTGCTTAAAAATTGCAATGTTAAATAGTGACTCGTCTGAGAACAACATGGCCTCGCTGCAGCCAGGCCAAGCCAGGGATGTCGATGCTAGGCTTCAAGCCAATGCAGATAGCATCCAGAAGTTGTCAACTTCTGTAAATGCCGTGCACGAGATGCTGGCATCATTGGTTAAATCCCATGACTCGTCTGCCGGACGTGCGACGCACGCCGGCCCTAGCACATCAGCTGACAGACATCCTCACCTGGAAGTAACAGCGCAGTGCGGTGGTCTGTTTGAAGAAGAACTACGTAGCCAAGAAGGTACGGGCTACGACCCAGCTCAATCTGAATTTGATCTGACCAGTGTACTGGCGGATGACCAAACAACAACAGCGAAAGCTGATTTTGATATCCTTCCGAGTACGGCTATTTATAATGAAAGCGAGGCCAAAGGACCAGAGGTATTCACTAACCTAGCTGAGAGAGCTGTAAAGGCGGTAACTCTTTCCATCAAAAAAGAAACCTACACAAACATTGCTGAGAAGTACCATACACCGTCGAATGCGGCAGCCGTGTCGGCGCCGAGAATAGACAATGGACTTTGGGGTACTATCCCTGCCTCAGCCAGATCTAAGGACGTTGTCCTACAACAAATACAAAAGCACGTAATAAAAGGTCTTATACCTTTTCTCAATATTCTATCAGAATTGAGAGACTCTGCAAAATCTGGTCAACCAATTAACAATGACAAGTTAAAGGAACTTGAGTTGGATGGCATAACCCTTGCAGGGAACGCTTCGTTTGAACTAAGTATGCGAAGACGCGAGGAATTTAAACAAGTCCTCAATCCCATGTATCGCCGTCTGTGCTCCCGCAGTACTCCAGTCTCTGAAATGTTGTTTGGTAAGGATCTGAACATTACCATGAAACAAGTAGCAGACGCCTACAAGGCGGGCAAAAAACTGACTTCAGAAGATAACAAAAACCAGCCTCCATATCGCCGTTATGTGCCATACAACCAAAGTAGAGGTAGAGGTACACCAGCAAACCGTGTTTTTGCCGATAGAGACAGACGGTATTGGCGTTCTGGTTCCCGGGGATCAAACACCCCCCAGTATAACCGTGGGCGCTCAGCGTGGCCACAGAAAGCCACCAACAAGCCAGCGACAGCAACAACTTAAGATGAATCCGGACAAGACAGAGTTTTTTATTGCCTCCTCACCCACTCACTTCAAACGCCTTCAACACCTCGCTTTCAATCTCAATGGAATCGACATTCATCCTTCTCCATTGGTCAGGAACTTAGGTGTTGTTTTTGACCATGACATGAAAATGTCTGATCATATCACACAACTCAGTCGCTCTCTTAATTGGCATATCCGCAACCTTAGTCGGATTCGCAAGTTTCTTGACCTGAACGCATGCCACAATGCAGTTCGCGCAATGATCCTTTCCAAACTTGACTATGGCTGCTGCCTGCTGAACGGCGTCTCCGTGAAAGACCTATCCCGCCTTCAAAAACTCCAAAATAGATGTGCCAGGCTTATCTTCCAGACGACCAAACATACTCGCACATCTCCTCTCCTCAAACAGTTACACTGGCTACCGGTTGCTCAACGTATTCAGTTCCGTACACTCGTCCACACCTACAACTCGCTCAATCACTCTGCCCCTGATTATCTTTCTTCTCTACTTCCAATCCAGACAAGCTCTTACTCTCTCCGTTCTTCAGATGGTAAATCCCTTTCCATCCACAAGACACGCAAACAAGCTGGTGACAAGGCCTTTTCCATTGCTGCCCCCCGGTTATGGAACAGCCTTCCTATCTCTATCAGAAATTCTGACAGTGTTTCAGCCTTCAAAATGGCTCTGAAGACCTATCTTTTCCCTAAAGCATAGCTGGTTGTCCCTCCTTTGTTTGTTATTCGTTTTCTTCCTTCTTCTTGTTTCAGCGCCTTGAATCCTTAGGCAATTTGGCGCTTTATAAATCCAGTTATTATTTATTATTATTATTATTAACACGACCTACAACTGACAAAAACTGGTACGTGTAAAATCAGACATGTTGTTTTCTCCCTCGGCAAGTGCCGGGAGACTTAGATTGTATCAGGAGAACTGGTCTCAAATCACTTCAGATAGTTGGATTTTGAAAACCATATCAGGCTGTAAGATAGATTTTTGTGCCTGTCCTGTCCAATCTTCACAATCTCCGAAAATACAATTTTCGGACCTAGGAATCCTCACGGTAAATACCGAAATCAATGAACTGCTTCAGAAAGGGGCAATTCGACAAGTGTCGCCGGCTGAATGCCGGTTTGTGTCGAACATTTTTGTGATTCCGAAAACAATCGGGTGGATTGAGACCAGTTATCAATTTGAAAGATCTCAATAGGTTTGTTTCATATGAGCACTTTAAGATAGAAAATATAAAACTCGTGAAAAGTATAATTCAACAAAATGATTTTCTCACGTCAATTGACCTGAAAGATGCTTACTTTTCCATTCCTATGTGCGAAAAGGATCACTCTTACCTTTGCTTCTCATGGGCAGGAAAGTTGTATTGCTTTACCTGTTTGCCTTTTGGCTTATCTTCAGCCCCAATAATGTTCACCAAGGTGATGAAACCCGTTATTGCAACAGCAAGAAGTAGAGGCATTTGCCTGGTCATTTATTTAGATGATATTCTAATTATGTCCTCTTCAAAAGAGGAAAGTGTCAGAAGCACACAATTTGTGGTGACACTTCTTCAGAATCTGGGTTTTGTGATCAATGATGGAAAATCACACATGACCCCAAACACCGAAATGACATACTTGGGTTTCATAATTAACTCGAATTCAATAAAAATCCATGTACCTGAAGTTAAGGTAGAACAAATCAAGTCGGAATGTCATCAGTTGATTTCAAAGAAAACTGTCACCATCCGTCAATTTGCCAGGTGCATTGGCCTTATTATCTCAACTTTTGAGGCTTTTCCTCGAGGTAAATTACATTACCGACATATGGAAGTTGCCAAAGTAAAGGCACTTCAACGCCAATTTGGCAATTTCGATGCAAACATTGCGATCGATTCATGTGTTGAAGAAATTCATTGGTGGTTATCGTTTCCTAAATTGGATGTGAAATGTGACATAAAATCACCACCTGTCGATATAATTATCTCCACAGATGCCAGTAAACTGGGATGGGGAGCGGTCTGTGAAACAGACAACTCATTTGCACAGGGTAAGTGGTCAGATTCTTATAAGGATCTTCACATAAACACCTTGGAGCTCATAGCTGTACAGAAAGCTATACTTATTTTGTGTTCCAACTTACGATATACCCATGTCCTCATCAGCAACCGATTTCACGAAACTGTGCGTAACTTACGCCTTAACTGGATGTGGCGCAAGACTTACGCCATAACTTTAATGCGTAGCTTCGCCATAAGTTAGAATCGATTTCACGAAACTCGACTTAGCTACGCAACATCCTATTTTCACTAACAACTTTTATATTTGTAGGACGAGGGTGACCTCAAGTTCTAACAACGACTGTTTGCAGTTGTTGCACAACTATACATAAAACATACGTTACAATTATACGTGTTTACGCGTAGACCGAGTTACTGGCCTCTATAGTTATCGCTTGTTTAACATTTGGACATCATCTGCAGCCGATTTCACGAAACTGTGCGTAACTTACGCCTTAACTGGATGTGGCGCAAGACTTACGCCATAACTTTAATGCGTAGCTGCGCCATAAGTTAAAATCGATTTCACGAAACTCGACTTAGCTACGCAACATCCTATTTTCACTAAAAACTTGTATATTTGTAGGACGAGGGTGACCTCAAGTTCTAACAACGACTGTTTGCAGTTGTTGCACAAATATACATAAAACAGACGTTACAATTATACGTGTTTACGCGTAGACCGAGTTAATGGCCTCTAGTTATCGCTTGTTTAACATTTGGACATCATCTGGCGCTACTAGTAGCGCCAGATGATGTCCAAATGTTAAAAAAGCGATAACTAGAGGCCAGTAACTCGGTCTAGCTAACGACATGATTGAGCGGGTAATTATAAGTAAATCTGGTAAAAACAGTGAGCACAATTATGGCAACTTGAATGTTTGTGATCGATGTTGAGCGTTACCGAATACAATGATAGAACTAGAAGCAAACAAATGTGGCACTAACTGGGGGTGGGCAGAACTAAATATTTAAACTGAATTTGTGAGAGAAAATTCAACACAGTTGTTTGGCAACAACTTAAAACTAAAAGGGAAAAGGTCATAGATGAATATAGAAAGGTAAAAAAGCTGTGTTGGCAGAGTGCTGTGTGACAGCGGATGTCAACAAAAGATTGGTTTAAAGCGAGAAAGAGGTGGGGCCTGGGGGAAGGGGGAGCTTGCTGCAAAAGCTAGAAAATAAAAATGGCCGGGATGGAGAAAAGAGTGGTAGTAATTCATTGGCAAGGCATAATAATATTAGGCATGATAATCTGTGCTTATTTTTTCTTCCGTGTTGATCGAGCTGATACAACTAGGAAATCATTCCATAGAGGGACCTAGGCATTATTACTATTAGGCCTAACGTTACGGATATCATCACCCTGATTTGTGCACAAACCAGGCTAGCATGGCTAGGGATGAGACTGGTCTGAACAAAAGTCTGTAGTGTTTTCTTAGTTCCTAGGCCCTAGTAGTAGGACTAGGGTTTTTTGCTTAGATATTTTTTAAGCAACATTTTACGATTGTGTTAATTGCAGCTTTCTCTCAAATTGAGGATTGCGATAAA
The DNA here is from genome assembly GCA_037893245.1 of Crossaster papposus. Lineage (NCBI taxonomy): Eukaryota > Metazoa > Echinodermata > Asteroidea > Velatida > Solasteridae > Crossaster > Crossaster papposus. Next base: position 710,536 of record JBAIAA010000124.1, on the reverse strand, counting down.
GATGATGCTGCTGATGATGATGATGACGACAACGCTGATCACGACCCATCAGAACATTAACTAACTGAACCAGAAGCCTCCATTGCCTCTACATCATCAAGGCTAGCCCTTCCAACACAGACTGCAACCCCGAGTGGTGTAGCACATGTACAACCTAAAGAATTATCAATAACAAATAGATGACTTCCCTAATAGTAAATACTTCTTGCGGTTACAGGCATAATTTGTATTAAAACAAATCCTCAACCTTCTGTTCCGAAGTCAGACGCCTTACCCATAGGCCAAAATATTGTCAGATACGAGAAATAAGGTCAATTGACGACCGCGAAGGGACTTCCCTAATAGTAAATACTTCTTGCGGTTACAGGCATAATTTGTATTAAAACAAACCCTCAATCTTCCGATCCGAAGTCGAACGCCTTATCCATTAGGCCACGCGGTCTTGCAGCGTGGATGACTTTTCTAATAGAAAATACTTTATGCGGTTACAAGTATAATTTGTATACAAAAACAGAATCCTCAGCCTTCTGATCCGTAGTCCGTCGCCTTACCCACAGGCCAAAATATTGACGGATACTAGAAATAAGCTCAATTGACGACCGCGAAGGGACTCGAACCCTCAATCTTCTGATCCGAAGTCGGACGCCTTATCCGTTAGGCCACACAGTCTTTCAGCGTTGATGACTTTTCTAAAAGTAAATACTTTTGCGGTTACAAGTATAATTTGTATACAAAAAGAAAATACTCAACCTTCCGATCCGAAGTAAGACCCCTTACTCATTAAGCCAAAATATCGACAGATACGCTTAATTGACGACCGCGAAGGGACTCGAACCCTCAATCTTCCGATCCGAAGTCGGACGCCTTATCCATTAGGCCATGCGGTCTTGCATCGTGGATGACTTTTGTAATAGTAAATACTTGTTGCGGTTACAAGTATAATTTATATACGAAAATAAATTCCTCAACGTTGTGATCCGAAGTAAGACGCCTTACCCATTAAGCCAAAATATCGACGGATACGCTTAATTGACGACCGCGAAGGGACTCGAACCCTCAATCTTCCGATCCGAAGTCGGACGTCTTATCCATTAGGCCACGCGGTCTTGCATCGTGGATGACTCTTCTAATAGTAAATAATTGTTGCGGTTACAAGTATAATTTATATAAGAAAAGAAATTCCTCAACCTTCTGATCCGAAGTAAGACGCCTTACCACTGACCTCAACACCTGGACGGATCATTGTCCATATGCTGCTGTGCTAACACTTGAAGTCGGCGCGAACTGGAAGTGCAACATGGCGTCACTGCTGTGAGCCAATGAAATGTCCAGTTGTAGAGGTCAGTGGATTTACCAACCAACTGAACTCTACACCTGGACATTTCATTGGCTCACAACAGTGACGCCATGTTGCACTTCTCTGCATGCCGACTTCAAAATGAAACAATGGATGATCTGTCCATGTATAGAGGTCAGTGCGCCTTACCCATTAAGCCAAAATATCGACAGATACGCTTAATTGACGACCGCGAAAGGACTCGAACCCTTAATCTTCCGATCCGAAGTCGGACGCCTTATCCATTAGGCCACGTGGTCTTGCAGCGTGGATGACTTTTCTAATAGTAAATACTTTTTCGGTTACAAGTATAATTTATATACAAAAAGAAAATACTCAACATTTTGATCGGAAGTAAGACGCCTTACCCATTAAGTCAAAATATCGACAGATACGCTTAAATGACGACCGCGAAGGGACTCGAACCCTCAATCTTCCGATCCGAAGTCGGACGACTTATCCATTAGGCCACGCGGTCTTGCAGCGTGGATGACTTTTCTAATAGAAAATACTTTATGCGGTTACAAGTATAATTTGTATACAAAAAAAAAATCCTCAGCCTTCTGATTCGTAGTCCGTCGCCTTACCCACAGGCCAAAATATTGACGGATACTAGAAATAAGCTCAATTGACGACCGCGAAGGGACTCGAACCCTCAATCTTCCGATCCGAAGTCGGACGCCTTATCCATTAGGCCACGCGGTCTTGCATCGTGGATGACTCTTCTAATAGTAAATACTTGTTGCGGTTACAAGTATAATTTATATACAAAAATAAATTCCTCAACGTTGTGATCCGAAGTAAACGCCTTACCCATTAAGCCAAAATATCGACGGATACGCTTAATTGACGACCGCGAAGGGACTCGAACCCTCAATCTTCCGATCCGAAGTCGGACGCCTTATCCATTAGGCCACGCGGTCTTGCATCGTGGATGACTCTTCTAATAGTAAATACATGTTGCGGTTACAGGTATAATCCGTTCACGAAAAGAAAATACTCAACCTTCCTATCCGAAGTAAACCCCTTACTCATTAAGCCAAAATATTGACATATACGCTTAATTGACGACCAAGAAGGGACTCGAACCCTCAATCTTCCGATCCGAAGTCGGACGCCTTATCCATTAGGCCACGCGGTCTTGCATCGTGGATGACTTTTATAATAGTAAATACTTGTTGCGGTTACAAGTATAATTGATATACCAAAAGAAAATACTCAAAATTTTGATCGGAAGTAAGACGCCTTACCTATTAAGCCAAAATATCGACAGATACGCTTAATTGACGACCGCGAAAGGACTCGAACCCTTAATCTTCCGATCCGAAGTCGGACGCCTTATCCATTAGGCCACGCGGTCTTGCAGCGTGGATGACTTTTCTAATAGTAAATACTTTTTCGGTTACAAGTATAATTTATATACTATTAGGCCTAACGTTACGGATATCATCACCCTGATTTGTGCACAAACCAGGCTAGCATGGCTAGGGATGAGACTGGTCTGAACAAAAGTCTGTAGTGTTTTCTTAGTTCCTAGGCCCTAGTAGTAGGACTAGGGTTTTTTGCTTAGATATTTTTTAAGCAACATTTTACGATTGTGTTTATTGCAGCTTTCTCTCAAATTGAGGATTGCGATAAAGATGATGCTGCTGATGATGATGATGACGACAACGCTGATCACGACCCATCAGAACATTAACTAACTGAACCAGGAGCCTCCATTGCCTCTACATCATCAAGGCTAGCCCTTCCAACACAGACTGCAACCCCGAGTGGTGTAGCACATGTACAACCTAAATAATTATCAATAACAAATAGATGACTTCCCTAATAGTAAATACTTCTTGCGGTTACAGGCATAATTTGTATTAAAACAAATCCTCAACCTTCTGCTCCGAAGTCAGACGCCTTACCCATAGGCCAAAATATTGTCAGATACGAGAAATAAGGTCAATTGACGACCGCGAAGGGACTTCCCTAATAGTAAATACTTCTTGCGGTTACAGGCATAATTTGTATTAAAACAAACCCTCAATCTTCCGATCCGAAGTCGAACGCCTTATCCATTAGGCCACGCGGTCTTGCAGCGTGGATGACTTTTCTAATAGAAAATACTTTATGCGGTTACAAGTATAATTTGTATACAAAAACAGAATCCTCAGCCTTCTGATCCGTAGTCCGTCGCCTTACCCACAGGCCAAAATATTGACGGATACTAGAAATAAGCTCAATTGACGACCGCGAAGGGACTCGAACCCTCAATCTTCTGATCCGAAGTCGGACGCCTTATCCGTTAGGCCACACAGTCTTTCAGCGTTGATGACTTTTCTAAAAGTAAATACTTTTGCGGTTACAAGTATAATTTGTATACAAAAAGAAAATACTCAACCTTCCGATCCGAAGTAAGACCCCTTACTCATTAAGCCAAAATATCGACAGATACGCTTAATTGACGACCGCGAAGGGACTCGAACCCTCAATCTTCCGATCCGAAGTCGGACGCCTTATCCATTAGGCCACGCGGTCTTGCATCGTGGATGACTTTTGTAATAGTAAATACTTGTTGCGGTTACAAGTATAATTTATATACGAAAATAAATTCCTCAACGTTGTGATCCGAAGTAAGACGCCTTACCCATTAAGCCAAAATATCGACGGATACGCTTAATTGACGACCGCGAAGGGACTCGAACCCTCAATCTTCCGATCCGAAGTCGGACGCCTTATCCATTAGGCCACGTGGTCTTGCAGCGTGGATGACTTTTCTAATAGTAAATACATTTTCGGTTACAAGTATAATTTATATACAAAAAGAAAATACTCAACATTTTGATCGGAAGTAAGACGCCTTACCCATTAAGTCAAAATATCGACAGATACGCTTAAATGACGACCGCGAAGGGACTCGAACCCTCAATCTTCCGATCCGAAGTCGGACGACTTATCCATTAGGCCACGCGGTCTTGCAGCGTGGATGACTTTTCTAATAGAAAATACTTTATGCGGTTACAAGTATAATTTGTATACAACAACAAAATCCTCAGCCTTCTGATCCGTAGTCCGTCGCCTTACCCACAGACCAAAATATTGACGGATACTAGAAATAAGCTCAATTGACGACCGCGAAGGGACTCGAACCCTCAATCTTCCGATCCGAAGTCGGACGCCTTATCCATTAGGCCACGCGGTCTTGCATCGTGGATGACTCTTCTAATAGTAAATACTTGTTGCGGTTACAAGTATAATTTATATACGAAAATAAATTCCTCAACGTTGTGATCCGAAGTAAACGCCTTACCCATTAAGCCAAAATATCGACGGATACGCTTAATTGACGACCGCGAAGGGACTCGAACCCTCAATCTTCCGATCCGAAGTCGGACGCCTTATCCATTAGGCCACGCGGTCTTGCATCGTGGATGACTCTTCTAATAGTAAATACATGTTGCGGTTACAGGTATAATCCGTTCACGAAAAGAAAATACTCAACCTTCCTATCCGAAGTAAACCCCTTACTCATTAAGCCAAAATATTGACAGATACGCTTAATTGACGACCAAGAAGGGACTCGAACCCTCAATCTTCCGATCCGAAGTCGGACGCCTTATCCATTAGGCCACGCGGTCTTGCATCGTAGATGACTTTTCTAATAGTAAATACTTGTTGCGGTTACAAGTATAATTGATATACCAAAAGAAAATACTCAAAATTTTGATCGGAAGTAAGACGCCTTACCTATTAAGCCAAAATATCGACAGATACGCTTAATTGACGACCGCGAAAGGACTCGAACCCTTAATCTTCCGATCCGAAGTCGGACGCCTTATCCATTAGGCCACGCGGTCTTGCAGCGTGGATGACTTTTCTAATAGTAAATACTTTTTCGGTTACAAGTATAATTTATATACGAAAAGTAAATACTCAACCTTCCGATCCGAAGTAAGACCCCTTACTCATTAAGCCAAAATATCGACGGATACGCTTAATTGACGACCGCGAAGGGACTCGAACCCTCAATCTTCCGATCCGAAGTCGGACGCCTTATCCATTAGGCCACGCGGTCTTGCATCGTGGATGACTCTTCAAATAGTAAATAATTGTTGCGGTTACAAGTATAATTTATATAAGAAAAGAAATTCCTCAACGTTGTGATCCGAAGTAAGACGCCTTACCCATTAAGCCAAAATATCGACGGATACGCTTAATTGACGACCGCGAAGGGACTCGAACCCTCAATCTTCCGATCCGAAGTCGGACGTCTTATCCATTAGGCCACGCGGTCTTGCATCGTGGATGACTCTTCTAATAGTAAATAATTGTTGCGGTTACAAGTATAATTTATATAACAAAATAAATTCCTCAACCTTCTGATCCGAAGTAAGACGCCTTACCCATTAAGCCAAAATATCGACAGATACGCTTAATTGACGACCGCGAAAGGACTCGAACCCTTAATCTTCCGATCCGAAGTCGGACGCCTTATCCATTAGGCCACGTGGTCTTGCAGCGTGGATGACTTTTCTAATAGTAAATACTTTTTCGGTTACAAGTATAATTTATATACAAAAAGAAAATACTCAACATTTTGATCGGAAGTAAGACGCCTTACCCATTAAGTCAAAATATCGACAGATAGGCTTAATTGACGACCGCGATGGGATTCGAACCCTTAATCTTCCGATCCGAAGTCGGACGCCTTATCCATTAGGCCACGCGGTCTTGCATCGTGGATGACTCTTCTAATAGTAAATAATTTTTGCGGTTACAAGTATAATTTACTTCGGATAGGAAGGTTGAGTATTTTCTTTTCGTGAACGGATTATACCTGTAACCGCAACATGTATTTACTATTAGAAGAGTCATCCACGATGCAAGACCGCGTAGCCTAATGGATAAGGCGTCCGACTTCGGATCGGAAGATTGAGGGTTCGAGTCCCTTCGCGGTCGTCAATTAAGCCTATCTGTCGATATTTTGACTTAATGGGTAAGGCGTCTTACTTCCGATCAAAATGTTGAGTATTTTCTTTTTGTATATAAATTATACTTGTAACCGAAAAAGTATTTACTATTAGAAAAGTCATCCACGCTGCAAGACCACGTGGCCTAATGGATAAGGCGTCCGACTTCGGATCGGAAGATTAAGGGTTCGAGTCCTTTCGCGGTCGTCAATTAAGCGTATCTGTCGATATTTTGGCTTAATGGGTAAGGCGTCTTACTTCGGATCAGAAGGTTGAGGAATTTCTTTTCTTATATAAATTATACTTGTAACCGCAACAATTATTTACTATTAGAAGAGTCATCCACGATGCAAGACCGCGTGGCCTAATGGATAAGATGTCCGACTTCGGATCGGAAAATTGAGGGTTCGAGTCCCTTCGCGGTCGTCAATTAAGCGTATCCGTCGATATTTTGGCTTAATGGGTAAGGCGTCTTACTTCGGATCACAACGTTGAGGAAATTATTTTCGTATATAAATTATACTTGTAACCGCAACAGGTATTTACTATTAGAAAAGTCATCCACGATGCAAGACCGCGTGGCCTAATGGATAAGGCGTCCGACTTCGGATCGGAAGATTGAGGGTTCGAGTCCCTTCGCGGTCGTCAATTAAGCGTATCCGTCGATATTTTGGCTTAATGGGTAAGGCGTCTTACTTCGGATCACAACGTTGAGGAATTTATTTTCGTATATAAATTATACTTGTAACCGCAACAAGTATTTACTATTAGAAAAGTCATCCACGATGCAAGACCGCGTGGCCTAATGGATAAGGCGTCCGACTTCGGATCGGAAGATTGAGGGTTCGAGTCCCTTCTTGGTCGTCAATTAAGCGTATCTGTCAATATTTTGGCTTAATGAGTAAGGCGTCTTACTTCGGATCGGAAAGTTGAGTATTTACTTTTTGTATACAAATTATACTTGTAACCGAACAAGTATTTACTATTAGAAAAGTCATCCACGCTGCAAGACCGCGTGGCCTAATGGATAAGGCGTCCGCCTTCGGATCGGAAGATTAAGGGTTCGAGTCCTTTCGCGGTCGTCAATTAAGCGTATCTGTCGATATTTTGGCTTAATGGGTAAGGCGTCTTACTTCGGATCAGAAGGTTGAGGAATTTCTTTTCTTATATAAATTATACTTGTAACCGCAACAATTATTTACTATTAGAAGAGTCATCCTAGATGCAAGACCGCGTGGCCTTATAATTTATATAAGAAAAGAAATTCCTCAACCTTCTGATCCGAAGTAAGACCCCTTACCCATTAAGCCAAAATATTGACAGATACGCTTAATTGACGACCGCGAAAGGAATCGAACCCTTAATCTTCCGATCCGAAGGCGGACGCCTTATCCATTAGGCCACGCGGTCTTGCAGCGTGGATGACTTTTCTAATAGTAAATACTCGTTCGGTTACAAGTATAATTTGTATACAAAAAGTAAATACTCAACTTTCCGATCCGAAGTAAGACGCCTTACTCATTAAGCCAAAATATCGACAGATACGCTTAAATGACGACCGCGAAGGGACTCAAACCCTCAATCTTCCGATCCGAAGTCGGACGCCTTATCCATTAGGCCACGCGGTCTTGCAGCGTGGATGACTTTTCTAATAGAAAATACTTTATGCGGTTACAAGTATAATTTGTATACAAAAAAAGAATCCTCAGCCTTCTTATCCGTAGTCCGTCGCCTTACCCACAGGCCAAAATATTGACGGATACGCTTAATTGACGACCGCGAAGGGATTCGAACCCTCAATCTTCCGATACGAAGTCGGACGCCTTATCCATTAGGCCACGCGGTCTTGCATCGTGGATGACTCTTCTAATAGTAAATACATGTTGCGGTTACAGGTATAATCCGTTCACGAAAAGAAAATACTCAACTTTCCTATCCGAAGTAAACCCCTTACTCATTAAGCCAAAATATGGACAGATAAGCTTAATTGACGACCAAGAAGGGACTCGAACCCTCAATCTTCCGATCCGAAGTCGGACGCCTTATCCATTAGGCCACGCGGTCTTGCATCGTGGATGACTCTTCTAATAGTAAATACTTGTTGCGGTTACAAGTATAATTTATATACGAAAAATAATTCCTCAACGTTGTGATCCGAAGTAAGACGCCTTACCCATTAAGCCAAAATATCGACGGATACGCTTAATTGACGACCGCGAAGGGATTCGAACCCTCAATCTTTCGATCCGAAGTCGGACGCCTTATCCATTAGGCCACGCGGTCTTGCATCGTGGATGACTTGTCTAATAGTAAATACTTGTTGCGGTTACAAGTATAATTTATATACGAAAATAAATTCCTCAACGTTGTGATCCGAAGTAAGACGCCTTACCCATTAAGTCAAAATATCGACAGATAGGCTTAATTGACGACCGCGAAGGGACTCGAACCCTCAATCTTCCGATCCGAAGTCGGACGCCTTATCCGTTAGGCCACGCGGTCTTTCCGCGTGAATGACTTTTCTAAAAGTAAATACTTTTGCGGTTACAAGTATAATGTGTATACAAAAAGAAAATACTCAACCTTCCGATCCGAAGTAAGACCCCTTACTCATTAAGCCAAAATATCGACAGATACGCTTAATTAATGACCGCGAAGGGACTCGAACCCTCAATCTTCCGATACGAAGTCGGACGCCTTATCCATTAGGCCACGCGGTCTTGCATCGTGGATGACTCTTCTAATAGTAAATACATGTTGCGGTTACAGGTATAATCCGTTCACGAAAAGAAAATACTCAACTTTCCTATCCGAAGTAAACCCCTTACTCATTAAGCCAAAATATGGACAGATAAGCTTAATTGACGACCAAGAAGGGACTCGAACCCTCAATCTTCCGATCCGAAGTCGGACGCCTTATCCATTAGGCCACGCGGTCTTGCATTGTGGATGACTTTTCTAATAGTAAATAATTGTTGCAGTTACAAGTATAATTTATATAAGAAAATAAATTCCTCAACGTTGTGATCCGAAGTAAGACGCCTTACCCATTAAGTCAAAATATCGACAGATAGGCTTAATTGACGACCGCGAAGGGACTCGAACCCTCAATCTTCCGATCCGAAGTCGGACGCCTTATCCGTTAGGCCACGCGGTCTTTTCGCGTGGATGACTTTTCTAAAAGTAAATACTTTTGCGGTTACAAGTATAATGTGTATACAAAAAGAAAATACTCAACCTTCCGATCCGAAGTAAGACCCCTTACCACTGACCTCTATACATGGACAGATCATCATTGTTTCATTTTGAAGTCGGCATGCGGAGAAGTGCAACATGGCGGACCCACGACGTGACTCTGTGAGCCAATGAAATGTCCAGGTGTTGGTACGATACGTATTACGTAATGTTTATAAATACAAAATGTACAGAATAAATCCGCTGACCTCCACACCTGGACATTTCATTGGCTCACAGCTGTGACGTCTCGGGTCCGCCATGTTGCACTTCCAGTTCGCGCCGACTTCAAGTGTTAGCACAGCAGAATATGGACAATGGTCCGTCCAGGTGTAGAGGTCAGTGCCCCTTACTCATTAAGCCAAAATATCGACAGATACGCTTAATTAATGACCGCGAAGGGACTCGAACCCTCAATCTTCCGATCCGAAGTCGGACGCCTTATCCATTAGGCCACGCGGTCTTGCATCGTGGATGACTCTTCTAATAGTAAATACATGTTGCGGTTACAGGTATAATCCGTTCACGAAAAGAAAATACTCAACCTTCCTATCCGAAGTAAACCCCTTACTCATTAAGCCAAAATATGGACAGATACGCTTAATTGACGACCAAGAAGGGACTCGAACCCTCAATCTTCCGATCCGAAGTCGGACGCCTTATCCATTAGGCCACGCGGTCTTGCATCGTGGATGACTCTTCTAATAGTAAATACATGTTGCGGTTACAGGTATAATCCGTTCACGAAAAGAAAATACTCAACCTTCCTATCCGAAGTAAACCCCTTACTCATTAAGCCAAAATATTGACAGATACGCTTAATTGACGACCAAGAAGGGACTCGAACCCTCAATCTTCCGATCCGAAGTCGGACGCCTTATCCATTAGGCCACGCGGTCTTGCATTGTGGATGACTTTTCTAATAGTAAATAATTGTTGCGGTTACAAGTATAATTTATATAAGAAAAGGAATTCCTCAACCTTCTGATCCGAAATAAGACGCCTTACCCATTAAGCCAAAATATCGACGGATACGCTTAATTGACGACCGCGAAGGGATTCGAACCCTCAATCTTTCGATCCGAAGTCGGACGCCTTATCCATTAGGCCACGCGGTCTTGCATCGTGGATGACTTGTCTAATAGTAAATACTTGTTGCGGTTACAAGTATAATTTATATACGAAAATAAATTCCTCAACGTTGTGATCCGAAGTAAGACGCCTTACCCATTAAGTCAAAATATCGACAGATAGGCTTAATTGACGACCGCGAAGGGACTCGAACCCTCAATCTTCCGATCCGAAGTCGGACGCCTTATCCGTTAGGCCACGCGGTCTTTCCGCGTGAATGACTTTTCTAAAAGTAAATACTTTTGCGGTTACAAGTATAATGTGTATACAAAAAGAAAATACTCAACCTTCCGATCCGAAGTAAGACCCCTTACTCATTAAGCCAAAATATCGACAGATACGCTTAATTAATGACCGCGAAGGGACTCGAACCCTCAATCTTCCGATACGAAGTCGGACGCCTTATCCATTAGGCCACGCGGTCTTGCATCGTGGATGACTCTTCTAATAGTAAATACATGTTGCGGTTACAGGTATAATCCGTTCACGAAAAGAAAATACTCAACTTTCCTATCCGAAGTAAACCCCTTACTCATTAAGCCAAAATATGGACAGATAAGCTTAATTGACGACCAAGAAGGGACTCGAACCCTCAATCTTCCGATCCGAAGTCGGACGCCTTATCCATTAGGCCACGCGGTCTTGCATTGTGGATGACTTTTCTAATAGTAAATAATTGTTGCAGTTACAAGTATAATTTATATAAGAAAATAAATTCCTCAACGTTGTGATCCGAAGTAAGACGCCTTACCCATTAAGTCAAAATATCGACAGATAGGCTTAATTGACGACCGCGAAGGGACTCGAACCCTCAATCTTCCGATCCGAAGTCGGACGCCTTATCCGTTAGGCCACGCGGTCTTTTCGCGTGGATGACTTTTCTAAAAGTAAATACTTTTGCGGTTACAAGTATAATGTGTATACAAAAAGAAAATACTCAACCTTCCGATCCGAAGTAAGACCCCTTACCACTGACCTCTATACATGGACAGATCATCATTGTTTCATTTTGAAGTCGGCATGCGGAGAAGTGCAACATGGCGGACCCACGACGTGACTCTGTGAGCCAATGAAATGTCCAGGTGTTGGTACGATACGTATTACGTAATGTTTATAAATACAAAATGTACAGAATAAATCCGCTGACCTCCACACCTGGACATTTCATTGGCTCACAGCTGTGACGTCTCGGGTCCGCCATGTTGCACTTCCAGTTCGCGCCGACTTCAAGTGTTAGCACAGCAGAATATGGACAATGGTCCGTCCAGGTGTAGAGGTCAGTGCCCCTTACTCATTAAGCCAAAATATCGACAGATACGCTTAATTAATGACCGCGAAGGGACTCGAACCCTCAATCTTCCGATCCGAAGTCGGACGCCTTATCCATTAGGCCACGCGGTCTTGCATCGTGGATGACTCTTCTAATAGTAAATACATGTTGCGGTTACAGGTATAATCCGTTCACGAAAAGAAAATACTCAACCTTCCTATCCGAAGTAAACCCCTTACTCATTAAGCCAAAATATGGACAGATACGCTTAATTGACGACCAAGAAGGGACTCGAACCCTCAATCTTCCGATCCGAAGTCGGACGCCTTATCCATTAGGCCACGCGGTCTTGCATCGTGGATGACTCTTCTAATAGTAAATACATGTTGCGGTTACAGGTATAATCCGTTCACGAAAAGAAAATACTCAACCTTCCTATCCGAAGTAAACCCCTTACTCATTAAGCCAAAATATTGACAGATACGCTTAATTGACGACCAAGAAGGGACTCGAACCCTCAATCTTCCGATCCGAAGTCGGACGCCTTATCCATTAGGCCACGCGGTCTTGCATTGTGGATGACTTTTCTAATAGTAAATAATTGTTGCGGTTACAAGTATAATTTATATAAGAAAAGGAATTCCTCAACCTTCTGATCCGAAATAAGACGCCTTACCCATTAAGCCAAAATATCGACAGATACGCTTAAATGACGACCGCGAAGGGACTCGAACCCTCAATCTTCCTATCCTAAGTCGGACAACTTATCCATTAGGCCACGCGGTCTTGCATCGTGGATGACTATTCTAATAGTAAATAATTGTTGCGGTTACAAGTATAATTTATATAAGAAAGAAATTCCTCAACCTTCTGATCCGAAGTAAGACGCCTTACCCATTAAGCCAAAATATCGACAGATACGCTTAATTGACGACCGCGAAAGGACTGGAACCCTTAATCTTCCGATCCGAAGTCGTACGCCTTATCCATTAGGCCACGCGGTCTTGCATCGTGGATGACTCTTCTAATAGTAAATACTTGTTGCGGTTACAAGTATAATTTATATACGAAAATAAATTCCTCAACGTTGTGATCCGAAGTAAGACGCCTTACCCATTAAGCCAAAATATCGACGGATACGCTTAATTGACGACCGCGAAGGGACTCGAACCCTCAATCTTCCGATCCGAAGTCGGACGCCTTATCCATTAGCCCACGCGGTCTTGCATCGTGGATGACTCTTCTAATAGTAAATACATGTTGCGGTTACAGGTATAATCCGTTCACGAAAAGAAAATACTCAACCTTCCTATCCGAAGTAAACCCCTTACTCATTAAGCCAAAATATTGACAGATACGCTTAATTGACGACCAAGAAGGGACTCGAACCCTCAATCTTCCGATCCGAAGTCGGACGCCTTATCCATTAGGCCACGCGGTCTTGCATCGTGGATGACTTTTCTAATAGTAAATAATTGTTGCGGTTACAAGTATAATTTATATACGAAAATAAATTCCTCAACGTTGTGATCCGAAGTAAGACGCCTTACCCATTAAGCCAAAATATCGACGGATACGCTTAATTGACGTCCGCGAAGGGACTCGAACCCTCAATCTTCCGACGGACGCCTTATCCATTAGACCACGCGGTCTTGCAGCGTGGATGACTTTTCTAATAGAAAATACTTTATTCGGTTACAAGTATAATTTGTATAAAAAAAAAAGAATCCTCAGCCTTCTGATCCGTAGTCCGTCGCCTTACCCACAGGCCAAAATATTGACGGATACTAGAAATAAGCTCAATTGACGTACGCGAAGAGACTCGAACCCTCAATCTTCCGATCCGAAGTCGGACGCCTTATCCGTTAGGCCACGCGGTCTTTCAGCGTTGATGACTTTTCTAAAAGTAAATACTTGTTGCGGTTACAGGTATAATCCGTTTACGAAAGAAGAATGCTCAACCTTCCGATCCGAAGTCAGACTCCTCACCCATTAAGCAAAAATATAGACCGATACGCTTAATTGACGACCGCGAAGGGACTCGAACCCTCAATCTTCCGATCAGAAGTCGGACGCCTTATCCATTAGGCCACGTGGTCTCGCAGCGTGAATGACTTGTATAATAGTAAATACTTGTTGCGGTTACAGGTATAATCCGTTTACGAAAGAAGAATGCTCAACCTTCCGATCCGAAGTCAGACTCCTCACCCATTAAGCAAAAATATAGACCGATACGCTTAATTGACGACCGCGAAGGGACTCGAACCCTCAATCTTCCGATCCGAAGTCGGACGCCTTATCCATTAGGCCACGCCAACACCAACATTTACCTTCCTTCCCAAAATTGTGAGAAAGTGGAACAAGCAACAAAAGGAAACAAGCAAAATGCAACATACTGTGGCGGGAACTCCCCGGGCCAACCTAAGGCTGTTAGGATAAGTCGGACACCTATTAAACCGACGACAATTTTCCCAATCCAAGGCTCTTCCCTATACGAGAGATCACTCAGAGCAACCTAAAGGCTAAGGGTGCAGGTCCGTTTTGGTGGAAATATACCGCCAATTATGATGATGGCGATTACACTATGTTAATTACACAATAAACCTGTGAACAAAGACACCTTATTGTCGGTATAGGCCTACAAAGATCAACAATGATGATTTATTCTTAACAATCAATACAATGTACGATAATTAGGATTTAATTGGGGCTGTTTCATTTCCTGAGTTCTTAATTACTGGGGAGGAAAACCTGCTGCTTACAGCAGCAACGCCCAACCGCATCAACAATGTGCAACGCCATGCGCAACGCGCGACAGCATCAACAATGTGCAACGCCATGCGCAACGCCCAACTACGTAATGTCCAACAGCATACGCAGTGCACAACAGCATACGCAGTGTACTGCAGCATACGCAATGTACTACCGCATACGCAATGTACTACATCATATACAATGCACTACAGCGTACACAATGTATTATAGCATATACAATGCACCACAGCATATACAATGCACTAGTAGTATGCGCAATGTACGTACAACTCAGAACACAATCGCGAACCTACATGTACTGTACTTCTTCCGGTGGCGCGGCACTCCACCAACTAACCATGAACACGCATTACGTACCACCCAGGTAAACACGTACACCATGTAAAAACACATACATGTACATGTACTTACACCTATAGGCTTTGTTACACAATCTCGTGCATTCACGCAGCGAGTCACTGAGCGGTAAGCTCCGCCCAGCCAGCGCGCGCAACTACAGGTCACGTACGCCCTGGGTTACATTTCATTCATAACGTTATAATTACAATAGCATATACAGCACTAAGTCATTGCACTTTCCGTCACAATGCCATTAACTTTGGGAGCACCAAGCTTCGACGGCAAAACAGAGTGGACGAAATGAGTCTGACCTGTTACTTACCAGCCTCACTGGACTGCTGGGCAGCATCTCCGTGTTATTTCGTTTCAAACAATACTCACAATCTCCAATACTTCCCAGATGTCCCTTCTTCATCGTAACCCCTTCAATTGGTGCGCCAGACGAGGCCATTGTTTTGAAGAGTACCCAATGATGTGCTTTCACTTCTGATGTGCCAAAGTTCTAAACCTGACTTCCATCTTTCCTCCGTCCCTCGTAGGCGTGTTGTCACACGGCCGTCGTCTTGTATGCCGAACGAGGTCAGTGCTTGTTACAGCACTCTCCCACTTCAATGCATTATGGTCCTTCCTGCAAAGTATTCTTATGCAAATCGGTTAGCTCAGCTAAAAATTTAAAATATATCTACTGATGCATGCTAGCACCAAAGTATTCAAATTCACGATTTACCTCCTCCTTATGATTGATTAGCCGACATTGGCCTTGATATTTATCTCCTGATAATTCGCTTTGCCTAACTCATTTTGCGGCCTGCTTCCTTTATTTACGGTACTCATTCCCCAATTATTATTGTTAGTCCCATTTTCCCGAGAGGTTTTATTATCTCATTGCTATAACCGGGGTTCATCCCCTCATTTGTTGTTTGTTTTATTTCTTAAACTTCACTGTTATTTGCAAGACAAAACCGTGGACATCAAAATACATCGATTTGGCCACGCCCGCCATAGTGAGTGTCTTGTAGCGTGACGTGGGCATGGCCAAACACTTGCACAGTGCAATTTTAACCTTCGTGTAATTTCATACAAGCATGTAACTAAAACCTTGAAGTGCTTAAAGGTTTCCTTTCCTCTTTATTAACAGTGATGGGGGTCACATTTACAAACGAAAAAAAACCAACCATTACTAAAATCAAGTGGGTATAATTTGCCTACAAGTGAAATACGTTAACTCAACCCAAGTGCTGCAAATCACGCTAAGGCGAAGAATCCCGCCGGACAGCATAGCGACCAATTAGTCAGACGTCAAAATCATGCACTGCGAGTTGTCGACCTCCCGAGTATCTGTGGCCTACTGAATCGGCCTGTCTAGCTTACATTTAAGGGGAATACAGAATACACCTAAATAACCCCGTGCTATTTGAACTGGGGCTGTTGCCCCCACTGTCGTGCCTCTGTTTTATTAAGCAATATCTACAACCTACAAGCGTCAAACCTTATACGTTTTATATCCAAGTTACCATAAATACCCGCTTCATTATTCATTTCATCTTTCTTGACTATTTTTATGTTGGTATTGCCTCGTTTCTGTTTTGTCTTCTATTGTAACAACCTTGACTTCATATTGCTGTCTAAGTAATATGTATAACCCTTTGCCTGCCCTTGTTTGTTGCTTTGTTGCTTTATTACATTATTACATTATCCTACTTTCTGCACAAGCATATTGTTCGTTTGTTGCCATTCGTGGCCGAATAACTAATACAACATATAAAACATATAAAACATAACAGATACCTTTACCTGCCTTCTTAATTCACTGGGGCTATTCCCCTTTTTATAAATACATTATTACAAATTGGGCCTTTCCCAACCTCTGCCTTTGCCAACATCAATATCTGGGGCTCTTCCCCACATCTCTTTCTGGGCCTTTTCCCATCCCTGCCAGGGGCTATTCCCCGCATTTATTTCTGAGGCTTTTCTTCACATCGATCTCTGGGGCTTTTCCCCACATCGATCTCTGGGGCTTTTCCCCACATCGATCTCTCGGGCTTTTCCCCACATCGATCTCTGGGGCTTTTCCCCACATCGATCTCTGGGGATTTTCCCCGCATTTTTTTTGCCGGGGCCTTTCCCCCCACCTTTCTGCCTTGGGCCTTTCCCCACATCAATGTCTGGGTTTTTTTCACATTAAACTATGGGTTTTTGTCTCACATCAATCTCTGGCTTTTCCCCACATCTATACATCTATACATCTACACATTCTATACATATCTCCCTGGGGCCTTTCCCCACATTAACATCTGAGCCTTTTCCTCAAATTGAAATCTAGGTTTTTCCTTACATTTAACTATGGGGCTTTTTCCCATTTCTCTGGGGCCTTTCCCCATCTCAACCTGGGGCTTTTCCCCACCTCTCAGCCTGGGGCCTTTTCCCCACATCTATTTCTGGGGATTTTTCCCCGCATCGATCTCCGGGGCTTTTCTCCACATCGATCTTTAGGTCCTCCCCCCACACCCATCAATAGCCTTTCGCCTCAATTTATATCTTTGTATATGGGGCTTTCTATTTCATGCCTATCAACGGTGCTTTTGACCATTCATGTATACAAATCAGGTTTTCCACCTGTCAACAATACAAATATTTTTTTTTTGCTCTTTACCTTATTTTCATGAATGGGACTTTTCACCTCTTTTCCATGAATGGGGCTTTCCACCTCATTTCTATGAATGGGGGTTTTCACCTCATTTCTATGAATGGGGATTTTCACCTCAATTCTATGAATGGGGCTTTTCACCTCAATTCTATGAATGGTGCTTTTCACCTCAATTCTATGACTGGTGCTTTTCACCTCAATTCTATGAATGGGGCTTTTCACCTCAATTCTATGAATGGGGCTTTTCACCTAATTTCTATGAATGGGGCCTTTCACCTCATTTCTATGAATATGGCTGTTCATCTCATTTCTATGATTGGGGCTGTTCACCTCATTTCTATGATTGGGGCTTTTTACCTCATTTCTATGAATGGGGCTTTTTACCTCATTTCTATGATTGGGGATTTTTACCTCATTTCTATGAAGGGGGCTTTTTACCTTATTTCTATGAATGGGGCTGTTCACCTCATTTGTATGAATGGGGCTTTTTACCTCATTTGTATGAATGGGGCTTTTTACCTCATTTCTATGAATGGGGCTTTTTACCTTATTTCTTATGAATGGCTTTTCACCCCATTTTGTATGAATGGTTTTTCACCTCATTTGTATGAATGGTTTTTCATCTCATGTTGTATAAACGGGGCGTTTCACTTCATTTTTATGAATGGCTTTTCATGTCATTTTGTATAAACGGGAGACCACACTGAAGTCTGACCCTTACCTTCTGTTCATTGTTACACTCTGCCAAGACTATGGTCTTCTAGAGCAACCAAATCCTGCAAGTGCAACCACAACTAAAAATAAATTAATATATTCTCCTTAGGCCTATACAGTTGCTTTTACTGTACATGTTCCCATCGTACATGCCTACTGTACTTTCTACCAACACCGTTTGGGAACTTCCTCTCACCAAGATATACTACCTTTGTGTATAATCCTTGATTAATATATATATCTTGGCTAAACTTACTCTATACAATATTGTTTAACAGCAACGCATGAGGAGGCATGGTTGTTCCCGGTCCACAAGTGCGAATTTTCTCCAATCTCGCTTGGAATACATTGAGCCACATGCTTCAAAAGAGTGAATATAATTCAACGGATGGAATGTGCTATTGCAAGGCAGCGCAAATGCGGCCTCTGTCTTCAGTTAAAATATTGAACTTTGATTGCAACCGATAGCCAATCGCATTAATTCACCGTTTCCGAGTCTATTTCTTTGGTGAATTTTGGCTATCATGAACGGAATGTTAAAGTAAATATGCACGTATATTTCACCACCCTCTCATTCCTGTTTGCAAGTTAACACGATACAACTTGCCTCGTAAGGAACAACGCGTGGTTCTAAACCCATCTCATGCCCTGTGGCTTTGCCATGGGGCTTCGCCGCCTTGTACATACACGCTCCCATAACAATCAAGGTCTGATCGCCCGGGCTGCGCCAAACATAAACCAATTTCAGGGACTAACTATAAATACCCTTTCTAGGGGCCTATTATCACTCCTAAACCTTGGATACCCAGGGCAAAGCTTTACCCCTCTATCGCTCCAAGGACCTCCTTCATTGTGTTAGTGCCTCTGGTAATGAAGATTCTGCTTCACCAGACCCCTGCCATACTAGTCATCACATGTCCTGTACAATTGGGATTAAATCAAGAGAAACGTGAAATACATAAACGGTGCTGTGTCTGTTAAATCAGGGAGGGATAAATCCATCGTTCTAACCTTGTCCATCATACCTCTTGCTACCAGCATACACATATTCATGGTGAACTGCCTTTACAGTCACCAGTGATACTATTTTAAATTCAGAAAAGGTCTGAGATAACCACTCATTCTGAATTTAGACAACGTTTGGAAAAAACAACCCCTCACCTGGTAGTCACTTGGCTACCTACGGACTCATTCGCCGCATCTGATATGAAACATCCGCTAATGCCCATGAAGTTCCACTAACATAATTGCATAAGCTGGCGCTACGGTGGCCTAAGAGCTTGAAAATGTTCTATGTGCCTTTTCACAGCTATTCTCCGCAAATCTGCCCAAAGGTTTGCCAAATTCATTATTTCGATCAACCTATTGTCACGAAGATATGAACGTGAATAATATTTTGTAAAGAACAAATCAATAACTGTGAAACAAAGGAGCACAACCATTTAATCATATACTCATAACCAGGAAGGGTTTACTAAACCTGCTGGGTTTAACTGCCGTAGGCCTTACTTCCTTAAATCTCAGAATTGTCAGGAACGCCGAACATACGTAATAGCCGTACTATACTGTGCCAAAGCTACGTCTAATTTACTCACGGCGACGCTAAGGATTACAAATAAAATGTACAAACATGCTTTGCATTTTGAAAGCCACCTTACGTCTTCTTCA
The DNA here is from genome assembly GCA_037893245.1 of Crossaster papposus. Taxonomy (NCBI): domain Eukaryota; kingdom Metazoa; phylum Echinodermata; class Asteroidea; order Velatida; family Solasteridae; genus Crossaster; species Crossaster papposus. Next base: position 690,464 of record JBAIAA010000124.1, on the reverse strand, counting down.
TTTTAGACACCCTTGCATTACTCATAGATTTGGTATACTCTGATAACCGGACCGGCATTTTCTTTACTAAAGAGTACTACTATAAGAACCATGATAAAACCCGGTCCGACATAGGCCTACTGATAAATAACAAAATTCCCATATCCACATACCTTTGGACAATACCCACGCCTTCGTGAAAATTCCGCAGGAATGCGAGGCCATCTTCTTCTCGCAGTTAAATGTCGTGCCGTGCATGCTTGAGCGCGTGCTATTATCCAAAGTACAATAGCTTTGTGCAATAGCGTTGTACAATAGCTTTGTACAATACAAAGACTGCGTACGCCTACCTAATGTACCACGCCCGTCGCGCTGACCCTGTCAGCCTCAACGTACGTATTTACATTGAGGAATTCCTACATGGTTTATGTGAAAACACACAAATGGTATTCAAAAGAACGAATTTTTAAACAAGAACTTGCCCAAATTCTTATTATGACCTTTCGCAGCCGAATAACCATAATCAAATTTCACATTGACAAAATGACATGGCTGCTCCATCAAATTGTACCTCCTTACCAGTGTCATGTTCGACCACCGGCAAAGATTTAGATATCTCCTACCTTGTTTCCTAAAACGAACACCAATCCAGGCTCTACCTCCATCGGAATCACAAACCTGCACAATTCCCCACCATTAGGATCGAAGTCCTCCATTTAGGCAACCGTTATGGCCAGCCGACCTAGTAATTGGCTGGTCAACGGGCCGGGTATGGGTGACCTAAGGTACGTGTATACATCAGCGGAGGCTATGTACGTCTTGCTCATATTGATCAAATTCACAAAGTGAATGTGGATCTTCCGACCGCTACGTCGCAGCGATGCAAATAGTATACAACAAGAAAATACTCAACCTTCCAATCCGAAGTAAGACGCACTACCCATTAAGCCAAAATATCGACAGATACGCTTAATTGACGACCGCGAAGGGACTCAAACCCTCAATCTTCCGATCCGAAGTCGGACGCCTTATTCATTAGGCCACGCGTTCTTGCATCGTGGATGACTCTTCTAATAGTAAATACTTGTTGCGGTTACAGGTATAATCCGTATACGAAAAAAAAATTCTCAACCTTCCTATCCGAAGTAAGACCCCTTACTCATTAAGCCAAAATATTGACAGATACGCATAATTGACAACCGCGAAGGGACTCGAACCCTCAATCTTCCGATCTGAAGTAGGACGCCTTATCCATTAGGCAACGCGGTCTTGCATCGTGGATGACTTTTCTAATAGTAAATGCTTGTTGCGGTTACAGGTATAATCAGTATACGAAAAAAGAATGCTCAACCTTGCGATCCGAAGTCAGACGCCTTACCCATTAAACCAAAATACGACAGATACGCTTAATTGACGACCGCGAAAAGACTCGAACCCTCAATCTTCCGATACGAAGTCGGACGCCTTATACATTAGGCCACGCGGTCTTGCATCGTGGATGACTTTTCTAATAGTAAATACTTGTTGCGGTTACAGGTATAATCCGTATACGAAAAGAAAATACTCAACCTTCCTTTCCGAAGTAAGACCCCTTACTCATTAAGCCACAATATCGACAGATACGCTTAATTGACGACGGCGAAGGGACTCAAACCCTCAATCTTCCGATCCGAAGTCGGACGCCTTATCCATTAGGCCACGCGTTCTTGCATCGTGGATGACTCTTCTAATAGTAAATACTTGTTGCGGTTACAGGTATAATCAGTATACGAAAAAAGAATGCTCAACCTTCCGATCCGAAGTCAGACGCCTTACCCATTAAGCCAAAATACGACAGATACGCTTAATTGACGACAGCGAAGGACTCGAACCCTCAATCTTCCGATAGGAAGTCGGATGCCTTATCCATTAGGCCACGCGGTCTTGCATCGTGGATGACTTTTCTAATAGTAAATACTTGTTGCGGTTACAGGTATAATCCGTATACGGAAAAAAAATACTCAACCTTCCTATCCGAAGTAAGACCCCTTACTAATTAAGCCAAAATATTGACAGATACGCTTAATTGACGACCGCGAAGGGACTCGAACCCTCAATCTTCCGATCCGAAGTCGGACGCCTTATCCATTAGGCCACGCGGTCTTGCATCGTGGATGACTCTTCTAATAGTAAATACTTGTTGCGGTTACAGGTATAATCCGTATACGAAAAGAAAATACTCAACCTTCCTATCCGAAGTAAGACCCCTTACTCATTAAGCCAAAATATTGACAGATACACTTAATTGACGACCGCGAAGGGACTCGAACCCTCAATCTTCCGATCTGAAGTAGGACGCCTTATCCATTAGGCAACGCGGTCTTGCATCGTGGATGACTTTTCTAATAGTAAATGCTTGTTGCGGTTACAGGTATAATCAGTATACGAAAAAAGAATGCTCAACCTTGCGATCCGAAGTCAGACGCCTTACCCATTAAACCAAAATACGACAGATACGCTTAATTGACGACCGCGAAAAGACTCGAACCCTCAATCTTCCGATACGAAGTCGGACGCCTTATACATTAGGCCACGCGGTCTTGCATCGTGGATGACTTTTCTAATAGTAAATACTTGTTGCGGTTACAGGTATAATCCGTATACGAAAAGAAAATACTCAACCTTCCTTTCCGAAGTAAGACCCCTTACTCATTAAGCCACAATATCGACAGATACGCTTAATTGACGACGGCGAAGGGACTCAAACCCTCAATCTTCCGATCCGAAGTCGGACGCCTTATCCATTAGGCCACGCGTTCTTGCATCGTGGATGACTCTTCTAATAGTAAATACTTGTTGCGGTTACAGGTATAATCAGTATACGAAAAAAGAATGCTCAACCTTCCGATCCGAAGTCAGACGCCTTACCCATTAAGCCAAAATACGACAGATACGCTTAATTGACGACCGCGAAGGACTCGAACCCTCAATCTTCCGATAGGAAGTCGGATGCCTTATCCATTAGGCCACGCGGTCTTGCATCGTGGATGACTTTTTCTAATAGTAAATACTTGTTGCGGTTACAGGTATAATCCGTATACGGAAAAAAAATACTCAACCTTCCTATCCGAAGTAAGACCCCTTACTAATTAAGCCAAAATATTGACAGATACGCTTAATTGACGACCGCGAAGGGACTCGAACCCTCAATCTTCCGATCCGAAGTCGGACGCCTTATCCATTAGGCCACGCGGTCTTGCATCGTGGATGACTCTTCTAATAGTAAATACTTGTTGCGGTTACAGGTATAATCCGTATACGAAAAGAAAATACTCAACCTTCCTATCCGAAGTAAGACCCCTTACTCATTAAGCCAAAATATTGACAGATACAATTAATTGACGACCGCGAAGGGACTCGAACCCTCAATCTTCCGATCTGAAGTAGGACGCCTTATCCATTAGGCAACGCGGTCTTGCATCGTGGATGACTTTTCTAATAGTAAATGCTTGTTGCGGTTACAGGTATAATCAGTATACGAAAAAAGAATGCTCAACCTTGCGATCCGAAGTCAGACGCCTTACCCATTAAACCAAAATACGACAGATACGCTTAATTGACGACCGCGAAAAGACTCGAACCCTCAATCTTCCGATACGAAGTCGGACGCCTTATACATTAGGCCACGCGGTCTTGCATCGTGGATGACTTTTCTAATAGTAAATACTTGTTGCGGTTACAGGTATAATCCGTATACGAAAAGAAAATACTCAAGCTTCCTTTCCGAAGTAAGACCCCTTACTCATTAAGCCACAATATCGACAGATACGCTTAATTGACGATGGCGAAGGGACTCAAACCCTCAATCTTCCGATCCGAAGTCGGACGCCTTATCCATTAGGCCACGCGTTCTTGCATCGTGGATGACTCTTCTAATAGTAAATACTTGTTGCGGTTACAGGTATAATCAGTATACGAAAAAAGAATGCTCAACCTTCCGATCCGAAGTCAGACGCCTTACCCATTAAGCCAAAATACGACAGATACGCTTAATTGACGACAGCGAAGGACTCGAACCCTCAATCTTCCGATAGGAAGTCGGATGCCTTATCCATTAGGCCACGCGGTCTTGCATCGTGGATGACTTTTATAATAGTAAATACTTGTTGCGGTTACAGGTATAATCCGTATACGGAAAAAAAATACTCAACCTTCCTATCCGAAGTAAGACCCCTTACTAATTAAGCCAAAATATTGACAGATACGCTTAATTGACGACCGCGAAGGGACTCGAACCCTCAATCTTCCGATCCGAAGTCGGACGCCTTATCCATTAGGCCACGCGGTCTTGCATCGTGGATGACTCTTCTAATAGTAAATACTTGTTGCGGTTACAGGTATAATCCGTATACGAAAAGAAAATACTCAACCTTCCTATCCGAAGTAAGACCCCTTACTCATTAAGCCAAAATATTGACAGATACACTTAATTGACGACCGCGAAGGGACTCGAACCCTCAATCTTCCGATCCGAAGTCGGACGCGTTATCCATTAGGCCACGCGGTCTTGCATCGTGGATGACCTTTCTAATAGTAAATACTTGTTGCGGTTACAGGTATAATCAGTATACGAAAAAATAATGCTCAACCTTCCGATCCGAAGTCAGACGCCTTACCCATTAAGCCAAAATACGACAGATACGCTTAATTGACGACCGCGAAAAGACTCGAACCCTCAATCTTCCGATAGGAAGTCGGACGCCTTATCCATTAGGCCACGCGGTCTTGCATCGTGGATGACTTTTCTAATAGTAAATACTTGTTGCGGTTACAGGTATAATCCATATACGAAAAGAAAATACTCAACCTTCCTATCCGAAGTAAGACTTCTTACTCATTAAGCCAAAATATTGACAGATACGCTTAATTGACGACCGCGAAGGGACTCGAACCCTCAATCTTCCGATCCCAAGTCGGACGCCTTATCCATTAGGCCACGCGGTCTTGCATCGTGGATGACTTTTCTAATGGTAAATACTTGTTGCGGTTACAGGTATAATCAGTATACGAAAAAATAATGCTCAACCTTCCGATCCGAAGTCAGACGCCTTACCCGTTAAGCCAAAATACGACAGATACGCTTAATTGACGACCGCGAAGGGACTCGAACCCTCAATATTTCGATCCGAAGTCGGACGCCTTATCCATTAGGCCACGCGTTCTTGCATCGTGGATGACTCTTCTAATAGTAAATACTTGTTGCGGTTACAGGTATAATCCGTATACGAAAAAAAAATACTCAACCTTCCTATCCGAAGTAAGACCCCTTACTAATTAAGCCAAAATATTGACAGATACGCTTAATTGACGACCGCGAAGGGACTCGAACCCTCAATCTTCCGATCCGAAGTCGGACGCCTTATCCATTAGGCCACGCGGTCTTGCATCGTGGATGACTCTTCTAATAGTAAATACTTGTTGCGGTTACAGGTATAATCCGTATACGAAAAGAAAATACTCAACCTTCCTATCCGAAGTAAGACCCCTTACTCATTAAGCCAAAATATTGACAGATACACTTAATTGACGACCGCGAAGGGACTCGAACCCTCAATCTTCCGATCCGAAGTCGGACGCGTTATCCATTAGGCCACGCGGTCTTGCATCGTGGATGACCTTTCTAATAGTAAATACTTGTTGCGGTTACAGGTATAATCAGTATACGAAAAAAGAATGCTCAACCTTCCGATCCGAAGTCAGACGCCTTACCCATTAAACCAAAATACGACAGATACGCTTAATTGACGACCGCGAAAAGACTCGAACCCTCAATCTTCCGATACGAAGTCGGACGCCTTATACATTAGGCCACGCGGTCTTGCATCGTGGATGACTTTTCTAATAGTAAATACTTGTTGCGGTTACAGGTATAATCCGTATACGAAAAGAAAATACTCAACCTTCCTTTCCGAAGTAAGACCCCTTACTCATTAAGCCACAATATCGACAGATACGCTTAATTGACGACGGCGAAGGGAATCAAACCCTCAATCTTCCGATCCGAAGTCGGACGCCTTATCCATTAGGCCACGCGTTCTTGCATCGTGGATGACTCTTCTAATAGTAAATACTTGTTGCGGTTACAGGTATAATTAGTATACGAAAAAAGAATGCTCAACCTTCCGATCCGAAGTCAGACGCCTTACCCATTAAGCCAAAATACGACAGATACGCTTAATTGACGACCGCGAAAGGACTCGAACCCTCAATCTTCCGATAGGAAGTCGGACGCCTTATCCATTAGGCCACGCGGTCTTGCATCGTGGATGACTTTTCTAATAGTAAATACTTGTTGCGGTTACAGGTATAATCCGTATACGAATATAAAATACTCAACCTTCCTATCCGAAGTAAGACCCCTTACTCATTAAGCCAAAATATTGACAGATACACTTAATTGACGACCGCGAAGGGACTCGAACCCTCAATCTTCCGATCCGAAGTCGGACGCCTTATCCATTAGGCCACGCGGTCTTGCATCGTGGATGACTTTTCTAATGGTAAATACTTGTTGCGGTTACAGGTATAATCAGTATACGAAAAAAGAATGCTCAACCTTCCGATCCGAAGTCAGACGCCTTACCCATTAAGCCAAAATACGACAGATACGCTTAATTGACGACCGCGAAGGGACTCGAACCCTCAATCTTTCGATCCGAAGTCGGACGCCTTATCCATTAGGCCACGCGTTCTTGCATCGTGGATGACTCTTCTAATAGTAAATACTTGTTGCGGTTACAGGTATAATCCGTATACGAAAAAAAAATACTCAACCTTCCTATCCGAAGTAAGACCCCTTACTAATTAAGCCAAAATATTGACAGATACGCTTAATTGACGACCGCGAAGGGACTCGAACCCTCAATCTTCCGATCCGAAGTCGGACGCCTTATCCATTAGGCCACGCGGTCTTGCATCGTGGATGACTCTTCTAATAGTAAATACTTGTTGCGGTTACAGGTATAATCCGTATACGAAAAGAAAATACTCAACCTTCCTATCCGAAGTAAGACCCCTTACTCATTAAGCCAAAATATTGACAGATACACTTAATTGACGACCGGGAAGGGACTCGAACCCTCAATCTTCCGATCCGAAGTCGGACGCGTTATCCATTAGGCCACGCGGTCTTGCATCGTGGATGACCTTTCTAATAGTAAATACTTGTTGCGGTTACAGGTATAATCAGTATACGAAAAAAGAATGCTCAACCTTCCGATCCGAAGTCAGACGCCTTACCCATTAAACCAAAATACGACAGATACGCTTAATTGACGACCGCGAAAAGACTCGAACCCTCAATCTTCCGATACGAAGTCGGACGCCTTATACATTAGGCCACGCGGTCTTGCATCGTGGATGACTTTTCTAATAGTAAATACTTGTTGCGGTTACAGGTATAATCCGTATACGAAAAGAAAATACTCAACCTTCCTATCCGAAGTAAGACCCCTTACTCATTAAGCCAAAATATTGACAGATACGCTTATTTGACGACCGCGAAGGGCCTCGAACCCTCAATCTTCCGATCCGAAGTCGGACGCCTTATCCATTAGGCCACGCGTTCTTGCATCGTGGATGACTCTTCTAATAGTAAATACTTGTTGCGGTTACAGGTATAATCAGTATACGAAAAAAGAATGCTCAACCTTCCGATCCGAAGTCAGACGCCTTACCCATTAAGCCAAAATACGACAGATACGCTTAATTGACGACCGCGAAAGGACTCGAACCCTCAATCGTCCGATAGGAAGTCGGACGCCTTATCCATTAGGCCACGCAGTCTTGCATCGTGGATGACTTTTCTAATAATAAATACTTGTTGCGGTTACAGGTATAATCCGTATACGAATATAAAATACTCAACCTTCCTATCCGAAGTAAGACCCCTTACTATTAAGCCAAAATATTGACAGATACGCTTAATTGACGACCGCGAAGGGACTCGAACCCTCAATCTTCCGATCCGAAGTCGGACGCCTTATCCATTAGGCCACGCGGTCTTGCATCGTGGATGACTCTTCTAATAGTAAATACTTGTTGCGGTTACAGGTATAATCCGTATACGAAAAGAAAATACTCAACCTTCCTATCCGAAGTAAGACCCCTTACTCATTAAGCCAAAATATTGACAGATACGCTTAATTGACGACCGCGAAGGGACTCGAACCCTCAATCTTCCGATCCGAAGTCGGACGCCTTATCCATTAGGCCACGCGGTCTTGCATCGTGGATGACTTTTCTAATGGTAAATACTTGTTGCGGTTACAGGTATAATCAGTATACGAAAAAAGAATGCTCAACCTTCCGATCCGAAGTCAGACGCCTTACCCATTAAGCCAAAATACGACAGATACGCTTAATTGACGACCGCGAAGGGACTCGAACCCTCAATCTTTCGATCCGAAGTCGGACGCCTTATCCATTAGGCCACGCGTTCTTGCATCGTGGATGACTCTTCTAATAGTAAATACTTGTTGCGGTTACAGTTATAATCCGTATACGAAACAAAAATACTCAACCTTCCTATCCGAAGTAAGACCCCTTACTATTAAGCCAAAATATTGACAGATACGCTTAATTGACGACCGCGAAGGGACTCGAACCCTCAATCTTCCGATCCGAAGTCGGACACCTTATCCATTAGGCCACGCGGTCTTGCATCGTGGATGACTCTTCTAATAGTAAATACTTGTTGCGGTTACAGGTATAATCCGTATACGAAAAGAAAATACTCAACCTTCCTATCCGAAGTAAGACCCCTTACTCATTAAGCCAAAATATTGACAGATACGCTTAATTGACGACCGCGAAGGGACTCGAACCCTCAATCTTCCGATCCGAAGTCGGACGCCTTATCCATTAGGCCACGCGGTCTTGCATCGTGGATGACTTTTCTAATGGTAAATACTTGTTGCGGTTACAGGTATAATCAGTATACGAAAAAAGAATGCTCAACCTTCCGATCCGAAGTCAGACGCCTTACCCATTAAGCCAAAATACGACAGATACGCTTAATTGACGACCGCGAAGGGACTCGAACCCTCAATCTTTCGATCCGAAGTCGGACGCCTTATCCATTAGGCCACGCGTTCTTGCATCGTGGATGACTCTTCTAATAGTAAATACTTGTTGCGGTTACAGTTATAATCCGTATACGAAACAAAAATACTCAACCTTCCTATCCGAAGTAAGACCCCTTACTAATTAAGCCAAAATATTGACAGATACGCTTAATTGACGACCGCGAAGGGACTCGAACCCTCAATCTTCCGATCCGAAGTCGGACGCCTTATCCATTAGGCCACGCGGTCTTGCATCGTGGATGACTTTTCTAATAGTAAATACTTGTTGCGGTTACAGGTATAATCCGTATACGAAAAGAAAATACTCAACCTTCCTATCCGAAGTAAGACCCCTTACTCATTAAGCCAAAATATTGACAGATACACTTAATTGACGACCGCGAAGGGACTCGAACCCTCAATCTTCCGATCCGAAGTCGGACGCGTTATCCATTAGGCCACGCGGTCTTGCATCGTGGATGACCTTTCTAATAGTAAATACTTGTTGCGGTTACAGGTATAATCAGTATACGAAAAAAGAATGCTCAACCTTCCGATCCGAAGTCAGACGCCTTACCCATTAAACCAAAATACGACAGATACGCTTAATTGACGACCGCGAAAAGACTCGAACCCTCAATCTTCCGATACGAAGTCGGACGCCTTATACATTAGGCCACGCGGTCTTGCATCGTGGATGACTTTTCTAATAGTAAATACTTGTTGCGGTTACAGGTATAATCCGTATACGAAAAGAAAATACTCAACCTTCCTATCCGAAGTAAGACCCCTTACTCATTAAGCCAAAATATTGACAGATACGCTTATTTGACGACCGCGAAGGGACTCGAACCCTCAATCTTCCGATCCGAAGTCGGACGCCTTATCCATTAGGCCACGCGTTCTTGCATCGTGGATGACTCTTCTAATAGTAAATACTTGTTGCGGTTACAGGTATAATCCGTATACGAAAAAAATATACTCAACCTTCCTATCCGAAGTAAGACCCCTTACTAATTAAGCCACAATATTGACAGATACGCTTAATTTACGACCGCGAAGGGACTCGAACCCTCAATCTTCCGATCAGAAGTCGGCCGCCTTATCCATTAGGCCACGCGGTCTTGCATCGTGGATGACTCTTCTAATAGTAAATAATTGTTGCGGTTACAGGTATAATCCGTATACGAAAAGAAAATACTCAACCTTCCTATCCGAAGTAAGACCCCTTACTCATTAAGCCAAAATATTGACAGATACACTTAATTGACGACCGCGAAGAGACTCGAACCCTCAATCTTCCGATCCGAAGTCGGACGCGTTATCCATTAGGCCACGCGGTCTTGCATCGTGGATGACTCTTCTAATAGTAAATACTTGTTGCGGTTACAGGTATAATCCGTATACGAAAAAAATATACTCAACCTTCCTATCCGAAGTAAGACCCCTTACTAATTAAGCCACAATATTGACAGATACGCTTAATTGACGACCGCGAAGGGACTCGAACCCTCAATCTTCCGATCCGAAGTCGGACGCCTTATCCATTAGGCCACGCGGTCTTGCATCGTGGATGACTTTTCTAATAGTAAATACTTGTTGCGGTTACAGGTATAATCCGTATACGAAAAGAAAATGGTCAACCTTCCTATCCGAAGTAAGACCCCTTACTCATTAAGCCAAAATATTGACAGATACGCTTAATTGACGACCGCGAAGGGACTCGAACCCTCAATCTTCCGATCCGAAGTCGGACGCCTTATCCATTAGGCCACGCGGTCTTGCATCGTGGATGACTTTTCTAATGGTAAATACTTGTTGCGGTTACAGGTATAATCAGTATACGAAAAAAGAATGCTCAACCTTCCGATCCGAAGTCAGACGCCTTACCCATTAAGCCAAAATACGACAGATACGCTTAATTGACGACCGCGAAGGGACTCGAACCCTCAATCTTTCGATCCGAAGTCGGACGCCTTATCCATTAGGCCACGCGTTCTTGCATCGTGGATGACTCTTCTAATAGTAAATACTTGTTGCGGTTACAGTTATAATCCGTATACGAAACAAAAATACTCAACCTTCCTATCCGAAGTAAGACCCCTTACTAATTAAGCCAAAATATTGACAGATACGCTTAATTGACGACCGCGAAGGGACTCGAACCCTCAATCTTCCGATCCGAAGTCGGACGCCTTATCCATTAGGCCACGCGGTCTTGCATCGTGGATGACTCTTCTAATAGTAAATACTTGTTGCGGTTACAGGTATAATCCGTATACGAAAAGAAAATACTCAACCTTCCTATCCGAAGTAAGACCCCTTACTCATTAAGCCAAAATATTGACAGATACACTTAATTGACGACCGCGAAGGGACTCGAACCCTCAATCTTCCGATCCGAAGTCGGACGCGTTATCCATTAGGCCACGCGGTCTTGCATCGTGGATGACCTTTCTAATAGTAAATACTTGTTGCGGTTACAGGTATAATCAGTATACGAAAAAAGAATGCTCAACCTTCCGATCCGAAGTCAGACGCCTTACCCATTAAACCAAAATACGACAGATACGCTTAATTGACGACCGCGAAAAGACTCGAACCCTCAATCTTCCGATACGAAGTCGGACGCCTTATACATTAGGCCACGCGGTCTTGCATCGTGGATGACTTTTCTAATAGTAAATACTTTTTGCGGTTACAGGTATAATCCGTATACGAAAAGAAAATACTCAACCTTCCTATCCGAAGTAAGACCCCTTACTCATTAAGCCAAAATATTGACAGATACGCTTATTTGACGACCGCGAAGGGACTCGAACCCTCAATCTTCCGATCCGAAGTCGGACGCCTTATCCATTAGGCCACGCGTTCTTGCATCGTGGATGACTCTTCTAATAGTAAATACTTGTTGCGGTTACAGGTATAATCCGTATACGAAAAAAATATACTCAACCTTCCTATCCGAAGTAAGACCCCTTACTAATTAAGCCACAATATTGACAGATACGCTTAATTTACGACCGCGAAGGGACTCGAACCCTCAATCTTCCGATCCGAAGTCGGCCGCCTTATCCATTAGGCCACGCGGTCTTGCATCGTGGATGACTCTTCTAATAGTAAATAATTGTTGCGGTTACAGGTATAATCCGTATACGAAAAGAAAATACTCAACCTTCCTATCCGAAGTAAGACCCCTTACTCATTAAGCCAAAATATTGACAGATACACTTAATTGACGACCGCGAAGAGACTCGAACCCTCAATCTTCCGATCCGAAGTCGGACGCGTTATCCATTAGGCCACGCGGTCTTGCATCGTGGATGACTCTTCTAATAGTAAATACTTGTTGCGGTTACAGGTATAATCCGTATACGAAAAAAATATACTCAACCTTCCTATCCGAAGTAAGACCCCTTACTAATTAAGCCACAATATTGACAGATACGCTTAATTGACGACCGCGAAGGGACTCGAACCCTCAATCTTCCGATCCGAAGTCGGACGCCTTATCCATTAGGCCACGCGGTCTTGCATCGTGGATGACTTTTCTAATAGTAAATACTTGTTGCGGTTACAGGTATAATCCCTATACGAAAAGAAAATACTCAACCTTCCTATCCGAAGTAAGACTTCTTACTCATTAAGCCAAAATATTGACAGATACGCTTAATTGACGACCGCGAAGGGACTCGAACCCTCAATCTTCCGATCCGAAGTCGGACGCCTTATCCATTAGGCCACGCGGTCTTGCATCGTGGATGACTTTTCTAATGGTAAATACTTGTTGCGGTTACAGGTATAATCAGTATACGAAAAAAGAATGCTCAACCTTCCGATCCGAAGTCAGACGCCTTACCCGTTAAGCTAAAATACGACAGATACGCTTAATTGACGACCGCGAAGGGACTCGAACCCTCAATATTTCGATCCGAAGTCGGACGCCTTATCCATTAGGCCACGCGTTCTTGCATCGTGGATGACTCTTCTAATAGTAAATACTTGTTGCGGTTACAGGTATAATCCGTATACGAAAAAAAAATACTCAACCTTCCTATCCGAAGTAAGACCCCTTACTAATTAAGCCAAAATATTGACAGATACGCTTAATTGACGACCGCGAAGGGACTCGAACCCTCAATCTTCCGATCCGAAGTCGGACGCCTTATCCATTAGGCCACGCGGTCTTGCATCGTGGATGACTCTTCTAATAGTAAATACTTGTTGCGGTTACAGGTATAATCCGTATACGAAAAAAATATACTCAACCTTCCTATCCGAAGTAAGACCCCTTACTAATTAAGCCACAATATTGACACATACGCTTAATTGACGACCGCGAAGGGACTCGAACCCTCAATCTTCCGATCCGAAGTCGGACGCTTTATCCATTAGGCCACGCGGTCTTGCATCGTGGATGACTTTTCTAATAGTAAATACTTGTTGCGGTTACAGGTATAATCCCTATTCGAAAAGAAAATACTCAACCTTCCTATCCGAAGTAAGACTTCTTACTCATTAAGCCAAAATATTGACAGATACGCTTAATTGACGACCGCGAAGGGACTCGAACCCTCAATCTTCCGATCCGAAGTCGGACGCCTTATCCATTAGGCCACGCGGTCTTGCATCGTGGATGACTTTTCTAATGGTAAATACTTGTTGCGGTTACAGGTATAATCAGTATACGAAAAAAGAATGCTCAACCTTCCGATCCGAAGTCAGACGCCTTACCCGTTAAGCCAAAATACGACAGATACGCTTAATTGACGACCGCGAAGGGACTCGAACCCTCAATATTTCGATCCGAAGTCGGACGCCTTATCCATTAGGCCACGCGTTCTTGCATCGTGGATGACTCTTCTAATAGTAAATACCTGTTGCGGTTACAGGTATAATCCGTATACGAAAAAAAAATACTCAACCTTCCTATCCGAAGTAAGACCCCTTACTAATTAAGCCAAAATATTGACAGATACGCTTAATTGACGACCGCGAAGGGACTCGAACCCTCAATCTTCCGATCCGAAGTCGGACGCCTTATCCATTAGGCCACGCGGTCTTGCATCGTGGATGACTCTTCTAATAGTAAATACTTGTTGCGGTTACAGGTATAATCCGTATACGAAAAAAATATACTCAACCTTCCTATCCGAAGTAAGACCCCTTACTAATTAAGCCACAATATTGACAGATACGCTTAATTGACGACCGCGAAGGGACTCGAACCCTCAATCTTCCGATCCGAAGTCGGACGCCTTATCCATTAGGCCACGCGGTCTTGCATCGTGGATGACTTTTCTAATAGTAAATACTTGTTGCGGTTACAGGTATAATCCCTATACGAAAAGAAAATACTCAACCTTCCTATCCGAAGTAAGACTTCTTACTCATTAAGCCAAAATATTGACAGATACGCTTAATTGACGACCGCGAAGGGACTCGAACCCTCAATCTTCCGATCCGAAGTCGGACGCCTTATCCATTAGGCCACGCGGTCTTGCATCGTGGATGACTTTTCTAATGGTAAATACTTGTTGCGGTTACAGGTATAATCAGTATACGAAAAAAGAATGCTCAACCTTCCGATCCGAAGTCAGACGCCTTACCCGTTAAGCCAAAATACGACAGATACGCTTAATTGACGACCGCGAAGGGACTCGAACCCTCAATATTTCGATCCGAAGTCGGACGCCTTATCCATTAGGCCACGCGTTCTTGCATCGTGGATGACTCTTCTAATAGTAAATACTTGTTGCGGTTACAGGTATAATCCGTATACGAAAAAAAAATACTCAACCTTCCTATCCGAAGTAAGACCCCTTACTAATTAAGCCAAAATATTGACAGATACGCTTAATTGACGACCGCGAAGGGACTCGAACCCTCAATCTTCCGATCCGAAGTCGGACGCGTTATCCATTAGGCCACGCGGTCTTGCATCGTGGATGACCTTTCTAATAGTAAATACTTGTTGCGGTTACAGGTATAATCAGTATACGAAAAAAGAATGCTCAACCTTCCGATCCGAAGTCAGACGCCTTACCCATTAAACCAAAATACGACAGATACGCTTAATTGACGACCGCGAAAAGACTCGAACCCTCAATCTTCCGATACGAAGTCGGACGCCTTATACATTAGGCCACGCGGTCTTGCATCGTGGATGACTTTTCTAATAGTAAATACTTGTTGCGGTTACAGGTATAATCCGTATACGAAAAGAAAATACTCAACCTTCCTTTCCGAAGTAAGACCCCTTACTCATTAAGCCACAATATCGACAGATACGCTTAATTGACGACGGCGAAGGGAATCAAACCCTCAATCTTCCGATCCGAAGTCGGACGCCTTATCGATTAGGCCACGCGTTCTTGCATCGTGGATGACTCTTCTAATAGTAAATACTTGTTGCGGTTACAGGTATAATCAGTATACGAAAAAAGAATGCTCAACCTTCCGATCCGAAGTCAGACGCCTTACCCATTAAGCCAAAATACGACAGATACGCTTAATTGACGACCGCGAAAGGACTCGAACCCTCAATCTTCCGATAGGAAGTCGGACGCCTTATCCATTAGGCCACGCGGTCTTGCATCGTGGATGACTTTTCTAATAGTAAATACTTGTTGCGGTTACAGGTATAATCCGTATACGAATATAAAATACTCAACCTTCCTATCCGAAGTAAGACCCCTTACTAATTAAGCCAAAATATTGACAGATACGCTTAATTGACGACAGCGAAGGGACTCGAACCCTCAATCTTCCGATCCGAAGTCGGACGCCTTATCCATTAGGCCACGCGGTCTTGCATCGTGGATGACTCTTCTAATAGTAAATACTTGTTGCGGTTACAGGTATAATCCGTATACGAAAAGAAAATACTCAACCTTCCTATCCGAAGTAAGACCCCTTACTCATTAAGCCAAAATATTGACAGATACGCTTAATTGACGACCGCGAAGGGACTCGAACCCTCAATCTTCCGATCCGAAGTCGGACGCCTTATCCATTAGGCCACGCGGTCTTGCATCGTGGATGACTTTTCTAATGGTAAATACTTGTTGCGGTTACAGGTATAATCAGTATACGAAAAAAGAATGCTCAACCTTCCGATCCGAAGTCAGACGCCTTACCCATTAAGCCAAAATACGACAGATACGCTTAATTGACGACCGCGAAGGGACTCGAACCCTCAATCTTTCGATCCGAAGTCGGACGACTTATCCATTAGGCCACGCGTTCTTGCATCGTGGATGACTCTTCTAATAGTAAATACTTGTTGCGGTTACAGGTATAATCCGTATACGAAAAAAAAATACTCAACCTTCCTATCCGAAGTAAGACCCCTTACTAATTAAGCCAAAATATTGACAGATACGCTTAATTGACGACCGCGAAGGGACTCGAACCCTCAATCTTCCGATCCG
The DNA here is from genome assembly GCA_037893245.1 of Crossaster papposus. Classification (NCBI taxonomy): domain Eukaryota; kingdom Metazoa; phylum Echinodermata; class Asteroidea; order Velatida; family Solasteridae; genus Crossaster; species Crossaster papposus. Next base: position 673,948 of record JBAIAA010000124.1, on the reverse strand, counting down.
AAGTCGGACGCCTTATCCATTAGGCCACGCGGTCTTGCATCGTGGATGACTCTTCTAATAGTAAATACTTGTTGCGGTTACAGGTATAATCCGTATACGAAAAGAAAATACTCAACCTTCCTATCCGAAGTAAGACCCCTTACTCATTAAGCCAAAATATTGACAGATACACTTAATTGACGACCGCGAAGGGACTCGAACCCTCAATCTTCCGATCCGAAGTCGGACGCGTTATCCATTAGGCCACGCGGTCTTGCATCGTGGATGACCTTTCTAATAGTAAATACTTGTTGCGGTTACAGGTATAATCAGTATACGAAAAAAGAATGCTCAACCTTCCGATCCGAAGTCAGACGCCTTACCCATTAAACCAAAATACGACAGATACGCTTAATTGACGACCGCGAAAAGACTCGAACCCTCAATCTTCCGATACGAAGTCGGACGCCTTATACATTAGGCCACGCGGTCTTGCATCGTGGATGACTTTTCTAATAGTAAATACTTGTTGCGGTTACAGGTATAATCCGTATACGAAAAGAAAATACTCAACCTTCCTATCCGAAGTAAGACCCCTTACTCATTAAGCCAAAATATTGACAGATACGCTTATTTGACGACCGCGAAGGGACTCGAACCCTCAATCTTCCGATCCGAAGTCGGACGCCTTATCCATTAGGCCACGCGTTCTTGCATCGTGGATGACTCTTCTAATAGTAAATACTTGTTGCGGTTACAGGTATAATCAGTATACGAAAAAAGAATGCTCAACCTTCCGATCCGAAGTCAGACGCCTTACCCATTAAGCCAAAATACGACAGATACGCTTAATTGACGACCGCGAAAGGACTCGAACCCTCAATCGTCCGATAGGAAGTCGGACGCCTTATCCATTAGGCCACGCGGTCTTGCATCGTGGATGACTTTTCTAATAGTAAATACTTGTTGCGGTTACAGGTATAATCCGTATACGAATATAAAATACTCAACCTTCCTATCCGAAGTAAGACCCCTTACTAATTAAGCCAACATATTGACAGATACGCTTAATTGACGACCGCGAAGGGACTCGAACCCTCAATCTTCCGATCCGAAGTCGGACGCCTTATCCATTAGGCCACGCGGTCTTGCATCGTGGATGACTCTTCTAATAGTAAATACTTGTTGCGGTTACAGGTATAATCCGTATACGAAAAGAAAATACTCAACCTTCCTATCCGAAGTAAGACCCCTTACTCATTAAGCCAAAATATTGACAGATACGCTTAATTGACGACCGCGAAGGGACTCGAACCCTCAATCTTCCGATCCGAAGTCGGACGCCTTATCCATTAGGCCACGCGGTCTTGCATCGTGGATGACTTTTCTAATGGTAAATACTTGTTGCGGTTACAGGTATAATCAGTATACGAAAAAATAATGCTCAACCTTCCGATCCGAAGTCAGACGCCTTACCCATTAAGCCAAAATACGACAGATACGCTTAATTGACGACCGCGAAGGGACTCGAACCCTCAATCTTTCGATCCGAAGTCGGACGCCTTATCCATTAGGCCACGCGTTCTTGCATCGTGGATGACTCTTCTAATAGTAAATACTTGTTGCGGTTACAGGTATAATCCGTATACGAAAAAAAAATACTCAACCTTCCTATCCGAAGTAAGACCCCTTACTAATTAAGCCAAAATATTGACAGATACGCTTAATTGACGACCGCGAAGGGAGTCGAACCCTCAATCTTCCGATCCGAAGTCGGACGCCTTATCCATTAGGCCACGCGGTCTTGCATCGTGGATGACTTTTCTAATGGTAAATACTTGTTGCGGTTACAGGTATAATCAGTATACGAAAAAAGAATGCTCAACCTTCCGATCCGAAGTCAGACGCCTTACCCATTAAGCCAAAATACGACAGATACGCTTAATTGACGACCGCGAAGGGACTCGAACCCTCAATCTTTCGATCCGAAGTCGGACGCCTTATCCATTAGGCCACGCGTTCTTGCATCGTTGATGACTCTTCTAATAGTAAATACTTGTTGCGGTTACAGGTATAATCCGTATACGAAAAAAAAATACTCAACCTTCCTATCCGAAGTAAGACCCCTTACTAATTAAGCCAAAATATTGACAGATACGCTTAATTGACGACCGCGAAGGGAGTCGAACCCTCAATCTTCCGATCCGAAGTCGGACGCCTTATCCATTAGGCCACGCGGTCTTGCATCGTGGATGACTCTTCTAATAGTAAATACTTGTTGCGGTTACAGGTATAATCCGTATACGAAAAGAAAATACTCAACCTTCCTATCCGAAGTAAGACCCCTTACTCATTAAGCCAAAATATTGACAGATACACTTAATTGACGACCGCGAAGGGACTCGAACCCTCAATCTTCCGATCCGAAGTCGGACGCGTTATCCATTAGGCCACGCGGTCTTGCATCGTGGATGACCTTTCTAATAGTAAATACTTGTTGCGGTTACAGGTATAATCAGTATACGAAAAAAGAATGCTCAACCTTCCGATCCGAAGTCAGACGCTTTAAACCAAAATACGACAGATACGCTTAATTGACGACCGCGAAAAGACTCGAACCCTCAATCTTCCGATACGAAGTCGGACGCCTTATACATTAGGCCACGCGGTCTTGCATCGTGGATGACTCTTCTAATAGTAAATACTTGTTGCGGTTACAGGTATAATCCGTATACGAAAAGAAAATACTCAACCTTCCTATCCGAAGTAAGACCCCTTACTCATTAAGCCAAAATATTGACAGATACGCTTAATTGACGACCGCGAAGGGACTCGAACCCTCAATCTTCCGATCCGAAGTCGGACGCCTTATCCATTAGGCCACGCGGTCTTGCATCGTGGATGACTTTTCTAATGGTAAATACTTGTTGCGGTTACAGGTATAATCAGTATACGAAAAAAAAATGCTCAACCTTCCGATCCGAAGTCAGACGCCTTACCCATTAAGCCAAAATACGACAGATACGCTTAATTGACGACCGCGAAGGGACTCGAACCCTCAATCTTTCGATCCGAAGTCGGACGCCTTATCCATTAGGCCACGCGTTCTTGCATCGTGGATGACTCTTCTAATAGTAAATACTTGTTGCGGTTACAGGTATAATCCGTATACGAAAAAAAAATACTCAACCTTCCTATCCGAAGTAAGACCCCTTACTAATTAAGCCAAAATATTGACAGATACGCTTAATTGACGACCGCGAAGGGACTCGAACCCTCAATCTTCCGATCCGAAGTCGGACGCCTTATCCATTAGGCCACGCGGTCTTGCATCGTGGATGACTCTTCTAATAGTAAATACTTGTTGCGGTTACAGGTATAATCCGTATACGAAAAGAAAATACTCAACCTTCCTATCCGAAGTAAGACCCCTTACTCATTAAGCCAAAATATTGACAGATACACTTAATTGACGACCGCGAAGGGACTCGAACCCTCAATCTTCCGATCCGAAGTCGTACGCGTTATCCATTAGGCCACGCGGTCTTGCATCGTGGATGACCTTTCTAATAGTAAATACTTGTTGCGGTTACAGGTATAATCAGTATACGAAAAAAGAATGCTCAACCTTCCGATCCGAAGTCAGACGCCTTACCCATTAAACCAAAATACGACAGATACGCTTAATTGACGACCGCGAAAAGACTCGAACCCTCAATCTTCCGATACGAAGTCGGACGCCTTATACATTAGGCCACGCGGTCTTGCATCGTGGATGACTTTTCTAATAGTAAATACTTGTTGCGGTTACAGGTATAATCCGTATACGAAAGGAAAATACTCAACCTTCCTTTCCGAAGTAAGACCCCTTACTCATTAAGCCACAATATCGACAGATACGCTTAATTGACGACGGCGAATGGAATCAAACCCTCAATCTTCCGATCCGAAGTCGGACGCCTTATCCATTAGGCCACGCGTTCTTGCATCGTGGATGACTCTTCTAATAGTAAATACTTGTTGCGGTTACAGGTATAATCAGTATACGAAAAAAGAATGCTCAACCTTCCGATCCGAAGTCAGACGCCTTACCCATTAAGCCAAAATACGACAGATACGCTTAATTGACGACCGCGAAAGGACTCGAACCCTCAATCTTCCGATAGGAAGTCGGACGCCTTATCCATTAGGCCACGCGGTCTTGCATCGTGGATGACTTTTCTAATAGTAAATACTTGTTGCGGTTACAGGTATAATCCGTATACGAAAAAAAAATACTCAACCTTCCTATCCGAAGTAAGACCCCTTACTCATTAAGCCAAAATATCGACAGATACGCTTAATTGACGACCGCGAAGGGACTCGAACCCTCAATCTTCCGATCCGAAGTCGGACGCCTTATCCATTAGGCCACGCGGTCTTGCAGCGTAATTGACTTGTCTAATAGTAAATACTTGTTGCGGTTACAAGTATAATTCGTATAGGAAAACAACATTTTCTAAGTCAGACGCCTTACTGATTAAGCCAAAATATTGACAGATACACTTAATTGACGACCGCGAAGGGACTCGAACCCTCAATCTTTCGATCCGAAGTCGGACGCCTTATCCATTAGGCCACGCGGTCTTGCAGCGTAATTGACTTGTCTAATAGTAAATACTTGTTGCGGTTACAAGTATAATTCGTATAGGAAAACAACATTTTCTAAGTCAGACGCCTTACCGATTAAGCCAAAATATTGACAGATACACTTAATTGACGACCGCGAAGGGACTCGAACCCTCAATCTTCCGATCCGAAGTCGGACGCCTTATCCATTAGGCCACGCGGTCTTGCAGCTTGGATGAGTTTTCTAATAGTAAATATTTTTTTGCGGTTACAAGTATAATTCGTATACGAAAGGAAAATACTCAACCTTCCGATCCGAAGTAAGACGCCCTACCCATTAAGCCAAACTATCGACAGATACGCTTAATTGACGACCGCGAAGGGACTCGAACCCTCAATCTTCCGATTCGAAGTCGGACGCCTTATCCATTAGGCCACACGGTATTGCAGTGTGAATGACTTTTCTAATAGTAAATACTTGTTGTGGTTACAGGTATAATCAGTATACGAACAAATAATACTCAACCTTCCGATCCGAAGTCAGACGCCTTACCCATTAAGCCAAAATATCGACAGATAAGCTTAAATGACGACCGCGAAGGGACTCAAACCCTCAATCTTGCGATCCGAAGTCGGACGCCTTATCCATTAGTCCACGCGGTCTTGCAGCGTGGATGACTTTTCTAATAGAAAATACTTTTGTGGTTACAAGTATAATTTGTTTACCAAAAAAGAATCCTCAGCCTTCTGATCCGTAGTCCTACGCCTTACACATAGGCTAAAATATTGACAGATACGAGAAATAAACTCAATTGACGACCGCGAAGGGACTCGAACCCTCAATCTTCCGATCCGAAGTCGGACGCCTTATCCATTAGGCCACGCGGTCTTGACTCTTCTAATAGTAAATAATTGTTGCGGTTACAGGTATAATCCGTATACGAAAAGAAAATACTCAACCTTCCTATCCGAAGTAAGACCCCTTACTCATTAAGCCAAAATATTGACAGATACACTTAATTGACGACCGCGAAGAGACACGAACCCTCAATCTTCCGATCCGAAGTCGGACGCGTTATCCATTAGGCCACGCGGTCTTGCATCGTGGATGACTCTTCTAATAGTAAATACTTGTTGCGGTTACAGGTATAATCCGTATACGAAAAGAAAATACTCAACCTTCCTATCCGAAGTAAGACCCCTTACTCATTAAGCCAAAATATTGACAGATACACTTAATTGACGACCGCGAAGGGACTCGAACCCTCAATCTTCCGATCCGAAGTCGGACGCGTTATCCATTAGGCCACGCGGTCTTGCATCGTGGATGACCTTTCTAATAGTAAATACTTGTTGCGGTTACAGGTATAATCAGTATACGAAAAAAGAATGCTCAACCTTCCGATCCGAAGACAGAGGCCTTACCCATTAAACCAAAATACGACAGATACGCTTAATTGACGACCGCGAAAAGACTCGAACCCTCAATCTTCCTATACGAAGTCGGACGCCTTATACATTAGGCCACGCGGTCTTGCATCGTGGATGACTTTTCTAATAGTAAATACTTGTTGCGGTTACAGGTATAATCCGTATACGAAAAGAAAATACTCAACCTTCCTATCCGAAGTAAGACCCCTTACTCATTAAGCCAAAATATTGACAGATACGCTTATTTGACGACCGCGAAGGGACTCGAACCCTCAATCTTCCGATCCGAAGTCGGACGCCTTATCCATTAGGCCACGCGGTCTTGCATCGTGGATGACTCTTCTAATAGTAAATAATTGTTGCGGTTACAGGTATAATCCGTATACGAAAAGAAAATACTCAACCTTCCTATCCGAAGTAAGACCCCTTACTCATTAAGCCAAAATATACACTTAATTGACGACCGCGAAGAGACTCGAACCCTCAATCTTCCGATCCGAAGTCGGACGCGTTATCCATTAGGCCACGCGGTCTTGCATCGTGTATGACCTTTCTAATAGTAAATACTTGTTGCGGTTACAGGTATAATCAGTATACGAAAAAAGAATGCTCAACCTTTCGATCCGAAGTCAGACGCCTTACCCATTAAGCCAAAATACGACAGATACGCTTAATTGACGACCGCGAAAAGACTCGAACCCTCAATCTTCCGATAGGAAGTCGGACGCCTTATCCATTAGGTCACGCGGTCTTGCATCGTGGATGACTCTTCTAATAGTAAATACTTGTTGCGGTTACAGGTATAATCCGTATACGAAAAGAAAATACTCAACCTTCCTATCCGAAGTAAGACCCCTTACTCATTAAGCCAAAATATTGACAGATACACTTAATTGACGACCGCGAAGGGACTCGAACCCTCAATCTTCCGATCCGAAGTCGGACGCCTTATCCATTAGGCCACGCGGTCTTGACTCTTCTAATAGTAAATAATTGTTGCGGATACAGGTATAATCCGTATACGAAAAGAAAATACTCAACCTTCCTATCCGAAGTAAGACCCCTTACTCATTAAGCCAAAATATTGACAGATACACTTAATTGACGACCGCGAAGAGACACGAACCCTCAATCTTCCGATCCGAAGTCGGACGCGTTATCCATTAGGCCACGCGGTCTTGCATCGTGGATGACTCTTCTAATAGTAAATACTTGTTGCGGTTACAGGTATAATCCGTATACGAAAAGAAAATACTCAACCTTCCTATCCGAAGTAAGACCCCTTACTCATTAAGCCAAAATATTGACAGATACACTTAATTGACGACCGCGAAGGGACTCGAACCCTCAATCTTCCGATCCGAAGTCGGACGCGTTATCCATTAGGCCACGCGGTCTTGCATCGTGGATGACCTTTCTAATAGTAAATACTTGTTGCGGTTACAGGTATAATCAGTATACGAAAAAAGAATGCTCAACCTTCCGATCCGAAGACAGAGGCCTTACCCATTAAACCAAAATACGACAGATACGCTTAATTGACGACCGCGAAAAGACTCGAACCCTCAATCTTCCTATACGAAGTCGGACGCCTTATACATTAGGCCACGCGGTCTTGCATCGTGGATGACTTTTCTAATAGTAAATACTTGTTGCGGTTACAGGTATAATCCGTATACGAAAAGAAAATACTCAACCTTACTATCCGAAGTAAGACCCCTTACTCATTAAGCCAAAATATTGACAGATACGCTTATTTGACGACCGCGAAGGGACTCGAACCCTCAATCTTCCGATCCGAAGTCGGACGCCTTATCCATTAGGCCACGCGGTCTTGCATCGTGGATGACTCTTCTAATAGTAAATAATTGTTGCGGTTACAGGTATAATCCGTATACGAAAAGAAAATACTCAACCTTCCTATCCGAAGTAAGACCCCTTACTCATTAAGCCAAAATATACACTTAATTGACGACCGCGAAGAGACTCGAACCCTCAATCTTCCGATCCGAAGTCGGACGCGTTATCCATTAGGCCACGCGGTCTTGCATCGTGTATGACCTTTCTAATAGTAAATACTTGTTGCGGTTACAGGTATAATCAGTATACGAAAAAAGAATGCTCAACCTTTCGATCCGAAGTCAGACGCCTTACCCATTAAGCCAAAATACGACAGATACGCTTAATTGACGACCGCGAAAAGACTCGAACCCTCAATCTTCCGATAGGAAGTCGGACGCCTTATCCATTAGGTCACGCGGTCTTGCATCGTGGATGACTTTTCTAATAGTAAATACTTGTTGCGGTTACAGGTATAATCCCTATACGAAAAGAAAATACTCAACCTTCCTATCCGAAGTAAGACTTCTTACTCATTAAGCCAAAATATTGACAGATACGCTTAATTGACGACCGCGAAGGGACTCGAACCCTCAATCTTCCGATCCGAAGTCGGACGCCTTATCCATTAGGCCACGCGGTCTTGCATCGTGGATGACTTTTCTAATGGTAAATACTTGTTGCGGTTACAGGTATAATCAGTATACGAAAAAAGAATGCTCAACCTTCCGATCCGAAGTCAGACGCCTTACCCATTAAGCCAAAATACGACAGATACGCTTAATTGACGACCGCGAAGGGACTCGAACCCTCAATCTTCCGATCCGAAGTCGGACGCCTTATCCATTAGGCCACGCGGTCTTGCATCGTGGATGACTCTTCTAATAGTAAATACTTGTTGCGGTTACAGGTATAATCCGTATACGAAAAGAAAATACTCAACCTTCCTATCCGAAGTAAGACCCCTTACTCATTAATTAAGCCAAAATATTGACAGATACACTTAATTGACGACCGCGAAGGGACTCGAACCCTCAATCTTCCGATCCGAAGTCGGACGCGTTATCCATTAGGCCACGCGGTCTTGCATCGTGGATGACCTTTCTAATAGTAAATAGTTGTTGCGGTTACAGGTATAATCAGTATACGAAAAAAGAATGCTCAACCTTCCGATCCGAAGTAAGACCCCTTACTCATTAAGCCAAAATATTGACAGATACACTTAATTGACGACCGCGAAAAGACTCGAACCCTCAATCTTCCGATACGAAGTCGGACGCCTTATACATTAGGCCACGCGGTCTTGCATCGTGGATGACTTTTCTAATAGTAAATACTTGTTGCGGTTACAGGTATAATCCGTATACGAAAAGAAAATACTCAACCTTCCTATCCGAAGTAAGACCCCTTACTCATTAAGCCAAAATATTGACAGATACGCTTATTTGACGACCGCGAAGGGACTCGAACCCTCAATCTTCCGATCCGAGGTCGGACGCCTTATCCATTAGGCCACGCGTTCTTGCATCGTGGATGACTCTTCTAATAGTAAATACTTGTTGCGGTTACAGGTATAATCCGTATACGAAAAAAATATACTCAACCTTCCTATCCGAAGTAAGACCCCTTACTAATTAAGCCACAATATTGACAGATACGCTTAATTGACGACCGCGAAGGGACTCGAACCCTCAATCTTCCGATCCGAAGTCGGACGCCTTATCCATTAGGCCACGCGGTCTTGCATCGTGGATGACTCTTCTAATATTAAATAATTGTTGCGGTTACAGGTATAATCCGTATACGAAAAGAAAATACTCAACCTTCCTATCCGAAGTAAGACCCCTTACTCATTAAGCCAAAATATTGACAGATACACTTAATTGACGACCGCGAAGAGACTCGAACCCTCAATCTTCCGATCCGAAGTCGGACTCGTTATCCATTAGGCCACGCGGTCTTGCATCGTGTATGACCTTTCTAATAGTAAATACTTGTTGCGGTTACAGGTATAATCAGTATACGAAAAAAGAATGCTCAACCTTCCGATCCGAAGTCAGACGCCTTACCCATTAAGCCAAAATACGACAGATACGCTTAATTGACGACAGCGAAAGGACTCGAACCCTCAATCTTCCGATAGGAAGTCGGACGCCTTATCCATTAGGCCACGCGGTCTTGCATCGTGGATGACTCTTCTAATAGTAAATACTTGTTGCGGTTACAGGTATAATCCGTATACGAAAAAAATATACTCAACCTTCCTATCCGAAGTAAGACCCCTTACTAATTTAGCCACAATATTGACAGATACGCTTAATTGACGACCGCGAAGGGACTCGAACCCTCAATCTTCCGATCCGAAGTCGGACGCCTTATCCATTAGGCCACGCGGTCTTGCATAGTGGATGACTCTTCTAATAGTAAATAATTGTTGCGGTTACAGGTATAATCCGTATACGAAAAGAAAATACTCAACCTTCCTATCCGAAGTAAGACCCCTTACTCATTAAGCCAAAATATTGACAGATACACTTAATTGACGACCGCGAAGGGACTCGAACCCTCAATCTTCCGATCCGAAGTCGGACGCGTTATCCATTAGGCCACGCGGTCTTGCATCGTGGATGACCTTTCTAATAGTAAATACTTGTTGCGGTTACAGGTATAATCAGTATACGAAAAAAGAATGCTCAACCTCACGATCCTAAGTCAGACGCCTTACCCATTAAACCAAAATACGACAGATACGCTTAATTGACGACCGCGAAAAGACTCGAACCCTCAATCTTCCGATACGAAGTCGGACGCCTTATACATTAGGCCACGCGGTCTTGCATCGTGGATGACTTTTCTAATAGTAAATACTTGTTGCGGTTACTGGTATAATCCGTATACGAAAGGAAAATACTCAACCTTCCTTTCCGAAGTAAGACCCCTTACTCATTAAGCCACAATATCGACAGATACGCTTAATTGACGACGGCGAATGGAATCAAACCCTCAATCTTCCGATCCGAAGTCGGACGCCTTATCCATTAGGCCACGCGTTCTTGCATCGTGGATGACTCTTCTAATAGTAAATACTTGTTGCGGTTACAGGTATAATCAGTATACGAAAAAAGAATGCTCAACCTTCCGATCCGAAGTCAGACGCCTTACCCATTAAGCCAAAATACGACAGATACGCTTAATTGACGACCGCGAAAGGACTCGAACCCTCAATCTTCCGATAGGAAGTCGGACGCCTTATCCATTAGGCCACGCGGTCTTGCATCGTGGATGACTTTTCTAATAGTAAATACTTGTTGCGGTTACAGGTATAATCCGTATACGAAAAAAAAATACTCAACCTTCCTATCCGAAGTAAGACCCCATACTAATTAAGCCAAAATATTGACAGATATGCTTAATTGACGACCGCGAAGGGACTCGAACCCTCAATCTTCCGATCCGAAGTCGGACGCCTTATCCATTAGGCCACGCGGTCTTGCATCGTGGATGACTCTTCTAATAGTAAATACTTGTTGCGGTTACAGGTATAATCCGTATACGAAAAGAAAATACTCAACCTTCCTATCCGAAGTAAGACCCCTTACTCATTAAGCCAAAATATTGACAGATACACTTAATTGACGACCGCGAAGGGACTCGAACCCTCAATCTTCCGATCCGAAGTCGGACGCGTTATCCATTAGGCCACGCGGTCTTGCATCGTGGATGACCTTTCTAATAGTAAATACTTGTTGCGGTTACAGGTATAATCAGTATACGAAAAAAGAATGCTCAACCTTCCGATCCGAAGTCAGACGCCTTACCCATTAAGCCAAAATACGACATATACGCTTAATTGACGACCGCGAAAAGACTCGAACCCTGAATCTTCCGATAGGAAGTCGGACGCCTTATCCATTAGGCCACGCGGTCTTGCATCGTGGATGACTTTTCTAATAGTAAATACTTGTTGCGGTTACAGGTATAATCCCTATACGAAAAGAAAATACTCAACCTTCCTATCCGAAGTAAGACTTCTTACTCATTAAGCCAAAATATTGACAGATACGCTTAATTGACGACCGCGAAGGGACTCGAACCCTCAATCTTCCGATCCGAAGTCGGACGCCTTATCCATTAGGCCACGCGGTCTTGCATCGTGGATGACTTTTCTAATGGTAAATACTTGTTGCGGTTACAGGTATAATCAGTATACGAAAAAAGAATGCTCAACCTTCCGATCCGAAGTCAGACGCCTTACCCATTAAGCCAAAATACGACAGATACGCTTAATTGACGACCGCGAAAAGACTCGAACCCTCAATCTTCCGATCCGAAGTCGGACGCGTTATCCATTAGACCACGCGGTCTTGCATCGTGGATGACCTTTCTAATAGTAAATACTTGTTGCGGTTACAGGTATAATCAGTATACGAAAAAAGAATGCTCAACCTTCCGATCCGAAGTCAGACGCCTTACCCATTAAGCCAAAATACGACAGATACGCTTAATTGACGACAGCGAAAAGACTCGAACCCTCAATCTTCCGATAGGAAGTCGGACGCCTTATCCATTAGGCCACACGGTCTTGCATCGTGGATGACTTTTCTAATAGTAAATACTTGTTGCGGTTACAGGTATAATCCCTATACGAAAAGAAAATACTCAACCTTCCTATCCGAAGTAAGACTTCTTACTCATTAAGCCAAAATATTGACAGATACGCTTAATTGACGACCGCGAAGGGACTCGAACCCTCAATCTTCCGATCCGAAGTCGGACGCCTTATCCATTAGGCCACGCGGTCTTGCATCGTGGATGACTTTTCTAATGGTAAATACTGGTTGCGGTTACAGGTATAATCAGTATACGAAAAAAGAATGCTCAACCTTCCGATCCGAAGTCAGACGCCTTACCCATTAAGCCAAAATACGACAGATACGCTTAATTGACGACCGCGAAAAGACTCGAACCCTCAATCTTCCGATCCGAAGTCGGACGCGTTATCCATTAGACCACGCGGTCTTGCATCGTGGATGACCTTTCTAATAGTAAATACTTGTTGCGGTTACAGGTATAATCAGTATACGAAAAAAGAATGCTCAACCTTCCGATCCGAAGTCAGACGCCTTACCCATTAAGCCAAAATACGACAGATACGCTTAATTGACGACAGCGAAAAGACTCGAACCCTCAATCTTCCGATAGGAAGTCGGACGCCTTATCCATTAGGCCACGCGGTCTTGCATCGTGGATGACTTTTCTAATAGTAAATACTTGTTGCGGTTACAGGTATAATCCCTATACGAAAAGAAAATACTCAACCTTCCTATCCGAAGTAAGACTTCTTACTCATTAAGCCAAAATATTGACAGATACGCTTAATTGACGACCGCGAAGGGACTCGAACCCTCAATCTTCCGATCCGAAGTCGGACGCCTTATCCATTAGGCCACGCGGTCTTGCATCGTGGATGACTTTTCTAATGGTAAATACTGCTTGCGGTTACAGGTATAATCAGTATACGAAAAAAGAATGCTCAACCTTCCGATCCGAAGTCAGACGCCTTACCCATTAAGCCAAAATACGACAGATACGCTTAATTGACGACCGCGAAAAGACTCGAACCCTCAATCTTCCGATACGAAGTCGGACGCCTTATCCATTAGGCCACGCGGTCTTGCATCGTGGATGACTCTTCTAATAGTAAATACTTGTTGCGGTTACAGATATAATCCGTATATGAAAAGAAAATACTCAACCTTCCTATCCGAAGTAAGACCCCTTACTCATTAAGCCAAAATATTGACAGATACGCTTATTTGACGACCGCGAAGGGACTCGAACCCTCAATCTTCCGATCCGAAGTCGGACGCCTTATCCATTAGGCCACGCGTTCTTGCATCGTGGATGACTCTTCTAATAGTAAATACTTGTTGCGGTTACAGGTATAATCCGTATACGAAAAAAATATACTCAACCTTCCTATCCGAAGTAAGACCCCTTACTAATTAAGACAAAATATTGACAGATACGCTTAATTGACGACCGCGAAGGGACTCGAACCCTCAATCTTCCGATCCGAAGTCGGACGCCTTATCCATTAGGCCACGCGGTCTTGCATCGTGGATGACTCTTCTAATAGTAAATAATTGTTGCGGTTACAGGTATAATCCGTATACGAAAAGAAAATACTCAACCTTCCTATCCGAAGTAAGACCCCTTACTCATTAAGCCAAAATATTGACAGATACACTTAATTGACGACCGCGAAGAGACTCGAACCCTCAATCTTCCGATCCGAAGTCGGACGCGTTATCCATTAGGCCACGCGGTCTTGCATCGTGTATGACCTTTCTAATAGTAAATACTTGTTGCGGTTACAGGTATAATCAGTATACGAAAAAAGAATGCTCAACCTTCCGATCCGAAGTCAGACGCCTTACCCGTAAGCCAAAATACGACAGATACGCTTAATTGACGACCGCGAAGGGACACGAACCCTCAATCTTCCGATCCGAAGTCGGACGCCTTATCCATTAGGCCACGCGGTCTTGCATCGTGGATGACTTTTCTAATGGTAAATACTTGTTGCGGTTACAGGTATAATCAGTATACGAACAAAGAATGCTCAACCTTCCGATCCGAATTCAGACGCCTTACCCATTAAGCCAAAATACGACAGATACGCTTAATTGACGACCGCGAAGGGACTCGAACCCTCAATCTTTCGATCCGAAGTCGGACGCCTTATCCATTAGGCCACGCGTTCTTGCATCGTGGATGACTCTTCTAATAGTAAATACTTGTTGCGGTTACAGGTATAATCCGTATACGAAAAGAAAATACTCAACCTTCCTATCCGAAGTAAGACCCCTTACTCATTAAGCCAAAATATTGACAGATACACTTAATTGACGACCGCGAAGAGACTCGAACCCTCAATCTTCCGATCCGAAGTCGGACGCGTTATCCATTAGGCCACGCGGTCTTGCATCGTGTATGACCTTTCTAATAGTAAATACTTGTTGCGGTTACAGGTATAATCAGTATACGAAAAAAGAATGCTCAACCTTCCGATCCGAAGTCAGACGCCTTACCCGTAAGCCAAAATACGACAGATACGCTTAATTGACGACCGCGAAGGGACTCGAACCCTCAATCTTCCGATCCGAAGTCGGACGCCTTATCCATTAGGCCACGCGGTCTTGCATCGTGGATGACTTTTCTAATGGTAAATACTTGTTGCGGTTACAGGTATAATCAGTATACGAACAAAGAATGCTCAACCTTCCGATCCGAATTCAGACGCCTTACCCATTAAGCCAAAATACGACAGATACGCTTAATTGACGACCGCGAAGGGACTCGAACCCTCAATCTTTCGATCCGAAGTCGGACGCCTTATCCATTAGGCCACGCGTTCTTGCATCGTGGATGACTCTTCTAATAGTAAATACTTGTTGCGGTTGCAGGTATAATCCGTATACGAAAAAAAAATACTCAACCTTCCTATCCGAAGTAAGACCCCTTACTAATTAAGCCAAAATATTGACAGATACGCTTAATTGACGACCGCGAAGGGACTCGAACCCTCAATCTTCCGATCCGAAGTCGGACGCCTTATCCATTAGGCCACGCGGTCTTGCATCGTGGATGACTCTTCTAATAGTAAATACTTGTTGCGGTTACAGGTATAATCCGTATACGAAAAGAAAATACTCAACCTTCCTATCCGAAGTAAGACCCCTTACTCATTAAGCCAAAATATTGACAGATACACTTAATTGACGACCGCGAAGGGACTCGAACCCTCAATCTTCCGATCCGAAGTCGGACGCCTTATCCATTAGGCCACGCGGTCTTGCATCGTGGATGACTCTTCTAATAGTAAATACTTGTTGCGGTTACAGGTATAATCCGTATACGAAAAGAAAATACTCAACCTTCCTATCCGAAGTAAGACCCCTTACTCATTAAGCCAAAATATTGACAGATACACTTAATTGACGACCGCGAAGAGACTCGAACCCTCAATCTTCCGATCCGAAGTCGGACGCGTTATCCATTAGGCCACGCGGTCTTGCATCGTGTATGACCTTTCTAATAGTAAATACTTGTTGCGGTTACAGGTATAATCAGTATACGAAAAAAGAATGCTCAACCTTCCGATCCGAAGTCAGACGCCTTACCCGTAAGCCAAAATACGACAGATACGCTTAATTGACGACCGCGAAGGGACTCGAACCCCCAATCTTCCGATCCGAAGTCGGACGCCTTATCCATTAGGCCACGCGGTCTTGCATCGTGGATGACTTTTCTAATGGTAAATACTTGTTGCGGTTACAGGTATAATCAGTATACGAAAAAAGAATGCTCAACCTTCCGATCCGAAGTCAGACGCCTTACCCATTAAGCCAAAATACGACAGATACGCTTAATTGACGACCGTGAAGGGACTCGAACCCTCAATCTTTCGATCCGAAGTCGGACGCCTTATCCATTAGGCCACGCGTTCTTGCATCGTGGATGACTCTTCTAATAGTAAATACTTGTTGCGGTTACAGGTATAATCCGTATACGAAAAAAAAATACTCAACCTTCCTATCCGAAGTAAGACCCCTTACTAATTAAGCCAAAATATTGACAGATACGCTTAATTGACGACCGCGAAGGGACTCGAACCCTCAATCTTCCGATCCGAAGTCGGACGCCTTATCCATTAGGCCACGCGGTCTTGCATCGTGGATGACTCTTCTAATAGTAAATACTTGTTGCGGTTACAGGTATAATCCGTATACGAAAAGAAAATACTCAACCTTCCTATCCGAAGTAAGACCCCTTACTCATTAAGCCAAAATATTGACAGATACACTTAATTGACGACCGCGAAGGGACTCGAACCCTCAATCTTCCGATCCGAAGTCGGACGCGTTATCCATTAGGCCACGCGGTCTTGCATCGTGGATGACCTTTCTAATAGTAAATACTTGTTGCGGTTACAGGTATAATCAGTATACGAAAAAAGAATGCTCAACCTTCCAATCCGAAGTCAGACGCCTTACCCATTAAGCCAAAATACGACAGATACGCTTAATTGACGACCGCGAAAAGACTCGAACCCTCAATCTTCCGATAGGAAGTCGGACGCCTTTTCCATTAGGCCACGCGGTCTTGCATCGTGGATGACTTTTCTAATAGTAAATACTTCTTGCGGTTACAGGTATAATCCCTATACGAAAAGAAAATACTCAACCTTCCTATCCGAAGTAAGACTTCTTACTCAATAAGCCAAAATATTGACAGATACGCTTAATTGACGACCGCGAAGGGACTCGAACCCTCAATCTTCCGATCCGAAGTCGGACGCCTTATCCATTAGGCCACGCGGTCTTGCATCGTGGATGACTTTTCTAATGGTAAATACTTGTTGCGGTTACAGGTATAATCAGTATACGAAAAAAGAATGCTCAACCTTCCGATCCGAAGTCAGACGCCTTACCCATTAAACCAAAATACGACAGATACGCTTAATTGACGACCGCGAAAAGACTCGAACCCTCAATCTTCCGATACGAAGTCGGACGCCTTATACATTAGGCCACGCGGTCTTGCATCTTGGATGACTTTTCTAATAGTAAATACTTGTTGCGGTTACAGGTATAATCCGTATACGAAAGGAAAATACTCAACCTTCCTTTCCGAAGTAAGACCCCTTACTCATTAAGCCACAATATCGACAGATACGCTTAATTGACGACGGCGAATGGAATCAAACCCTCAATCTTCCGATCCGAAGTCGGACGCCTTATCCATTAGGCCACGCGTTCTTGCATCGTGGATGACTCTTCTAATAGTAAATACTTGTTGCGGTTACAGGTATAATCAGTATACGAAAAAAGAATGTTCAACCTTCCGATCCGAAGTCAGACGCCTTACCCATTAAGCCAAAATACGACAGATACGCTTAATTGACGACCGCGAAAGGACTCGAACCCTCAATCTTCCGATAGGAAGTCGGACGCCTTATCCATTAGGCCACGCGGTCTTGCATCGTGGATGACTCTTCTAATAGTAAATACTTGTTGCGGTTACAGGTATAATCCGTATACGAAAAGAAAATACTCAACCTTCCTATCCGAAGTAAGACCCCTTACTCATTAAGCCAAAATATTGACAGATACACTTAATTGAAGACCGCGAATGGACTCGAACCCTCAATCTTCCGATCCGAAGTCGGACGCGTTATCCATTAGGCCACGCGGTCTTGCATCGTGGATGACCTTTCTAATAGTAAATACTTGTTGCGGTTACAGGTATAATCAGTATACGAAAAAAGAATGCTCAACCTTCCGATCCGAAGTCAGACGCCTTACCCATTAAGCCAAAATACGACAGATACGCTTAATTGACGACCGCGAAAAGACTCGAACCCTCAATCTTCCGATAGGAAGTCGGACGCCTTATCCATTAGGCCACGCGGTCTTGCATCGTGGATGACTTTTCTAATAGTAAATACTTGTTGCGGTTACAGGTATAATCCATATACGAAAAGAAAATAATCAACCTTCCTATCCGAAGTAAGACTTCTTACTCATTACGCCAAAATATTGACAGATACGCTTAATTGACGACCGCGAAGGGACTCGAACCCTCAATCTTCCGATCCGAAGTCGGACGCCTTATCCATTAGGCCACGCGGTCTTGCATCGTGGATGACTTTTCTAATGGTAAATACTTGTTGCGGTTACAGGTATAATCAGTATACGAAAAAAGAATGCTCAACCTTCCGATCCGAAGTCAGACGCCTTACCCATTAAGCCAAAATACGACAGATACGCTTAATTGACGACCGCGAAAAGACTCGAACCCTCAATCTTCCGATACGAAGTCGGACGCCTTATACATTAGGACACGCGGTCTTGCATCGTGGATGACTCTTCTAATAGTAAATACTTGTTGCGGTTACAGATATAATCCGTATATGAAAAGAAAATACTCAACCTTCCTATCCGAAGTAAGACCCCTTACTCATTAAGCCAAAATATTGACAGATACGCTTATTTGACGACCGCGAAGGGACTCGAACCCTCAATCTTCCGATCCGAATTCGGACGCCTTATCCATTAGGCCACGCGTTCTTGCATCGTGGATGACTCTTCTAATAGTAAATACTTGTTGCGGTTACAGGTATAATCCGTATACGAAAAAAATATACTCAACCTTCCTATCCGAAGTAAGACCCCTTACTAATTAAGCCAAAATATTGACAGATACGCTTAATTGACGACCGCGAAGGGACTCGAACCCTCAATCTTCCGATCCGAAGTCGGACGCCTTATCCATTAGGCCACGCGGTCTTGCATCGTGGATGACTTTTCTAATGGTAAATACTTGTTGCGGTTACAGGTATAATCAGTATACGAAAAAAGAATGCTCAACCTTCCGATCCGAAGTCAGACGCCTTACCCATTAAGCCAAAATACGACAGATACGCTTAATTGACGACCGCGAAAAGACTCGAACCCTTAATCTTCCGATACGAAGTCGGACGCCTTATACATTAGGCCACGCGGTCTTGCATCGTGGATGACTCTTCTAATAGTAAATACTTGTTGCGGTTACAGGTATAATCCGTATACGAAAAGAAAATACTCAACCTTCCTATCCGAAGTAAGACCCCTTACTCATTAAGCCAAAATATTGACAGATACACTTAATTGACGACCGCGAAGGGACTCGAACCCTCAATCTTCCGATCCGAAGTCGGACGCCTTATCCATTAGGCCACGCGGTCTTGCATCGTGGATGACTCTTCTAATAGTAAATACTTGTTGCGGTTACAGGTATAATCCGTATACGAAAAGAAAATACTCAACCTTCCTATCCGAAGTAAGACCCCTTACTCATTAAGCCAAAATATTGACAGATACACTTAATTGACGACCGCGAAGAGACTCGAACCCTCAATCTTCCGATCCGAAGTCGGACGCGTTATCCATTAGGCCACGCGGTCTTGCATCGTGTATGACCTTTCTAATAGTAAATACTTGTTGCGGTTACAGGTATAATCAGTATACGAAAAAAGAATGCTCAACCTTCCGATCCGAAGTCAGACGCCTTACCCGTAAGCCAAAATACGACAGATACGCTTAATTGACGACCGCGAAGGGACTCGAACCCCCAATCTTCCGATCCGAAGTCGGACGCCTTATCCATTAGGCCACGCGGTCTTGCATCGTGGATGACTTTTCTAATGGTAAATACTTGTTGCGGTTACAGGTATAATCAGTATACGAAAAAAGAATGCTCAACCTTCCGATCCGAAGTCAGACGCCTTACCCATTAAGCCAAAATACGACAGATACGCTTAATTGACGACCGTGAAGGGACTCGAACCCTCAATCTTTCGATCCGAAGTCGGACGCCTTATCCATTAGGCCACGCGTTCTTGCATCGTGGATGACTCTTCTAATAGTAAATACTTGTTGCGGTTACAGGTATAATCCGTATACGAAAAAAAAATACTCAACCTTCCTATCCGAAGTAAGACCCCTTACTAATTAAGCCAAAATATTGACAGATACGCTTAATTGACGACCGCGAAGGGACTCGAACCCTCAATCTTCCGATCCGAAGTCGGACGCCTTATCCATTAGGCCACGCGGTCTTGCATCGTGGATGACTCTTCTAATAGTAAATACTTGTTGCGGTTACAGGTATAATCCGTATACGAAAAGAAAATACTCAACCTTCCTATCCGAAGTAAGACCCCTTACTCATTAAGCCAAAATATTGACAGATACACTTAATTGACGACCGCGAAGGGACTCGAACCCTCAATCTTCCGATCCGAAGTCGGACGCGTTATCCATTAGGCCACGCGGTCTTGCATCGTGGATGACCTTTCTAATAGTAAATACTTGTTGCGGTTACAGGTATAATCAGTATACGAAAAAAGAATGCTCAACCTTCCGATCCGAAGTCAGACGCCTTACCCATTAAGCCAAAATACGACAGATACGCTTAATTGACGACCGCGAAAAGACTCGAACCCTCAATCTTCCGATAGGAAGTCGGACGCCTTTTCCATTAGGCCACGCGGTCTTGCATCGTGGATGACTTTTCTAATAGTAAATACTTGTTGCGGTTACAGGTATAATCCCTATACGAAAAGAAAATACTCAACCTTCCTATCCGAAGTAAGACTTCTTACTCAATAAGCCAAAATATTGACAGATACGCTTAATTGACGACCGCGAAGGGACTCGAACCCTCAATCTTCCGATCCGAAGTCGGACGCCTTATCCATTAGGCCACGCGGTCTTGCATCGTGGATGACTTTTCTAATGGTAAATACTTGTTGCGGTTACAGGTATAATCAGTATACGAAAAAAGAATGCTCAACCTTCCGATCCGAAGTCAGACGCCTTACCCATTAAACCAAAATACGACAGATACGCTTAATTGACGACCGCGAAAAGACTCGAACCCTCAATCTTCCGATACGAAGTCGGACGCCTTATACATTAGGCCACGCGGTCTTGCATCGTGGATGACTTTTCTAATAGTAAATACTTGTTGCGGTTACAGGTATAATCCGTATACGAAAGGAAAATACTCAACCTTCCTTTCCGAAGTAAGACCCCTTACTCATTAAGCCACAATATCGACAGATACGCTTAATTGACGACGGCGAATGGAATCAAACCCTCAATCTTCCGATCCGAAGTCGGACGCCTTATCCATTAGGCCACGCGTTCTTGCATCGTGGATGACTCTTCTAATAGTAAATACTTGTTGCGGTTACAGGTATAATCAGTATACGAAAAAAGAATGTTCAACCTTCCGATCCGAAGTCAGACGCCTTACCCATTAAGCCAAAATACGACAGATACGCTTAATTGACGACCGCGAAAGGACTCGAACCCTCAATCTTCCGATAGGAAGTCGGACGCCTTATCCATTAGGCCACGCGGTCTTGCATCGTGGATGACTCTTCTAATAGTAAATACTTGTTGCGGTTACAGGTATAATCCGTATACGAAAAGAAAATACTCAACCTTCCTATCCGAAGTAAGACCCCTTACTCATTAAGCCAAAATATTGACAGATACACTTAATTGAAGACCGCGAATGGACTCGAACCCTCAATCTTCCGATCCGAAGTCGGACGCGTTATCCATTAGGCCACGCGGTCTTGCATCGTGGATGACCTTTCTAATAGTAAATACTTGTTGCGGTTACAGGTATAATCAGTATACGAAAAAAGAATGCTCAACCTTCCGATCCGAAGTCAGACGCCTTACCCATTAAGCCAAAATACGACAGATACGCTTAATTGACGACCGCGAAAAGACTCGAACCCTCAATCTTCCGATAGGAAGTCGGACGCCTTATCCATTAGGCCACGCGGTCTTGCATCGTGGATGACTTTTCTAATAGTAAATACTTGTTGCGGTTACAGGTATAATCCATATACGAAAAGAAAATAATCAACCTTCCTATCCGAAGTAAGACTTCTTACTCATTACGCCAAAATATTGACAGATACGCTTAATTGACGACCGCGAAGGGACTCGAACCCTCAATCTTCCGATCCGAAGTCGGACGCCTTATCCATTAGGCCACGCGGTCTTGCATCGTGGATGACTTTTCTAATGGTAAATACTTGTTGCGGTTACAGGTATAATCAGTATACGAAAAAAGAATGCTCAACCTTCCGATCCGAAGTCAGACGCCTTACCCATTAAGCCAAAATACGACAGATACGCTTAATTGACGACCGCGAAAAGACTCGAACCCTCAATCTTCCGATACGAAGTCGGACGCCTTATACATTAGGACACGCGGTCTTGCATCGTGGATGACTCTTCTAATAGTAAATACTTGTTGCGGTTACAGATATAATCCGTATATGAAAAGAAAATACTCAACCTTCCTATCCGAAGTAAGACCCCTTACTCATTAAGCCAAAATATTGACAGATACGCTTATTTGACGACCGCGAAGGGACTCGAACCCTCAATCTTCCGATCCGAATTCGGACGCCTTATCCATTAGGCCACGCGTTCTTGCATCGTGGATGACTCTTCTAATAGTAAATACTTGTTGCGGTTACAGGTATAATCCGTATACGAAAAAAATATACTCAACCTTCCTATCCGAAGTAAGACCCCTTACTAATTAAGCCAAAATATTGACAGATACGCTTAATTGACGACCGCGAAGGGACTCGAACCCTCAATCTTCCGATCCGAAGTCGGACGCCTTATCCATTAGGCCACGCGGTCTTGCATCGTGGATGACTTTTCTAATGGTAAATACTTGTTGCGGTTACAGGTATAATCAGTATACGAAAAAAGAATGCTCAACCTTCCGATCCGAAGTCAGACGCCTTACCCATTAAGCCAAAATACGACAGATACGCTTAATTGACGACCGCGAAAAGACTCGAACCCTTAATCTTCCGATACGAAGTCGGACGCCTTATACATTAGGCCACGCGGTCTTGCATCGTGGATGACTCTTCTAATAGTAAATACTTGTTGCGGTTACAGATATAATCCGTATATGAAAAGAAAATACTCAACCTTCCTATCCGAAGTAAGACCCCTTACTCATTAAGCCAAAATATTGACAGATACGCTTATTTGACGACCGCGAAGGGACTCGAACCCTCAATCTTCCGATCCGAAGTCGGACGCCTTATCCATTAGGCCACGCGTTCTTGCATCGTGGATGACTTTTCTAATGGTAAATACTTGTTGCGGTTACAGGTATAATCAGTATACGAAAAAAGAATGCTCAACCTTCCGATCCGAAGTCAGACGCCTTACCAATTAAGCCAAAATACGACAGATACGCTTAATTGACGACCGCGAAAAGACTCGAACCCTCAATCTTCCGATACGAAGTCGGACGCCTTATCCATTAGGCCACGCGGTCTTGCATCGTGGATGACTCTTCTAATAGTAAATACTTGTTGCGGTTACAGATATAATCCGTATATGAAAAGAAAATACTCAACCTTCCTATCCGAAGTAAGACCCCTTACTAATTAAGCCAAAATATTGACAGATACGCTTAATTGACGACCGCGAAGGGACTCGAACCCTCAATCTTCCGATCCGAAGTCGGACGCCTTATCCATTAGGCCACGCGTTCTTGCATCGTGGATGACTCTTCTAATAGTAAATACTTGTTGCGGTTACAGGTATAATCCGTATACGAAAAAATTATACTCAACCTTCCTATCCGAAGTAAGACCCCTTACTAATTAAGCCAAAATATTGACAGATACGCTTAATTGACGACCGCGAAGGGACTCGAACCCTCAATCTTCCGATCCGAAGTCGGACGCCTTATCCATTAGGCCACGCGTTCTTGCATCGTGGATGACTCTTCTAATAGTAAATACTTGTTGCGGTTACAGGTATAATCCGTATACGAAAAAAATATACTCAACCTTCCTATCCGAAGTAAGACTCCTTACTAATTAAGCCAAAATATTGACAGATACGCTTAATTGACGACCGCGAAGGGACTCGAACCCTCAATCTTCCGATCCGAAGTCGGACGCCTTATCCATTAGGCCACGCGGTCTTGCATCGTGGATGACTCTTCTAATAGTAAATAATTGTTGCGGTTACAGGTATAATCCGTATACGAAAAGAAAATACTCAACCTTCCTATCCGAAGTAAGACCCCTTACTAATTAAGCCAAAATATTGACAGATACGCTTAATTGACGACCGCGAAGGGACTCGAACCCTCAATCTTCCGATCCGAAGTCGGACGCCTTATCCATTAGGCCACGCGTTCTTGCATCGTGGATGACTCTTCTAATAGTAAATACTTGTTGCGGTTACAGGTATAATCCGTATACGAAAAAAATATACTCAACCTTCCTATCCGAAGTAAGACCCCTTACTAATTAAGCCAAAATATTGACAGATACGCTTAATTGACGACCGCGAAGGGACTCGAACCCTCAATCTTCCGATCCGAAGTCGGACGCCTTATCCATTAGGCCACGCGGTCTTGCATCGTGGATGACTCTTCTAATAGTAAATAATTGTTGCGGTTACAGGTATAATCCGTATACGAAAAGAAAATACTCAACCTTCCTATCCGAAGTAAGACCCCTTACTCATTAAGCCAAAATATTGACAGATACACTTAATTGACGACCGCGAAGAGACTCAAACCCTCAATCTTCCGATAGGAAGTCGGACGCCTTATCCATTAGGCCACGCGGTCTTGCATCGTGGATGACTTTTCTAATAGTAAATACTTGTTGCGGTTACAGGTATAATCCGTATACGAAAAGAAAATACTCAACCTTCCTATCCGAAGTAAGACTTCTTACTCATTACGCCAAAATATTGACAGATACGCTTAATTGACGACCGCGAAGGGACTCGAACCCTCAATCTTCCGATCCGAAGTCGGACGCCTTATCCATTAGGCCACGCGGTCTTGCATCGTGGATGACTTTTCTAATGGTAAATACTTGTTGCGGTTACAGGTATAATCAGTATACGAAAAAAGAATGCTCAACCTTCCGATCCGAAGTCAGACGCCTTACCCATTAAGCCAAAATACGACAGATACGCTTAATTGACGACCGCGAAAAGACTCGAACCCTTAATCTTCCGATACGAAGTCGGACGCCTTATACATTAGGCCACGCGGTCTTGCATCGTGGATGACTCTTCTAATAGTAAATACTTGTTGCGGTTACAGATATAATCCGTATATGAAAAGAAAATACTCAACCTTCCTATCCGAAGTAAGACCCCTTACTCATTAAGCCAAAATATTGACAGATACGCTTATTTGACGACCGCGAAGGGACTCGAACCCTCAATCTTCCGATCCGAAGTCGGACGCCTTATCCATTAGGCCACGCGTTCTTGCATCGTGGATGACTTTTCTAATGGTAAATACTTGTTGCGGTTACAGGTATAATCAGTATACGAAAAAAGAATGCTCAACCTTCCGATCCGAAGTCAGACGCCTTACCCATTAAGCCAAAATACGACAGATACGCTTAATTGACGACCGCGAAAAGACTCGAACCCTCAATCTTCCGATACGAAGTCGGACGCCTTATCCATTAGGCCACGCGGTCTTGCATCGTGGATGACTCTTCTAATAGTAAATACTTGTTGCGGTTACAGATATAATCCGTATATGAAAAGAAAATACTCAACCTTCCTATCCGAAGTAAGACCCCTTACTCATTAAGCCAAAATATTGACAGATACGCTTATTTGACGACCGCGAAGGGACTCGAACCCTCAATCTTCCGATCCGAAGTCGGACGCCTTATCCATTAGGCCACGCGTTCTTGCATCGTGGATGACTCTTCTAATAGTAAATACTTGTTGCGGTTACAGGTATAATCCGTATACGAAAAAAATATACTCAACCTTCCTATCCGAAGTAAGACCCCTTACTAATTAAGCCAAAATATTGACAGATACGCTTAATTGACGACCGCGAAGGGACTCGAACCCTCAATCTTCCGATCCGAAGTCGGACGCCTTCTCCATTAGGCCACGCGTTCTTGCATCGTGGATGACTCTTCTAATAGTAAATACTTGTTGCGGTTACAGGTATAATCCGTATACGAAAAAAATATACTCAACCTTCCTATCCGAAGTAAGACTCCTTACTAATTAAGCCAAAATATTGACAGATACGCTTAATTGACGACCGCGAAGGGACTGGAACCCTCAATCTTCCGATCCGAAGTCGGACGCCTTATCCATTAGGCCACGCGGTCTTGCATCGTGGATGACTCTTCTAATAGTAAATAATTGTTGCGGTTACAGGTATAATCCGTATACGAAAAGAAAATACTCAACCTTCCTATCCGAAGTAAGACCCCTTACTCATTAAGCCAAAATATTGACAGATACACTTAATTGACGACCGCGAAGAGACTCGAACCCTCAATCTTCCGATCCGAAGTCGGACGCGTTATCCATTAGGCCACGCGGTCTTGCATCGTGGATGACCTTTCTAATAGTAAATACTTGTTGCGGTTACAGGTATAATCAGTATACGAAAAAAGAATGCTCAACCTTCCGATCCGAAGTCAGACGCCTTACCCATTAAGCCAAAATACGACAGATACGCTTAATTGACGACCGCGAAAAGACTCGAACCCTTAATCTTCCGATACGAAGTCGGACGCCTTATACATTAGGCCACGCGGTCTTGCATCGTGGATGACTCTTCTAATAGTAAATACTTGTTGCGGTTACAGATATAATCCGTATATGAAAAGAAAATACTCAACCTTCCTATCCGAAGTAAGACCCCTTACTCATTAAGCCAAAATATTGACAGATACGCTTATTTGACGACCGCGAAGGGACTCGAACCCTCAATCTTCCGATCCGAAGTCGGACGCCTTATCCATTAGGCCACGCGTTCTTGCATCGTGGATGACTTTTCTAATGGTAAATACTTGTTGCGGTTACAGGTATAATCAGTATACGAAAAAAGAATGCTCAACCTTCCGATCCGAAGTCAGACGCCTTACCCATTAAGCCAAAATACGACAGATACGCTTAATTGACGACCGCGAAAAGACTCGAACCCTCAATCTTCCGATACGAAGTCGGACGCCTTATCCATTAGGCCACGCGGTCTTGCATCGTGGATGACTCTTCTAATAGTAAATACTTGTTGCGGTTACAGATATAATCCGTATATGAAAAGAAAATACTCAACCTTCCTATCCGAAGTAAGACCCCTTACTCATTAAGCCAAAATATTGACAGATACGCTTTTTTGACGACGGCAAAGGACTCGAACCCTCAATCTTCCGATCCGAAGTCGGACGCCTTATCCATTAGGCCACGCGTTCTTGCATCGTGGATGACTCTTCTAATAGTAAATACTTGTTGCGGTTACAGGTATAATCCGTATACGAAAAAAATATACTCAACCTTCCTATCCGAAGTAAGACCCCTTACTAATTAAGCCAAAATATTGACAGATACGCTTAATTGACGACCGCGAAGGGACTCGAACCCTCAATCTTCCGATCCGAAGTCGGACGCCTTATCCATTAGGCCACGCGTTCTTGCATCGTGGATGACTCTTCTAATAGTAAATACTTGTTGCGGTTACAGGTATAATCCGTATACGAAAAAAATATACTCAACCTTCCTATCCGAAGTAAGACCCCTTACTAATTAAGCCAAAATATTGACAGATACGCTTAATTGACGACCGCGAAGGGACTCGAACCCTCAATCTTCCGATCCGAAGTCGGACGCCTTATCCATTAGGCCACGCGGTCTTGCATCGTGGATGACTCTTCTAATAGTAAATAATTGTTGCGGTTACAGGTATAATCCGTATACGAAAAGAAAATACTCAACCTTCCTATCCGAAGTAAGACCCCTTACTCATTAAGCCAAAATATTGACAGATACACTTAATTGACGACCGCGAAGAGACTCGAACCCTCAATCTTCCGATCCGAAGTCGGACGCGTTATCCATTAGGCCACGCGGTCTTGCATCGTGGATGACCTTTCTAATAGTAAATACTTGTTGCGGTTACAGGTATAATCAGTATACGAAAAAAGAATGCTCAACCTTCCGATCCGAAGTCAGACGCCTTACCCATTAAGCCAAAATACGACAGATACGCTTAATTGACGACAGCGAAAAGACTCGAACCCTCAATCTTCCGATAGGAAGTCGGACGCCTTATCCATTAGGCCACGCGGTCTTGCATCGTGGATGACTTTTCTAATAGTAAATACTTGTTGCGGTTACAGGTATAATCCCTATACGAAAAGAAAATACTCAACCTTCCTATCCGAAGTAAGACTTCTTACTCATTAAGCCAAAATATTGACAGATACGCTTAATTGACGACCGCGAAGGGACTCGAACCCTCAATCTTCCGATCCGAAGTCGGACGCCTTATCCATTAGGCCACGCGGTCTTGCATCGTGGATGACTTTTCTAATGGTAAATACTTGTTGCGGTTACAGGTATAATCAGTATACGAAAAAAGAATGCTCAACCTTCCGATCCGAAGTCAGACGCCTTACCCATTAAGCCAAAATACGACAGATACGCTTAAATGACGACCGCGAAAAGACTCGAACCCTCAATTTTCCGATACGAAGTCTGACGCCTTATCCATTAGGCCACGCGGTCTTGCATCGTGGATGACTCTTCTAATAGTAAATACTTGTTGCGGTTACAGATATAATCCGTATATGAAAAGAAAATACTCAACCTTCCTATCCGAAGTAAGACCCCTTACTCATTAAGCCAAAATATTGACAGATACGCTTATTTGACGACCGCGAAGGGACTCGAACCCTCAATCTTCCGATCCGAAGTCGGACGCCTTATCCATTAGGCCACGCGTTCTTGCATCGTGGATGACTCTTCTAATAGTAAATACTTGTTGCGGTTACAGGTATAATCCGTATACGAAAAAAATATACTCAACCTTCCTATCCGAAGTAAGACCCCTTACTAATTAAGCCAAAATATTGACAGATACGCTTAATTGACGACCGCGAAGGGACTCGAACCCTCAATCTTCCGATCCGAAGTCGGACGCCTTATCCATTAGGCCACGCGGTCTTGCATCGTGGATGACTTTTCTAATGGTAAATACTTGTTGCGGTTACAGATATAATCCGTATATGAAAAGAAAATACTCAACCTTCCTATCCGAAGTAAGACCCCTTACTCATTAAGCCAAAATATTGACAGATACGCTTATTTGACGACCGCGAAGGGACTCGAACCCTCAATCTTCCGATCCGAAGTCGGACGCCTTATCCATTAGGCCACGCGTTCTTGCATCGTGGATGACTCTTCTAATAGTAAATACTTGTTGCGGTTACAGGTATAATCCGTATACGAAAAAAATATACTCAACCTTCCTATCCGAAGTAAGACCCCTTACTAATTAAGCCAAAATATTGACAGATACGCTTAATTGACGACCGCGAAGGGACTTGAACCCTCAATCTTCCGATCCGAAGTCGGACGCCTTATCCATTAGGCCACGCGTTCTTGCATCGTGGATGACTCTTCTAATAGTAAATACTTGTTGCGGTTACAGGTATAATCCGTATACGAAAAAAATATACTCAACCTTCCTATCCGAAGTAAGACCCCTTACTAATTAAGCCAAAATATTGACAGATACGCTTAATTGACGACCGCGAAGGGACTCGAACCCTCAATCTTCCGATCCGAAGTCGGACGCCTTATCCATTAGGCCACGCGGTCTTGCATCGTGGATGACTCTTCTAATAGTAAATAATTGTTGCGGTTACAGGTATAATCCGTATACGAAAAGAAAATACTCAACCTTCCTATCCGAAGTAAGACCCCTTACTCATTAAGCCAAAATATTGACAGATACACTTAATTGACGACCGCGAAGAGACTCGAACCCTCAATCTTCCGATCCGAAGTCGGACGCGTTATCCATTAGGCCACGCGGTCTTGAATCGTGGATGACCTTTCTAATAGTAAATACTTGTTGCGGTTACAGGTATAATCAGTATACGAAAAAAGAATGCTCAACCTTACGATCCGAAGTCAGACGCCTTACCCATTAAGCCAAAATACGACAGATACGCTTAATTGACGACAGCGAAAAGACTCGAACCCTCAATCTTCCGATAGGAAGTCGGACGCCTTATCCATTAGGCCACGCGGTCTTGCATCGTGGATGACTTTTCTAATAGTAAATACTTGTTGCGGTTACAGGTATAATCCCTATACGAAAAGAAAATACTCAACCTTCCTATCCGAAGTAAGACTTCTTACTCATTAAGCCAAAATATTGACAGATACGCTTAATTGACGACCGCGAAGGGACTCGAACCCTCAATCTTCCGATCCGAAGTCGGACGCCTTATCCATTAGGCCACGCGGTCTTGCATCGTGGATGACTTTTCTAATGGTAAATACTTGTTGCGGTTACAGGTATAATCAGTATACGAAAAAAGAATGCTCAACCTTCCGATCCGAAGTCAGACGCCTTACCCATTAAGCCAAAATACGACAGATACGCTTAAATGACGACCGCGAAAAGACTCGAACCCTCAATCTTCCGATACGAAGTCGGACGCCTTATCCATTAGGCCACGCGGTCTTGCATCGTGGATGACTCTTCTAATAGTAAATACTTGTTGCGGTTACAGATATAATCCGTATATGAAAAGAAAATACTCAACCTTCCTATCCGAAGTAAGACCCCTTACTCATTAAGCCAAAATATTGACAGATACGCTTATTTGACGACCGCGAAGGGACTCGAACCCTCAATCTTCCGATCCGAAGTCGGACGCCTTATCCATTAGGCCACGCGTTCTTGCATCGTGGATGACTCTTCTAATAGTAAATACTTGTTGCGGTTACAGGTATAATCCGTATACGAAAAAAATATACTCAACCTTCCTATCCGAAGTAAGACCCCTTACTAATTAAGCCAAAATATTGACAGATACGCTTAATTGACGACCGCGAAGGGACTCGAACCCTCAATCTTCGAGACGAAGTCGGACGCCTTATCCATTAGGCCACGCGGTCTTGCATCGTGGATGACTTTTCTAATGGTAAATACTTGTTGCGGTTACAGGTACAATCAGTATACGAAAAAAAATGCTCAACCTTCCGATCCGAATTCAGACGCCTTACCCATTAAGCCAAAATACGACAGATACGCTTAATTGACGACCGCGAAGGGACTCGAACCCCCAATCTTCCGATCCGAAGTCGGACGCCTTATCCATTAGGCCACGCGGTCTTGCATCGTGGATGACTTTTCTAATGGTAAATACTTGTTGCGGTTACAGGTATAATCAGTATACGAAAAAAGAATGCTCAACCTTCCGATCCGAAGTCAGACGCCTTACCCATTAAGCCAAAATACGACAGATACGCTTAATTGACGACCGCGAAGGGACTCGAACCCTCAATCTTTCGATCCGAAGTCGGACGCCTTATCCATTAGGCCACGCGTTCTTGCATCGTGGATGATTCATCTAATAGTAAATACTTGTTGCGGTTACAGGTATAATCCGTATACGAAAAAAAAATACTCAACCTTCCTATCCGAAGTAAGACCCCTTACTAATTAAGCCAAAATATTGACAGATACGCTTAATTGACGACCGCGGAGGGACTCGAACCCTCAATCTTCCGATCCGAAGTCGGACGCCTTATCCATTAGGCCACGCGGTCTTGCATCGTGGATGACTCTTCTAATAGTAAATACTTGTTGCGGTTACAGGTATAATCCGTATACGAAAAGAAAATACTCAACCTTCCTATCCGAAGTAAGACCCCTTACTCATTAAGCCAAAATATTGACAGATACACTTAATTGACGACCGCGAAGGGACATGAACCCTCAATCTTCCGATCCGAAGTCGGACGCGTTATCCATTAGGCCACGCGGTCTTGCATCGTGGATGACCTTTCTAATAGTAAATACTTGTTGCGGTTACAGGTATAATCAGTATACGAAAAAAGAATGCTCAACCTTCCGATCCGAAGTCAGACGCCTTACTCAATAAGCCAAAATATTGACAGATACGCTTAATTGACGACCGCGAAGGGACTCGAACCCTCAATCTTCCGATCCGAAGTCGGACGCCTTATCCATTAGGCCACGCGGTCCTGCATCGTGGATGACTTTTCTAATGGTAAATACTTGTTGCGGTTACAGGTATAATCAGTATACGAAAAAAGAATGCTCAACCTTCCGATCCGAAGTCAGACGCCTTACCCATTAAGCCAAAATACGACAGATACGCTTAATTGACGACCGCGAAAAGACTCGAACCCTCAATCTTCCGATACGAAGTCGGACGCCTTATCCATTAGGC
The DNA here is from genome assembly GCA_037893245.1 of Crossaster papposus. Classification (NCBI taxonomy): domain Eukaryota; kingdom Metazoa; phylum Echinodermata; class Asteroidea; order Velatida; family Solasteridae; genus Crossaster; species Crossaster papposus. The sequence continues at coordinate 641,193 of JBAIAA010000124.1, read as the reverse complement.
CACGCGGTCTTGCATCGTGGATGACTCTTCTAATAGTAAATACTTGTTGCGGTTACAGATATAATCGGTATATGAAAAGAAAATACTCAACCTTCCTATCCTAAGTAAGACCCCTTACTCATTAAGCCAAAATATTGACAGATACGCTTATTTGACGACCGCGAAGGGACTCGAACCCTCAATCTTCCCCATCCGAAGTCGGACGCCTTATCCATTAGGCCACGCGTTCTTGCATCGTGGATGACTCTTCTAATAGTAAATACTTGTTGCGGTTACAGGTATAATCCGTATACGAAAAAAATATACTCAACCTTCCTATCCGAAGTAAGACCCCTTACTAATTAAGCCAAAATATTGACAGATACGCTTAATTGACGACCGCGAAGGGACTCGAACCCTCAATCTTCAGATCCGAAGTCGGACGCCTTATCCATTAGGCCACGCGGTCTTGCATCGTGGATGACTCTTCTAATAGTAAATAATTGTTGCGGTTACAGGTATAATCCGTATACGAAAAGAAAATACTCAACCTTCCTATCCGAAGTAAGACCCCTTACTCATTAAGCCAAAATATTGACAGATACACTTAATTGACGACCGCGAAGAGACTCGAACCCTCAATCTTCCGATCCGAAGTCGGACGCGTTATCCATTAGGCCACGCGGTCTTGCATCGTGTATGACCTTTCTAATAGTAAATACTTGTTGCGGTTACAGGTATAATCAGTATACGAAAAAAAAATGCTCAACCTTCCGATCCGAAGTCAGACGCCTTACCCGTAAGCCAAAATACGACAGATACGCTTAATTGACGACCGCGAAGGGACTCGAACCCTCAATCTTCCGATCCGAAGTCGGACGCCTTATCCATTAGGCCACGCGGTCTTGCATCGTGGATGACTTTTCTAATGGTAAATACTTGTTGCGGTTACAGGTATAATCAGTATACGAAAAAAGAATGCTCAACCTTCCGATCCGAATTCAGACGCCTTACCCATTAAGCCAAAATACGACAGATACGCTTAATTGACGACAGCGAAGGGACTCGAACCCTCAATCTTTCGATCCGAAGTCGGACGCCTTATCCATTAGGCCACGCGTTCTTGCATCGTGGATGACTCTTCTAATAGTAAATACTTGTTGCGGTTACAGGTATAATCCGTATACGAAAAAAAAATACTCAACCTTCCTATCCGAAGTAAGACCCCTTACTAATTAAGCCAAAATATTGACAGATACGCTTAATTGACGACCGCGAAGGGACTCGAACCCTCAATATTCCGATCCGAAGTCGGACGCCTTATCCATTAGGCCACGCGGTCTTGCATCGTGGATGACTCTTCTAATAGTAAATACTTGTTGCGGTTACATGTATAATCCGTATACGAAAAGAAAATACTCAACCTTCCTATCCGAAGTAAGACCCCTTACTCATTAAGCCAAAATATTGACAGATACACTTAATTGACGACCGCGAAGGGACTCGAACCCTCAATCTTCCGATCCGAAGTCGGACGCCTTATCCATTAGGCCACGCGGTCTTGCATCGTGGATGACTCTTCTAATAGTAAATAATTGTTGCGGTTACAGGTATAATCCGTATACGAAAAGGAAATACTCAACCTTCCTATCCGAAGTAAGACCCCTTACTCATTAAGCCAAAATATTGACAGATACACTTAATTGACTACCGCGAAGAGACTCGAACCCTCAATCTTCAGATCCGAAGTCGGACGCGTTATCCATTAGGCCACGCGGTCTTGCATCGTGTATGACCTTTCTAATAGTAAATACTTGTTGCGGTTACAGGTATAATCAGTATACGAAAAGAAAATACTCAACCTTCCTATCCGAAGTAAGACCCCTTACTCATTAAGCCAAAATATTGACAGATACACTTAATTGACTACCGCGAAGAGACTCGAACCCTCAATCTTCAGATCCGAAGTCGGACGCGTTATCCATTAGGCCACGCGGTCTTGCATCGTGTATGACCTTTCTAATAGTAAATACTTGTTGCGGTTACAGGTATAATCAGTATACGAAAAAAAAATGCTCAACCTTCCGATCCGAAGTCAGACGCCTTACCCGTAATCAAAAATACGACAGATACGCTTAATTGACGACCGCGAAGGGACTCGAACCCTCAATCTTCCGATCCGAAGTCGGACGCCTTATCCATTAGGCCACGCGGTCTTGCATCGTGGATGACTTTTCTAATGGTAAATACTTGTTGCGGTTACAGGTATAATCAGTATACGAAAAAAGAATGCTCAACCTTCCGATCCGAATTCAGACGCCTTACCCATTAAGCCAAAATACGACAGATACGCTTAATTGACGACCGCGAAGGGACTCGAACCCTCAATCTTTCGATCCGAAGTCGGACGCCTTATCCATTAGGCCACGCGTTCTTGCATCGTGGATGACTCTTCTAATAGTAAATACTTGTTGCGGTTACAGGTATAATCCGTATACGAAAAAAAAATACTCAACCTTCCTATCCGAAGTAAGACCCCTTACTAATTAAGCCAAAATATTGACAGATACGCTTAATTGACGACCGCGAAGGGACTCGAACCCTCAATCTTCCGATCCGAAGTCGGACGCCTTATCCATTAGGCCACGCGGTCTTGCATCGTGGATGACTCTTCTAATAGTAAATACTTGTTGCGGTTACAGGTATAATCCGTATACGAAAAGAAAATACTCAACCTTCCTATCCGAAGTAAGACCCCTTACTCATTAAGCCACAATATTGACAGATACACTTAATTGACGACCGCGAAGGGACTCGAACCCTCAATCTTCCGATCCGAAGTCGGACGCCTTATCCATTAGGCCACGCGTTCTTGCATCGTGGATGACTCTTCTAATAGTAAATACTTGTTGCGGTTACAGGTATAATCCGTATACGAAAAAAATATACTCAACCTTCCTATCCGAAGTAAGACCCCTTACTAATTAAGCCAAAATATTGACAGATACGCTTAATTGACGACCGCGAAGGGACTCGAACCCTCAATCTTTCGATCCGAAGTCGGACGCCTTATCCATTAGGCCACGCGTTCTTGCATCGTGGATGACTCTTCTAATAGTAAATACTTGTTGCGGTTACAGGTATAATCCGTATACGAAAAAAAAATACTCAACCTTCCTATCCGAAGTAAGACCCCTTACTAATTAAGCCAAAATATTGACAGATACGCTTAATTGACGACCGCGAAGGGACTCGAACCCTCAATATTCCGATCCGAAGTCGGACGCCTTATCCATTAGGCCACGCGGTCTTGCATCGTGGATGACTCTTCTAATAGTAAATACTTGTTGCGGTTACATGTATAATCCGTATACGAAAAGAAAATACTCAACCTTCCTATCCGAAGTAAGACCCCTTACTCATTAAGCCAAAATATTGACAGATACACTTAATTGACGACCGCGAAGGGACTCGAACCCTCAATCTTCCGATCCGAAGTCGGACGCCTTATCCATTAGGCCACGCGGTCTTGCATCGTGGATGACTCTTCTAATAGTAAATAATTGTTGCGGTTACAGGTATAATCCGTATACGAAAAGAAAATACTCAACCTTCCTATCCGAAGTAAGACCCCTTACTCATTAAGCCAAAATATTGACAGATACACTTAATTGACTACCGCGAAGAGACTCGAACCCTCAATCTTCAGATCCGAAGTCGGACGCGTTATCCATTAGGCCACGCGGTCTTGCATCGTGTATGACCTTTCTAATAGTAAATACTTGTTGCGGTTACAGGTATAATCAGTATACGAAAAAAAAATGCTCAACCTTCCGATCCGAAGTCAGACGCCTTACCCGTAATCAAAAATACGACAGATACGCTTAATTGACGACCGCGAAGGGACTCGAACCCTCAATCTTCCGATCCGAAGTCGGACGCCTTATCCATTAGGCCACGCGGTCTTGCATCGTGGATGACTTTTCTAATGGTAAATACTTGTTGCGGTTACAGGTATAATCAGTATACGAAAAAAGAATGCTCAACCTTCCGATCCGAATTCAGACGCCTTACCCTTTAAGCCAAAATACGACAGATACGCTTAATTGACGACCGCGAAGGGACTCGAACCCTCAATCTTTCGATCCGAAGTCGGACGCCTTATCCATTAGGCCACGCGTTCTTGCATCGTGGATGACTCTTCTAATAGTAAATACTTGTTGCGGTTACAGGTATAATCCGTATACGAAAAAAAAATACTCAACCTTCCTATCCGAAGTAAGACCCCTTACTAATTAAGCCAAAATATTGACAGATACGCTTAATTGACGACCGCGAAGGGACTCGAACCCTCAATATTCCGATCCGAAGTCGGACGCCTTATCCATTAGGCCACGCGGTCTTGCATCGTGGATGACTCTTCTAATAGTAAATAATTGTTGCGGTTACAGGTATAATCCGTATACGAAAAGAAAATACTCAACCTTCCTATCCGAAGTAAGACCCCTTACTCATTAAGCCAAAATATTGACAGATACACTTAATTGACTACCGCGAAGAGACTCGAACCCTCAATCTTCAGATCCGAAGTCGGACGCGTTATCCATTAGGCCACGCGGTCTTGCATCGTGTATGACCTTTCTAATAGTAAATACTTGTTGCGGTTACAGGTATAATCAGTATACGAAAAAAAAATGCTCAACCTTCCGATCCGAAGTCAGACGCCTTACCCGTAATCAAAAATACGACAGATACGCTTAATTGACGACCGCGAAGGGACTCGAACCCTCAATCTTCCGATCCGAAGTCGGACGCCTTATCCATTAGGCCACGCGGTCTTGCATCGTGGATGACTTTTCTAATGGTAAATACTTGTTGCGGTTACAGGTATAATCAGTATACGAAAAAAGAATGCTCAACCTTCCGATCCGAATTCAGACGCCTTACCCATTAAGCCAAAATACGACAGATACGCTTAATTGACGACCGCGAAGGGACTCGAACCCTCAATCTTTCGATCCGAAGTCGGACGCCTTATCCATTAGGCCACGCGTTCTTGCATCGTGGATGACTCTTCTAATAGTAAATACTTGTTGCGGTTACAGGTATAATCCGTATACGAAAAAAAATACTCAACCTTCCTATCCGAAGTAAGACCCCTTACTAATTAAGCCAAAATATTGACAGATACGCTTAATTGACGACCGCGAAGGGACTCGAACCCTCAATCTTCCGATCCGAAGTCGGACGCCTTATCCATTAGGCCACGCGGTCTTGCATCGTGGATGACTCTTCTAATAGTAAATAATTGTTGCGGTTACAGGTATAATCCGTATACGAAAAGAAAATACTCAACCTTCCTATCCGAAGTAAGACCCCTTACTCATTAAGCCAAAATATTGACAGATACACTTAATTGACGACCGCGAAGAGACTCGAACCCTCAATCTTCCGATCCGAAGTCGGACGCGTTATCCATTAGGCCACGCGGTCTTGCATCGTGTATGACCTTTCTAATAGTAAATACTTGTTGCGGTTACAGGTATAATCAGTATACGAAAAAAAAATGCTCAACCTTCCGATCCGAAGTCAGACGCCTTACCCGTAAGCCAAAATACGACAGATACGCTTAATTGACGACCGCGAAGGGACTCGAACCCTCAATCTTCCGATCCGAAGTCGGACGCCTTATCCATTAGGCCACGCGGTCTTGCATCGTGGATGACTTTTCTAATGGTAAATACTTGTTGCGGTTACAGGTATAATCAGTATACGAAAAAAGAATGCTTAACCTTCCGATCCGAATTCAGACGCCTTACCCATTAAGCCAAAATACGACAGATACGCTTAATTGACGACCGCGAAGGGACTCGAACCCTCAATCTTTCGATCCGAAGTCGGACGCCTTATCCATTAGGCCACGCGTTCTTGCATCGTGGATGACTCTTCTAATAGTAAATACTTGTTGCGGTTACAGGTATAATCCGTATACGAAAACAAAATACTCAACCTTCCTATCCGAAGTAAGACCCCTTACTAATTAAGCCAAAATATTGACAGATACGCTTAATTGACGACCGCGAAGGGACTCGAACCCTCAATCTTCCGATCCGAAGTCGGACGCCTTATCCATTAGGCCACGCGGTCTTGCATCGTGGATGACTCTTCTAATAGTAAATACTTGTTGCGGTTACAGGTATAATCCGTATACGAAAAGAAAATACTCAACCTTCCTATCCGAAGTAAGACCCCTTACTCATTAAGCCAAAATATTGACAGATACACTTAATTGACGACCGCGAAGGGACTCGAACCCTCAATCTTCCGATCCGAAGTCGGACGCCTTATCCATTAGGCCACGCGGTCTTGCATCGTGGATGACTCTTCTAATAGTAAATAATTGTTGCGGTTACAGGTATAATCCGTATACGAAAAGAAAATACTCAACCTTCCTATCCGAAGTAAGACCCCTTACTCATTAAGCCAAAATATTGACAGATACACTTAATTGACTACCGCGAAGAGACTCGAACCCTCAATCTTCCGATCCGAAGTCGGACGCGTTATCCATTAGGCCACACGGTCTTGCATCGTGTATGACCTTTCTAATAGTAAATACTTGTTGCGGTTACAGGTATAATCAGTATACGAAAAAAAAATGCTCAACCTTCCGATCCGAAGTCAGACGCCTTACCCGTAAGCCAAAATACGACAGATACGCTTAATTGACGACCGCGAAGGGACTCGAACCCTCAATCTTCCGATCCGAAGTCGGACGCCTTATCCATTAGGCCACGCGGTCTTGCATCGTGGATGACTTTTCTAATGGTAAATACTTGTTGCGGTTACAGGTATAATCCGTATACGAAAATAAAATACTCAACCTTCCTTTCCGAAGTAAGACCCCTTACTCATTAAGCCACAATATCGACAGATACGCTTAATTGACGACGGCGAAGGGAATCAAACCCTCAATCTTCCGATCCGAAGTCGGACGCCTTATCCATTAGGCCACGCGTTCTTGCATCGTGGATGACTCTTCTAATAGTAAATACTTGTTGCGGTTACAGGTATAATCAGTATACGAAAAAAGAATGCTCAACCTTCCGATACGAAGTCAGACGCCTTACCCATTAAGCCAAAATACGACAGATACGCTTAATTGACGACCGCGAAAGGACTCGAACCCTCAATCTTCCGATAGGAAGTCGGACGCCTTATCCATTAGGCCACGCGGTCTTGCATCGTGGATGACTTTTCTAATAGTAAATACTTGTTGCGGTTACAGGTATAATCCGTATACGAAAAAAAAATACTCAACCTTCCTATCCGAAGTAAGACCCCTTACTAATTAAGCCAAAATATTGACAGATACGCTTATTTGACGACCGCGAAGGGACTCGAACCCTCAATCTTCCGATCCGAAGTCGGACGCCTTATCCATTAGGCCACGCGTTCTTGCATCGTGGATGACTCTTCTAATAGTAAATACTTGTTGCGGTTACAGGTATAATCCGTATACGAAAAAAAATACTCAACCTTCCTATCCGAAGTAAGACCCCTTACTAATTAAGCCAAAATATTGACAGATACGCTTAATTGACGACCGCGAAGGGACTCGAACCCTCAATCTTCCGATCCGAAGTCGGACGCCTTATCCATTAGGCCACGCGGTCTTGCATCGTGGATGACTCTTCTAATAGTAAATACTTGTTGCGGTTACAGGTATAATCCGTATACGAAAAGAAAATACTCAACCTTCCTATCCGAAGTAAGACCCCTTACTCATTAAGCCAAAATATTGACAGATACACTTAATTGACGACCGCAAAGGGACTCGAACCCTCAATCTTCCGATCCGAAGTCGGACGCGTTATCCATTAGGCCACGCGGTCTTGCATCGTGGATGACCTTTCTAATAGTAAATACTTGTTGCGGTTACAGGTATAATCAGTATACGAAAAAATAATGCTCAACCTTCCGATCCGAAGTCAGACGCCTTACCCATTAAGCCAAAATACGACAGATACGCTTAATTGACGACCGCGAAAAGACTCGAACCCTCAATCTTCCGATAGGAAGTCGGACGCCTTATCCATTAGGCCACGCGGTCTTGCATCGTGGATGACTTTTCTAATAGTAAATACTTGTTGCGGTTACAGGTATAATCCATATACGAAAAGAAAATACTCAACCTTCCTATCCGAAGTAAGACCCCTTACTCATTAAGCCACAATATTGACAGATACACTTAATTGACGACCGCGAAGGGACTCGAACCCTCAATCTTCCGATCCGAAGTCGGACGCCTTATCCATTAGGCCACGCGTTCTTGCATCGTGGATGACTCTTCTAATAGTAAATACTTGTTGCGGTTACAGGTATAATCCGTATACGAAAAAAATATACTCAACCTTCCTATCCGAAGTAAGACCCCTTACTAATTAAGCCAAAATATTGACAGATACGCTTAATTGACGACCGCGAAGGGACTCGAACCCTCAATCTTCCGATCCGAAGTCGGACGCCTTATCCATTAGGCCACGCGGTCTTGCATCGTGGATGACTCTTCTAATAGTAAATAATTGTTGCGGTTACAGGTATAATCCGTATACGAAAAGAAAATACTCAACCTTCCTATCCGAAGTAAGACCCCTTACTCATTAAGCCAAAATATTGACAGATACACTTAATTGACGACCGCGAAGAGACTCGAACCCTCAATCTTCCGATCCGAAGTCGGACGCGTTATCCATTAGGCCACGCGGTCTTGCATCGTGTATGACCTTTCTAATAGTAAATACTTGTTGCGGTTACAGGTATAATCAGTATACGAAAAAAAAATGCTCAACCTTCCGATCCGAAGTCAGACGCCTTACCCGTAAGCCAAAATACGACAGATACGCTTAATTGACGACCGCGAAGGGACTCGAACCCTCAATCTTCCGATCCGAAGTCGGACGCCTTATCCATTAGGCCACGCGGTCTTGCATCGTGGATGACTTTTCTAATGGTAAATACTTGTTGCGGTTACAGGTATAATCAGTATACGAAAAAAGAATGCTCAACCTTCCGATCCGAATTCAGACGCCTTACCCATTAAGCCAAAATACGACAGATACGCTTAATTGACGACCGCGAAGGGACTCGAACCCTCAATCTTTCGATCCGAAGTCGGACGCCTTATCCATTAGGCCACGCGTTCTTGCATCGTGGATGACTCTTCTAATAGTAAATACTTGTTGCGGTTACAGGTATAATCCGTATACGAAAAAAAAATACTCAACCTTCCTATCCGAAGTAAGACCCCTTACTAATTAAGCCAAAATATTGACAGATACGCTTAATTGACGACCGCGAAGGGACTCGAACCCTCAATCTTCCGATCCGAAGTCGGACGCCTTATCCATTAGGCCACGCGGTCTTGCATCGTGGATGACTCTTCTAATAGTAAATACTTTTTGCGGTTACAGGTATAATCCGTATACGAAAAGAAAATACTCAACCTTCCTATCCGAAGTAAGACCCCTTACTCATTAAGCCAAAATATTGACAGATACACTTAATTGACGACCGCGAAGGGACTCGAACCCTCAATCTTCCGATCCGAAGTCGGACGCCTTATCCATTAGGCCACGCGGTCTTGCATCGTGGATGACTCTTCTAATAGTAAATAATTGTTGCGGTTACAGGTATAATCCGTATACGAAAAGAAAATACTCAACCTTCCTATCCGAAGTAAGACCCCTTACTCATTAAGCCAAAATATTGACAGATACACTTAATTGACTACCGCGAAGAGACTCGAACCCTCAATCTTCCGATCCGAAGTCGGACGCGTTATCCATTAGGCCACACGGTCTTGCATCGTGTATGACCTTTCTAATAGTAAATACTTGTTGCGGTTACAGGTATAATCAGTATACGAAAAAAAAATGCTCAACCTTCCGATCCGAAGTCAGACGCCTTACCCGTAAGCCAAAATACGACAGATACGCTTAATTGACGACCGCGAAGGGACTCGAACCCTCAATCTTCCGATCCGAAGTCGGACGCCTTATCCATTAGGCCACGCGGTCTTGCATCGTGGATGACTTTTCTAATGGTAAATACTTGTTGCGGTTACAGGTATAATCAGTATACGAAAAAAGAATGCTCAACCTTCCGATCCGAATTCAGACGCCTTACCCATTAAGCCAAAATACGACAGATACGCTTAATTGACGACCGCGAAGGGACTCGAACCCTCAATCTTTCGATCCGAAGTCGGACGCCTTATCCATTAGGCCACGCGTTCTTGCATCGTGGATGACTCTTCTAATAGTAAATACTTGTTGCGGTTACAGGTATAATCCGTATACGAAAAAAAAATACTCAACCTTCCTATCCGAAGTAAGACCCCTTACTAATTAAGCCAAAATATTGACAGATACGCTTAATTGACGACCGCGAAGGGACTCGAACCCTCAATCTTCCGATCCGAAGTCGGACGCCTTATCCATTAGGCCACGCGGTCTTGCATCGTGGATGACTCTTCTAATAGTAAATACTTGTTGCGGTTACAGGTATAATCCGTATACGAAAAGAAAATACTCAACCTTCCTATCCGAAGTAAGACCCCTTACTCATTAAGCCACAATATTGACAGATACACTTAATTGACGACCGCGAAGGGACTCGAACCCTCAATCTTCCGATCCGAAGTCGGACGCGTTATCCATTAGGCCACGCGGTCTTGCATCGTGGATGACCTTTCTAATAGTAAATACTTGTTGCGGTTACAGGTATAATCAGTATACGAAAAAAGAATGCTCAACCTTCCGATCCGAAGTCAGACGCCTTACCCATTAAACCAAAATACGACAGATACGCTTAATTGACGACCGCGAAAAGACTCGAACCCTCAATCTTCCGATACGAAGTCGGACGCCTTATACATTAGGCCACGCGGTCTTGCATCGTGGATGACTTTTCTAATAGTAAATACTTGTTGCGGTTACAGGTATAATCCGTATACGAAAAGAAAATACTCAACCTTCCTTTCCGAAGTAAGACCCCTTACTCATTAAGCCACAATATCGACAGATACGCTTAATTGACGACGGCGAAGGGAATCAAACCCTCAATCTTCCGATCCGAAGTCGGACGCCTTATCCATTAGGCCACGCGTTCTTGCATCGTGGATGACTCTTCTAATAGTAAATACTTGTTGCGGTTACAGGTATAATCAGTATACGAAAAAAGAATGCTCAACCTTCCGATCCGAAGTCAGACGCCTTACCCATTAAGCCAAAATACGACAGATACGCTTAATTGACGACCGCGAAAGGACTCGAACCCTCAATCTTCCGATAGGAAGTCGGACGCCTTATCCATTAGGCCACGCGGTCTTGCATCGTGGATGACTTTTCTAATAGTAAATACTTGTTGCGGTTACAGGTATAATCCGTATACGAAAAAAAAATACTCAACCTTCCTATCCGAAGTAAGACCCCTTACTAATTAAGCTAAAATATTGACAGATACACTTAATTGACGACCGCGAAGGGACTCGAACCCTCAATCTTCCGATCCGAAGTCGGACGCCTTATCCATTAGGCCACGCGGTCTTGCATCGTGGATGACTCTTCTAATAGTAAATAATTGTTGCGGTTACAGGTATAATCCGTATACGAAAAGAAAATACTCAACCTTCCTATCCGAAGTAAGACCCCTTACTCATTAAGCCAAAATATTGACAGATACACTTAATTGACTACCGCGAAGAGACTCGAACCCTCAATCTTCCGATCCGAAGTCGGACGCGTTATCCATTAGGCCACACGGTCTTGCATCGTGTATGACCTTTCTAATAGTAAATACTTGTTGCGGTTACAGGTATAATCAGTATACGAAAAAAAAATGCTCAACCTTCCGATCCGAAGTCAGACGCCTTACCCGTAAGCCAAAATACGACAGATACGCTTAATTGACGACCGCGAAGGGACTCGAACCCTCAATCATCCGATCCGAAGTCGGACGCCTTATCCATTAGGCCACGCGGTCTTGCATCGTGGATGACTTTTCTAATGGTAAATACTTGTTGCGGTTACAGGTATAATCAGTATACGAAAAAAGAATGCTCAACCTTCCGATCCGAATTCAGACGCCTTACCCATTAAGCCAAAATACGACAGATACGCTTAATTGACGACCGCGAAGGGACTCGAACCCTCAATCTTTCGATCCGAAGTCGGACGCCTTATCCATTAGGCCACGCGGTCTTGCATCGTGGATGACTCTTCTAATAGTAAATACTTGTTGCGGTTACAGGTATAATCCGTATACGAAAAGAAAATACTCAACCTTCCTATCCGAAGTAAGACCCCTTACTCATTAAGCCACAATATTGACAGATACACTTAATTGACGACCGCGAAGGGACTCAAACCCTCAATCTTCCGATCCGAAGTCGGACGCGTTATCCATTAGGCCACGCGGTCTTGCATCGTGGATGACCTTTCTAATAGTAAATACTTGTTGCGGTTACAGGTATAATCAGTATACGAAAAAAGAATGCTCAACCTTCCGATCCGAAGTCAGACGCCTTACCCATTAAACCAAAATACGACAGATACGCTTAATTGACGACCGCGAAAAGACTCGAACCCTCAATCTTCCGATACGAAGTCGGACGCCTTATACATTAGGCCACGCGGTCTTGCATCGTGGATGACTTTTCTAATAGTAAATACTTGTTGCGGTTACAGGTATAATCCGTATACGAAAAGAAAATACTCAACCTTCCTTTCCGAAGTAAGACCCCTTACTCATTAAGCCACAATATCGACAGATACGCTTAATTGACGACGGCGAAGGGAATCAAACCCTCAATCTTCCGATCCGAAGTCGGACGCCTTATCCATTAGGCCACGCGTTCTTGCATCGTGTATGACCTTTCTAATAGTAAATACTTGTTGCGGTTACAGGTATAATCAGTATACGAAAAAAAAATGCTCAACCTTCCGATCCGAAGTCAGACGCCTTACCCGTAAGCCAAAATACGACAGATACGCTTAATTGACGACCGCGAAGGGACTCGAACCCTCAATCTTCCGATCCGAAGTCGGACGCCTTATCCATTAGGCCACGCGGTCTTGCATCGTGGATGACTTTTCTAATGGTAAATACTTGTTGCGGTTACAGGTATAATCAGTATACGAAAAAAGAATGCTCAACCTTCCGATCCGAATTCAGACGCCTTACCCATTAAGCCAAAATACGACAGATACGCTTAATTGACGACCGCGAAGGGACTCGAACCCTCAATCTTTCGATCCGAAGTCGGACGCCTTATCCATTAGGCCACGCGTTCTTGCATCGTGGATGACTCTTCTAATAGTAAATACTTGTTGCGGTTACAGGTATAATCCGTATACGAAAAAAAAATACTCAACCTTCCTATCCGAAGTAAGACCCCTTACTAATTAAGCCAAAATATTGACAGATACGCTTAATTGACGACCGCGAAGGGACTCGAACCCTCAATCTTCCGATCCGAAGTCGGACGCCTTATCCATTAGGCCACGCGGTCTTGCATCGTGGATGACTCTTCTAATAGTAAATACTTGTTGCGGTTACAGGTATAATCCGTATACGAAAAGAAAATACTCAACCTTCCTATCCGAAGTAAGACCCCTTACTCATTAAGCCACAATATTGACAGATACACTTAATTGACGACCGCGAAGGGACTCGAACCCTCAATCTTCCGATCCGAAGTCGGACGCGTTATCCATTAGGCCACGCGGTCTTGCATCGTGGATGACCTTTCTAATAGTAAATACTTGTTGCGGTTACAGGTATAATCAGTATACGAAAAAAGAATGCTCAACCTTCCGATCCGAAGTCAGACGCCTTACCCATTAAACCAAAATACGACAGATACGCTTAATTGACGACCGCGAAAAGACTCGAACCCTCAATCTTCCGATACGAAGTCGGACGCCTTATACATTAGGCCACGCGGTCTTGCATCGTGGATGACTTTTCTAATAGTAAATACTTGTTGCGGTTACAGGTATAATCCGTATACGAAAAGAAAATACTCAACCTTCCTTTCCGAAGTAAGACCCCTTACTCATTAAGCCACAATATCGACAGATACGCTTAATTGACGACGGCGAAGGGAATCAAACCCTCAATCTTCCGATCCGAAGTCCGACGCCTTATCCATTAGGCCACGCGTTCTTGCATCGTGGATGACTCTTCTAATAGTAAATACTTGTTGCGGTTACAGGTATAATCAGTATACGAAAAAAGAATGCTCAACCTTCCGATCCGAAGTCAGACGCCTTACCCATTAAGCCAAAATACGACAGATACGCTTAATTGACGACCGCGAAAGGACTCGAACCCTCAATCTTCCGATAGGAAGTCGGACGCCTTATCCATTAGGCCACGCGGTCTTGCATCGTGGATGACTTTTCTAATAGTAAATACTTGTTGCGGTTACAGGTATAATCCGTATACGAAAAAACAATACTCAACCTTCCTATCCGAAGTAAGACCCCTTACTAATTAAGCCAAAATATTGACAGATATGCTTAATTGACGACCGCGAAGGGACTCGAACCCTCAATCTTCCGATCCGAAGTCGGACGCCTTGTCCATTAGGCCACGCGGTCTTGCATCGTGGATGACTCTTCTAATAGTAAATACTTGTTGCGGTTACAGATATAATCCGTATATGAAAAGAAAATACTCAACCTTCCTATCCGAAGTAAGACCCCTTACTCATTAAGCCAAAATATTGACAGATACGCTTATTTGACGACCGCGAAGGGAATCAAACCCTCAATCTTCCGATCCGAAGTCGGACGCCTTATCCATTAGGCCACGCGTTCTTGCATCGTGGATGACTCTTCTAATAGTAAATACTTGTTGCGGTTACAGGTATAATCAGTATACGAAAAAAGAATGCTCAACCTTCCGATCCGAAGTCAGACGCCTTACCCATTAAGCCAAAATACGACAGATACGCTTAATTGACGACCGCGAAAGGACTCGAACCCTCAATCTTCCGATAGGAAGTCGGACGCCTTATCCATTAGGCCACGCGGTCTTGCATCGTGGATGACTTTTCTAATAGTAAATACTTGTTGCGGTTACAGGTATAATCCGTATACGAAAAAAAAATACTCAACCTTCCTATCCGAAGTAAGACCCCTTACTAATTAAGCCAAAATATTGACAGATACGCTTAATTGACGACCGCGAAGGGACTCGAACCCTCAATCTTCCGATCCGAAGTCGGACGCCTTGTCCATTAGGCCACGCGGTCTTGCATCGTGGATGACTCTTCTAATAGTAAATACTTGTTGCGGTTACAGATATAATCCGTATATGAAAAGAAAATACTCAACCTTCCTATCCGAAGTAAGACCCCTTACTCATTAAGCCAAAATATTGACAGATACGCTTATTTGACGACCGCGAAGGGACTCGAACCCTCAATCTTCCGATCCGAAGTCGGACGCCTTATCCATTAGGCCACGCGTTCTTGCATCGTGGATGACTCTTCTAATAGTAAATACTTGTTGCGGTTACAGGTATAATCCGTATACGAAAAAAAATACTCAACCTTCCTATCCGAAGTAAGACCCCTTACTAATTAAGCCAAAATATTGACAGATACGCTTAATTGACGACCGCGAAGGGACTCGAACCCTCAATCTTCCGATCCGAAGTCGGACGCCTTATCCATTAGGCCACGCGGTCTTGCATCGTGGATGACTCTTCTAATAGTAAATACTTGTTGCGGTTACAGGTATAATCCCTATACGAAAAGAAAATACTCAACCTTCCTATCCGAAGTAAGACCCCTTACTCATTAAGCCAAAATATTGACAGATACACTTAATTGACGACCGCAAAGGGACTCGAACCCTCAATCTTCCGATCCGAAGTCGGACGCGTTATCCATTAGGCCACGCGGTCTTGCATCGTGGATGACCTTTCTAATAGTAAATACTTGTTGCGGTTACAGGTATAATCAGTATACGAAAAAATAATGCTCAACCTTCCGATCCGAAGTCAGACGCCTTACCCATTAAGCCAAAATACGACAGATACGCTTAATTGACGACGACGAAAAGACTCGAACCCTCAATCTTCCGATAGGAAGTCGGACGCCTTATCCATTAGGCCACGCGGTCTTGCATCGTGGATGACTTTTCTAATAGTAAATACTTGTTGCGGTTACAGGTATAATCCATATACGAAAAGAAAATACTCAACCTTCCTATCCGAAGTAAGACTTCTTACTCATTAAGCCAAAATATTGACAGATACGCTTAATTGACGACCGCGAAGGGACTCGAACCCTCAATCTTCCAATCCGAAGTCGGACGCCTTATCCATTAGGCCACGCGGTCTTGCATCGTGGATGACTTTTCTAATGGTAAATACTTGTTGCGGTTACAGGTATAATCAGTATACGAAAAAAGAATGCTCAACCTTCCGATCCGAATTCAGACGCCTTACCCATTAAGCCAAAATACGACAGATACGCTTAATTGACGACCGCGAAGGGACTCGAACCCTCAATCTTTCGATCCGAAGTCGGACGCCTTATCCATTAGGCCACGCGTTCTTGCATCGTGGATGACTCTTCTAATAGTAAATACTTGTTGCGGTTACAGGTATAATCCGTATACGAAAAAAAAATACTCAACCGTCCTATCCGAAGTAAGACCCCTTACTAATTAAGCCAAAATATTGACAGATACGCTTAATTGACGACCGCGAAGGGACTCGAACCCTCAATCTTCCGATCCGAAGTCGGACGCCTTATCCATTAGGCCACGCGGTCTTGCATCGTGGATGACTCTTCTAATAGTAAATACTTGTTGCGGTTACAGGTATAATCCGTATACGAAAAGAAAATACTCAACCTTCCTATCCGAAGTAAGACCCCTTACTCATTAAGCCACAATATTGACAGATACACTTAATTGACGACCGCGAAGGGACTCGAACCCTCAATCTTCCGATCCGAAGTCGGACGCGTTATCCATTAGGCCACGCGGTCTTGCATCGTGGATGACCTTTCTAATAGTAAATACTTGTTGCGGTTACAGGTATAATCAGTATACCAAAAAAGAATGCTCAACCTTCCGATCCGAAGTCAGACGCCTTACCCATTAAACCAAAATACGACAGATACGCTTAATTGACGACCGCGAAAAGACTCGAACCCTCAATCTTCCGATACGAAGTCGGACGCCTTATACATTAGGCCACGCGGTCTTGCATCGTGGATGACTTTTCTAATAGTAAATACTTGTTGCGGTTACAGGTATAATCCGTATACGAAAAGAAAATACTCAACCTTCCTTTCCGAAGTAAGACCCCTTACTCATTAAGCCACAATATCGACAGATACGCTTAATTGACGACGGCGAAGGGAATCATCAAACCCTCAATCTTCCGATCCGAAGTCGGACGCCTTATCCATTAGGCCACGCGGTCTTGCATCGTGGATGACTTTTCTAATAGTAAATACTTGTTGCGGTTACAGATATAATCCGTATATGAAAAGAAAATACTCAACCTTCCTATCCGAAGTATGACCCCTTACTCATTAAGCCAAAATATTGACAGATACGCTTAATTGACGACCGCGAAGGGACTCGAACCCTCAATCTTCCGATCCAAAGTCGGACGCCTTATCCATTAGGCCACGCGTTCTTGCATCGTGGATGACTCTTCTAATAGTAAATACTTGTTGCGGTTACAGGTATAATCCGTATACGAAAAAAATATACTCAACCTTCCTATCCGAAGTAAGACCCCTTACTAATTAAGCCAAAATATTGACAGATACACTTAATTGACGACCGCGAAGAGACTCGAACCCTCAATCTTCCGATCCGAAGTCGGACGCGTTATCCATTAGGCCACGCGGTCTTGCATCGTGGATGACCTTTCTAATAGTAAATACTTGTTGCGGTTACAGGTATAATCAGTATACGAAAAAAGAATGCTCAACCTTCCGATCCGAAGTCAGACGCCTTACCCATTAAGCCAAAATACGACAGATACGCTTAATTGACGACCGCGAAAAGACTCGAACCCTCAATCTTCCGATAGGAAGTCGGACGCCTTATCCATTAGGCCACGCGGTCTTGCATCGTGGATGACTCTTCTAATAGTAAATACTGTTTGCGGTTACAGATATAATCCGTATATGAAAAGAAAATACTCAACCTTCCTATCCGAAGTAAGACCCCTTACTCATTAAGCCAAAATATTGACAGATACGCTTAATTGACGACCGCGAAGGGACTCGAACCCTCAATCTTCCGATCCGAAGTCGGACGCCTTATCTATTAGGCCACGCGTTCTTGGATCGTGGATGACTCTTCTAATAGTAAATACTTGTTGCGGTTACAGGTATAATCCGTATACGAAAAAAATATACTCAACCTTCCTATCCGAAGTAAGACCCTTTACTAATTAAGCCAAAATATTGACAGATACGCTTAATTGACGACCGCGAAGGGACTCGAACCCTCAATCTTCCGATCCGAAGTCGGACGCCTTATCCATTAGGCCACGCGTTCTTGCATTGTGGATGACTCTTCTAATAGTAAATACTTGTTGCGGTTACAGGTATAATCCGTATACGAAAAAAAAATACTCAACCGTCCTATCCGAAGTAAGACCCCTTACTAATTAAGCCAAAATATTGACAGATACGCTTAATTGACGACCGCGAAGGGACTCGAACCCTCAATCTTCCGATCCGAAGTCGGACGCCTTATCCATTAGGCCACGCGGTCTTGCATCGTGGATGACTCTTCTAATAGTAAATACTTGTTGCGGTTACAGGTATAATCCGTATACGAAAAGAAAATACTCAACCTTCCTATCCGAAGTAAGACCCCTTACTCATTAAGCCACAATATTGACAGATACACTTAATTGACGACCGCGAAGGGACTCGAACCCTCAATCTTCCGATCCGAAGTCGGACGCGTTATCCATTAGGCCACGCGGTCTTGCATCGTGGATGACCTTTCTAATAGTAAATACTTGTTGCGGTTACAGGTATAATCAGTATACCAAAAAAGAATGCTCAACCTTCCGATCCGAAGTCAGACGCCTTACCCATTAAACCAAAATACGACAGATACGCTTAATTGACGACCGCGAAAAGACTCGAACCCTCAATCTTCCGATACGAAGTCGGACGCCTTATACATTAGGCCACGCGGTCTTGCATCGTGGATGACTTTTCTAATAGTAAATACTTGTTGCGGTTACAGGTATAATCCGTATACGAAAAGAAAATACTCAACCTTCCTTTCCGAAGTAAGACCCCTTACTCATTAAGCCACAATATCGACAGATACGCTTAATTGACGACGGCGAAGGGAATCATCAAACCCTCAATCTTCCGATCCGAAGTCGGACGCCTTATCCATTAGGCCACGCGGTCTTGCATCGTGGATGACTTTTCTAATAGTAAATACTTGTTGCGGTTACAGATATAATCCGTATATGAAAAGAAAATACTCAACCTTCCTATCCGAAGTAAGACCCCTTACTCATTAAGCCAAAATATTGACAGATACGCTTAATTGACGACCGCGAAGGGACTCGAACCCTCAATCTTCCGATCCAAAGTCGGACGCCTTATCCATTAGGCCACGCGTTCTTGCATCGTGGATGACTCTTCTAATAGTAAATACTTGTTGCGGTTACAGGTATAATCCGTATACGAAAAAAATATACTCAACCTTCCTATCCGAAGTAAGACCCCTTACTAATTAAGCCAAAATATTGACAGATACACTTAATTGACGACCGCGAAGAGACTCGAACCCTCAATCTTCCGATCCGAAGTCGGACGCGTTATCCATTAGGCCACGCGGTCTTGCATCGTGGATGACCTTTCTAATAGTAAATACTTGTTGCGGTTACAGGTATAATCAGTATACGAAAAAAGAATGCTCAACCTTCCGATCCGAAGTCAGACGCCTTACCCATTAAGCCAAAATACGACAGATACGCTTAATTGACGACCGCGAAAAGACTCGAACCCTCAATCTTCCGATAGGAAGTCGGACGCCTTATCCATTAGGCCACGCGGTCTTGCATCGTGGATGACTCTTCTAATAGTAAATACTGTTTGCGGTTACAGATATAATCCGTATATGAAAAGAAAATACTCAACCTTCCTATCCGAAGTAAGACCCCTTACTCATTAAGCCAAAATATTGACAGATACGCTTAATTGACGACCGCGAAGGGACTCGAACCCTCAATCTTCCGATCCGAAGTCGGACGCCTTATCTATTAGGCCACGCGTTCTTGGATCGTGGATGACTCTTCTAATAGTAAATACTTGTTGCGGTTACAGGTATAATCCGTATACGAAAAAAATATACTCAACCTTCCTATCCGAAGTAAGACCCTTTACTAATTAAGCCAAAATATTGACAGATACGCTTAATTGACGACCGCGAAGGGACTCGAACCCTCAATCTTCCGATCCGAAGTCGGACGCCTTATCCATTAGGCCACGCGGTATTGCATCGTGGATGACTCTTCTAATAGTAAATACTTGTTGCGGTTACAGGTATAATCCGTATACGAAAAGAAAATACTCAACCTTCCTATGCGAAGTAAGACCCCTTACTCATTAAGCCAAAATATTGACAGATACACTTAATTGACGACCGCGAAGAGACTCGAACCCTCAATCTTCCGATCCGAAGTCGGACGCGTTATCCATTAGGCCACGCGGTCTTGCATCGTGGATGACTTTTCTAATAGTAAATACTTGTTGCGGTTACAGGTATAATCCCTATACGAAAAGAAAATACTCAACCTTCCTATCCGAAGTAAGACTTCTTACTCATTAAGCCAAAATATTGACAGATACGCTTAATTGACGACCGCGAAGGGACTCGAACCCTCAATCTTCCGATCCGAAGTCGGACGCCTTATCCATTAGGCCACGCGGTATTGCATCGTGGATGACTCTTCTAATAGTAAATACTTGTTGCGGTTACAGGTATAATCCGTATACGAAAAGAAAATACTCAACCTTCCTATCCGAAGTAAGACCCCTTACTCATTAAGCCAAAATATTGACAGATACACTTAATTGACGACCGCGAAGAGACTCGAACCCTCAATCTTCCGATCCGAAATCGGACGCGTTATCCATTAGGCCACGCGGTCTTGCATCGTGGATGACCTTTCTAATAGTAAATACTTGTTGCGGTTACAGGTATAATCAGTATACGAAAAAAGAATGCTCAACCTTCCGATCCGAAGTCAGACGCCTTACCCATTAAGCCAAAATACGACAGATACGCTTAATTGACGACCGCGAAAAGACTCGAACCCTCAATCTTCCGATAGGAAGTCGGACGCCTTATCCATTAGGTCACGCGGTCTTGCATCGTGGATGACTCTTCTAATAGTAAATACTTGTTGCGGTTACAGATATAATCCGTATATGAAAAGAAAATACTCAACCTTCCTATCCGAAGTAAGACCCCTTACTCATTAAGCCAACATATTGACAGATACGCTTAATTGACGACCGCGAAGGGACTCGAACCCTCAATCTTCCGATCCAAAGTCGGACGCCTTATCCATTAGGTCACGCGTTCTTGCATCGTGGATGACTCTTCTAATAGTAAATACTTGTTGCGGTTACAGGTATAATCCGTATACAAAAAAAATATACTCAACCGTCCTATCCGAAGTAAGACCCCTAACTAATTAAGCCAAAATATTGACAGATACGCTTAATTGACGACCGCGAAGGGACTCGAACCCTCAATCTTCCGATCCGAAGTCGGACGCCTTATCCATTAGGCCACGCGGTCTTGCATCGTGGATGACTCTTCTAATAGTAAATACTTGTTGCGGTTACAGGTATAATCCGTATACGAAAAGAAAATACTCAACCTTCCTATCCGAAGTAAGACCCCTTACTCATTAAGCCAAAATATTGACAGATACACTTAATTGACGACCGCGAAGAGACTCGAACCCTCAATCTTCCGATCCGAAGTCGGACGCGTTATCCATTAGGCCACGCGGTCTTGCATCGTGGATGACCTTTCTAATAGTAAATACTTGTTGCGGTTACAGGTATAATCAGTATACGAAAAAAGAATGCTCAACCTTCCGATCCGAAGTCAGACGCCTTACCCATTAAGCCAAAATACGACAGATACGCTTAATTGACGACCGCGAAAAGACTCGAACCCTCAATCTTCCGATAGGAAGTCGGACGCCTTATCCATTAGGCCACGCGGTCTTGCATCGTGGATGACTTTTCTAATAGTAAATACTTGTTGCGGTTACAGGTATAATCCCTATACGAAAAGAAAATACTCAACCTTCCTATCCGAAGTAAGACTTCTTACTCATTAATTAAGCCAAAATATTGACAGATACGCTTAATTGACGACCGCGAAGGGACTCGAACCCTCGATCTTCCGATCCGAAGTCGGACGCCTTATCCATTAGGCCACGCGGTCTTGCATCGTGAATGACTTTTCTAATGGTAAATACTTGTTGCGGTTACAGGTATAATCAGTATACGAAAAAAGAATGCTCAACCTTCCGATCCGAAGTCAGACGCCTTACCCATTAAGCCAAAATACGACAGATACGCTTAATTGACGACCGCGAAAAGACTCGAACCCTCAATCTTCCGATAGGAAGTCGGACGCCTTATCCATTAGGCCACGCGGTCTTGCATCGTGGATGACTTTTCTAATAGTAAATACTTGTTGCGGTTACAGGTATAATCCCTATACGAAAAGAAAATACTCAACCTTCCTATCCGAAGTAAGACTTCTTACTCATTAAGCCAAAAAATTGACAGATACGCTTAATTGACGACCGCGAAGGGACTCGAACCCTCAATCTTCCGATCCGAAGTCGGACGCCTTATCCATTAGGCCACGCGGTATTGCATCGTGGATGACTCTTCTAATAGTAAATACTTGTTGCGGTTACAGGTATAATCCGTATACGAAAAGAAAATACTCAACCTTCCTATCCGAAGTAAGACCCCTTACTCATTAAGCCAAAATATTGACAGATACACTTAATTGACGACCGCGAAGAGACTCGAACCCTCAATCTTCCGATCCGAAATCGGACGCGTTATCCATTAGGCCACGCGGTCTTGCATCGTGGATGACCTTTCTAATAGTAAATACTTGTTGCGGTTACAGGTATAATCAGTATACGAAAAAAGAATGCTCAACCTTCCGATCCGAAGTCAGACGCCTTACCCATTAAGCCAAAATACGACAGATACGCTTAATTGACGACCGCGAAAAGACTCGAACCCTCAATCTTCCGATAGGAAGTTGGACGCCTTATCCATTAGGCCACGCGGTCTTGCATCGTGGATGACTCTTCTAATAGTAAATACTTGTTGCGGTTACAGATATAATCCGTATATGAAAAGAAAATACTCAACCTTCCTATCCGAAGTAAGACCCCTTACTCATTAAGCCAAAATATTGACAGATACGCTTAATTGACGACCGCGAAGGGACTCGAACCCTCAATCTTCCGATCCGAAGTCGGACGCCTTATCCATTAGGCCACGCGTTCTTGCATCGTGGATGACTCTTCTAATAGTAAATACTTGTTGCGGTTACAGATATAATCCGTATTTGAAAATAAAATACTCAACCTTCCTATCCGAAGTAAGACCCCTTACTCATTAAGCCAAAATATTGACAGATACGCTTAATTGACGACCGCGAAGGGACTCGAACCCTCAATCTTCCGATCCGAAGTCGGACGCCTTATTCATTAGGCCACGCGTTCTTGCATCGTGGATGACTCTTCTAATAGTAAATACTTGTTGCGGTTACAGGTATAATCCGTATACGAAAAAAATATACTCAACCTTCCTATCCGAAGTAAGACCCTTTACTAATTAAGCCAAAATATTGACAGATACGCTTAATTGACGACCGCGAAGGGACTCGAACCCTCAATCTTCCGATCCGAAGTCGGACGCCTTATCCATTAGGCCACGCGGTCTTGCATCGTGGATGACTCTTCTAATAGTAAATACTTGTTGCGGTTACAGGTATAATCCGTATACGAAAAGAAAATACTCAACCTTCCTATCCGAAGCAAGACCCCTTACTCATTAAGCCAAAATATTGACAGATACACTTAATTGACGACCGCGAAGAGACTCGAACCCTCAATCTTCCGATCCGAAGTCGGACGCGTTTTCCATTAGGCCACGCGGTCTTGCATCGTGGATGACCTTTCTAATAGTAAATACTTGTTGCGGTTACAGGTATAATCAGTATACGAAAAAAGAATGCTCAACCTTCCGATCCGAAGTCAGACGCCTTACCCATTAAGCCAAAATACGACAGATACGCTTAATTGACGACCGCGAAAAGACTCGAACCCTCAATCTTCCGATAGGAAGTCGGACGCCTTATCCATTAGGCCACGCGGTATTGCATCGTGGATGACTTTTCTAATAGTAAATACTTGTTGCGGTTACAGGTATAATCCCTATACGAAAAGAAAATACTCAACCTTCCTATCCGAAGTAAGACTTCTTACCCATTAAGCCAAAATATTGACAGATACGCTTAATTGACGACCGCGAAGGGACTCGAACCCTCAATC
This sequence comes from Crossaster papposus, assembly GCA_037893245.1. Classification (NCBI taxonomy): domain Eukaryota; kingdom Metazoa; phylum Echinodermata; class Asteroidea; order Velatida; family Solasteridae; genus Crossaster; species Crossaster papposus. The sequence continues at coordinate 616,521 of JBAIAA010000124.1, read as the reverse complement.
TTCCGATCCGAAGTCGGACGCCTTATCTATTAGGCCACGCGTTCTTGGATCGTGGATGACTCTTCTAATAGTAAATACTTGTTGCGGTTACAGGTATAATCCGTATACGAAAAAAATTTACTCAACCTTCCTATCCGAAGTAAGACCCTTTACTAATTAAGCCAAAATATTGACAGATACGCTTAATTGACGACCGCGAAGGGACTCGAACCCTCAATCTTCCGATCCGAAGTCGGACGCCTTATCCATTAGGCCACGCGGTATTGCATCGTGGATGACTCTTCTAATAGTAAATACTTGTTGCGGTTACAGGTATAATCCGTATACGAAAAGAAAATACTCAACCTTCCTATCCGAAGTAAGACCCCTTACTCATTAAGCCAAAATATTGACAGATACACTTAATTGACGACCGCGAAGAGACTCGAACCCTCAATCTTCCGATCCGAAGTCGGACGCGTTATCCATTAGGCCACGCGGTCTTGCATCGTGGATGACTTTTCTAATAGTAAATACTTGTTGCGGTTACAGGTATAATCCCTATACGAAAAGAAAATACTCAACCTTCCTATCCGAAGTAAGACTTCTTACTCATTAAGCCAAAATATTGACAGATACGCTTAATTGACGACCGCGAAGGGACTCGAACCCTCAATCTTCCGATCCGAAGTCGGACGCCTTATCCATTAAGCCACGCGGTATTGCATCGTGGATGACTCTTCTAATAGTAAATACTTGTTGCGGTTACAGGTATAATCCGTATACGAAAAGAAAATACTCAACCTTCCTATCCGAAGTAAGACCCCTTACTCATTAAGCCAAAATATTGACAGATACACTTAATTGACGACCGCGAAGAGACTCGAACCCTCAATCTTCCGATCCGAAATCGGACGCGTTATCCATTAGGCCACGCGGTCTTGCATCGTGGATGACCTTTCTAATAGTAAATACTTGTTGCGGTTACAGGTATAATCAGTATACGAAAAAAGAATGCTCAACCTTCCGATCCGAAGTCAGACGCCTTACCCATTAAGCCAAAATACGACAGATACGCTTAATTGACGACCGCGAAAAGACTCGAACCCTCAATCTTCCGATAGGAAGTCGGACGCCTTATCCATTAGGCCACGCGGTCTTGCATCGTGGATGACTTTTCTAATAGTAAATACTTGTTGCGGTTACAGGTATAATCCCTATACGAAAAGAAAATACTCAACCTTCCTATCCGAAGTAAGACTTCTTACTCATTAAGCCAAAATATTGACAGATACGCTTAATTGACGACCGCGAAGGGACTCGAACACTCAATCTTCCGATCCGAAGTCGGACGCCTTATCCATTAGGCCACGCGGTCTTGCATTGTGGATGACTTTTCTAATGGTAAATACTTGTTGCGGTTACAGGTATAATCAGTATACGAAAAAAGAATGCTCAACCTTCCGATCCGAAGTCAGACGCCTTACCCATTAAGCCAAAATACGACAGATACGCTTAATTGACGACCGCGAAAAGACTCGAACCCTCAATCTTCCGATACGAAGTCGGACGCCTTATCCATTAGGTCACGCGGTCTTGCATCGTGGATGACTCTTCTAATAGTAAATACTTGTTGCGGTTACAGATATAATCCGTATATGAAAAGAAAATACTCAACCTTCCTATCCGAAGTAAGACCCCTTACTCATTAAGCCAACATATTGACAGATACGCTTAATTGACGACCGCGAAGGGACTCGAACCCTCAATCTTCCGATCCAAAGTCGGACGCCTTATCCATTAGGTCACGCGTTCTTGCATCGTGGATGACTCTTCTAATAGTAAATACTTGTTGCGGTTACAGGTATAATCCGTATACGAAAAAAATATACTCAACCGTCCTATCCGAAGTAAGACCCCTAACTAATTAAGCCAAAATATTGACAGATACGCTTAATTGACGACCGCGAAGGGACTCGAACCCTCAATCTTCCGATCCGAAGTCGGACGCCTTATCCATTAGGCCACGCGGTCTTGCATCGTGGATGACTCTTCTAATAGTAAATACTTGTTGCGGTTACAGGTATAATCCGTATACGAAAAGAAAATACTCAACCTTCCTATCCGAAGTAAGACCCCTTACTCATTAAGCCAAAATATTGACAGATACACTTAATTGACGACCGCGAAGAGACTCGAACCCTCAATCTTCCGATCCGAAGTCGGACGCGTTATCCATTAGGCCACGCGGTCTTGCATCGTGGATGACCTTTCTAATAGTAAATACTTGTTGCGGTTACAGGTATAATCAGTATACGAAAAAAGAATGCTCAACCTTCCGATCCGAAGTCAGACGCCTTACCCATTAAGCCAAAATACGACATATACGCTTAATTGACGACCGCGAAAAGACTCGAACCCTCAATCTTCCGATAGGAAGTCGGACGCCTTATCCATTAGGCCACGCGGTCTTGCATCGTGGATGACTTTTCTAATAGTAAATACTTGTTGCGGTTACAGGTATAATCCCTATACGAAAAGAAAATACTCAACCTTCCTATCCGAAGTAAGACTTCTTACTCATTAATTAAGCCAAAATATTGACAGATACGCTTAATTGACGACCGCGAAGGGACTCGAACCCTCGATCTTCCGATCCGAAGTCGGACGCCTTATCCATTAGGCCACGCGGTCTTGCATCGTGAATGACTTTTCTAATGGTAAATACTTGTTGCGGTTACAGGTATAATCAGTATACGAAAAAAGAATGCTCAACCTTCCGATCCGAAGTCAGACGCCTTACCCATTAAGCCAAAATACGACAGATACGCTTAATTGACGACCGCGAAAAGACTCGAACCCTCAATCTTCCGATAGGAAGTCGGACGCCTTATCCATTAGGCCACGCGGTCTTGCATCGTGGATGACTTTTCTAATAGTAAATACTTGTTGCGGTTACAGGTATAATCCCTATACGAAAAGAAAATACTCAACCTTCCTATCCGAAGTAAGACTTCTTACTCATTAAGCCAAAAAATTGACAGATACGCTTAATTGACGACCGCGAAGGGACTCGAACCCTCAATCTTCCGATCCGAAGTCGGACGCCTTATCCATTAGGCCACGCGGTATTGCATCGTGGATGACTCTTCTAATAGTAAATACTTGTTGCGGTTACAGGTATAATCCGTATACGAAAAGAAAATACTCAACCTTCCTATCCGAAGTAAGACCCCTTACTCATTAAGCCAAAATATTGACAGATACACTTAATTGACGACCGCGAAGAGACTCGAACCCTCAATCTTCCGATCCGAAATCGGACGCGTTATCCATTAGGCCACGCGGTCTTGCATCGTGGATGACCTTTCTAATAGTAAATACTTGTTGCGGTTACAGGTATAATCAGTATACGAAAAAAGAATGCTCAACCTTCCGATCCGAAGTCAGACGCCTTACCCATTAAGCCAAAATACGACAGATACGCTTAATTGACGACCGCGAAAAGACTCGAACCCTCAATCTTCCGATAGGAAGTCGGACGCCTTATCCATTAGGCCACGCGGTCTTGCATCGTGGATGACTCTTCTAATAGTAAATACTTGTTGCGGTTACAGATATAATCCGTATATGAAAAGAAAATACTCAACCTTCCTATCCGAAGTAAGACCCCTTACTCATTAAGCCAAAATATTGACAGATACGCTTAATTGACGACCGCGAAGGGACTCGAACCCTCAATCTTCCGATCCGAAGTCGGACGCCTTATCCATTAGGCCACGCGTTCTTGCATCGTGGATGACTCTTCTAATAGTAAATACTTGTTGCGGTTACAGATATAATCCGTATTTGAAAATAAAATACTCAACCTTCCTATCCGAAGTAAGACCCCTTACTCATTAAGCCAAAATATTGACAGATACGCTTAATTGACGACCGCGAAGGGACTCGAACCCTCAATCTTCCGATCCGAAGTCGGACGCCTTATTCATTAGGCCACGCGTTCTTGCATCGTGGATGACTCTTCTAATAGTAAATACTTGTTGCGGTTACAGGTATAATCCGTATACGAAAAAAATATACTCAACCTTCCTATCCGAAGTAAGACCCTTTACTAGTTAAGCCAAAATATTGACAGATACGCTTAATTGACGACCGCGAAGGGACTCGAACCCTCAATCTTCCGATCCGAAGTCGGACGCCTTATCCATTAGGCCACGCGGTCTTGCATCGTGGATGACTCTTCTAATAGTAAATACTTGTTGCGGTTACAGGTATAATCCGTATACGAAAAGAAAATACTCAACCTTCCTATCCGAAGTAAGACCCCTTACTCATTAAGCCAAAATATTGACAGATACACTTAATTGACGACCGCGAAGAGACTCGAACCCTCCATCTTCCGATCCGAAGTCGGACGCCTTATCCATTAGGCCACGCGGTCTTGCATCGTGGATGACTTTTCTAATGGTAAATACTTGTTGCGGTTACAGGTATAATCAGTATACGAAAAAAGAATGCTCAACCTTCCGATCCGAAGTCAGACGCCTTACCCATTAAGCCAAAATACGACAGATACGCTTAATTGACGACCGCGAAAAGACTCGAACCCTCAATCTTCCGATACGAAGTCGGACGCCTTATCCATTAGGCCACGCGGTCTTGCATCGTGGATGACTCTTCTAATAGTAAATACTTGTTGCGGTTACAGATATAATCCGTATATGAAAAGAAAATACTCAACCTTCCTATCCGAAGTAAGACCCCTTACTCATTAAGCCAACATATTGACAGATACGCTTAATTGACGACCGCGAAGGGACTCGAACCCTCAATGTTCCGATCCGAAGTCGGACGCCTTATCCATTAGGCCACGCGTTCTTGCATCGTGGATGACTCTTCTAATAGTAAATACTTGTTGCGGTTACAGGTATAATTTATATACGAAAATAAATTCCTCAACCTTCTGATCCGAAGTAAGACGCCTTACCCATTAAGCCAAAATATCGACAGATACGCTTAATTGACGACCGCGAAAGGACTCGAACCCTTAATCTTCCGATCCAAGTCGGACGACTTATCCATTAGGCCACGCGGTCTTGCAGCGTGGATGACTTTTCTAATAGTAAATACTTTTTCGGTTACAAGTATAATTGATATACGAAAAGAAAATACTCAACCTTTTGATCCGAAGTAAGACGCCTTACCCATTAAGCCAAAATATCGACAGATACGCTTAATTGACGACCGCGAAGGGACTCGAACCCTCAATCTTCCGATCTGGAGTCGGACGCCTTATCCATTAGGGAAGGCGGTCTCGCGGCGTGGATGACTTTCCTAATAGTAAATAGTTTTTCGGTTACAAGTATAATTTATATACGAAAAGAAAAGAAAATACTCAACCTTTTGATCCGAAGTAAGACGCCTTACTCATTAAGCCAAAATATTGACAGATACACTTAATTGACGACCGCGAAGGGACTCGAACCCTCAATGTTCCGATCCAAAGTCGGACGCCTTATCCATTAGGCCACGCGGTCTTGCAGCGTGGATGACTTTTCTAATAGTAAATAGTTTTTCGGTTACAAGTATAATTTATATACGAAAAGAAAAGAAAATACTCAACCTTTTGATCCGAAGTAAGACGCCTTACCCATTAAGTCAAAATATCAACAGATACGCTTAATTGACGACCGCGAAGGGACTCGAACCCTCGATCTTCCGATCGGACGTCGGACGCCTTATCCATTAGGCCAAAAAGCCTGTAAAACTGTAAAACACCTGTTGTTTTTGTGTTTATAATCTTAATGTGTATTACAAACACCACTCTAGCTTAACATGAATATGTAATGATATTCGTAGACTCCTAGGGATAATAAAACATTTGATGACACTGATAAAACTACTAATGTTATAAATATATTCACGTGAATAATACACAAATGATACTTGATGTGTTATCATCATTAGATTTTAGCAAAAGCAACAATAACAAGATATTGTTTTACTACAATTATTCATTAGAAAAATCATATAAAAGGGAGTCCACTATATGTAGAAACACAAGGAATATTTTAGAATGTTTTTGTTATGACACAGGCCTACCTCATGGTATGTACAGTTGCAGATGATTCTGCGCCCCATCAGATCTGTCATCTGGGTCTGCTTGTGACGCGGGCACTTCTCGATTTTCTTGAGTACCTCCTTCCACCTCTTACTACCCGGCTTGTGCCCAATGCCGAAATCGTGGCGACAGTTGGCATATTGACGCATAATATGCGCCCAGTACGCATCTCCTCTGCCTTTCTTAGGCATAGCTATAAAGACAAGCATGAAGATTGTTATTATTGAATGATGGTAAAATGGCATTGTACATTGAGACTTGAAATAACGCCAGTCTGACCATGGTCTCACAATGGCGTGATGAAGTTCAACATACATTTATATTAAACAAAAATAAGACATTTTTCACACTGTTGTACACCCCCAATGTTCAATCGTCAATATACTATGCAACTTAAAAACAACAACAATACCTTAGTCCTATTTCTTTTCCGTTTTAATGGCGTTTAACAGTGGTTAATGTGTATTTAAACCGCACACATGGCTGACAAAAGTGACAGTGACACGCACCGAACAAACCACCGAGATGGAAAAGACACGGGTTTCCCAATCTGTGGTAACCGCGCACATAGTCCAGGATCATAACGGCACCACGCACGTTGCGGCCATCATGACGGTGTTAGGGGTGATCAGCGTCACCTCTGACGACGTCTCAGCGCAGCGGGAAGCCGACTCAGCGAACACAGTCAGCGTCAAAAAGCGCCAACAAGCTTTACAAAAGTAATCACCATAATCAACGTATACCTTCTTTTCTCGTATTATAAAAAAATGCGGGATTTCTCGTTTACTATCTCCATAAAAACTTATTTTTACCGTGGGGGTAGCGACAAATTTATGGCGATTGGGCGCCGCCATCTTTGTTTTTCTCATTATTTAGGCTTTGTTGATGTTGTACTTTTCGCCTAAGAATTACGCGTTTTAAAACATTTTATATGTTTAAAATAATCAGTTGACCACTGAACATGATAAACATATTTTAAGCTTAAAAAAACGTTTATAACATGTTGACTTCATTTTTCATGTATTGCTGATTTTCCTCCCTTTTTTAGGAATGGTTAGGAATTTGTTAGGAATTGGTAACGAATTGGTAACGAAGTGTTAGGAATTGTTAGGAATTGTTATGAATCTTTAGGACTTGGTTAGGAATTGGCTTTGCAGTCCGGCCAGTCGGCGGTGGGGCAAAAAAAGACATATAAGTCGTACGTACGACATATAGGCCTAAGCCGTACGTACTAGTTGGCTGAAGTGAGAAAAAATAATTATTTTCACCATGTCCCTGGTAGGCCTACATCTTCGTATACTAATCTCACCAATAAACGGTCGGCAAACAATGCAAAAATGGCGGACAAACTTGTGCTATTGTTGTGTAGTTATGTTAATTATACTTACCAGTACACTCGCCGGATGATGTACATTGTTATGAGTTACACAGCGTATGTTAATTACTCACCTGATGTATACTCACCTGTTGGACACATATAGGAACACTATTACGCAGCGTATGTTAATTACTCACCTGATGTATACTCACCTGTTGGACACATATAGGAACACTATTACGCAACGTATGTTAATTACTCACCTGATGTATACTCACTTGTTGGACACGTATAGGAACCCTATTTTCTATATAAGAAGGCCTTGTGCCTTTGTATAGTTGCAGTTGGTTCTCGGGCGTGGTGCTGACGACACCTTCTCTAACTCACATATTCATTTACGCTGTATTGTTTATATTCGATGTAATGAATAAAATACTTTGGATCCAAGTTCTGAGTTACTTAGTTAATATATTTCGTTATCCCTGGTGCCTCCCCAAGTAACAACATAATATATGGTGGAAGATCCGGGTATTTAAAACTGTTAGTTTGTAACTAGCCTGTTAACTTGAGGATGTCGACAGACCACGCCCTGCAGCCGGCTGCCCTCACCTGGACATGTATCGGTGAGTATTTGTAAATAAAAATGGTAACGTCTTCAACTTCATGTATTGTGTTTGATAGCGTCGACAACTATGTGATATTTGGTATGTAAATATAATATACAGTTCTACTAAGTGTGGTGTAATGTTACATTTACTAGTGACTGTATTTCTGTTTTGATAAAGGAATGACTGAAGAGTCGGAAACTAAGATCATCATGGCTTTCAAATACGATTTGTCAACTGTTAAAATTAAATATACTGGTACGCCAAATGAAGATTTAGATTCCTTTATGGATAAATTCAAAGAAATTGCCATTTTGCGAGAGTATACCGATGCAAAAAAGGTATTGGCCTTGCAAACTTTAATTGATGGAAATGCTAGAATACTATTACAGTCAATTCCATCTGATGAAAAGGATTCGGTTGACAAAATGTATAAATTGTTGAAAGACCATTTTGAAGGAAACTCGTGGCATTGGAGTATAGAGACAAAATTGCTCTCTCGCAAGCAACAGCCAATGGAATTGTTGGATGATTATGCCTGTGATATAATGCATCTGTGTAAACAAATAAAAAAATCACAAACTGAACAGCTTTCCATTTTTGTGAGAGGCCTAATTCCATCAATTAGAGCTTTTGTCTTTTCAAAAGAACCAACCACGTTCCATGAAGCACTTAATGCAGCTAGATTAGCTGTTAGTGTTCAATTAACAGCAGCCAGTGAACCAGTTGTGAATTCTTTAAAGGAAGGAAACACTTTGGAATCTAAGTTGGACTTTCTTGTGAACACAGTCAAGGTATTGGCAATTAAGGTAGAATCCCTTGAGAACAAAAACAAGTTTCCAGATTCATTAAATACTCCACAAGTGTATTCTAATTATGCTAACCCAGTTAATGTGTCTTCCAATCGAAGCCAGTTTAATAAGACCTCGAGTATGGCTATGCAATGTCATCGCTGTGGACAACTGGGCCATAAATGGAGACGGTGTTATGCCCAGTATGACATTCAAGGTAAACCTTTAAACTAGTTTCCCTGCCTTTTTTTGATGAGACAAAGGTCTTGGTTCAGAATCAAGAAGGTGGGGCTAATAAGGAAACATCTGGACCACTTAATACTTACTTCTCTGAAAGTCTTTCGAATGTGTCAAATAACCAGTTTCATACTCGTTTGGATCGTTGTAACAGTATCACTGCAACCATTGATAATAAGATCGTACAATGTTTAATTGATACTGGTGCAAATGTAAACGTTATCGATCATGACTGGTTACAGATTAATTGTGCATCTATAATGAAATCAGTGGAAACCTCTAAGAGGACTGAAATAAAGGTTGCAAACGGTGATAAATTACAAGTCACTGGGTCAATAATTATGCCGATTGTAATAGAAAGGGAAGCATTGTTAGTTTCTTTCGTTGTGGCCAAGAGTTTGTCAGCTGATGTTATATTGGGTTCGCAGTTTCTAAACGTGAATAAGACCATTATTGACTGTGCAACAGGTAAATTACACTTGCACAAGAAAAGCCAGATTAGAGTGAGCCATAGACAAGAAATTCCTCCGCATTCCCAGTCGATTATTTGTGCTAAGATATCAAATAAACGTGTGGGAAATACTCCCGGCCTTTGTCGTGGAGGGAGACGCATTTCTGCTTTAGGAACGTTAGTCGCAAATACCATATCACCTGTATTACCTGATTGTAGAACTGTAAACCTACTAGTAATGAATGTAACCGACGAAACTATTGTGTTATATCCTCGAACTAAACTCGGTACATTCACACCTATGAGTAACAACTCTATCCTTCCATTTGATGTTCTTAAGGAGGATGAGACAGTTGACAGAATTAGTTTGGTTAAATCACACAGTGAATTACCTGTTGTGATTGATACAAATGAAGTTGACTCTAGAAAACAACAGATATTTTCACAAATTAATATTGATTCGAATCACCTTTCTCAGTCAGAGGAAAAAGAGTTGTCGGAATTAATTTCTGATTATTCTGATGTTTTCTATTGAGAAGGGGATTCGCCAGGTTTTTATTCGGGTGTTGAACACGAAATACATACCGGTCATCACCCTCCTATTCGATCTAGACCATATAGAACGTCTCCTATAATGCAAAAGGAAATACGAAAGCAGGTGAGCAATATGCTTGATAAAGACATTATCAAAGAATCCACTAGTAATTGGAGTTTTCCTGTTTGTATTGTGCCCAAAGAAGAAAAGAATGAATATCGTTTTGCGATCGATTTTCGAAAACTTAACGATATAACGTCTCGAGATAATTTTCCTTTACCTAATATTAACGATATATTAGATAATTTGGGGTCATCAAATCCTCAGTATTTTACAACTCTTGACTTAGCCTCTGGATACTGGCAAATTGGCGTAGAAGAAAGATCAAAATGTAAAACGGCGTTCATAACTCAAGATGGACTCTTTGAGTTTCAACGAATGCCTTTTGGTTTGCATAATGCACCCTCAACATTTCAAAGAGCTATGCAAGAGATTTTTCGAGGTTTGAATTGGAAATTTGTTCTGGTCTATTTGGATGACCTGATGATTTTTAGTCATACGTTTGAGGAACATGTAGATCATTTGAGGCAAATTTTTACTCGAATTGAAGCAGCTGGGTTGAAGCTAAAACCCAGAAAGTGCAATTTTGTTCAAGAGCAAGTAAAATACCTGGGATATATTATCACTAAAGATGGTGTGGCCACAGACCCAAATAAAACTCAGATAGTCAAAGATTATCCAATTCCTTGTAAAGTGTCTGAAGTTCGTTCGTTCTTAGGAATGGTAGGCTATTATCGGAAGTATATAAAGGATTATTGTAAATTAGCCGAGCCTCTTGTTCACCTTACGCGCAAAGACTCTGTTTTTGTTTGGAATCTAAAATGCCAGTCGGCCTTTGATCTGCTGAAACAGAAATTACAAGAACCTCCAGTTTTAGCCTATCCAAGATTCGATGGCACTGAGTTCGTTTTACAAACAGATGCCTGTAATACTGGTCTGGGTTATATTTTGGCCCAAGTACAAGATGGTAGTGAGAAGGTAATTGCTTATGGTGGTAGAACCCTTAATAAACATGAAAGGAAGTACAGTACTACTGAATTAGAAGCATTAGCAGTAGTGGAAGGCATAAAGAAGTTTGCTCCATATTTACAACATACAATCAAATTTAAAGTTGTAACGGATCACTGTGCTTTGAAATGGCTTTTTAGTAAAAAGCATGAGACTGGTAGACTCGCAAGATGGACACTTAAGTTGCAATCGTACTGTTTTGAAGTAGTTCACATCAAGGGACGTTATAATACCAATGCAGATGCATTAAGTAGGATTAAATCGGAAGAATTGTGTACCGATTGTATTAGATGTCATGACAATTCATCGTCTGACCTTCCCCAGATAGTTCTCGACCCTGTTTGGGAACATTCGGATTTAGACGAGATTGATATTTTCGAGGAAGAAGATATCAGTAAAATTGAGTCTAGTGTAAATGCTGTCAGAAATACTCGTTACAAAAGAGGAAGACGAGAAATAAATGACACCGAGGCAACTGATCGAAATATACCTATATTTCCAAGTGAACTAAAGCTTGACAAGTTTAGAGAAGCCTTGCAAAAGGATAACTTTGCTGGACCAATGATGGCATACATATCAAATGATAAATTACCAGATGATACTAAACATGCCAAGGATTTATTGTTACAGGTTGACCAATACTTTGTCCATGAAAATCTTCTGTATAGGGAGTGGTTTGTCAACAAGAAGACCGTTCCTGATCAAGTTGTCGTTCAGCTTTATATACCGGTATGTTTTGTAGACACTGTATTGTATAACTGCCATGATCATGTGTTGGCTGCACATTTTGGGTTACAAAAGACATACCACAAAATTAGACAACGCCTTTTTGGAAAAACATGTACCGAGATGTCGATAATTGGGTTCGTTCCTGCTACTCGTGTTCAAAACGGAAAACCCACAGACACAAAATTCGGGCTCCACTTGAAACAATGGAAGTCCCAGATGTTTTTGAACGAGTTAGCATCGACGTTCTAGGGCCTTTGCCAATAACTACATCGGGTAACCGGTATGTACTTTGTATAACTGACCATTGTACTAGGTGGCCTATTTTAATTACATTGCCAACTATTGATGCAGTAACTATAGCACGTGTATTGTTTGATTCTGTAATTTGCGAACATGGTTGCCCGGTTTCATTGTTAAGTGATAGAGGTGCGAATTTCTTAAGTAAAGTTATACGTGAAGTATGTCGAATCATGCAAACTGAGAAACTAAATACTTCTAGTTATCACCCTCAGTGTAATGCGGTGCAAGAACGGTTCAATTCAGTAATACTTGATACAGTAACACACTATGTGAATGAATGTCAGAATAATTGGGACATCTATATTCCAGCTATACAATTTGCCTACCGTTCTACACCCGCAAACAATTCAGTTGGATTTAGTCCTTTCTTCCTTCTTTATGGCAGAGAGGCAAGATTACCAATAGATGTGTCTCTCTTAAGCAATATGAAATACACAGATAAAAGTTTACGTGATCATATACACGAGTTGGTTTCTAAATTACACGTTTTTCGGGAAGTTTCTAAACGGCACATGGAAGAGAACCAAAGAAAAATGAAAGAAAACTATGATAAGAATGCTAGGGAAGTAGAATATCAAGTTGGCGATCTTGTTTGGATTTACTTTCCAGTGACACAGAAAGGTTTGTCCAAGAAGCTTAGTAAATTCTGGTTAGGACCGTATCTTTTGGTGAAACAATTGGGCCCAGTTAATTTTCAAGTAAGGAACTTGGAGAATAACAAATTGTTGTCATCTCCGATACATGTAAATCGAATGAAATTTACTTATGATAGATACGTTCGACCTAACAATAACTCTGTCCCCACCGATCCTGAAGAACAAACTCCCATTGACGGTTTAGTACAGGAAGATTACCCTGAAGATTCGTTTATTCCACTTAAGGCAAAACATAGACAAAAAGATCAAGTTCAACTTGTTCCTGGAATACAACCTAACTGTAAAACAAGCTGTGTTGAATTTGAGATAGAAAGGATAATAAGAGGCAGATATAAAAATAACGTTTTGCAGTATTTGGTAAAATGGCGGCATTTCCCAAAGTCTCAAAATTCATGGGAGCCGATTGATAATTTAAATCAAGCTGCCTTGGAATATATCAGAAATAACCCTGTTAGAATAAGTGGTAAAATGTCTTAGTATAACATTTCTTTGTTATGATTGTTAAATATGTATAAGAAAAGAACTGTAATGGGATTGTTTAAATTTAAAATGTTATGTGTGGTTGTCGGCGTTACCATTATAATGAATTTGATATAATTATCGGCTAAAGAAAACAATATAACAAATCGGATATTGTATTACGTTGAAACGAGTGGCCAGTCTTCAGACAAAAGAGCACCCAAGGATAGAAGGATGGTGTGTGTGTGAAGAGGATCAAGTGGAAGTGTAAATGGAGATGAAGTGATACAGCCTTTCTACCTTGGATGGGATCTACCGCGGAGATCTAAGCTTTGAACTACAACATCTTGGACTGAAGATCATTTTAATTTAATTTTCACGTAATATTGTATTATAAAAATTGAAAAAAATGTAAAATAATTAATTGTCAGGCGCCAATTCAGTAAGAGGAGGCGTATGTTGTGTAGTTATGTTAATTATACTTACCAGTACACTCGCCGGATGATGTACATTGTTATGAGTTACACAGCGTATGTTAATTACTCACCTGATGTATACTCACCTGTTGGACACATATAGGAACACTATTACGCAGCGTATGTTAATTACTCACCTGATGTATACTCACCTGTTGGACACATATAGGAACACTATTACGCAACGTATGTTAATTACTCACCTGATGTATACTCACTTGTTGGACACGTATAGGAACCCTATTTTCTATATAAGAAGGCCTTGTGCCTTTGTATAGTTGCAGTTGGTTCTCGGGCGTGGTGCTGACGACACCTTCTCTAACTCACATATTCATTTACGCTGTATTGTTTATATTCGATGTAATGAATAAAATACTTTGGATCCAAGTTCTGAGTTACTTAGTTAATATATTTCGTTATCCCTGGTGCCTCCCCAAGTAACAACATAATACTATCTATCGAATGAACTTAAACCAACTAATTCAAGTATTTTAGAACATTATACACTTGTTTATTCACTCTTTAAGAACCAACCTCTATTTTGCCAGCATTACTGCGCATTTACAGTTTCTTAAATTGTGATATACACACAATTGGTCAATTGTGATATGTACACAATTTAAGAAAGAGGCTAGGCTGGTACAAAAATACATCGCGAACACCGACCTCACGCGTCCACATACAAATCAATTGGATCCGACCGGTGGCGTTGTTTTATCCATTCATGTGAAGTTTTTGAGGTGGTTCTCATTTTGCTAATAGCCTAAGTTGACCTTTAAAGCCGTTTTGTTATTGGTCGATCGTTGAGTAGAAAATGAATATTTAGACAGCGGTGAAAGGTCATAACTCCACTCACAGAGGTCATTATTATAAACGAGAACTTTGTACATAGATACGTGTACACGTACAGTACATACAGCGTGATCGAAATATCGGAGATCGATCGGACTGAAAATTGTTTCGTATATAATTTTAGAGTGAATTTAACGAAGGCTTTTGAGGAATTGCACCTGTGGGTTGGAACAGTCCTGGGAACTGTCGGGAGTAGATCGGTGGAGGGTCATATCAGTTACTTTATTGCTCGTTTTGCTGGGTATTTGCTTAAATGTTGACAATGTTATGGTTAAATCTACATGGTTAAAACATGAACTAACGTAAATGGGTTTTGTGCCAGCTAGCTCTGAGCAGAATGGGGCCGGCTGCCTGAAAAATGATGGATTACCTGTCGGCAAATCCACGAAAACAACTTTATCACGAAGAAAGGATTCTAAGTTCTTCCGCTGCTCAGGTCAAAAGTCTTTGAGGGATAATTTATCTGCTGCAGAATTCAAACAACACAACAGATCTTCGGACGTAAGCACTGCGAATCTGAATCATTTACTTCTTTTAGTTTATACCAAACGGAGCAAATGCTAATCTTCTACCTTAATTTTGTATTCATACAGATGATATTAAATGCTTAAAAATTGGCAATTGAAGCAAAATATTATATTTTGTGTTCATCCATTGACTCTAGCTGGGTTTGAACCTTGGACCTCCAGTTAAGCCGCACTACAACTTTAAAGTATATGAACATTTTAATAAAAATGAATATTGAAAAGAGTACATTGTATATTGTATATAAATACATTTGAAACAACATAAAATGGGTAAATATGTTTATTCAGTAACGATATGTTTAAATGCCAGTAGTAGTATGGCGGACATGTATGAACATTTAAAGGTAGGATACACTATTGTTTATTGCTTAAATTATCATGAATTGGTGGATTTGGGGGGTTGTATTTTATAGTAAATATCGTTTAACTGACCTGTTGGAAGTTTTACAATCATTAAGGCCGAGAAAAGCAAGAAAAACGGCATTTTCAACCGACGTTGGGCAGGTATTATGTTGTTCTTGGGTTTTGTCGCGAACGCCAGCCGGCGCTTGTGAACTTGTTTCAAAATAAAAATAAAATTCGGAACAATTACACGATATATACCGGAATCATTTTGCTGGATGCCTAGAATCATTGATTTCTTTCAAATAAGTAAGATATTTATTGATAATTCGGTAGTAAATTGTTTAGATATCCGCACATGGTGTATACTACCTTTAAAATAGCTCGTATTAAAGTATTAATATTGATTAAAAGGAAATATAAAATATTTGCACAAATCTAAAAAATAAATGACCAAATTTTCACAATATTTTTTAGAACAATTATCGACTATTGAAACAAAATCACAACTGCGTTTTAACAATTAGTCGATGGTACATTGTACAACTTATTAAAACAAAGTCTAGAATTAAACATCAAATGTATTTCCGCATTTGCGACAAATATCGAGTGTGGAGAGAAAAAACACACGCAACTTAAAACAAGCTCTATACAAATATTACTATTGATTAATTGTTTTTTATGTAGTTTTTATGTCTGTTTGTAAGGTGTTTTGAAACTTTAATGTAAGACGCTAAACAAATATTAATTATTATGACATTGAATATTATTCCTTTTTAATACGACTATTGTTTCAGCAATTATTTATCATTTATTCGGAGTAAAGGAGGAAGCCACTGAACGAGGTGTAGTGATGGGTGGATTCACTATGCGCCCTACCGTACATGGTAAGCCCCACCGTGTCTCCTCGCTGCAGAACCAGCACTGCGCTCCCAGACACCTGCTCATAGCGACTTGGATCATCGCTAAGGCCAGAGACAACAACGTCGTCGTTCTTCCGGAGATGAACAAACAGGAAGCTGCTGGAATGATATTTGAGCACAGAAAACGTAAACACGTAGGTGCCCGGCACAGTACACGTGAACATGCCGGTCTCGAGATCAAAACTGGTACCCGGCAGAAGCGTCTCGGTCTCCTGGAAGGGCAAACGGGTGTCTTCACTCGTAGAGGTATCCGAGGGGCTCGTCCTCACCGCGGTGAATGCTACCCGCTGGTTGGAGTCGTCTGGTGTCTCCCCTGGCTCACCCTTCTGACCTTTGACACCAGTCTGACCAGGACTTCCGACTGCACCCTGCAGACCTTTCGGACCTATCTTGCCGGGCTGGCCTATCACATCGTCACCTTTAGGCCCATCGTTCCCAAGTGCTCCCCGCTCACCCATTGGACCGATCGGCCCGATATCACCATTTTGACCCGGCTGACCCGCGTCGCCCTTTGACCCCGGCTGGCCGTAGGGTCCGACCTGACCAGGTAAGCCTGGTATACCATGTGTGGCAGCAGGTCCCTGGCAGCACATCGGACACGCCTGAGACGCTGGAACATCATCGTCCGAGGGAACCGGCCCAGTAACGGAAGCTCGGAGCTTGACAGAGTTACCCAGAAGGAGGGCGATTGAAAGAACGGTTGCCACGAAGATCTTCATTCTGTATAAAATACCCAAAGTAGACAATATAAATCACAAGATAAACTAATTTTCTTCAACAGAAAAAGAGGCAACACAAAAGATAATGAATTAGAAGTTTATCGGGTAGAGCGCATACAAAATAACTTCAAATGTTCGTTTTGGTCGGTTTTTATAAAGCGGCAAAACAAATTTGACGGAACAACCTTTTTGAGAGACAGTGTCGTACGGGTTTTTAATCAAGCTATAAAGTAGGGCCAACCCCACCTCTCCTCTTCTTCAGAAATTCATTGTAACTACGTTTTAATATCGTCCGAAAACATCGTCGAGCTCAACTCTTGATTCTCAATTTCTAAAATTACAAAGGGATTTATTTAAGTTGCAGTATAATTTTAAATAAAACATTGTGAGTCGTCATATATTTAATGTGTGGTTTTTGATTGTTTGTTTTGTTTTTATTTTAATAGATTAAGACGCTGTTGTCATTGCATTTTATTCTGTTTACTATCAAACGTTATGGTAAATTTTCAAATTTAAATGACCAAAGAGTGTTAGAACAAACGACAAAAAACACCCAAATTTGGGTTTTTCTATTCAATTTCAAACGCCCCGTGAAACGAATTTCACGATTTTTGGAGGAATCAAAAAGGTATACAAATTGCCTTAATACTAGATCTCGAATGGAATTCATTGATAACTATTTTTGAAATTGAGAATTGAGCTAGGCGATGTTCGGGGACGAAAGTAAAGTGTAGTTATAAGAATGTGTGATACAAGTGTTAAAATAACTGGAGAAGATATAATATCTTGAATGAAAAACTATGTAAATACGGTAATATTTCAGAATTTGTCTCTCTGATTGTTCAGCTATAGCTCCTCACAAGACACGCCAATGGTTTTGTGGCGATGTTAAAAAGTATAACGTTATTTGTTTTTTTGTTTTTAATACAGTAAGGCCTACCTTGAAGTAGTGTTCTTAGAGCTCAACCGAAGTAGAAATCTTAGTGACTGAAGTTGAATGTCACCTGAAAATAATACAAAGAAAACAAATACATTTGATCACAACACTTTATGTCATTTGTTTGTTTGTAACAAAGAGTGTGACAAAGTGGGGGAAACAAGACGAGTCCGTTGATGCAAGGAAGGAATATAGTACGTTCGACTTTTGCTTCTACCATTTTAAATAAGACTTAAGAGTTTGCATGGTGAAAAAAATCAATAGGATGGGAGGTTTGCGGGGACACCATGGGTTGTGGATGATGCTGAGTTCGGTGGATCTTGGGAAAAGGGATTTCATTTATTTGAAGCGTATGCATGGTCGTTCAGTTTTGCATATATAAAGAGATCGGAGGTCACATTTTCGAAAGTCGTTTTCGTGTAAACCTGTCTTTAAAAATGTTATTTTAGTCGGGTATACAATAGCCAACTTTCAATGCTTGATTTAATTTGTCTTTTTAATAGATGTTTAAATATCATTTTGGTAGAATATCAGGGCGAAAAGATTGACGTCGGCTTACATAATTGACAGTCGAAGTAAAACGGTTGTTTTGTTCATGAAAATAAATCGTGCAGACAAATCATTCATACATGTGATTAGTTTTGTTATTCATCTTGACATACCCCTTGACTGTATTTCTGGAGATGATTCAAAACAGTCAGGAGCACCTAACAAATATTGAACATTGCGAGCTCCAAATTCACAAAATACTACGTCGTGGAATTGTGCGAATTGCACAAGAGCGCGTACGTGATTGGTCGAGACGCGAAACCCTCACACGTGTTCACCAATCACGCAAAGCAAGATGGATACTGCAATGCAGCGTGACGGGAACTTACACCCCGACGTCGTATGAGATGTCATGTATAACTAAAAAGGGTTAGGAGACTCCCGACTAATAGACTGGTTTATTCGCCTGGGATTGTGGCTTGTGATAGCACTAATTCGTGTTACAAATTTATACAAATCAGAGTTATTGCACTTGTGACGTCATCATATTGCGAGTCTTACGGCAAAATGTATGATTTTTGCAAATGTTTGACATCAAAATGTTTGCTCATGAAAAAACTTGCATAATTTTTTTCGGTATCGTTGAAATGCGTTACGTTTTGCGACACTGACACACACCACAGTTTTCCCCTAAATATCTCGGAGCAGTCAGGAGCACCGAAAATGTGGAGCCACTCTCGAAAAAGTCAAAGACTTTCGGCACATTTCACATGGCGATTTAACAATTTTTTCGGAAATTTTACGGGCTAAAATGGATTTTTGTAAATAATTTGTTTGTAATTTTGTGTGTGAAAGGGGTACTACTGAAACCTCGTGCAAACTCGCTAAATCTCGAATGGTCCTTGACCGTCAAATCGCTGCAAATAAACTTTAGCGATATGCCTCATTAACGAGTACCCTGCGCACTGACTGGGTAGGATGCTGTGAAGATAACGAGCGGGGAGAGGGAGCATGAGGTGCAGAAACCACAAGCGTCCTGTCCGAACTTCAACCTGCAAAATATGGAAACAAATCAACTACCACCGTGTTATTTTACAAATGCAACACTGTAAGTTATAAGGTCTTGATGCTAAATGCAATAAGTTTGTCTTAAAGACCGCTGCTTATCCTCAAAATGTAAATGTTGGCTTAGCAAAATTGCCTGTCTCAGGGTTATACCACAAACTAATCAAATAACTAATTAAGTACGACAACAATAATACTTAGATTTAACAGTGTAACATATGCTCAACTCAATGTATCACACAAAGTACAATTTGGCACTAAACATATCTTAAGGTTTAACAATTATTTTATTTTCCAGACACTGTCACCAGTGTATGGCTATTTAAGTTCACCGTCAGTGAGGAAGCTCTGTAGCACACAGCATGCTCCAAAAAGAGTAACTCGTGCTGAAGAATGGATCCTTCCAGTCTCAGATGAACAAAGTGTTCTCGGGAGGAGAAAATGCTGGAAGACGTTTTCCAAACTGAAGAACCTTCGGTGTGGAAGCCTGAAGATGGAATGGGGACTAGATGACACCGACGAAATCTTGACTGCAGAAGACCAGATTGGCTAGATGATGTTGATTAATGTCTTCAACTGCTGCATCAGACCATCAACTCCAGATGATAACCCAGAAGTTGCAGTTCCGTCATATACAATGAAATCAATGACTGTCGTTTGAAAATATGCGTTTTGCAAAATGTCACAAATTTATGATGCCATTTTTGACATCCTGCCGACTACGCCATTTTTGTAACCGATGCGGCCAAGGTTACGCAGAAAATAATGTGACATACATGTAGGGTGTTTTCCCATTCACAATCAATATTTATTTTTACACATAAAAACGAGTCATTAATCAACAGCTCCAGATGCTGCAAGAGGAGACTATCAGCGATGAAATTAGCAGAAGTCCGGCCTTGACCAGAGTAATAGCGGAGCAGTTGTGGTCTCATACACCCATGCCTCACTTAATATAATGTACGACAATGTATCGTCAACGCCACGGCAAAGCTGGCAATATTATTATAAACTTCAAGAGAAGCATATATGATGCAAGGTGTGGTTGCATGAACGCCAAGCAGTCAAGTACCCTACCCATGCTTGCTTACTCTCCAAGAAGACTATTATATAATGTAAGGAATGCGAGTCCGAGCAGCGTGTTTGTGCAAAATAGTAAAGCTGTCAAATTAGTGGAACCCACATACAATGCAAATGCCAATGATGTAATGCGATATCGCGATACAAAGTTAACACAAGAGGGCGCTCGAATACGGTTCAACAAACTATACCAATAATATTCGCAAGTACAGCACGATTTAATTTTAGAAAATAACAGACTATATATAAACGATACTTATACGGGGCCTGGCAGCATAATTCAGTAACAATTAAGTCTGGCTGGTCACACATAGTACCAAGGGTATACACATTTGTACATGTATAGGGGACCGTAAGTACATGAACAGCCTTATACAACCATTATACACGGACAGCGGAGAGCAGAGTCAAAATATAATCGGGCACACAACTTACTCTATTCACGAGTTTCGTCTAAAAAATACTTTTGTAAGAACCCCTAATCAAAAAGGAATACAACATTAATTCCATCTCAAGACTTAAAGAGCCTGTTTCCATCTGTTACAGAACCTTACCTTGTAAATCTCGTTCTTGCGTTCAGGTCTATCTCTGGCTGTTCTCCTGCCGAAGGCGAAGATGAGTTGCGGTCGTTGTGAGGAATGAAGCGCGCGCTCCTGGCTTAAAAACTTGCCAGTGATTTCCTGAGCAGTGACTGAGGAACTTTGCCTGGCTTGTGATTGGCCCTTAATGCGCTGTCAATTACACACCACGGACTCGTTTAATATCCACGAACGGGAGTTATGTTAATGCAACTTTCAGTCACCGACACTATAAAATGAACACATCTTATTGGTGGACGTTCTATAGACGTCCATGACACGTTCAAACGCGTGTCCCCTAGTGCGCTGTCAATCACGCACCACTGACTCGTTTAATATACACGAACGGGAGTTAATGCAACTTTCAGTCACCGACACTGTGAAATGAACACATCTTATTGGTGGACGTTTTTTAGACATCCATGACACGTTCAAACGCGTGGCCCCTAGTGCGCTGTCAATCACGCACCACTGACTCGTTTAATATTCATGAACGGGAGTTATGTCAATGCAACTTTCAGTCACCGACACTGTGAAATGAACACATCATATTGGTGGACGTTTTATAGATGTCGGTGACACGTTCAAACGCGTTTCCCCTAGTGCACTGTCAATCACGCACCACTGACTCGTTAATATCCATGAGACCGAAGTCATGTTAATTTAATGTACTTGCAGTCACCGACACTGTGAAATGAACACATCTTATTGGTGGACGTTTTATAGACGTTGATGACACACACGTTCAAACGCGTGCTTTGTGATTGACACTCACAACTGACCAATGAAAGGAAGACAGATGAGACTCGAAGGTTTGCATGGCGAAAAGGCAATAAAGGAATTTAGACCACGTATACGTGTAGCGGTTCGCAATTGTTGTCGTTGGCAGCTCGGTAATACGTAAACGTATATTCATGAAAAGAACAATGGCAACTGATCTATTATTTTTTTTAAACTCTAAAGAACCCCTGTCCTTGCCAATAGCCTAGTTGATAGAGAGATAGGCTATGCATCGAAAGGTCTGTGGTTCGAAACCGGCTGTTGTTAACGTTTATATTTTTCTTCGCCAATTTTCTTTTTACACTTCTTAACAAAAGAGCACAGCTAAAGAAAAAACCGGGTTAGATAGATAAGTGCCTTGATAAATATTTTATTGTGACTTTCCCAATGAAAGACCACTCGAACCACTGACTTGTTGGGTGATCAACTATGATTGGTGGGTAGAAACATGACGTACACTGGTCGTGGTTTGTTCAGTGTTCAGTTCGTGTTGTATGTAGAGCCTCTTTATATAACGAAATTAAAATTAATTTGGATGGTAACGCATTTATGGGGTTTAATGTCAAAGCCGCTTGAACACTAAAGTTATCCGAATGCGTTTCTACTGATTTGTGTTTCACTGTGGTCCTGTTTGTTTGTTTGGTTTGTTTTGGGGTTTTTAAGGGGGGGGGGGGGGGTCTTCATTATTATTATTATTTTACTTACTTGATTTAGCACAAGACATGCTTACAATTATAAATGGTTTAGCCTCAGGTAGAATGTTTAACTGGTTTATTTGGGAGGCGCCCAGAAAAAAAACACATGAAGTCTAAACTGGTAACCTTTTTAACTGAGCAAGGCATTTTTGTAGCTCAATGAAATTGTCCCCTAGAGCTTTGTAGGAAATACAGACCGGAAATGAAATCACGTACTTGACAACATAACATGAACTTCGTGAACTCTGCGCATGCGGCCCCTGCACATCCGGGTCACTCCAATGGTGACTGTGACTGGTTCGTCGCGTCGGGCGGTCTGTTCTTGACTAGACTTGGTAACAAGTCGTTAGATAGTCGTGTTTCATCCCTGAATTCCAGTCGAAACTCATCGGCACGGCTGGTTTAAGACTAGTAACGTGCCGAGTTGCGACAGATGTACTTGTGGACGAGGCAACCGCAACGTCCCCCGTGTATATACCGAGTAGACCGCTAATTACCGACTTGGCACCAAGTCTAGTTCTTGACACGCGAAACTCGGTTGTCGCGCTCAAACGTACGAAGCTGTATTAGGGACATGGTGAACATAATTATTTTCTCTTCCTTCAGCTAACTCGTACGTACGACTTACATGTCGTACGTACGACTTATATGTCGTACGTACGACGTATATGGCGTACGTACGACTTATATGTCGTACGTACGACTTATATGTCGTACCTACGAGTTATATGTCGTACCTACGAGTTATATGTCAAACTTATGTCGTACGTACGACTTAAATGTCAGACTTATGTCGTAAGTACGACATAAGTAGGCCTACGCCACGCACACATCATTCGGTAGGGCGACCGTGGAGCTACTAGTACTACATACTGTATGTAGTACTAGTAGAATTGGAGTAGCTCCACGGTCGCCCTACCGAATGAGGTGCGCGCGGCGTATGCCTACTTATGTTGTACGTACGACATAAGTCTGACATTTAAGTCGTACGTACGACATAAGTCTGACAAGTCGTACGTACGACATATAAGTCGTACGTACGACATATAAGTCGTACGAGTTAGCTGAAGTGAGAGAAAATAATGATTTTCACCGTGTCCCAATAGACAGCTTCGTACAAACGCGACCCAAGAACCTTGTACTCGGAACAGGATCACACACCACTTATTATTCGGGGTTTTGTACAATCGAGTTTCGCGAGTCAAGAACAGACCGCCCGAACCCAGCCTATACGTATTGACCAATCTCATCTCAACAACGATAACCGACCATACATGTACTTGCAACAGACTTGCAACAACCAACATATATTTACATATTACATTTGTACATGTTTTATTCTTGCTGGTTTACGGTCACAGGCGCGCGGATCCACCGCTTAAAAAAATAGTTATATATCATACAATTCTTATACTTTCAGCTTGTCTATATGTTTATGACCTACACAATGTTTGAATATTATATTTGATTATTTGAATATTTGATTCGATTCAATTCGCCTTACAAACTTAAATAATTTATTTGACTAGCAACGATTTGGTTATTTGTACAATCTGCATTACATAGTGATGTACGCTTCAATATTTAAACTTTTACTTCCAATTTGATTGGAAGCGTATTCACCACAAACCATCATAATAAGATACTATAACCTTACATTTATTAGTGAGCATTTTTTCTTTATCACTGTGAACATAGAAATAAACTCTAAAAAGAACTGTAAAATTCCTTCTTTAACTCCTAAACCAGGACATTTAACATATACTTGGGTAAGCCCTATTGACCGTCTTTACGATGAACACTTCGAATCGTTAACCGATGCGGTATTGGCAATCATCCTAATAAATATATTTACTTTTTACAGCGTTTGCTGCTATCCCTGAATCAATTTCATGAACATTTTGCATGATTGGAAACAATTTGGGATTTATCAATATTTATTAGTTGTCAATGATTAATTTCAATCGCCTTGGAATTTGAAAACGAAACGATCATGTATGAAAGCATGTTTATTTTACCGACCTTGAGACAGGCGAAAAACAGAGATCAAAACCTGGGATTGATTTGGGTTCATGAAAAAGATGCTCTGAAAATTCCTGTCTCACCCCCGATGGCAATCGAGCGCTTGAAAAAGCGAACAAGCTCAAATAATAAATGATCCAAACTAAAGTACTTCCAATGCTTAGTATTTAAATATATATACTTGAAAAACATTAAAATTATATACAATGAATGATGAGTTTATCCGAAAACCCATTCCGAAAAAACTAACAAAAATAAATGAACTGTGCAGCGTGGTGACCGCGAATGACTGGCACGCCTTAAAACACGCAACTTAAAACACATTCCTCAGCACCCTTCGTGCATTACTGCACATTAATCCCTGATTTGCACCATTTCCACAAACCGTGCGATCTCACACTTCCGATGAGATAATAATTGTCTTTTCTACCAGTGCCAAAATCGAGTTTCGCGAGAGAAGAACAGACCGCCTGGACCTAGCCTATACGTATTGACCAATCTCATGGCAGCCACGATAACAAATCATACATGTACATGTATGTACTTGCAACAGATTTGCAACAACCAAAATATATTTACATAATTATAACATTTTTGTCATGTTTTATTCTTGCTGGTTTACGGTCATAAATGCCCGGATTCACCGCTTGAAAAATAGCAAGCAACAAGTTCAAAATTAGGTAACGGCAAAAAGATAACATTCTTATCCACAAACGAAAATAGTAACTTATTTTAAAGCTCATAGCTCTAGACACAGACAACTTGTTTGAAATGGAGTCTTCAATGTACATGTCCTTGGAAGATGCTGACTTCCATCCTCCCTGACGCATGACACATCTCTCATTGACTGCATATGACTCAAATTCAAACATCTTTTCTAAGCTATCAAAGCCACAATAATCATGTATACTTAGCTTGTTTAACATTTCCTCTTGTCTGCTGGTCACCTGCTCTCTGGGGACATTGGTATTGGAAATGACCGACTTGGCCACAGGCCCAGCATGGTTGGTAATTGTTATTGACCCTAGCGGCTCCTTGGTTGTAGGGCGGTTGTCTTGCGGTAACAGCGGAGGGGTAAGGTACTGAGCTTGCTGCGAAACTTGTGGCGGTTGAGGAACGAAAATTGGTCCGACCCTTGGAAGAACGTCCTCGACGATTATACGAAATCTCTCCCGTCGCTTGAATTCAGCCTGTCACACGGCCTTGATTAAACTCTTGTCGTCGTCAGAATCGCTAGCCAGATCGCCATACACATTTGTTTCGAACGTATGATGTTGATGAGTAGGCCTGACGTTGAGATTAACCAATGTGTGATTGGACATTCCACAAGCCCCGCCTATACTCACCTGTTTTTACAAGCGAGGCCGGTCGTGCGCTAGAAATCTAGCTCAAAATAAAACAAAAACATAATATTTCATCTCCGGATAAAACAAGGCCATCGGTCGGATGCAGTTAATTTGTAAAGTGGCCGAGTGAGGTCGCTGTTCGCGATTTGTTATTTTGTTTTGCACTGTGCATGCTAAAATCCAAAACTATAGCGCGCGGCGTCGATTTCGGACAAATAAACGACGAAGGCCTTGCGCAAGGCTAGGAACAGACATAGCTTTAGTTTCTTTATTATTGTTGTTCCCTCAAAATGCCATAGACATTGTACACGTTCTTTATGGCCTCTACCTTTTTCATTGGCATCTTTGTCATACATCATTCAGAGTTTGCACAGACATAGCTCTTATAGCAAAATTGTGTCTCGAAGATAGACGTCATCAATAGTTACGTGACGTCATATTTAATGTGCACTAGATAAAACATTTCAAAATCTAAACAAAAATCTACCGTGAATTACCCGAACTTGATGTTTGTAGAAATTGACCTAATAAGCCAGGATCCTCATTTTATCTCATGTGCCAAAAATCACGTAACTATGGTGGCCCTGGAGGGACACGCATATCGTGAATATTGACGTCAAGAATCGCGACAAATTTTACGACTTTCCCTAAAGTCGCGAATATTGACGTCAATGTTGACGTCAAATTTCACGACTTTCCACAAAAGTCGCGAATATTGACGTATAATTTGACGTCGATATTCGCGTCAAATTTAACGACTTTCAACCGAAATTCACGAATATCGACGTCAATATTCGCGACAAAATTCACGACTTGCCCCCCAAGTCACGAATATTGACGTCAATATTGACGACAAATTTCACGACTTGCCCCCAAAGTCGAGAATATTGACGTCGATATCGACGTCAGGTTTCGCAAATTGCCGCCTGTGTCGCGAATATTGACGTCAAGCTAGGTTTTGGCTAGTCTTGCTCCAAGACCGAGTTTTTCACTTGTCCCGAGGCGCGCCGTCCGTACTAGTCTATGCAGTTCATTAACCATCAAAAAACGGTCTTATTGAGGGCGCCCTCGATTATCACGAGAGATCAGTGGATTTTTTTTAAAGGTAATTAGACACACCATTGGTAATTGCCTGAATTATCATGAATGGGTGGATTTGGGGGGGGGGGGGGTTGTATTTTTTTTGTAAATCTCGTTTAACTGACCTGTCTAAAGTTTTACAATTATGGATGACGAGCAAATCACAAACAGAGTTTACAAGCTAACTGCCTCCACACAACACCACATACAGCACGTACATTGTACAATGATATACATGTGCTCTGGCAGAAACGCACCGCACGGTAACTGACATCGCTAAACTTTTGACACTTCGACACAAGTTTCCAAACTTAAAAATAACAGTTGTTGGTACCACGTTTTACATAAAATGTACAATAGGCATGAGCAACAGACTTAAGCGGATAAACTAGAAATGATAATAGACAACTATCATTAATGTGTAATCTCAAAAATCTAGGTTGAAATATTCAGTTAAAAATTGACGTTCTCACCTGTGCAAGGTTGTGCAGGCAGTAAGGAGCCTTGGGTCATCAAACTTGTACACGAACATTATGTTAACATAAAGGGCACCACTGTTCAGCGGAGAGAGGCAACACAACTTATACAAATTGAAGAGTAACAGCTAAGAACGCCTCCTCACATAAATATGAAACAAAATTAAATGCAGAAAAGCATTATTTTGTTCATGAAACAGACATATCACTAGTTTCCTTTAAAATTGTGTGCACGGGACTAACACTTGTTTAAGTTTTCATTTTCTGCTTAAAAAACCCCAATTATTCGAGATAGTTTTACTATGACGATTTTAGAGGCATATTTAATGGGACCGTAATTCACTTCCGCCTCACTGGCCTAATTTACATAAATTATCATTTAGAATGAAAAGTTCTATTGACAGTGACACGCATGAACTGTTAGAATGGTCGCAAGTGATCTGGAGCATTGAATTTGTAATCTGTAAGCAAAGCTGCAGGTTGGGGGTTCGAGTCCGGCCTATATCACACTTGTTCTGAGGCGCTTAAGCTTCTTAGTTTTAAAAGACACAGAGTTACAAAGCTTATAATTATTAAGTGTAGCGTATAATTAAATTCCAAGACAATAAGCTATATCAGCATGTTAAAGTTGGTCATTATAATTATTTAAAAAATTGAGTTTGTAACATTCGTACGTAACGTTAAAG
Organism: Crossaster papposus; assembly: GCA_037893245.1. Taxonomy (NCBI): domain Eukaryota; kingdom Metazoa; phylum Echinodermata; class Asteroidea; order Velatida; family Solasteridae; genus Crossaster; species Crossaster papposus. The sequence goes on along the minus strand of JBAIAA010000124.1, from coordinate 588,196 downwards.
ATTGATGTGTTTGAAACAAGTACTTATTTTGTGTACAATCGAGCAGTAATTCACAGAATGCTGTAATTTGTCATCATCTCATCTAAAAAAAATCCAAACAGTAGAAAATGGTAACAACAGCATACACATTGTGAACCTATTTACACCTAGAAAAATACAGCTGTAGTCGTTTTATACAAAGCTATCGAGAAAAAAAGATATTAAGAACATTTATTTAAAAGAACTCAAGTTCAATTTCTGTTTTCAATGCTTGTAAAATAGCTCGCAATTTAACTTCTAGTTCAATTCTCTCGTTTAAAACATGTTGAACGTGATGCAATGGTTTGGGTGCTCGACGTGCCAAGGTTTCGTGGGTTTGAACCCTGATGGAGAATTCGTTGCTTGTTGTGTTCTTGGGCAACACACTTTATCACAATTGCCTGTCTTCCACAATTTGTGAAGATGGTTCCTTGTTTACATATATATCTAGCGCTTAACCGCGCAAACTTCGAACGGCGCTGGGGTGTAGGTTAAGCCCGGGACACCCCTCGTAGACGGTTTGGGTGCCCCCAACGGCAGCTTGATTGTAAACCGCTGGAAGAGGTTGGTGACGAACAAGAAGAGTTCCATCCTAGCGAGCCCTTCCCTGATACAACTCCGTCGACCTTTGACACGAGAAGGCAAAAAAGACGGGCTAATAATTAATAAATAGTTTCATAAACGACGATAGAAAGGTCTACAGACCGTAATATTAAACAAAGATGGTGCTGTTTCTACGCCATTTTGTTTTAGATGGTATAATTAGTAGTGAGCCGAAAATAATTCACGTTAGGTAAACATTATTCCTACAGAGCAAAAACATACACATTTGTTTAATACTAATTGTTTTTAGATAAAGTTACTAAACTGCTTTAATAAACAGGATGTTGCCAGTTTTGGCACAGAGGAAGTATATTGTTGGTACAGTGCCCTTGTTCGACCCAGAATGCGTTCTACTCTCAAATTAATAAATGTTGGATCATGGTAGGACGTTCGTGCACTGGCGTTCCGTCGTTAGCCCCGAATCGAACTCAAGTCTGTTTTGAACCTCACCATACACGAGCACACAGACGATTCGGGGCCAAACGTTTTAGTTTAAAATTGTGACCAACGTACCTAATAAAACGGGTATAAACGATTCGTGTTGGAAGAGTTTCGTCCCGTCTTTGCTAAGAAAACGGTCAGGGTTGAACTCCTCTGGTCGATCCCGAACCCTGGGGTCGTTCATTATCCCCCACAGCAAAATGCTCACCTCTGTTGCAAAAAACAAATTAGGAAAGCCGCATTTATTGATAAGCTTAGTATACTCGTATACTTCCACTGTAGCTGCTCTTTCTTCTCACTGGGCGATTTGCACAGCAATTTATGGTTGGCGTTTGAGTGAAAAACAGATCACGCATGCGTGATTTAAATCGCAAAGGGGCACTAGCTTAGTAGGCAGCGGAACATAGGAGGGGGAGGGGGGAGGGTTGTCCCCACTTCTTCTATTGGGGGGGGGGGGGGGGGGGGTAAGACTCTTCGTGGCAGCAAACACACCTGTCTTCCATTATACTGTTGGGATCATTTCAACATGCACATCTTAAACGTGACGCGAACAAGGACTGGCACCAATTATAGTGAGGCTTACGTCTTCCTTTTGGGATGATGTAACCTTTCAGCTGTATTTCTCTTGTCGTCTCGTAGGGAAGCGCAAAGGGCGCCACGGATCGCCAGCGCTGTATCTCCTTCAGGACCGCGTTGGTGTAAGGCATGCTGAGACGCTCCACACAAGATGGCTGCCGGTCACGTCCAACCACTTCACTGATCTCTCTCTGAAGCTGCGAATGGCGAGGGTAAAATCAGGCAATCTGACGCGAGGTAATCTCATCAAAAAAGGCTAGTGGTGAGGTTTTGTGATCAAGTTGGCGAAGCTCACAACATTTGAAGAAACGGACAAGTTTCCATTCGGCAAATTGTTGGGCTTGCATGCTTTATGGAATTGGCAGCTGGTGGATTGGTAAACAGGAGGTCGTGGGTTCGAGCTCCACCCAAGTTTTCTTTTTTTCTCGATCTCTATCTCAAAATTGTTTGGGATAACACTGAGTATACAGTCAAAACAAAATAGGTCGGGGAAGGCAACACCGAATATATTACTGCCAGAAGCAATTATTCCATGTATGCATATTCTTTTTGTTTCGAAAATGCCAAGAAATACGAAAGTCCATGTTAAACTTAGGAATCGATATGAGAGTTCCTGGGCCAAACCTGATTGTGCTTTCTACCTTTTCTTGCACCTCCGGGTGGTTCAGCACGGCAGCTATCAGCCATAGAATGGTGTTTGAGGTTGTGTCGGTGCCCGCGGCAAACATGTCGCTGATCGAGTGCCAGATGTGCTGATGGGTGAAAGCCGCGCCGTCGTCCCCTGTACCGACCGCGATGCTGGTCCGCTCTTGCTCCTGAATCTCCCCGAGGTACATATCGATAATGTCTCGGTGTTCGTTAGGATCGTAAGAATCCCGATGTTCCTATCAATTGATAAGTACTCAGTCATTGTCTTTTTATTGCCTACGAAATCTACAATGCTTCAGGAACGTCTGCGTCAATGTTTGGCCCTGTTTTGTAGTATCATAATATACTTAATGACTGAAGGGGATTTGCAACTCCCAACCCTCCATAGATTCGCCACTGACAATTTGTTTACATTTGAGAAAAACAATTTTTACCTAAATAATTATGTCGATATAGTCTTGTATGAACAGAAAATATCCTCTTGTTTTCGAGTAGAGGGGCGTTAAGATTAGAGCGGGGAACATATACGTTGAGGAGTTAACGCCCAAATTGCCGAAGAGCAGCCTCATGGTGCGCAACACCTTTCCGGATTTCGGGTCGTCGTAATCGCAACGGGACCCGAAGCAGACGGCGCTGATGATGTTGGACACCGCTTTGTGAACGGTGAGGTTGGGATCGAAGGATCGATTCTTTTCAGCTTCGATTCTCTCGATCAGGTATCGAGTCTCCTCATTGATATTGTGCTCTAAGCTCTTCTTGCCGACTCCGAGTTTCCGAAAGGCACCGAGGCAGAACTTTCGTTGTGCCGCGGCGGTCTCGCCTTTGGCCGAGACCAAACTCCCTGTTGAAATGAAAATGAGATAAATACAAATGTTCCCTTCAGCATAATACAATGTGTCTCAAAAAATCAAACAAAATATATAACGAAGAATGTAACGTAGAATGTGTAACCAACGTAGATAATTATATCAGGGTTCTCACGGGTCATGAAAAGTCATGGAAATAAAGGTAAATTCATAAAAAGTTATTGAAAATTCGGAAAATCTAAAAATCATTTAAAGGTCATGGACATGGTCAAGAACATGGAAGAGTTGTTTTGGAAGGGCCGCTTATTTAGGTAGGTGGATCGGATGGCAGCAAGGGGAGGAGAAGGCTATTATCATTTAAAAGCTAACAAACAGCGGTTTCACAAACATTAGCGGTCCATCATTATAATAATTGCAAACCACTTTTCTCTGCAAAATGGCGTTTAATGTCATGGAAACTGTCATATTTTAGTCCTGGAAAGTCCTGGAAAAAAACCATGGTTTTCAGATTTCTGTGGGAACCCTGTATAGGTATGTTTTGAAAGATACACATTTCCACTTTAAAATCAGAGACATCAATCTAGATTACAATGTCACCCATTGACATATTAAGCCGAGCTTCGACTCGTGTTGCAAACGAATCGAATATATACGAATACTATAGCAAGCTGAAAAACGTAGGGGTTGTAGAGTCATTGAAATACCATATTGTCGAAAATTCGTCTCATAATTGCGGCACGTGTGGCAATTTGTACTGTCGAGCTACCCCAGATGTTGTGATTTCACAGGATACTTGAGACTGTTATTAACTTACATTAAACTACTCTTGTGACGTCACTCTAATCATACAAGTGCTGATTCTTTTAAAGAATGGACACTCAGTTAACTGTACATTTTTTGAGAATGTACAGTTGACTGTCCATTCTCCCATTTGCCTATTTATTATTAATTTTTTTCCATTTCTTTACCCAGGGTGTGCCCAAACAGTTTAAAACTGGTTTTCATTGGGGCCCTGCATACATCATCAAATACAATAACAGTACATATAATAACATAATACAGACGGATATTGACAGGAATCCAAAACATTAATACAAATTCTGATTTACGAGATAGGCGAAAACCCGCCAAATAAAAACCCTTTTTGCGGGAAAAAAGAGAACGGGAAATGCCCATCCGGCTCCACATTATAGTGGCAACCAAGTTATAACTCCGTAGATCAGCGCAATTGGAATAATATCTAATGGACGACATGCCTCGGAGCTCCGATTTAAATCGGACTTATACGATGAGGATTTATTTTTCAATGGGGATTTATACTCAAATGAGGATTTATACTTAAGCGGCAGATCCAGAGGTGAAGAAACTTCATAATTGTAACAGATCAGAAAATTGTGCTTAGTTTTTAGCAGCTTATGTATTATGTTTAGCCCTCGGTGTGGCTTAGCGTAAGTAGTCATTATTCCGTGTTTAAAATATACCCCAGCCCTGAACGTTTTAATTATCACATGTCGAACCAGTCTCGGAACAAAATTAATTTCTGTTTAGCTTTGTCTGCCGTTTTTGCCACACGGGTATACAACAGGACTGTGTAAGAATAGCAAATGTAAAGTACATTGTACATGATGTGCATGTACGTCTTGTGCGTTTACCGCCCTTTTAATATTTATTAGGACCTTTGAACGTATAACTATGGCTTATCGCCGTCGAAAATTACATGAAAACCATATTCCTATTACCTGTACAGTAAGTTTTTTGGCCAAATCCATTTTCGAATGTTTTAGACGTACTTGATTCAATTTGTTGCAGGTTGGCGCTTCAATTGTATTTTATTTTGGTTATTGTTGATATCCCAGGTTGTGTCAAATGTGTGCAACAATGCTGGGTTTCAAGGCTTTTGTACGAACCACTCCCACCAGGCCACTAGTCCAACGTCATTTGAGTGTACAAGATAATAAGCGAGGACCAGGCTATATCGGATCAGCGGGGCTAATCACACTATTACATAATTTGGAGTTTATTTGTGGCAGGTTTGTCGGGGATGAGATGTATATTTCATAATAATTTCATAATAATTGAGTAGCTAGTTTGTGTTTACGTTTGAAAAATAATGATGTATACTCCCTTTAATTCTTACCGTGTATTTTTTTGTTTAGGTGAGATGTTTACTGACATCGGCATAGTGGATCTTTCAAGAGGTCGTTCTCCTACACTGTTAACAATTGTGTACCTTCACAGTTGTTTTTCTGTTGAAAATGTCAAAATATAACAGTAGATATTACTGTTTTGGGATTTCTTTGCATTGAAACAAAACTAGTACTGTCTATGCACATTTTTCTGAATTTCTCTGTTTGGTTACAGAATGTTCGCTGTTAAATTAAGGTTTTGTACTGGAACAAAAAACATCATGTTTTGAACAAGCATTCCCTTCCGTCTCTGTTAAGACACAACAACATCACTGTTTCATAACGACACATTTTGCTGTAAATATACAGCAAGTATACATACAAGTATTTATTTACAGATAATCTACTGTTCTCCTACATTAATCTCATTACGCAGCAACTGACCAATCAGAAGTGAGGAAATTAGTGTTCACAAAAGTCATGTTAAACTGTGTTGTTTTACCACAAAACACACTTCTTTGACCACTTTGTGTAATTATTAAAGCAATTCCCTGATACAATTTTGATTTTATTGTGCAAATAAAGCTGAAGAATCGCATCCCATCTCCCTCCGCATTGAAATATTGCAATTATTCATTTGAAAGTGTGACTTCATCATTGCGGGAAAAGCGGAATATAAAAGTAACTCACGACAATGGTTAAAGTGTTTAGTAGGTTATCGTAGCATTTGTACTATGTATCTGTATACGTAATACATGTAGTATTGTGTAATGTGTAATAACTAGTTACTTATATTATAGGTCTGGTTCCTATTCCCACTGATAAAGGGCTGTTAACCAGTTAACGAGCCGAGGCGCGGGATTATTATCGGTTCAGACCGATGGTACTGGGAAGCACACCCACGCATTGCCGGCCTTGCTCGCTGCTGACGAACATTTCCGGCCTTGCTCGTGACGTGTTTATGCATCATCCGTTTTGAATCTGGGGAAAACTTTGCGGGTACATGTATACACGTCCTCTGGCGGGTTCAGGCCGATGGTACCGTGAAGCACACCCACGCATTTCCGGCCTTGCTCGCTGCTGACGGACATTTCCGAACTTGAACTTGGCGTGTTTATGCGTCATCCGTTTTGAATTTGGGGAAAACTTTGCGTTTATATACGTCATCCGGCGCGAACTGGTTAACAACATGATGTACAATATGTTTGGTTGAAGTTCAAATGGTAAGGAATAAACATCGATGCAGATCCCTATAAAAACGGGCTAAACAAATGATCTTCATAAGACTGGGTAAAGGATAGCAGGTTAGTATTAATTTTATGTCAAATGTCAAGGTCAAATCAAATTTATAATTTACAACAGAGAAAAATACTGATCTCTATACAGGGTGGCTCATAAATATAAAAAAACCGGATTGTTATGGTTACTACATTAAGATGTGTTACTGTTTTAACCAGTATTGCCTTTTTTATTGGAAGTTAATAAATTAAAGATGTGACTATGAAAAAAAGAATAATTGTTCACTTAGTTTGTCTTAGTTTTTGCTTTTGTACTCTATGGAAATCAGCTGTTCTTGACTAAAATCTCTGAATAGGACAATCAAGTTCAAGATAGCATCTCTCTATTTCTTTTTTAAAATCTTTACCTTCACTCAACAGTGAAACTTGTTAGCTTGACAAAAAGTTTTGTACATAAAAAAGGTTGTGTTATCTCCTTTTTTTTTTTAACAATAGTTGCTGTTCTTGCCGAAAAAAATTGTGGAAAGGTAATTATTGTTCTATAATATGGATGCCATTTATTTACAATTGTACATGTACAGTGTATTATACAAAAGAAGTTGCTAAACCCCCAAATTCAGAACATTAAAGTTTCGGTAGCAAAATTACTGGAAGTTTTCAATTGTTCCGTAAATTTACGAGATTTGTATGGATTTTTTTTAAGGAAAAATAACGGAACCATCAAAAGAATTCTGGCAGCAAAATTACCGGAACTTTTTTTTTCTCTTTGTATTTTTACGGAAACATTTCCGTGATGACTTGTTTTCCGTAAAAGCGCTTTCCGTTAATTATTTTCCGTAAAATAACAAGTTTCGTAAAATTTACAGAACCCAAAATCTGTTCCGGTAATTTTGCTGCTGGAACTTTTTTCCGTGAAAAAAACGAACAAACTTGTTACAGTGTACGTTTACGATACTTCCTATCTTGCCGAGTACGGCGATACTGTACCGCACCATGTCGTTGCCTCCTCGGTCGCGGGAAGCAAGCTTTTTTGCGTCGCTAAGTGCCGCAAGAACGATTGCTGTCGGCAGTTCCCAGACTCTATAAAGCACGGACCCATTGATAGTATTGCGCATACAAAACAAAATTATAATAAAAAGCACTAAAAGCAGCGTTGGTTTTTAAAGGTAGTATACACCATTTGCAGATATCGAAACAATTTTCTACCGAATTATTATGAAAAATCTTACTTATTTGAAAGTAAATAATGATTGTAGGCATCCAGCAAAACTATTGCGCTAGTTATCCTGTAAATGTTCCCAGAAGAATTACCCCCTCCCCCAATATAAATTAGCGACCTTTCGATTCGGGACGATAGAGCATACAAGACGGAGAGTCAACCGAACCCGACAGTTCTCGCGCATACTCTCCCGTCCTGATTTGTAAGCTGTTTCGATTTCTGTGGACGGCCGTCACTGTATTTTCTGTCTATGCTGATACATAAAGCTGTTCAGTAAACTGGCGCCATTATATGCGCGGGCTTGCACATGTTGTACGGCAAAGCTGATAAGTTGGGTACTATATACACATAGCCTAGCGACCACTAGGCACATGGCTAGAAACAAGACGCTAGTCATGCCTGCAGTACTAGCCTGTAACCCTTTCAGTACCAAGACATATTTTGTCACTACTAGCAGGATGCCGCGCTTCGCGCGGCATCCTGCTAGCTGGGCGAAATTATTTCGTAACGGTGATTTGTATTCGTCATATGTCCCTTTAGGGGCTCCGTAGAATACCATTGACTCTGAATAAAAAAAATCGTTGTAAAAATACTCCCGACTTCCGAACTAATAATACTCAATAGGCAGTCCATCTTCGCTTGCATGCTGCCTGCGTCTCGTGATTTTTAACAGGAATCGTACGGGAAACAATACGAACCACTTCGGGATTTCTGATTTACATCATCGTGAAAATCATGATTAAAAAAAACCAACAGGCCGGCCATCTGACAGCGCGCCCTCAACTGACGTAAGGCAGTCACGTTTCTAAATTGAATATTCATATCCACGATCGCCATACAATTTCGCGACATTTTTGCATGATCAAAGTTGAAATTGAGGCAATAACGATATGTTTCGGAGTGTTTTTAGAGAAATAATGTTGTAATATTTAAGTATCGACAATGTTAAGCAGAGAAATATGCCCAAAAGGCAACACGAAAGGAATAAATCATTTTGTAACGTTCAACACCTGTGATTGCGAAGTGGTCGACGCGCACGTAATTCGAAGCCGAAAACGAAGCTGGCGAGTATAAAGCGGCGCATCAGCTCAAATAACACGGGATGCGCCGCCCAATCGCGAACAACAAACTCGGCAACAACTCGGCCACCGAGCGAGCAAGGCGGATACAATTAATCTGCGAAGGCTACGCGTAACGCAGTAGCTGCCTCTTAATTGCGAACAGCCAACAATTCGGCAACCGAGTTACGGTATACGATTTCGGGAAGGCTTCGGCCCGAACTCCGGCAAGGACATTGCAAAAATAACGCAATAGTTTACGCAAAAAGGCCCCCACATATGAACATGCAATCGAAAAGCGACTGCACGTTTATCAGTAAAGTCCGTTTCTCCCAAATCTCACCACGGACGAATACGATTTTTTTGGTAAATCTTATTCCTCGGGGGATTCGTCAACGAGCTGAGACAATTTCTCGGTTTGGTTCAATACATGGCACCATTCATACCGAACCTCGCACATCATACCGATACCATACGCGCACTTGTAGGCAAGGACAGCGATTGGCAATGGTCAGCGTCGCACCAGAAGGCGTTCGACAAAGTGAAATCCATGATCAGCACCGAATGTACACTAAAACCAACAGTCATCCAAGTTGACGCCTCGTTAAAATGGCTCGGTGCAGCTCTTCTACAGGACAACAAACCTGTCGCATTCGCGAGCAAGGCTTTCACCGACGCTGAGAAACGCTATACGCGAACATCGAACGTGAATTGCTGGCTGTAGTGTTTGGTTGCACTCGTTTCCATACATACATATATGGATCAAGGTTCACTGTCGAGTCTGACCACAAACCGTTAGAGAACATACAACACAAAAGCATGGCCAACACTCCGCCACGACTGCAGCGAATAATGTTACGCCTGTAACCATACGACTACAACATAGTTTACCGCCCTGGACGCGAAATGTTACTTGCAGACGCACTTTCGAGGCTTGGCCCAACACGCGGCCCACGGATTGACCTCGATACGACCATATACGCCGTACAGTTCTCTACAGACAAGCTAGCAGAAATACAACGTCAGACACAAAGTGACAAAACCGTACGTCTTCTCATTGAAACTATCGTCACTGGGTGGCCGAATGACCCAAAACAACTACCCAAGTGCACCCGCCAATACTGGTCCAACCGCGATGAACTGTCGGTTGATGACGGTCTCGTCATCAAGGGCGAACGAATCATCATCATCCCTGAGACAATGCAAAGCGAAGAACTGCAAAAGATTCACGCGGGACACCAAGGCATCAACAAATGCCAGCTTCGGGCCAAAACATGCATTTTTCTGGCCGGGCATCAACAAAGACATTGAACAGTTGGTAAGCGCATGCAGCACATGCCAACAACACCAAAAAAGCCAACCCACGGAACCACTTATTCCTCACGACATTCCGCAGCGACCGTGGCAAACCGTTGGGACAGGCATGTTCCACTACAACAACGCTGAATTCTTGATAGTAGCGGATTACTATTCCAAGTGCCCATTCATCAGAAAAGTCAGTGGACGGTGCACAAGTGCCACAGTCATACGCCTAACAAAACAGATTTTCAGCGAACTAGGCATCCCCACGAAAGTAATCAGCGACCATGGCCCACATTACGACAGCCATGAATATCGCAAATTTTCTCGTGACTGGGGATTTGACCACGTGACATCAAGCCCCAGATATCCGCAAAGCAATGGTTTCAAAGAGAGAGTCATCCAAACTGTCAAAGCTACATTGACAAAAACCCAACAGTCCGAAATGGACATAGATCTCGCTCTACTTTGCCTATGCACCACTCCGGTGGACAATGTTATTCCCTCACCAGCGGAACTACTATATGGACGCAAACTTAGGAGCAACCTTCCTATCAAAATTCGTAACGCGGTACCCCAAAAGAAAGAGATCCATCAACGCCTTGTCGCTCGTCAGACTAGTCAGAAAGATAACCATGACAAGCATGGTATACGTGCCCTACCCCCTCTCACTGTAGGCCAGCGTGTCAGCGTACAATTGGTTACAGTCTGGCAATTGGTTACCCGCTGTCATGAGAGACAAATCGTCACCGACACCACGAACTGACACCCAGTGGTCGCCGTTACAGAAATACAATTCGGAGAAAAACGCTTTTAAAGGTTTGACACGAGTTTACTCAGTCAACAAATCCGTCTACTTGAGGGGTTTTGGTATCATTAAACGTAACAATTCGTTAACTGCTAAAACACAATTTTTATATTGTGAAAATATAATTTATTAAGACGGGTGCCAGTTCGTGAAAACGAAAACTGTCGCGTTTTCGGAGAGTGCGCGCATACATTGCAGTGAGTGAGTGCCAGTTCGTGAAAACGAAAATTGACGCGTTTTGGGGGAGTGCGCGTACCCGGTGCTGGGTGTCAGTTCGTGAAAACAAAAACTGTCGCGTTTTCGGGGAGTGCGCGCACACAGTGCTCGGGTGCCGCCGTGTTGACAACATCGAGTTCTATTTATTTCGTAGACAAACGTGATACGTATACACGGCGTAATACAACATTGCCCTGGGTACGTTGTATAGACAGTGCCAGTTCGTGAAATCTTTTTCACAGCGCGCCCCCGCAATTTCGTTTTCACGAACTGACACTGAGTGCAGTGTCGCTTCGTGGAACCGAAAAACGACAGAATGGACTAATTTCTGCAAAACTCCCCAATAAAAATTAGCAAATTAACATGATTTAAGAAAAAACAACTTCGCCATGTTATACTTCATGGCACAAAATGATATATTCAGCAATATTTTTGTTCTTCGAATTTTGTGATTTTTTTTTTTACACATGTGATGCAGAGGGTGCCAGTTCGTGGTGTCGGTGACGAAATGTACAGAGCCATGATCGTACATGGTCGAAACACCAATCGGACAATCACTACGGCGCAACAGGAGACAATTACGCCCACGTGACACGGAAAAAAATTCCGGTTCACCGACACACCACCAGTTGAATTTCCGCAACTAACACCCACTCCAAAACAGCAGGAAGACAAACTTTCCCAGGGACAAAACAATTCGGAGAAAACAGGGTACACGGGGTTCACGTGACTCTATCCGGTATACACACGGAATATGCACAGGATGCACGGAATATACACTGTACTCATTCGTTGCCATTCGTTGCAATGCGGAATAGGTACGGAAGAGTACGGAACAGGCCTCCGATTCCGATCGATAACCGTATGTATTCAGAGTTTATTCCGAACCCACACCATTGTAATGCCGATCAAAAAACGGACGCCCCGAATTGGAGGCCACTAAATCCGATTAGGGCCTATATACCGCATTGCCACGATGTAATACCGCATGTTAAACGAACATATACCATATAACGATCATATAACGAATACATTCCGGTTCATTGGGAGATCCAGAGACGGCAAAATTGCTATAAAAGCGGTCGGTCTTGAGATCAATGAATTTTTTCAAATGTTGGCATGTCCGGTGATGATCGGAGAGGTTCTGAATATAGACGGATTGCAATCTTAATAGAAACTTATTAGATCCGGAATAAGACCGGATTATGATTGGTGTATTTTCATTTCTGGCTGGTTTTTTGAAATTTCTCTCCGAACGTGTCCGAATTAATAACATTTCAGATCGGTTTATGAACGGAATTATAGATTCGGACAAGTGTGACAGGGGCCTAATATACCATATTATACATGTACTCAAATGTTTCAAATAATTAAAAATGTGCGTGCCTCGTGTGGCGTGCTTGCTAGAACTGATCTAAATACCCCTTTTTTTATATTTAAACCCCCCCACGCCATTATCACGTAACCTCTGCACCTGCTATAGGTGCTTGAACTCCTAAGACAAGTATTTCCCGCTATACTTCCAAACGCGGGAAATGTATATTAACTCTTAACAAGCCATTATAAAAGGACCTCCGTACACATCTGTAGTACATCTGTGAAGTTTCAGGTGTGTTATAATGGCACTCGCAAGTATACCGGTACATGTACACTTTACCGTGGTCAATAGGAGAAGTTAACATTCGGCCTACCTGTTTCGGAAAAGTATTATTTTACGCTACTAAAAAAAAGGTGTTGTTTCTTTTCAAAAATATTGTTTAAATGTTATACAAATGCTGTCTTTCACCGGCACAGTTCGGTGTCATTCAAACATGTATTGTGTATTGTGTCTCTCATTGTATTTTAGAATTATTATGATATTATCTGTTCTATATACGTTCCAAAACGTATTTATTAAAACACTCCCTCGTAATATATTGGTATACAATATATACATGCAACTTATGCACATCCAATCTTACAATTATACAAAATACATATCGTTGTTTAATTTGTAAGTTCTAATACCATACTGTGTACCGTATTCTTATACATCACATTAGAAACCATACATACAAAATGGTACGCTCTTTTATTTATTTGCATTTACATGAGCCCCTCAAACCCGTAACACCACCCGCGGTAAATGGTAGATTCCTGCTCCTTATTTTATGCGAAAGAGGGTCACGTGGGGGTAAATGCTGCACTCTGATTGGTCGAGAGCCCATTACAAATTAGCAAAATATCCTGGTAAGCATACCATATGGGTGTTTTACCATCCGGTTTAACTGTTTATAGTAATTATATAGCCCTATAACTTCCTGGGGTACGTAAAAATTGTACCTAGAGCCCATTAAAATGGGCAAAAAGTGCAAGTTATGTGCATAGCTGATGGGTCAGTCCAACACACTGGCTCGGTTGCGACTTTTGCTAACGTATCAATAATGAGCTATTACATATATAATTCTGATGGTAGACACTTTATACGCAATAATATAATTATTAAAACCACGCAACTGCACGAGACATTGCTGTTTATATACTGGATATTGCAAATGGTTATTAATCCATAGGCGCTAGTTCGAATCCCATAACAACGCATTAAATAACTGCGCGGCACCGCCAGCTTGTACACACGCGGTAGCCTAACCGGCTTCATTTTGGGAAGCCGGCGCTGTATGTATACACAGCTGTTTACACAAAAGGTCTAAATAGTCTCTAAATAGTCCTTTTTGTCCCTTAATAAACATTGTAGTCTCTATTCATTTCTTTAGCTCAGATAATGACGTTTAATACTGATGTTTTGTTTCCCCGAAAATTGATTAAATATTGGTCGGAAAAAACAGACAATAACTCTGATCTAACTTATCATACACCCACCGGTCGTGTTGTGACCAAGCCAAAACGGCTTATCGAAGCTTAAGACAAGTCTGAAACAGTGACATTTCAAAAAGACATTGCCAAACTCAGATATTACTACTGATGTTATCACTGCTATTTTGATGACAAACACAGTTACTACTGTTGATGTTATCACTTTTAATTGTTGTTGTACAAGTAGTTAGAAACTGTTTTATATTGCATGTTGTACAAATTTGGAGTCCACCTAACCCCAAACAACTCAAAAAGTATGTTTAATGTTCTTGCATATCAGTGAACAAATTTATATCATTGAATCTCGCATAGCGAAGTATTTTGTACCAGTGTTTACAATTTTGTATTGATTTGGATATGCCGAAATAGTTCTTCATTGAGCAAGTCATATTGTTGTAGTAATTCCTCGAAAAGGGAGGATGTGAAGGTACTACTTTATATGCACAGCGCATTAATACACCGTGATATCAATACGTCACTAGGTCGTTCCAGACACTCCAGTAATGATAGCAAATCTTGTAATGACTACAATGACTGTGATATTATCAGACATTTCTCCTCGTGTTGACTTTTGCCAATGTGAGTTTTATTTTATAAAAACCAGAAAAGAGAATGGATATTGTTTTATTAACGTTACCTTACAACCAATTAACTCCCGGAAACGCTCGAACATTGCGAACGTTAACGATAATACCCGACCGCCAATAGAACGTGTTCGGAAAAACTTCGTAAATTTTGGGAAACTGGAGGAATTCCCCCAGTTTTGGTCACGTGACATTGGCGGCTTCCGGGCCTAATATTTAATCAGAAATAGTCAGAAATATTTGATCCGGGAACCAGACTAGTATATCGTACACTACAATGAACGAAAACGACTCAGCGCGCATGTGGGGGCGAGTAGCTATTTGAGGTATGCTTGGAATGTCTTCGGAATTTTACGGGTTCACGTGACTCTTGCGCCAAGACCGTGCTGTAGAACGAATCTGGCGATAATTAAGGGCGCCCTTAATAAGCCCGGATAGACGGACGGCGCGCCGCGGAACAAATGAACAGCTCGGTCGTGGAGCAAGACTAAGGATCTAGCGACATTATGATCTCATAGTCTCTGCACGTGACAGGGACTGTATAACAAGAAAGGCTTTTTTCAACTGGGATTTGTTAGGTACGAAGCTACGAAGCTAACTTGTGCTATCTACAGAATGAGACGCGGTGTAGGCCTACTTCCGGTATAAGTCGTACGTACGACATATTAGTCAACAATATACTTCAAATAAAGTTCTCAAATAATAAGCTACGCTTGGATGGGCTGTAGCTCGGCGAAAACGGCCAGAGGACCGGTGTTAATGATTGCCAAGCGGGCTTTTGTTAGGCGATTTACATGCACAAAAGGGGGATTAGGTGGCCGAGGGGCCGCAGCCTCGACAAAGGCTTTCCTGCGTCAGTAGTTCCGCTGTTCTCCATATACATAGTACAATCGCTGTCGCTACAAGCAAATCACTGAATAATGCAGCTTGTCGTTGCGGTACAAATTAACTGTCGCACTTAGACGCTTTATCGGAGAAGACGACGTCCAGGCCAAAAACAAGAGATACATTTAAAACGCTCTGAAAAACCTGTACCCAACAACCTTCGGAATACTCCTCAGCAAGGGTGTTAGGCTTCACCTGTAAAGCCCCGGTCACACTTGTCCGAATCGTCACTCCGTTCATGTTCCGAGTAAACAATTGTGGATTCGGTGTTTAATCGGTTTGAACTGAACTCAAACGGATTTTCCTCGGTTTCCCTCGGTTTTCCAACGCTATATACTCGTGTGCGTTCGGTGATGCACTGAGGAACTCGGAAAAATTATTGAACCTGTTTAATAATTTCTCGGAATTGTCGCGGCAACCTCAATACGGACGGTATCCGGTATACACACGGAATATGCACAGAATGCACGGAATATACACTGTACTCATTCGTTGCCATCCGTTGCAATGCGGAATAGGTACGGAAGAGTACGGAACATGCCTCCGATTTCGATCGATAACCGCATGTATTCAGAGTTCATTCCGAACCCACACCATTGTAATGCCGATCAAAAAACGGACGCCCCTAATTGGAGGCCACTAGATCCGATGATATACCGCATTGCCACGATGTAATACCGCATGTTAAACGAACATATACCATATATATAACGATCATATAACGAATAAATTCCGATTCAGCGGGAGATCCAGAGACGGCAAAATTGCTATAAAAGCGGTCGGTCTTGAGATCAATTAATTTTTTCAAATTTTGGCATGTCCGGTGATGATCGGAGAGGTTCTGAATATAGACGGATTGCAATCTTAATAACAACTTATTAAATCCGGAATAAGACCAAATTATGATCGGTGTATTTTCATTTCTGGCTGGTTTTTTGAAATTTCTCTCCGAACGTGTCCGAATTAATAACATTTCAGATCGGTTTATGAACGGAATTATAGATTCGGACAAGTGTGACAGGGGCCTAATATACAATATTATACATGTACTCAAAGGTTTCAAATAATTAAAAATGTGCGTGCCTCGTGTGGCGTGCTTGCTAGAACTGATCTAAATACCCCCTTTTTATATTTAAACCCCCTCACGCCATTATCACGTAACCTCTGCACCTGCTATAGGTGCTCGAACTCCTAAGACAAGTATTTCCCGCTATACTTCCAAACGCGGGAAATGTATATTAACTCTTAACAAGCCACTATAAAAGGTCCTCCGTACACATCTGTAGTACATCTGTGAAGTTTCAGGTGTGTTATAATGGCACTCGCAGGTATACCGGTACATGTACACTTTAACGTGGTCAATAGGAGAAGTTAACATTCGGCCTACCTGTTTCGGAAAAGTATTATTTTACGCTACTAAAAAAAGGTGTTGTTTCTTTTCAAAAATATTGTTTAAATGTTATACAAATGCTGTCTTTCACCGGCACAGTTCGGTGTCATTCAAACATGTATTGTGTATTGTGTCTCATTGTATTTTTGAATTATTATGATATTATATATTATATATACGTTCCAAAATGTATTTATTAAAACACTCCCTCGTAATATATTGTATACAATACATGCAACTTATGCACATACAATCTTACAATTATACAAAATACATCTCGTTGTTTAATTTGTAAGTTCTAATACCATACTGTGTACCGTATTCTTATACATCACATTAAAAACCATACATACAAAATGGTACGCTCTTTTATTTATTTGCATTTACACGAGCCCCTCAAACCCGTAACACCACCCGCGGTAAATGGTAGATTCCTGCTCCTTATTTTATGCGAACGAGGGTCACGTGGGGGTAAATGCTGCACTCTGATTTGTCGATAGCCCATTACAAATTAGCAAAATATCATGGTAAGCATACCATATGGGTGTTTTCCCATCCGGTTTAACTGTTTATAGTAATTATATAGCCCTATAACTTCCTGGGGTACGTAAAAATTGTACCTAGAGCCCATTAAAATGGGCAAAAAGTGCAATAGTCCAGGAAAAATAAGTTTTGACCTCAAACAAATTGCAACAAATTGTTTTTCACCACAGTGCACTTCTAAAAGGTTCCTAGAATTACATACTAAAAATCTACAAAAATCCAAGTGGTGGAAATATGTCTAATTTGCATAAATCGTTAATCCCTGCCATGTAATAATTATGTTTATTCCCATATTTGGGTATATATTTTATTTTTATTTTTTGAAAAGTTTATTTTGGTGATTCTACTTACATATCCTTACTTGAATAACATTTGCTAAAGCATATAAGTGACTGAATAATTATGAGAACACAGTAATTATCCAAAATGACAACTTTGTGACCCTATAAATGTGCGCACATTATACACTGTCTCCAGATATCATCATGTAGTCAGTATTGGTGAGCTTCAAATTCACCAAGTTGCTTACTGGCACAGTTATCATATTAAAACCTTATGAAAAATCATATGAACAATAATAACATTGTGATATTTAGCCCAGAAAACAAAAACTGGGGGGGAAATGGTGCGTCTATAAATTGGGCTAAAAAGTAGTTAAAGGGTTGCCTAACATGGAAGACTTGAACAAGTTCAAGGAAATCCCCAAAATACATTTTAACGTAGATATGATTATTGTAAGCAACAAAAATCTAAATTTGGGGGGTTTCCTTGAACTTGTTCAAGTCTCTCACCTTAGGCAACCCTTCACCTACTTGTTAGCCCAATTTAGGGACACATCATTTTTTCCAAGTTTTTGTTTGCTGGGCTAAATATCACAATGTTATCATTGTCCATATGATTTTCCATAAGGTTTTAATAGGATAACTGTGCCAGTAAGCAACTTGGTGAATTTGAAGCACTTCAATACTTACTACTTGATGATATCTGGAGACAAGGTAAATGCGTGCAAATGATAGGGTATAATTGTAGTAATTTTGGACCATTACTATATTTTCATAATTATTTAGTCACTTACATGCTTTAGAAAATGTTATTGAAGTAAGGATGTTTAAGTATAATCGCCAAAATAAACTTTTCAAAAAATAAAAATAAAATATATACCCAAATATGGGAATATAAACATATTACACGGCAGGGATTAACGATTTATGCAAATTAGACATATTTGCACCACTTGGATTTTTGTAGATTTTTAGTATGTCATTCTAGGGACCTTATAGAAGTGCACTGTGGTGAAAAAAAAATTGTTGCAATTTGTTTGAGGTCAACAAGACAAAATTATGTATTTTGCCTGGACTACAAGTTATGTGCATAGCTGATAGGTCAGTCCAACACACTGGCTCTGTTGCGACTTTTGCTAACGTATCAGTAATGAGCTATTACATATATAATTATGATGGTAGACACTTTATACGCAATAATATAATTATTAAAACTACGCAACTGCACGAGACATTGCTGTACTGTAGCCTACTGGATATTGCAAATGGTTATTAATCCATAGGCGCTAGTTCGAATCCCATAACAACGCATTAAATAACTGCGCGGCACCGCCAGCTTTTACGCACGCGGTAGCCCAACCGGCTCCCTTTTGGGAAGCCGGCGCTGTATGTATTATGTTGTTACTTGGGGAGGCACCAGGGATAACGAAATATATTAACTAAGTAACTCAGAACTTGGATCCAAAGTATTTTATTCATTACATCGAATATAAACAATACAGCGTAAATGAATATGTGAGTTAGAGAAGGTGTCGTCAGCACCACGCCCGAGAACCAACTGCAACTATACAAAGGCACAAGGCCTTCTTATATAGAAAATAGGGTTCCTATACGTGTCCAACAAGTGAGTATACATCAGGTGAGTAATTAACATACGTTGCGTAATAGTGTTCCTATATGTGTCCAACAGGTGAGTATACATCAGGTGAGTAATTAACATACGCTGTGTAACTCATAACAATGTACATCATCCGGCGAGTGTACTGGTAAGTATAATTAACATAACTACACAACATACGCCTCCTCTTACTGAATTGGCGCCTGACAATTAATTATTTTACATTTTTTTCAATTTTTATAATACAATATTACGTGAAAATTAAATTAAAATGATCTTCAGTCCAAGATGTTGTAGTTCAAAGCTTAGATCTCCGCGGTAGATCCCATCCAAGGTAGAAAGGCTGTATCACTTCATCTCCATTTACACTTCCACTTGATCCTCTTCACACACACACACCATCCTTCTATCCTTGGGTGCTCTTTTGTCTGAAGACTGGCCACTCGTTTCAACGTAATACAATATCCGATTTGTTATATTGTTTTCTTTAGCCGATAATTATATCAAATTCATTATAATGGTAACGCCGACAACCACACATAACATTTTAAATTTAAACAATCCCATTACAGTTCTTTTCTTATACATATTTAACAATCATAACAAAGAAATGTTATACTAAGACATTTTACCACTTATTCTAACAGGGTTATTTCTGATATATTCCAAGGCAGCTTGATTTAAATTATCAATCGGCTCCCATGAATTTTGAGACTTTGGAAAATGCCGCCATTTTACCAAATACTGCAAAACGTTATTTTTATATCTGCCTCTTATTATCCTTTCTATCTCAAATTCAACACAGCTTGTTTTACAGTTAGGTTGTATTCCAGGAACAAGTTGAACTTGATCTTTTTGTCTATGTTTTGCCTTAAGTGGAATAAACGAATCTTCAGGGTAATCTTCCTGTACTAAACCGTCAATGGGAGTTTGTTCTTCAGGATCGGTGGGGACAGAGTTATTGTTAGGTCGAACGTATCTATCATAAGTAAATTTCATTCGATTTACATGTATCGGAGATGACAACAATTTGTTATTCTCCAAGTTCCTTACTTGAAAATTAACTGGGCCCAATTGTTTCACCAAAAGATACGGTCCTAACCAGAATTTACTAAGCTTCTTGGACAAACCTTTCTGTGTCACTGGAAAGTAAATCCAAACAAGATCGCCAACTTGATATTCTACTTCCCTAGCATTCTTATCATAGTTTTCTTTCATTTTTCTTTGGTTCTCTTCCATGTGCCGTTTAGAAACTTCCCGAAAAACGTGTAATTTAGAAACCAACTCGTGTATATGATCACGTAAACTTTTATCTGTGTATTTCATATTGCTTAAGAGAGACACATCTATTGGTAATCTTGCCTCTCTGCCATAAAGAAGGAAGAAAGGACTAAATCCAACTGAATTGTTTGCGGGTGTAGAACGGTAGGCAAATTGTATAGCTGGAATATAGATGTCCCAATTATTCTGACATTCATTCACATAGTGTGTTACTGTATCAAGTATTACTGAATTGAACCGTTCTTGCACCGCATTACACTGAGGGTGATAACTAGAAGTATTTAGTTTCTCAGTTTGCATGATTCGACATACTTCACGTATAACTTTACTTAAGAAATTCGCACCTCTATCACTTAACAATGAAACCGGGCAACCATGTTCGCAAATTACAGAATCAAACAATACACGTGCTATAGTTACTGCATCAATAGTTGGCAATGTAATTAAAATAGGCCACCTAGTACAATGGTCAGTTATACAAAGTACATACCGGTTACCCGATGTAGTTATTGGCAAAGGCCCTAGAACGTCGATGCATTATATCACAGGCATAATCATCCAACAATTCCATTGGCTGTTGCTTGCGAGAGAGCAATTTTGTCTCTATACTCCAATGCCACGAGTTTCCTTCAAAATGGTCTTTCAACAATTTATACATTTTGTCAACCGAATCCTTTTCATCAGATGGAATTGACTGTAATAGTATTCTAGCATTTCCATCAATTAAAGTTTGCAAGGCCAATACCTTTTTTGCATCGGTATACTCTCGCAAAATGGCAATTTCTTTGAATTTATCCATAAAGGAATCTAAATCTTCATTTGGCGTACCAGTATATTTAATTTTAACAGTTGACAAATCGTATTTGAAAGCCATGATGATCTTAGTTTCCGACTCTTCAGTCATTCCTTTATCAAAACAGAAATACAGTCACTAGTAAATGTAACATTACACCACACTTAGTAGAACTGTATATTATATTTACATACCAAATATCACATAGTTGTCGACGCTATCAAACACAATACATGAAGTTGAAGACGTTACCATTTTTATTTACAAATACTCACCGATACATGTCCAGGTGAGGGCAGCCGGCTGCAGGGCGTGGTCTGTCGACATCCTCAAGTTAACAGGCTAGTTACAAACTAACAGTTTTAAATACCCGGATCCTCCACCATATATTATGTTGTTACTTGGGGAGGCACCAGGGATAACGAAATATATTAACTAAGTAACTCAGAACTTGGATCCAAAGTATTTTATTCATTACATCGAATATAAACAATACAGCGTAAATGAATATGTGAGTTAGAGAAGGTGTCGTCAGCACCACGCCCGAGAACCAACTGCAACTATACAAAGGCACAAGGCCTTCTTATATAGAAAATAGGGTTCCTATACGTGTCCAACAAGTGAGTATACATCAGGTGAGTAATTAACATACGTTGCGTAATAGTGTTCCTATATGTGTCCAACAGGTGAGTATACATCAGGTGAGTAATTAACATACGCTGTGTAACTCATAACAATGTACATCATCCGGCGAGTGTACTGGTAAGTATAATTAACATAACTACACAACATATGTATACACAGCTGTTTACACAAAAAGGTCTAAATAGTCTCTAAATAGTCTTTTTCGTCCCTTAATAAACATTGTAGTCTCTATTCATTTCTTTAGCTCAGATAATGACGTTTAATACTGATGTTTTGTTTCCCCGAAAATTGATTAAATATTGGTCAGAAATTGTCTCAGATCGCACAACAGAGCATCTTGAATCATTTAGTGGTTGGGAGGGGGATCTTAATAGACTGAGAGATGGATGGGGTTTAATCATAATTTCGGGAACAAATCCCTGTATTGTTTTAAATCATAGTATCCTCGACCCTGATAACATAATGGGTGGTCTTAAGTTGCACTAGATCATACAGAGGCTAATTAGCGCCTTGCCAAATGAGGCAAATTTTACATTTAATCAAAATGTTGGGAACGAGAACGAAACCAGTTTTATTGTATAGCTTGGTACTTGTGGATACTTGAAATATAACTTAAGAGCGATTTTAGATCAGTGTCCTCTATAATTTGTTTGAAGTCTCATTGGCTACAAGCTGTGCAGCCAGTGATCAGGGTCAGTGCAAGAAATGTCAGGGTTTGCAACAATGTTTTGATGGCTTTCTATCTAACAGGTGTTTACAGTATTTAGACTGTTACACTCCAACTAAGTAGTGAACCAACATTGTCTTATTTCATTAATGACTCTCACAGGTTGCCAAGATTGTGAGAATGGCGATAATCAAAATGACGACTGTGTGTGCAAGTGTCGAGGTTTATTCTAAGGCAGGGGCGGATGCAGGAATTTATAAATGTGGGGTCCTAGCCATGGGCGGGGTGTCTTGGGGCTCTCCCCCCCCCCCCCCATTTTTTTTCCAGTAGAAGCTCTGAGGTGCATTCTGGCACATTATGAGCCTATTTTTCTTATATATTTTGTTCCTGTTGTTGGTTGTTATTGTTTACACTTCAGGCTACCTTTAGACTTTGGGCTGCTGATTATACGCAATACTTTACTAAATGATTTAGCCACTAGTGTCCAACATACTAAATAAAACTACCAACATAAAATTAAAAACAATCTAGTCAAAAAATGCGGGGTCCGGACCCCAGGACCACACCCCCCCCCCCCCCCTGGATCCGCGCCTGGAAGGTGATCTCTGTAATGGTAAGGAGAACCCATTAGGGTTATGGTTTTCATTTCATGTCGAAGTTGGATGTTTTCAGTTGTCAATGGTGCTTGTTTTGTGTGCGCCACTACTTTTTTCAGGCATGTAACATTTTCTTTTTTAGGCAGATTTCCTCTGTTTTGGTTTAGATTTTTGTCTTTTTGTACAAAAGTAAAGGAAATATCACCTTTTCTACTTTTCCGGCATATTTTCCTCTTCTTGTTTTTTCATTGGCAATTTTAAAGCAGCGCGCAAAGCGCAGGGGGTGGGCGCGGCTATTACTTCTCCTTTTCATTTTCGCTGATGCCGTAGCAACGCAACTGTAGGGGCAAAAACAAAACTGGTTTGTATGGATGCCTTGGCACCTGTGGAACATGAAAATATTACATAATAATTATTTTAGGTCAGACTAGTTAACTTAAGAGCAGCGCGAAAAACGCGGAGGAGGCGTGGCCCTCACCCCTCTATATACAGTTTTGCACAAATATATCGTCGCATCGTACGTTGGAAATCATACAATTTTTCCTGACATGTTTGCTGGTGTCTTGCAGTTATTTTGACACCAATTTCATAAAAATAGGGCACACTGTTCCCACGAAATATCAAATTGCCATGCAGTGTAGAAACAACACAGCCAGTGCGTGTTAACAGGGCCTCCGGTTTAAACTGGTTAAAACGTCCTAAAATAATCTAAACCAATTAGGAACTACCAACATGTTTGTATTTGTTACACACTTGTCTTGATACGTTATTACAAGGTTGCCGCAGCATTATTTTCATTATCTATATTGCTATGTTTTGACATAAAGGTTAATATTAATAACTAGTTATTTAATGTTGTGTTGACAATGCCTTGATAACAATCATTACATCGCGCATAGGCGGATCAAGGATATGTTCAAATGGAGGTTCTACTAAGTAGAAACATACTTTGCTGAAAACGAATGCGAAGCATTTATGGCATGGGGCTCATTCAGGACCAAGAGACAAGGGCCCCGGACAACAAAGTTGATTTAAGTTGCTCTTTGGTGCGATCTGAGACAATGTCTGACCACTTTAATTATTTTGTGGGAAACAAAACATCAGTATTAAACGTCATTTTCTGAGCTAAAGAAATAAATATAGACTACAACGTTTATAGGGATGAAAAAGTGAGAATAAAAAGGGGGGGGGGGCGGAGCGTAGTATTTCTATAGCATAAAATAGCCCGACCTTTCTGAAAAGGGGGGTCGAGTGGATTTCTAAAGCATAACATTGCCCGACCTCTAAATTCCAAAAAGGGGGCCAAATGTGTTTCTAAGCACAAAATGGCTAGACCCCCTAAATTAAGAAAAGGAAGCAGTCGGGTCGCAGCGTACTCGATAATAGGGAGCTATTCAGGACGGGAGACAAAGAAAATGGTAAGCCCAGCGAAAACATCGATCCACGCATGCGCGAAGCCAAACATATCTCGCCCTGTTGAGTTTGGGAACCCCAAAACAACGAGCTTTCGACACGGGATGGTATAGCATACATTAGCCTCTGTCATGAATTGACGAAAATCAACCGAAGAGGGCGTTTGGCGGAAATTTGTCAATATGGCTTCAGAGCTTTCGCGTAAGACTAACGTTAGCTATACCATGAAGGAAGGAAAACAGATAGTTAGTGAATTGCGGGGAAATACTTAATAATAAAAAAATGGCCAATCATAAAACTAGATTTGCTTTCCTGCACTTGAAAAGACCCGCCGTGTATTTATGCTCCTTAGAAAACCGGTTAGGCCCAATTTTAACAATTTATTTTTTCTTCAGTGGCACACTGAACTCAGTGAAGCTTTATTTGAATGCCATATATTTGAATGCCATACAGTAAACAAATTCTGGGGCCAATTCATACAAGCAATATTCTTTTTTCCTTTTGTATTTTGTTGTGGACATCAAATGTAAATTTGGGGCTTTACACACAAGCACTTTGTTCACATAAGTACTATATGGACGTTAAACCTCAACATTCCTGAATCCTGCAATGTTAATTTAAAAACCAACCAGTTTTAAACACTTGTTATACTGTCACATTAAATGTAGACGCCTGTGAAATATAGTATCTTTTACCCTTTTATTGACTGAAACCTCACATGGGTTCATAAATGACATTTACTATTAAAAGAAGTTCGTAAATATTAAACTTGGATTTTCCAAGAATTAACCAATTGCGCCACGACTTAGGGAACACTCGGTCGATTGTGTGCCAAATTTCTGGACGCCACCGTTTTGGTTTTTTTCGAACTAAGTTTACACATAAATTGTTAACATAGGGTAAATAGCAAGGTACAACGAATTTGCAGTTTGTCAACAAAGACGTTTGGCAACATTGCATCAGGAAAGTCGGCACGACATTAACTGTTTATAAATATAAACAATGTAAACGTCGAAGTACAGCTAGCTAGCTACGCACGTGACGTACGTATAGCGCATATAATTATATGCTCACCTTTTCGCGGATGGGATGACCGTTTGCAGTAAGTTAACGACATTAGGATGACCACCGACGTTAGGATGACCGTTTGGTGGTCGTCCGAGCGCCCAAGTACTCGATAAAATTTATTTTTTAAATTTTTTATTGAGTCTGTCGATAGATTTCGGTACATTATCCTATAGATTTTTAATTTTGTGGCAAAAGCTCCAGGTAAAAACGGGTTAGGTTACAAATAAAAAAGTACATTTTACCGTACGTTTCTATGGACCGGTCATCCTATCCCCGGATTGGCCGTTATATATAAAAACATATAATAATGACATATATTGGAGATTGAATATGCAATTTTATTTATCAATTAAACATCTAATAACGCACTTGAATAGATCAAGCTGTGCACCCATCAAGCCGAAGTGGGTGATTTGCAATTACATGTATACATATTTGTTTTCTTCATAAATATGGGGCGGGTTGGTTTGATTCAATATACAATATTAGGTGAAACAAACAAAGTATGGGGCGAAGTTGCTTTGGGGCAAAATGTTAATGAAAACAAGTCGATGACAAACCAAATCGCCCCATGCTATATTCGCTCCATTAAATTGTTGTTAAGTATGCCCTAAAGAATAATTTGTGAAAGTTGTATCAACTACCAAGACGAACATCATAACAATGAATATATAAAATGATTTTGTGACTACGTGGTCTATAGCTAGCTGCGGCAGCCTTAAATAGTACACAACGCGTGTTGGGCCATTTTTGTTCATTGTTGAAATTTACACCATACGGCCTAAAACTGCGGTCGTAAACCAGACTAGCGAGGTGTGGCCATGAAACCCCGTCATGTGTCTGATTGGTCAGCGGTCATTACTCCAGGTTGTGCACAAAGCAATAGTCCCATATGGTGTGTGTACAAACAAGTAGTACACACAGGCAATTGTTGAGGTTGAGTGCAACTTATTTATTGTATGTTCTTGCATCACTGAGGGCTGACACTCGTTGAGCAGCTCCATCTATTCAACGCACCTGCCAGTGAGATAAACAGCAAAGCTTTAAGGTTCCTCACAGTTAAAGGTAAGCCGGCTCGAAACATAACGGCAATACACAAGAAACACAACTGAACACCTCATTGGTACATGGTAGCAATGTGGTTCATATTGCCATAGCATACCACTAAAGTATTTGATTATGTATCCGAAAATGGAAATTCTTAACGAACTTTGAATCGATATCAATCTTGAAATCTCAAGACTAGGATATATTTATAGTGATATATTTACGCATGCTTGTGGTGTCAATTTGCTGCCTGCGGTCAGTAGTTTTGTAACTTGGCTTTCTAATGCTAGTTTCCCACGATTCGCGCCAAGATTGAAATCGTGGTCTTAATCGTGGAGTAATCGTGGTGATCCTATCAGATCGTATCAGATCTTGAAGTGAGTCGTGGCAATCGTGTTGATCGTAGACATTTGTTTGGATGGTTCAAACATTTTCTACGATCAACACGATTAATTTTCAATTATGATCATCGCATCAGATCGTAATGGATCGTAACAAAGCACGACAGATCGCATATAATCGTGCTTCCAAATCGTGGTGATCGAGATCTAACTTGGACAAGACAAACAGCACCTCTGTTGAGATGCGCTGCGATCTGATTGTATGTTGTAGTCTTCACTCTGTATAAGTTCAAGAAACAATAAAGTCCATGGTCAGTCGGGCTGTATATATACCCTTCGGGGTCCAATTGAGGCTCAAATCGTGATCACTCTCGATCCCGATCGTGAAAGACATCGCGACCACAATCGTATCCAATCACAACAGAGCGCATCGGTTCGTGGTGATCGTATCGGGACGTATCTGCACGTACCAGATCGTCCCAAATCGGAGACCTTGATCGTGCTGATCGTGTCAGATCGGGACCCAATCGTGGACTCAATCAGGACAATCCTATCAGAACGTATATGATTGTATCTGAAGACCAAATCGTGACAGATCGTGTCACCTGAAATTGACCAATCGTGACCATATCGCTTCCAAGCCACCAAATCTTACCAGAACGTATCGACTCGCATCAATTGTATCCAAACGTGAAATTTCAGAGAAGGAAACAAAAATTCCACGATCAGCTACACATGGCCAATCGTGGCGTTCGTAACGGATCGAACGACAGTGGGAACCCAGCATACAGGATTGACTTGCTGCGCCACAGTCAGTGCGGGGCCTTCCAAAAGTGCTTTCTGTTATTTGTAATATGCATGTATCCCGGTAAAAAAGAATATTCATGTTTTCACGAAAAGACGGATTTGGCCAAAATCATTATTTTTTCGAAATTCCTTTTTGGCCGAAATCGATTAAGTGGACAGCAACGAACATTCTGGCGAAATTAATATAATTGTAAAAATTAGTTTGAATCATTACGATTACAAAAATCATACAGGGAAAATTTCACTTTTCACATTTCATTTCAGAATTTTCTGTTTTGACGAAGAGACGAATTATAATTTGTCCCTGCGTAGATAATAACGTTGCTCCGGTGCAAAAACAACGCGCTTACAATGTATATACATTGTATATACATTCACAAAGAGACGAATATGGGCAAAACAAGTTTTTGAGTTTTCACGAAGAGACGAATTCCGCGTGCTATGGGCAAACAAGCCACCACCGTAGATTTTGAATGTTCACAAACAGACGAATTTATATACACATCAATGACTCGTCAATTACGTGTTTTTTAGTGTTTTTTAATATGTATATTTTTAATTTTTTTAATCTCACCTTTTTGTACGTACCAAATATAAGTTAATTATGTGCTTTCAAAATAGGAGAACTCTCTTTTTCAAAAAAATGACCAACTTAAAACCTGATTTAAACCTGATCTCAAAACCAATATGCAACTCCCCGTGGCGAAATTCGTATCTTCGTGAAAACGCTGACAACATGTAAAAACTCGATTTTCAGATAACGGAATCTTTAAAACGACGATGTTATGTAACGAACATGTTGGAAATACTAGTATCGCCTTGTTGTTTAGAGAGATTACTTAAGGTTTCACCAACAATGTTGTAAACAAACAGGGACAACACTATGACCGTTGTGTCTGAATTTATGGTCGGTGACAAATGCCCCATTTTTTTACTAAACAAAGTTGTGCAGAATAATGTGAAAGTTTGGTGACAAGATATATTATTTAGTTTAATACAGGCTCAACAACGACAATATAACGCCGCTTAGAAAGCACGTAAATGCCATGAGTGTACTGTCCTCATTTAGTAGGGGTCCTTATGTTTTCAGGTGTTTTGTAAGACCTTGAAGTGATCTGAAAACAGTTTTGGAATGCTTTGTGGGTCCATTTTACAGATTTATATGTTTCAAAAATTTACGATAAATTTGTTGTGGGCGTGGCAGTACGCGTTTTTCACTGCGATTATTGTTGCATGTGTTTCCGTTGTAAACCAGTAGACCATTGCCTTGCAAACATTGGGCACCATTTTTTTCTGAGAAATTAGTTGTGGGCGTGGCTTTTAACCAGTTCGCGCCGGGATTACTTTAACATCACCGAGCCGAGGGGCGGGATTATTTTTTAACGAAACTCGATCCGAAGCGGGTTCAGGCCGATAGAGCCGGAAAGCACACCCACGCCTTTCCGGCCTTGCTCGCTGTTGACAGACATTTCCGAACTTGAACTTGGCGTGTTTATGCGTCATTCGTTTTGAATTTAGGGAAAACTTTGCGTTTATATACGTCATCCGGCGCGAACTGGTTAAATTAACGAACCGCGCCCCTTTAGGTGTTTCCAAGATTCTAAGCAGTATACGCATTTCCAGCGATTATTGTTGCATGTGTTTTAGGTGCAAACCAGTTTGAACTTGTAGACCAATGCCTTGCAAACAGTTGACACCATTTTAATGAGAAATAGTTGTGGGTGTGGCTTTTGAAAAATCCTACATTTTCTATTGATCTTGAATATGAAAGCACACGCACTGTATACAAAAGCACACGTGTTTGTACATGTATACGAAAAAGTATAGAATATGAATGTATTGCAATTAAAAAGTGCTTCCTTCCATTTTGTAAAATTTGAGGATGATTCATATCAACAGTCTAAGTAAGTGAAATGCTCCAACCCATACGCATTTCTTAATATTGATGCTGACATCATACTTGTAATGCCAAAGCAGTTAAGGCTTTGGGCGGTAAATTGAAGATGGTGGATATTACTCAATGAGGATCTAAGTACTGATAATACAAGGTTAAGGTGCCTGTTATAACAAGGTAATGGTACAGTCCCGAAAGATCTCGTTATAAAGGTGTTTGACTGTAGTCGCAGGTTTAAGCCCATTTTTCCCTTTGACGAATTTGAAGGTGAATGTCGTGGCCCAAACGACAAGAACGTCCAACGAATTGGCTATGCACGATACAACCAGACACCGACAATATGCCAACACGGTGTCCTATGTGATACCCTTACAACGTTGATAAAACCGCATACAACGTAGTGACAACGTCGCCATGACCCCAACGGCATTGTGACGAAATCCCACGAAAATCTTTACGTCTTTTTATACCCAGCACGATATGTGGCAGAGGGGTACCCCCCTCTTATCCCTATACTTTATACGCACTCAACACTATTGTAACCTAACCCACCCCCCCTTGAAACCTACAAGGAATTCCTGAGATTCCAGGAACACAATGGTCAACACAAAAGAGGGGGGGGGGGGTTTCTCTGCCACATATCGTGCTTCATATGCGTCTTTTGGGCTAATATATTTTATAAAATATAGTTTACGGGACCTATATCGACATAGAAACCTCTATCTTTTGCCCTTTTAGAAATAATGTGGGTTTTTTTCGGTTATTTTGTTATTGTTTTTAGATCTGACAAAAGGGAGCCATACTCCCCCAAACGTCACCGATTATAAAACACCAGTCAGCATTAATTAGGTTCACACATTCCCAAATTATTGCCCTGAATACCCCGATCTATCCCGAATAATATTTGCTGGTAGCATCGGAAGAAATTAGCCCCGATTCACTGTTTGTATACGAATTAGAATAACCTAAGAATGAAACAAGAATAATCAAGACCTATATATGAATCGGAAGACGAATTAGACTGAATCAAGCCAAATGATTGCGATTGAAGGTGGAATAAAACCGAATTGTAGCGATTTTGTCCAGAATAATATGAATAACCCCAGAATCATCCAGAATGACCCAGGATTATGTCAATTTCCTTAAGAATTTAATCAGAACAAAGACCGAATAAGCCAAATGTAATGCCAACATTCCTGAACAACCCCGAGCTAAGCCGATTTCAATTTTAACCCAACACCGTGCCACTGTACTATTTTTCATAGTCGCTTTGCCGTAAAAAAAGCAATAACTATTTCATCCTGAGTTAAACAAATCTCATATTACATGTATTCCTAGTTTAAAGCAAGCCAGATAACATGGTAAGTGCCGCTTGAACCCTGGTTGAACCGGTGACCCAGCTTTTTGCAAAGCAAAGTGCTGCCCCACGAGTACCCCATTACATTGTGTACATAAAGGGGCCTTTGAGGTCTGGGTTTTACCGCCAGACCTACCCAATCGATCAATCATGCTATTGTTGCCTTGCCCCATTCAACAACACCAGCTGGGATCGGATATATTCAGACACTATAGGAAAGTACTGTGCTGACATGTAAAACCATAACACCGACGCTATACTAGCCTTGTTCAAGGAGTTCATCATTACCCGTCCGTACGTACGGCGCGGCGTTAATAGCGACCTTCCGATTTGGGACGGTCGTCATGTCGAGTTTGGCAACGGTTTTCGCGTGAAATAGCACCCGGTCTGTAAGCACTACGGCGTGGTATAGTTTGTACACGTTGTCTTGGTTGCAATTCGGGACGGAAGACAAAGAGAACAGCAAACCGAGCGAAAACAATCATCTGCGCATGCGCAAAACCGAGCATGTCTCTGTTTTGTTGTATCTAGATGGGCTTGGGTAACCACATTTGAAAGTGTGTTACCAAGCCAACTGGTCAATGTCCAACATACCGCTTATATTTTGTTGCACCTGCGCGCGTCTGCTCTATGAAAGGTCATAACAAAGTTGTTGACTATGACAAGTTCATGCTTCTGTATGGCATCAATGCACCGAGTAATCCTGATTTACAGTGTGAAAATGACAGCTATTGATTTGTAATTATCTTTCGCCCTCAGAATGGATGTTTTCTAACATGAAATTTCAGAAACATGTACATTCATATAAATTGAACTTTTAAGATTCCCAAAACTGCTTTCATATCACTTCTAGGTCTTAGAAAGCACCTTAGACTATTGTTTGAGATAGGCCCAAGTAAAAACCTTGAAAACCCTTAAAAGGGGCGTGGCCTTCTTCTTTTAGAAGGTACATTTTCAAACATAAAACATGATTATTCACTATTACAAAATATTGTGTTTGTTTTTCTTCCATTTTTGCATAACCACCAAGTTTAGATAATGTATCCATGGACATAATTATGAAGTTTTTCAAGGCCCCCAAAATAACCCAAATCACCCCCCCCCCCCCCCCCAAAAAAAAAAAGAACAAAAGAAAAGTTGGAAACATATACATGTTTACAAAGTCCTAAGCGTTCCAAATCGGTTTTTAGCTCACTTCAAGGTCTTAGAAAACTGACGACATTAGGAACGCCTACTAGTGTAAAATTGTCGTGTCGTCAGCAAAAAGAGTAAATGAAAGAATGCGAGAGGAGGAGTGTAACTTATTAATATAAAGTAAGAAGAGAAGAGGACCCAAAATAGAACACTGAGGAACGCCATGGCAGATGTTGTGATAGGACGAGTGAGAATAGAAGTGAATTGAGGGAGCTGAAAAACCATTGCAGGGTAAACACCTCTGACTCCATAGTAATCAAGTTTAGATAAGAGGTAGAATGATCAAAAGTATCGAAGGCTTTCGATAAGTCGATAAAGATTCCGATGGCCGACATCTTGTTAGTAACCGCATGGGTGAGTTTATCAATCGGCTGAATGAGAGCCATATCAGTCGAATGATTAGCACGAAAGCCATATTGAACAGAAAGAAGATTGAAGCGAGAGATGAAGATAATAAGACGATTGTACACAAGTCTTTCTAGAATTTTTGAAAAACAAGGAAGAACAGATATGGGTCTGTAGTTATGAATTACCATTGCAGGGTAACACTTCTGACTCCATAGTAATAAAGTTTAGATAAGATGATAGAATGATAAAGATAAGTCGATAAAGTCGATAAAGATTCCGATGGCCGACATCTTGTTAGTAACCGCATGGGTGAGTTTATCAATCAGCTGTATGAGAGCCATATCAGTCGAATACACTGACCTCTACACGTGGACGGATCATTGCCCATTCACTTTTGAAGTCGGCGCGAACTGGAAGTGCAACATGGCGGACCCACGACGTCACTCTGTGAGCCAATGAAATGTCCAGGTGTAAGGTTCAGCGGGTACGGTACGTATGACGTAATGTTAATAAATACAAAATGTATAGAGTAAATCCACTGACCGCTACACCTGGACATTTCATTGGCTCACAAAAGTGACGTCTTGGGTCCGCCATGTTGCACTTCCAGTTCGCGCTGACTTCAAGCGTTAGCACAGCAGAATATGGACAATGGTCCGTCCAGGTGTAGACGTCAGTGGTCGAATAATTAGCACGAAAGCCATATTGATCAGAAAGAAGATTGAAGCGAGAGATGAAGGTAATACGACGATTGTATACACAAGTCTTTCTAGAATTTTTAGAAACAAGGAAGAATAGATATGGGTTTGTAGTTATGAATATCGTTCCGTTCTCGAGATTTATAGACGGGAATAACTTTAGCAATCTTGGGGTTTGATGGAAAAGAACCAATGAGAAGAGAAAGATTGAAGATATAGGTTAGAGGATGGGAAATAAATGAAATGACAGATTTAACCACCAAGGAACTCATTTAATCAAATCCAAAACTCTTGCTGTTTTTAAGTTCCCTTCCAACTTTGATGACTTCGAAGCAGTTTGTCGGTGACCAGAAGAAAGATGTGCTATTGGGACCATGTAAGTAATCGGTGAAAAGAGGATTAGTGGGTAAAATGTTGCTAGCCAATGACGCAACAAAGTTAGAGAAGTAATTACTGACGGAATCAGCAATTTCGGGTGGATTTGTGAAGAAACGCTTTCCATCTGAAAATTCGTCCGGGAGATCAGCCCTTTTCTTGCTCCCTAGGATATTATTAAGCCGTGTTCGCATTGGATAAACATTTTTGGTAACTTTACCATGACGCCGGGTAACATTTCGATGGGTTAATCTTCCCACCGTCCGCACTTGGATTTAATTGGCGCGGGTAGAATTACCGAGACCATGGGTAAACTAACCGAGCTGGCTCCAAAACAATAAAGAGGGCACCTTGCGTGACTTATGACCGCGACTTGACGACCGAAGCGTCTGCTTCCGACGCTAGCTCTCAACATTATTTTCTTACATAATGGGTGATGGAAGATTTAACCGAGACGTCGCGTTTTCTGGATTTTCTGGCTCGGTTAAACTGACCTGGTCAATCTTCCTGGGCACCTTTGGCTCGGTTAAACTACCCACGCGACGTGGGTAAGTTACCTGTGAGGAAAGTTACCCAGGCTGTTCGCACTGGACTTGAAATTGGTATGTTACCCATTGGCTGGGTTAGTTTGCCCAAATTAAGTCCAGTGCAAACAGGGCTTTAATCTCACGCCAGACATTCTTGATATTAGCTTTGCTGGTTTCAAGCCTTTGAGCATAGTAATTCTGTTTAGCTACACGGATGATAGCTGTCAGCGTATTACGATAAGTTTTATATTTACGCTCGTTGGCCGGCGATGGGTTATGTAGCAAACTCTTGTAAAGTCTGTTTTTATAATTACAAGAATTGATGATAGACTGGTTGATCTAAGGTTGATTCCTATATGATTTACCGACATTTTTGACATGATATGGAAAATGGAGGTTGTAAAGGCTGTTGAAAACGAAAATAAAAGTAGCTTGGTCAGCTTCCTTAGTCACTCCAGTATGTAATCTGGATGTTTGAAATGAAAGATCTTATAGTGTTGGTGTTAATTTTTCTGGTGATGTAAGTAGTCTGGGGTGGCGCCAAGTTCTGAAAGTAATCAGGAGTAATCTGAAAAAGAGGAAATGATCCGTTATGCCAGAATAAAATAAACCAGAAGAAATATCATAGTCGTTGTTAGTAAGAATGCTGTCCATTAAAGTGGCACTAGAAGGGGTGACGCGAGTGAGTTTGTCTATTAACGGCCGGAAACTATATAATAGGAACAAAATGTGTTAACAAAGTCGTCCGTGGATTGATGATCTGAACTGGTGATAAAATTCAGGTTAAAGTCGCCCATTATGTAGCACAGCTTCTTCTCTTTTGTTATGGCGTTAAGACAGGAGTCAAAAGACCTTTGAAAATTATATATTGAAGTACCAGGAGCCCTGTACACGTTCAACAATCAGGTTACTTGCGTGGTCACGCTGAATTTCTATACAAACACATTCGTAGTCATCAGATGAGGACATAAGGTCGTTACGAATGTGGAATTTCAGCGTGTTATTTACAAGTATGGCGGCTCCTCCCCCGATTTTGTTGGAACGGGAAGAATGAACGAGAGAGTAATTGTTCATGTGGACGTATGGGGGAGGGGCTCCTTTGAACCATGTTTCTGTAAAGCCATAAACGGAAAACTGGTATTTGAGGGAAGACAGGAAATCCCGAATATCGAAGAAATGTGCACAAAGGCTTCTGGCATTAATGTAAAAGATGGGGAAAAAACCTGACAAAGGAAAGTGAAATTACAGAAATCACTACAATCAAAATATGTACATGTACAGTAGATGAGTCGGCAGTTACACCGGAGAACATGATCGAGCCAAAACAAACAAACAGACAAACAACAAACAGACAAAGAAACAACTAGAAATGTGTTTGTGGACAAACACAGAGCTGTTTCGGGTGTCTAAGATGACTTTCATTATGTGTGTGCCAAGTCTGAAATCGATCGGATTTACCCAAGTTAATTGGTTGAACAATACGTGTACAAATCCTATTGGGAAAACTGCACCTTTAATGTGACGTCGCATGAAACCCGGTGATGTCATCTTAATGTTCGTCTTTACCACACTCTGGAATACTTACATACCAAGTTTGACCCCAATCAGACTTGTACTTCCAGAGATAGAGGGCCCTAAAATCTGCCCCTTTAATGTGACGTCACATGGCCCACGATGACGTCATCATGACGTCATCTTAATTGTTGTCTATAACACATCTTATAATAATAATAATAATAACAGGCATTTATACTGCGCTTTTCCAAAACATGATCAAAGCGCATAACAAAAGAAAGGATAAATTAAAACAAACTAGAACAAAACTTAAATCTACTATTTAGGAAAAAGATAAGTTTTAAGTTTACTCTTAAATGTAACAACACAAGTAGAGTCACGGACACTAATTGGGAGACTGTTCCAAAGTTCAGCAGCAGAGTGTGAGAAGGCGTGTTTGCCATAAGATAAACTTGAGTTGTGAGTGTTAAGCCGAGTTCTATCGGAAGAAGAACGGAGTCCTTGACGATTGCTTTGGTGAAGATGAAACATATCAGAGAGATAAGGTGGGGCAATGTCCTTCAAACATTTGAAAACATATAGAAGAGTTTTGAACTGGATGCGTTTCTCCATGGGTAGCCAGTGTAGTTTAGCAAGTAAGGGGGATCCATGAGCTCTCCAACAGTTAACAGTGAGAACAAGTTTGGCAGCTCTGTATTGGATACTGGTGAGGCGTTTAAGATGTGCTTTGGTGATTCCAGATAACAGGGAGTTACAATAGTCGAGACGAGAAGTGACAAGACAGCGAACCACATGGTGACAAGTATCATGATCAATGTATTTTCGAATCCTTGCAATGTTGCGCAGATGGAAGTTAGTAGAGCTACATACTGAATTAACTTGAGATGACATTGACATGACAGGGTCAAACATGACACCCAAATTCCGAATATTAGTTGAGGGGGTTACCGTAGAATTTCCAATGTTAAGAGAAACATCTTTAACATGTGACAAGTTGTTCTTAGAGGCAGCAACAAAGAACTCTGTTTTCTCAGCATTCAGTTTCAATTTGTTTGTGTGCATCCAGACTATGATGTCATCTATGCATGACGTTAGTATATCCAAGGCTTTCTCTTTTTCACCTGGCATAGTTGGATTGAAGTCAACATACAATTGTGTATCATCGGCATACATGTGGTAATTGACATTGTGCCGACGAATAACTTTGCCAACAGGATGAGTGTAAAGAGAAAACCCCATAGGTCCAATGACCGAACCTTGGGGTAGTCCGTAATCCATAGTATGTTCACAAGAATACGATCCAGAGACTACGACACGATTTCGTCGACCTTGGAGATATGAGGAGAACCAATTGAGGGCCGTATCGTTGATGCAAAAAGTGTCCGAAAGACGATTTAGGAAAATCTTATAATCAACAGTGTCAAAAGCTGCACTAAGGTCAAGGAGTACAACGAACACAGCTCTCCTTTGATCCAAAGCACACATAATGTCATTCTTAACTTTAAGCAAAGCTGTCTCTGTACTATGATGGGCGCGATAAGCAGACTGGAAAGTCTCATTCAGATAATTGTCAGCAAGGTGATCATTTAGACGTGAAGCGATGACTTTTTCAATGATTTTAGACCACATAGGTATATTAGAAACTGGTCTGTAGTTTTTCAATTGATTAATATCCAAAGATGGTTTCTGGAGGGTGGGTTTGATGATTGCCTGCTTTAGAACATCCGGAAATACACCAGTTGATAAAGACAAGTTAACAATATAAGTCAGCTTTGGTACAATGATGTTGATGCATTGCTTGACCAACCATGTTGGCAAGACGTCCAAAGAACAAGACTTGTTTGGCGATCGGGAGATAATTTTGCAAATCTCATTTTCATCAACTGGTTCAAAGTTATTCAGAATAGTTATAGCATGAACAGTTTCAGACTCGTTATCAATTGGATTGGAGTCTGCAAAATCAGTGTTATTATCGAGATCGTTACGAATCTTGACAATTTTGTTCTCAAAGAAGTCAGCAAATTTGTTGGACAGGTGCTCATTTGAATCACACACAGGCAGAGATTGTTTAGTCTTATTATTGTTCAGCAAAGTATTAGTGATTTGAAACACCTTTTTCATATCAGCAGATTGCAGTTCGTTCTTGAAGAACTCCTGCTTCGCTTTCTGAATCAAGTTAACGACATGTTTGTGATGAGAAAGATAGCACTGACGATTTTCCTCATTGGTGTGTTTCTTAAGGGTTCGCTCAAGTCGACGGCGTTGCCGGCGAGCTTCATGAATTTCATCATTGTACCATTGATATCTGGGTCGAAGCGTGCGGGTTTTAGTTTCAGCAGGAGCATGTTTGTCTACCACTCCTTTGATAGCATTGTTGAAGGCAAGAATGGCATCATTGACATCGTGTAGATCTGATGTAATTGATCTATCAAACTCAAATGCAAGCTCATTACGAAAAGCATCCATGTCAATGTTGGTAAAATTGCGGACAGTTGAAGTTGTCTTTTGGTGATCCAGTTTCCGTTGGTTTAAGTTAAAACTAACTACATAGTGATCAGATTCAAGAATTCGTTGAACTAAACAGTCATGTATAAGATCAAGATCACTTGAGCGTGTAATTACTAAATCCAAAACATGACCATACCTATGAGTAGATTCATGAACATGTTGATGCAAATTAACTGAAGTAAGTATGTTCATAAAGTGAGTTACATCAGGTTTATCTGGAGTGTCAATGTGTAAGTTGAAATCTCCCAGCGCAACAATATCCATTGATAAAAGGTTGAGATCAATGAGAAATGAATTCATTTCTTCCAGAAAATCCTTTGTTTTGAGTCCATTGGCAGGTGAGGGGGGAGGCCGATAGATAACAGCAAATGTTGTACTGTTATTACCATTCTTGATGCAAACATATTCAAAAGTTCCAGCTATAATACTTGGAATACTTGCATACCAAGTTTGACCCCAATCATACTTTTACTTCCAGATATAGAGGGTCTTAAAAACTACACATTTAAAGTGACGTCACATGACCCACAATAACGTCATCATGACGGTTTTCTCTGTGGCCCTCCTAGGGATGGTAGTCGAGGTTTGTACTAAGTCTCGAGTCGATCGAATTGACCAAAGTGTCTAATTCAATAGTCTGACGAAAAACGTGTACAAAACCTATAGGGAAAACTGCGCCTTTAATGTGACGTCACATGACATCCGATGACGTCATCGTGATGTCATCTTAATTTTCGTCTATAACACATCCCGGGATACTTGCATATCAAGTTTGTCCAGAATCTGGCCTGTACTTCCAGAGATAGAGGGTCTTATATACTGCACCTTTAATGTGACGTCAAATGACCCACGATGACGTCATCATGACGATGTTTTTCCTGGCCCCCCTGGGGATGGTGATCGAGGCGTGTCGTAAGTCTCAAGTCGATCGGATTTACAGAAGTATCAAATTCAATATTCTGAAAAAACCCGTGTACAAACCCTATGGAAAAAAGTCTGAAAAAGAAAAAGAAAAAACTAGACATTTGTTTGTGGACAAACACAGAGCTGTTTCGAGTGTCTAACTTTACTTTATATATGTGTGTCTGGTGGTGGTCTATGTGTGTGCCAAGTCTTAAGTCGATGGATTTACACAAGTGCCAAAGATATATTAGTTGAAAAAAATGACCTTTAACGTGAGGTCACGTGACCATGAATGACGTAATCGCGACGAATTTGTTCTAGGACCATCCTTGGATGATAGTTTAACTGTGTGCCAAGACTCAAGTCGATCGGATTTACCAAAGTGCCAAAGTGTATGGGTAGAAGAAAAACGTGCACAAACTCTATGGAGAAAAGTCTGAAGAAAAAAACCAAAAAACTAGACATGTGTTTGTGGACAAACACAGAGCTGTTTCGACTGTCTAAAGTTACTTTCAATATGTCTGTGTGGTGGTCTATGTGTGTGCCAAGTCTGAAGTCGATTGGATGTATTAAAGTGCCAAAGATATATTGCTTAAAAAAACGTGTACAAATCCTATAGGAAAAACTGTTTATTTAATGTGACCTCACATGACACCCGATGATGTCATCATGACATCAACTTAATGTTCGTCTATAACACATCATGGAATATGTGCATACCAAGTTTGACCCCAATCGGGCATGTACTTCCAGAGATAGAGGGTCCTACACACTACACATTTAATGTGACGTCACATGACCCACGATGACGTCATTATGACAATGTTTTGACTTGGCCCTCCCGGGGATGGTGGATGAGAAGTGTGCTAAGTCTGAAGTTGATCAGATTTACTAAAGTGTCAAAGTCAATAGTCTAAAGAAAACCGTGTACAAAACCTATAGGGAAAAAATTGAACCTTTAACGTGACGTCACGTGACCTTGAAATACACAATCGTGCCGAATTTCTTTAAGGAATATCTGGGGGTGGTGTTCTCAGGGTATGCCAAGTTTCAAGTCGGTCGGATTTACCAAAGTGTCAAAGCCAATAGTCTAAAGAAAAACGTGTACAAAACCTATGGGGGAAAAAATTGAACCTTTAACGTGACCGCACGTGACTTTAAAAGACGCAATCGTGCCGAATTTCTTTCAGGAACATCTGGAGGTGGTGTTCCAACTGTATGCCAAGTTTCAAGTCGGTCGGATTTAACAAAGTGTCAAAGTCAATAGTCTGAAGAAAAACGTGTACAAAACCTATGGGGAAAATTGTACCTTTAAAATGACGTCACGTGACCTTGAATGACGTAATCGCGACAAATTTCTTCTAGGACCGTCCTTGGGTGGTTGTCTAAATGTATTCCAAGTGTCAAGTAGATCGGATTTACCAAAGTGTCAAAGTGCTATGCCAGAAAAAACGTGTACAAATCCTATGGGAAAAAGTCTGAAGAAAAAAAAGAAAAAACTAGACATGTGTTTGTGGACAAACACAGAGCTGTTTCGGATGTCTAACATGACTTTCAATATGTGGGTGGTGGTCTAGTGTGTATCAAGTCTGAAATCGATCGGATTTACCAAAGTGCCAAATATATTGCTTGAAAAAAACGTGTACAAATGCTATTAAAAAAACTGAACCTTTAATGTACAAACCCTATGGGGGGGAAATTAAACCTTTAACATCATGTCACGTGACCTTGAATTACGCAATCGTGCCAAATTTCCTCCAGAACCATCTGTGGGTGGTGTTCTAAGTGTATGCTAAGTCTGGAGTCGAGTGAATTTACCAAAGTGTCAAAGTCAATAGTCTGAAGGAAAACGTGTACAAAACCTATGGGGAAAACTACACCTTTAATGTGACGTCACATGACACCTGATGACGTCATCATGACGTCAACTTAATTTTCGTCTATAACACATTCTGGAATACTTGCATACCAAGTTTGGCCCCAATCAGACATGTACTTCCAGAGATAGAGGGTCCTAACATCTGCCCCTTTAATGTGACGTCACATGACCCACGATGACGTCATCATGACGAATTTCCCTTGGCCCTCCTGGGGATTGTGGTCGAGATGTGTGCCAAGTCTCAAGTCGATCAAATTTACGAAAGTGTCAAAGTCAATAGTCTAAAGAAAAACGTGTACAAAACCTATGGGGGGAAAATTGAACCTTTAACGTGACGTCACGTGACCTTGAATGACGCAATCGCGCCGAATTTCTTTCAGGAACATCTGGGGGTGGTGTTCTAAGTGTATGGCAAGTTTCAAGTCGGTCGGATTTACTAAAGTGTCAAAGTCAATAGTCTGGAGGAAAACGTGTACAAAACCTATGGGGAAAAATTGCACCTTTAACGTGACGTCACGTGACCATTAATGACGTAATCGTTACGAATTTCTTCTAGGACCGTCCTTGGGTGGTAGTCTAAGTGTATGCCAAGTCTCAAGTCGATCGGATTTACCAAAGTGTCAAAGTGTATTGTCCGAACAAAAAACGTGTACAAACCCATTGGAGAAGAGTCTGAAGGAGAAAAAAAAAAAAAAAAAAAAAAAAAAAAAAAAAAAACTAGACATGTGTTTGTGGACAAACACAGAGCTGTTTCGAGTGTCTTTCAATATGTGTGTGATGGTCTTTTGTGTGTCGATCAGATTTACTAAGTCTCAAGTCGATCAGATTTACTAAAGTGTCAAAGTCAATAGTCTAAAGAAAAACGTGTACAAAACCTATGGGGGAAAATTTAACCTTTAACGTGACACCCCGTGACCTTGAATGACGTAATCGTGCCAAATTTCTCCTACGACCGTCTGTGGATGGTGGTCTATGTGTGTGCCAAGTCTCAAGTCGATCGGATTTACTAAGTGTCAAAGTCAAGAGTCTAAAGAAAAACGTGTACAAAACCTATGGGGGACAAATTAAACCTTTAACTTGACGTCACGTGACCTTGAATGACGCAATCGTGCTGAATTTCTTTCAGAAACATCTGGTGGTGGTGTTCTGAGTGTATGGCAAGTTTCAAGTCGGTCGGATTGACCAAAGTGTCAAATTTAATAGTCTGAAGAAAAACGTGTACAAAACCTATGGGGAAAATTTCACCTTTAACGCGAAGTCACGTGACCTTGAATGACGTAATCGCGACGAATTTCTTCTAGGACCGTCCTTGGGTGGTTGTCTAAGTGTATGCCAAGTCTCAAGTCCATTGGATTTACCAAAGTGTCAAAGTGTATTGTCTGAACAAACGTGTACAAATCCTATGGAGAACAAAAGGAAAAAAAAAAAAAACTAGACATGTGTTTGTGGACAAACACAGAGCTGTTTCGAGTGTCCAAAGTTACTTTCAACGTGTATGTGGTGGTCTTTTGTGTGTGCCAAGTCTCAAGTCGATCGGATTTACTACAGTGTCAAAGTCAACAGTCTAAACATAAACGTGTACAAAACCTATGGGTGAAAAATGTGCACCTTTAATGTGACGTCACGTGACCTTGAATGACGCAATCGTGCCGAATTTTTTTCAGAAACATCTAGGGGTGGTGTTCTAAGTGTATGCCAAGTTTCAAGTCGGTCGGATTTACCAAAGTGTCAAAGTCAAAGGTCTGAAGGAAAACGTGTACAAAACCTATGGGGAAAATTTAACCTTTAACGCGAAGTCACGTGACCTTGAATGACGTAATCGCGACGAATTTCTTCTAGGACCGTCCTTGGGTGGTTGTCTAAGTGTATGCCAAGTTTCAAGTCGATCGGATTTCCCAAAGTGTCAAAGTGTATTGTCTGAACAAACGTGTACAAATCCTATGGGGAAAAAAAGGCAAATAAAAAAAAAAAAAAAAAAAAAAAAAAAAAAAAAAAAAAAAAAAAAAAAAAAAAACCAGAACGAAAACAAAAGCTGTTTCGGTGAAAAACCGAAACAGCTAAAAAAAAAAAAAAAAAAAAAAAAAAAAAAAAAAAAAAAAAAAAACGAAAACAAAAGCTGTTTCGGTGAAAAACCGAAACAGCTAAAAAAAAAATCTTAACGATTACAATAGCTGTTTCGGCTGAATTGCCGAAACAGCTAACTAGACATGTCTTTGTGGACAAACACAGAGCTGTTTCGAGTGTCTAAAATTACTTTCAATATGTGTGTGGTGGTCTTTTGTGTGTGCCAAGTCTGAAGTCGATCAGATTTACTAAAGTGTCAAAGGCAATAGTCTAAAGAAAAACGTGTACAAAACCTATGGGAAAAAAAATAAAAAACTTTAACGTGACGCCGCGTGACCTTGAATGACGTAATCGTGCCGAATTTCTTTCAGAAACATCTGGGGATGGCCTTCTAAGTGTATGCCAAGTTTCAAGTCGGTCAGATTTACCGAAGTGCCAAAG
Source organism: Crossaster papposus (assembly GCA_037893245.1). NCBI lineage: Eukaryota > Metazoa > Echinodermata > Asteroidea > Velatida > Solasteridae > Crossaster > Crossaster papposus. Next base: position 544,625 of record JBAIAA010000124.1, on the reverse strand, counting down.
TCAATAATCTAAAGAAAAACGTGTACAAAACCAATGGGAGAAAAATGTGAACCTTTAATGTGATGTCACGTGACCTTGAATGACGCAATCGTGCCGAATTTCTTTCAGAAACATCTGGGGATGGTATTCTAAGTGTATGCCAAGTTTCAAGTTGGTCGGATTTACCGAAGTGCCAAAGTCAATAGTCTTAAAGATGGACTACAACGAAAACTCACACATTAAATTTATTATCGGACCTTGTTTATGTTGTGTTCAGGTAACACTTTATTGTTACGGTCATGTTTTTCTCTAAATAATTTTGTTGCAATTTGACCGAACAAATTAGACCTCGATTCTTCGATTTTGAAATTTCCCGCCCTGTACTGGTTCCCGGCAAAGATCCACTGAAAACCACAATGAAATCCACGATATAGTATACCAGCGGACTTGTAAACCAGCGAAAAGTGATGACATACTACCCATGAGCAACCGAGAGTAAACAAAAGACGCCATGTTATTCCGTGTGTATTATGTATGTATGGTGGCCCTGAAGGGACTCCGCAGATCGTGAATATTGACGTCAATATTCACGACAAATTTCACGACTTTCCTCAAAGTCGCGAATATTGACGTCAAATTTGACGTCAATATTCACGACTTTCCCCAAAAGTCGCGAATATTGACGTCAAATTTGACGTCAATATTCGCGACTTTGAGGTAAGTCGTGAAATTTGTCGTGAACATTGACGTCAATATTCACGATTTGCGTAGTCCCTTCAGGGCCACCATATGTATGCGTTTTCATGGGTAGTACGTCACACACAAAGTATGAATTATTCATGAGTTAAGGGCTTTTGCTGATAAGTTTTTCTGGGTCGTAGAACGCCGATAAATTTTGTGGTTTGTTTGCATGAAGGAACAAGTTTTATTGAATACTAATGATATATTAGTAATCATTATACATTTCTCGAACAAAAACAGCAACACAGCCTTTATCATTATTCCGTTGTAGTCCATCTTTAAGAAAAACGTGTACAAAACCTATGGGGAAAATTAAACCTTTAACGTGACGTCACGTGACCTTGAATGACGCAATCGAGCCAAATTTCTTCTAGGACCATCTGTGGGTGGAGGTCTAAGTGTATACCATGTCTCAAGTCGATTGGATTTACCAAAGTGCCAAAGTGTATTGGCAGAACAAACGTGTGTAAATCCTATGGGTAAAAACACTGAAAGTGGAAAAAAAACAGAAAAAACTAGACATGTGTTTGTGGACAAACACAGAGCTGTTTCGAGTGTCTAACAATACTTTCTATATGTGTATCTGGTGGTGGTCTATGTGTGTGCCAAGTCTAAAGTCAATGGATTTACACAATTGCCAAAGATATATTAGTTGAAAAAAACCGTGTACAAATCCTATGGGGAAAATTGCACCTTTAATGTGACGTCACATGACACCCGATGATGTCATCATGATGTCAACTTAATTTTCGTCTGTAACACATCCTGGAATACTTGCATACCAAGCTTGACCCCAATCGGGCCTGTATTTCCAAAGATAGAGGGTCCTTAAAACTGCACCTTTAATGTGACGTCACATGACCCACGATGACGTCATTATGACGATTTTCCCCTTGGCCCTCCTGGGGATGGTGGTTGAGATGTGTGCTAAGTCTCGAGTTGATCAAATGTACGAAAGTGTCAAAGTCAATAGTCTGAAGACAAACGTGTACAAACCCTATGGGGGAAAACATTACACCTTTAACGTCACGTCACGTGACCTTAAATGACGCAATCGTGCCGAATTATGTCCAGGACCATCTGTAGGTGGTGTTCTAAGTGGATGCTAAGTCTCAAGTCGATCGGATTCATTAAAGTGTCAAAGTCAATAGTTTGAAGAAAAACGTGTACAAAACCTATGGGGAAAACTGTACCTTTAACATGACGTCACGTGACCTTGAATGACGGAATCGCGACGAATTTCTTTTAGGACCGTCCTTGGGTGGTTGTCTAAATGTATGCCAAGTCTCAAGTCGATCGGATTTGGCAAAGTGTCAAAGTGCTATGCCAGAAAAAACGTGTACAAATCCTATGGGAAAAAGTCTGAAGAAAAAAAAGAAAAAACTAGACATGTGTTTGTGGACAAACACAGAGCTGTTTCGGATGTCTAAGATAACTTTCATTATGTGTGTGCCAAGTCTAAAATCGATTGGATTTGTCAATTTTCCCAAGATATATAAGTTGAAAAATACGTGTACAAATCCTATGGGAAAAACTGCACCTTTAAAGTGACGTCACATGACACCCGATGATGTCATCATGATGTCATCTTAATTTTCGTCTATTACACATTCTGGAATACTTGCATACCAAGTTTGGCCCCAATCAGACATGTACTTCCAGAGATAGAGGGTCCTAAAATCTGCCCCTTTAATGTGACGTCATATGACCCACGATGACGTCATCCTGACGATTTCCCCCTTGGCCCTCCTGGGTATGGTGGTCGAGGTGTGTGCCAAGTCCGAAGTCGATCGGATTTACCAAATTGTCAAATTCAATAGTCTGAAGAAAAACGTGTACAAAACCTATGGAGAAAATTGAACCTTTAATGTGACGTCACATGACACCCGATGATGTCATAATTACGTCATCCTATTTTTTGTCTATAACACATCCTCGAATACTTGCAAACCAAGTTTGACCCCAACCGGACTTGTACTTTCAGAGTTAGACGGTCTTAAAAACTACACCTTTAATGTGACGTCACATGACCCCCGATGACGTCATCTTGATTATTTTGTTCTTGACCCTCCTAAGGATGGTGGTCGAGGTCTGTGCTAAGTCTCAAGTCGATCGATTTGACAGAAGTGTCAAATTCAATATTTTGAAGAAAAACGTGTACAAAACCTATGGAGAAAACTGACCTTTAATGTGACGTCACATGACACCCGATGATGTCATAATTACGTCATCTTAATTTTCGTCTATAACACATCCTCGAATACTTGCAAACCAAATTTGACCCCAATCAGACATGTACTTCCAGAGATAGAGGGTCCTAAAAACTGCACCTTTAACGTGACGTCACATGACCCCCGATGACGTAATCATGACGATTTTCCTCTTGGCCCTACTGGGGATGGTGTTCGAGGTCTGTGCTAAGTCTCAAGTCAATTATTTAAGGTTTAAAGGTCTTTTCATTGTAACTTTCGGTCTAGTGACGTCATATTTTGTTGTCTTCGCCAACTTGTTCCTAACAAGATGTTGATTATATAAACCAGTTATACAGTGATTTGAGCAAACTTCGCAAAACAAATCAACTGGTTATTCATTGTTAACAGTTTTCAAACTGCCGCTAGAGGGCGCTGTAACATGTTATGGCGTTACCGGTATTTTTTGTGATAAGCACTACTAGCCAGAGACTAACATCGTTGAAACTAAGTTCACATTATGGTCCACTTTTAAATTATAAGCCACTTCCGGTTTCGACCGGAAAGAAGGGTCACGGGATTTCACGCACACGAGATAAAATGAAGATCATGGATTTAATATTATATCAATTCCCACAAACTTCATGTTCCGATCATACGCGGTTGATTTTTTAATTAATTTTCAAACATTAAATCTATTGCACGTTTAAGACGACGTCACGTGACCCATGGTGACGTCATCACGACGCCTGTCCGCAAGGCACGAGTGCACTATAGAGTATTTACGGAGGTTAAGTTTGATGAGAATACCAATTTGTTTTCTGTTAAAAGTACTCGTGCAAAAGTTCGCGTACATCTATTATATGGCACTGAAAAGCCGTTTCTTTTATGTGCGATTTATGCATGGCACTTTGTGCGTGACCTCGTTTTTGAATACTTAATGAGCTGGCGACAACGCCTGGAATTTGGTCCGAAACATCCGTTTTATTCATTGGCTGTCAATATTATGTATATTTTCTTTTGGATAAGGAAACATTTTGTTATATTATCAAATCAGATTGGAAATTATATGACATTTAGAGGGTGAAATTTATAACGTAAAAAAAGCTCCCGAACCAACAAATTGACCTTTAAAAAAAGACGAATTTTGTCCATCTTCTGGCAGCGGCCACAACCCAATTTCACACTGATGTTAAAGATAATTTCATATTCTATCACAAAACTGTAGTTTTGGGGTTGATTTTAACTTAGTCCAGTCAGGGTGCAGACAATTATAACGTTCTCAATAAATTAACAAATGGAACATCCCGCCATGACAGTCCATAGTCTTCCTGCGCCCTCATTGGTCGAAAATGACGTCATTGAAAAAGGCTTCGTGGTAACGTGTAGTTCATGCACATTTCAATACGCAGTTGTTTTTTGTGTATTTTTTAACTTGAATTTTATCGCTTACATTAACATACCCTGTTGATGTTATATGGCTTGAATAAAATTGTTAAATTAAACCCTGAAATTGTTAAAACTTATTTTAATTACATCAGCTATTACATGTACATAAATACAGATTGAAGAAATGACAACAATTAGGGTTGGTAATAAAATAATAAATGTTTAGCAATTAGGCAAAACCTCAACAAAAATATGGCCAACATAGTGAAGATGATAATTACCATCATCTTTGGCATAATGTTCAATGTGCAAACTATTGAGATTTATTATAAAAGTAAATAAAGCTTGTTTTATCTTTGCTTGATGTTTTTGGCGTACATGTAGTTTCTTTGGCATTAAATTATTGTAAATATTAAATTACAATGTATACCCGCTTCTAACATTGCAAAAACAAAAGATTTTAAATAAGACATAAATTTTGCTAATATAAATGTTAATGCACATAAATTATATCACTGATAATATAAATAATACAATCTGCATTAATAAAGTTATATGCTGTTTGTGTCAAATTTACATTGTAGCTCAAAACTTTGTTGGCATAGTTTGGGGCATTATTCCTAGATGTTTTGACAAACTGACCCGACTCGGCCAGACTCGGTTTTGATCTGTTTTAGCTGCATTGCGTTTGCACAACACTGACACAAAGTCATGTATATTATTTAAAACACTAAAATACAAAAACATTTAAATCTACATACAAAGCACGTGCTGCATATCCACCAGTACATTTAAATCTTCAACTATTTTCAACACTTCTTTGGAAACCCAACTCTAGATCATTTGTCCCAACATGAATCATTACAAATTATACAATGTCAGGCCATGGAGGAATAAGAGCAGATGTCATGCTGATGAAGCAGATACTTTCTAAGGTCAGAAATTGTAGTACCGCGACGAGTCACTACCTGCAAATCAACCAACTTTAGTAGTGATGTTCTCTTTGAGATACTTTGTGAGAGAATATCCAAGGACAAGAGTTGCCTTTGGCCTTCTGTAGAGGCTCCCGACATGCTGGCGATGGCTGCGGTGGGCATGGCCATGGTGGTGGACGAGTGCTACCTAGTATAAGAAACATATTGGAAGACAGAAATAGGAACTATGAAGTTTAGCACAATAATAGTAGTAACTAAATTTATTATTATTAAACAATTTGTTATAATTTTGAACAAAAACATAGGCCTAAGTCGTTTTTATACATGAAAGAAACCTAACTTTATCATATAAATACATGTAAGGCTACTGTGCAATCACCATCGCATCTAGTGCATATCCAGCACATGTACACATGTGCTTGTGTGCATGATGAAATACACGTTCTGCGTATGTAAAGCCGAAAGACATGGCCGAAAAAAGTTGAAATCGCGCGCACGAAAATCGTCGCAAAATACATGAAAAAAATGTCGCCACAGGCTAAATTGCATTACCAGCACGTTGTCGTAAAAGGTGGTACCTTAATAGTTCTACACAAAACCCCTTACACCGGGGGTTTTGTGTAGAAACCCTTTTACGACCCCACTTTGGCAGCCAAACCGCAAGGGAGATAAGATATTTTCCGGCTGGGTTGTTGAAACCGCAGTCTTGTATTGCACGTGCACAATGCACGGCCGCACTACATACACAGCGTGTACGTACGTCGTACGTATACACCGCGCGTGTTTTAGTTACGCGCATGCGCGCTCACACAGAGAGCACCCTGTTGGTGACCAGAAGGTAGTAGGATCGAAGAGCTAAACGTTGTATATAAAGAGGCGGACGAACCTTTAGCGTGGTCTTATGACTTTTTCTCAAAGCTCATTCATATGTTTGTGGTTTGCGAAAAGCGTTTATTTTGTAATAGCTTAGTAAATATAGACAACTACTGATACTGTTCTGTTTGGCATAGATTTGATACAAACTTTTTTTTAAACTTGTTATTGAACTGATTTCACAAGCCGTTTGCCACAACCTTCGTTTGTCACAACTCATTGCGTTTCTAATCATATAAGTATATAAGCTATCAACACAACCAGTTTATTTAACCAGTACTTCCCGAGACGTCATTATTGCATGCGCTGTATTTGGATACACATTTTAATAATTTAGCATGTTGAAATGCAATAGCTGCGGATTTCTTCGTGGGCTTCGCTGATCGTGGAAAGGTTTAATTTTCAACAACGATCAATTACACTTAAACAAGAAAACTCTGGGTGTTTTAATATGAACTTAATTATCACCAATGGGCATACATAGGTGAATATTATTATAAAATTGCCATGGATGACTGGAGTTATTGGCGTGATAATTTTGACGCTGAGCTCGTGAATGGCACTGTTTTCATTCCTACATCAACGGCACTAACATTCCTTGGTCAAGATCTGAGACGACACAAAAGAGGTTGGAAACCTTTTGATACCTTGTTGGTGAATCAAGGACTAGTTCCAAAAGAGCACTTTGTATGCAAAAGAGTGTGCCAAAGACGATTGATTTCACTGACAGCCTTTGTAACTTTTCTGTTTGGAGGCAATTCCCTTCAAAACGATAGCAGCGCCGATGTAGAACCTGAAGACGTAACACAACGTAGAAATACATTAAAGTCCAGATGTATACGTCTTATTTCATTTTCAAATATGCCAGCAAATGACGTCTTTAATATACGACCAAGAGGAATGGGCGATGAGAGACCAGCCGAAAACGACGCACCGCCTGATGTAGAAAACGAGCAGGTACAGCAAGCTAGAGTTGAAAATATCGAGGATGATCGACATGTAGAAGTAGTCGACAATAATCCTCTGCCTGTAGAAATGAATGATCAACCAGTCTTAAATGAAAGAGTCGGAATTAATGATGATGCGCCACATAACCAAATACAACACAGGCAGCGCGGCGCAGAGAGGAAAAGCACGAGGGCATTACATCAGCTAGTAGTTGACAAAAGACGTAACAACCCAGATACCCCAAAGTCCAAATGCCGATCCAGGGAAATCGGAAAAAGATTACAACGCCAAAAAGAAAGTTTCATAAGTAATGCACAAGACATCCACTTTGGCGGGAAAGAAGATTTACTTCTCGGCATGGCTTTGACCATCCAAAAAGGAGAAGCAAATGATGACGAAGCTGGTTGGAATGGGACCCTCAAGACAGGCGACATAATTTCTATGTTAAAGATGATAGAGTTGAAGGATGGGTTTACCGTATATGAAGATATTGTCCAGGTTCACTCCGCACGGTACTTTCATATTTCTGCTCGGGACATCGTTCACATGCTTGACACGAAGAATCCAACAGAAATAATTGAGCATCTCCGACAACGATTGCCTGGTTTCTTTGCGTCTAGGAGACTAACTGCCACCGTAAAAGCTGAGATGAATGCAGAGTTAGCTATTCTTCTTCCCAAGCCAACAGCCACGGGTATGTCGATATCTCCACACGAGCTTCGAGTTTGTCTTCTTTACCTGTACCACTGGTTGAGAGGACAAGAATTTTGGCGGTTTTTTGGAGACGCATGTAACATAGGCAAAGAAACAACAACTATCATCGGGATCACATGCGTAAACAACGAGCAGGTGCTAAATAATGTGAAGTGGCATTCCCCCAAAGAAGTATGGATGACAAATATTTTTGCCTTGAAGGATTCTAGGAGCAACTTGGAAGCGAATCTAGGGACAGACGGGGGTAACGTTAACAGCTTTATCCGTAATCTGCAAGAGCAAGGCCATGGTGCATACGCTGGCATGGATGCGATGTTTTTAGACGCCTTACTTGGAGGTGGTTTGTCTCCTGCATCTGACCTGGGGTGGAATATCTACATAGAAATGCCTAAATCAGATAAGGGCAAGTACGACGCTCATTCAGGCAGAAGGTCCAACCTTGCACTTACAATCTCCCGTGTGCATGCAGATCGTCTTCTTGATTTTAAGACTGATCACATTGCCATTGATCCCAATCATGCAATTTCTCGTCAAGTTGAGAAGCTAATCAAACTTCTAGTGAGTTTGCTACAAGACCTGGCCTCCCAGATAATTGGTCGTAATGAAGGACAACAATGGAAACAACGAGCATTGCGAAATCTGGTATCAAATATCTCAGCCAGAAATGTACATCGAGGCAAACAAGGGGCATTCACACTGCGATTTGACGACCGCGGCGCGTTGCAAGATTTCACCCTCAACACTAATACTGCAGAGGTAATTCTTGCTCCCCCTGTTGATTTTGGCATTGATTCAGGATTCCCAGATATTTTGGATGGCGTACTTGGAGACTCATTCCATCTGCAGCCTCTACCGCCGGATATGGTTCTTCTGCTCGACGTTCCATCACCTATCTTGACCACAAAGAGCCTAGTTCAGCTCTTGCACCACCACCTCTGGGAAATGCATAAACTCCTATCGTCCGACCCGGTCAGGCAAAATGAAACATCAGCTGATCAACAGTTTGGCTTAAGTGAAGATGAAATACAGAAATATGCGGATCATGGCGATAAATTTCATCGCCTTTTCTGCTTTCTATACGGATCAAGACATCTCACCCCGTACATGATGAAATACATCGACGTTGCCCCTTTACTCCTTCAGTCTTTTCCATTTCATTCAATGATGCGGCTATGTACAGAGGCAGGAGAACATCGCCATTACGAGAACATGTGCTATTACTACCAGCACACTACGAGAGGTGGAGGGAAAGGTAAACCGTCAGTGTTCCTCCAGCTGTTCCAGTGGCAATGGCGAGTACTTCGCCACAGAATTAGGGAGGGTCCAAAGGAGCTTGCAGAGGCTTTCGACATCCATGTAAAGGAGAGCCTCGAAAATCCACAACAGGTCATAGATGGTGAAAGAGTACATACAAAGATCTTTGGGGGAAAAACATTCCTACTGTCGGGCAAATTGTCTAACCCCCAGGCGCAGCTGAAAATAAAGATAGAGCAAATGGGTGGGAAAGTATGGAAAGGATCCACCTTTCCTGATGAGCGAATTCCAGTACAGTGGACTGTAATAACAACACAAAGGGAATGTGACAAACCCTCGAAAGAGGTCAATGAGGTTGTGGCAGAAGCTTTTAGACGACGTTGGCAAATTGTTGAGGAACAATATGTCTTTGATTGTGAGAAACAGACAAGAGACGTTGGCTATAGAAACTACGCACTAGATACAGCCAAACTGCAAGAGGCACCATTGCCAACCATTCAGGCATTGAGACTTCTTCCACCTGCAGCACAGAATTCCAACAGGTAAGTAAAAATACACACTTGGTCAATTTAACTCAAAGGCTTGTTTTTCACTGTAGCACAGACGAGAAAATAAACAGTAGGTTTAGTATAATTTATTGTTCAATGCTAGAGGTGTGAGGAAACTTCATGATGATATTATAGGGGAATGTCCGCGGATTACATTTCAGCCCAGTTAAACCCCATACAACATGACATATATGGAGGGTGGTGGGATGGGGGCTGGGTTCAACATTTAAAACCACCCTAAAATATTGTTCCAGACAGCTCTTCTCATTAACATCTTACTTGTGCATTAACTTAATATTATCAATGTTCCTTTAACCTTTTAGGTCTACAGTCTATGCCATAACAAAGCTGAAGAGAAATTTGAGAAAAACAAAAGAGAAATCGAAAGCTAACCGCCGTAGATTAGGAGAAAACAGACAAGGCAGAAAAATACCGCGGCTACGAGTTCGCAGTGGACTTGATTTGTTCAAGAAAGAAGTATTCAGAGAGGTATTTTGACATCGTAGTTAATTTTTTATAATATATTGCAATAAGCACTATAGGAAGCATTTCAATTTTAAAGTCATCAGCTTTTTTATATACATGTAAATACAAACGTCCATGGGAGCTTCCTCCCTCTGACACACACGAAACCAAGTCATTATAAGTTAAACTAAAAAGGAACATTAAAGATGCATAGGAAATTTTGATATGAAATTTCACTGTGTGCTACATACCTATTTTTTTAAATTTCTTTACGATTACACCAATTACTGTTGTAGATGCAAGGCGTTAACTTTTTAGAAGTTAATGAACACGTCTACAACAGATGGAGAAGGATGACCGCTGACGAAAAGGAAGTATACAACACAAGAGCCAGAATCGCACGACAAGACGCACATTAACATTGGAAAGGTATGACTAACCGACTTGAATAACTATAGTCAGTGTCTGTGTGACAACCACAAATACACCTTATTAAACATCACAGAGGGGAGTTAAAAAAACTACACATATAGAAAGTTATATCAATATTTGCTAGCTTAACTGCCAATTTTACAACACGCTAGCTGAAAGGCCCAAGCAATGTCGCACGTTTTCTACAAATCAATGCGTATGCACACTGCAAACAAACTGTGTTTGGCCTTTATCCCATTTCAGACAATGACACATTTGTTAACGTTCCAACGAGAATGTAAAAAAACCGATAGCGTAATGAGGATGCCGTTGATGTTCTTCCACCATGAAGATAACGAATAGAACCTATGTGTATTCATCATGAAGTGAAAAGTAAACTAATATAAATCTATACACTCAAAACTCCTGGGCCGGATTGGCACTTTTCCGGATCATAATTTTTTAGAGTGTTCTTTTTAACCGTTGCTGATAATAATATTATTATGTATTATTTTTCAGCACAAAACCCAACCAGCAATAGATTTAAGGTTGGCTGGAGGGGCTAGCATTGGAAAATTGTGCGTATAGCTGGACTAGGGACAACCTTCACGCTATACTACTTCACGGTTGTACTACTTTGTGTATACGAACTGTATTAACTCTTCAGGCAACCTTGATCCTTTATAGTATAACAATGGATCAGCATCAATTTGCAGAATTTCACATTGACCAGCTTGTGGAAGTACATGATGAAGAATCGGGTGTGTGGCGGGAAGCAAGAATAGTTGAACTGGGTGAAATAAATCATCTTATTCACTACGAGGGATGGTCAGCAAAGTACAACGAACACTTGTTAGTTTGCAACATTCGTCCCAAATCCCCAGCGATCCAGTTACGTAATCGTAAGCGATGCGGACCCCGACAAATGGAAGCGTGTCTTCGGTCCTTGAAATCAAATCGCAGACCAGTGGATTTGGTCAAGGACGACGATTTTGATGTCACTGTCAATAGCGCTGCGTTTAAAGCAACTGTTGTCGTTAACGACCCTTTCAAACAAACGGTACAAGCCACAACTAACAAAAGCAACGGACTGATAACTGTGACGTATGACGAAATTGTCAATTCGACAGTAGTAGAGCGTCAAATTTCAAGCCATAAAACAAAGAGCCTTTTAAACTCGCATGCAATAAAGAGTCAGTGCAAATCAATATCGCGGGTCCATAAGCCGTCAATTTGTAAGAAGAAGAAGCCGTCAACACGCAAGATACTACCGCGGCCATCTCGAGACAATCCGGGTACAGTTAACTTTATTGAGACTGAGGGTGACATGAATCTAGACGAAGTTACACAATGTATCGTCGATGGTGGAGTAGTTAGCTGTGGTGACTTTCTTACCACAGAAGATAAAGATATATTTCACTTCATTGAAAGACTGAAGATAAAAAACGATGGCACGTGCGAAGCCTTTGGCTATATTGTGAGGCACGTGGGACAGAACCTGTTGCAGTGTGGAAGTTTCTTTGGCATACTAAAAGATCCTGTTCAAGCGAACTTCAGCAGAATTAACTCTGCGTGGCAGCAACGTGTTAGGAGCACTCAGCTCGCCGCAGAAGCACGCGTGATGCACCTTGCCAAGCCGAGCAGCAGGGACATCCACCAAAGACGGGCTGTTTTAAGACGCGTTATAAACAACCAGATACAGAAGAGTTTGGCTGGCAAGAAGCGTCAAGTAAAGTTTGTCATTCCATACGAAAATCGGATTGATGGTAAAGAATTTGGATTAAATGCTGGCAACCTGTTTACAGAAGAGTATTTCCCAGGAAGTTTTGCGATGTTAGATAGCCTCTTGGGAGGACAATGGGACTTCCTAAAACGCAAAGATAGTCACAAATTTGCGTATGTCTGTCGTTTGCGATTAAAACTGTTTCCAAAGGCACAAGAGATCGAGGTAGTTCTAAATCTTGTGTCAAACTCATCCACCGATTGGCGGGTAGAGTATCGACAGGATACGCTACAACAACTCATTGTCGCAAATACCTCGTTGTAAATAGTGTACGAATTGCCTACGAAAATATTGAACCATTTTTCTGTTCGGTAAAGCTTTTTTAACTGTCCAATTTCCAACATTGTTTTATTTGAAAAGTAATAATATGTATTGGTCTATACAATAAGGGGGTCGGATACCTATCATTAGAAAAACACCCGACCCGCCTTTTTTTAGAAAGAAGACGGTCAGATAGTTATTTTGTAAAACACCCGACCTCCTTCTCAGAATAATTCAACAAAGCTACTTTACCACAGTGGACGTCAACATTTGACTATTTTAAAGGTGGGGGGGGGGGGGGGGGGGGGGGGGTGGATAACGCTTATTTTGTGTGGACAATTATGATGCATCCCCGACGGATGCTGTCATAAAGTAATATTGTACAGTGTAGTTGGAGACAAACAGTTTTTAGGCTCTTAAAGCAATAATTATGACAAAGCATTATAACAAGGTTACTAATGTAATTTACTAATGATGGCTTCTCATTATGTATGCTTGTCTAATACGTCTTTGTAGTAAACAATGTAAACATTCAATATTTTCTTTGTAAAAAAAACAATTTAAGCAAAAACGGTAAGCCAAAAAGGGAAAATCTTTAAATGCAAAATTCTTGTTCATTGATCAACCCGGTTCAGTTATAAATATTGGTACATGTAAATTGTGTATTTTTTTAATTATTTTTGTGTAAGCTTTTAATCATCAAACCATGAAGTTCGATACATGATTCGTACAAATAGGCCTATAACGAAGTGAGATAATGTTGAAAAGTACAGTTGGAAACTGCCAAGAAACACATTTTGTTTTGTTTAATGATTATTTATGAACTTATAAATGTGCGAACTGTATTTTACTTATGTCGAAACATTAAGTGTATATTTCCTTCTAAGGATACAACTCGCATCCCTTTTCAACAAATCTCGCATCCCTTTTTTTTTAACTTGGTCCTATCGTGCCTCTGTATACAATTTACATGCACTTAAAACTTGCATCCCTTTTTAACAAATCTCGCATCCCCTTTTTTTAACTTGGTCCTATCGTGCCTCTATATACAATGTACATGCACTTAAAACTCGCATCCCTTTTCCAAAAATCTCGCATCCCTTTTTTTTTAACTTGGTCCTATCGTGCCTCTGTATACAATGTACATGCACTTAAAACTCGCATCCCTTTTTAACAAATCTCGCATCCCCTTTTTTTTTACTTGGTCCTATCGTGCCTCTGTATACAATGTACATGCACTTAAAACTCGCATCCCTTTTTAACAAATCTCGCATCCCTTTTTTTTTAACTTGGTCCTATCGTGCCTCTATATACAATGTACATGCTCTTAAAACTCGCATCCCTTTTCCAAAAATCTCGCATCCCTTTTTGTTTAACTTGGTCCTATCGTGCCTCTATATACAATGTACATGCTCTTAAAACTCGCATCCCTTTTCCAAAAATCTCGCATCCCTTTTTTTTAAACTTGGTCCTATCGTGCCTCTGTATACAATGTACATGCACTTAAAACTCGCATCCCTTTTTAACAAATCTCGCATCCCCTTTTTTTAACTTGGTCCTATCGTGCCTCTATATACAATGTACATGCACTTAAAACTCGCATCCCTTTTCCAAAAATCTCGCATCCCTTTTTTTTTAACTTGGTCCTATCGTGCCTCTGTATACAATGTACATGCACTTAAAACTCGCATCCCTTTTTAACAAATCTCGCATCCCCTTTTTTTTTACTTGGTCCTATCGTGCCTCTGTATACAATGTACATGCACTTAAAACTCGCATCCCTTTTCCAAAAATCTCGCATCCCCTTTTTTTTAAACTTGGTCCTATCGTGCCTCTATATACAATGTACATGCTCTTAAAACTCGCATCCCTTTTCCAAATATCTCGCATCCCCTTTTTTTTAACTTGGTCCTATCGTGCCTCTATATACAATGTACATGCACTTAAAACTCGCATCCCTTTTCCAAAAATCTCGCATCCCTTTTTTTTTAACTTGGTCCTATCGTGCCTCTATATACAATGTACATGCTCTTAAAACTCGCATCCCTTTTCCAAAAATCTCGCATCCCTTTTTTTAAAACTTGGTCCTATCGTGCCTCTGTATACAATTTACATGCACTTAAAACTCGCATCCCTTTTTAACAAATCTCGCATCCCCTTTTTTTAACTTGGTCCTATCGTGCCTCTATATACAATGTACATGCACTTAAAACTCGCATCCCTTTTCCAAAAATCTCGCATCCCTTTTTTTTTAACTTGGTCCTATCGTGCCTCTGTATACAATGTACATGCACTTAAAACTCGCATCCCTTTTTAACAAATCTCGCATCCCCTTTTTTTAACTTGGTCCTATCGTGCCTCTATATACAATGTACATGCTCTTAAAACTCGCATCCCTTTTCCAAAAATCTCGCATCCCTTTTTTTTTAACTTGGTCCTATCGTGCCTCTATATACAATGTACATGCTCTTAAAACTCGCATCCCTTTTTAACAAATCTCGCATCCCCTTTTTTTTTACTTGGTCCTATCGTGCCTCTGTATACAATGTACATGCACTTAAAACTCGCATCCCTTTTCCAAAAATCTCGCATCCCTTTTTTTTTAACTTGGTCCTATCGTGCCTCTATATACAATGTACATGCTCTTAAAACTCGCATCCCTTTTCCAAAAATCTCGCATCCCTTTTTTTAAAACTTGGTCCTATCGTGCCTCTGTATACAATTTACATGCACTTAAAACTCGCATCCCTTTTTAACAAATCTCGCATCCCCTTTTTTTAACTTGGTCCTATCGTGCCTCTATATACAATGTACATGCACTTAAAACTCGCATCCCTTTTCCAAAAATCTCGCATCCCTTTTTTTTTAACTTGGTCCTATCGTGCCTCTGTATACAATGTACATGCACTTAAAACTCGCATCCCTTTTTAACAAATCTCGCATCCCCTTTTTTTAACTTGGTCCTATCGTGCCTCTATATACAATGTACATGCTCTTAAAACTCGCATCCCTTTTCCAAAAATCTCGCATCCCTTTTTTTTTAACTTGGTCCTATCGTGCCTCTATATACAATGTACATGCTCTTAAAACTCGCATCCCTTTTCCAAAAATCTCGCATCCCTTTTTTTTTAACTTGGTCCTATCGTGCCTCTGTATACAATGTACATGCACTTAAAACTCGCATCCCTTTTTAACAAATCTCGCATCCCCTTTTTTTAACTTGGTCCTATCGTGCCTCTATATACAATGTACATGCACTTAAAACTCGCATCCCTTTTCCAAAAATCTCGCATCCCTTTTTTTTTAACTTGGTCCTATCGTGCCTCTGTATACAATGTACATGCACTTAAAACTCGCATCCCTTTTTAACAAATCTCGCATCCCCTTTTTTTTTACTTGGTCCTATCGTGCCTCTGTATACAATGTACATGCACTTAAAACTCGCATCCCTTTTCCAAAAATCTCGCATCCCCTTTTTTTTTAACTTGGTCCTATCGTGCCTCTATATACAATGTACATGCACTTAAAACTCGCATCCCTTTTCCAAATATCTCGCATCCCCTTTTTTTAACTTGGTCCTATCGTGCCTCTATATACAATGTACATGCACTTAAAACTCGCATCCCTTTTCCAAAAATCTCGCATCCCTTTTTTTTTAACTTGGTCCTATCGTGCCTCTATATACAATGTACATGCTCTTAAAACTCGCATCCCTTTTCCAAAAATCTCGCATCCCTTTTTTTTAAACTTGGTCCTATCGTGCCTCTGTATACAATTTACATGCACTTAAAACTCGCATCCCTTTTTAACAAATCTCGCATCCCCTTTTTTTAACTTGGTCCTATCGTGCCTCTATATACAATGTACATGTACATGCACTTAAAACTCGCATCCCTTTTCCAAAAATCTCGCATCCCTTTTTTTTTAACTTGGTCCTATCGTGCCTCTGTATACAATGTACATGCACTTAAAACTCGCATCCCTTTTTAACAAATCTCGCATCCCCTTTTTTTTTACTTGGTCCTATCGTGCCTCTGTATACAATGTACATGCACTTAAAACTCGCATCCCTTTTTAACAAATCTCGCATCCCTTTTTTTTTAACTTGGTCCTATCGTGCCTCTATATACAATGTACATGCTCTTAAAACTCGCATCCCTTTTCCAAAAATCTCGCATCCCTTTTTTTTTAACTTGGTCCTATCGTGCCTCTATATACAATGTACATGCTCTTAAAACTCGCATCCCTTTTCCAAAAATCTCGCATCCCTTTTTTTTTTACTTGGTCCTATCGTGCCTCTGTATACAATGTACATGCACTTAAAACTCGCATCCCTTTTTAACAAATCTCGCATCCCCTTTTTTTAACTTGGTCCTATCGTGCCTCTATATACAATGTACATGCACTTAAAACTCGCATCCCTTTTCCAAAAATCTCGCATCCCTTTTGTTTTAACTTGGTCCTATCGTGCCTCTGTATACAATGTACATGCACTTAAAACTCGCATCCCTTTTTAACAAATCTCGCATCCCCTTTTTTTTTACTTGGTCCTATCGTGCCTCTGTATACAATGTACATGCACTTAAAACTCGCATCCCTTTTCCAAAAATCTCGCATCCCCTTTTTTTTAACTTGGTCCTATCGTGCCTCTATATACAATGTACATGCTCTTAAAACTCGCATCCCTTTTCCAAATATCTCGCATCCCCTTTTTTTAACTTGGTCCTATCGTGCCTCTATTTACAATGTACATGCACTTAAAACTCGCATCCCTTTTCCAAAAATCTCGCATCCCCTTTTTTTAACTTGGTCCTATCGTGCCTCTATATACAATGTAGGCCTACATGCACTTAAAACTCGCATCCATTTTCCAAATATCTCGCATCCCTTTTTTTTAACTTGGTCCTATCGTGTCTCTGTATACAATGTACATGTACATGCACTTAAAACTCGCATCCCTTTTTAACAAATCTCGCATCCCCTTTTTTTAACTTGGTCCTATCGTGCCTCTATATACAATGTACATGCACTTAAAACTCGCATCCCTTTTCCAAAAATCTCGCATCCCCTTTTTTTTAACTTGGTCCTATCGTGCCTCTGTATACAATGTACATGCACGTAAAACTCGCATCCCTTTTTAACAAATCTCGCATCCCTTTTTTTTTAACTTGGTCCTATCGTGCCTCTATATACAATGTACATGCTCTTAAAACTCGCATCCCTTTTCCAAAAATCTCGCATCCCTTTTTTTTTAACTTGGTCCTATCGTGCCTCTATATACAATGTACATGCTCTTAAAACTCGCATCCCTTTTCCAAAAATCTCGCATCCCTTTTTTTTTAACTTGGTCCTATCGTGCCTCTGTATACAATGTACATGCACTTAAAACTCGCATCCCTTTTTAACAAATCTCGCATCCCCTTTTTTTAACTTGGTCCTATCGTGCCTCTATATACAATGTACATGCACTTAAAACTCGCATCCCTTTTCCAAAAATCTCGCATCCCCTTTTTTTTAACTTGGTCCTATCGTGCCTCTGTATACAATGTACATGCACTTAAAACTCGCATCCCTTTTTAACAAATCTCGCATCCCCTTTTTTTTTACTTGGTCCTATCGTGCCTCTGTATACAATGTACATGCACTTAAAACTCGCATCCCTTTTCCAAAAATCTCGCATCCCCTTTTTTTTAACTTGGTCCTATCGTGCCTCTATATACAATGTACATGCTCTTAAAACTCGCATCCCTTTTCCAAATATCTCGCATCCCCTTTTTTTAACTTGGTCCTATCGTGCCTCTATTTACAATGTACATGCACTTAAAACTCGCATCCCTTTTCCAAAAATCTCGCATCCCCTTTTTTTAACTTGGTCCTATCGTGCCTCTATATACAATGTAGGCCTACATGCACTTAAAACTCGCATCCATTTTCCAAATATCTCGCATCCCTTTTTTTTAACTTGGTCCTATCGTGTCTCTGTATACAATGTACATGTACATGCACTTAAAACTCGCATCCCTTTTTAACAAATCTCGCATCCCCTTTTTTTAACTTGGTCCTATCGTGCCTCTATATACAATGTACATGCACTTAAAACTCGCATCCCTTTTCCAAAAATCTCGCATCCCCTTTTTTTAAACTTGGTCCTATCGTGCCTCTGTATACAATGTACATGCACTTAAAACTCGCATCCCTTTTTAACAAATCTCGCATCCCCTTTTTTTTAACTTGGTCCTATCGTGTCTCTATAGGCCTATACAATGTACATGCACTTAAAACTGGCATACCTTTTCTACAAATCTCGCATCCCTTTTTTACCTGGCCCGACCGTGACTACACTCTAAAAAATATCTGGTGAATTTTCTTGGTGAATCATATTAACATTGTACTGGTTATTATCAAACCATGTGTATTATCATCCTGGTTACTTCAACATAAATCTGGTGAAATCCTGTGACGTTTTCTAACTGACCAATCAGAACTCACAAAAGTGGTGCTCACAAAGGTCCTGTTAAGTTGTGGCGTTTTGTCTAAAAATACACGTTTTGGACCAAAATATGTAATTATTCTAACGAATCAATGATAAAATTTTGATTTTTGCAAACATAAGTAAAACAAAATTGTATATGAAATCTCTTTTTTGTATTTTAACACGAATTATTTGTGGTGAAACCGTGACTTCTTCGTTGCGGGAATAAGCGTAATATAAATTTAAACCGCGACACTTTATTGATATTAGAGTAGTTGTAAGTTGTAGTCATTGATGTAGTATATGTTGTAGTTAGGATTATCGTATAACATT
This sequence comes from Crossaster papposus, assembly GCA_037893245.1. Taxonomy (NCBI): domain Eukaryota; kingdom Metazoa; phylum Echinodermata; class Asteroidea; order Velatida; family Solasteridae; genus Crossaster; species Crossaster papposus. Next base: position 525,330 of record JBAIAA010000124.1, on the reverse strand, counting down.
CAGGCTTATTGTATGGTATATGTACATTCTACTGAATTTAAAGTGGAAGTGTCTGAATTTTTTTTGTGGTAGGAATGTGGTAGAAAATAACCAGGACATTTTACCAGTGTGTCCTGGTACTTTTACCAGGATTTTGGTTGACGAACATTCACCAGGAAATCATGGTGAAATTAACCAGAAAAGAGTGGGTGGTATACAGACCAGGAATCTGGTGAAATTTCAACCAGACTCTGGTGAAATTTAACCAGATTTGTTTTGAGTGTATATACAATGAACATGCACTTAAAGGGATCGCATACGTTTGGTAATTACTCCAAAAATTAATGGCAATAAAAACTTACTTGGTAAATAGTACAGCAGCTTTGAATAGTATAATGCATTTTTAGAAACTTTTCACTTCGAATTACTGCGGTTATGAAAAAAGATATCACTTTTTAGCCCCACGAATTTGAATCTGAGAAGCGTTACTGCAGTGACGTTTCTCAGACTGTGTATTCCAATGCAGATTATTCTTCCTGCGTGGACATAACCGCTCCAGATTTTGGGCAATATCTCGAAATCGCTACCACCTTTTGAAATGAAATTTGTACAGGTTAGTTTTATGGTATATATCTATAACTATGTAGGATTGAAACGAACAATGGGTTCCAATTACCAAACGTATACGATCCCTTTAAAACTGGCATCTCTTTTCAACAAATCTCGCATCCTTTTTTTACCTGTTTATTTGTTTGTATTATTTTTGTATTATTGATTTGGTTTGATATTTTATTTTTGAAGGTATTCTGTTTTATTTTTTTATTTAAGTTTATTTCATTTTAGTTTATCTGATTTTAGTATTGTTATCTTAAGGTAGTTGACAGAGGCTGTTCACCCAAAGGCCAAGAACATCATCGAATTAAATGAAACATCATCTGGATGAAAAGCAATTGTTTGTAGTTTATTTGTTTTTCTTAGTTCTTAACATAACAAATGTAGGATTTTGTTATTCAAATACAAACGTAGGCTCATAAGAAACTTTGCGAAAGAACCTTTGATCGGTCTGATAATATCATGCGTGTATCATGTACGAACTTTGTGTTGGATTCAACAGTATAGGTTGTCAGTTTTGGGATTATAACTATATAAACAGTCTGATAGGCCTTAATCTTCGGAGAGGGCATTTGATTAAAGGAAAGTGTTCGGTTGCCTACGTCCAAACAGATTGAAAACTAGTAAAACGCACTAACGAAGACAAATCCTCAATTGTTAAGTTCATATCGAGTCATGTATGTCATGATGAGTAGCTGCATCATGAGATGGTGCTGAGTTTATTGATAACCACGGGCAACAATTCATTTGACAGGAACACGTCGTCATCACAAATCACAGAACACATTCAATTATAACTGCTATTAGTGTACATATCTAGTACTATAACTTTAAAACCGATATAGACAAAATTAAATAAATAATTTTATATTCAAGTAATTTTGAATTTGAGTGATTAAAGGAAAATTCCAGGCTCTATAATATTTTACCTAGTCTAAAAAATATATGGTAACATGCTGACTCTGCAGATAATTTGTTTTGATTTGTTCTCGAGAACAACTCACGCGCCTAGCTATTCACGATTTCTTGCCATTCAAGAGTACAAGGGCGCGCCCATATTGTTAACATTTCCCGCCTCATGCGGGACATTATGACGTAGTGTCTGCACCTCAATGCACATCGCGTTATTGCGTGCTGTTCGCACTGGGGGGTATCCTACCTTGACACGACCAACTACATTATGCATACGTATGTTGTAAGGCGCCCGACTATTACGAGTACATGTGTTGAATTTCTTATAATAACGATATGTGGCAGGTTTCAGGGGGGGGGGGGGGGGGGGTGGGGGGGGGGGGGGGGGGGTGTTAGGTAACAATATTGTTGAGTGTGTATAAGGTATAGGGATAAGAGTCACATGCCGTGCTGGGTATAGTATTTTTGTGTATAATATCGACTTGACGCGCTACAAACTATCGTTTATTTTTGTACTTTCTGAGAAAAATAGAAAATCTGTGAGCTAGTAATTATGTCATCTGGTCCTTCTCCGTATCATTTTAAGCCCACTTTCACATGTACTATGCCGTACACAAAGGATTCACTTGCATTCCATGGCGCAGACACTACGTCACAATATCTCGGATGTACCGATAAAGATGAACAAAATGGCGGCTCGAATGACGGTAAGCGCAGTGCGAGAAAATCCCTGTTTTATATGATTACCGAAACCGATACAAATTAAAACAAAATCAAGTCACAATGGCAATTGACACTCTTTAACATGATGCCATTATAAACTATGGATGAAGTTTCCCTTTAAATTGCCCAAAACCTCTGGATATTGTAATCATGGGTTAAAATTAATAAGACACAAGTTAAATATACGTGACCCAGCACAAGTAAATGAGACACTTTGCGGCAAAAAATAAAAATTGAGATTTTGATTTTATCATTTAAAACTTGTTTAGCTTTAAATAATGAAATCAAAATCTCAAATTTTATTTTTGCCTCAAAGTGTCTCATTTACTCGTGCTGGGTCACAATTACATTATAGTTATATCTTTAGCAAGTTATTTAGAAATTCAGAAGGAATTTGTGAAACAAACAAAAAATTTAATTTCAAATTTTGGTGTGCCGAAAGTAGGTAATCTTAGCTTTATTCAAAATTGCATAATCATTTGCTGAAAAATTAATACTGCACCTATTAGAATTTAGCCCGATAGTGGAGTATACTAAAGACTTCTGAAAGTAATTATGGCATTTAGCTTCTTAAATGTCCAAAGAGACAATTTTAAGTTTCGGCGCGCCGAATAACTATTCTTGGTTTGACTGCTCTTATAAGAAATGCGCCTCAGAGTTGAATAAATCAAAAAAATTCAAGTTTCGGTTATATTTCGAGATACTTAGCTCCGGTTAACTACTTAATTAGGTAAGTCATTTAGGGTCTCTGCCACACATCGTGCTTCATATGTGACTTGCCTCCACCCCTGCTTGAAATCCGAATTACATGTATACATGAACATGTATATTGAAAACTACAGCCTTGCATTTTTCTTTTTGCATAGGCCTACTGGTAAACAGATAAAATGTGGTGTAACGTCAACGATAGGTCTAAACTGACTATAAACATATTTTAATTGTAATTCTATTTCTAATTACAGTACAGCCAGGATTATGATAATTTTTTTTAATAAATAACACTAATACAAACTGCTTTCTGTCTATAGATTGAATTTTATAATCCTTCCTATTAAACACATTCGTGTTCAGGGTCGATCGTATACCCGAAAAAATTACATCATAGGCCTACATTAATTATGAGAATAATTGTTCATAGTACACGAATATAATGTGTTAACGTTTTACCTGATTTGAGTCAAGTTATCCATACAGGGTGGCCCCTAAAAAAAACACGGACAAGCCTATCCAATACTTCCACTACCCGGAAGCCAAAACTACCTATAGGCCCTACCAATGAATGGAGAATCTTTCTAGAAGAAAAAGCATACCAATATATTTCGATTTTGGCTAGTACTTTTAGTTTTAGCCAGCTCCAGACCCTGTTTTGTAAAGTGAAGTGAGTGGTTCTTTCGCACCAAAAAAAACACGTTCATGAATACGGTTAGGAATAACCTGATGTTTACGAAACTCACACTAGGCCAACTGGTTGGGCCGGTTTCAGACAAATCTTTAGTATTTTGATATCTGGGATTTCGAAATATGACTTTATGGCTTTAAAACATCCATCAAGTACTGAAGGCTCGCACGTTTGCCAGGCTCTCTGATGTATGTTAACGCCTCGGCGTTCTTAAGAACGCGAAGTGGACGCTTCAAGGTGATTGACCTTATAACATATCCTAAAGAAAATGCATCCGTGTTTGCTGATGGTGTGTCTTCATTCGCCAGGAGTTCCGGCGCGATCCAGGGATACCGCCGCATCCATTGCATCTGTAGTTTATTAGACAGCTGGTACGGCGACGACTGGTCCCCCACTGAACAGGCCTTTCCGAAATCGATGATGAGAGGGCTGAAATTGGGCGCGTCTCTGAGAACGATGTTGTCAGCTGCATAAAAGAAAAAGTCGGATATTTATAATTGTGCTGAATAAGTCTTAAAGTAGTAGTGGTGTGGGATAAGACGCAAAGCACCCGAGGTGAAGCCGAGAGCGATGTGCGTCCCTCTGGTTTTTAAAACGTCATATACCACATCATAGCAGTCAACAATTGTTTTGTTATATCTCTGTCTTGAGTCACGAAACAAATTGCAGTGCTGGTAATGATAACGCAAACCAAACAAATTATGACTTTCATTTGTTCCCATAGGCCTAAGGTTTCAGTAACTTATTGTAAACAAAGTTTTTTTAACAGGCAAACTATCAGTCAATTATAAGAATGTTTTAAGGTAAGAATTAATAAGGTTTTATGGAGACTTGTGGTGTCCAGATCTTGAACATTATTTAGACTTTACTTATTTCAAAACATCTGCGCGGGACGCTTCTAATTCAACATTTGAAATAAATTGACAACTAAATCGTTCGCCACATTAGTTTGGATAATATCTCATTGGAAAGCTTATAACTTTATAAATTATGTAACTGTACATGTATTACCTTTCAGATCGTTGTGAACAATACCACTACGATGGACAACATCCAGGCCCCTTGTTACTTGCTGTATGACTTCAATCCAAGGAATACGTCCAAGTAAATGTTTATTTCGGACTGCATGGTAGATAGTGCACCTTCCCCAATATTTGGTTATAAGACAGTAGGGTTTGGTTCCAACGCAAACGCCAATTAAATGAGGCAGCTTTGAAGATGGACGTAGTTTAAGAATCACGCTAGCCTCCCTTATTACTCTTGCTTTTAGTGCGTCATCTGACAGTTTCTCTGGGTTACGATATTCCTTTACAGCCACTTGCATGGACTTGTACTCTGAATGCAAGCAGATGCCATAAGTCCCCTTTCCGATAGTTTTGCCGGCGGGTAGTTGATTCCGATTGATAAGCATGCACGGAGGGATTGATGGCGTGAGACGGTGTTGTTTCTGGCGCTCTGTAAGTGCATCTAACCGTTTTTTTAGTGCAATGCGGGTTTTTTTCTCATTCTCCAGCTCTATTTCCAGTTCTGCAATTTTATCTTCACACCTTTTTACTTCGGTTGGTGTGTTGATTTGGCGAACAAGAAGATCTATACCAGGCAACATTGGAGCGCTGTCTGGTCGGTGAGGTTCACCCCAGCTTTCTGGTATTTCTACCTCGACTGGGACATCTGCGCTACGAAGCTCAATGCCATAGTACATCCATGCCGAACTTAGGTTTTTCTTGGACCGACCTGGTCTAAGGCGCCTCAGAGACCTGCCAAAGCAAGCCCTGAGTAACTTGGCTCTCTTACAATTACTTATATTAGGAAAGTACTCGGACATCTTTCCTAGTGCTTCCTTGACACTTATTTTGGCGGTTTTTTTGGACTGAAATATTGTTGTAATTATTTGCAGAGGGTCAGTCATGATTGCTTAACAAGAGATGTAGAACTGAGAAGTGGCTATAGACAGAATAGAGCAAGGAACAGAGGTATACAGTATCACGCATGGCTTGTTCACGTTTACCCATGGGGCTATATAAAGTGGCTCAAATGTTTTACCAAACCCTTGACTTTGACCTTATTCTTGAGTTATGATTTGGTCCAATTCTCTTTTTTGTCGGTTAAGGAATTCTTTAGGATTTCCTTAAGTCGTTTTTAAGTTTCAGCTTGAAATATCTAGAACACCTGTTGGTTGCTTTTAGTTGATCGATTGTATTAACTGTAGTTGACTTTTTGATGATTTAGTTTGAAGTGACTTTTATTTGAACCATATGCCAAAGGCCGAGTGTTTACTTTTATATTGTTTCCCTTGAAAATAATGTACACACCATTTGCAAACATAAAAAACAGAACTACTAAAACAAATCATAAAATTCCTTATTTGAATTGACTGCAATTAAGTGAATAATAGTTAATACTTATAATAGTCAAAAGCATCCTTTTAAATAACGAATTTCAGAAGTTTTAACAAAACCATTCTTCATTGTTTTTGGTATTTTTTGAGATGCGAAAAAAGTTCTGCTGACTGTCATGTGTTTATGCTTGTGGGTATGCCAACAGTGTGGTTTTCCGGACTTGCCTCTTCAGAGCGTTATAAAGTGTTTCCTTTTAGTGAGACATGCTTTTGGGGGAGTCAGTTCTAGCCACATTATCTCTGCGAGATGACAGTTTGTGGGAGAGGTTTGGGGGGAGGGTGTTTACATATATATATATATATATATATATATATATATATACAATTTTCAACATAATAGCATAAAATGGCCCCACACCCTAAATTCACAAAAGGGGGGTCGAGTGTATTTCTATAGCATAAAATAGCCCGATCCCTAAATTAGGGGGACCGAATGTATTTCTAACGGGATACAATGGCCCGACCCCCTAAAAAAAGAAAAGAGGTTCGACTGTGTTTATAGGCCTATTGCATATAAAATGGCTCGACCCTTCTAAATTCAGAAATGGAAAGGGGGGAGGGTGGTCGAGTGTATTTCTAAGCATAAAATGGACAGACCCCCTAAATTCAGAAGGAGGGGGGGCGTATTTATGAACATAAAATGGCCAGCCCTATAAATTCGCAGTGTATTGCATGTAAGAAGAAAAAAATCGCTTTTTATTTACTTTGATTGTAAAAGTCATGGACAACAACTTCGGCGTGTCACCGTCTTCGAGATGCTTTTTTATTTCCTGACCTTATATTTCTCCTCGTGATCTACTAGCATGTTCCCTACTAGCAGTGATGCCTAATGGTTATCCTTGACAAAAAGTATTGTCCAATAATGTAAGAAATCATCGGAGCGCAATATTAATTGCGAATGTATTGCTTAATATGCATGCATACACACATGTCACATTATAGACTAGTTTGCCGAAAAGGTTACTTGGATTTGAGTATAAAATGTAAGTCACCGTTTGTTCATTCATCACTTTAAAATTGGTGTTTACTAATCTATACAAGCCTCAGCAGACGAAGGTCCATTACGTGTTCCTTTCAGAGATTTCCCATTTTCACGAACTTGGAGAATTAAGTATTAAAGTTGGCTACGCATAGTTTTTCGAGCATTGTTTTACTGCAATATATTTTATTCATCATGCTTTCATTGTAAAATACTATGATCTAGGATTTACGACCAAGTTGCAAGTTGCCCTCAACTTGACTCCGTGCCCGGCCACAGTAGACTGACCTAGCAAAATAACTTGCTCCTCGTGTCTCATTGGCCACTGTCGTTTTACACACAAAACCCCGGCACAGGGTTCATTGGTCAGTGGTCACTGTATGGCTTCTGTTAGTGCACGAAGCAATAGCCTCATTCTACTGTGTACAAACTGAACTATAGTAATCACCTGACCGCAATACTGTCAGCCAGCCGTAACAACATCTGGCTCTCGTTTTACCGACAAGCAATAAAACAGAAAACCGCAGGTCCCTTTATCAAGAAAAAGTTAAGACAGGATTAAAGTACCAACTTTTACGACAGTGTGATGGTAATGTGTATATCAAACGAAAGATCATTGCTTCTTTTATCAATGTGTAGTGATCATTTTTGGTAATATTTGTTAGTCCAGTCAGGGCGCAGAAACTAAACACACGACAAAAACATTTCTTGAAATTATACTCTAACTTCGAGTGAACAAAATTCTGCCAAAAACACACTGAATCTCGTCATATTTTATATCATTCGATTCAGAAAATCGTTCGCTTTCCACTTACCACGCCATCTTGGAAAATCACTGCTTCGTTTGCAACGTGTAGCTCGTGAAAACAAAGCGGTCGAACTCCTGCAATTACTCGCGTAAATCTCGTGGCCGATTTGCGACGCCGGCCCTGCAAATAAAGTTCGGGATATGACCTTATTAACGCGTGCGCTGCGGACTGACTGTGGTACGTGTATAATTCACGCGTAGTTCTGCGTTGCCGAAGGCACGTTTACCTACCTGCCATAAGCGGCGCCCTTCCTCGTGGCCTATATTGATGACTCTCGTGTTTCACATGTCACCGTACAAATGGATACCAGTGTCCCGCCTTCCCTTCTCTATTGTACAATGTATGGAGCGTACTGACATCGTACGTGCAAGTACGCTCAATACAATGTACACGTATAGGCCTACTGGCGCCGTGCAATCAAGGACATAAAACATGAAATTTCAAGGGTGTCTCAGGGTATGTCCAAGTTCGCCTTTTGCTACAAAACACAGGGAAGTTTGAGAAGTACTTTTACATTAACCTTTAGAGCAAAAAACAAGATTATATCTGTCTGGGTAAATTTTTTAGGAATTTTTAAAGGAAAAGAGGTAATTTCATTATAACTTCCGGTCTGGTGACGTCATATTTTTTTCTTTCCGTCAACCTGTTCCTATCATGAAGCTGATTATATACATCAGTTATAAAGTGATTTGAACAAACTTCGCCACACACATCAACAGATTGTTCATTTCAAACATTTTTCAACCTGCCGCTAGAGGGCGCTAAAACAATTTATGATGTCACCGATCACTTTTTTGTAGAGCGCAGCCTAGCTAGAGACTAACATCGTTGAAAGTAAGTTCAAATCATTTTCCACTTTTAAATTATAAGCCACTTCCGGTTTGGACCGGAAGGAAGGGTCACGTGATTTTACGCACACGAGATAAAATGAAGACCCTTAATTATTATATCGATTCCCATAAACATCTAGTTTCGGTCTTTCGCGGTTGATTTTTTATTGATTTTCAAAGATTAAATTATTAAAACTTTAAGATGACGTCACATGTCACGTGGTGACGCCATGATGACATCCGAGTTTTAGGCACTAGCTCAGTATGAGTTCCGAGTATGTGCAAAGTTTCAATGACATTGAAGTCAGTTTAATGACAAAAGTGACCGCCAGAATGAAACGTGTACAAAGTCTATGCGATTTATGGCACAAGAACAAGAAGAAGAAGAAGAAGAAGAAAAAAAAACAAACAGAAGGAAAAGAAAGGGTTTTTCGCTTTTAAGCGAAAAACCCAAAAAAAAGAAAAAAAAAAATCTTAACGATTACAATAGCTGTTTCGGCTGAGTTGCCGAAACAGCTAACTAGAAATGTGTTTGTGGACAAACACAGAGCTGTTTCGCTTGTCTAAAAATGACTTTGAATATGTGAGTGGTGGTCTATGTGTGTACCAAATCTGAAGTCGATCGGATTTACCAAAGTGCCAAATATATCTTGGTTGCAAAAAACGTGTACAAATCCTATGGGAAAAACTGCACCTTTAACGTGACGTCACATGGCCCACGATGACGTCGTCATGACGTCATCTTAATTTCCGTCTATAACACATCCTGGAATACTTGCATACCAAGTTTGACCCCAATCAGACCTTTACTTCCAGAGATAGAGGGTCTTTAAAACTACACCTTTAAAGTGACGTCACCTGACCCACGATGACGTCATCATGACGATTATCCTTGTGGCCCTCATAGAGATGGTGGTCGAGGTGTGTACTAAGTCTCGAGTCGATTGGATTTACCAAAGTGTCAAATTCAATAGTCTGACGAAAAACGTGTACAAAACCTATAGGGAAAACTGCACCTTTAATGTGACGTCAAATGACCCACGATGACGTCATCATGGCGATTTTTCTTCTGGCCCCTCTGGGGATGGTGGTCGAGGTGTGTCTTTAGTCTCAAGTCGATCGGATTCACCGAAGTGTCAAATTCAATATTCTGAAGAAAAACGTGTACAAATCCTATGGGGAAAAATTGCACCTTTAACGTGACGTCACGTGACCACGAATGACGTAATCGTGACAAATTTCCTCTAGGATCATCTGTGGGTGGTGGTCTAAGAGTAGGCCAAGTCTCAAGTCGATCGGATTTACCAAAGTGCCAAAGTGTATTGTCCGAACAAAAAACGTGTACAAACCCTATGGAGAAGAGTCTGAAGGAGAAAAAAAAAAAAAAAAAAAAAAAAAAAAAATCAGAACGAATACAATAGCTGTTTCGGCTGAATTGCCGAAACAGCTAAAAACCAAAAAAACTAGAAATATGTCTGTTCTATGAACAGAGCATATGGCTTTTTCGCATTTTTTGTTCATTGTTCATTACATTTATGATTCTGTTCATTTAATGTTCATTGTATACAACAAATAAAATTGAAAAAGAAAGTAATTGATCATACCTCTCGCGGTTGATTTTCAGGCACTTCTGGTTTAGACCGGAAGGAAGGGTCAAATTATTTTGCATGGTATACGAAATATGAAGCCCATGGATTATTCTATCAATTACTGTAAAGATCAAAATCGGATCTCTTACAGTTGATTTTATATTGATTTTTTAAGATTAAATCCAGTAATCATTGGTTTCTTGTAATTTGAAACTGGATGACGTCATCGTGACGTCATTAACAGAACGCTCAAGAGCTGTCTTAACTTTGTTATTTGAAGCAAAAAATCGGGATCATATCTATCGCGCCAACTTATTCCTAACAAGATGCGGTTTATAAATACCAGTTATAAAGCGATTTGAGCAAACTTTGCCACACACATCAACTGATTATTCATTTAAAACATTTTTCAACCTGCCACTAGAGGGCGCTATAACAATTTATGACGTCACCGGTAACTTCTGTGTGAGTGCAGCCCAGCCAGAGACTATCATCGTTGAAAGTAAGTTCATATCATTTTGAACTTTCAAATTATAAGGCACTTGCATGTAATACGAAATATAAAGACCCTGGATTATTCTATCAATTTCCGTTAAAATCTAAATCAGATCTGTTACAGTTTATTTTATATTGATTTTCAAAGATTAAATCTACAAATCATTAGTTGCTTGTAATCTGATACTTGATGACGTCATTGTGACGTCATTAACATAAAGCTCGAGAGCTGTCTGAACTTGTCTATTTAAAGCAAAACAAAGAATTATATCTATCGCGGTTGATTTTTCAGCAATTATTTAAGTTTCAAAGGTCTTTTCATTGTAACTTCCGGTCTAGTGACGTCATATTTTATTCTCTCCGCCAACTTGTTCCTAACATGAAGACGATTATATACACCAGATATAAAGTGATTTGGGCACACATATCAACTGATTATTCATTTTAACAGTTTTCAACCTGCCGCTAGAGGGCGCTATAACATGTTATGACGTCGCCGGTAATTTTTTTGAAAAGTTTATACTAGCCACACACTAACATCTTTAAAAGTAAGTTCATATCATTTTTCACTTTTAAATTATAAGGCACTTGGACCGGAAGGAGGGGTCACGTGATTTCACTCAGACGAGATAAAATGAAGATCCTGGATTATGCTATCTATTGCCACAACAATTCAGTTTCGGTCTTTTGCGGTTGATTTGTTATTGATTTTCAAAGATTAAATCAATTGAACCTTTAATATGACGTCACGTGACCCCTGATGGTGTCACGATGACGTTTGTCTGCGAGACACGAGTTTACTACAGAGTCTTCACTTGGGTTAAGTTTTGTTTGGATACGACTTTGTTTTATATTAAAAGTACTTGCATTCGCAATTTTTTAGATTACATTTTTAAAAAATTGAACTTTTATACCATCAAAACAATTTAAAATCCTTGATAACGAATTTAAGTTAATTTAAACAGATTAAAATGAATTCAAACTGATTAAAACGATGACGTCAGACGTTTGTGAACTTTTTGTGAAACTATCTATCACCTAACAATACAAAATGAGGTGTTATATTAACACGATCCGTTTCTGCGATATGGCCTCAAGGTCTAAAAAAGTAACAATTCAAATATAATCGTAATTTGACGTAACATTTGTCAACATGCCGCTAGAGGGCGCTTTAACATTTGATGAAGTCACCGTTAACTTCTTTGTTACTTACAACCTAGCCAGCGCCTAACATTATTGAAAGTAAGTTCACATCACTTTCCACTTTTACGTTATAAGGCACTTCCGGTTTGGACCAGAAGGAAGTGTCAGGTTTTGCTTGCATGTAATAACATTATGAAGACCATGGATTAATCGATCAATCCCCTTAAAAATCTAAATCAGATCTCTTACAGTTGGTTTTATATTGATTTTTAAAGATTAAATCTAGAAGTATTTGGTTGCTTGTAATCTGACACTTGATGACGTCATCGTGACGTAATTAACAGGAAGCTCGAGAGCTGTCTTAACTTTGCTATTTGAAGCAAACATCTGGATTATATCTGTCGCGGTTGATGTTTAAGCGATTTTTTAAGGTTTAAAGGTCTTTTCATTGTAACTTCCGGTTTGGTGACGTCATCAATATTTCTCTTTCTCAATATGTTCTTAGCACGAAGCTGATTATATACACCGGTTATAAAGTGATTTCAGCAACTATGCCACACACATCAACAGATTATTAATTTTAACCATTTTTCAACCTGCCGCTAGAGGGCGCTATAACGTTTTATGACGTCGGCGGTAATTTTTTTTAAAGATTATTCTAGCCAGACACTAACATCGTTCAAAGTAAGTTCATATCATTTTCCAGTTGTAAAGTATAAGGCATAGACCGGAAGGAAGGGTCACGTGATTTCACGCACATGAGATAAAATGAAGATCCTGGATTATTCTATCTATTGCCACAAAAATCAAGTTTCGGTCTTTTGCGGTTGATTTGTTATTAAATTTCAAAGATTACACCAATTACACCTTTAAAATGACGTCACGTGACCCCTGATGACGTCATCATGACGTATGTTTTCTAGGCACGAGCTTACTATGGGGTCTTCACTTGGGTTAAGTTTTATGGAAATACGACTTTGTTTTCTGGTAAAGGTACTTGTGCAAAAAAACGTGTACAAAGTCTATGGGGTTTTGGTTACTAAAAGAAAAGAAGAAAAAAACTAGAACTACGTCTGTTCGAAGAACAGAACATAGGGCTTTTTCGCATTCGCAATTTGTTTAATTAAATTTTTCAAAAATACCGTCAAAACAATTTAAAATCATTGAAAACGAATTTAAGTTAATTTAAACAGATTAAAATAAATTCAAACTCATTAAAACGATGACGTCACACGTTTGTGAACTTTTGAGCAACTATCTATCACCTAACAATACAAAATGAGCTGTTATGTTAACACGATCCGTTGCTGAGATATGGCTTCAAGATCTAACAACGTAATAATTCAAATATAATCGTAATTATGACGTAACATTTGTCAACAGGCCGCTAGAGGGCGCTTTAACATTTCATGAAGTCACCGTTAACTTTTTGGTTACAAAAAAATTGTTTTAACATTTCCAACATCATAACCTTACGTACAAACCATAGAAAAAGGAAAAACGAGGTTTTTTTGGATCAAGGAAATTCTTAAATTGTTGGGTTTAATTTTATATCCAGACACTAAAAAGTGCCAGTTTTATAATAAAATAAATTAGAACATTTCAGTGCGCGCACGTGCGATCACTGCATTGTTTTGAATATCCCAACATGGCCGCCGGTGACTTCACGGCTCGCTATCCCATCAATGTACGATCGACCTATCCAGTTTGTAGAGATCAGTGGTAATACCTCGTCTACATATGAAGCACGATATGTGGCAGAGAAAACCCCCCTCTTTTGTGTTGACCATTGTGTTCCCGGAATCTCAGGAATTCCTTTTAGGTTTCAAGGGGGGATGGGTTAGGTTACAATAGTGTTGAGTGCGTATAAAGTATAGGGATAAGAGGGGGTACCCCTCTGCCACATATCGTGCTGGGTATACTCGTCTACGCGCCATGTGTCACTGTACTGACCAGGAAATTACAGGCCATGATGAGGATGACGTCTATGTACCAGACTGCGATGTAAATGCGCCCTCAGTTGGCAGCAAAACAGACAATACGCAATCTGTAGTGTACTCGGCCACGCCCCAAAAGTGAAAACCGTCTATAAATGAAAATATTTCATTTACAAATAGACACAAAACTTATCTCAATCAAAAATGCACAATGCAATGTTGGAAATTGAGGTTACACTGAATGAACCAAAATACATTTCCAAAATTTACAGGTAGATACAAAATTCGCTGTTGTATTTTTGTTTAAATATATTTGTTTGGGTTGATTTCAACACAAACATTTACATCGAGAAAACTAAGAAAATAACCAATATGAAACATATTCAACTTACGGTTCTTCACCATCATGGTGGAAATATAGAAGCACAACACAACCGGAATAACTCGGCAAAATTGCACATGTGTTCGAACAATATTTTGCAGCTATCGCTTAAAGCGTCTTGTTGGTTCGAGTTTCTACAAGCTTCTGCTCTGTACCAGATTCCCGCGCATTGCGCCCTGGTACGCATGAATGATCACCTTAGTGTTATGTAACCACGGCTACTAAATATGCAAAATCCTAAGAATTTAAAGAACGGGTGCAATGAACAATGGACACGACAACAGACGATACAAACACTAAACTCAAACCTAGTCCTATACTTTGTTTAATACAACAAGGTAAACACAAACAATAATTAATGAAAATCTGGCAGTGCCGATGACAACTACCCCTCCTTTTAAAGAAAATGCTCCGCATTTTGTTCGATTAAAAAAATCACAAAAATATCACATTTACTGGTTTTCTTGGTATAAACCTGAAAACAAATGCCAGACTTGTTTGACTCATACTCAAATGTTGAGACTCTGATACAAATCTGATAAATACATAATAATGAAAGCCACTTTTCATTAAACCTGCGAGTTCAAATGTTAAATTTCAGGATGCTTTCCTTGAACCTGTTGACAACCTAAGTACATATACATGTACTGTTATTTATTTAACACCTGTTTAATACAAAGGGAAAAAACATTGATTAGTCCCTGTAATAAATGTTACACATTTCTTGTCAATCACAGATTATGAGACCCTACTAAAAAAATCTGCCCCAACATTGTTGACTCCTGAGATAGCTTCGATGCGGAATCGAAATGGTTGGAGAGACAGTGCCCATATCATGATCCTACTGTTGAGTAACTTGGATCATTGCAAATATATCAACGGTTGGTGGTCCGTCTCTAACACAAATTATTTTCCATCAAGGAAGATTTGGAATTCGGTGATGCCCCATACCAGTGCCAAGCATTCTCGTTCCATTACGGAATAAGTTTGCTCTCTTAGGAGTAGTTTCCGGCTTGTATAATCGACTGGCTGTTTGACTCATTCATGATCTTGTGAAGGACCGCTCCAATCCCAGTATCTGAAGCATCTGTTCTCAGTATAAACTGTTGCTGAAAGTTAAGCAGACAAAGGATTGGACCACTGGTGAGAAATTTCTTCAAGGTAGTAAATGCTTCCTCTTGTTTATCGGTCCAGACAACCTGGTTGGGTTCCCGATTTTTCGTTCGATCGGTGAGGGGAGCTGCAATGGTGGAGAAATTCGGAATAAACTTCCGATAGTAGCTAGCCAGTCTAATGAAGGAGCGTAGCTGTTTCTTGGTCTCCGGACGGGGAGCATTGCTAATTATGTCCATCTTGTCTTGCATGGGTTTAAGCTGTCCTTTACCAACTACATGCCCGATAAATTCAACAATGGAACAACCAATCTGACACTTTGACGGTTTGCAGTTAGGTTCACCTGACGGAGTCTTTGAAGTAATTCTTTCAAGACAACCACATGCTGTTTCCAGGTCTCGGTGTGAATCAATATATCGTCTATGTAGTTATGGACACATGCCATCCCTTGCAGAACCAACCTCATCACACGGGAAAATGTAGCAGGTGCATTTACCAACCCAAATGGCATTAAATGGCACCTTAAATTGGAAAAGCCTATCTGGTGTAGCAAATGCAGTCTTCTCCTTGTCTTCATCCTTAATGGGTAACTGCCAGTATCCTTTGCTTAAATCCAGCTTACTAAAAACTCTAGCAGTAGACAAACACGCAAATATTTCGTCAGGATTTGGAATTGGCTCTGCATCAAATATGGTGATGCGGTTTAATCTGCGAAAATCAATACAGAAGCGGTTGGTACCATCCGACTTCTGCACCAACACGATGTGAGATGCGTAAGGTGAGTTTAAGCGTTCGATCACCCCCAAATCCACCATCTTCTTTGTTTCATCCATGATGACATTTCGTCTAGCGTGCGGAAGGGAATATGGTTTCAGTCTTATGGGTTCGTCGGAGGTAAGTTTGATACAGTGACTGCCCAACTGAGTCCTACCAGGTAAATCAGTAAGCACGTCCCTGTAGTTACCAAGAAGTCTCTTGACCTGCTGCTTCCGGTCTGGTGAGAGTTCAGAGTAGATCTGTACATCGGCAACCGACTATGTAGCCTCCAAAACTGGAAACTCTATCCTACCCGCTCGACTGATGTCATGCTCATCCCAACTAAAGAAGTCAGTCTCTTCCATAACAGTTGCAACACTGATAACCACAAGAGCACCCATAATTATACAACATTCAGAGTCACATTCAGTTATGAGATGAGCTCCTGCCTCTGGTCTTTCGACATACTTCTTTAACAGATTTGCATGGAAGGTCTTTGGCTTTCCATTGATGTCCAAGCGGTAATTACAAAGACCAACTTGTTCTAGAACTTGAAACGGCCCCTTCCAGTGTAGCAACAACTTATTGTTGTCTGTCGGAAGAAGAAGTAGAACCTTATCCCCGGCGGCTAACTTCCTATCTCTACTTTTCTTGTTGTAGTAGAAGGTGTTCTTATGACAGACTCCCTCAGGGCTTGGTGAGCAAGTTGAAGAGTCGTCTCCAAACGGTTTTTCAAATCAATGATGTACCCGTATGTAGTCTTGACATCATGGTCCAAGTCGGCTTTCCCACTCCACAAATCCTGCAAGATTTGCATAGGGCCCCTGACAGTGCGACCATACAATAACTCAAATGGAGAGAAACCCAATGACTCCTGTGGTGCCTCTCTATATTCAAATAGAACAGCGCTTAGGTAACGATCCCAATCATTAGATTTGTCCGCACACAGGCGCTTAAGCATCAGCTTCAAGGTGGCATTGAATCTCTCCACAAGTCCATTGCAGGCTGGATGATATGGCGTTGTCATAATTTGGCGTATAGACAGGATACGTCCCACTTCTCGCATCAAGTTAGAGGTGAATTGAGCTCCCGATCTGACAAGACTTCTTTTGGTACTCCGACACTAGAAAATATCCCGACCAAAGCCTCCGCCACTTGAGTTGTCTCTATATTCGTCAAAGCAACTGCTTCGGGATACCTAGTTGCAAAGTCAACCACAGTAAGTATGTAACGATTCTTTCTGGGCGTCATCGGATGTATGGGACCAACCAAATCCACTGCTATTCTCTGAAAGGGAATGTCGATGATTGGCATCTTTCCTAGCGGGACACGAGTGACACGACCCTTGGGCAATGTCCTCTGGCAGATATCACAGGACCTGCAGTATCTAGTGACGTCTGCTTGAACACCTGGCCAGAAAAAAACTGGACATAACCTTGTCAGAGGTTTTCTTTACACCCTGATGACCGCCCATGATTCCCTCATGTGCCAACTTCATCACCATCTTTCTGTACGGGGATGGGACAACCAGTTGATGAATGAATCATGTTCCCGAAGTCAACTTTGTCAGAATGGAAGATCCGATACAGCATTTCGTCCTGTCTGACAAAATACGAAGTACGGCCCCAGATGCCCTCCCTCTTGGTGTTCGAATCGACCAGTTCCCTGATCTTGTTGAGTGTTGGGTCAACCTTTTGCGCTTGCTTGATATCTTTTGGAAGTATGTCTGGAATACTCGATGTGGTATTCATAGGAGTAATCGGTTTCTCTTGAGCTCTTCTCTGTGCCCTTGTCTCTACACCACAAAGCCTCTCAGGTTTGTCATCTGTGTCAGCATTAACTAAACTAGTACAACTCTTCCCATGTGGATTGGGATCTGCCCTGACATATTCCCCAAGATCAAGTCGTAAACAGGAGTTTTCATACACAGAGCTTCAGTCACACCGACGAAGAATGGTGTTTAGATATGAATCCTCGCAGTTGGGTACCTCCGAACACTACCATCTATAAGGACACAGAGCTTGTGATGACCCGTCATCTGCTGTACTGAAACCAAGTCCCGACGTACTACAACTTCTGAACAACCACTATCCCTTAGGACATTTACTTTCCTTAAACCAACCTCTCCTTCGGTAAATGGCATACCCGATTTGACCTTAACTTTACACGCCGCACTCATGACTTGCAGACTATGCCCACAAGACAAGTTGACAAATCCATCTTTGGTGCAACAATCATACAGAGGGGTTTCACCGTCTTTGACAACCATACACGCCACTGTTTCATCATCTGCCTTGGACGCTTCCTTGGCACACTTGGTGCACACGTCCCTTTATGTGGTCAGTTTGGGATGCGATGAAGAAGATGTTCCATGAGCTCGATAACGCCCACGAGAACCTCTGAGTTGTTGCCTTCCTAGGTTGTCTAATGTCACCAATCCAGCAGTCTTCAGCACTTGTTCAGCTGCAGTTCTGTGATAGCAGTCGTTGGCAAAGTGACCCTATTTGTGACAGATGAAGCAGGTCTGGGACTTCCAGTCAGTTGATCTGGCAGTGGGCTGGTGTTTTACCATTGTCTCGGCCTTGTCTCTGTCCGACTGACGGTTATCCGACTTCAAATAAGACTTTGGAGGACGTCGATTGCATACGAATGGCGACGAGTCAAACCTCCCACTGTGTGCCTCTATGTACTGCTCTGCAAGAGTATCCATGGTTTGAATGGACTTCGGTTTTGTCTCTTTGAGGAAGAGGGTGAGGTCTTTACTGGAACCATTCATAAACTGTTCCCTTATCAGGAGATCTCGAACCCCTTCATAGGTTGTATCTGTTTTTGAAGTAGTTCTCGATCTTGATGGCGAATTGTGAGGCCGTCTCGCCAGCATCTGGTTTGGAAGATCTAAACTTGGTCCGAAAACCCTCCTCTATCATCCTAAATCGCCGCAACAAGGCATCCTTCGGGCTCTGGTAGTCTGTGCATTGGTCGACAGCCAGTCTGGAGTAAACATCCAAGGCTTTTCCTTTAAGTAAAGCACTCAGGTTAATGGCCCAATTGTCGGGTTTTCAACCCTGACTGGTAGAAAAACGCTCAAAGCGTTGGAGGTAGGCATCAAGGTCATCCCTGTTCTCATTACAGAAGGGTAGCTTGGGTGCCCTACTACCTGTACATGCGGAAGCAAAGGAAACAACAGTTTTATCAGCTTCTGTTTTTACAGCGACATTGGATTGTTAAGCCATGGCAACATCAAGCTTTAGTTACAGGGTTGCCTGTTCTAGCTTGTACAGGTACATCTTCTCTGCTCGAGTGTCTCATGTTTCCTACCTCCATGCTCATGCTATGTTCTCTCGTTTCCTGATGAAATCAATCAAATCGTTACCTATCAGCCCCATGTTCTGACCAATTTTAACCCACTTTTCCATGGTGAGTGTACGGGAATCTGATAGAGAGCAAAAGCTTAACCAAACTATAAACACAAGAATTTATCGACGCATGTGTGAGCCAACTCACACACGACGCAAGCACACGACGACCCTATCGCAACAAGAAAGCGAACTTACCGAGTCACAGCACAACCTTGCCAAGTCAAAACGTAATTTAGCGAGAGCAACGCTTACCACCAAGAGCGCAGGACCGCAATTTAAACAGTGACCAATCTCCACGTATCTAATAGATGCACAGGTAGGATAAATCAAGTAAAAGAAAAAATATATTATAGCAAACAATAGGTTATGGCCATTTCAAAACATTTCTTGCTTTCTAAATCTCAGTCTAACAATTATTGAGCTGGGTTTGTTACAGGTCAACATTTCCCGGACAAGCCCCCAAATGTCACGGCTAGACCAGACAAATGTCTAGTTTTAGGCTTGCTAATCTACCCAGTAAAGAAAGCAAAATAATCAAGAAAATACTTTATACAAGGCAATTATTCAGTGGACATGGATAAGACCCCACTTATAATGTGAATTACACATAGGGTCTCACTATTGGTATAAGTTACACCAAATCCAATACAGAAAATATATCACACCATCATTGATTATTAATAGACACCAATATATACAATTATGTACCGGAAATTAGAATTTAGTCAAGGTTGCAACCTCCCTTTACTTACAGCAAATATGGCCAACAAATGCAGTACTTGGATTTGGCATTTTGGATAGACAAGTAAGTCTCAAGTATTATTCAAAAATCATACCTGACAATTACTCCCGATCACAAATATGCAGTGATAAAATAAAGGCATAATTAACTGAAGATTAATTTGTCCGCAGTGTCTGTAAAAATCACATTAACAATGCACCATCTTCAAGTTCAAATTGTAACTTAAGTTATAATTAAATTAG
This sequence comes from Crossaster papposus, assembly GCA_037893245.1. NCBI lineage: Eukaryota > Metazoa > Echinodermata > Asteroidea > Velatida > Solasteridae > Crossaster > Crossaster papposus. The sequence goes on along the minus strand of JBAIAA010000124.1, from coordinate 504,931 downwards.
GCAGTTCAGCAGTTGAGGTACTCAGGTAGTCAAATGTACAATCAGTACGCAACATGATACAATAAATGCATGTAGTACGTTTTACGTTACGTAAAACCGTTCAGGGATCCTGTGAGTAGTGGAATCGAAGGACAGGTCCTTGAAGTACATCAAAGCTGACTTTTTGGAGTGTCGGCAAGAGCCAACAAGGGGAGAACGTTCTCCTACTGACCGGCGACGGTAGGCAAATCACACTGATGCAATACCCCGTCTACGCGCCGTGTGTCACTGTACTGACCAGGAAATTACATGCCATGATAAGGACGACGTCTAGGTACCAGACTGCGATGCAAATGCGCAGTCTGGCAGCAAAACAGACAAGACTCAATCTGTACTCGGCCACGCCCCAAAAGTGAAAGCCGTCTATAAATGAAAATATTCCATTTACAAATAGACACAAAACTTATCTCAATGCAACGTTGGAAATTGAGGTTACACTGAATGAACCAAAATTTACAGGTAGATACAAAATTCGCTGTTGTATTTGTTTTAAAATATATTTGTTTGGGTTGATTTCAACACAAACATTTACATCGAGAAAAATAAAGAAAATAACCAATATGAAACATATTCAACATACGGTTCTTCATCCTCCTGGTGGAAATATAGAAGCACAACACAACCGGAATAACTCGGCAAAATTGCACATGTGTTATAACAAGATTTTGCAGCTATCGCTTAAAGCGTCTCGTCGGTTCGAGTTTCTACAAGCTTCTGCTCTGTACCAGATTCCCGCGCATCGCGCCCTGGTACGCATGAATGATCACCTTGGTGTTATATAACCACGGCTACTAAATATGCAAAATCCTAAGAATTTAAAGAACAGGTGCAATAAACAATGGACACGACAACAGACGATACAAACACTAAACTCAAACCTAGTCCTACACTGTATAATACAAAAAGGGAAAAACAAACAATAATTATTGAAAATCTGGCAGTGCCGCTGACACTATCAATAAGTCGGCAGGTAATTTCAAATCACGGCCCATCATCAACTCACTAGGTGTATACCCCATTGTTTCATGGATTGAAGTTCGGTATGCCATCATGGCGTATGATAAGTATTGGTCCCAATTACGTTGATTGTCTGCCGTGAACATGAAGAGCATTGCTTCAAGCGTTCTAGTAGTGTTCATGCGTTTTGCACGTACGTAAGACGGTCATTAAGCTCTTGGCCAATGAAAAGCTCTACATTGCTGACTCCGCCCCAAGCTCCAACCCTATCCGACCGTCGACGTCTATAGAATTTCACAACGAGTTCGGTAGCCGATTGTTCAATTTCTTTTCACTCGTCGATTTGCAACAATGGAGATTAACAACACACTGCCTTCTATTACTTCAATGGTTGTCCGGCACTGAGAACTATTATAGTCTAGACGATATTTACAAAAAGGTCTCATCTAGGGCAAGAAGAGGCATCTTTTGAGTAGAAGTTTGTAACATAGCTATTTTGGAGTGCTGAATCCGAAAATGATGGCCACCAAGCTGGATTTTTAGTGGAAATATGCCTAACTTGCGTAAATCTGTAATACCTGTCGTGTAATACCAGTTGTTCCCATTATTTGGATATATTATTTAAAAAAAAAAAAATTGTTTTTTGCAATTTGGTTTTGGGTGATAATACTTACAGTTCCTTACTTCAATAACATTTGGTAAAACATATAATTGACTGAATAATTATGAGAACACAGTAACAATCGAAATGGCTAAAAATCATACCCTTAAGTTGCGCGCATATATCATCAAGTAGTCTTGCCAAACCTCAGTATTGATAAGCTTCAAATTCACCAAATTGCATACTGGCACAGTTACCATATTAGAACCTATGGATAATCATATGAACAATGATAACATTGTAATATTTAGCCCAGCAAACACAAATGTGAAAAAAATTAGGTGTCCGTAAATTTGGCTAAAAAGTGTTCAAAGTTCAAGGAAATCACTAAAATTATGTGTAAGAAACTATTTGACGTTGACATAATTATAAGCAATAATACTCTTATTTGGGGATTTCCTTGAACTTGTTTAAGTCTCCCACGTTAGGCAACCCTTCACCGACCTTTTAGCCCAATTTACAGCCATCTCATTTTTGCTTGTTTTTGTTTGCTGGGCTAAATATCAAAATGTTATCATTGTTCATAAGAGTTTAATACTTGGTGATTTTAAAGCTCATCAAGACTGAAGTTTGGCAAGACTACTTGATGATGTACATTGTATGGAAACAAGGTAAATACTCGCAACTTTAGGATATAATAATTAGCCATTGTGTATCGTTACTATGTTCTCATAATTGTTCAGTCATTTCAGAAAATGATATTGAAGTAAAAATATGTAAGTAGATTCACCAAAACATACTTTTCAACAAATAAAATCTTTAAAAAAATACCCCAAAATATGTGAAAAAAATATGTTACACAACAGGTATTTACAATGAATGCAAACTGAACATAATTATGTTTACACAACTTCGGAGGCCTCCTATAGGCTAACATTAATTACTAGGCCCAAAGGGGTCTTCATGCCAAATATGGTCCGCCTGGTAACGGTAAGCCCTTAATATAACATTAAGCTACCTGACTAAAAGGCGTACCTACAGGATTGTGAGTCTTTTCAAATGATACGTCATGTATACAAATATAAGGTAAAAGACGCACCTAAAGGATTGTGAGTCTTTTCAAATGATACGTCGTGTATACAAATGTAAAGTAAAAGACGTACCTAAAGGATTGTGAGTCTTTTCAAATGATACATCGTCTATACAAATGTAAAGTAAAAGACGTACCTAAAGGATTGTGAGTCTTTTCAAATGATACGTCGTGTATACAAATGTAAAGTAAAAGACGTACCTAAAGGATTGTGACTCTTTTCAAATGATACGTCGTGTATACAAATGTAAAGTAAAAGACGTACCTAAAGGATTGTGACTCTTTTCAAATGATACGTCGTGTATACAAATGTAAAGTAAAAGACGTACCTAAAGGATTGTGAGTCTTTTCAAATGATACATCGTCTATACAAATGTAAAGTAAAAGACTTACCTAAAGGATTGTGAGTCTTTTCAAATGATACATCGTCTATACAAATGTAAAGTAAAAGACGTACCTAAAGGATTGTGAGTCTTTTCAAATTATACGTCGTGTATACAAATGTATAAAAGACCTAAAAGATTGTGAGTCTTTTCAAATGATACATCGTCTATACAAATGTAAAGTAAAAGACGTACCTAAATGATTGCGAGTCTTTTCAAATGATACGTTGTCTATACAAATGTAAAGTAAAATAGGGTACCTAAAGGATTGTGAGTCTTTTCAAATGATACGTCTATGTAAATAACGATCACTTGGCGTACGTGGGACGATGTCTTCTGAAAACACAACTCGTCTTTAGAAATGTAAAACTTTCATATAAAAGGAAGTAACTCAACTGCAGGTGTTCACCAAGAATACCATATGAAGCGCGATATGTGGCAGAAAAATCCCCCTCTTTTGTGTTGACCACTGTGTTCCCGGTATCTTAGGAATTTCTTTTAGGTTTCAAGCGAGATGTGTTAGGTAACAATAGTTTGGACTGTGTATATGGATAATAGGGGGTACCTCTCTGCCACATATCGTGCTGGGTATAAAGAACACCCTTGAAGCCGCCGACTGTATACACGGTACATGTCTAACCTACGAGAAGTATGGATCCCGTGACATTTTATTATTTGTGTGGTACAGTACCATTATTTCTACATCAAATCACCATTATTTACCCTGGAAAATGTGGGCCTTTGGGGGAAAAAAGGGGTGGGGGTGCGTATGCACCCGTCGCACCCCCCTGTACAACTACCGTACGGGCCTGTACTATCGCTATCAAGAGTCCTATAACCTCCGAGCCGTGAACAACTTGTCCTCTTCACGACCTTTGTTGCAATTCAACGGAGTGAAAGGAAACGAACAATGGCAGACAGGGCTCATTGTGGAATTCTAAGGACGTGGACGGTCGAAGGGAGTGATACTCGGGGTGGAGCCTGCAAAGCAGAGCTTTTTATTGGCCAAGAGCTTAATGGCTGTCTTAAGTACGTGCAAAACGCATGAACACTAATAGAGCGATTGCAAAACTATTACGGACAGATACGTAAATGACCTACAGAACTACGTATCCTCCCAAAATCACTGTAATGAATAATTATTGGTTATCGGTAGCGTATCCGAGTATGCAATTGGTCGGTGATGGTTTCGCTTTTTACAAGTAGGAGCGCTTGGCAATTACCATAATAATGAGAGGCACACGTTTTACTGACAAAAGAAATAAAGATAGAGGGGTCCCCAAGTCTCGCTAGCTCCCTGAAAATTTCCATAATAATACTCTTGTGATAGTGTATGGAAGGATAACTTCATCATTGTTATCCCTGGAAATGGTTTTCACCGCGTCTATTCCTATTGCAATATTATCACCTACAGCTGATTACCATCGTCTATACATCACTCCGTCACGTACTTCATTGCGTCCAATATGATTTAACTACTCTGCCCTCGGGAAAGACTTCTAGCCAGTCATATCGCTCTTAATAATAATAATAATAATAATAATGGAGCATTTTCATAGCGCCTTTAACAATGATCAAAGCGCTGTACAATAGCATAAAAATAATACAGAAAGTACATTAAATAAATGCGGAAATCAAGGGACAGTGAACGGTAAATCAAAGAGCAGTGAACGGTATATGAGGAGCTAAGATGATTTAAGGAACAGGTGGGTCTTGAGCAATTTCTTTAAAACAGACAAAGAAGGTGAAAGACGGATGTGATGATGAATTTTGTTCCATTCCCTGGGGCCAGCAATAGAGAAGGCTTTGTCACCAGTGGTTTTTGTGTTTATAGCTATGTGTAGGCGAAATGTGTCTGTTCATGAAAGATGGTATGTTGAAGACCTTATCCCCGACTGATACAAAGAGAGCAAGTCAGTCAGGTACGGTAAGGAGGAACCATGCCATGCTGTGATTTGTAAACACAAAGAAGTAATTTGTACATAATACGAGGTTCCAATGTAGTTGTTGAAAGAGGAGTGAGGCGTCAGTGAGCGACTTGCACTGAAAATGAGTCTGGCTGCGCGGTTCCGGAGTTTTGTAACCGGTTTCTCTCGCCCTGACTTATACCGTACCCATCACTTTTAGCCATCTTGCCGTCTGACCTTCTGGGCTCTTGAAATTCATTAACCATCTCAATGCCCCATGGTCTGTTCGTATCAGGATGTTCTGCCATACAGGTAATGATGAAAATGCTTTGTTGCACTGATTATAGTCAGAAGCTGTTTTTGAACAAATGAAGTGACATATTAAAAGCTTTAATTCTTCGTAATTAAACAATCCACAAAATGGGCGTTCGCTCCCCAAATTATATTTAGGGTTGCATTCTTTTGTTAGTGTAGGCATGTAATTAGTTTTAATTTATAATTGATAATTAAGATTGCCAATTAAAGTTAATGTGTCCGTGCTTTTTAGGGAGTTGCAGCCTGCAAAATAGATTTTCAAATTGAATTAGTAATTTTGAAGTGTATTTTTTAAAGCTTTCGATTGAGACATCCAACGAAAAAAACTATTGTCAATAATTAAATTTGACGGGCTTTCTGACAGATATGTAGCGGAAATATATGTTCAACACACAGGCTTCCAATAAAACTCGACGTATAATCAGCTGGGTAAAGGTTAATGAAGGGAATGCTTGCCGCCTCTTATGTCAAATATCCATGCAAATTAACTTCCATGCGCCAGTCAAAACAAAACGCATTCGGGGTGCATCAGTACCGTGGCTCGACAGCGAAATTCTTAAAGGGTGGGTGCAATGCATTTGTTTTTGGTTATATCGAAGAAATAAAGTGTTTGATAAACAACTGTGTATGTTTTGTATTTTTTTATAGTGCGTAAATATTTTTAATTAATCTTTTTAAGTTGGGAGGGGGAAAGCCCGCCCATCAAGTGGTACCTTCGCTGTGACGTCATCCCGAGAACCCGACGGTCCTATCGCCCGCGCAAGCGTCGCATCAATCGCCATTGATACAGCGTTTTCGTGTCGTTGGGTCGAGCGATTTTATTGTACCGGTATCTAGCGATAGTTTTGTTGTCAAAAATGCCACGACGTTGTTGCTGCTAGATGCAGCAACACCACTAAGGATGGTGTTAGTCTTCATTTATTTCCGCTAGATCCTAAATTTCGACGGATTTGGACTAGGAAAGTAAAATTAACGAGAGCCAAAAGACTTGGCCCCTCCACAAATTATTATCTGTGCAGTGCACACTTTGAAGGGTAAATCGTGTTTTGACACGTTCGGTGAAGGGATGTCTGCCAGTTTTGGCCTGAAAAAGCTTCACAGGCTTCTGCCCGAATCTGTGCCGACAATATTTCGATCCCGTAGGAAGGCAGCAAAGACAAGTCCTCGGAAGCAGAGGGGAGCTGTCGCCAAAAGGGAAAAAATCAGGGTAAGATTTCAGTGCACTTGTTGCTTTTTTTTGCAAGCGCGCAGCGCGGCCGTATAACCCGCCGTACACTACATACAGTACATGTTCTATACAATTACTATGCCACGTACACACATGTACGTACGTACACCGGTGAACCCGTACACCCACACGTACGGGCGGTACATTGCACACGTACATGTACATACAAAGTTTACTGTATGCATCGCATGAGTGAACGGAATTTACGACATTTTGCCAAATAAAAAGTTTTTGCACTATCTTTTGTTTTTACTTTAGAAGTGAGAGGATACTTGAGATGGATAATCATAATTTAATAAGGGAAGGAAATTTAATATTGTTAACCATGACCAAGTTAAGGCTATAGTGTCTGTATAAAACATTTTTTTTCTTTTTCTAGATGTGAAGTACTTCTATAATTTTGTATACGTACATGTATTATATATTCCAAGCAAACAAGGCATACTACATACCGGGATTTACCAGGTGTCACAACCCCCGATCAAGTCCCCGACCCCACCCCACATGTCATTTATCAAGCCATCATACAGGTCCAAAATTACATCAAATTACAACACTATCTATCCAGATTTTTTTATCTTCTTGTTCCCAAAAGGAAACAATAGAACGAATGTGACGCTCTCCATTCTACCATTGATATCCTGATGAGCCCTTCTTCTTGTGAAGCCGATGGTCATTCTGAACACCCGCCGAGTGCTCCGAGCCGGAACCACCCATGGATGCCCAACCGTCTAGCCAGTCCAGCAAGCCACCGTACAGCGGATTTTGTCCCAGCGGTTCTGGTTTCGACAAGCAACCGCTTCGCTGCATTGGCGACAGAGGATCCCGTCATCAACGACTCCAACACCGGTGATTCCCGGACCGAGGCCGAGTTGGTGATCGACACGTACTTCGAAGTCTGGTAGCTTTGCACATGACAAATATTTTCAAACCACTTACCGTTATTCGCGAAACAAGGCAATCAACCCACACGGCATTGAAAGTTCCTTTCGCCCCCAAAAAATGCTACGCCACGAGTGGTGCAAATATTTGGAATAATCTGCCTGAACAATGGACTCATTAGGCACATTGAAATCGGAGCTCCGACATGTCATCTGTTAGATATTATGCCAATTGCGCTGATCTACGGAGTTATAACTTGGTTGCAACTATAATGTGGAGCCGGATAGGAATTTCCCCTTCTATTTCCCCTTCTCTTTCCCCCCAAAAGGTTTTTTTTTGCAGGTTTTCGCCTATCTCGTAAATCAGAATTAGTACCAATGTTTTGGATTCCTGTAAATCATCCTTGTATTTATATGTACTGTTATTTTATTTGCTGATTTATGCCTGGCCCCAATGAAAACCAGTTTAAAACTGTTTGGGCACACCCTGGGTAAATAAATAAACATGTAATTTCTCAAAATATTATTTAGACAACAAGCTAGTTTGGTATTTCATGGCTGATGGGTAATTTGGCATAATTGAATGCGAATGTCAAAAGTGCACCATATTCATCCAAGTAAAATGGAGGCAGTGAATTTTTTTTTTATGGACACAATTTATAAGCGAGATGGACATTTTATTGTTCACAAGCAATCAGAACATTGTACAGCTTATCTAAAAAAAATATGTTCCCATTAAGACAAAGTAGCTCCTTGAGTTTTTTTATTAAATTTGACAACCTTTTTTGTAGGCTCTTTTCAAAATAATGTAGTTCTCAAGATATCAGTTTACGTCAACAAAATTACATGATGAAGAGTATGCTAAGATATTTCCAAATAAAAGTGTGAAAATCAAGGACAAATTGGTTGTGTACATCATGTATTACCTAACACAATTGGAGGACTACTTTTCATTGGGATAATTATGAAGATAAAAAAGGCGGTATAAAAGGCCACATTCTTTCTGTTCACTACAGGTAATAACATGTTTATTGTTCCATTCACTCATTTAAAACGTCACTAAACCCTTGGTAATGGCCATCATCCGATGGAAATGTCTCCCTGATGCGACGCACAGCACATGCTGGAAGTGCTACCCGTACATTCCTTCTCCAAATACCCCCAGCACCATCGTGCAAGTTGCCTGTAGGCAGTGTGCCTGTATTTCCTGCATAATAAAACAAACGCAATAGAACATTTCAAAACTGCATGTAATTTTCTGAATGTGTGACTAATTTGTAATTATCACCACAAAATTATATTAGGGATTTTTACAAAAACATGTTTTCCAGAAGTTTCAAATTATTGTTGTTTTTAAAATATTTTACTTACTTGTTTTCAATGCCTTCCTGTGCATGGCCTCCGTATTGTTGTCGGTACTGCTTGTACTTTTGCAGGTTGTATCCAATACCCATCTGCCTATACAGACGGTACTGAAACCTGGATGTTCAAGCATGGAGGAATAAGAAGGAATCCTCCATGGTTCAAGTATGCAGTCCAGATCCAAAACAAATGTGTCCATCATGTTTTTCACTTGATCCGTTTCTTGGCAGCAGATGCTTTCACGGAGTGTTAACATGGGCTGGCATCCTCCAGTAACTTAGTAACTTCAGAACTTGCAGGACCACCGACCAACATAAGTGTAACGTTAGAATGCCGCCATGACATAATAATATACCGTACCACTAGACACTACCAATCGTTGTTTCCCAATCATTCATCGACATCGCGTTCCTGTTCCGCGTCGGAGTTCGATTCAGAATGTTCGCTGTCAGTATCACTATTGCCTTCCGGCTCATACATATATGGACGAGCTCCAAGTTCCTCCTCTTCCTCGCCCCTAAAAAGTTCGTTAATGTCCGATTCCGAAAAAGTTAAAGTTGAATTTTCGTCAGATTCAACACGGGAGGCCATTTTGGTTACGAGTATAAATACTGAAATGTTTCACTGGTCCCTTTGCACGGCTGATATGGTCGCACTTGACTGGTTCCCGCAACAACGCACGCGCATCACGTATACACACGTACGTGCGTGCATCCGTACATGGGCTGTTTCGTATGTACGTTCTGTCACGTACGTATGTCTGGTAACTAGACGTGTGTGGTCAGACTAATCTAGCTGAGTTTTCGGTTGTCTCGGGAAGACGTCAAATTGTTAGGGGCGTGAAAACAAAGAAAAGTGGGGTGCATTTTATTCAAAGAAATTTAAACACCAAAGATGAACAAAAACACGAAAAACACATTTTAATCACATTTCTTATATTAAAAGAGAGTTATAAATTCTTCCAAATAGGCACTTTGGGAGACAAATTAGCGATAGTTTTGATTCACTTGGGAGACAGTGGCACTTAGGGAGACATTTCAGTGTCTCCCTAAGTGTCTAGCTACCCCACAAAACGATATTTGGGAGTTATTTTTGCTCGGAGAAGACAGATTTGGGTCTAAATAGCATAAATATGAAATTTCGTGGAAAAAGCTCCAGGTAAAAACGGGTTAGGTTACAATAAAGATTGTGCACGACTCTATGGGATTGTCTCCCAAAGTGCCCATTTGGAGGTATTCAAAATTATTAATTTTAATTATCTTCATCGCACCCACCCTTTAAACTTATGCGGCAGCGCGATCGTGTACACAAAATTGCAAAGCACACAGGCTTACAAATCCATTGGGGATCATACAAAAACCTGCGGAACAATGTTACTAATAAAATACGCAGTAAAAAGAGTAATTACTACACATCCGCCATATAAGAAAATAAAAGCAATTCAGCTATGCTGTGGATAACTCTGAAGGAGGTACTCCCTAAGAAACAAAAAACTGTACCAAATTCGATTACTTCCCCAAATGGGAAAATATTGACGATATTGCCGACATTGCTGATACATTAAATGAACACTTTTCAACAATCGGCAAGCGTACTGCTGGAAACTACCCTTTGCGTGAACTTGAAATATATGACAATACTGACGCCTCTATTCTTCTGACGAAGATTGCGTAGTACCTAATATTACAGAAGAGTTTGTTCAAAAGCAAATATCATCCATGTCGGTTGGGAAAGCAACAGGTCCGGATGGAATTAGTGTTAAAATGATTAAAATTGCTTCACCTTATATCATTAAATCTTTAACTCATATTTGTAACCTGTCTATAAGATGTGAACGATACCCTAAAGATTGGAAACATGCTTTAGTAACACCAATTCACAAGGGAGGCGATAAATGTAGTACAGGTAACTATCGGCCTATTTCTTTACTGCCAATTATCTCTAAGATTTTAGAAAGATGGGTGCACTCATCGGTATATAATTACCTTGATGAAAACAATCTGATTCCTAATTGCCAGTCAGGATTTAGACCCCTGTACTCAACTGAAAGCACCCTACGTGATTGAACAAACAAGTGTTTTACGGCCATGGAGAATGGACAAGTTACAGGCAGTGTGTTTAGAGATCTCAGTAAAGCATTTGATTGTGTTGATCATGAAATCTTACTAAAGAAACTAGAAAGGATGAACATGTCATCTTCTGTAATTAATTGGTTTAAGTCGTACCTAAGTGATCGTAGTCAGTCTGTGAATATTGGCGGCACCATATCAAAGGTCCTGTCCGTAAACACTGGTGTTCCGCAGGGGTCGATTTTAGGTCCACTTTTATTCATTGTTTATAATAGTGATCTTCCAATTTGTATTGCCCCAAACTGCAACTTATTTATGTACGCTGATGACTCCACATTAACGTGTAGCTCCTCCAACATTAATATAATAGAAAGTAGCTTAAATACAGCTCTTACTAGTTTCCACAACTGGTGCGTAAGAAACAAGCTTGCATTAAATGCCACCAAAACCAAATGCAGACTTATTGGTTCAAGTAGGCCGCAGGATGGTCTCACAAATTCGTTGATTTTGTGACCCCCCTTCAAGAAGCTATGACATTTTGGGCTTAAAATTCGTGTAAATTCCGTCTTTTATCACCCTAAAACTCGCCAAGCCTAAAACATTCGCATTATCAAGTACGGTAATAGTAAATTTGAGTCGGACAAATATTCAAGAAATAAAGCCATGGTTTTCCCGAACCGTGTAAAGATAAATCGATGACTTTTACTGCTAACCAATCACAACGAGTTTCTCATACAACGTTGACCAATGTCACGGCTCGTTTCAGCGGAGTCGGTGCGATCACGTTGTGCAAGATGGCGTCTTCATCGGACGCGAATTTTGCTGAAGATGAAGGCGAAAAAAGTCCTTTGTATTGCTGTATGCACACAACTTATGTCAAATCTAAAATCTAAAAGAAACACGGCAAGAAAAAACATTCGGTTGATGAAATGAAAAGAAACTATGAAAACAAAAACTGAACTGTTGATAACATGAACAAAAAACTATAACAATCTTGGTTTAGAAATATTTCTTTAAATAAGGAATATATAGGAAATCGGGAAGACAAAAACAGAGCAGTCATTTCTGTCCAGACGAGCTCAAATCGCCCCCTTGCCATTTGTTTGTGTGCATTTTAATTCCTCATAGGTTTTGTACACACCTATCCCGAAGTGACCAACAGAGGGCGCTATTTTCAAGCTTGATATTTTAATTGGTTAAGCCTAATTAATGTGCAATTTTTTTCTCTGGCGAACCTGATATTCTAATTCAATAGGATCATATTTGTTTTTCTGGAAAATATCAGGTAGCTTCTAGAGGGGGGTCACAATTCTTAAAATGTGTAATGTTGATTTCAATGTATGCATTGCTGGTAGTCGTATTGAAAACTTGAAGTCTTATAAATGTTTGGGTGTAGTTATTGATGAAGCATTAAGTTGGGGCCCACATGTCGAATAGGTAAGAAAAACTGTTGTATCTAAATTAGGTATACTAAGAAGATTCCGTGATTGTGTTCCTCAACACAGCCTACACACACTATTTGTAAGTTTAGCTATGCCAACGTTAGAGTATTGTTGTACGGTGTGGGGAGGAAGGTACATATCTCACGATAATATGTTAAACAAATGTCTCAAAAGAGCCGCGCGGATAATCCTCAAATGTACCTTCCTCACCCCTTCAGAGGATATGTCTTAATTGGGCTCCTTTTTCAAAAAGAGTCAAGTCAAAAAGGCTATTCTTGTCTTCAAAAGTCTCAACAAAATGACTCCTTTCTACATGACAAATATTTGCACACCACTTACAGTTATTCGCGAAACAAGGCAATCAACCCACACGGCACTGAAAGTTCCTTTCGCCAAAAAAGAATGTTACGCCACAAGTTTCGCTGTGAGTGGTGCAAATTTGGAATAATCTGCCCGAACAATTGCGAACATTAGACTCATTAAGCACATTTAAATCGGAGCTCCGACATGTCATCAGTTAGATATTATGCCAATTGCGCTGATCTACGGAGTTATAACTTGGTTGCCACTAATGTGGAGCCAGATGGGAATTTCCCCTTCTCTTTTTTCCCCTAAAGGTTTTTTTTTGGCGGGTTTTCGCCCATCTCCTAAATCAGAATTGATATCAATGTTTGGGATTCCTGTAAATATCATTGTACGTCTGTAAATATTATGTTTGTAACTTTCTGTAAATGTTGTATTTATATGTACTGTTATTTTATTTAACGATGTATGCAGGGCCCTAATGAAAACCAGTTTTAAACTGTTTGGGCAGAATTTAGAGTGCAGTTATGTTTTTTTCTGACGACTTGGTAATCGGGAGTTCATCTGAATCTGAAGGGGGAAGGGGGGGGGGGGGGTGAGCAATGACCTCTCCATTTAGTAGTACTGGGCCCCGACTTTGCTACAGTATTTTAGCAATATTTACAGATGTTGACCCCTATATCACGTGACCCCTCTTTTTGTCCTCTCTAAGGAACGTTATTATCGATACCAGATGCTTCGTCGTCTGCTCAACTATATGAACTAGTTTTGCATGAATTGCATGTATATCGCAGGAGTTTTTAAACTCCGCTTTGTTTCCATCCGTGGCTTCGTTCGAGCAGTTTGGTAATGGTCATAAAGCTGCAAATGAAGCATAAGATGGGTTTTGAAAACGGCCTAATTTTCATAAACTTGCAATAATCTTGCGATATTTAAATGATCCCATACCAGGGTAGGAGAGCAACTATGGTGTCGTTGAGGGCACTGCTTGACACCATGGAAACAAGGTTGCAGTCAGAGCTCCTTTTTGCACCGTTAACTAACGTTAAAGTGATTTCAGTCAACCTAGTCAAAGGCTAACATTGTTGATAGTAAGTTCCCATCATTATCCATTTTATGAGGCACTTTCGGTTTGGACCAGAATAAAGAGTTACGTGATTTACGTATACGATATATTCTTGATTATTCTATCAATTCTCACATACTTTAAGTTCAGGTCTTTTGCGGTTGATTTGTTTTATTGATTTTCCAAGATTAAATCTATTACCCTGCCATTGTTTCATAACGTCACACTTTCTTGGACGATCGTCACATATTTCTTTGAGACTGCCCTGTGGATGTTCCACAGGGTACCTGCAAAATTCCAAGTTTAACCGACTTTGCAAAGTGCCAAAGTGTGTGGTTACAACAACCCGGTGCAAATCGAATGGGCAAAACAAGAGTATATAGTTTGCCTAAAACAACAATAATTGCGTTGGCAGTGAGGCCGAAGCAACTAATTATTTGAAGTGCATGAAGAAAATGATATTTTACTTAAATCTTTTATGATTTTATATTCTAAGAATTGGAGAAAAATGAAAACTTCCAGAGGCAAACGAGATGAAGAAAACAACCACTCCAACGACGGCAAGCTGGGTGGAGATGTCCCGGTGATGGCCCGGTTGACAGTGTCGCCATCGGCTTCCTTGGATAAATCGTCCGATGTATGGCACCTCGAGGACGGGGACGAGGCGACGGATTACACCGTCTGCTGTTTTTGGAGGCCCCAGTGGGCTCAGAGGCTTTTGTCTCCGGTGTCCTTCGTCTTCTGCATCTGCCTTGTCGTCTTCGGAGACGCCGTCTCTGTGGGAGCCTCCGTGGGCATCACTACCACCATCGAAACCCGCTACCGCCTGACGGTGTCAAACCTGGGCGTGCTGGTCACGGCCTACAGCGCCGGCTACATGGTCGCCCTGCCCTTCGTCTCGTACTTTGGCGGGCGCCGCGGCACCAGCCGCCCGCGCTGGATCGGCGCTGGTACCGCGGTCATGGCGCTGGGAACGTTTCTATACGCTCTGCCGCAGTTCATGTTCGGCAAGTACGATGCCGTGCCCTCAAGTGGTCAGGTAAGTAATAAACTGATGCCTACAACCTATTCCCTAACATGCAGTAAGCACATACAAATGATGTGTAACGTCAAAGGAAAACGTTGCTAAAGGTAGAATACACCATTCGTAATTGCTTGAATTATCATGAATGGGTGGATTTTGGGGGTTGTATTTTATAGTAGATATTACTTGCCTGTTGGAAGTTTTACAATCATGGATGCCGTAGAAAGCAAGAAAAACGGCCTACGTACTCAACCAGAGTCGGGCAGTAGTTCTTAACAAAAACAATAATCTTGTATCGGAACAATTATAGAATATCTAGCGCAATCATTTTGGTGGGTGCCTGGAATCATTATTTAAGTAAGATATTTCGTAATAAGTCTGTAGTAAAAATGTTCGATATTTGCAAATGGTGTAATAAGCGACGTCACAATATATATCCCTACAATACGCACAACAGTACTGTTCTACTTACGGTTTAAGCAGCGCTGTGGAATGTGGCCTAGCCCATGCCGATATAGAATAGAGATAGTCATTCAAACTTATTTACATTTTGTTCCAAAGATTTTGACTTGAACAT
Source organism: Crossaster papposus (assembly GCA_037893245.1). Lineage (NCBI taxonomy): Eukaryota > Metazoa > Echinodermata > Asteroidea > Velatida > Solasteridae > Crossaster > Crossaster papposus. The sequence goes on along the minus strand of JBAIAA010000124.1, from coordinate 489,687 downwards.
TTGTCAACTGGAAATATTCAAAGCGTCGTTCTCTCAGTATAAGAAATCTGAACAAATACCAATGTAGTCTAATCAAATAAACAGTTAGCAAAATAGTTTTTTTGTATGCACAAAATAAAACAGTTTTGCCCGTGCTCACGATGTCAATTAAAAATAGCATGGCTCCGTTCCGCACGAGTGAAAGAAATATACCTGTGTCGGCTGTGTGATTTGGGGTACCATCAGTCGAGCAATGTTACAGGGGTATATGCAGTGCATTATGCACGAACGGCCACATGGTATGAACAGCACTGTAGCTGCTGGTACGCAAGGCACAGTTCGCACGTCGCGATACCTAGACTCGTACAGGTATTTGTGGACAATGTTGCGGAAAGGAGCCTTGCTAATTTCCCTTGACATCATGCGCACGGGAAGAAAATATTGTTAACTTTTATATTTTGTACATGAAAACAATTCATGCTGGATAATATTACTTATCACGATTATAAAGGCATCTAACAGGAAAATAAGCAATGAATTATGGACACATTAATAGAAAATGACCTAAATGATTGGACCCCTGCACATTTTTAATAGGCCGCAATTCACTTCTGCCCAATGGCCTCATTTACATACATTATCACAATTAGGGTGAACAGGTATATTATGACAAACTATACATACATACTGTTTGACTCTGATTCTGGAGGTATGCCCACTGACCTCTACACCTGGACGGACCATTGTCCATATTCTGCTGTGCTAACACTTGAAGTCAGCGCGAACTGGAAGTGCAACATGGCGGACCCGAGACGTCACTGCTGTGAGCCAATGAAATGTCTAGGTGTGGAGGACAGCGGATTTATTCTGTACATTTTGTATTTATAAACATTACGTAATACGTATCGTACCAACACCTGGACATTTCATTGGCTCACAGAGTCACATCGTGGGTCCGCCATGTTGCACTTCTCCGCATGCCGACTTCAAAATGAAACAATGATGATCTGTCCATGTATAGAGGTCAGTGGGTATGCCTAACCTCGTGTAACCTAAAAGGATATCAGTTTAGGGGTCCAGTACCCATCCAAACAGATCCTAACAAAACCTGGTGTTGGAGTTTGACGGTATGGAATTCTTAGGGTTAATTTATCCTACATTAGTTTCTGTTGACCCAGGTTGATCCGCTAGTTTGCGCAGCTGACAATGCGACCGGTGATGGCCGATGCAGCTCATATTACCCTCTCGGCGCACAGAACGACGCTGCCTTTTGGATCATGATATGTGGCTCCGTGATTTGCGGTGTGGGGTACGCAGCCATCCCGACCATATCCCTGTCGTACATCGATGACAACTGCAGAACCGAAACCACTGTCGTGTACGCAGGTATTATTATGTATAAAGATCATTATTTCTCTAAATTACCTGGTTTCAAAGTTAAAATCATGAGTTTTGAACTTTCTAAATAATGATTTTAGTAAATTCCAAATTGGTTGCAAAGGGTGATACAGCAATCTTGGATTTCGTAAAGAGCTAAATTTTTAGTGTGGACTCTCAGTATGTGAATCTACTTTAGCTTGTAATGAGCTATTTCCGGGTTATAACTAAAACTCTTGTCCTAGGAGTTGAACTAAGAACTACTAAACAGCTGTTCGAGTGAACAACCAAGTAGATGACGCAAGCTTTGCCTTTGACAGTCATGCATGTATCATTTGACATTACCCCGATGTTTGTTGGCGTCACAAAAACATCGGATGCAGGCTCCATTTTCTATTATTTCAAGCGTTTATTTATTCCTACGTTTTCATACGTTTCCTAGTTGATATTACCTTGCACCTACTTTTTCTAATTTTGTCTCAACATTTCTAGTATTTTCTACTAGTATTTTCTACTTGTCTTACGTTCAAAATAATGAAATATCATTGAATTGTATATACAGATGTTACACATTGTCATATCACTCAGTGCAGGGCTTTGTGCGCAGGAACCATGAGTATTGTAACTGTACTTCCAATAAGTTAATTGCAGGTTGGGGGGCACAGTGTCGCCAGTTGTAATGAACTTGTGGATGACTGGTTTGTACGCAATAATCTTCAGTTGGGAAACTGGTTTATTCGGCAAGGCACTGGGAAAGCAAACGTTCAATCATACACACAATAGGCCAAGAGCATTATATCATAGGGGGGGGGGGGAGTCCTTGGCCGCTATGTGCGTTTAAAATGCCGATGATCACTGCGTTCTGAAATTCATACGTATTTGGTGCACGAGCCGAGTGATCAACTACCAAGAATTGTGACTGTCTGTCGATCAACTCAAGATGACCACACGGCAGTACTGAAAGTGTTTGAGAGTTGCCATTGGCAATTAATTGCGGAGTCGTGTCGGCAAGTCGTCGGCACGGTTTATCCGTGTGGGCTCCAAGATGGCAGAGGGACCGGGCAGGCATCTTGGGCGATGTTGTTCAATCTGCGGGAAATTAATTGTTACCTGCAAAAAATACCTGTCCATAAAACCGTCTTGAAAACCACTGCACACCAGATATTGTGATTTCATAGGATGCTTCAGACTGTTATTCACTTGCAGTCAAGTACATGTAAAGTATTTCAGAATATTTCAGTACTTTTATTGTGGAAGTACAATGTATGTAACGGGATCCACAATTTTTGCCACATTTGGCCAGGATTGTTTGAGAAAACCCAACAGTGCATCGCAGTATCTTCAGTTTGTGGACAGTGTGAAAATCGAATCACCCGAGTACGGCAATGGCAAATCTTCGCGGAAAAAGCAATAGTGGAGACCAAACGAAAATATACTACAGAACCGTCTGAACCTTCTGAACCGTCTTTGGAATTAGCTTGTTGTTTTACACATGGGCTTTAGTATTTGTTAATGAGTGATCTGAAAATAAATACGTTTGAAGGTAGTATCCACCGTTTGCTTTTGTTGTAATTTTTCAAAATGGATGGGTTGGGGGTTCATGTACTAATTATATTAACAAAATGTGACGCTGATGTATTAAACAAAAAATGTTCATGATTGACAAAAAACCAAGAACTTGAATCCTGTTTTGTAGTTCCTTGACTTCCTTCACTTCAGACGAAACGGAGCAATTTATAGATGTCCGGGGTATTTCCGGAAAACCAGACTACCTGGTTGACACCCATTCATGGATGTGTAACAAATATTGCAAGTACATTGTATATCAAATGTGGACTAACAAAATGTAATAAATTGGAGATAGTGTTTAAAAATTATCGGGGTTTTTTTTCAATAAAAATAGATACAACATTCTACTTTTCTTGAAAACCACTGCACACCGGATATTGTGATTGCATAGGATGCTTCAGACTGTTATTCACTTGCAGTCAATTACATGTAAGGTACCGGTATTTCAGAATATGTCAGTACTTTTATTGTGGGAGTGCAATGTTTGTACATTTGCAAATAATACACAAGGAACACAATATTATTAAATACCTTGCTGAACTCTTGACGAATGAAAGTATAAATCACCTGTAAAATACCTGGTGTGCCGTCACTTTCCAGAAAAGTGGTATTTTAATGTTAATTGCACGTACCAAACAATGCTTGATGGCTGACCAGCATTGGAAAATGGCTCTTTCAAATATTACCCCCCAATTTATCATATTTAGTTAGTCTGCATTTTTTAGCAATTGATATGAATGGGTAAATTTAAGTCAGCTTGACTGGTTTCCTAAGTGTATGATTTCCCGATGTTTATAAAATGCTCCATTTCATCAGGGTCTTGTAACCAGACTACAAGAACAATATTGTTTTTCTTGGTTTTTACAGCATCTACATGTACATCACAAACCTTCAAACAAGTCAGTGCAACAATATTTATTATTGATACCAATTACAATTACATGAAAATTACAGCAAAAGCAAATGTTTTATATTATTCCCTTTAACGGGGCTGTTTTGTAACTTTAGTTCAAAGTAAGATTTGTTTTTATTTGGTGTACATGTGTGTAAACGATACGGCGACACACGTTGCAGTTTCCGTGAAGTGAACAAGTATTATTCTCCTTCTTCTCGAGGTATTTTTTGTTCTTGATTTACGATGGAAGATGTCTTCAATTTCTTAGTAGTTATTCTGCCATTAGTTTTGGCCCAACTACATCGTCGACATCGTCGCAGAACGATAAATATGGAGGACCAGTTCACGATAGAGTGCACATGCACAATGTACATGTACATTGTATACAATCCCCCATTATACATTACACAGCGTTGGCCGGCCACGGACGATGACAGGTGGTAGGCAAAGCGTTGTTTACAATTTCTTGTTCCGCGGTTTTTTGTTATGACCTGGCACACCGGATGTGAGCAGCTTAAATTGCAGGATCTGATCTCGATCTGCGTTCATACTTGTTTTTTGATCGCCTTTGCGGGATTTGATCTCGCAATAATGGGAGATCAAAAAGGAGGATCTGATCCTGATCCTGATCGCGTTCACACTAGCCGGTGATCTCCCTTTGATCGCCCTGTCGAGATCAGATCCTCCTTTGATCCTCCTAGCAGGATCAAGTCTGAACGCGGTGCAATATACCCAGCACGATATAAGACCAAGGGACTACCTTATACCACCATATACCACCATAACACTCTCTACACTGTTATTAGGGTTGTGTAAAATCTTACACAAGTTGTGTAATATTTTACACAACCGCTGTTTACTATATGAACACGAAAACTGTTGTTTAAACAGTGTACACAACCATGGTTGTGTAATTTGTAAACAAGAGTTGTGTAGTATTTCTACACAATAATGTGTAAAATTAATTTACCAAATTAATTGTGCAAATGGTTTACACAGCAATTGGTTAATTTGTCTACACAATAGTTGTGTATTACTCACTGAGTTGTGGAATGGTCATTTTAAGGTGTTTACAGACACATAATTTAAATTGAATGTTATCCGAGCTCATATGGATGACCTGCATTCAGATTTAACTTTACCTGCAGACATTCCAAAATGCCCTCCCAATATTAGGTTTTCTCATTTCCAGCCGATCACCGATGATTACCTCCACCAAGTCATCAATAAATCAACGGCCAAATCCTGTTATCTGGACATAATTCCAACCTGGATAATCAAACAGCACATAGCTACCTTTCTACCTAAGCTGACTGAAATCGTTAATACCTCACTGACATCTGGGGTTTTCCCAGACTCATTCAAAATGGCCGTCATTACTCCAATCCTAAAGAAATCATCTCTCAATAAAGAAGACCTCAAAAATTACCGCCCCATTTCTAATCTCCAGTGCCTAGCTAAGCTAACGGAAAAAGTAGTCTGTAAACAACTATCCCAACACATTGATGAGCACCAGTTAGCCGAACCCCTACAATCCGCCTACAGACCCAACCACAGTACTGAGACTGCTCTGCTTTGTGTACAAAACGACATACTTAGAGCAATGAACAAAAACAATGCCGTTTTCATGGTCATGCTTGATCTTTCAGCCGCTTTTGATACCCTAGATCACGACATACTACTACAACGTTTCCATGACAGATTTGGTATAACTGGCACTGCACTCGACTGGTTCAAGTCATACTTCGATAACCGTAGGAGTCGGGTTATCCTACCTGACGGTGTCACCTCTGATGAAGTCGCTCTTCGGTTCGGAGTTCCTCAAGGGTCTGTTATAGGTCCACAGGCCTTTACGATGTACCTGGCCCCAGTCGGCGACATTCTTCGAAAGCATGATGTCAAATTTCACCTGTATGCTGACGATATACAAATCTACGTGGAATTTGACCCACAAATCCCAAATGATGCAGAACTCGGGTTGTTCAAGCTCTCTCAGTGCATCATCAACGTTCAGCGCTGGATGTTACGCAATAAGCTTCAACTAAATGAGGGGAAAACTGAATTCTTCATTGCCTCATCTAACCACAACTACAAACGAATAGCCCACCTGACTCTCACCATGAACAACATTACACTTCACCCATCATCTTCCATCCGGAATCTTGGCGTTGTTTTTGACAAAACCATGTCGGTGAGTGACCATATTACGTCTGTCTGCAAATATGCTAACTATCACCTCCGAAACATCACTACAATCCGGAAGTACATCGATGCCGAAGCCTGCCACGCTGCTGTCCGGGCACTTGTACTGTCAAGACTGGACTACTGCAATTCCCTGCTAAATGGACTCAAACAATCTGACTTAATCAAGTTACAAAAAATCCAAAATAGAGCATCTCGTGTAATCTTCTCCTACCCAAAGCATGTTCCCACTGACTCCACTGATCAAACAGCTGCACTGGCTTCCAATAGAGAAACGAATCATGTATACAACGGCCTTAAACATGTACAAATGCATTTCCGGTATTTTTCCCACGTACATTTCCAATTCATTAGATACCAGGCAAACAAGGGCCAACTTACGCTCCCAGGGTAACTTCTATATTCCACGAACCACCAGAAAATCAGGAGACAGGGCATTTTCAATCGCAGGCCCCAGGATATGGAATTCCATTCCACACTCCATCACACATTCTAGCTCCGTGGCCAAGTTTAAAGGGTCATTAAAGACATATTTGTTTAATCTGTAACTTCATTGTCAGACCTGACTTCCGCGTGCTCGTCTTATTAGAGAGCCCTTCATTCCTGATCTCACCAGTGATCGTTTCTCTTGAGTTGCTATCGCTGGGCTCTCTTGTTGAGTGCTGCGGGCTGGGTCTGGCAGTGGTCTTTCCATTTGGTTTTACGTTATTATACTTGTCATTGTTGTATTTTTTTGGTCATTCTCTAAGCGCTTTGTAACCCTAGGAAAAGGCGCTTTATAAATGTTGATATTATTATTATTATTATGTAATTGTTATTAGCCATAACGACGACAAAATGCATAACCACATTACAAATCCTTCTATTATTAAAGCATGCAACAACATCACACCAACAAATGGTCATCAAGACTTTCGCTGCATGCATACAAGTTTCATGCATTTGTTGTTTTTTTCTGGAAATTGCCGCTATATGCGCTGCAAGCAGGGTTTTGTAATTGCTTTGTTATGCAATGCGCCAGGTCATCGATACAAACTATTTTAATGACTGTGTGTATCCACCTAGACACAAACAGTTAATACCAGGTCTTTATATTTTCATGTAAGCTGCTTCAAAAAATATATTGCTAATACCAGGATGCTGCAATATTAATTTTGTGGGACAGTTTATTTCCTACAATTTGGTACCTCATTTGTACAAATTTAGCATACATTTGAAATTCCAGGTGCAATATAGATGATGTGACCTGTTTACGTCTGTATTCAAATGTGCCCGGCGCCGGTATGCGCACGCATCATGTTTTGCATACAATTTCCAGTCTAGTTTTGCATAACATGTCACGTGCTTAAAGGTTTACACAACAGTTGCTGAAATTAAGTTTTGGCGCGGCAATATCTATTTGAGTAACATCAAATTACATTTACACAACCTAGCATTAACACAAGTTGGATATGATCACACAACCTTGTTCAATAATAACATCTGTTTTACACAGCGTTTTTTTACACAGGAGAATAACAGTGTAGACTGTTGTACTTACCTAACGCACCCACCCCCCCCCCCCCCCCCCTAAAAACCTACACAAATTCGGGGAAAAAACAATAATATTACGCAAGCACAATGGCGACCACAAGGGGGTGGGGGGGGGGGGGGGGGGGGTGGGGGGCAGTTTCTTTTTGTATCATATCTTGCTTCATGTATAAATAATCGACAAGGACCCTGACATTTTTGTTAAAAGTCAAATTTTAATAGCATTGTGTTTGGGACTGTAGCTACCTACAAATTCAGCTAAAATCAACCTTAGGGCAATATTTTATTTAAACAAAATTATATGAAAAGGCACATATTTTTAATACGTAAGCAAAATTGTTTCCTTTGAGTAGTTGGGTAAAGATCCTACAAAAATATATAAAAAAATAATTGCAAAAGTGCAAACGTCCTGAATTTATGACCAAAGAAATTAATGAAAAGAAAAATATTTTAAGGGGATCGTTGTCGTTATTTTCAAAATACCAAACGGATTCTGCACTCAAAACCCGTAGGCAAAAGATGACCCTAATATGTACCGAAAAGTCTTCCATTTTCACGAATAATGTTGATGATACAATATGTAGGTAAAAACATGTACATGTACATGTACATGTACATGTACATGTACATGTACATGTACATGTACATGTACATGTACATGTACATGTACATGTACATGTACATGTACATGTACATGTACATGTACATGTACATGTACATGTACATGTACATGTACATGTACATGTACATGTACATGTACATGTACATGTACATGTACATGTACATGTACATGTACATGTACACGTACATGTACATGTACACACACATGTACATGTACATGTACATGTACATGTACATGTACATGTACATGTACATGCACATGCAACGCGAAGTAGAGTCAGAGGGTTAGACCTATGCATATGTATGGTTATGTAATGCATACTGCATTCATTAGGCTAAGCAGGACGTGCGTGCGCATATCACTACCTCTACGAAATTCCAAAGACGTTGTTGCCCACTGGTTGGGGAGTGATGATGGTTTGTCGCAATAGCGCTCTCTCGTGGCTGTAGACTAAGCAACGTCTTGCCCAAAGACTAACCTACACCCAGAGGACAGCACGTCCTCTAAATGATCAAGTTCGATCGTCTTCCGGGCGTACGAGCGAGGCACCGGTCAAGGGACGGGACTCGCTGACCCCTTCAGTGTAGCACGTGTGCAGCCCCGGACATCTATTAAGGGCATCATAGGCCTGTTATTGCTCAATCTCACGCCACTTGTCTCTCTAAGTAGTCTGCGCCCGGCGCGGCGGCCGACGCTACTATTTAGCAAGCCAGAGTCTCGTTCGTTATCGGAATTAACCAGACAAATCGCTCCACCAACTAAGAACGGTCACGCACCACCACCAACAGAATCAAGAAAGAGCCCCAAATCTGTCAATCCTCACTGTTTCCGGGCCGGGTGAGTTTCCCCGTGTTGAGTTAAATTAAACCGCATGCTCCACTCCTGGTGGTGCCCTTTCGTCAATTCCTTTAAGTTTCAGCTTTCCAACCGTACTTCCCCCGGAACCCAAAGACTTTGGTTTCCTGCAGGCTACCCGAGCTTCATTGGAGTTAAGCTATGGTCACATTACCCAAAAGTAACCTGCTCGGCCACCGAGCGGCCAGTTTTTAACCAATTCTGCCCGGCCACCGAGCGGCGGCCGCCCAGGCACCGCTCGTTTTTAGGGCATCGCTCAGTCGCCGCTGAAGTTTTAGCGCAGAGTTAAAATTTGGGCGGCGCCTGCTCCCTTTTCACTCGCCGCCCAAAATACGCTCGGTCGCTGCCCGGGCACCGACCTAATCGAGTGTTCGCCGCTGAGCGATTTAAGTCAAAAATCGAAGCCGCTAGGTCAGAGGCTGCCGAGCGGTCGCCGCCCGGTCGCCGCTGGGAGATCAATCGGTCACTGGGAGGCGAGTTCAAAATCGGTCGGCGTCCAGCAGCGCCAGCTCCATTCACCGCGACGTCTAGCCGATAATGGCTGACAATTACAATGACAATGGCAATGACAAAGCAAAAGCGGTTTTGATGATGACAAGTCTGGGGAAGTCACATCCCAGGTTGCCCGTGAGAAATTTTCGACAGAGCCTGGTGGGCCGCCGCCAGTACGCCTACGAGACACCCGCCGATCCCCCGTCGATTACCGGCCGGCCGCCGGGCAATTACTTTAAAATCAGCCGGTGGCTGGTGGGAGACTGCCCGGCAATCGGAGGGTCACCGGTCGGTCACTGCCGCGACACCGCGCGAAAAAGCTCCGATTTCGCCCAGTTTTGACCTAAAATCGACCGGCGACCGACGGGAAATCGACAGGTCCACCGCCCAGGCATGGCTGGGGCTCTACAGCCTGCTCGACTTCTCCAAAAATCGCTGGGCGATGCCTAAATTCCAGCAGCGACCGAGCAGGCTACTGATCGGTCGGTCGCTGCTCTGATTTGTGACCATAGCTTAACGCCGGCGGATCGCCAGTCGGCATCATTTATGGTTAGAACTAGAGCGGTATCTGGTCGCCTTCGAACCTCTAACTTCCCTTCTTAATTAATGAACACATTCTTTGCGAATGCTTTTGCAGTTGGTCGTTTTGCGGCGATCCAAGAATGTCACCCCTCACACCGCAGTACGAATGCCACCGTCATGAAGTCTATCTTAATTATTACATCGAGTTCCGAGAACCGACGCAATAGAGCCGAGGCCCGTTTTCATTATTTCATGCTCTGCTGTCAAGGCAGCCAGCCTACTTTGAATACTCCATTTTTACAAAGTTAACGTTTCGGCCGCACTCGGCACTCAGTCAAAAGAACCGGGTGGAAACTGAGAGAAAGGCCAGATGGGCAGTAGCGCGCCTTGCGGAGGACCGCCAGCCTGTGCCCATGATCCCACTATGAGATTTACAACTGCAGCAATTTTAATACGCTATTAGAACTGGAATTAACGCAGCTGTTGGCACCGTTAAATAATTTAAAGTGGAATCATTCCAATTATATGCCTCAGAAGAGTCCTGCATTGTTATTTTTTATGTCTTCATTTTTTCTTTTCTCTCTCTTTTTTTTGTATACAATAGTCACAACCCCCCTCCCCCCCAAAAGGAAAGAACCAACAAAAATAAAAAATTCAAGACATCTTGTGTGTCACGGTTATATTTTAAAACTTAAAACATTTTACATACTCACTGGTACACTTTTGCTTTTCAAATTATTTTTAACATTATTTGTCAAAACTTAAATACTGCTGTACAAAAGAAATCCGTCGTTTCTATTTGGATACTGATATATTATCACAAACAATTAAATTTCTCGGAACTACACATCAATTCCAGGACCCAAATAAATAATAAATGAATTGGGACAAACTAATTCCGTACAGAGATTTCGTAGCTTGTAGACTGTTACTGAGGACCTCATGGACGGGTATACTCCTAATTGCTGCTACTTCTTGAGCTACGAGCTTGGCCATTGTCGGGTTGCTGAAATGGACTGTCTGTCCCGTATTTCTAGGTGGAAAATAGGGTGCATCCGTCTCGAGGAGGAGCCGGTTTAGGGGGATGTTTTTGGCCACCTCCCTGGGACCAGTGGCCCCCCAAGCAACGATTAGCGTAAGACCTATACACAAATTAGGAAAGCTTGAGCACCACTTTTGCGCTCCCTCCCAATCCCCAGTGTAGCAATGGAGGTGGATTTTCCAGTGTGTGGGTAGGGTATCAAGTGTGATTCGAAGGCACGCCTCTTCAGCTTCCCGGCAATGAATTATAACTGGTTTTTGCTGTTCAACTGCTAATTCTAAAAGGCGTCTAAAGACTGTTTGCTGACTTGATCTGTGTTTATAATGGTCACCCGAATAATCTAGACCAACCTCCCCAAGGGCGAAAACCTTTGGGTGATGTATTAATCGTTCTATAATATCGATCGACTCCTGGTTGAATCTATAGGCCTGTTTGGGGTGCGCTCCTACCGCTGCGTATACTAGTGTGTCAGCCACCATCTCTTCCCACCATTCATCATCAGTCAGAATCTCCTGGTCACAGAAAACGGCAATACAACCCGCAAATCCAGAGGTGTCGATACGTTTACTTTGAAGAAATGTAGCCAATGTCCCCTTGCAATGAGATTTGCTGAGTAGTCGGTCTACGTGACAATGGGCATCAATAAAGTCGTCCGTCGGCTGGGTGGTCGGCGTGGGTGTCGAGACTAGGAGCAAGAGGCGTTGTAGCGTTCTCCAGTGAAGCACAGAAGATAGACGCATGGGGGACTGTAGGTTGCGTTCTTTCAACGGGGGCAGTCCGACAAATTCGTCGTATGCGTCCCACACGCAAATCTCCTCGGGGCTAAACGTCGAATTTTCGTCGCCCAACTGACTCCGGACAACGAAATGTATCAACTCACTGGCGGACGCCAACTCCAACCCGGAACAGACATGACTTACAAACCCATCGACTCGTTTAGCCAGCTCTGGAAGATGATCTTCGCTGAATGGGCCATGCAGGTCGACATGTATGGCGATATCCCATCGTTTGCAGTTCCAACATGCGAGAAGCGGGAACAGGAACCACCACTTATCGTTGCCGAAGTGATACCTGATGACGTGCCGTCTGAGCTTGTTGGTCTTTTCCTCGCACCCTGGTTGCGGACACGGCTGCTGGTGTTTTTTTCGGGTTGGAGGGCGGCACGTGTCTGGTTGGCTGGGTGGTCCCGGGTTTGATGGCTCTGCCACGGATGGTGATAACAGTGGGTGTGGCGTATGTTCTGTGACAACAGGATCTAGTAACCCATCCTCGTTGTAATCAGGGACGAAGTCCATCTCCTCCATTTTCTAAAGGAAATACATGTTAAAAACCCAGTCCCTTTTTAATTCTCATTAATCCCGTTAAATCCCATCCCGGTAACGAGTAGGAAGCTTAACTTCTCTGCCGCTCCTTGTAGTTGTGATCTTTGAAGGTTGAACACCTTCATTGTTCACCTGCACATTCACAGGGCACCCCCATGATGCTGCTTGAAATAGATCACTCACTCCATAACCTTCGTGTACTACCGTACTGCCCTCCGAACCGCTGTCCGAACCGTCGGATCCTAGCATTTTATTACGCATTCGTCTTAGACAAATTGGGATTTTGCGGTCTTCACATTTCTTAAGTAGATCGTGATGTAAGACTGGTTTTTTTTTCTACCGCGTACCTTATAAAGTACTGGAGAGAGAGGTTCTACAACCAACAGTGGTCCCAGCCACACGGGCTGTAGTTTACGAGACTGGCCAGTCTTAAAGGATTTGTTTAGCCTGTAAACAATGTCTCCCTCATCAAATGCAGAGTAGTTTTTGTTCAAATCATAGTTCTTTTTCTGGTAATTTTGTGCAGCCCCGATGTTCTTTCTAGCCAGGGCATGAGATTTAAGCATTCTCTCCTTCAAGTTTTGCGCGTATTCATGAGGTTGTTTTTTCTCCATATTACCTTTCATTTCAAAAACTAGTTCTACTGGTTGTATGACCTCTCTTCCCAGCATTAATAGGTTTGGTGTTAAACCGGTGTGACGGTTCGGAAGGGCACGTATAGCAGCAGTCAAAATTGGGAGATTTTCATCCCATTCCGACACATTCTCCCTTGAATGACATCTGATAGTTTGCAATATAGTTCGATTATATCTCTCGATCTGCCCATTGGAACAGGGTCGATAAGGGGTTGTACGAGTCTTAGCAATGCCAAGGATGTCACAAATAGCTTGAAACAGATTGCTGGTGAAATTTGTACCTTGATCGGTATGGATTTGAAGGGGGCACCCAAAGCGGGAAATGAAATTGTCAATGGTGACTCTAGCAACAGATTCTGCCCTTTGGTCTGGCAGTGGGTAAGCTTCAATCCATTTGGTGAACTGGCAAATTAACATGAGAATATATTGATTACCAGCTTTAGTTGGCTTAAAGGGTCCTAGGATGTTTAAATGAATGCGTTCACCAGGAGCTCCTGCATGATATTTCATGAGGGGAGCTTTAGCATTCCTTGACGGTTTTTTGCTTGTGTTACACTCCCTGCAAGATTTGACGTACAGAGAGGCATCTTCACTCATTTTGTACCAGAAGCATGTCTGCCTTAATTTCTGAATGGTTTTTGTGATTCCTGGATGACCAGCCATTTTGGAGTCATGACTTAATCTAAGGAATTCTTCTTTTATTGCAGTTGGCACTATAAACAACAACTTTAACGAATCGCCTTCCACCCACTTGTAGTACAATACCCCGTTATTGATGGTTAACAGGGCCATGTTTGTCCAGAAATACTTTACACCTGGGGAAAGTATTTGTAATTTAGTTTGTGATGGGGAAGTAGAGGTTTCTAGCCACCCTATAAGATGTTTTAAATCATTGTCTTCTGTTTGTAGTTTCCTTAAATCACTGTGTGTATGTTTGACGAAAAGGGAGGTGTTACCTTCATCCAGCAAACGCCGGACCGAAGGGTAACACGTTCCCCAGTCTCCAGTGTTTTCCGAGTTAGTCGTCCGCCCATTGACTTCTCCCGACAAAGGGGCGTTGCCCTCATTTAACAAGGGCCTAACCATGGGGTCAGGTGTTATGAGTTGCAAAGGTACCTTGAATATTGGGTTTGCCACCGTTATCTCGCGCAAAGCCAGAGGAATGACGTCATCGACGTCGTCTTCGAAGCGTGCCATTGGTTATGAATTTTGGTACAATATCTACAACCCCCACAAGGGATATGGAGAGACACTTCGAGTATTGATTAATTTTTCAAGAAAAAGTACTTCCTTTTGGAAAAGCTGACATTTGTTGGCTTTAAGTTTTAAGTTGTGGTGGTGAAATCTCCGTAGAACTTCACTAAGGTTATCCATGGATTCCTTAAAACTTTTTCCTAAAATTACAATGTCGTCCAAATATGCCAAGACGTGTTCCCACGTAAGGCCTCTTAATATTAATGTCATTGCACGCTGGAAAGTGGCAGGGGCGTTACAAAGCCCAAATGGCATTCGCTGATATTCGAACAAGCCATACCTAGTGATAAAGGCAGTTTTGTGCATATCCTCTTCGGGCAGTTCGATTTGATAGTACCCGCTACTCATGTCCAATGTATTAAACAATTCCGTCCCTTCTAACACATCTAAACATTCTTCAATGTTTGGAAGCGGGAACGCATCCTTTATAGTTACGTTATTGAGAGCCCTGTAATCTATACAATAACGGACCTTGCCGTCTTTCTTTCTTATCAATACTGGGGGTGACGCCCACGCCGAAGCCGATGGCCGTATCACACCTGATTCAAGCAAGGAATCTAGATGCACCTTTTCTTCAGCCTCGAAACCCAATGGTGTTCTACGCATTTTTTGTTTAATAGGGTTTGAGTCCCTTGTATTAATTGAATGTTTGATAGCCGAAAATCGTCCTAAATCAGTATCGTTTTCAGAAAAAAACATTGGCGTACTCGGTAAGGACACTAGCTAACTGGTTTGATTGGTCAGAAGTTAAGTGTTCGCGCGACTTATTCCACAATTCCAAAAGGTGCAAGGAGATTTGATTTACTTGCCGTACATGCATTTCAACCTGGGAGTCGCCCGACAAACGCCGGACTTTTCCAAGATGACAATCACTTTTGTTGTTGGGAATACCGCCTTGTTCGTCTTCCACTACTGAGGGGTCGCCCAACGAGCGCCGGACTTCCCCGAGGGAACTATCTGTATTGACATTATGTTCACCACTTGGTATTATGCAGTCAATTTCTTCTGCCCTTCCAATTACGTGACCCTTCCTCAGGTGCACATACTTATTGCTATCGTTACGAAGGCTTATGTTACATGATGTAGCCAAGTTCGTACACGAATTATTGTTCAAAGAAACAAGTGCATACGGTATTAAAATTCCCTTATGACACCTCTCCGGGCCACGGACTAAAAATGTTTTATTGTGGACAATTGGATTCTAGCAATAATCTCTGTATTTGGAGAAACAACCGCTTTCCTTTTCAGTGACACCCTTTGAACAGAGTACTTCTCGTCTGCGCATTAACGTGGTAACCATTAAGGTTCAATGTATCCTCATTTAGATTGATTACCCCAGAATGGGCTTTAAGGAAATCTAGCCCTAATATAAATTAATCCTCAATAGGAGCTACTATAGTAAGTCCCATTCGTAATTTTGGTCACCGATGAGTAAAGGTACATTTGGAAATTTGTTGGCAATTATTCTACTGCACTTTCCTGCCCCCCTAAGGAGTACCTCTCCGCATGGAGTTGTAGGGTGTTTAATTTGGTTAAACAACTCATCGCTAATTATAGACACTTGTGCTGCAGTGTTCACCACAGCGTGTGTATTTATACCTTGAACCTTAATTGGGATTACCAAACTTATACCGGGATTCCTAGACAACTAAATTTCCTGTACTACTGGTTGTGTCTTATTAACGTTGACCTTGTTGGGTAGACGTTTAGATTGGCCTATGGGTGTTGAGTTCACCGATCGTCGGCCGAGTTGTAATGCATTGAACTTAGGATGTGAGCGGGTAATGAGGGAGCCTTTTCTCCGATAGCTTTAAGAGTGGCATCTATCATTGTGTCCCCAGTGCTTTGAATTCCGTTTGCTCCCCCGGTAGCCAAGAATTGCTTTTCCTGGGTTTGGTTTATTTTGAGTTCAAGATTTGATATTTTGGAAGTGTTTGCTTCCATTGCTTTAACCATCCCTTCCATTTGTTTTGTGAGCAAGCTAACAGCATGCGACAATTGTGCGATATCTGCCTGGGCATTTTGGTCTGTTGGGGGCGTTTCGGTATAGTCGATGATTATAAGGTTTTTTTTCTGCGAGTTCGTTTAGTTTCGTTTGGAGGGTGGGGTTGTCATGAAAAATGTCGATTGTTACTAATGAACCAAGCTCTTCTCCTTTTTATACTATGATTTGGGCAAACTTGATTCATATACCTGGTAGAGTAGTTAATTCCTTTACCGATGCGTTATTTATATTTACGGCCATAGTAACTAGTTAAACGAATCTGCTATTATGAAGTCTGTAATTTCAGACAGTCACTTACTTTAACTGTTACGCCTTCTGCTGGTAGTGACACACAGCAGTTTGTCCAGATAACAGTTAGAGTATATTTTGGTGAAGCCAAAAAATGAACGTTATTATTTTAACGATTTTTGTAAAAAACGCACCACGCAATTAATATAACGAATAGCAGATTCTTGATTAATACCAATATTGAAAGTATAAAGGTCAACAATGTCACAATATCTTAGAGAAATATTTAATAAATGCTCTACAAAATGATTACAAAAAGCGCCGAGAATGTCGACGGACAATATCAACCAACGCCGATAACGTTGACACAAAATGGTTCATAGGAAATGTAAAAAAAAAACACACGAAAATGTCGATTCATTTAGAGGCAACAATTCCGACAAACTACAAAATGGTTCTGGTTTTCGTGTCGACAAATTCAACCAGCGCCGAGAATGTCGACGAACAATTAGGCCTATGATTGTCAAAAATATCAACCAACGCCGATAACGTTGACGCAAAATGGTTCATTGAAAAATGAACGATTAATTTACAGGCAACAACTCCGACCAACATCGGTGTTAACATTCGACGAGCTCGGAATTGTCAAATTTGTACTGAGATTTGTTTCTCTTTTCTCGCATAACTGAGGTTACGTTTTAGTTTAAGACGCTATATCATACCTTATACTAGCGTGACTTGGACTGGTGGTTTACGTTTGCACGCAAACAAGGAATTTATCCTCGTCGCCAATGTAGTGCTTGGCGTATTAGACGCCAAGGGGTCGGAGACACACAGGGAGAATAACAGACATAAGTCGTGTTGGCTTCGATGCGGGTTTCAGACTGACGCCTCGTGGTCAGCCCACTCGGACCGGCCACTCACGCCGTCAAGCCTGAATGACTTTATTCAAATTACTACACCTTGTGCATTCACCACACTCCACTCCTGGTGGTGACTTTTCGTCAATTCCTTTAAGTTTCAGCTTTCCAACCGTACTTCCCCCGGAACCCAAAGACTTTGGTTTCCTGCAGGCTACCCGAGCTTCATTGGAGTAACGCCGGCGGATCGCCAGTCGGCATCATTTATGGTTAGAACTAGAGCGGTATCTGGTCGCCTACGAACCTCTAATTTTTCTTCTTGATTAATGATCATTAATGATGTGTTAAATTGATTAACACATTATTTGCGAATGCTTTTGCAGTTGGTCGTTTTGCGGCGATCCAAAAATGTCACCCCTCACACCGCAGTACGAATGCCACCGTCAT
This sequence comes from Crossaster papposus, assembly GCA_037893245.1. NCBI lineage: Eukaryota > Metazoa > Echinodermata > Asteroidea > Velatida > Solasteridae > Crossaster > Crossaster papposus. The sequence continues at coordinate 471,851 of JBAIAA010000124.1, read as the reverse complement.
GAAGTATATTGTGGCGGAACCGGCGGAGGACCTAGATGGGGACTGGTCTTATTATCCCAGGACTCCAACCAACTCTGATTATCCAACAAATATATTTATTAGCCTCGCGTAAGGATGAGCGGCTATCCAGGCGCAAGGGGGGACAATTAACGAACGGCGGACTTAACCTAGGGGCAGTTCGTTTGGCGGAAGTATACCACCGTTTTATGACTGAGTGTCTAACTTGATGTAATAGAAGAGCACTAAATAATTAATCTTAATAAACCTCACAATGTAAATAAACCTCACAGTGACAAGTATTCCAAAGACGATCGATAATTGGTCTTATTCTCCTTCAATGATTCTAGAGTAATTAACTTTACATACAAAACAGAATACACAATAAACCTCACTGGAGGTAACCCTCACGTGGTCCCTTTCACCACGTACAAAACTAGCTCGTAAATCAACACCAGGGGTCAACTGCACCCTTAAATAAACCTCACGGAGCTCAGTAAGCCTCACTTGGCTCAGTAAGCCTCAATAATAATATCTTTAATTATAACAAGGGTCTAGTGAAACTCCTATAAATGACTAGGCTTCCAATAATCCTCACATGGTCAATTGCACCACTTGATGAGAATAATCGGGCTTTTATACAATATACAATATAACGTTCGGGGGCTAACACACCTCTAACCGTTAATACAATTAGAATTCTTATATCTTTTATAGAAAGATAAAGAAACGCAAACTAGCAGAATAATAAAACACTTAGCAGAGCAACCTAATTAATATGCACAAATAACCCTCACTAGAAAATCGTATACCTCAACCAGGTTCAGCTCACTGGCAGTGAGCTCAAGGTATACCTCACGTAGTTTACAATAACCCTCAGCTGACCAGTTATTCAAATGACACGGAAACCCCCAATGTCTATCAACAAGGTTATAATGATAACACTCCTGAAAACTTGAGAACGTTACACTCAGGTCTCACTATACACAACCCTAGTCCTAGCGTCAACTCACTCTGACCCGAAGCCTCACGAACTTCCGAACCCGGCCGTACCAGAACGTCAACTTCAACGCCACCAGAGCTGAACGCTACCACCCGAAGCTTGCTTGGTCTCAAGTAGCGGAACTCACACACTATCTCGATAGGTCTCGTTACAACGCCACCATTCTACCAACTGAACAAAACCCCAGGCCGGCCGCGCGCTAATTATGTGTGCATTACCCGGGCAGAAGCTACGCGCGCCGGTAATTGGATGCTTAACCCAGATCATGCAGCCGCGCGTTGATGATTGGCCACTGCGCCAAGTATCACGCAGCATGAGCGCGTGATCCTGCATGAACAATATATTTAGATTAACTAGACTCGAATACGAGTCGGCATATACCCTGTTCCGTTACAATATCTTAATTATTACCTCGAGTTCCGAAAACCGACGCAATAGAGCCGAGGCCCGTTTTCATTATTTCATGCTCTGCTGTCAAGGCAGCCAGCCTACTTTGAATACTCCATTTTTACAAAGTAAACGTTTCGGCCGCACTCGGCACTCAGTCAAAAGAACCGGGTGGAAACTGAGAGAAAGGCCAGATGGGCAGTAGCGCGCCTTGCGGAGGACCGCCAGCCTGTGCCCATGATCCCACTATGAGATTTACAACTGCAGCAATTTTAATACGCTATTAGAACTGGAATTAACGCAGCTGTTGGCACCGTTAAAGAATTTAAAGTGGAATCATTCCAATTATATGCCTCAGAAGAGTCCTGCATTGTTATTTTTTATCACTACCTCCCCATGTCGAGAGTGGGTAATTTGCGACGTGGTAGCCGTTTCTCAAGCTCTTTTTCCGGAATCAAGCCCTGATTCTGCGTTACGACTTTGCTCAATATGATATCGTGTGGGTGCAAATCTGATAGTACAACAAGAACTAACTTGGACTTTTCTGCACCTTAATGTGCAGTAAATGCAGCGGTCAAACTTGCAACAACACTGCACCCAAATTGTGCTAACATCAATGTTGAAGATACTGCACCAGACAATGAAGATGCTGCACTAGAGGATAAGGGCAAAATTAAAGATGAGAGAGCATGTTATTATGATAGCATATTAGGGTAGACAAGTTTTAAGCCATCTTGCTTCTGGCTAACTATTATGTTTGACCTAATATGTATATCTAACTTGTCTGGTTGCAAAGTTATGATAAACATTACAAATGGCAGCCATTTTGGACGCCATTTTGGACGCCATCTTGGACGCCATATTAGTTTTGGATACTTATGAGTTTTAAACTCTCTAAATAATAATGTTATTACATTTCTTGTGCTTTAAAACATATATTTAGACACTGAATGTGTATTTATACCATGTTTGGTGGCAAAGTCATGATAACAATTGCAAATGGCGGCCATTTTGGACGTCATCTTGAATTTTGGAAATAACACCAAAGGGAATTATGGGGACTTTTAATATGTTAATCTACACACACTCCTTAACCTATCCTGGAAAATTCAGCTTATTATGAGCTATTTCTAGGTTATAACTAAAACGCTTGGCCTACAAACACTGCAAAGGCGCAATACAATATCCATCGTCACATGCACGAATGTAGAGTAGAATACAATACAATACACGAGTACAGAAATGGGTCAAAGGGTACTGGTTATGCATATTACAGTCACTAGAGAAGCCAACAGTTTAAAGTGTGAACATTACACCATTATACAGAGCATACCAGACATGAGGCCTGTGGTGCCGCGAACGTGGGCGAGTATCAATGCAAACTAATTATGAAAGCCTGCATAAGTTTTGATCATACTTTTCTACTACTTGTTCACCTGGGTCTGCTTTAAAGCCTATGAATTCAGTTCAGATTTCAGTCTCAGTACTGGGTCTAGCTAGTTTTCTACAACTGCATACCAAAATCATGACTTTGTAAGGCCAAATGTTATGTGTATTATGTCTTATAGCTGAAGCATTATAGTGCTCAAGCTGGATAGATGAAGCCGAACAAAACATGTAGGCCTACTTGACACGATTTCAGTTCGTGGCATAATTAATCTTGATTTGGCCTGCGTAGGCATTGTTCGGCTTATACTGTCCTGCAGGATTTCACACAAAAAGTGCAAAGCTTGCGCCATTTTTAAAAGTGGCGTAAGACTTACACAACAAATTTATCTTACGGACCATTAGACGAAAGACCGTTTACAACCACGAAAGCTTAGTTAATACAATATGAGTTTGCAATTATTGGCTTTTGTTTGCAATCTGTTTGGGCACACGTGGTTACATGAATGCAATAAATAAATAAAATAAATGTTAACTTGCAGCAAAGACAATTTATTATCAGGATTCTTCCAATTCCGAGGGTTCTTAGTGGAAGAATCAGAAATGTATTTACCAACATTAGTAAAATAATTACTCATATCATCACAATTTAAATAGGATGGATACTCTTCACATACTTGATAATTACCAGTAATTACTGTTCTCTTTCCATAATTGTTTAGGGGAATTTGTGTGCTTTGTGAACACCTGATCAAAATATTCACGTTCAGATTTCCTAATAAGAGATGTGACAAGATTTCTGTTTTTCTTATAATCGGCTAATGAGTCAAGGCAATTATTTTGAATTGAATGAGCCTTTAAAAAATCCCTCTTATACATCAATTTAATAATACAAGAGGTCATCCAGGGACACAATCTTTGTTTTACCCTAACTTGTTTATTAGGGGCATGTTTGTTACTATCTAAACTAGCATTTTTATTAACCCATCGATCTTCATACTCTAACAGGTTATCTTTATAATGTTTAAAAACGGCACAAGATTCAATATCCGTTAAAAATAACTCTAAGTTAAACACCTTATAATCCCTAAATTTAATTGTTTTATGCTTAGTAATTTTAACATTAAAATCAATGCAAGTGTACACCATTATAATGGTCAGTAAGAACTTCTTCTGCCTCATCGCAAAGTTTATGTTTCTCAGGAACAGAACTAAGAATAAGGTTAATACATTTAGAAGAGTCGTTAGTAACACGTGTAGGTTTAGTAACAATTTAATAAAACATACACACTTTCAATATGATGAATGGGGTTACTACTAAGTGATTCATCAATTTTATAATCAATATTAAACTCACCAATCAAAGCAGCCTCTTTACCTTCCACTAATTCTTTGTCAAGCATATCAACAAAATCATTAAAGTAATCAAAATTAGCATTAGGTGGTCTATATACAACATACAGGTAAGTCACTAGTCTTATTAATTCTTAATCCAACCCAAACCGCCTCAAATTGAGTATCGTTGGTGAAATTGTCCCTATTGGTAAAAGAGAGAGTATCTCTGACACACACTCCACCCCTACGCCGAGCACCCAGTCTATCATGTCTCTTAATAATGTAGCCATAAATATATACTTCATTGTTACTTACCTTATCAGATAACCATGTTTCTGAAATACATAAAACATCAACACCAATTGTCTTAATTATATAACAAGTCTCCTTATTTTGAGGAGACAAACTCCTGAAACAAACTGAGCAAATTTAAGACCTTCACACCTTTACACAGATAATTTATCAGCACAAAATATTTTTTACCAAATGACCATGCTTACATTTATGAATGGCTCATTTATGCTGAACGATTGAACATGATTAGATTGATCAGTTTGTTCAATCTGTTCGACCACTGACCCTATAGGATCATCGTCATGTGCGCAGACAAAGATAATGCCAGTAACTCTTAGTACATAATACATGTTGGCATCCCCAAGGCTGCATAGGTTGGCTCTGTCTTCTTGGTCTAGATCATAACTGAAGGTATGGACAAAATGTTGCCTTAGGGATGAGCAGTTCCAACACTCAACTGGTCCTCCAAGGCGACACTGGTCTTGGTATGACCAGTTACCTAACAGACATGGCAGGGGGTTTGATTATTTGGAATAGCCATCCTGGGTCGAGATTTTGGTGCCAGAGTTGGAGCTCCAGTGCCAGGCGTCTGCCATCCGTTGTTGCCTGGGGCATAAGGAGGGTATCCACAGCCGGGGGTTATTGATCTATTACCTGATTGATGTATCATCTAGTAGGAAGCAGGTTGATTGAGGCATGCTTGCTAAAACCCGTTTTCTGTATTCTGTTGTCGTGCGTATTGGGCCATTTCCTTGGACCAACACAGGGACTACATCTTGCTTTTTGAGCAAAACCAACATTCTTTAGGAGACGTTTAGTGTCAGCAGCTGTGATAGGTGAAGACCATCAACAGCAAGATTAGTTTCATCAGAGGTGTCATCGCGAAACTTAAAGTACATGCACTGTAGCTGCCAGTACGCTTGTGTCTGTGGGTGGTGGGTGAAGCAGTTTTCATTAAACACTGTACAACAATGTATACTACGGAAGCGTATTGAGGACATGACCAAAACAAGTTTTCCGGATTACTATTTCGCCCGGGCGGATTACTATTTCGCCCGGGCGGATTACTATTTCGCCTGGGCGGATTACTATTTCGCCCGGGCGGATTACTATTTCGCCCGGGTGAACTACTATTTCGCCCGGGCGGATTACTATTTCGCCCGGGCGGATTACTGTCCGTGAATCAGAAGATATAGTAACGTGTATCACCATTTCGACAGTAATCCGCCCGGGCGAAATAGTAATCCGCCCGGGCGAAATAGTAATCCGCCCGGGCGAAATAGTAATCCGCCCGGGCGAAATAGTAATCCGCCCGGGCGAAATAGTAATCCGCTCGGGCGAAATAGTGGTCCTGAAAACATTTTTTGGTCGTGTCCTCAATACGCTTCCGTAGTATACAGCATTGAACACTGTACAGCACAATGAATAAACTTAACTTCTCATCTACTGGATTGTTCATGATGTTTCTTAGTGTAGAGGAGTACAGGTATGTCATGGTCCAAGTACTTAAGAAAGAAGATCGTACAAAGGGAGAAGTAATTACAATGATAATATCTGAATGGAGCTTATTCGGCAGACACAAAGAACATACCCATGTCATTGCAAAGACGAATTTAATGTATGGGTCAGAAACATCGTCAACAACCAAATATCTGGTAGGTAAACTTGAGTCAGCCCAATGAGCAATCGAATGACAAATGTTTCACATTCTCACTTGAATAGAGACAAAGTGAGGTCTGACAATGCCATTCTAATTGACAGCAAACAATATGTCAACATAAAGATCAGCGAATCAAAGTGGCGCTGCACTGGGTATTAGGTTTGCAAAAATGATAATACATGTAGATGGACGAAACGATTAACATAATGGCAACCAAGGACAGGGTCAAGAAGAGGCAGGTAAAACAAGATGATGGAGAGATGACCGTACAGGTTACATGGGCATAACGTAGGCAAGACAAGCACAATACAGGTCAACTTGAAAACAATCGTGAGCAGGGCTACATTTGACATTGGAAAGACATAGCCGAAGCAAAGCAAGGCAATCTGCTTGATCCTTTTGGTTTCCTTTTGATATCCTTGTGGGGTTTTCATCCCACCTCTTATTTAACATATTCATCGTCGTCTTTTCCCTCAATGCTTCCGAGCTACGTTCTTTTTTACTTTTCAAGATTTCTCAACTTTTTGTATTAATTATGTGAATGGTTTTGTGTGGGATTTGTTGTCTGCAGGTATTATTAATAGCATGTACGGCGTGGGCAGCATGTTCGGTTTCTTCATCAGCTCCTTCTCCCTGACGTACTGGGTGGATTTCTACCGCGTGCACCCGAACGACACCGCCCTCCTGTCTCCGGACCACCCGGCTTGGGTCGGGGCCTGGTGGATGGGCATATTGGTCTGCAGCGCGTTATTCGTACTGGCCTGCCTGCCGCTGTTCGGGTTTCCCAGGCGGCTCCCCGAGCGCTTCAAAAAGGGGAGAGGGGACACCGAGTCACAGGACGGGAAACGGACCAGGCTGACTGAACTGGGGAGCGACTGCGAGGACATTGGCTCTGAAACCGGGCAGAAGGGTGATGTATATCTCGGTGTGGTAGTCGAGTTCGTCAAAGGTCCATAACTACTTCCTTAAAAAAACAACCTCAGTTCCAGCGTTTGCGAATGGCTTTGTTTGTGTGTCTTGCTTGTCTTTGTCTGTGCCAAGTTTCAGGTTGATCTGCAAATGTCAAAGTTCAACACAATAATTCATTTGTTTAAGTTTAGGAACAAAAGTTGCCAGACGTCCTGATCGGTGTAGGCCACCGATGCGGACGCTCTCTAACGTACCCCGTATACCACGCCATGACCTTCGATTCGGACGTCTTGGCTAATCAAGATGATAGCATGGGAAATTTCGAGCAGTGTCGCATTCGCAGGCGCTTGTGGCGTTGCGTGTTTAATCGCTGACGTAATTTGCATAATTGCTGACTCTTTGGTCACGTTTCTGTTAAGTTACGTAATTGTGCACGCAACGTCACACGCGCATGCAAATGCAACACAATTCTGGTCGGAACTTTTCGAGCGATTATGTTAGTTAGCCAAGACGTCCTATTTGAAGGTCATGGCGTGGTCTATTGCGTACGTTAGAGGGCGGCCGCATCGGCGGCCTACGCGCGCTGCATACTGCGATTAGGACGTCTTGCAACCAAGAATAGAACAAAACATGATTGGCCCTCTTGCGGTGAACATTTGCCAATTATCTGCTTATCATGTTGGCACATTCATGGTTTTATCGTGCCCACTGCCCATACTGTATACTGGGCGCTGGCAATTCTAGAAACGGTGTTGCGCTTTGAACTCTGGTTGGATTTTGTGTGAACTGGAGATTACCAGTTCAACGGTTCAGCTGCGGTGCGTATACCCAGAATGCCGTGCGTTTCCTAAACATACATCTGTATAACGCATCAGCGCTTGTCAGCCCAGTAAGCGCGAGCGAAGTTTAAGACCTGCCAACCACATTTTATTTCTGTAGTAATAACTAAAGTGCCAGGGCTCATTGAAGGTTTGAATGGTTTTGTGCAATCCCAATTTATAATACGCACACTCGATTTCACTTCACTGATTTTTACTGATCAACAAACTCGTTCCCCCTTCCAAACAGGCCTTATGGTAACTTATTTCCGCCTGACGTGCAACCCCGTGCTGATGTTTATCACCCTGGGGATGGCCATTCAGTCCGCCGTCGTGTATGGGTTTGGCACATTCTTCGCTAAGTACTTGGAGTTGCAATTCGAAGTCACTGCATCCGTTGCCAATCTCCTTACAGGTTAGACTTGATTCGAAATTTAAGTAAACATGGCAAATATTCATATCTTCTCTTCTAATAGGTTTTATTCTCAGATCAACTCGAAGGTATTGCATAGATAAAGTGCACAGTGATTTCATCAGCGGGTGCGAGTTTCGCGATCATTATAAAACGGCCATAACCACAAATAGGCATAAAACCTATAGATGTACGGTAATAGTTTTGTTTACATTATGCTCTGTTTTTATGGGAGCGAAATCGAGACGCCAGACGAGGCACTACTACATAGGAAAGCGGACAAAGCATGACGTCATCATAGGTCTTAGGTCGATTAAATTATATCTTCTGTGGTAATTTTAAATGGACGAGAAAATAGACGCATCAAAATTACATTCTTTGTCAATATTTAACTTAAACAAAATTAACAAAAGTTACTTAATCTGTTATATAAAGAGTAACCTGCGCCATCTTGGCCCCTTTATCTCTATAAAAACATACGAAACGTATTGCTTTTGCGCAAACTGTAATTTTGATTGTACAAAAATGTCGCGAAATTGTATGTCGATCGTAGATATGAATATTCATTTAGAAAGGTGACTGTTTTCCGTCAATGATGGCGCACTGTCAGATGACCGGCCTGTTGTGTTTGTTTGTTCGTTTTTTTGGTTTTTTTTACGCATGATTGTTACGATGATATAAAAAAGAAATTCCGAAGTGGTTCGTTTTCCCCCGTACGATTCATGTGAAAAATCATGAGACGCAGACAGCATGCAAGCGAAGATGTACACTCTTTTTAGTATTAATTATTAGCGCGGAAATCAGGAAGTATTTTTACAAGTAAATCTTCTTGAATCCTCTACGTGAGGCTTTTTAACACCCGACCCCCAAAACAGAGGAGGGAGGGGATCACCGAAAGTCTTCTGTTTGACGCCGGATCAAGGGCGCATGTTTGCATGATTATACACCCTGTATATCCCTATACAAACAGACACAGTACCACCTCCTTACTACACGTAAATTCAACCCAGTCTCCTTCTTATTTTGTGTACCTATCACAATTGACCAATTGTGTGTATATCACATTTTAACGTACTGCCCTCTCGCGCTTGTATTGGCAAAGAGGTCAACATAACCGGAAATAGCGCTGCTCCATGTACCGCATGCACATATGCTTGCATGATCCATATCGTGAACGTACGTACGTCGGCCGGTGATTATATTTTTGTTCAAAAAGTGACTGACATTGTGACACCGACTGAGCAGTAATCACCTTAGTGCCGGTGGTGGTAAGATGTAGAAATAATGAATAACGTTACCATGGTTACTTTCGAAATTCGAGTCAACTCGGCCTAGTATAGAAACCTTCCTAGTTCTTAATCTTATATTATTATTATTTCTTCGTTGTCAGGGGCCAATTTCACCACAAAAATTTGCTTAGCGTTTTTGTGCTAAGTTAGCACAAAAACGTCTTGCTCATTAAAAACAAGTTATATGTTTTTTATACTAAGCAAAAAACAGCTGATTTATGATTATCAATAAAAAACAATAAAGATCACGTGAAAATTTGGTCTGTAACCTTGTTTTTACCAAGGACAAATTTTCATGCTAAGCAAATGTTTGTGCTTAGCAGCTCCGTGAAATTGGCCCCTGGTCATAATGTACCCCTAGAACTCTGGGTATCCCGACGCCCGGCGGAGACCCATAGATAGAGAGGGTTTTTACAGGTTAACCGCCGTTAAACAATAGAAACTGTGCACAAATTTCGGGCAATAACTCCATACTGCCGCACGGTCTACCCCAACAAAAAATTTGTATGAGTACTTTATCAACTCACCCAGCCGCTGCCTACCAAAAACTGGTCGAATCTCGGCCAATTTCTGTAAAAAAGGTAAAACTATCCCCGTTCTAGGGGTAGTCATAATCTACTACTAGTAGACCTAATAATTGGGGCGTTTTCACTCCTTTTTCGAATTATTGAGTTTGCTAAGACCCTAGAAATAGAAGTAGAACTCCTCTTTTTCAAATTTTAGATTTAGCTTGTCGTAAAAGTCATACAGTTGTTTTCCTAGTTTCTGATTTTTCCTAGTTCCGGATCGCTTCCAAAAAAAATCTACCTCTTACTTAGTCTTATGGTTATGGCTTGATCTCAGTCCAATACTATTTTTTTCAAATAAAGTTAATTTTGAAACGAAACATGCAAGCTTCTTGATACACAAATAACTTTAAAAAAAAATATCCAAAAAGGAATTTTGGCTTGATTTTTTACTTGTACTTTGACATACGGTTTGTAGAAAATCACAGGAGCAGAAAAACCACAACAAAATTTTATGCGACATGTCACTCACAAAGTTTGATTTTGATTACGCCTTTTTGTAATCTACAGTTGTATTAACTCATGCATCGATTATTTGTTGAGTAAAAATAAGTCTATAAATTCTCCAGTATTAAAAAATCTGCCAAAGACTGAGCGTATATTTTTTCCTACATGTACTTTCCGAATCGCGTGTAAAATACATGCATCAACTACACGCGCAGGCGATTTCATATGACGTGGTCTGTGATATGATGTGTCAAAGTTTATCGGCTTGTTGCCACGCCACACACGGTACTGTTGCACGCGCTACACAGACAAAACATTTCAAAACATTTCCTTGCAAGTCTTTCATAACTTTATTGGAAGTAGAAGTAGTTAAAATGTATTTTGAACTGTTTTTATATAAATTAACGAATACTTTATCAGAAATATAGGCTTAATTCGGGTTGATTTTTGCGTGATTATTTTTCATGTACGAAGCAGTTTTTTACCCGATCCGGAAGAGGTTAAACCGATCCGCAACTAGGAAAAGTGATGTCGGTAGTTTTGACGTGGTATATATTCAAAATAAGAAGAGCATAAATATCGAAACCAAAACTGTAGTTTCTCCATCACTCTCAAACCTATTTCATTTGAATTTCGAGGATCAGACTTGTCGAAAACAGGATAAATATTTTTGTGCGATCCGGAACTAGGAAAACGACTGTACTAGCGTATATAAACCACTCGCCGAATTTGTTAAAAAATTGCTAAATCTCGTAACTGTCGCCAAAACACGACAATACTTAAACAGTTCGCACCGGTATTATTGTAACTTTCAACGAGCCGAGCGCGGGATTATTTTTAACGAAACTTGATCCGAGGCGGGTTCAGGCCAATGGTAACAGGAAGCACACCTAGGGATTCCTGGCCTTGCTCGCTGCTGACAGAAATTCTCTCTATCCAGCACGAATGTTAGCCGCCATTTTTTCTTCTACTACTAGCTGCGGCTTGATATTACGCACGAGTCTAAGAGATGTGGCTGCAGCCGCTGCCGTAGACTTTTGCCTAATTTTCAGTCGCAGCCATGTATTTCTGACACAGCCTAGGTCATCTCCGCCTGTGGAGGCAGCCAGATGGCTGCCAACGTTCGTGCTGGATAGTAATTAATTAAAGCAAGGCATATGGAACAGTGTTTACATTTTTGTAAGTGTTTAAAAGTAGTGGGACGCCAACAATGCATCGGTGTAGCAGCCACCGCAGCGCCCAGGTATGCTATTTTGGCAACGCAAACAATAATTTGTCTTTATGGTCTAGTTGATGGAACTTGTGGCCGGGGTTGACTTGTATGCATTATTGGATTGGATGACAAACATTGCTCGTGAATTTACGCACAAGTCTATGGCGCTGCACGGGAGTACGTGGCTTTTTTTCCATGTTTTTTCTTAAATACCTGATGAAGTTTAGCAATAATATTTCCACAGAAGTTTCATTTAGGTACCATTAGAATAATCCCAAGCTTTGACTGGATGACAAAACCTGTCGATCGGCAGTGTGCATATGTACATGTACATGTAGATTGCAGGTAGAAAATGTCAGGCAACTCAAATGTTGGGAAAACTCAACTTTGGACAACTTGACCTTCAAGAGTGCGGCATTCTCGACGGCGGTGGGCGCCGTGCCACTTTCCAACGCAGTTCCAGTGTGTGGCCATGACGCCGATGCGGCAGCGATGCGGCATGCTGGGGTTTATTGCGAGGCGCACCATGCATACATGTACATGTACATGTACATGTATCCACAGATGGAGTTGTCTCAAGTTAAAATGTCCCATCGGACGAGTTGTTCTGAGTCAAGTTATCACTTAAAATAACCCAATAAAATAAATATGATATTGTTTAGGGGGTGCGGTTCACCAGCAGCCAATTTCATAGCATTGCTTGATGGTTAGCGTAAAAATAGCAGAAAAGTAAACCTTGAGCACTATTTCAAGGCGTTTTGTACTAATGTTAGCGCGATGAAGATATATATTGTTATGTCACTGATTTGAGGTTTTTTTCCAATAGGTTAAGCTTGCCGTGCTTAAGTTTGCCTTCGCCGTGCTCACTGCTTATGGTCTGCATGAAATTGAAGAAGGCTTAGTTAGCAGAAAAGTGTTTTGCAGAAAAGTGTTTTGCAGGGCTGTGAAATTGGCATTAGGTTATTTCGTTTTACTTGTCCTAAATACATTGTTAACATTTTGTAAATTGAAATGAAAAATCATATTTTTAAAAAAGTGTTTATCTACCAATCTGTAAAAAAAAAATTGTCAAAATTATTATTTCAAGAAAACTACTTGCTTTACACACTAAAGCTCCTATTCGATGTGCCCGGAAGTTAGAAAGTCTCGTACCAGGTCACCTTTCTTAAGGTCAACTTATACGCCCTATTTTTCACAAATTCTACCTTTAGGCACTTGAAAACTAAGTATTTGCAAACGATCATCACTCGTAGAAATAGGGAAATTGCTATAGCAATTGATAGTGAGTGAAAACAATTGCTTTGTGAGAATTGCTTGCCTCAAACAGAAAGGCCTGTTAATCTTAAGATTTTTTTTTTTCTGTACTAATTGTTATTTTGTTTTTCCTTTTCTGACAGAATGATCATGTTATCGGATAATGAGGAAGAAATAATTCCACCTACACCACCAACTAATCAGGATTTTCGGGTATGTATTTTTTAATACATACATGTACAATAAAGAATTTAAGACTTAAGACTATTAAACCATGAAGGTTTTTTATAACACCAATTTATCAAATTGTTGGACAATTGTTTATCTAAACTGTAATGGCATACAGTTTAGATAAAATTTGTATTACAAATTAGGCAAAATGGCAAAATTTGTAAAAGCCTTTCTGATATAGGGTGGTCAACATCCCTGAATTTAAAGGGCCACCTCCCTGACACGTACACTGTAACAGGGTGGCATGTACTGTATGCAAGTCTATTTGTCTATTCATTACTGCTACATGTACCAGCACGGTAGAACAAGTTGAGGGCACACGGCGGGGCGTTGAGCGATCGGTGAACACGGTGGGGGCCCATTAGTGGCCGGCGAGACCCAGCGAAAGTTTTGTGCATGCCCAAAAACTTTCGCCGTGTGTCACCGCTTGTACCCACATGGCGAAAACCCGGTATGAGGATAGTAAGAGGACGGTATAAGGACGGTGGGCCGGTACGAGGCCATTATGGACCCGTTCGTAGGGCGGTACGACGTGTCATATTTTGTCCAACGGGTTGTCACCGTGTTCATACCAGCCTCGTACTGGGTTCTCGCCGGGCTGTTGCCGTTCGCTCAACGTTGACCCACCACCTTATACCGGCTACATACCGGCCCCTCACCGGTCTATTAACGTTCAACCGGTCTATTAACGACCTAATAACGTCCTCTTACCATCCTCATAACGTCTCCATACCGGCCTGTTGCCATGTGTTTCACATCGCGTCTGTTCAAAAACCGTGCCAGACACCGTGACTTCATATTTTACTGTATAAAAACGACGACAATGGACAAAGCTTCATTCAGTCCTAGCTCTCCCTTCGGGCCAGTTGTCATCATGGAGCGAACAATTAGCGAACGTTATGGGTGCGTTCCAGGCTGTAAGCGGCCGGTACTTTCCCGGTGAGGATCCGGTGAGGACCCGGTGATACCCGACGAGGGAACGGTCAACACGGTGACACTAGCTGGTACGAGGACGTTGTAGGCGGTAAGGACCCGGTATGGAGACGGAATGGAAGTGTTGAGGACACAGTTGAAAAAAATTAACAAAAATTTAATCTTTGTGGCCGGAGAGATTTTCACCGCTAGTCTTTTAAATCAAACGGTATGGGACAGCACCAAAACATCGCGCAGTAAGTGGGGTCGCACGTGCTGATGTCAATGATAGGAGTTTGTTTACCTACCAAATCAATCACGCGAGCGAGGATATTCGTGGACTGACCATAATGGTAGCTAGATGTAGAGGGGTGTTTCACAAAAGTGTTTATCAAAACTGCTATCTTTTTGTGGAAACTAATATTAAAAAAAAAAATGGGCCTGAACATTGTTAATGCCTCACCATTAACGCACCCGGGCCCATGAGACGGTATTATTAAAACCCAGAGTTGTATTCAAGTCACCAAACATCGAGTCCGAGTCCAAGTCCCCCCTCCCGAGTCCGAGTCCCGAGTCATACAGGTTGAGTCCGAGTCACGAGTCACAAAGGTCGAGTCACGAGTCACCATTAACTAGTGAAGTACCGCGAAAAGCTAACGGTGTAAACAGTTCAATTTTTACAGCTTTCCTCTACTTTAATGAACTGTCTAGATCATGTACATGATTATGTCAATTAAACCATTGAAGTTATTCGATCTACATGTACACTGTGACTTGTTCGCCTTTATTTCATTAACATAAAAGGAACCTTAGGCTTTTACAAACCAATATCACAACAGTTTACTTTTTGGGTCTTGCTGCATGGGTATGAAGAAGGCTGAATTCTCTCGTATACTTTGAAGAATGTTATGCATTTGGATTACCCCAAGAAGCTCTTGTTGCATTTTAAGAACACCAAATTTTCCAGAGTGAGGGCTCCCAAACGAGCACGGTGGGGTCGCATAAATACCACCGTGGCTGAAAACGCGCTCAATAGGAGCACTCATGCAGGTATGGACAGTACTTTCTTTGCAGGACAAGCATCACTGATATGAGCGCGTGCAATGTAGCTAGCAACACACAGGATTCAAAGCTATTGCCTGGAACAGCGCCAGTCTAGCAATCTGTGCCTGAACGGATAATCCGGACAATCTTAATTTGCATTACGCAGTATCACCGTATGTGGACGCCGGGATACATGTTTCGATACATTGATTTCGCTAGTCAATATATCGGAAACTAGTCTTTGGGCAAGACGTCAGATACGCGATAACGTCCTATCGCGGCGGCTGGTTATCGCGTATATCTAAAGTAACAACGTCTTGCCCAAAGACTAATCGGAAATATCGGAAGCCAACCGCACAGTACGTGCATTTCTAGAGAGATGCGTTGCGTCGCGTCGCGTCGGATCTGCGTGAACAATCTTCATCCTTCTTGGTCAAACAAAAAGTGAGTTTCTTGTTAACAATAGTCTGAAAATAGTTTTTGGGTCGAGTCACAAGTCACGCAGGTCGAGTCCGAGTCCGAGTCCGAGTCCACTAGGTCGAGTCCGAGTCCGAGTCACTTGTCATCGTGACTCGAGTCCGAGTCCGAGTAACGAAAAATGGGACTCGAGTCGGACTCGAGTCCGAGTCCGAGTCACGAGTCATACAACTCTGTTAAAACCAGCCAACCAGGTATTTATTTCCATTTGATATTAGTCAACGCAGAAATTATCAGCATTTCACTTACTGTTTTATCCTGAAACTACGACTGAAGAGATTTTACATCTTATTGATGTACATGTACATGTATGTCGGTTTTTTGATGAACACTACTGAACTCTCTCGTTAAAACCTTGCGAATTATCGTACAGCCAAGACTGCCAACTACATGCAAATAAAATGTCATTATGTACTTGTTATGGGCAAGGCTGTGCGCTGACTGAAAAGAATAAAAATGGGTTTGGTTGGTTTTAAGTTTAAAACTGGTGTTGGGGTCAATAGTTAACCTCCCCTCAGCTCTGGTAATTATCAGCATCCAGACTCCAACTGACCTTAAACAAATTATGCTTGGTTTAATTTTACCAATCTCATATAAATTGTATTCCCATTTTTAAATCCTTGTACCGGGTAGGTGTACCTTTTCGATCAAAACTTGTTAAAAGCCCAAAATGTAACATTTCCAATGATTTTGCTTAACAAATTAAATTTGTTTTTCGACTCATCCCTCCAACTATAATAAAGTGTCCAGGTCGTGAGTACACGTGTAAAGCCGTGTTTCAGCGAGCGCCCGCAATGTGTGAAATTTATGCTTGTCGAATTAAACATTTGAATCGCGGTATAAAAGTCAAAGTGGGAACACATGGTAGAATTACACAAATGAATGTTACGGTGAGTTACCGCTAGTCCTAAACGATTTCTTTTATGGAGATTGGTGTGCCTGTCACTTCCCACGTGACAGGCTCTCAACCATTAGTAAAGGGTATACTGTCAAATTTTGCAATATATTATACAAATATTGAATGCTTCGACTGGTGTAGTAAAACTAGCCTCCCGAGGTGATTCACTGAGGGAGCCTAGTTATTACTACACCACAAGATAGAAGCATTTAATATTTGTTTTATAACACCTCACCCACAGATTATGCTTGGTTTTAATATTTAAAAATTATTATTAACATCTAAATACAGTTAAATTAAACTTTTTTATGCTCTTTTCTAAAACACTGTTTCCTATAAAGTTTGAACCCAGCTCTGTAGTGCTGGCTTTTTTAAACATTTGCACAGTACACAAACACCGCGTCATGAGTATACATGTACTTTGATTGCTATGGGTATAGTACATTGTACTTTTGTCTGTTTACAGAAAGATAGTAAAAATAGAAAATACCATGTGACTGGCTCTCGACCAATCAAGACAGAATATGTGGGTGAGGTGTTATAACAATGCTTGTACATATATTGAATGTTAAGGGCCCCAAAACATCTGTTCATCCGAGTTCAAAGTTATAGTAATAAACTTAACTGACCTTCAGTTTTCTTGCATAGAGAAAGGTGTGTACATTTTTTGTAAATAGATAAAATATTTGTATTTGGTAAAAGATGAAATACATGTACATGTAGGTCATTTTCATGGAAATATTTGTACTATTACACTTGTAAAACATTCCTCCTTGTACATGTATAAGTGTTGTAACTAAATATTTATGTTTGTTTTTGCAAATGGTGGCTATTGTGGGTATACAACAGAATAAGACAAGGAGAAAAAAAAATGCTGTTCACAAAGAAACGGAAAAGCAGTGGAGGACTGAAAAACGAGGGATAGCCAGACAAAAGTCAAGGCTGGAGGTAGTGTAAACAGAGTTTTTTTCTAATTTTTCTTGTTTCAAATTTTTTTCTAATGAGTATCATACAGAATGTGTTTTTATTCATTGATGCAGATATTGTGATTTTGACATTTACAAATTCCTTGGTTCTTATAGTATTTGTATGTATTGTATAATCCAAACTATTAAATCCGAAAGTTCGTTTGCATCATTTTTACTAAGATCATGGAACATACTGCTTTTGCTTGAGTGCCATTAATACAAGTACATGTACTATACAGTACAGGTGTAGGCAGGGCAAACATCAATTCTTAAAGGAAATTCTTTACTAGTATTGTAATTGTAATACTAGTTTGATGAACGTGCATCGTCTGGCACTTGCCAAATGTATTTCAGTCGAAATATATGTAATAAAACATGTACATGTAAAGTATCGGTTTTATACGTAAGATGTCGCATATTTATTTGTTTTCACTGTTGATTTGCAGGGAAAGAATAGCCGTTTGATGAAATCTTCAACAATTTATGAAAGAAATCAAAGATTGCCCCTGTAAAAAGTCTTTCAGGTCTCATACTCTTAAAACGTACTGATTCTAATTCATAGGAAGTTTCATTATCTGCTTTAAATGTTTGGTTTCATTTATCTCATTTGCAATTTGCTATGTGTCACTTGTTTGTTGTTTTGTTTGTATTTGTTAACTCTCATGGTTGTCCAACTTTGTTGCTTGTATGTTTTAGAAAGCAAGAAAGAAATCCCAATCACAGACAGAGAATGCAGAGGTACCGGTAAGTGCAAAATACACCTTATGAGGTACATTGTACATGTACAGTGTATTAGAGATTTATCAAGTTAGACTGAACTTGCAGACGTACATGTAGTGCATACTAAACCACCTGTAGCTAATGAACACCTATCGCACTCTAAAGCTGCATTCTGTATAAATTCACTTATCTGTTACCAGATTTCAAGCCAGATGTACCCATGCGCTGTCAGAAAATCAACAATTATACAAATTGAACTTTATGTATTGATCCTAGCTTTGAATTGTTGTTTCAGCCTGTTTGACAACATCTTGTAGGTTGTTCCATAACAGCAGCTGATTAGAAGATTTTAGTAACTGAAGGAGATGTAAAAAGATGTATGGGTAGAGCGCAGATTTCTAGTTGGTTGATACTCCTGAATTAAACTTCAAGGATGAACGGGCTATACCATGAATATATTTATATGTATTTCAAGGAACAGGTAATGTTAACTAATTTTTTTTTTCACGGGTGGTGGCTAGTTAAAAATTGATAATGGATGCACTCTTTTATTCTTTGAATCCTACAGCAGCCAAATCAGCAGCAACATCCAAATCAGCAGCAGCAGCAGCAGCAGCAGCAGGAACAACAGCAACAACTGAAGCATCAGCAACAGCAACAAGGGAATCCTAGCTTCAGCAATGCATTGAACATCCCAGCTGTATCAACACTACAATTAGATCAATCAGATCAAATTCAACTCGATGTCAGTGTTACATCACAACAGACAGTCTCAAAACAGCATGAGGTAAATATACCGGTACATGTATACAAATGTACACTGGCATTCAAAAGTGTTTCGCACCCGTGCGTGATAATTACATTTTGACATTGCAACTGTAAATTCACCCAAATATATTACTTGATATAATAGTAGTAATAACCATATTTTCTCTCCCTATCAGGTATGAGTAACATTTGTGTTTTTCAACAACTCAGGAAAGCTATGGAGAAGGCCCTTCACTTCTCCTACCATCTGAATAAATGAAGAAAAAAAATTCCTTTGTCGATTCATCCACACCTGCAAAGGAGATGGAATCAAGTTATATATTAGTGCCTCTGTTAAACTCATCAAAATACTCTCTCAACAGTGTCAATTTACACTTCTGGACCTCCACCAGAATATAGTCCACCTCTTGAGTCGGAACTCGGATCCAGCTCTCCAGACACCAGCTACAGGGACTTCCATGATGGAATTGATATAGGTGCCTATCTAACCTTGACTCTGTTCTTCTCAATAGGAGAAACAAGAAGATCGGTGGCTTGCTTGCCAAGCAGCATCAACACAGACAGAGACAGTTCAGACTTCCAAAGCCCTAATGGGCACTACCACCCCCTCATAATACTGTAGTTAACATCCATATCAGGGTCTCAACTTTTGTCCCACTCTCCGTACTGTGAACCAGGATCAGCTCAGCCAAGATCTCGCTGAATACTATTGCAGGATCTGTCTCCATTAGTTTTTTTTTTATTCTGAATCTTTGACTCCCTTCTAGCCTAATCCTCCCTTTGTTGGTTTTTCCACTTCCCCTTGATACCCCTCCTTTGCGTTTTCCCTCCCAACCTTACAATACACTATGCTTGTGTGCCCTGTTTGTATTTTTTTTTATGTACAATACACAGTCATTTTGCCTTTTTAGATTTAGCAAAAAATTGTGATATTACGCCATCGTAGCTTATTTGATTTATATCCAAATTAGGTATACATGTACTAAGCAGAAATTGTTAGTATGTTTATCAAAACAGCCTACACGATAATTACAGAAAACAAAATAGTTTACCATGTTGCATATATTCTTTTTCAACATCATTTTAAAAAACAATTTGAAATGTGGATCTTGTAAAAGAATAATGGAAAAAAGAATGTTATAGGTTAACGCCCAATCATCCTGAAATCAGCAACAAAAAAATGTTTGTGTATATTAAAAAACAATTGGGCCTACGAATGAGTTCTAGTGATTAGAAAATGTAACAACAAGTGAGACTGATCATTGGCCTTAACATCTTCACATTTATACAGTGTTTCCCAACAAAAAATCCAAAACGTATTACAAAAAGTACCACATTTTTGCCCTTTCTTGGGGAAATTCCTTATAACTCTGCCAAACATTATTAGACCTGGACGTTTGATGTTTCATTTTCAAGAGGAAAAGTGTTTATCCATGAGACGCACTGTACAGGAAAAAAGAGCCACCTAACATTTACAAGCTTTGTTTAGAATTGTGGCAGAAACAACCTGAGGAGTACCTTATTCCTGTGCATAAATTATTGTTTTGTTTAAGTATAATTTTTTAACTCGAAATTGTGATAAGCATTCAATGGGTTCCAAACTGCCACAATGCATGAGGTAAAACATGTACATGTATAGGCCCATGCAATTCATCATTGTTTTCAAACATATTGTACTATTTGTTTGACCTTTATTCATTATTTTCTAGGAATGTAAAACAAAAATGTAAATTTACTCGATTAAACAATATGTTGATTGAAGTGTACTGTTCAGTGGTATTTTTGACAGTAGTAACATTTGTCAATTTGTTAATGAACATTGTAACTCTAAAATGTCTTTTTTAAAACTTATATTTCAGGAACAGCACCAGAGGTTTTTTTGGCCTTGCCAGAAGCGACAACCAAAGCCAAATAAATCTTGTGCACCGCCGGAACAGAGTGTAAAAGTGCATCTTCAACGAGAGCAGGAGCACAACCAAGTGCTCGAGAGGCAGTTGACAAAAGTAACTGCAGATTATGTTGACCTCAAAGAGCGACACTCTAACTGTATCCACGAGAGGATCAGGCCAGCTGTGTTGCAGAGGACACTGGACATGGTGGAATCCGCAACACAGCTCAGTTCAGGTTACAGTTACTCCCAACCTGAACTTGATGAGCTCGATTTTGAGGGTGTAACTGACGTTGAGGTAGATTTTAGTAAAAAGAAACTATTGAAAGCTGAAGGTAGTTATAGTTTATTTATCGTTCCAAGTAGTTACCCAATGGTTTATATTAAGGATTCTACCAGCAGGTTTAACAAAGCGACACTGAAGTTCAAGATTCTGAAAATGAACAAGGATGTTGAAGGTGTTCAAAGGCCAGCTGGTGTATATAGAAAGGAGCATGAATGTCATGTCCATTACTTGGTGACAACATCCACTAAGATACCTATGGATTATGACAGTATGGTAACAGCCTCCAACATTAATCAATGGTCTGAAGATAAAGTCTCAAAGGAAGAATGGTTGCAGATTATCAAGGATACTGCTAAGGCCCTTAATGGGCTGCATGACAATGGCTTTGTCCATAATCAAATGCGACCCGACAATATTCAGCTTTTCTGTGACAGCAGGGGACATGCAGAAGTAATTGACATGTCTCTGTCTTGCATGGAGAAGCACGCACGCAAGCTTACAAATGTGCAAGTGTATTCTCTCTCTTCACATGACCACATCTTTCTTGATCCCATGCTAGTGAAACGGGAAACTCATCCGAGCAAAGCTAGTGATGTGTATGCCTTTGGCCAGACCATTCACCAATTAGCTCTGCATAATGATATTTCATACACGGTGAGGTGCCTTGCAGATAAATGTATTGCAACCGACCCATCAAAGAAACAAAGCATGGAACTTGTTTGTAAGTGTCTCTGCTAAACATAACCTTGTCTACTTCAGTGTATCAATATATCTATTCTAGTATTTGTTTCTGACCGAATTTTGAAAAAAACAATGTACTATAACAAATCATGTTGCTTGTTTGCATTGCCAGGCCTCTTTATATTCTTAAAATGTTGTTTTTATCATTGCTCAAACTGTGCGTTCCAGTTCAGAAATTTTTGAGCAAAATATTATAGCTCATAACTAGTATAATGTTAGCAAAATTCAAATTTAAAAATCTATTTTTGTTCAGGTTGCCACACCCAAAATGCACTTCAACACCAACTTTAAAAGTATTAGATGTCTGAATTGTTTTTACCGTTTTTCGCTTAATTAAATGGACGCTACGAAATTTTTACAACTCGGCATTATTGTAAACGTTTAACACCATCAGCTATAACTTATCTCCGAAGTGAATGAGCCAAGCTCAAGCAATTAAAGTAATTCAATTAAAAAGCATTATCGTTAAAACAAGTACTCTGGCTATCTCATGTTTCGTCTCACGTGACGCGTTTGACTTAACCATAGCATGCATAGAGAACGGGGTATACTGCATTACCATTGTTATTCAAACATTTTGTTGGTTTTGTGGGTAGTTGTTGAGGGTTGGATCAGTCACGATATTGCCCAGTACTCGATTCATGCACTTGTAACAAGTCACGCATTTATAGTTCTAGTTGTACATGCTATGTACATGACATGTATTATTGCAAGTGTTGTATTCCAATAGTGAATTATGTGGGTTTTGTCTCGTCTTTAAATCGTATGCATAAACATTTGAGACAGTTGAGCCATTCCTATTGGTCGAAAGCCTGACATCATGTTGGTATGTTTGAACGGCCGATAAAACATGGCCCAGCAAGTTTTAAACGGTTTTTTTTGTGTCGCATTATATTTGTATTATTTTTGTTTAAAACCGCACGTAACTGCAAAATACAACCGATATTATAGTCCGTGTACATGTACTATTGGGTCTTTCCATACCATACCATGCGTCTATCATAATCTGACCTGCCTCCATGAAAACGGCGTAAAGTCGCGCTATGCTATGAGTTTTGATGAAAATGAGGAATCGTTTTGGGAGTTTTGGCATGATACAATTTCCACATGTTTTCTTTCTAACTACCACTGTATTGTGTTTATTGGGAAGGGGCGTTAATAATACATGTAGCTTAATTACTTTTGTTTTGTTATTACAACGATTCTCGGTTACATGGGAAAGACATTAAATTGAAGGACGTGTAACGTCATTATTATATATTTTGTAAATAGTCTACCCAATAAATTATATATCATTTTAAAGCTAAGAAATCAAGGAATATAGAAATACCATTATCTCAAACTATTAAAATGCACGAGGCACAACAATAAAACAGCTGAAGGAAACCAAGGTAAAATTGTTGGAAAAAATCGTTATGAATTGTTCGACTTTTTCACCAAAAGGTATTTTATGAATGAAAATACAAATGCGGTTGGCCGTTATTAAACGAGATTATGTTTAAATCCAGCTCATCGGCGTGAACAATGCCCATGGACCGGTTTTAAACATACATACACAGTCGTGTACTTGTTAAAATCTGAACAAGCATTTTGATTTTGTGTTTAGCGAGGAAATTCACATTTCTTGCTACATGTATAAGTTTGTAAACATGTTTAGAAGCTAAACGCACGTGTCCAATTCCTAAACATCTACGTTCATGATCAATGGCTAAACATGTTTACGAACTGATAGCAAGAAAGTGTTTCGAAAATTGTTTACTCGCTAAACAGAGTTTTGGCAGTGAATTGACCATGGTAAAACACTTTAAAATGTGGTTGCGTACCAAGACTATCTAGATGCAACAAGACTGAGACACGTTTGGTTGTGCGCGTGCGCAGATCCATTTTTTTCGATCGGCTTGTCTCCCGTCTCGAATCGAAAGCTCGCTAGTATTATGGACCGGCCCATCGGGATTCTTCCCGAACCTCCCGATGGCCAGTCCGCCTCTGCAGTAAACTCTTCCAAAAGTGACAAATTAGAGAAAGGTACAGATAATGATTTACTTTAAAATTACCACTCTTTCAAAACTGGCTTTAACCCACTGTCGATCAGAATTGCAATTTTCGACTTTATTATGATTTTGTTGTGACGGGTTACATACTTATGGCCCTTACGTACTCTGAAAGTTGACCAAATATCGGATCCAGTTCAATCCAGTGTGTTGTTCAGTCCTTCAGTTTTTGTTACAACAAATTGTAAAGCATGAATGACGGACAATAAATAATCTCCGTTATCGCAGTTTCAGTGTTTTTTATTAAAACTTGGAAACATTTTATAATTTTGATTAGGCCCTATTCCAAATCAAGATTATTTAAGAACCTTACTGTATACCTTCTAACCCACATAATATAATATTGTTTTTTTCAGGTCAGCTTCGGCAAAATAATGAGCAGCCAATTACATTTTCGTGCGTCCACATTAAAGCAAATGTTCCTCCGGTTTTTACCATGTTTTATTTAAATTTTGATTTTGGAGGGCTTGACCAGTTTACGCCGATATTATTTGACATTGGGTCGAATACATCAAAACTAGCAATTGCTTTATTGATCAATTTGTTGTAAAATTTGACCGTTTAGTTTCACCGTTAATCTTGTTATTTTATGAAACATTTACAGGAATGTAAGCTTAGCGTTTGACATGCGTTAGTCATTTTGAAGCTGAATTTATATTGGTTTTTAATTTAAAGGGATCGTATGTGTTTGTTTCAATTTTATATAGTTATATATATATATACCATAGAACTAACCTGTAAAAATTTCATTTTAAAAGGTGGTAGCGATTTTGAGATATTGCCGAAAATCTGGAGCGGTTATGTCCACGCAGGAAGAATAATCTGCATTGGAATACACAATCTGAGAAACGTCACTGCAGTAACGCTTCTGAGATTCACATTTCTGGGGATAAAAAGTGATATATTTTTCCATAACCGCAGTACTTCGAAGTGACAAGTTTCTAAAAATGCATTATACTATCCAAAGCTGCTGTACTTCTTACCAAGTAGATTTTTATTGCCATTAATTTTGGAGTAATTACCAAACGTATACGATCCCTTTTGAATTTTTAATTTAAAAACATTTTGTTTCTCTATGTGTTGGGACATTTACTTATCTGTACTTTAATTGTCTGTATTTTAACTGTTTTATCTAAATGTTACCTATTTTGGGATCACTTGATTGGATGCTGCTAGTATTAGAATATCAGGCCCTCTTTTATAAAACTAAACACATAACATAGTTTAATTTAAATATTAATGCTGTTATTTATGTAAAACAATTATCCGGATGGACATAATGCCAAACAAAAACCAATATTGAGATGTTTTCCTATTTTTAAGATGGCATACTTTGAGGTATGATTACCATTTTCATGTTGAAGTTTCATTCACTATTCTTTGGATGAAGTAGCTCTTTCCTTGGCTAAAGCTGCAAAAAAATATAAAGTCACATTTTGCAAAAATTCATCTTCAAACTACATCTACATGTATCCACATATCCACTCGCAACATAGGCAGACTTCAGGCGCAAATGCGGCTAAATGCCAGCAACAAGTATTTGATTATCGGATGATATTGGCAGTTGGAGCTTTCTCTTGTTATCTTCCTTGACCGGATTCCTATGTTAAAGGTACGATACACAATTAGTAATTGCTTGAATGGTGAATGGGGGGGGGGGGGGGGGTTGTATTTTATAATAAATATTGTTTAACTGGCCTGTTTGAAGTTTTACAATATTATAGATGCCGAGGAAAGCAAAAAAATGCGTTCGTTTTTAACCGGCGTCGGACATTTTTTGTTAAGATTTAAAAAAAAAAAAATTCGCAATTGCCATCCGGCGATCGCAAATTTGTTCTGATAAAATTCAATCTGTCGGAACAATTGTAGGATATTTAGCGCAGTATATCTTTGCTAGATGCCTACATTCATTTTTTTTCTTCCAAATATGTAAGTTATTTCTTTATAATTTGGTAGTTACTATTATCGGCATTAGTGTATTCTACCTATAAGTCACAGCGACCGAATTGTGTTGACGGTCAAAGGTTTTTAGCCTATAGGGTGTAAACATAATTTGGCCAGTAGGGGTCATAATGTGGCCAATGTCACCTGGTCATTTTAAGTTCTTTAAATTGCGAAATGCCACTTCTCCCATAGTCTTTATCAAATTATTTAGTTAGTTATCATGTAATGGTCACCTATTGGTCAGTAGGTTTTTGTTCAAACCTTTCACCTAAAATTTAGTAGTGGTCAATTCAGGTTCTTCAAAATTACGAAATGCCTCTTCTTCAACAGTCTTTATCCAATTAATTTGGTCAGTGGTCACGTAATAGTCAGTAGGGGTCATAGTACAGCCAATGTCACCTAGTGATCAGTAGGGGCCTTTTTAGTTCTTTAGAATTACGAAATGCTTCTCCCATAGTCTTTATCCAATTAATTTGGCCAATGATTGCATAATGGTCGCATAATGGTCAGCAGGGGTCCTAGTTTAGCCAGTGGTCACCTAACGATTAGTAGGGATCATTTTCAAATAATGTCAAACCTGGTCAGTTACATGTATCAACAATTATTGGCATTATTAATAGTCTACAGTTTCATTTCACAAAAAACTATTATACTCAACTTATACAATACCTTAGTCTGCCTAACATTATTTATGTAATTCTAGCTTTGGGAAATTCCATACAGAGCTTGCTAAAATCACAGAATACCTCTGTGGATTTCAAGTTTCATTTCACATGTATTTAATCTATATACATGTAGTGAACAAGAGAACTGTAATATGCAACAAAATAAACAGAGATATAAAATATAATTATATAGATATATTTTGAAATAAATTATTATAAAAACTTAACATGGTCCATCCAAATGAGATTTTAGCTGGGTTATTTGAAAAACAAAAAACAATAATTCAATAATTATGAATGATATGTGAACGATGTAAAAGATATAAAGTTAAAATATAAAATAAGTTGGGCCTATATTTTTTATTATTATGTAGAAATAAAAGTCGAATTGTCGTTTGTTGCTCAACTTGACTTTTTTTTCACCAACAGAGGGCGCTATTTGTGCTAATTTGGGGTATTTAAAAGACCAATAAAAAGCAGACAATTTTAATTTCCCCAAGGTATGTTGTTCGTCACAATTTGTTTCAACACTTTTTTCACTTTTTTGTATTTTGGGTTGTTTTTTTAATGAACATTTTAATGTTTTTGTTCATTCTTGCCAGTGACGTTCTTCGCGGCATCAGTCCTCATGAGCATCTAGTTCCTGTTACACGTTTTAATGTTCTGTCAGTTGGGAGGGCGGGGGGGGGGGGGGATTATATATCCCACCATAATTTACACGTTATGTGCAATTACCATACAAACGTGGTTTTTTTTATTATTATGTTTGCGCCTAATCACCATCCTACTTAAAACAAACCGCGTTATATAACGAAATAATATATTTGCCCCTAGAATCTCGGTCAGAAATAACATGCTAAACTTTATATTAATTATTTTAAAATATATCTTTACAATGACGTTTATATCCCTGTTTATGTTGTTGCATATTGAAGTCCTCTCTTCCACTATATAGATTAAATACGAGTGAAATGGAACTTCAAAATCCACAGAGGTATTCTCGGATATTGTCGCATGTTGCTTAACTTGACCTTTAATTCAACTAGTTTGTATTTTTGGTTTTGTTTTTCAAATGAAAGTTGTAATGTTTTTGTTTATTCCTAATTTCTCTCATCCTTGTTATTCTACCCAATTCCGCAGATTATATATTGATATAATAAATTATCATCCAAGAATCATATTGAATACTTATGTGAAATTGTATCAACAATTATTGGCATTATTAATAGTCTACAATTTCATTTCACAAAAAAAACTATTATACCGTCAACTTATACAATACCTTAATCTGCCTAACATTATTTATGGAATTCTAGCTTTGGGAAATTCGATACAGAGCTTGCTAAATCGACTTTTACTTCTACATAAAAAATATAGGCCCAACGTATTTTATATTTTACAAGTTACCTAGCTCACACTCGTTCTTTTTCTCTTGAACATTAGACTCGGTTTAGTGACAAATATTACTACCAGCTTAGATAAGACTTTTAATGTTCCAGCTATAAACCGAAAATGAGTTACCAGCCTGTCTTATCTCAATGTTTACCCGGAATAACGATGTTCATACACAGTTAACCCGCCATTCGGCTCAATTTCACTTACCGAAAATGTTAAGATTAACCTTGCCAGTAACAATATAAAGTACAGGGCTTGTTCGTAGATTTTCCTTTTAATAGCTTAATTGTAATTGAATTACTTATTGGTTTCCTTTGAAATATTTATGATATACAATCGCTACAAGGTAAACATTAGATCTTTTACATCGTTCACATATCATTCATAATTATTGAAGTATTGTTTTTTGTTTTTCAAATAACATGGCCCATCCAAATGAGATTTTAGCTGGGTTAGGTTTTTATAATAATTTATTTCAAAATATATCTATATAATTATATTTTATATCTCTGTTTATTTTGTTGCATATTACAGTTCTCTTGTTCACTACATGTATATAGATTAAATACATGTGAAATGAAACTTGAAATCCACAGAGGTATTCTGTGATATTGCCTTTTGTTGATCAACTGGACCTTGTTTCACCAACAGAGGGCGCAATTTGTGCTAATTTTGGGTATTTAAAAGACCAATAAAAAGCCTACAATTTTAATTTCCCCAAGGTATGTTGTTCGTCACAATTTGTTTCAACACTTTTTTCACTTTTTTGTATTTTGGGTTGTTGTTTTAATAATTTTATAAATGTTTTTGTTCATTCTTGCCAGTGACGTTCTTCGCGGCATCAGTCCTCATGAGCATCTAGTTCCTGTTACACGTTTTAATGTTCTGTCAGTTGGGGGGGGGGGGGGGGGGTTATATATCCCACCATAATTTACACGTTATGTGCAATTACCATACAAACGATTTTTTTTTTAATATTATGTTTTTGCCTAATCACCATCCTACTTAAAACAAGCCGCGTTCTATAACGAAATAATATATTTGCCCTAAAATCTCGGTCAGAAATACCATGCTAAATTTTAAATATATAGTTTTTAAATATATCTTTACAATGACGTTTATATCCCTGTTTATGTTGTTGCATATTAGAGTCCTCTCTTCCACTATATAGATTAAATACGAGTGAAATGGAACTTCAAAATCCACAGAGGTATTCTCGGATATTGTCGCATGTTGCTTAACTTTACCATTAATTCAACTAGTTTGCATTTTTGGTTTTGTTTTTCAAATGAAAGTTGTAATGTTTTTGTTTATTTTAATTTCTCTCATTGCTTATGTCTCTCATTGTCAGTGGTTATCAGTACATAAACATTCTTATATATGTACCATGGAGCTACATTCGTTCAAAACCTGTTGCCTTATTAGTCACTATTAAACTTTCACGCAGTGCCAACTTTTCGGGGGGGGGAGTTGGTGGGGGTGTTGACGATTGTTTGGGGGATACATTCGTTTGTTTTAAAAAATCTGACCGAGTTGTGTGGACATTTTCGTGTCCCCATAACATTTTGGGTCTCCAGTAATGGGGTCTTGAGGTAGAATTGAGTTAGGTTGGGATATAATGCAAGAAAATGGAGAAGACAAATTAGGGCGATTTAAACAAATTTAGGTCAAAAGAATTGTCAGAGTTTGAGTTTAGAAATATTTCCACACACGAACCATAAGAAATGTCCCCATAACATCCTGTACTAAAAGCCTTTTTCTTGTTAATGACTGCAATTTGAACAGGCTCGTTCAGTTTGTGCGCTATTATATAGTCATTTTTTAAATTTTAGATAAAAGTCGTATACTCGTGAGTGATCCCCATCTGGTATTTATGACTTCTGACTAGCGCCCTCGAACGAATTTATTTGGAAGACCCGCCATAGGGTAGGATAACTCAGTTAGAGCCTTGCCCATTTCTTTGTTCACTTGTTGAAGTTAATACTAATTTACCTAGTAAGTTTCCCTTGTGGTTTCCAACTTTTCTTAAACTTGAAAAGATATAACTTCTCTCTCTTTTTCAAGCCCCAATATTTTTGTCTGACTTCACTTTCTTCTGAATGCTAGTCCTTCTATAGTTTTCTACCATCACAGACCCTCCGTTTAAAGCCAATGTTAAACCCAAGTCAACCAGGCTCCCAACATCAAATCCAGACAACACACTTGCCATCACAGACCCTCCGTTTAAAGCCAATGTTAAACCCAAGTCAACCAGGCTCCCAACATCAAATCCAGACAACACGCTTGCCATCACAGACCCTCCGTTTAAACCCAAGTCAACCAGGCTCCCAACATCAAATCCAGACAACACGCTTGCCATCACAGACCCTCCGTTTAAAGCCAATGTTAAACCCAAGTCAACCAGGCTCCCAACATCAAATCCAGACAACACGCTTGCCATCACAGACCCTCCGTTTAAAGCCAATGTTAAACCCAAGTCAACCAGGCTCCCAACATCAAATCCAGACAACACGCTTGCCATCACAGACCCTCCGTTTAAAGCCAATGTTAAACCCAAGTCAACCAGGCTCCCAACATCAAATCCAGACAACACACTTGCCATCCCAGACCTTCCGTTTAAAGCCAATGTTAAACCCAAGTCAACCAGGCTCCCAACATCAAATCCAGACAACACACTTGCCATCCCAGACCTTCCGTTTAAAGCCAATGTTAAACCCAAGTCAACCAGGCTCCCAACATCAAATCCAGACAACACACTTTCCATCACAGACCCTCCGTTTAAAGCCAATGTTAAACCCAAGTCAACCAGGCTCCCAACATCAAATCCAGACAACACACTTGCCATCACAGACCCTCCGTTTAAAGCCAATGTTAAACCCAAGTCAACCAGGCTCCCAACATCAAATCCAGACAACACGCTTGCCATCACAGACCCTCCGTTTAAAGCCAATGTTAAACCCAAGTCAACCAGGCTCCCAACATCAAATCCAGACAACACACTTGCCATCACAGACCTTCCGTTTAAAGCCAATGTTAAACCCAAGTCAACCAGGCTCCCAACATCAAATCCAGACAACACGCTTGCCATCACAGACCCTCCGTTTAAAGCCAATGTTAAACCCAAGTCAACCAGGCTCCCAACATTAATCCAGACAACACACTTGCCATCACAGACCTTCCGTTTAAAGCCAATGTTAAACCCAAGTCAACCAGGCTCCCAACATCAAATCCAGACAACACGTTTGCCATCACAGACCTTCCGTTTAAAGCCAATGTTAAACCCAAGTCAACCAGGCTCCCAACATCAAATCCAGACAACACACTTGCCATCACAGACCCTCCGTTTAAAGCCAATGTTAAACCCAAGTCAACCAGGCTCCCAACATCAAATCCAGACAACACACTTGTCATCACAGACCTTCCGTTTAAAGCCAATGTTAAACTCAAGTCAACCAGGCAAATCCATAAAAATCAAACAAAACAGAGAATGTATTAAGAGTTGATGTTATACTTATTCGCCCACAATTCCTATGTTGATTACATTGCAAAAATTTGGTTTTCATAAAACAACTTTAGATGTTTGTATTGCCCATAGAAATATATTTAAACATAGAACATGCATCTACCTTTATTGAATTACTTAGTAAAGCAGGTTTCTGAGATCAATAGTTTCTTTTTATTGTACATGTATTTCTTTTACAAATAATTCATTACAATAAGCTGATACATGTATGCTTATCAGTACAATGTTATACATCACTCTACATGTATATTCTACCAAATTTTTTTTCAAAGAGAAAACGTGATTAAACATATAAATAAATTTCGCCTCGATTTCAAATCTACATTTTTATCTGTCACTTTAGTTGCTTGCAATACTAACATTCAATGTAATCCACAAACAAACATTTATCTATACATTTGTAACATTGTACAAACAGAATTATAGACGTGTTTCAAAATTAATCAGTGACCAAAAAAGTGTAGTCGAGTCACTGCAAATCCTTTTACAAGTCCAATCACAGATACAGTTATAAGTCCTTACCCAACGTAGTAAATGTCAGAACAATGTTTGTTTGGGTTTTTTTTTTTTTTTTTTTTTGGGGGGGGTCAAATCGCATTTGAATAGCTTGCGATTGGAATTGGGATGGGTAGGCTTGTGGTGGACTCGACTACATCCGTAGCAGTTACTGTTTGCGTAATATCAACTGGCAATACGACTGGCAAACGGTGTGGGGCAATGTAAATATATTGGACCAAATTCATAAACGGTGATGATCACCGGATTATTTTAGTCACGTACAGGTGGCTAAAACAGAGAAGTGCGCGTGTGGATAAATTCCTGTGGTTATTTTAATTCAGTGAGAAAATAATCGGCCGTTTATCCAGTCGTGTACATGTACTGCTTAACCGATGTTTAGCGGTCTAACCGTACATCATTCTATTCACAGCGGATTACGTAATATGTTGAATAAAAGGCACTTCTATCTTCGAAAACACGCATATCGCTGTGCTCTGCTCAGTTGACACTAGTGAGAGGGTCGCCATGTCGAAAAAAAACGCGCTGATAATTTACTCATGACCAGAAAATGGGTCTCGTTGAGTGTGTACAAGGCAGGGTTGTAGTCGAGTCCCTGCAAGTCCTTTCACACGTCCTTTCGTGAAGCCAGTCACAAGTCCCTTCATAAAGGCAGTCACAAGTAACTGGATGAACAATGACAAAGGAATGCTTCTGTAAAAGCTGATTTAAATAGCTTGTGATTTGAATTGGAACTAGAGGACTTGTGTTGGACTTGCAGGGACTTGCAGGAACTACATCCCTGGTACAAGGTAGGAAAACAGTTCTTCCTGTGCTATTTCAGGGATACGCAGCAGATCCATGGCCATACGTCCATCCTACAAGCAAGCCAACCAGGCTCCCAACATCAAATCCAGACAACACACTTGGAAAATGGTAACTTGGCACTTTTACACGAGATAAACAAGCCCATTGGGACGATTACAATTTCGGTTGTTACTTAGACACACATGTCACTAACCATATGTACGTTTGATCAACAGCAGCTGAACTAAGCACTCTTTATGAATTAGATTAAACGTTCGATCATCAACTATTTATACACAGTTTATCGTGATCAAGGGAAAAATCACTGTTTATGAATTTGGCCCATTTATTTTAGGAACTTGGAAAGGAAATTAATGAACTTAAACTAATTACAAATTAATACCAGTTAATTTTAATAATAGTTTACAAGCGTGGGCAGTTAAAAAAACCAGATGAGGCTGTCACTGTTGCCAAACTGCATAAACAAAGCCCAAGACGGAGGCGAAGCTGCTAGCCTTTGATCAAGGCATGTAAGGCCTTAGGGGAAACCAATAGTTGTTTATAAACGAAGGCCAAACAGTGCGAATGGTGAAGTCAAGGCTTTGCCACTAGCACTTGTCTTATTTTCAGAGCGGCATCCAGGGGCGCCTCGCGTCCGGGTAGCTACATGTGCCTTAGGCTATATTGATGTTAGAAACGCAAAGAGACACAAACAAACAAACAACCACCCCAAACAAACAAACAAATAACTCAAATTAATTTCGATTGTAAACGACTCCTTAACAAATTTTACGAAGTTATACGCATTTCTTTGGGGGGAAATACAACACTTTGTCCATAAATCTTTTAGAAAACATTCCAAAGAAATCTACAACTGCTGTTGAATTCAGTAGGTAAAACAGTTATAGAAAAACATATTGATTTTGGTACACTTTTGGCATTAACTTTAGAACCACCCCCCCCCCCCCCCCCCCTCATACTGAAACTTCACTGTGATTTTCGAGATGATAGGAACAATTATAATAAATTCCATATGCAAATGCATATTTCAACTTGCATCAGATTCAATGTCTGAAAACTTCTGGTCATCTAACGTCATAGCTCCCATCCAGTCTTCTTCGATTGGTGCTATTTCATCTCCCATAAGAACCTTTTGGAAGAGTCTTGAACCCTTCTGTAGCATGGTGATGCAGAAAAAAATTACATGAGAAATTATGTTAGATAAATCAAAGAAAATTTTGACAAGCTTAGTACCGTTTTAAACTTGTTATCTGGCAAATACGTACACATTTAAATTGGAATATTATCATTTTAATTCATTTGTATCTGTTTGACATTTTTTTCCTAAAGATTTTCAAACCTGATTTAGATACAATCAAGCTGATTAGGTACATTTAAACTGATGAGCCACACCAGGCAGCCATTAATGTAATCACTCATTGCATATCAAGCTATAACAGCAACCATTTGTTGTACTTTCCGACAATAAAAATATAAATTTGGGGGGACATTTTTTTGACATTAAATTGTGTGCATGTGTAAAAAATGTGAGTGGAAAGGCTTAAATATTTGGATCAGTCATATTTTGCAATTAATCTGGTATTCCAATGGACATTGCGACCCTTGTCCCGTGTTTAAGACAATGCACACAGTTTTTTGTTTTTTTAAATAGAACTGCATGGGGAATACGTGTATATTGCATCACAAATAGGAACTTATGTAATTGCCTAAGCCATGAATACAATTCTAGTTAGTCATCAACCTACCTGCAAACTTGGTTATTTCCAAATCTCTTCTCTTGATTTGCTGGCAGTACAGCTCAATCTGATCTTGCAGCACTGTCATTTAGTGCTCAATGGCTGCGGTACGGCCCATTTCATACAGTTTCTCCTCTTCCTGTACCCCATACCGCCGACATAGCGTTGCATGGATGACGTTCCAACTCCTTCACGATGTTCTCTCAATTTCTGTTTCTTTTGGAAAAACGTTTCAAAGTCTTCATCAGGTGCATGGGGCATTCTGTTGCTATGTGCATCTGTATAAAGATAAATTAACACAGCTTTTTTACACATGGTAACTCGTTAATTAACAACAACTACTTTCAAAGAGACACTTAAGTATAAAACAAAAATGAGATAGGACTACCAGAAAATAAAGTAATACGTTGTAAAGAGATTAGATATTATAAACAACAAAGATGGAACAGGATTATTAGCTCTGAAATTATACAAAGAAAAATTAGAAAATTGAATGCGTATGTAAACACCGGCAATCAAGGACTGAGGGCAATTGAGTTAGGCAATAAACAAAGGGTCCACCATTGATTGATCGTCCACGATTGTAAAATATTGTGCAAAACTTATGGGGGGCATTGCCAAAAATTTAAATTACGAACAAAAGAGAGGTTGCCTATGTTTACATATTCGATGAGTGCGTGGGAGAGAGAAGTGCACTTGAGCTTCCCAGCAAAATGCATTGAAATACTTTACTATTGTTTCTTGCAAATTATGTTTGTTTAAGAAAGAAATAAGAAAAAAAAAAATAAAAAATAAAAAATACCAAATCAGCCCAACCAGTACATGGAATAGTGTTTTCAAAGTTTTCAATATTTAAATGGTACTACATACCTTTTGCACATTCTCTTATTTCACCGAACCATTCACCGAGATTACTGTGGTCAGCTTGCACCTTTTCCAGAAGGCTGGTCAAGTCATTGTCAGTACTTGATATCATTTTTTGGGCCTGAAACAGATTACAATGTCATTCATTGTTAATTTCATATATTTCTGACAAAATAGGGAAAAACCACTACATGTACAGACAAATTGATCCATTTTCCAATTAATGACCCAAACTCATTTGCAAACTAATAGTTTTCAGAGGTTCAAGGTCGACAGGTGGAAGGAAGGATGAGTTGGACTTGTGAAAAGCACCAAATTTGAACTGAATAAATAATCTTGGTGATGGCAGAAGCAGGGTTTTTATAAAAGATGTTGTGTACAGTTGTTGAAAGAGTAATTTTTGTGTTTTTCCGACAGTCAATTTTCTCATAATTTTCTCTCTTAAAAGTGATCATATGGTGCTTCATAGTTTTATTATATGAAATGTATTATTATTTATGTATTTTTTCCGCTTTTTTGGAGGGCCAATTGGAGGGGGGGGGGGGGGGGGGGGGGGACGATGCCAATTCTGGTAAGCAAAAATCGCCCCAAAGTGATCAACCCAATTTTCCTAATATCCCTAAGTGTTAAAAATAAATTGTCATACCACTTCATATCTCTTGCACAACTGTCTTGCCAGTCCTTCTATTTTTTTGGCATTCAAAAAAAGAACATGTGATGTCAGTGTATCTTCACGGTCTGGTACATAGATCAAAACATGCGAAATAAGTACACGGGACATGAAGGTAAACTTTTTGTTTCGATGAAGGTAAAGCAATTGAGAAATTCATTGTGTTAATAACATTGGTCTTATAGGTAAGTGTGTGGGCTTACCCTCCCCCTCTCTCTCTCTCCTTCTCTCTATTGGCAATTAAGTGAGTGAGCCCATTTATAAAGTATTATTTATATGTGCCAGATTATGGAAATTTGATTTTACCCAATTATCTAATATTATCTTTAAAAAACATGTAATGGTTACAAAATCTTTGAAAAATACGTTAAAATAGCAAGAGTAAGTTGTTCAATAAGCACAAGGTGCGGGAATCTACATATCACATACATTAACATATATGTAAATAAAGTAGTAACAAAATATTTGGAAATAAGTAGTTTTTATGGTCGGAACACATACTTGCTTTTCCCATATTTTTTGTTGTAGATCCACAACGTGACAGGTAGCTAAAAAATAGTTCCATGTCTTCTCCTGCTCCTGCACCTGCACCTGCACCTTCTTGGTTCCTTCCACCCCAAATGACCTTCAGGATACACAGAGGGAAAGACAGAGGGCGATGGCATACATGTATACAGTATGTGTAAGACATATGTGACCCGCTCTCACGAAACCAGACATAAGTGTTTTTTTGTTAAAGTGAGATATTGTTATTTCCATTTAGTACACATCTTCAGCTTTCATTTGGTACCAAAACCACCTTTATACCATACATACTTCAAATTTTATGATGATTTTACCACTGCCTGTACACGCGATTCTATGGCAATAAAAAAATGGAAATAATTATATCTCACTTTTAAACAAAAACACTTATGTCTGGTTTTGTGGGAGCAGGTCACATATAGGGGTGGGGTAAACAAATTGAATTATGGGATCTAAACAATTAGTAAAAACTAGCCCCCATCTTATGTTACTAACAAAATGTCAACCTTTTTTAAGTCTGTACTTTACACAATAGAAAATAAACTTATAAATAATGAAATGTATGTACCTGGCAATGCCAGCTGTGAGCCTTTGCGTGCATGACAGAAACAGCTGGTTTTATTTCTGTCACTGCCGCTTGGTACGAAGGATCAATCTGGGTAATGTCTTCTTGTTTAGCCCATGGAAAGTATTTACATGCAACATCAAGCCACAAGAAAGTAACCTGGCGGGTCGGGTCAGGAAAGTAAATGCCATTTTAGAAAAATCGTTGAGGGAAATGACTTATCAAAATGGCATCACGTAAAGTTTGTAGTGTTGAAAGTTTTGATTTAATTTTTATAACAATTTTATTAAAAAATGTTGACAAATCATTGTTACTGTTGTGATCCAGAAAAATAATACTATTTGTATATTTTTCCCTTCTCAAGTACCTGATAAGGCCAGAATGTACAAAGAAAAAGAAAGCAGTCGTGACATGACTGAACACACCTTTCATTATGCTGGTCACTTCATGAAAAAAAATCATTCATTGGCAGATGTAAAGAAATTTAAGATACTTTTAAAATATGGACCAAAAAATATATTGTGCACAATGCTAAACACGTGTGGGAGAATGAACTCACCGACAATCAAATCAAATTAGGGAACAAATATGAGAAAACTTTCCAGGTTTAATATTAACCCTGTTATATACATTGTACTGTGCAGTTACCATAGAGCTGTCAGACCTTTCAAAACCTTTCAAGTTTCCTGGACTAAAGGGTTTTGAAAGGTGAGAAAGCTGTCTGACAAAATAAACCTATGAAAGATTTTGAAAGGTAAAACAACTCTCTGAACAAACTGGTGTGAGGTTTTGGAAAGTCTGGCCGTTTTCTGATAGACTTCCCATACCTTTATCATAGGGGCATACCATACCAAATAAAAGTTGAAATGTTTAAAAATGTTTAGCTGTTTTCCGTGAGAGATATTCTATATAATTTGCTGGGGAGTAATTCTACCTTTCAACACATTTTAAAAGGTTTTGAAAGGTCAAACCATGTATGCATAGCAACTGTACTGATATTTGGTTGAGCAATAGCTCCACCTTTAATTTCCTTTCGCAAGGTTTTTGGAAGGTCTGGCCGTTTTCTGATAGACTTCCCATACCTTTATCATAGGGTATACCATAGCCCAGTTTTTCAACCTTTCAATTCCTTTCAAAAGGTATTGAAAGGTGTGGTAGTGCAGTAGCAACAAATTCTGGAGCGTTTTGAAAGGTTCATACTTTTTTATATCCATTTTGCCCCGTAAGCAGATTTTGAAAGGTTTTGAAAGGTGAAACCATAGGAGGGTTAATTGAGAGAATGATTCCCGAAATTGAACAACGAGGTGAAATATGAAGTAAAATGACATAACATATTAAATTTACGAAAAAAAGATATACAAAAATAAACATTTATTACAACATACATTTCAGGAAATATGACATTTAAATTTGTAGCATTTTACCTTGTTTTTCTTCTTTCGATACATGTACACTTTATCCATGTGATGTGAAACGTCCGAATCCTTCTCAATAAATGTACCAGCGAAGTATGGCTTCTGAATGCCTCTATCAAAATAAAAATAAGAAAACAGATTTTAATATCAGTTATCCACTAATTTGCAGTATACTTACAAGAACACAAAGGTAAATTAAATTAAT
This sequence comes from Crossaster papposus, assembly GCA_037893245.1. NCBI lineage: Eukaryota > Metazoa > Echinodermata > Asteroidea > Velatida > Solasteridae > Crossaster > Crossaster papposus. The sequence goes on along the minus strand of JBAIAA010000124.1, from coordinate 433,067 downwards.
TCCTAAGAAAAACAGGTAATGCAAAACTCCACAATAACATAATTTTGTTTACACACAAATGTATTTTTCAAAAAAATGCAAACTTCCAATAAAGTGCCATTCACAAACTAAAATTTAGTGCCGTAGTTTAAATGACCATTCTATTTTCCAAGGGAAAACTCTAACATCTTCATACGTATGGTTCAGCCCTAAAACATGATTTTACATTGGGGGAATTTGATCATTGTAGTTCATTCTTATAACAAGATTTAATAACATTTTATTTGGCAACAACAGTTAAATATTTTAAGTACACTATGATGCTATATGTTGTGTACCTGTAAGATAAAATGTTTTGGCTTGTAAGAAGCTTATTTAAATTTAAGGACCGGTGTTGGAGAACAAAATAACTATCATCCCATTAACACACCTCTATACTGATGTCCTCAAGCACCTTTGCGAAAGCTGAAAGAGATGTCCCAGGCATGTTGCTCATTATTAGATCAATCCATCTTAGCAATTTCACCTCGAGAATGGTGCCAATGTTTTTTGGATTGCCTGGAAAAAATCCATTGGCTATAATGCCTCGAACCTCGCTGCTTGCGTCGACAAAACCACACAAAGAACACCTGACCTGTTGTTTTTTAAGGTCATATCTTCCTGTTATAACAAGCAACAAATATTAATTAACATTAGCATAACATACATAATGTAATTGTAAATGAATCAGGCAAAGAAGTTTACATAACTGAAAATTGTTTATCAAAAACAATATGTGAAATTGATAACGTGTACAGAAAGAGATAAAAATACCTTCGATACTTGACAAATTTCCATTGTCTTCAACAGACAATAAAGAGCCACCTTGATGTGTTTACAGGTAGGATACACCGTTGGTAATTGCTTGAATTATCAGTAAAGGTTGGATTTGAGTGGTTGTATTTTATAGCAAATATCGTTTCACTGACTCGTTCAAAGTTGTACAATCATAAACGCCAAGAAAAAAACGAGTGGTTGATTTAAATAATATAAATTATTACTAATTAATGATTTAAAGTGTTGTTAAATCAAATTGTTTCTTACCTTGAATAGTCAACACAATATATTGACTTGCATTTGCTGTTGGAGATGTTTTGAACTGATCCCCACAACAATTTTGACATCTACTTGGGATTTTTACGGGGAAATACTGATCTGCATAGATAGGGAGAACATTTTGGAGTAAAAATGTGGTCTTTTTTACCCGTTTGTTACAGATAGCGGTAGCATTACCATTAAATTATATTGTGTAATAAAAAAGGTTAACTGATACTTCTTTAAAATACAAACATTAAAAAAAGAAGTGATAAACAGCATAACTTTTAAAAAGAATTACAGCTTCTAGTACTTTTTATCGATCAAGGTTTCCTTCTCAAATAAAGTTGCCCATGGTAAGCAGCAGGGGTATTGTGTGTTTCAACTAATATTGTAACCAACGGGAACCGATAAAGTCACACAAATTTATTGATACTGTATCACTAAGAGATTAAAAGTGTGGTTGGTCGGTTTTAAGCATTATGTTTTTATACTGACATACAAGCAGAACAGTGAAATATGGTACAGTTCTTTTTACGGTAACACCGGAAGTGATCACCTTTAGGCAAAGGCAACAATCAAGATTAACCTTAGATTAGAAACAGCCAAAATACATGTAGTAAGAAAGAGAGAGGCACCAGTTGATATACAAGTCCTTTAACCAAAGACAGTTGAATACCTAAACGAATAACTGAAAAAAACAGATTCACAGTGTGAAAAGATGGTTGACATCATGTTAATAACAATGTAAATGTTAGCTAAAAACATCCATATGGACCATACCAAATCGCTGCAAATGTAGAGCACTGTCATCACCAACCACCACAGTTGTACAAGGTGGAACCCTCTCGAAGAACGAATTGACCCACATCTCTCTGTTATGAAAAGGGAGGTTGGTGTGCATCTCCACATCGCATTTTGAGCACATCATGTGCACTGGGCAGTCTGTGCATCTCACTGTTGCCTGGGTGTTGCATCTTTGACATGTTGGTTCCATGGGAACAGACTGGCATTCCAAGACCTCTTGGAATATTAAAGGCCGAATTCCCTTCCAGTTGTTATCAACAGCTTCTTTCCGAGAAGACCAACTTGTATGGGATGAGGCTGCTTCATCAGATGGAGAACAAGTTTCGCGAATGAGGTCCTCTAAAGACGCCTGCAACGTTTCGTAGCCTGGTGAGAATAAAAGATAAGCACATGACCACACAATCAAGAACTGTTTACAATAACAAAACAAATGCAACACCTGAGGAATGGGGTAACCTGATTAAACAGATTGGCAGAATAATGTTTGTTTTTTTGTATTTAAAAAAATTACTATTATTTTAATTCTCAGTATTATTAGCTCTATACATGTACATGTACCAATATCGAAAACATGGACTCGAACTGAACGGACGTGTTTTTTTCCTTGCTCCGATTAAATATCATGTTCTAACTTAACTGTTGTTGTCCGTGTTATTGTAATTGATCTTTGTAAATGAAATTAGTGGGATCTTGATCCACTCGACAAGCTTATGCTTCACGGAGACCCCCATCCATACACAATTCTAAATGATAGATAATTGTGATTGCAGATGTATGTGTTGGTAAAAATTTAAGGAACGAACGAACGAACGAACGAACGAACGAACGAACGAACGAACGAACGAACGAACAAACGCACGAACGCACTAATGAACGAATGAATGAATGAAGGAATTGGCCAGATTAGCCTGATTGTGTGGCACCTGCATCGTAAAAATTGCAGTTTCTTTTGGGAAAACAAGTAGTACATAATATTTAGGCTTGCTCAGCAAATTTGTCTGCTTAATGGCTACGTTGAATGGAGGTCTTTCAGCTATTTTGTACCTTTGTTGTATGATGCTGGTGGCTGCTGACTGCTGTAAGCCAGAGTCTGTGACAATACAGACTGCTGTTGTTGCTGTTGTTGTTGTTGTTGTTGTTGCTGCTGCTGCTGTCCTTGCTGTTGCTGCCATTGCTGCTGTTGTTGCTGCCCTAGCTGTTGCTGCCCTTGCTGTTGTTGCTGCCCTAGCTGTTGCTGCTGCTGCCCTTGCTGTTGCAGCTGCTGCTGCAGCTGCCCTTGCTGTTGGTGCTGCTGCCCTTGCTGTTGCTGCTGCCCTTGATGTTGCTGCTGCCCTTGATGTTGCTGCTGCTGCTGCTGCTGTGGCTGTGGCTGCCCTTGCTGTAGCTGATGTTGCCCTTGCTGTTGCTGCTGCTGCTGCTTTCCTTGCTGTTTCTGCTGTTGCTGATGCTTCTGGTGCACTTGCTGTTGTTGCTGCTGCTGCCCGTGCCGTTTCTGCTGCTGCTTCTGCTGCACTTGCTGTTTCTGAGGCATATGTAAACCTGATTGACCATATTGACCCGATTGTGCGACACCTGCAATGTAAAACATTGTAGTTTCTCAGGATTTTTCTACTTTTGAAAAAGAAACTTCTCTTTTTTTGGGGGGGGGCTGATTATCCTGCTTTCAGTTGCAAAATTCTTAATAAAATTTGAAACAGCAAATTTCTTAAGGAACATTAACAGGAATGTTAACATCTAAATATGCCCTTAATAATATGTCTTTAAAGAAAGAACTTCTTACTCGGATACTGAGACTGCTGTAGCATGCTGGCCGGTTGCTGGATGGGTTGCTGTGTCTGAGAATGCCCATGGGTGTTCTGACCATAGGGTTGATGGCTGGGGGTCGTCTGTTGCTGTTGGCCGTGAGCCGGGCCCAGGTTGGTGGTACTGCTATTCGGAGAGCTGGGTCGCTCCTCTGAAGATATTTTATTTTGTTTTTAATGACAAAAACACCAAACGGTTATTTAAAGCCCCTGTGTGTAGTTCCACGTAATATGCCTTAACTGCAGAGAGAACAAAATTGCCCTAGGCAACATGTTGACAAAAAACGTGTAAATGACGGTGCTAATAAACTAACTGCTGGCATCTTGTAGTACATGTAGTTGCATTATCTAAAAATAAAATGTTTCTAGGTAAAGAACCTGAAAAAAATCCTGCCAGAGGTTTTGAAAAAAAAATGGGCGCTAATGTAGTTAAGGAGTATTTATTTTAGGTGTATTTAGGTGGTGCACTGGTATCCCCTAAATCGAGCGCAAATTTGTGATGTCACAGTAAGTTTTCGTGCTGCGAATTTGATCAAGTTGGACAAACATTTAATTCAAATTCCGGCAAATTTTAAAGAGAATGCTAGGCAACATCAAATTTGCAAAAAGTGCGCATTCACGTAAAGTATAAATTGGTTTTTACAGGCAGTAATCTTCAGGGATAAATTGCAGCTAACGTTAGTTTGTCGGAAAAAGGTAGGGATAACTTTCCCCTTGGTCAAAAGTGAGGTACACTTTGTCACTCAACCTTTTTTCCAGTAGTTATTATAAACCAGCTAAGTACACATGTATATTTTATTTTGATTATCGAGAGGTTACCACCGGTCTAGCCCAGGTTGGACTCCTTCGTTGTGTACAACGCGACGGAGTCCAGATTATCAATGTATATCCTGCCATAGCGACAACTTTTAACAAAAAAATTACCCGATGAAGGAAGCCAAATCCTCGCTTATGTCTTTCTTCTGTCTGGAATTACAGATCGGCATGGGTTACAAAAAGCGAATGTGTCTTTGGGTTATTTATTAACAGAAAATAAATTTAAAATCCACGCTTTTCAACATGAAAATCATGTACAAACTTCCTACGCACAAGCATGCGCGAGGCCGGCTCATCAGTCCTAGGCCAGCGCGGCTGCCGGTTACGCACGCACGCATTTGTACATGATGTTCACATCGAAAAGCATGGATTTCCTATTTATTTTCTGTAATTACGTAACCCAAAGACGCATTCTCTTTTTTTAACCTATGACGACGTAATTCCAGACACAAGAAAGATCTAAACAAAATTTCAGCTTCCTTCAAGTTTATCAGGTACAAATTTAAAAATAATTTGCTGTGAAATTGATACCCTGGACGTCATCATTCGTAATGCAATGAAGAAAGTCTTCCAACCTGGGCTACCGGTCGAGTTGTCGCACCGGTCGAGTTGTCGCACCGGTCGAGTTGTCGCACCGGTCGGGTTGTCGCACCGGTCGGGTTGTCGCACCGGTCGGGTTGTCGCACCGGTCGGGTTGTCGCACCGGTCGGGTTGTCGCACCGGTCGGGTTGTCGCACCGGTCGGGTTGTCGCACCGGTCGGGTTGTCGCACCGGTCGAGTTGTCGCACCGGTCGAGTTGTCGCACCGGTCGAGTTGTCGCACCGGTCGAGTTGTCGCACCGGTCGAGTTGTCGCACCGGTCGAGTTGTCGCACCGGTCGAGCTGTCCGACGACGAGGGTCGAGCTGTCCGACGACGAGGGTCGAGCTGTCCGACGACGAGGGTCGAGCTGTCCGACGACGAGGGTCGAGCTGTCCGACGACGAGGGTCGAGCTGTCCGACGACGAGGGTCGAGCTGTCCGACGACGAGGGTCGAGCTGTCCGACGACGAGGGTCGAGCTGTCCGACGACGAGGGTCGAGCTGTCCGACGACGAGGGTCGAGCTGTCCGACGACGAGGGTCGAGCTGTCCGACGACGAGGGTCGAGCTGTCCGACGACGAGGGTCGAGCTGTCCGACGACGCGGGTCGAGCTGTCCGACGACGCGGGTCGAGCTGTCCGACGACGCGGGTCGAGCTGTCCGACGACGCGGGTCGAGCTGTCCGACGACGCGGGTCGAGCTGTCCGACGACGCGGGTCGAGCTGTCCGACGACGCGGGTCGAGCTGTCCGACGACGCGGGTCGAGCTGTCCGACGACGCGGGTCGAGCTGTCCGACGACGCGGGTCGAGCTGTCCGACGACGCGGGTCGAGCTGTTCGACGACGAGGCCGAGGGTCGAGCTGTTCGACGACGAGGGTCGAGGGTCGAGCTGTTCGACGACGAGGGTCGAGGGTCGAGCTGTTCGACGACGAGGGTCGAGTTGTTCGACGATGAGGGTCGAGTTGTTCGACGATGAGGGTAGAGTTGTTCGACGATGAGGGTCGAGTTGTTCGACGAGGGTCGAGTTGTTCGACGAGGGTCGAGTTGTTCGACGAGGGTCGAGTTGTTCGACGAGGGTCGAGTTGTTCGACGAGGGTCGAGTTGTTCGACGAGGGTCGAGTTGTTCGACTACGAGGGTCGAGTGGTTCGACTACGAGTACTAGGGTCGAGTTGTTCGACTACGAGGATCGAGTTGTTCGACTACGAGGGTTGAGTTGTTCGACTACGGTATGACTCAGGCCGGGCCCGAGGATCGAGTTGTTCGACTAACTCTCTCAGAGCCTAGAGGGCTTAATTACAAATTACAATGGCTTTACTAATACTTTATTACAGTAATGGCTTACAAATTACAATGCCTTACCTGACACACGGAGAAAGGAAATGCCTGAACATTCTCCATCATACCATATCAAGGATCCTTCTCATTCCTCCATGATCATACATGTCATAATGTCCACGTCCAGTCACTACTTTGTCAATGTCATCATGATGATATAAATAATTATGACGTCGTGATTAGATCAGGCGAATCCATTTGTTTAGGCCTAATTACGTCGTTATAATAATAATATAATGATCAGATCATAACTTAATCCATTCCTAGGCCAAGCCGTACAATTTCAGCCGGAGACTATCGTGAACAATTGATCCCAAACAATAATACGGCATGCCGGAGTATTTTAGGATTTAATAAACGATTTTTCGCGGTATGAAAACAGTGTGCCGTGAATACAGGACTCTATAACAAAACAAGTTATGGTATTATTGCGCATGCTTTGAAAGTAAATACACGTTAACAAATAGGAACGTGACGTGAACGCTGCGCCTGTGTCGGTTTTTAATGCGAGTCTAATTTTTATATGACACCGGTACCAGTGCTATTTCCGGTTATGTTGACCTCTTTGCCAATACAAGCGCGAGAGGGCAGTACGTTAAAATGTGATATACACACAATTGGTCAATTGTGATAGGTACACAAAATAAGAAGGAGACTGGGTTGCGTAAATTGGTGAGTCCTTGCATGCTGCCCTCTACAGATTGCATTGGTCTAGTTCTAGACAGCCCTACAGTGTATGCAAGTGTCAATGTGTAAAGCAACAATTCCACTGTGAAGGTCGTGGTAACGCCGTCTAAAGGAGGACACAAACACCTACCAGGTGGGAAAGTGAGGACACTTTGGAAAAGTGAGGACACTTTGGAAAAGTGAGGACAGTAATATTCTCGTAAAGGGGGTCTAGAGGTAGTGTTGGGGTTAGGGTATAATGGAAGGAAATGGAGAGAAATACATATTAGGGTGAAGTTAAACAAATTTGGGTCGAAAACATTTTCATGGTGTGAGTATAGAGAGATTTTCGTTAAGTACACAAACCTATGGGCTGTCCTCACATTATATAGATTCGTCATGATACATGTATGTGTACATGTACATGTACATTTTAAAACGTTTACAAAGTAACAGGACATTATAAATAATGTAGAAATGAGCAAGTTTTGTTTTCTCCTGTTTTCACAATTGACCAGAAATTATGCAACACAATTGTTTCAATTGAAGTTGTTTTAAAAAGTATTTTAAGAATAGTGCAGTATTTTACCTTTTCCAATTAAATCTGGTACCAGGCTTAGTTTTTTCTTTTTTTTTAATTGTAAGTAACAACTATTTTGCCTGAATATCTTAATAAGGTCGAATTTACATCAGTACCTTAGCATAACTCAATGTAATTTCGCACAAGTAAATGGCAATTTGTCATTTGAAGATGATCGCTGAAATCCGATAGAACAATACAAGTGGAGAATGGTTCAATGTTGTTAGTAACAATATTATCAATTAATGTCGCTGAATGTTGAGTTGTTCTAGTTGGTTTATAAATTGTTGGGCAGAAAAAATAAAATTATAATAGGTTTAATACATCATTAGTTCCAGAGTGAATTTCACAGTTTAAAAGATTAATATTAAAATCACCTAACAAATAACATTTTGTTTGATTCAGATGCAATCATTTCCAGCACTATTCCAAGATCCTCTGTGAAATCCTGAAGACATAAACCAAGGGGTCTGTAAATTAGGCCAATTAAAACGTTACTTGTGTTGGTTTTAATTTCAATAAATAAAGATTCATGGGATTGGAGTTGGAATTGGCAGATCGGGGCGCAATACATAAATTAATAAATTGTTAATATACATCATTACCCCTTCACCTGATTGATTTTGTCTGTTTCTAAACTTAATATTGTAACCTGGTATAACCAGTAGGGAATCGGGGTCTGACTTGAGCCATGTTTCAGTAAGGCCGATAATTTGAAATTCGTGTTTCATTTCTACAAGCGAGCGCTACAAGGAATCGAAATTCTTATTAAGGCTTTTTATGTTTGCATGGAACAATCAAAATGAATTTCATGTTTCGCTAGATATGTCTTGAGTATACACTGTTTACTACTAAACATTAGGATTTGAATAACAATTGGACGTTAGTAAAAATAAAATGTGTGGGTCACAACAAAATTCATTTGCATGGGCTAGTGAAGGGCGTCCATAACAACGTTCCAATGTAAATAAAATACTGAAACTATTGACATGATGATTTACCAGTAATGAACTGTTAGATATCACGGCTATTAATTATAAAGGCATAATAGTGTTGACAGTGACCATAATTTCGTACATTAATTTGTAATAAACTAAATGTACTAAACCCCAAGTATTTGATGAATATAATTATAATATTATATATAATGATAATAATAACCGAAAATGGTACATTTGGGAGACCTCTCCATAATGACGTGCACAACATTTTCCATTCTTTATTGTAACCTAACCCGTTTTTACCTAGAGCTTTTTCCACGAAATTTCATATTTATGCATTTTGGACCCTACTCTATCGATCTGGACTGTTAAATGTTTAAAAATGTATCTCCTTCCTGTAGTTGGAACGTTAGGGAGACCTCAAAATGTCTCCCTAATGACCATGGTCTCCCTAATGTTGTTAAAATTACGCAAAATGGTCTCCAAAAGGGTACTTATTCCAAGATATAGTTATGAAGATGAGCTGCCAAATATATTTCATGATTATGACGGTATTAAGGATGGTGATCATTATAAATAAGAGAAAGGGCGAAAACATAGAATACTTGATTTATAATTCACAGCTGCAGATGTGAACGTGTAGATGTCCTCAAAAGGTAGGGTCGATCGCAGTATTACCTAAATGTTCACTATACACTTAAATGTTCATTGAAGAAGCTCCAAATAGACCCGAGACATAATGACGCCACACTTTGTTTACGCTTTCCTATGAGCACCATCATCCCTACTTCGTCTGCCTCCCGACTTCGCTCCTATAGGACAACACATACAATGTATGTAAACATATCTGGGGTCTATTTAACAAGTTTCAGTGCCAGAATTGTCCTTACTTTGAAGTTTGTTCTCAACCGTATGCAGGGGTGGTTATCGTACCGCCCTACGGCGCCGGCTGGATCTTGGGAGGGTACATCGTCCGCAGGACACGGATGGGCTACTCGAAGATGTTCTTGTTCGCCACGGGAGTAGTCTTAGTTGGTCTAGCTGGATTCATCCCCATGTTCTTCCTTGGTTGCAGCGACCCTCAGATAGCAGGGGTGACTATTGGATACGAGGGTCAAGGGTGAAAGGTTATCTTTATATATCTGTTATGTTGTACGTGGGAAAACGAATGTTCCCTTCTGCACAAAGATTTTCGAATAAGTAGTACAAGACTTCGCGCACATAATTATGCCACATACTTAACGAACGTTTGACCGGAGAATACCAATGAGGGGAATACCAATAATAATTGTAAAGTTATTCGTCATTGTGACCACTTTCGGCCTGTAGTTTTATATCACCGCCGCGGTACGCTGACAAGTGTATATAGATGTACTTGTATTATAATTATTTACGGAGTATATATACTCCGTAAATTTACAATACAAGTATACGCACCTAAACGTTACTTACTGACGATCGTCTTCATAAATAATTTAAATTGTGGGTTTGTTTTCATTCAATTTCTAGCATGTCCGATATTTCTCTTGTTGCCGACTGCAACTCAAACTGCGGCTGCACGGCCGCCACCTATCAGCCGGTATGTGACGTAGCCAGTGATGTCATATACTTCTCTCCGTGTTTTGCAGGCTGCCAAGGCACAATTGACAACGTAAGTTGAAAATTATTGGCACTTTAAACATTTGTTTTACACTATAAGTCGTAAAACCTGTTAACAAATAAACACAATCCCTATGTGTGGATGACGTTGATGATGGGTCAACGGTCATGCTCGCTATACTTATACTTACGTACAAAATGCAAACATACCATCGGTTCCAGCCGTGACTCCATGGGCCCGTGCGCGTTCCTTCACTAACCCCTAGCCGTGAGGAATGCGTAAACGACGCTGACTGGCTATTCAGTGCGTACTGGGACTATGGTACGTGTGCCCTTGGGCAAGGCACTTTGTCACTCATTGCTTCATTTTTTCACCCAGGAGTAAATGGGTACCTGTGAGGGCAGAGATGGTTATTGTGGTTGAATTTAGCTACTTTGCGCCGAAATGGCAGCATCGAGCTGTATACTCCCCAGGGAGCTGAGATGGTATTTGGAATGTTTCATGGGCCCAATGCTTGGGGTAATAATGTACAGCGCTTTGATACACCCACATTGTGGGAGTCTACAGCGCTATTATAAGAACTAGCATTATTTATTATTATTTATTTCTTACTGTGCGCGTTTTTCGTAAACTGCACGCCCTGAATGTAATGCACGCGCGTGTTCCTGAACGCACGTCACGTATGAACATTTTTTCAAGTCTGCGCCTTACCTGTACAATATGGATTTTGGAGGCGTCGTTGTCCCCCTAAAAACCCGTTTCTAACGTTATAGATGGACATGAGATACGTAAATTTAATATAAATTCATGCTAAATATAGCGAGGTCAAAATATCATGTTTGGAAGGATTAATTCTGCAAAATAACAATTATAAAATGTTAAAGATTGCGTCGCGGGTTAAACGCATCGACCGCAGCCCTAATTTAAATGTGCCAATATATGGCACATTTAAATTAGATAATTCCAGGGGTTAAGATCGCGCAATGCATGATAGGAAAACATGGCGCAGCAAGATCGTAGCCATGGATACGAGGTTGCATCGGTTCTAATAAGGTGTTTCAAATATGCGCCGTCTTGTTTACGGGGAAATTTACGCGCGTTGCTTGTGTGTACGCATCGTCGGTCGAAAACATTTGCGCTTCTAAGTCATCATGCGTTCACTCTAAAATGTGCGCGCGTCTATAACAACAGTGACGCAAAATAGGGAATCTGAAGTCTGACGCGGCGGTCCTTGGGCCGTTTTCACAAAACTAAAACATAAGAAAATAATTAAGTCAGACATAAATCTAAACACCTTGCTAACTTAAGTGGGGAGCTTAATTTGGTATTCACAAAGGATCTAAGCACCCCATTTATCTCAGTGCTCAACTTAACTTAAGTGTTCGAACAATCACTGTTGCTCATGCTCAAAACATTTTCGTCACAAACGTACCCACGCAACGGCAGTTCAATCTATCTGCGCGGTTTATCATGCGCGTGCACACGTACACAGCAACGCAGTTTTCAAGCACAATTTCTGCGGAAAATGTCTGCGTCACGCGCGCGTCAAACGATTTCCTTATGTACGTTTTAGATGTTTGAACCACAGACATATAAACACATAGACCGACAGGTCCCATTCCAAACTACATGATGATTTCGTGATTTCGCGGCGCCCGACTAAAATACCAACTATGGTCCAGTTTAGCCCTCGGTATATGAAATTTGTACACACCCGAACTGTTCCAGTCAAATATTTAAATGAAAGCATTTATCGATTACAAAAAAAATACATAGGGTTATGCCCTATGCCGTGTAGATGAAGCATATCCAGTGACAATCGTGAAATGTTTGTGTTAAGCGCGTTGCCCGGTATGCGCACAGAACGTAAACAGCGCGCGGTGCGTTGCCCGTTGAACGAAATATAATGTACACAATTATATGAACGCGCGTGCAGAGTACGTTGCACGATAGGCGCGTAATAATACGCCGTGCAGCCTACGCGTCGTTTTGACCATATAGTTTGCGAATCACGGTTTTGTGCACACGACTGGCGGTCTATAGGTTTATATGTCCGTGGTTTTAACACAAAATAATAGTGAAATGTTCATTTTATTTACTCTCGAGTGTGAAACAAATAGTGATGGTGATTTATCCGCACCTTTATACATGCTGGAAGGTAGGACAGTTATTTTGAATGCTATAGTCGCCAGTCACTGTGTAGTGCATGTCTTTAGTATACGTTATAGTCCAGGAAAAATAAGTTTTGACCTCAAACAAATTGTAACAAAACAAATTCACCACAATGTATTTCTAAAAGGTCCACACAATGACATAATTAAAAGTCTTAAACAATTCAAGTGGTGGAAATATGACTAATTTGCATAAATCGTTAATCCCTGCCGCGTGATATATTTATTCCCATATTTAGGTATATAATATATAATAAAAAAATGAATTTTTATTTTGGGTGATTCTACTTACATATCCCTACTTCGATAACACCTTCTAAAGCGTATAAGTGACTGAATAATTATGAGAACATGGTTATTATCCAAAATGACAACTTCGTGACCCTATAAATGTGCGTACATTACACTGTCTCCAAATATCACCCAGTAGTCAGTATTGGTGAGCTTCAAATTCACCAAGTTGCTTACTGGCACAGTTATCATATTAAAACCTTATGGAAAATCATATGAACAATGATAACATTGTGATATTTAGCCCAGCAAACCAAAACTGTGGGGAAATGGTTTGTTCATGAACTGGGCAAAACAGAAGTTAAAGGGTTACCTAACATGGGAGACTTGAACAAAATCCTCAAAATTAATTCAAACGTAGATATGACTATTTTAAGCAACCAACAATCTTTAATTTTTGGGGTTTCCTTGAACTTGTTCAAGTCTCTCACTTTAGGTAACCTTTCACCTACTTTTTAGCCCAATTTATGGACACACGATTTTCCCCAGTTGTTGTTTGCTGGGCTAAATATCACAATGTTATCATTGTTCATAATACATTTTCATAAGGTTTTAAGACTGGGTTGCTGTAAAAATCAAAGATATTTTTAAAAAGGTGGCAGACTTCAAAAAATTGATTTTGGCAATACTCCATGAATGAGTAGATACGGGTACATGAATTACAAAAATAGGGGGGGAAATGATATTAGATGTTTGTTGCCATGGTAACCGCCAAAATAAGATTTCCAACAATTGTTTCAAGTTTTTACACTTATTTAAGTAATGAAATATAGGTAAATTAGAAGCACTGGTACATCTAAAGGGGAAAGAGTAGAAGTTTGTCTTTTACACATATTGCACAACCATGTTTACCCTTTCAGAAAAAGATTTTAAAATGTAATGTGTGCGTTCCACTTTGGGTCAAACCATTATTTTAAATAGGGGTGTTGTCATCATATTTTCTCATAGCGAAAAATGGAGTATTGAATTGGGCCATAAAGCCGAAAGTGGCACTTTGTAGATAATGCCACTTTCATAGTTGGTAGATAAGATACCAACCTACATAAACATGGAATAAAATGTTTTTGTATTTCAATTACGCGCAAACAGTATTGCCGGAAAGTTAGCACTTTGGCTGAAAAAAACCCCGCAATGAATGGCCACAAATTATACATTAAAGAAAGCCCTAATTGCCAAATTATATAATAAATAGGTCATATTTTAACCTTGATATATAGGCATATAATAGTTAAGAAACATGGAATTGGTAAGTGACTTTTTATGTCAAACCTTTTCTTTTGGACCTGGACTACAGTATTCAAAAATATAACAGTATATACATGGATACAAAATAAAACAAAGTTGCAACACTGTTGCATGTAACCCGTCTTCAATTCTAGTTTGGTTGTAACATCTAGTGTAATCCACATTATAGCCCTATATTCCATCAAAAGGTTGGCATTATACAGGTTATCACTTCCTACAAATACCTTGGTATCATACTTTCTAATGACCTAACCTGGAACAAACATGTAAATATGATCCGTGCGAAATGCTCCAAATTAGCTGGTTTTATTCGCCGAACTGTTAAATCCCGAAATGCCGAAGTTCTTCTTAAACTGTTTTCTTCCCTCTGTAGACCTGTTCTAGAATATGGATCACCAGTATGGCTACCGCACCAGAAAAACCACATCCAGTGTCTTGAAGCTGTTCAACGTCGCTTCACAAAATCATGCTTTCCCTATAACATTGCTACTTCACTCTCCTATGAAGAACGCCTGAAGAAACTCAATTTCCCTATTCTCTACAATAGACTTATTTATTTGAGTGTTTCTTTTGTGGTTAAATGTCTGTATAAACATAACAACATCCCTTCTTCTTTTCTCCCACAGCCAAACACCAGGAACACGGACGTCTTGCTCTTTAAGCACCAATACAATCGTACTAACTGTGCAAAATTCTCTTTGTTTAACTTCTTCCCCCGTTTTTTAACTCTCTTCCCTGTGATCTTCGAGATCTCTGTCTGGAACCCTCTTCTAAATGCTTTCTAAATGCCCTACGTGATTACCTTCTCGACCAAGACCCCATCTCACACTCTTTTTAGAATATACCCATCCTGCAAATGTTTTCATTATTTCATAATGAAAAAAAACAGATAAATACATTTACAAGTATTATTATTATTAATTTATTTATTTTGTTTATTTTATTTAATTTTTTGTTTTTATTATTATTATTATTTTTATTTTTTTCCAGATGACTTATCTACGATTTATGATTTGTATTTATAATTTGCAAATACTACTTTAATTGTTAATAATTATAATAAATCCAGACATTAGTTTTTAATTTGTGTAAATACCATATAACGGCCAATCCGGGGATAGGAAGACCGGTCCATAGAAACGTACGGTAAAATTTACTTTTTTATTTGTAACCTAACCCGTTTTTACCTGGAGTTTTTGCCACAAAATTAAAAATATATAGGATAATGTACCAAAATCTATCGACAGACTCAATAAAATTTTCAAAAATGAAATTTTATCGAGTACTTGGGTGCTCGGACGACCACCAAACGGTCATCCTAACGTCGGTGGTCATCCTAATGTCGTAAACTGCAAACGGTCATCCCATCCGCGAAAAGGTGAGCATATATAAATATAAATATATATATTTATATATATCCATATATTTATGTTTAATTGTTTTGTCATTCAATCAGTTTGAAGAGCCCCCTGACAGAAACTAGTTTCTTTTGGGCAATCCTGCGGGAACTAATTGGATGTTGTTTTAGTTTGTTATGTTATTGTTAAGTTGCATTTTGTATTTCCATTTATTCTTTATTGTGTTCATTATTTGTCTGTAGTTCTGTGACAATAAGTGTATATCCCAGAAAATGAAATAAATAAAAAATAAAATAAAAATTATATCAAGCATATAGTGAAGTAGTGAAACATTGACATTTCAGGAATGAAACATACATGTTTTTAAAAAAAAAAAATTTCATTTGGCATTTTTTAAACAAAATTAATGTCATATCTTATTGTTTACATTGTTTAGCATTCCTTACACACGGCACCTATAGAGGGTTTAAATGTAGTAGTTTATGTTCTGTGAACTAAATACAATTGCTCAATGAATTGACCGTCTGCTCAAAGAAGCTGACCACTGACTCAGAGAGTATTATGTTTACATTATATCTCCTGGCCCAGACATCTGTTTACATTAGATCCCCACTATACATGCTTGCACCACCCCTCATTGTCCTCAGCACATGCATACTGGTAATAACCAACTTGCTACTATACTACAAGAACTAAAGTGGTATTAATCCTGTAGCTTTACTGCTTTACATATAGATCAAGTTCAACTGCTAGGAACAGGCAACATATTGGACTTTCTAGCAAGGAGAACAGTTGTATTTTATCTCAAAACATTCATAATACTTTTTAATGTTGGAGAATGCTGAAAACAAGTGTAACTAAGGTCTGATACCTACAACTTTATCGAAGTCTGCTGTGTGATCTTGTATATACAGAGACGATACTCTGAAATCAAAATGATCCACTGTTCATATCATACACTTTATATGTACTATCTGAGATACTGATATGGAAATTATCTATATGTACTATTTCGGATATGGAAGTATCTTTATGTATAGACTTTGTGCATACTCTACTCTGTGCCAAGGCAAGTAACGGATGTCCACAACACGGGGGTAAACTTTACATACAGTGTTTTGAGCTGTTTTATGGGGAAAATGAGGCCATTTATTTTAAACACTTTATCTGTGAATGAAACTTCAAAGATGTTTTGGCATTATTGCATCTTCCTAAGAGTCATCTAATGCCAATTATGTCATTGCCAATTATGTCATTGCCAATTATGTCACCGCCAATTATGTCATCACCAACTACATGTATGTTATTACCAACTGCATCATTGCCAATTGTGTCACTACTAACAATGTCACTGCCAACTTTGTCACACAACTATGTAAACTGAGTTGTTTTTTACGAGTTTCGGTCTTTTAATGCTACTTTTCTGGCAACACTGTCTTTGCGATGCATGTTTATACAATTTAGAGTTATGTTTTTATACTTGTAAGCTGCTTTACTATTTTTGGTCCTGGTATTTTGTCAGTCAGCATGTAGAAAGTCATTTAAGAGCATTATTTTCCATATATACAATCTGAAAATATACATTTAAAAATGAATAAAGCATGAAGTTTCTGGCAACACTGCTCCCCCGTACAAAAAATACCAAAACTTTTGTTTCCTTATTCTTACAGACCAGCATCTTATCTTTCAATCTTGAAAGCAAAACTTTCCTAAATATGCCACTTTCGGACTTCTGACAATTTTAGCAACCACCTCTATTTCCCAAATTGACTTTTGCTCAAAACACCCCTATATGAAATAATGGAATCTTCCATTCACAATTAACTGTACTTGTATCAAGTGCATTTTTGGAAAGATTAAGGATGTATCTTTACCTTGTTTAGCTGAGAGGTAAGCAAAATATTTGGTCTTTATACAGTGAAGCTCACAACCTTCGGTCATTTTTACTTATAAAAAGAGCTAAATTAGGTGAAATATGGTAACTTTCTATTTTCACCCGTTGCCATGGCAACCAAAGTGTGGATGCAATAAATATGCTTTCTTTTTACACTTTGGATGAAGGCTTTCACATGTGCAAAGAATAAACGAAATCCATAAAAAAAAATCTGCCACCACTTCTTTGATTTTTAGAGCAACTCAGTCTTAATAGGATAACAGTACCAGTAAGCAACTTGGTGAATTTGAAGCTCGTCCATACTGACTACTTGATGATATCTGGAGACAAGGTAAATGTGTGCAAATTATAGGCTAAAAGTATAGTCATTTTGTACCATTACTCTATTTTCAAAATTATTTAGTCACTTACATGCTTTAGAAAATGTTATTGAAGTAAGTATGTGTAAGTAGAATCACCAAAATAAACTTTTCGAAAAATAAAAATAAAATATATACCCAAATATGGGAATAAACATATTACACGGCAGGGATTAACGATTTATGCAAATTAGACATATTTCCATCACTTGGATTTTTAAAGATTGTTAGTATGTAATTATAGGGACCTTATAGAAGTGCACTGTGGTGAAAAAGGATTTGTTACAATTTGTTTGAGGTCAACAATACAAAATTTGGTATTTTGACTGGACTATTACACGTAACGTCTTCAATCGCAATCATTACCCCTCGGTATAGGAAAGTTGTACACACCCGAGGAGTTCCAGTAAAATAATTATATGAAAGCATGCTTCGATTTAAAAGAAAATTACCTATTTTTATATCGTAGGCCGTGTAGATTAAGCATATCCAATGTCAAACTTGATACTTTCAAATGAAGACTTTTAGGCTCATTTTTGTGTTGAGCGCGTTGCCCAGTATGCGCATAGAATGTAAACAGTGCATGGTGCGTTGCCCTTCGAATAGAAAATACTGTAAAAAATTACATGAACGCGCGTGCAAATGCGTAGCGCAATATGGGCGTAGAACTCGTGCGGCAACGGTTATACGCGCAACCATTTATCGACGCGTCGTTTTGCTAATACCTTTTTCCAATAACGGTTTTGTGCACACGACTTGCGGTCTGTGCGTTTATCTGTGATTCAAGCTGGAGTGTACCCAAGGCAGTAACGTCTTCGACGTACTACTCAAGTCCCAATGAGGATGAGCTATCTGACGTTAGTATAGGACAATGGTTTCCTCATAGGTTTATATCCGTGCTTACTTCCCGAAGCCCGCGGACCAATGGATGGGATGGGACGGTGCCCTGGAAATGTCCAGCATTTTCATTGAACGTTCTGACGGCTACTGGGCAAATGAGTTTACCCGACGTGGAGATATAGACCACTCCCCGTGTGCCCTTGCCGAAACTGAAAAGTTGATGAGTCGCGAATTCTCAAAGCAATTAACTCGTTGCTTCTGAGCAATTAGCAAAGGAAATTAAGCAAACAAAAGCTAAAGTATGTCAGCCGCAGACGCGTGCTGTTCTCCTTTGTCTGCGACCAGCTAAGCAAGTGTCTCTGCGAAGATAGGCTCCTTAGGAAACGTTGGCTTGGCGAATGAACGTCTTGTGCCTAAGTGCATTTTGCCTGCGTCGATGTTGGAGATAGCGTCTTCAACTTTCTTCTTGACTTTGTCGTTATGCGTGTACTTTTGTTTAATACATGCTTTTCTTCTTGAATATCGCGGGGGTAATGCCTGGCCCGTTTTACTGCTGAATGCAGCTGTGTCGAAGACTCTTTAGTCATTTCTCGCTTACATTTTGTAGTATTGCAGAGAGCTGGCCGATATCGATGTTAACTGACCCGGCAACGTTCTCGGAAAATGTTGCTTCAGCTGCGTTGGTATCCATCGGGGAGATGCTTACATACAACGGCAGGATACACACACATAATGTGTGGCGTGACGCGTGGTGGCTGCGAATGCCACGCAACCGCATTCCTACGCATTATAACCGCACCCTGCCACGTGTTTCACAGCACACTACTTTGCATAACAGCTATACCTATGCAGCTTAAACTCAAACTTACAATAAGATTATTTTATATACTTGCCAAAGATATTTGTAAATCTTTGCACTGTTTATTCACCCATACTGGACAATGACGGATATAGCCCTACGGTGAGAGTTGCTAGTCGACCCAATCGTTCATGCGGCCACATGGTTAAAATATTTAATGAGACAGAAGCTGTTGCTATATACTTTCCCCCGTGATGCACTGCGGTAAAAGGTGTTCACGTCATCAATACAGAATAGGAAATTATTTTGTATTCACGTATAATTATTTTCAGCAGGATAGATTCTGCTTTGCAAGACGACTGTGGAATTTAAATAACCTGCTAAGGAGATAGTTTCCGTTTAGTTTAACGAGGTAGGGTTTGAAAAAGAAGTTCTCGATTAAACCAAATCGAACTAATCCAGTGCTAATAATAATTACTGGAGGTATGTAGCGCCAAATTACCTAATGATACAGGTGCTGTATCATCATTATTACCCCGATCATTGGGCCATCGAAACATTCCCAATACCGTCTCAGCTTCCTGGAGAGTATACAGCTCAATGGTGCCATTTACACATGGGTGGGAAGAAGGAATGAGTGGCAACGTGCCTTGCCAAAAGCCACACGCAACATAATTCCAGGCCGAACTCGGACCCACAACATGCAGATATATCTTTACCCACAGACGGCGCATTCAATAGGCCGAATACATAGCAATTGCTTTTTCTATATGCCTTTGCTTACATTTGTATATACATACAAATAATTAGCAAGCAAAAGTTAGATTCTTGCAAGCAAATGCTCCCCCGATTAGCAATTTCTTAAAAACTATGTTTTGCTGTTGCCATTAAGCATTTAGCACTATGTCAAAACAAAAGCTTATTTGCTATACAGGCATGCTCAATAAAACAACTGTTAGGCAAAGCAAAATGTTATGTACATGTATATGATTTTAAGCATTTGCTTTAGCTTTTGCTTTTGCTCGGTGCTTCTGTTTATGCTTTTGCAATTTTTGTTTATGTATTTAGCCCAATGCTCAAACCCCGAGGCCACGGAACTCCACTTTAATAATTTATTCCCTCCCTCTCTCTTTTTCTCCACAGATTTTGTACAGCAACTGCTCATGTCTGGTCGGTTCAACCGATACGGCTTTGGCGGGGCTGTGTGACTTTCACTGCGGCAACTTAGTACCATTCATGATCGTCCAGGTCCTACAGACGCTTGCGATTACCATGGCTGGAGCACCAATGCTGATTCTGATTCTCAAGTACGCTCAGTCGATACCAATACAATTATGACATGATAAGCAAATGCCCTGCTTAAAAACCGGCTCATGGGTCTGGATGTGGTGATGCCCGAGGGCATTAACAATATTCATGCCCATGAGACGGCTTTAAACATATACGTACTTGCAGTACTGGCCAACAACATTTGTATTCACATTCATCAATACCTTTCGGCCAAACAAGTCAAAATAAGTCAAACATTTATAATTTTTCAAACGATGTTGTTCCACAATTTAACCTCTTGTTTTAGGGAACACCCCTCCAACTTCTGTAACGGCATGTGCCTCACGTACGTGCTCTCATAACAATATACGTTCCACCTGTTGCTCGCTATGGCGTGGCGTAGTTTTTGAGTAGGTGGCAGCCGAATAATAACATTTGTCCTCATGTCTAAAATTAATCATTATTGTGTAGGGATCACGAAACTGTGCGATGACATCGTCAAAATTGCGTGCAATTTGCTTACGGCCGCCATTTTTCAAGATGGCCGCCATTCCTCTACAGCATCCAATAACTCGGTAACAGGCCAGCGTATAATGCTTTGTTGTGTGTCAAACCATATGTTTTCGGGGTCAAGGAATCCAATGAAGATATGTTCAGATCATTTAGACGAAGGCGAGGCTAAAATTCAAAATTTCGAAACAAAATGGCAAGACTGAGGTACTGGAAGCACGCACGTTTCGGTCAAAGTACACCCCTGGATTATATGTATAGCTTTTAATACTAGGATTTGAGGGTTTATTAAACTGCCTTTGATGTCACTAACAGGCAATGGCCTGCACACAAGGATGTCGGATGTCATTTGTGATTAGAATATTGTAAGAGGTACATGTATGGGCATGCTTTTTCACATGTATATAAAACATCATTTTCACCCGTACCTAATTCACCCATTACCTACATTATTTATAAACCATTTTTAAAGGTGTGAAATAAATAATCAGTAATGTTCTACAATATTACAGCTGTGAACAATACGATAATCGAAACGAATTTATCTGAGAGATGGGTCTACGGGAACGAGTCAAGCGCTTTCTAAAAGCAGAACTAACTTCTGCACTGGCCGTTCCAGGACGGATGGCTAATCTTCGCGCTTGTCTTGCTTCAGCTTCTTTGTCCCAACTTAAACCTTGACTTTCTTCACTAGATCATCTGTATCGGTGGTAGTTTCCACTACAATGCCCATAATCCATCTGGTTCCATTAAGAGGACGATGTCTCCCACCATGATGTTTCTTCTCGGTTTGCTCCAGCACTGCCTGCGATTGAGGTTCTGGAGATACTCCTTGCGCCACCTGCTCCAGTCGAGAACTGTTCAGTCGGGAATTGTACCCTTCTCCATCTCTTCCCAGGGTACATATTTTGTGGTGCAAAACTACCTGGAGGTGGCAGTGGTACACCGGACTTCATGGTGAGGGTGTGATTAGGCGTCAGGGGTTCCAAACTTGTTGGATCATTGATAATGTTGACTGATAAGGGACGGCGGTCCACTATGGCCATTGCTTCATAAAACAGCGTATATACGAAGCGATGAATCATCTAATCTTCCAGGGCAAAGTGCAACCACTCCACTGAGGACACTTCTTATTGTGCGTATCTGGCGTTCCCACACTCTTCCAGCATGGCTGGAACAGGGAGCATTCATGAGGAAGTCGCAGTCTTGGTCTGCTAAGTAGGACGCAGCTTTATCGTTGTCTAGATCCTTCGAGGCTGCATCTAGTTCACTTTTTGGTCCAACAAAGTTACTGCCTTGATCCGACCTGATTTGCCGAACCTTGCCTTGTATGGCGATAAAACATCGCAGTCCATTGATGAATGCATCAGTGGAGAGGTCATCATGTAACTCTACGTGAACCGCTCTGGAGCACAAACAGGTGAACAGTAGGCCGTATCTCTTGAACTCCTTGCGGCCTTGCCTGGTGATAAAGGGACCGAAACAGTCCATGCCACAGAATGAGAATGGCGGAGATGATTCCACACGATCCTCAAGGAGGTATGCCATCTGTTGTTATTGAGTGGGTCGCCGGTTTCCCCTACATACCACACATTTACGAATGATATCCACAACTCGAATCTGTTGGCTTTCTAGAGTGGTAAACACCGCGATGAGGGATGTACCACATGGCTTGGGCTTCCTCTGCATCACCGTGCTCGATGACATCCTGAACAAACTTAACGTAGTCATCACGATACTTAGAGTCTCTAGCTAACTTGCGCTTGAGATGGCCTAGGCGAAGGTATGTTTGTGAGCTTTGTTAACCGGCAAGCATGGACAAAAGCGGAAAGGCAAGGGCATTTGCAGATGGCCATCCTCAAGCTGCGTGATCGAAGGCTCTATAATATGCAGAAATTGGATATCTTCCTGTGACACTTTACCCCTTTGATATCCGAAAAGTCACTTTCAAGCACCGGCAATACCTTTCCGAAGGCCAATTTCTCTTTGGAATGCCTTGAAACCACATTAATTGCAATCTCTGACCCAGAAAACATAGGGATAGAGACCAGAATTACCTTTCTATGTGGTATAGTTTCAAAGATTTGGAATGTTGACGTTTTCGCTAAAATTGAGGTTTGGGCATTTTGCATGTTGCTCGTGTGTTCCGGAATGACAGGAATGAGTAGTTTACATTTAAAATGATTCAAATATATCAAAGGCAGTTTAATAAACCCTTAAATCCTAGTATGTAATGCTATAAATATAATCCAGGGGTGCATTTTGACCGGAACGTGCTTGCTTCCAGTACCCCAGTCGCACCATTTTGTGCAGCCATTTTGAATTTCAGCCTTGCCTTCGTCTAAATGATCTGAAAATATCTTCATTGGATTCCTTGACCCCGAAAACATATGGTTTGACACAAAACAAAACATTCTACGATGGCCTGTTACCGAGTTATTAGATGCTGTAGAGAAATGGCGGCCATCTTGGAAAATGGCGGCCGTACGCAAATCGCACGCAACTCTGACAATGTTATCACGCAGTTTCGTGATCCCTACACCCTAATGATCAATTTTAGACACGAGGACAAATGTTATTATTCGGCTATTACAGTCGATGTGTCCGTGTTTTTAGGGGGTTACACCAGAAATGAAATGTTTTTAACATTGTATTATGAGCTTTTGAATGAGACATCGCACGAAAGAAAATTGGTCAACGGCGAGTAATTAATTAATTACATTCAAATTTAGATTTACGAAGCGTCCTGCTTCTAATTCGTGGGGGTCCCAGTGTGCGCAGCTGAACTGGAGCGAGCAATTGGCGCAATGAAAACAAAACACCTATTTAACAACGTTTAAAGGCCTACCAATGCAAACAATCTTCGTGTACAGTACATTGCATTTCTTCAAAATGTAATAGGAAGATGTTTTATTGGCCTTAAATATACCCACGTGTCGTGCCAATATCAATGGCTAAAATGTCTAAGGTATTTATGAATGTAAAATAACGTGGCAATACAAACAAGTTGTCTCGAATTATGTAAATTCCAGATTTGTAGATCCCGCAGACAAGACGGCAGCCCTTGGCATCAATTACCTTTTGACGGGTCTTGGTAAGTTACATCTGAGGTGACTATAACGTGACTTTATATTATGCCTATACACTAGCGATAGGTTATATGTACCTACCAAGTTTCATGTGGAAAAGCCAATAATAACGCTCAGTATAGCTTTTGCATCTATCGAAAAAAAAAAATAACCAACCAAAATACTGTTGAAAAAAGCTTACTTGTTGTAAAAATATTATTTACTCTAAGCTCCCTATAACATTATGAATTATGTTATGCTGTAAATGGTGAAGAAAAACATTAAAGAATGACATTTCCAGAGATGTGTCTCAAAGACACATATTTGAAAATGTTCACTGGTAGCTGGTTTGTTATCTGCGAATAGACGCACACGCGCGAGTGGCTAATAGCGACCATTAGATTTGATACTCGGAAAATACATCGGCTCGAAAAAGTCGCCTATTAAATCACCATTTTCCGTTGTTATTTCAACTAGTACATTTATATATCGACAATTTACATTTCATATCGAAATGCTGAAATGTAAAATGTGAGACTGGTTAAATTATCACACCAAATGGTGATTAAATAGAGTTACCTCTTTAATATACTTGTTTGAGCCGCATAATAAGAATACCGTACGCGTAAAACCAAATGGACCCTAATAGAGAGGTTTAGATGCACGGTACGTGTAGAAATACGTGAACGCGAACGCGAAAAATGTGTGTAGTTTTGCTGACGTCATCATTTTCTGCGTATTATTTATTCACGTAGAGGGGATCGCACGGACGTCCAATACGTGAAAAATGGTAAGTTCACGTCGGGTCAAAACGTGAGTTATTGCAACAGTTTTTAAACGTTTTTAGACGGTGCAATGTAGCTTTGTTTCTTTAGAATGAAAGCTCAGTGATTATAGACTACTAAAGATGTATTTGTTGGTCAAACTTTAGTCCACTCGATGCATTTCTGACGTGCGAAAAAGACCCTTGCTTGCGAGGCTTTCTTGTTGGAAAACACTGCTTGTGCGTACCGTACCATGAGCCTAGGCCTATGCAATTGCATGTGTGTTATATGCGTGTGTGTACACATGTAAATGTACATGCATCATGTAGCTCAGGCCTAAAGTGTTAGTGTTGTTGTTTTTGCTGTTGTTGGCAACTATCATAAGGCAGCCTTTGTAAATGATTGTTGACTTTACCGGCGGCATTTGCGTAGCTGTAGAGCCTAGGCTATGGCCTGGGGAGTATATAAGGAAGATAACTATACACCTAACGTCAGTATATTTCTAGTCTCTTGTATTAATTCCTGCTGAGGACCTCTAAAACATTTAACTTCAGTACAAATAACGAGGGGCATGGCAGAAATATTGCCGAATTACTTCATAATGTACTGCAATGAGTAGGAAGGGGAAAGATACAGAGGGAGTGCAGCAGATTTTGTTTTAGCTTTAGTACCCTTAGCCCAAGTTTTTCTGTCTAGCAATGATATTATTAATAACATTAGGAATATAATACAAAGATCATGAAAATGGTTTACAGATTTTGTTTCAAAAAAGCCAAGGATAACTTATTATAGGATTCATCAACAGTTGCTTACATAGGGCCTACTCATGTTTTCCCTCAGAAAGTGTTCTTTTTGGAACTGTGATGCAACACAATTGTCTTTTTTACCAAAAACAATACTTTGAAATGATACACATTAGTTGCGAGTCAAAAGATCTATCTGTACATTTAGTTTAAATAAACAAAAGGCAATAACAAAAGTCAATAGTTGTAATGGTTAAGTCAAAATTTAGCATGGCACTGCACATTTTGATCTAAACAGTCTAGTCCTGGCCTAGTCTAGGGCCAGGTTTAGTAGAATAATGCAGGCCTATTATGCTATTTAAATAAATAGTTTGTAATTTGTTTTGACAGGAAACTGTAAAGGAAAGCAGTGCTCTGCGGTTCACACCTTCACTTGACATAAT
This sequence comes from Crossaster papposus, assembly GCA_037893245.1. NCBI lineage: Eukaryota > Metazoa > Echinodermata > Asteroidea > Velatida > Solasteridae > Crossaster > Crossaster papposus. Next base: position 407,135 of record JBAIAA010000124.1, on the reverse strand, counting down.
ACTCTTTAAGGAAGTTGTGGCACAGAATCCCTTCAACTGTGGTATGTAATAAGTGACATAAAACACTACTAATTTTATTTGATAGTAACCATAACACATTTACAAATTATAGAGAGGTTTAATAAGAATTCATATCTAGGCCTTTTCACACTAGACAAAATATTGGGGGTGGCCCCGGGGCGCAGAGGGGCCCATGGGGGTAAGATTGTGCAACGTTTCACACTAGCCATTTTCACTCCGGGGCAAACCCAATCTGCTCCAGGCCAGGGGTGAGATTTTTCAACCCGGGGCGAGACCGAACTCGGGGGTGGTCCCCTGGGCAAAATAACTAGTGCGAAAGTGGCACCGCGTGCAGTATTTCGTACAACCTGGGTTGAGAAACAGGTGGTCCCTACGTAATTTACAAAAGACTAAAGGTCATGTCAAAGCACCCGCTATTGTTAATTGTACAGCTTGGCCAAAAGAGCAGCGCACTGCAGGTAATTTGTATAGTCGTACAGTTCAATAAATCATGGGAAGACAATAGTGAAGAAAATAAAGCGGATTAGTGTGAAACACTCATGCCCAACTCCGGGGCGATCTCGCCCTGGGGTATGCTGAGGTAGGTTTGTGCAAAAACAAGTGAGAAACGACGTGGGGTTGAACGCGGGGTGAAATCCGGGGTTAAACAAAACGGGGCGGCCCTGGGGCGAGTTTGCCCTGGGGTTTGGCTCTCTAGTCTGAAAAAGCCTTATGTGTATCTTGTTTTCATTTTAGATGACCCAAATGAAGCGTGGGATAAAGTTGCAGATGCATGCAAAAGAGCATTCAACAAGAAAGTTATGCCGCGTTCTGCTAGAGAACGCTGTCTGCGACAACTTTCTTACTTTGTCACGGAGGACAACAAAAACTTGAAAAGGTTTTTATGACAACCTACTTTTTTATAATAAACAAATGATAAAAATAAAGACCAGATTTTAGATGACACGTGTACATGTACTTGCATAGCAGGATGAAAGATTCGAATCTTTAATTGATTTAAATGTCAAATCAAAGTTTATGACCTTTATGCACTTTGAGAAGAATCTTGTAGAAATTTGGAAGAAGTATGAATGGTGTCAGAAAGTTTTGGAGCTGTCTATTTTTTTGTTTTTTTTAAATAATGACAAATACATTTGAAATTTCAAATTCAATAAAAAGTCACTCACCTGAGCAGTAATTAAAAAATAAACTTATTTCAGATCAGGCACAGATGAAGAGTTTGGGGAGAAACAAGAACTTCTACAGGAAATCAAGAGTCTAAAGGAGACTGGTGAGGAGATGAAGAAGGATAAAATGAAGAAGGTAGAGAAAAGGAGGCTGCTAACAACACCAGGAGGCAGTGACATCAGATTGGCTGCCATGAGGGGGCTCAATGGTAAGATTTGTTAAAATAAAATAAAAGTGCATCCGAGGCGGTCAGTGGCTCGAGTTCCTGCAAAGAGGGTTTCAGTTTTTTGTTTTTTAAATTCCCTTCAAGAGGTGGTCAGTTTTGTTGTTTTAGCAACTAAATACAAGGGTATCAACAGCTGAACACCCTACCGATACTGCATGTAAGAAGTTTTTTGAACAATTAAATAAAGAGTTCACACCAAGATTAAGGTTCCATTTTTGTTCTTCTATATTTCTTCTTTTGCAAGACAAGCTGTACCCTGTCAAGTTTTGTGACAATACTAATAAATAAATACTAATTAATATTTGTACTTTATTTAAATTATTTGAAACAGCCACTGGCGATCATGGAGAGACAAGCGAGGGATTTAAGAGTAAGTTTTTTTCACTGGAAAGCCTCAGCTTGATAACGTGTACTTTTAAATTTATTGCCAAAGATGATAACCTTTTAACAAAATGTCAAGCACTCTCAGTAATTGACCATTGACCAATACATACCTTTACAAGATTTGTTACTAATAATAAGCAGGGTTAAATATCCCAGATGTGTGAAAATAACACCCAAATATAAATACTTAACATCACATGAATATCTGACATAAAGAGTACACTTCAAATTGTTGTCAATAAACTTTACATTGTATAAGTTAATAATTACAACTAAAAATATGTACATGTACATACTCTATAAGGAAAATATTTAGTGGCCCCTTAATATATTTCATTATTTCACCATGGACTACCATTTGCAGAGGACAATATTGTACGGTTGCAATAAGAGCAAACATAGAAGATAACAGCAGTTTCACAGCACAGTGTCTTGAAGTAGAGTTGCAACCAAGTCAAGTCAAATCCCAAGTCATTTTCTTTTCAAGTCAAGTCAAGTCAAATTCCAAGTAATTTTTTTTCAAGTCATGTCGGAAGTCAACAAAAATGTGACTTGAGTCACACAATATCTCATCAAATCATGAAGAAGAAGTAACATTATAGCGTGTTTTGTTACATTTCAGAGCAAAGGATCTCGAGCAGTCATAAACAGCTTGCGATTATAGAGATTCTCGAGAAAAAACAGCAGTCAGTCATCGCCTAATATAAAACAAGAAAGACTAATGAAAATATTTGTTTTTGATTTTTTTTTTTAAACAATGAATAATTGCAGATCTGTTTGGACTATTCCAATGAGGGCATGTCTGATTTTATTTATAAGCCCAATGTTATACAGGGTGTATCAATGATAAAGGGAAATCAAACAAGTGGGCCCATATTATGTAACGTTTATCACTAGCAAAACCTGTTCCCTCACTCACTTCTTTTTTTTTTTTTTTGGGGGGGGGGGGGGGGAGGTGAGGGGGTGTTGTGGTGTTGTGGTGTTTTTTGTTTCTCATAAATTATTGTGAATGTTTCCCCATGTGCCTTTATCTTGAAACTTTAATGTTTTTAGAGTAATGTGTAGTAATATATATACAATTATGTATTTATTTTTAATTTATTTCATAGGATCCTGTAACATTGTTCTGTTTGGCCTCGCAATTAATATATAATATTCTTAATACTTTATCTTTTAGTTGATTGAAGAATGCGTGTGAAATGCGTCCAATGTGTTTTGAAATGTTTAATGTTTCCACGTACATTAATATTGAAGCGACCATACTTCAAGTGTTGAGCCTTCTCCTGTGTGTCTTCATTGGCCAACAACAACAGAATAATATCCTCGTCGTCCAGCATAGGATCTTCGTCATCTTGTACTAGCATGATTGATACCAAATCATCAGGATCCATCCTGAAACCTATAAACAAAACTTTGTTTCAAAGCATCAAAGCGATTTGTAGTAAAACAATTTGATTCTATTGGGGCTCGAGTGCATCATCATTAGAATGATGTTTTCTGAACATTGTTGTAAGCTATACATGTACTCATCTTCATTATAAAAGCGCCAGAAAGAGATTCGTCAGATTTTTGTCTGAAATCGGACTTTTTGAATCTTATTTGTATAGAAAGATAGGCCTATGCATATTTCAGACATTTCATAAATTTTTTAGACTTTTTTCTAAAAGCAAAAAAGAATGGAAACCGATGCGGTAAATTAATTGTTCATCCAGCAAGGCCCTATCTAAACACATTAAAACTCACAATAGGCCTACATTATTAAAGATGGTTTCCGAGTCCTTTAAAATTTAACCTCGGAAAATATAATTTCCTAGCAATATAAATGTTCGCTTCTAAAAAGAGACTCTATAAACTAAGGCCATTTTAGAGAGTAGCTAAGCAGATGCTAAAAATTAGAACAAAGTAGCTTTTGGTTGTTAAAAAAATATATATAAATTGAACGTCCTTTACAAATCAATCCATTTTTGTAGAGCACAGGGTATACACTTTAATTGATTCATACCTGGTTTGATGATGGTTGAAAAAGCCTCTTTTAAAAGGTTGAACTTGCCAATGCGTAATTGATTGATTTGTGGATAACAATGACGGACGTACGTCTGTGCGTGACGTGCATCTAAACGTTTAAACAAAGATTTGACGCCCGCGCAGTCGTGACGCAACGCCCGCGAATATTCTCTCTCACGCTCGCGCGTTCGCGTACACGTAATACGTGCATCTAAACCTCCCTATTGGTTCAGTACGTGACGCACGTGTAGCTTCAATCAGTTGGTCGTTGATTTTGAATTTTGAAATTGAAACTTTGGAATTCTCATAGACATATATTAACATAGATAAAACCTTTACCGGGTTTAGTTGTCAAGCACTATTCTTTAGATGTTGAGCACTTTTGCCATTTTTGCCAAATGATTACAAATACACAACTGACAAAAAGTATTCCATCCCGTTTAATTTGAGCAGCATTCAACTCACCCGGACGTTACCAACATTGTCCAACAACGCGAGCACGTTTCCGTTTTGGACGTGCACACAAAAATAGCGGACGTTGGCGAATAGACCTTTAGAATTGACACGCGTTCGGGATACTTATGCGGCTTAAAAAAGTCGCCTATTAAATCACCGTTCTGCGTTGTTATTTCATCTGGTACACTGTTAGTAATTTACTTCTCAAAATCGAATCTAACACAATATAGTGGGTTAATAGACGACTTTTTTTCGAGCCGTATACGCGTCCCGTACGCGTATGGTCCATATTGTTTGCGTTAGTGCAACGCAGCCTTTGCCTCCTCTTCCTGTTCAAGGTGCCCTTGTTGGCCCGATGATGTACGCTACACTTGTCGATCAGTCATGTCTTGTCTGGCAGTATGAGTGTGGGGAATACGGCTCCTGTCAGATCTACAACATACAACAGAATCGCAACGTCATCATGGGCGTGTCCCTGACCGCCGGCGTCCTGGGGCTGTTAGGCACGTGCCCTGCTTACTACTTCATCCGTAGGACCATTCGCCAACAGGCAAAGCGTGCCCAGTTGCAAAGGGGTGACTTGTATGTCGCGCTGAATGATACGAAGAAAGTCAAAGACGCTGAAAATTAAAGCAGATTAAGTTATTGAAATACAAAACACCTTGGTTATTATTGACTATGAATATTGTTGTCCTAATAACAACAACAATAACTTTATTTTAGAATGGTACCCATGCCACCTCTAGGCCCACCTCTAGTGGGCCACCACATTTCTTAGTTAAAAGGCCCGTTTTGGATCCCAATGTCTCGTCCAAATTGGGTAAATTTGTGGCTTCGGGTTTAGTTCGTGCTTTAAGGTATGTTGTGAATAGACCGTGTAAGTCTCGCGCACACATTTAGTCACGATTAAACTTCCAAGAGTAACCGAGCCGTCGGCTATAGGACTTTACGTGTAGTTGGTTTCGTTTTCTATAATACTTTGTTTTTACGAAGTTTTTACGGAACCATAAAACGGCCATAAATATTATTAAAAAACATGCACGACTGAGTAAAATAGTTTTAAAAAACGGCAACAACTTTGACATGAGCGCACAAGTTGCAATGTGATTGGCTTATTGTCGGGAAGAGAAAACCCAGCCCCCAAAAGTCCCTGACTGCATGCCGGTGCGGTGACGTGTGCGGACGTAGATAACGACGACCCTTATACTGCATGTAGTCTACGCTTTTAGTAAAACTAGCACGTGAACGAGAACAATAGGATGACGTACGGATGACGTAACTATACATCTTCCCTAATTTGATATGTCGTTCACAATTTGTTTATTGAAATGAAAAATGATATTTGTTTAAATGTTTTTAAATGGCCTTTCAGTAAAAAGAACATCGTCAAAACAAAGTATTTCAAGAAAACTACTCGCTTTAGACGTGGTGGTGTTATCGTAAATCCGTTACATTAACAAAACGCGAAAGGAAATTGTTCATTTCCCAAGCAAAAGGCATCTCTTGAATGCAATTACCCTGTAGAATATAATAAACTGTGCAATAATATAAGTGATTGGCCAGGCACGCGTCGTCATGCTACTATATAGGTAGTTGCAATGGCACGGCCGTGCCTATTTGACCAGTGTAAATACCTGATTCTACGGTGGCTGATCTCACCCGATAATTTTTGTTCGGCGTTACAATGTCCTAAATTTACGATGTTATAATGCCCTATTATACGGCGTTATAACGCCTTAAGACGTTAATTGTTAAGTCGAGTGTTTCCGGTAGTTAAATAGTTGTAAGGTAAACAACAAAATGCCCGTTTGCATAAAATCGAACCTCACAAGTCGCATTTACAAAAATAAACATCTGACATTTTGTCAGATGTAATTTTTTTAAAGTAAAATCAATGCAAGCGTTATGCCCGTTTTGGGAAACGGTTATTTGAAATGCTGCAGTGTGTAAACATAGCCGGGCTGCCTGCGTATTGTTTTTTCTCCCTAGGACAAATGAAGCACTTAGCATAAATGGGCGTATCTACAACACGTATGTGAAGCAATACATGGGACGGAGAAAACCCCTCTCCGTTGTGGTGGTCATTGTGCTTGCCAAATGTTGTGGTTTCTTTTGAGGTTTTTAGGTGCGTTAGGTAACAATAGTCTATGGAGTGCATAGGTATGAGAATCTAAGGGGGGGGGGGGTCGCTCGGTCCCATATCTTGCTGGGTATACTAAACAACACTGAGTGCGGAAGACACTTAGGTTCTCAGATCTTTACTTTCCCTTAAATTAAACCCACTCTAACAATAAACTTGGAGACTACAAATTGTCAATGAAAAATTGGCACAGACCGAATTTGAACCCCAGTCAAACGATCTACAGGGTGTCTCTACAAAAAGTATACCCATTTTCAAATTCATATTATTGCAAAACTACTGAATATTTCAGGAAAATACAAATGTCTGTAGAAAGGGTAGAATATGCTCTGTCCAATGGTATAAGATTATGCCATTGGCATTGTTGATTAAACAAATGAGACAGTTATGAAAGGTACATACAAAAAGAGAGACATGGAACGAAGATACCAGCCTGTCGGCGCCATCTTTAAAATTGTCGGCGAATTCCAACAACGAAGATTTTGAGAACTGTGTGCGTGAATGTCTTCATGGTATGCAAGAACAAATGTCCACAGTGCTGGCTCGACAAGTAGACCATTCTGACCGACTCCGAAAGCTGGAAGATGATGTTAACCGAGCTATAGAATATCAGAGTGGTCGAATTGACGACATGTCTGCAAAGCTTAACAAAATGGAGTCAGTGCAGAACGCCACGACAACATCCTAACAGGAGATGAATCAAACCATTAGGAATCAGAGTGTATGGCTGAATAAGATAGAACGTCATTCACGTCGTAATAACCTGCGCCTCATTGGTTTTCCTCACCTCTCGACGGCTTCTGGCGATCGCGAAGAGTGTAAGCAGATAATGCGTGACATCCTTACAACGTCGTTCAAAATGACTGATATACCAATTGAAAGAGCTCATATGGATGGACAGAAATTGGATATTAAACCTCAACACATCTTGATCAAGTTTCTTTGCTTCGAAGACAAACTGAAGGATACTCCGTCTTGCTCGAAAGCCCCTGCAGGGTAAACAATATTTTCTCGTGGATGATCACACTCAAGTGGATTATCAGGAAAAGAAGAAGTGGTCCGCAAAAGTCAAAGAAGCTTTCACACAAGGGCGCAGGTATCATTTTGCAGCGGGAAGATGGAGAGACACTCATGGTCACGCAATTGATTTTGCCTAGACTGTTCAGGTAAACGTTTATTTATTATATTTTACGTGTTTATATGTAATACATGGATGAAGAAATCCTAATCAATAAATTGTTTGATCTGAGACATTCTACTCAACAACCTGACACTCTTGATGATTACGTTAAGGGTATTGATGTGGACTTATTTTCTGTTTTACATATTAATATCCGTTCTTTAAACAAACATGTTGAGAGTTTTAATTTGCTTTTTGATGACGGTTTTAAAACTAACTTGAGAGTAATTGGTGTCTCTGAAATTTGGAAAATTGAAAATCCAGAAATATTTACTAGAATTCTAAATTTACTAAATATAAACTTGAATTCAATTGTCGTGATGGGTCTTAGGGTGGAGGTGTTGGAGCCTATATACGGTCTGACGTTAAATACGATGTCTTAGATGCAGATATTATACATGCCGAGTTTCTTTGGTTGAGTATTCTGGTTAATCATGTGAAAGTTATAGTTGCTATTATTTATCGTAAACCTAATACAAATGTCGAGGAATTCCAAGACAGTATTATGGGTACTTTGAATAACTTAAAAATTGATAAAGTCAATTGTATTCTGCTTGGACATTTTAACATTGATCTTGTTAATCCAGATAATCTGGAATGTTTGTATTTGCATCAGCTGATTACCACCCCGACCAGAATAACTAGCTAGCACTATTATTGACCATACACAAATATTAATCAATTCCCTATTCATGTATGTACCATTATTAGTGATGTTTCTGATCATTTCCCGATTTTTGCTTTTTTTGAAACATTATTATTAAAAACTGATAAGCAGCAAACAGTTGTCTATAAGAGAGATTATCGTAGCTATGATATTTTCAAATTTCGTGATAATCTTCCTAATTTTGAATGGGAAAAGTAATATTCATGCTCTATTTGTTACTTTTATCCCTAAGAATTCTTTATTAAGTAAACCATGGATTACAAAGGCAATTAATAAATATATTTTCATGAAACATACACTATACACTGTTATTATATGTTTACACTGTTGTGTAAAATCTTACACAAGTTGTGTAATATTTTACACAACCGCTGTTTAATATATGAACCTAGCAACTGTTGTTTAAACAGTGTACACAACCGTGGTTGTTTAATTTGTAAACACGAGTTGTGTAGTATTTCTACACAATAATGTGTAAAAATAATTTACCAAATTAATTGTGCAAATGGTTTACACAGCAATTGGTTAATTTGTCTACACAATAGTTGTGTATTACTCACTGAGTTGTGGAATGATCATTTTAAGGTGTATACAGACACATAATGAGTATAATTCAGAAACCTTGGTTTAAATTGAATGTTATGTAATTGTTATTAGCCATAACGACGACAAAATTCATAACCACATTACAAATCCTTCTATTATTAAAGCATGCAACAACATCACACCAACAAATGGTCATCAAGACTTTCGCTGCATGCATACAAGTTTCATGCATTTGTTGTTTTTTCTGGAAATTGCCGCTATATGCGCTGCAAGCAGGGTTTTGTAATTGCTTTGTTATACATTTTGTTTTTTATGTGGTGAAATTCGAATATCAAAAGCAATGCGCCAGGTCATCGATACAAACTATTTTAATGACTGTGTGTATCCACCTAGACACAAACAGTAAATACCAGGTCTTTATATTTCCAAGTAAGCTGCTTCAAAGAATATAGCTAATACCAGGATGCTGAAATATTCATTTTGTGGGACAGTTTATTTCCTACAATTTGGTACCTCATTTGTACAAATTTAGCATACATTTGAAATTCCAGGTGCAATATAGATGATGTGACCTGTTTACGTCTGTATTCAAAATAATGTGCCCGGCGCCGGTATGCGCACGCATCATGTTTTGCATACAATTTGGTTGTGCTTAAAGGTTTACACAACAGTTGCTGAAACTAAGTTTTGGCGGCAATATCTATTTGAGTAACATCAAATTACATTTACACAACCTAGCATTAACACAACTTGGATATGATCACACAACCTTGTTCAATAATAACACATGGTTGTTTACAATCTGTTTTACACAGCGTTTTTTTACACAGGAGAATAACAGTGTATGTAAAACTTGTTAAATCTAATTTTAATGATTCTGTTTCTGCTAAGTATGATAAATATAGAAATGTTCTCACTCGTGTCCTTAGGAATTAAAAACAGTTATATTATGGTGAGTTATTTTTGTAATTATACAAATGATACCAGTAAGACCTCGGGAGTTATTAACAGTTTATTTAAAAGGGGCAGTGATAACATTTTTAAGGATACCACTCCAGAAAAATTTAAACCTGCAGATAATGAGGACAATGAATACACTGACCCGTATCAGATTGCTACACTTTTTAATGATTTCGTTATCAATATAGGCCCCTCCTTAGCATTCCTTATTTTGAAAACCAGTTAAAGATTTTGAGGTTGAGAAATTACTGGGATCTCTTGATACTAAAACGGCATGTGGTCATGATCAGTTACCTGCGAAACTTATCCGATACTCTGCAGGTATTATTTCAAAACCTCTTTCTTTTATTCCTAATCTTTCATTTACTACAGGTATTTTTACAAATGCATTAAATATAGCCAAAGTCACACCCATCTTTAAAAAAGGTAACAAAAATCTCCTGGGTAATTACCGACCAATTTCAGTGTTGTTGGCTTTAAGTAAAGTTTTTGAACAGATTACAAACAATCGATTAGTACAGTTTATTGAACAAAATTATATTTTATATAATTATCAATATGGTTTTCGTATAAATTATAGTACTAAGCTCTCTTTAGTTAACTTAACCAATCATTTGATTAAAAGTCTTGATGAAGGGAAAATTACAATAGGTATTTTTATTGATTTTGCCAAGGCTTTTGTACTATAGATCATAACATTATTGTGTCTAAATTGTCTTATTATGGTATCCGTGGGTTGCCATTGAAGTGGTTCCAAGATTACCTGGATAATAGACAGCAATTTGTTAATGTAAACGGTACCTTTTCATCTCTGCAGCCAATTACTTATGGTGTTCCACAGGGGTCTGTATTGGGGCCAACTCTTTTATTATTGTATATTAATTATTTTTTTCGTTCAACTCCTTATTTAAATTTTAGGCTGTTTGGTGACAATCTATTTCACACTTTTTCCAACAATCAAAATGAGGTCGATCTCATGGAAGTAAACTCACACTTCCAGAAAGTTAATGAGTGGTGTGATGCAAATAGTTGGTGTATTTATGTATGACTTGATCCATAATAACTCATATGAAGCACGATATCTGGCAGAGAAAACCCCCCCTCTTTTGTGTTGACCATTGTGTTCCCGGAATCTCAGAAATTCATTTTAGGTTTCAAGGGGGGATGGGTTAGGTTACAATAGTGTTGAGTGCGTATAAAGTATAGGGATAAGAGGGGGTACCCCTCTGCCACATATCGTGCTGGGTATATAATAACTTACCTCATTCCTTGGTGGATTACTGTAATTTTATAGACACAATTATGGTACAAGACAGAGAAACAGAGGGAACCTGTTTGTTTCAAGGGTGCATACAACACGTGGTAAATTTTCTTGTTCTTATGTTGGAACCCAACCCCTATCAGAAACAACCCTTCTCGAACCTCTTTTAAATTCGCTTCGATGGAATATTATTTTCTCGATTATCACGCTTAACCCTCAGAGTCACCAGCTAACATTTTTTTCCAGGAGGCACTACGGGGAAAATATTTGTTGTTATTAGTATTCTGGTCTATAAATATAAATGTATAAGCTATCTGCCCATATTAAGATTTATCTGAAGGGAAAGTATTTGTTATTAATGATCCTGGTATATAAATATAAATGTATCAGCTATCTGCCCATATTAAGATTTATTTTGTTGTTGTTATGAAACCCACTACCAGGGGTGCTTTCCGACAAACCAACATACCAAAAAAAAAAAAAAAAAAAAAATTATTGGAAGTAATTTCCCTGACAATGCCCTAAGAAAGTTTTCATGGACATGCGGGAAACTAGTTTATAAATTATTGTATGGTCGTCTATGTGTGAATGCACCCCTGAAAGTGTGTCAAGGGCTGGACTTGACTAGCAAATGTGCTATTTTCTAGCCCTTTTTGAAGATTGATGTTAATAATTTAGGAGTTGATTGTGTATGATATTTCTTTACATCTGTCAATTGGGTAATAAACCAAACCAAACCAATCCAAACCAAACCAAGATGCCAGCTATACATTAACAGGAATGGTGGCCATGCGAAGTCACGTTACATTATCAGGTATAATCTAACTCATTATCTACTAAGCTACTATGAGAGCTCGATAGAAGCCGTTTTTTCAAAGTGCTTTAATGTACCTCTTGGCTACATGTAACTAGTTGAATGAGCAATAACAATATATTATTCTCAGACTACACACAAAGCCACCTTGACACGATGATTTGACTTTTTTGGCTTAGTTTTTCGAGCCGCTAGTTTATTCCTTATTACATTCCAAGCTATCACATTTTTAATAAAAAAATTGTGCCCCAATTACCATGCTTGGCTCACAACTGGGCCCATTTACTTGGCAGGCTTGCCACCAAATACACTGTGGAATTTCACCGCATGAAGTGACGGTTGAGTAGCCCCAGCAGAACGAGTGCAATAGGCGCTAACCACAGTGTTTATATATTTGTCACGTCACCTACATTTATGTAAGTTTATGTAAATTACTAAACACTAAATTGAAACAAATACACCCTTTTTCCACCGTTTGTAGAGACGGTTGGAATAAACCCCGCTAGCACAAGCGGGCCTTTTGCGTGTAGTTTTTTAAAGATTAAACACAACTTGTAAAATGTTATTTTAACGTACAACTTCAAATTAGACTTACTTAAGAACAATTAGGGCATGTAACTAGTTTAAATAGAGTCACAGCCGGTCGCTCCCAGCCAATTTCTGCCAAACGCGCAAAGCGCGCCCCACTGGGACGACTGGAAGTGCACTCCCCCAACCCTGAGCCCGATGACTATAACCCAAATTAGCACAGACTGTGGGGGACAATTTAAACAAATGCTGCATCAATGCAAGCTCGAATATTGGACCGAAATTCTATGTCTCCCGTAGGCGATAAATGGACGCCTTCGTAGCGAAACAGCGCGAAGTCTGACCATCTGAACTGGGGGTGGTTAAGTACCGACGCGCCGATGCGCTTGCTCAGTGAACGGGCCCATTTATTGACCGCCCGTCGTTTTAATTCCATTTTGGACTGGTCAGTCGCACCGAGTAGCAAGCGCGCGGCAAAATATCGTACCGAACTAACCGAATCTCGGGGTAGTTGTCGCGACATTCCTGCATGAAAATACGAATACGAATGCAAAACAAATCCGTGCCGACTAAATCGTTAGTGCCTAAATGAACAATTAGCATGGACGGCGGAGGCCATAGTGCGCGAAGTTCCGATACTAATATTTTAACGGCACCGTATCCCGCTCCCCCCCAACCATTCCAATGAACCTGTGTTTTACACCCGAGATACGTAGCTGCCCTGCGAACTATGGAGTCGCCGATGATCCAAACATCCCCTTATAAGACAAAACAAAACAAAGGGGAGGGGGTACGTCACTAAACATGGAAAACTAGAAATCATCCTATTTTGAGACCAGCTTACACACCGGGTAGATTGCACTGAATTAGGGGGCGAATATAACACTGGGCGGCCTCCGAACGCCAACGACCCATCGCCTTTATTTGTTCTAATGGAATTCCCATTGCTGTAGCGGTCGATGCTGCCCCAATGCGAAAAGAGTGTGAACGAAACGGGGATGCGTCTAAACCCCCCAAAAGATAAAATCTTCTTCAAGGTGGCAATAAACTGATACTGAGGAAGGGGCCCGCCGCCAAAGTGGCAGAAAAAAACTACCCGGCAAATTCGGCAGCATCTGCGCGAATGTGGTGAGCGCCCGGACTGGACAGAGATTGTCATCAGTTGAGCGCACTAAGCGCGCGACTTGGGGAGGACCCATTTGATTGGTTTTTGTGTGCCTGAAAGAGACTACAACTGAAGCATTGGCTTGTCCAAAATCCTGAAATGTTACATCTGACGCCAGAAGGAGCGACTTTTGTAAGTTGTTTTTTTGAAATGGCGGCAAACTCCCCGATACGCATGAACCCAAAAAACGCGCACAGCATAACCGCGCGAAAAAAAGCGTCACTTCATATTGGTCAGTGCAAACGTGCGTTATCGCATGTACTACACGGGTCATAACCGGCAAGGTCATTGGCCAGCGCTTACCACTAGCGGAGTAGTCCCTCCGACAACCCGACAATAATTTTGTCACTAAGAAATCCTGAGTGGGGTCTGGCCAACTTTGAATTGTATGATAATAACCTACGCCTGCCATGTAAGTATAATTCGTGGACGGAGCAAGGCGTTGTAATGAAAGCCACGCAATAAATTGTCGAATGTCTTCAGGTGAGGCGGGGGAATTAGCATCAAAGCGGTAAGACATAAATGTACAAAAGGTTCGCCAGCCCGTCTGGTAGGTCTTATGGGTACTAGACGCAGAAGCTGCAAATAATAGGCGCTTTATCTCACCTTCTAATTGGTCTGGTGCAGGTTGGGGATCGGAGTCATAGTTGGGTCCGCCTGAGGGGCTAACACCCGGAAGCGGGCCACCTGAAAACGTGAAAGGGAATCTGCAATGTCATTTGTTACCCCCGGGATATGAAAGGCCTTAAATGTTATGTTAAATTGCAGGCACTGACAAACAAACAAGCGCACGAGGTGCATAATCGTAGCACAGCTGGATGATTGTTTATTGATAATATGCATTACGGCAGTGTTATCTGTGCAAAAGCGCACTTTGCGATTGGCTAACTGGGGAGCCCAACAATACACGGCGACCACTAACGAATACAATTCACAGTATGCTATCGAAGGGGAAAGTGAAAACTGCTCTAGCGTCCATCGCCCTTGAAACCAATGGCCCTGAAAATAACCGCCAAATCCGTTGCTTGCAGCAGCGTCAGTAAACAACTCTAATGTGTCATTGTCGCGCCAACCTTGATCGCGAAACGGCGACACCCCGTTGAAATGATCCAGGAATTCTAACCACATTAACATATTCAGTTTAGCGCCAGGCGAGATGCGTACCTGATAATAATGCTTACTTAAACCTTGTGATAATGCAATTAAAGGCCTGGTAAACGCTCGCCCAGGGGCGACAGCACGACATACAAAGTTAAGTGAGCCAACCAAGGACTGAACTTCCCTTAATGACAATTTTTTCCGACCCAAGGTGGACTGTATTTGTGACCGGCTCTGCAATAAAGGGTATTAAGTCGCGCTGTGCATTATCATGTAATGGCCTACTCAAAGTTGAGAGGGTAAACATTTTATCAAAATGTGATTTACATTTTTTGTCATGAATGACATATTTAATACCTACAGTTTCAGGTTTCTTTCACAGAAATATTGATTTTGAAGAAAAAAGTAGAACAAAAATACAATTTTATGTGCATCGTTCTATTGTACTACAATAGAGCCGGCTTTTTCAAAGCCTGTTTTCTCAGTTGTGTAATTTGAACTCCAAGGAAGTAATCAGTATGTAAACATGTCATATATCCAGAACGGGAGGGGCTATGGAGCAGTATTATATACCAAATGAAAGCTTACGCTGTGGGCTTTCCAACCATTGTATATAACTCAATTTCACTGTTTTGTGACATAATACCCATTATTGTGGAGTGGGTCACATTTTTTCTCGTAGGGCCAAAACTTTGTTGCGAGGTACACGTATTTCGCGCTTTACTGCATCAATTTCTAAACCGAGATAAGTAAGAACTTGACACGGGCCCTCCGTCTTTTCGACGGCGAGCGGCACTCGCAGCTGGGTGGCATGGGTGGCTTGTGTGTAAAGCGCTTGCCTCTCACCAATGTGGCCCGGGTTCGATTCCCGGCCCGGACCATAATGTGAGTAGAGTTGTGCGTTGGTTCTCTCCTGTGCTACGAGTTTTTTTCCAGGTCATCCGGTTTTCCTCCCTCCTGAAAAATCAAACACTTTCGATCTCAGGCTGTGCTCCGTAGTCATATACGAGTCGATGTGGCCGGCTGCCGTAGGCGCCTTTACGTGCCAGCGACTCGACCACGTTGTAGCCGCGTCCTTCGCAATTCAGCACACCAGCTGCGAGTAAGGATGATTAGCCTCCCAAATTATTAAATTATTATTATTATAGCGCGGGTACGTAGCTGGACTGGTCGACTGTTTGGCGGGGGTGCCTTGAGCACCAGTCCTCCCCAGGCCCATTCGACACGCCGCAGCCCAGCGTGGCCACTCCTTGGGATTTTTCCCAAGATCTTGGGAATGTTGGCAAGACCTTGGGATCTTGGGAATTTGTATCCAAATTTCACGAAATCTTGAGATTTTTGCATTTTTGTTAACTGCAAACAACTTGTATATACATTTTAGGCATTTTTGTTAACCGCAAACAATTTTTTCTATTTATGGCACTCATCTAAACCACAAACAACTTGTTAAGTGTGGACAGCGACTTTGAGCGCTGTACATTATTTGAGATCATTTGTTTGTAGTACGTCGAACCCTGATAATAAGAGCACTGTTAATACAACATGATGCTTATAACGAGGACAAAATAGGTCCTGAGTCCTTTTTTTTCATTACTGAGATAATACAAGGTACCTGTTACAACAAGATAATTTGTTAAAAGGACCTTGTTATAAAGGCGTTTGACTGTACTGTACATTTATTCACAAAATTGGGCCTTTTCGCGGGTTCTCTGGTCCGTTATAGCATCATCCGTGCTATCTTATGACATCTTGGGAATTCTTGGGAATTTTACTGCCTTCATCTTGGGATTTTCAAAATTGATGAGTGGCCACGCTGCCGCAGCCCCGTGCCCCAACTTAGCGCAGCGGCTGCAGCTGTGAGCGTACCGGCAATTGCCCCACCGGCAACCCGAGGGAGAATTATAAGCATAGCATGTGGACCTAGGCCAGTTGTTTCGTGCGACCGGCGCCTGTGTTTTACTAGTATTATTAGCAGCGGGTAGCATGCTGCCGACTGCCGCGACCGTAACCCACAGCTCCATGTCTATCAAGGCCCAGGAGCGCGACGGGTTTGCCTCCATGCGCAAGCGGAACTGTTTGTCGTAATTACGCCAGCCTAGTCCGGGGAACTGTACGGCGGCAGTGCGCACAATTTCCGCGTATTTCAGTAGTTCGAGAAAACGGCCGGGGTGACGTGTCGAATAAATTGCCATGTAGGCCTATACATGAAACGCGCTGGTCCATTTGTCGATCGAATCTAGTTTACGCGGGTGGGGTCTTGCCGGCCGAAACACAAATTTTCCCTGTTCGACGGCCATGGTTAATTCGGAACTTGTGTTTGGCTGCCAAATCGAGGTTTTGGCCGTTCCAATTTTTTTCTTTGACAGCTTGCGGGATATGGACATCAATCGGGGCATCCGACCCAAAAGAATATAGCGGCGCGGGTGTCCCCATCATGCCCACATGCGCGGCGGATAAGGGGAGTAGCGCACCGGCTGGCCGTTCCAATTTTGTTCTTTGACAGCTTGCGGGATATGGACATCAATCGGGGCATCCGACCCAAAAGAATACCCAAATTGGTCTGTGCCTACTGCTAAGGGACCGATCGGGGTTATCTTATTGGCCGGTGCAATGGTGTTGTTACTATGGGAACTTATTAAAGTGTCTCTAGGCCTATCTGCCAAATAGGCTAATAATACTACCATTAAGTAAACCGGGGCCATTATTAACCAAAGAGTCCGAAGAATGGTGATGCAGGCCGCTGCAATCGTATTTACGATAGCTCTGGACTCACCACCGTCATGCCCGTTGGCAGCGATAGCCACGCCAGTTCCAGCAGTAGAAAAACCCAAGCCATCTCATGTAAGTCGTCCAATTTTTAACTTTCGCAAAGCTGACCTAAATGATCTCCAGAGAACAATGGAATGCATCCCGTGGTGTCTTTTAGAAGCTACTGATGATTGTGATGCCACTACTTCACTGTTCTACAACTTGTTGAAGCTGCAGTGATGGATGTTGTACCAGTTCGCGTCGTCCATCTCCTCCGTGGTTTGATGGCCAAGTTCGTCATGCCCTCAGAGCCAAGGAACAGGCATTTCGCAGGAAGAAGGCCAATCCAACTCCAGATAACATTGAACTCTTCAAAGCAGCACCATCTACTTTCAAGAAAATTGTAAGAATAAAATACGCCAACTATTTAACTTCTGTAGCTGGTGACATCGGTAAAAATCCAAAGCGTTTTTTTGAGTTTTATCAAAACTCGTTCCCGTCAACACTCCTTGCATTCAGTTCTTCGGAATGATAATTCTGGACTGGAAGCAGTAGACCCAGCTGATAAGGCAGCTCTCCTAATGGATTGTTTCCAGCCTGTTTATCTGCCGGCCTCTTCAGAATCTGACACTACTATGCCTGCTATTCAATCTGTAAACCTGGATGCTATGCCAGCTTTATGCATCTCAAAATCGACTGTGCATCACAAGCTGTCAGACATTGAAGTCTTTAAAGCCATTGGACCAGATAATCTATCTGGATTTGTACTTAAATCATGTGCTAATGTTCTCTGTGGTCCTTTAGCATTTCTATTCAATCGGTCTGCACGGGAGGGTTGCTTTCCCTCTTGTTGGAAAGCTGCTAATAGTGTTGCCATCCATAAGTCTGGTAAAAAAACAATGTTGCTAATTACAGGCCCATTTTCTTGCTTCCTCAGGTATCGAAGGTTTTTGAAAAGATCTTGTGTGAGCAAATCATGTGTCACGTCCAACCAGCCATCTCTGAGCAGCAGCATGGTTTCATCTCCGGTAGAGATTGCTCCACTAACCTTACATCATTGCTGCAAGAGGCGTACCATGCTGTTGAACAGAGGGAGCAGTTGGATGTTATCTACACTGATTTCTCAAAGGCCTCTGATCGTGTCAATCATAATTTTCTCCTGCATAAGCTTTCATCCTACAATTTTCATTCTATTTTCTTCTTTTGTTACGTAGTTATCTTACTGGTAGAAAACATAGAGCTATTGCTGAAGGTCACGGTTCCAACTGGAATACAGTTGTATACCGTCCTGTTTGGATGTGGCAGCTGCAATTCGTCCAAAGTGTCCATTTGATTGGCGCCAAAAGACCGAGTAGGGCGCGCGTGCTACCCTATGTGACTCGCCGTGACCGTATAGCGTATAGAGAATACCGAATAGCGTATAGCGTATAGCTAATACTGTATACCATATACTCCTATGTAAACTCAAGTATCTCGTGCCATTTGAAGCATGTCTGTTTAGTATATGTTTAGCTTTTTCTGTTACATTTCACCTCTTGCCATTAACTTTCTCATAATTAATAATTCATGCCAAGTTTGTCACCCCCCCCCCCCGACGGGTTTGTATAATTGTCAATTGATTAAGTTGCATGTATTTTATTTGTTCTTTCGTATTCCTCTATCTCTACTCCTTGGATATTTGCCCGCAACTACCCAATTTTATGTTATTCCCCTGCCCAACCCACCACGTACATCCTCCTATCCCCTGATCCCAAAACCCTCCCCACCTCCACCTACAACCTATCAACCCCCAAACCAGAACCACACCCTCTCCATACTCCCCCCCCCCCCCCTCCCCTCCCCGTGTTGTCCTATTTTTGTGTTGTTTTACAATTTAATTTAATACAGTTTGTACATTTTATATCTATATACTTGTGTTATATATATAAAGAGATATAGTTTGTATGTTTATCCCATTCCTGTTATTGGCGGTTCATCCGCTGTTGGAAGTGGTTAATAAATAAATAAATAAATAAACAAACGCGCTGCAGACCCGGGCATATTTACAGGGGTGCATCAAGGGTGTACCCTGCATGCAATGACATATCACCGTCAGAAAGCAATAACATATCCTTGAAATGAGCAGAGAAAATATTATTAAAGCATTTAGTACTGACAAACAAACATTATTTTTTTTCAGACCAGTCTCAAAGGGTGCACATGCGTGGTGTCATTTAATAATGTCCAGGTATAGAATTAAATTTCCACCAAACGGCTACTCGTATTGTTTTCAATGTAAACGCCCTCTTGTGTCATGTATGTTTTCTTAGCAGAAGTATTGACTTCCACCTTTTTACCAGTAAAATTCCTAGTTCACAGCGCCGGCATGGAAATCTTACCTGTACTATCCCCACTATATAGTGCTTTTTAAGCGACTATAAAGGCGAATAGCGTCGCCGTAATTATTTAACGCTCGACCTTTGACAAGTTTGGTTGCCAAAGTTGTAGTTCTTTTGCGCTATCTTTGTATTCTTTGGGATCTCTCTCTCCTTCTTCTTTCCGGTCCAATATTTCCCGTTAACAACGTACAATCAACAACCTTCTTCCAGCTCTCTGTAAACGGTAAAACCATCTCACCATTTTTGTCACAAACGTGGGGAACGCACGCTATCGGTATTAATGGGCGTCGACATGCTTTATCCATGCCCCCTTGTTCGCAGGTAAAACAACGTGATTTCCTAAACAGTCGCGCCTGAATTTGCATATTTTCCTGTGCACATTTTCCGCACGATGCCAATCCAACACTACAATATTTGGCGTGCATACTTTATTATATTTAAAGGTAGGTTGTCCGTGCTTTTTCAAAAAGACCATGTACTGTATACGAATAAAATAAGTTTTTGTTTTGCATTGCCAGGCCTTTACACATTGTTAAAAAGTGTTTTGTGGTTATCATTGCACCGATTCCGCGCTCCAGTTCAGTTGTGTAAATACTAAAACGATCGCCAAAGGCGATTGCGAAAAAAAGCCAATAACATAAGAACCACTGCCCGGCGCCGGTTAAAAACGAACGCCGTTTTCTGGCTTTTCTCAGCATCCATTTTGTAAAACTTCGGACAGGTCAGTTAAATGATATTAATAATACAACCTCTCAAATCCACTCATTCGTGATAATTCAAGCGATTACCTATATGGTGTATCCTACCTTTAAGAAAAAGCTATTAGGCGAAGTAAAAAGTATGTATATGTTTCTAAGCAATTGCTTTTGTTTTTGCTTGATAAGCATTTTGCTTGTTGTTTCGGCTTATAAGCAATTGCTAGTTTATATGTTTTCCGCCCAGGGTGTATATACTCCAATCATTACATTCAACAACATTATACACAATATTTCAAAGTGAACAACGAAATTAGCAAGACAGGACTCGAACCGGCGACATCCGGAATACCGGACTGGCGCTCTATATACCAACACAAGGGAAACTGACTAGGTAAATCTGCACTTTTTCCAAAGTGAATAAAGAAATTGGCAAGCCAGGATTCAAACCTCGAATATTGACAATTTGGGACACCATCAACATAGGGCAAGATAGCTCAGTTGGTAGACCGCCGGTCCGGTATTCCGGAGGTCGCAGGTTCAAATCCGCCTTGCCAATTTCTTAGTTTGTTTCCCTTGTGGTCTATTTGCGTAAAATTATTCACAAAGCAAAATAACATTATCACAGTTAAACAATTGTTCCCGGTTTTTGTCCCCACCTCATGGGTGTTTACGGGATCTACATTGTATTGTACACATTGTCAGTTGAGTTATTGTCTGCTGTTTATTTTCGTGAAGGTTTTATTCAGAACTTGTTTCATCTGCTGAATAGAGCTCCGCCGCCGGTGCTGTTTGCATCTCTCCGTGGCCTTGCGCCTGCGCACCTCGCGGAACAGCTCGTGGAAGGCCTCCTCGATGTTATCGTCGCCCCTGCACGCCGAGAGCTCGTAAAACGCGCATGCCAACTCCTGCGACAGACGCTCGCCCTCATCGGTGGACACCGTGCGCATGTGATTCAAGTCGCACTTGTTGGCGACGATCACCAGGGAGACGTTCCGCGCCTTTTTGATCTCATCCAAGTAGTTCTTAATGGCGGTGATGTCCTCGTAACTCTGTCTGTCCGTTACGCTGTACACAAGCACAAATCCTTCACCCCATCTCACGTGACCTTCTCTGTTGATAGTGTCCTCCTGTTGGTAACAAAATGAGGAATATAAATCTGTGATCGAATCCCTCGAAATGAGTCTTAAGGACAAGTTTTCAGATATTAGTTGTTCACATGCAGTAGAAAGCACACCATTTGCTTTTCATGTTGGTGTATCACTCATGTTGACACCTAATAATAGCGCACAGTTTCTATTGAGGGGAAAGGGTTGACTGTTTTTATTGATTTCTATTGTGTAGGACATTGTTAAAAGAAGTACTTCTGGTGACTTGCGACTCATTTTGTTGGGTTGGGACACATTATTTAAGGCTTGGCTTGTTTGGTTGCGTACAAGCAGTCTGTCAAAATGCCTTATGGGACTTGGTCCGCTTTGAAATGAGACATCAAACGCTCAAATCTGATAATTGTTGACAGTTAAGAGAAAGAGGTACCTGGGCTTCCGTAATCAATAGTCACTCAGAGCAAGGTTTAAAGAAAACTCCCCACTAAGGTTGAAGGATCATTATTGTCTACTATATGACAGGACAACCTCGGCCCAGTACAATGCGTTGGGTGTTCACCAACAATACATCATTATACCGAAACGGTTGCCACATTATGCGAGCATTCAGAAGTAGGTCTAAACGGCTTTTTGAACACTGTAGAATAAATAACAGAAAAAATCGACTCGGAGTTCTTATTGAATTGGATTGCCATTTTCACGGTAGAGCTTATTGTAGGTTGTTTTGTGTGTGAGGGATTGACGTCCAAATTATATAATCATTCCCGTAGGTCAGACATCATTGTGAAGAAGCCTTGGAACTTGTAACTCTTCGAAGAGAACCCATCGATTGTCACACAAGTATGAATATGTTTGTTTTTGCAACTCTGTACGTACTGCGCTAATATCAGGAAACCGACCGATTCAGGGTGGCCCCTAACAACCCGGACAAACATATCTCAACGGACAAGCATACTTCCACTACCCCGACACCAGAACTACCTTTACCAAATAGATGGAGAATCATAGAAGAAATTTGATACCAAGCTATCTTGACTTGATTTGATCCGATAGTTGACCCTATCTTGGTATATATATTTTTTTCAGAAAGAAAACTGGAACAAATCCTGGAGAAATTGAGAAATAATTACCAAACTTGTTGGGATGCTGTAGCCTACATTTTCATTGAGGCGATGTCGCTTCTTGCCTCCGGGCGTAATTTTGCGCAAGCTTGCATGAATTGAGCCATTGTTGTGTAATCACTTATCTGATATAAATACCATATATTATCTTAAATTAATGATATATATTCACTCCAGATGGGAATTTGTATGCATCAGTTTGTTGCTCATAAATTACCTAATTCGTTTGAACGATTGTTTGAGACTAATGAAGTTATTCATCGATATTATACCAGATAGTTAACCAGTTTGCGCTGAGATTATTTTAACATCACCGAGTTGAGGCGCCGGGTTATTTTTAACAAAACTCGATCCGCGGCGGGTTCAGGTCCATGGTACCGGGAAGCACACCCACGCATTTCCGGCCCTGCTCGCTGCTGACAAACATTTCCGGCCTTGCTCGCTGCTGACAGACATTTTCGGCCTTGCTGGTGACGTGTTTATGCGTCATACGTTTTAAATCTGGAGAAAACTGTGCGTGTATATACGTGTTCTGAAATTCTATATTATATTTATACGTAATGCTCTTGCAAAGAAAGTTGTCGTTTATTTTGGAACTCACTATAAGTCAAACTCGGAGAAGTATTGGTGGTCGTCCTTTATTTAAGAACAAAATTAAGCTTTGGAAAAATATTTTTCTTAATCTTGATTTTTATAATTAGCTGTGTATGTAGATTCTTTGTACGATCACTGTTTATGTTATGCTGTGTTTGTATTTGTATTTGTTATGTCATGTTTGTTTTGGTCCTTGTAGTCTTATAAGTTATGTTAAAGATGGACTACAACGGAATAATGATAAAGGCTGTGTTGCTGTTTTTTTGTTCGAGAAATGTATAATGATTACTAATATATCATTAGTATTCAATAAATCTTGTTCCTTCATGCAAAAAAACAACAAAATTGATCGGCGTTCCACGACCCAGAAAAACTCAGTTTCAGCAAAAGCCCTTAACTCATGAATAATTCATACTTTGTGTGTGACGTACTACCCATGAAAACGCATACATATGGTGGCCCTGAAGGGACTCCGCAGATCGCGAATATTGACGTCAAATTTGACGTCAATATTCGCGACTTTTGGGGAAAGTCGTGAATATTGACGTCAAATTTGACGTCAATATTCGCGACTTTTTTGGAAAGTCGTGAATTTGACGTCAAATTTGACGTCGATATTCGCGATCTGCGGAGTCCTTCAGGGCCACCATGTATGCGTTTTCATGGGTAGTACGTCATCACTTTTCGCTGGTTTACAAGTCCGCTGGTACTATATCGTGGATTTCATTGTGGTTTTCAGTGGATCTTTGCCGGGAACCAGTACAGGGCGGGAAATTTCAAAATCTAAGAATCGAGGTCTAATTTTTTTTCGGTCAAATTGCAACAAAATTATTTAGAGAAAAACATGACCGTAACAATAAAGTGTTACCTGAACACAACATAAACAAGGTCCGATAATAAATTTAATGTGTGAGTTTTCGTTGTAGTCCATCTTTAAGGAACAGCAGTAAATATAAAACATGAGGCCTATAATGTATGCATTGAAATAGACTACACAAGCATGGCGATTTGGAAGGTAAACGTGGTAAAGGGAAGAAACGTAAAGCCAATTATAAGGGGGGGAAATGACTTATTTATAGCGGAAAAGTTGGATGAATTGAAAGTCCTCCTTAAGAGTAAGCACAAAGACGTCAACACCAAACGCAATAAGAAATATGCTTGGGAAGTTATCCTCACCCAGCATAGGGCTAGATTCCCCAAAACCCGTAGAAAATTGGGAAACCTAAAAATAAGCTCTCAAAAACTTAAATCTGAATCCAAGAACCATATTATTATCCAATGTAAAATATCCCGTCCCGCGACTTAGAGACACCCGAGATCAATTCTAACGTTAGCAGCCAACTTAGCAACCAACTAAGCTTAGCAACGTTTTATGAATATCACTTAGCTTCCAACTAGGCTTAGCTGTCAACTGGGGCCATTTTAGCAGCCAACTAGGCTTAGCAGGCTTTTATGAATATCGGCCCTGGTATATGATAAGCCGTGGTGACCAGCTTGTACGGATTACTAACCTGATGGCCAGCCGTGTCCAATATCTCCATGGTTGCAGCCTCATCGTCAATAATCGTCTGATGACGATACGTAAACTCTGCATTAACATGATTAAACCAAAGTAACATTAGACACAGCACTCTCGTACCAACATTGAAAGCACGATCAGTTAACCTTTGTATTGCCAATGTCATTAACCTTTCTATTTATAGGGGTTTCATGCTTTATCAAGCAGATATTTGACAGCTCGGCTCTTCGCATAAGAACAACCCAAATTGTTATGAGTATTACTTCTGGAGTATTAAAGGTAGGATACACCATTTGCAGATATCGAAAAAAAAAATTACCGAATTATTAAGAAATATCTTACTTATTTCAAAGTAAATAATGAATGTAGGCATCCAGCAAAATGATTGGGCTAGATATCCGGTAATTGTTCCAAACAAAGAAAGAAAATAAATCACGATCGCCGAACGGCCATCGAAAAAACCCAAAATAAAACATAAGAAGCACTGCCTGACGCCGGTTGAAAACGAACGTCGTTTTTTCTTGCTTTTCTCAGCATCCATGATTGTACAACTTCGGACAGGTTTTTTTCCCAACGATTGCCGGCCGACAAAAGGCCACTTTTCTTGAAACCTACATCACACCAGGTGCCGTGATTTCACATGATACTTGAGACTGATATTCACTTACAGTCAAGTAAGGTGTTTCGTAATAATTCAGTAGTTGTGTTTGTTTGCAAATGGTGTATACTGCCTTTAACACACATCCCAAAGACAGTCACTAATGGACTCTCCTTAGCCCACAATAATCATCACCAGTCACTTTACCAATATATAATTTATTGGGCATTTATTTCAACTTACACCGTAACTATCGTAATGACGTACATCGTATAACATATCCGTTATTTTGTTAAGTGTATTATTAAAACGACATGAAATATACGTACCTAACGTCGGGTCATATTCCCAGATGAAACGTCGCGTTAAAAAACGTACCACCGTAGCTGCAATCAAGAAAAAGATATTCAACATTATGATTAAAACTTAAAGAAACGTTGATAACTCAAGTATGCACATTTCTATGTCGCACAAAGGTGACATGTATTCATATTCAAGCGGTAAAGCGTTTGGTTATCTGTTTAAACATATCTCAAAATGTGTTCGCGATATCTCTATAATCAAATCAATTTCGAGCTATTTACAAATGATTTTGAGATAACAACATAAGGACTTGTCCAACCAGACTTAACCCGACCAAACCCGACCCGACCCGACCCGTCTCAAATTTTGCTTTGTAAGTCATGTCGTGCCCATTTTAATGTTGGGGTCGAATATGACGTTATTTTAAAACACGATAGTCTATGTACACACACTATTTTTTGATTATTGTACATTCTTAGCAGCATTTTTAGCACATTTACATTTGTGTTAGTTGCTAAAGCACCCCATCAATCAAGCGATGCACATATTCACACTGTAATAGATTATACCTAGCGCGATATGAGACCAAGGGACCCCCCCTTAGTCCCTTATACCTATACACTCTACTATTGTTACCTAACGCCCCTAAAATCCTAACAATATTTCCTGAGAAACAACAACATTCAGCAAGCAAAATGACCATCACGAGGGGGGGGGGGGGGGGGGGGGTTACATTGGGAGTACGCTGCCGAAGCCAAGAGTTGGGGCGTTTGTTTGTGTATTTGTTTCGCAGGATTAAAAACTGCTGGGAAATTGTTACGAATATTGGTGGGAAGATAGGTCAAGGATGATTCTAATAAATTTATTTATATGGATGGACAAAACGCTGCAATGTAAGGCACAAGAAACAAGATATGAGACGGAGGGTCCCCCCCCCCCCCCCCTCCCTCTTTTGAGGTGATCATTGTGTTTGCGGAATGTTATGGTTTCTCAGGAATTCTGTTTAGGTTTTCGGGGGGGATACGTTAGGTAACAATAATAGTTTGCCAGGCTAAAATAGCAATAAATTACAGATTTCAAATCGCAGTCTGTGGTCGGTTTAGTGTACGCTACTCACGCAGCATAGGGCAAAGCGAGCAACTATGTTATGATTGAAGTCCAAACAAGCGTGTATGTACACGTGTGCGAAACGTCAACACGCGAGCTCTCATCATACTGGGTTTCTCGGCTTTGTTTCCTCACCGTTTTAGATCCTGGGGGTGTACAATTTGATCGCCCTATTTTCGGATGCGATCAATGCTCCGAAATATTCTCTCAGACAATTGTACCATGCCCCGACACAAATTAGATTTCGTTGACTCGATTAGGTTGTAATCTGAATGGTAACTGTACACAAAAACCCCGTTAGCCAAATTAAAATCCAATATGGCGGCCATTTTTTTCAAGATGGCCGCCACTAAATGGTAACACTTAATGTTACATTGGATTAATTGGTCATACAAGCACCAACAGTTGCAACTATACATCAAATGAACCCCTTATCATTTTCAAAAATAGAAACAACTTAAACATTCAAGATGGCGGCCATTTTTTTTAAGATGGCGGCCATGTTTTCCAAGATTGCTTTCATTGAATGACATACATTGGTTATTTTACAATAGAAACCAAATGGTCATACAATAAAGCTGCAATTTACCTCTCGTTGGTCATTTATAATTAACAAATCATAAATCACTGGAAATCAAAGATGGCCGCCATTTTTCAAAATGGCTGCCAACACGTACGTACAATACCAATTTATAACAATAGCGGGTGTCAGTAAAGAAGAAAATGGTTACAAGAATTGCGACCTGACTTGAGATTCTTACCATTACTGTTGTAATTGCTTTCCAAGATTAACTCTTTATTTTGTATTTGCGTTACTGAACATTTGAATGCATACTTAGCGTGCCTTTGATGCTTACAGTCTGTGTTTTAACATCCCATGCATAGATCAAATCAATCTCATCAGTCCTGGTTGAGCTTGTAACCAAGGTATTAACCAATCTATTTGTTATTCATAACCAATGTATTGGTTATCCTCCAACTAGTTATATTGGTTGAGCTTGCAACCAACCCACTGGGCATTTTACCCGATATTACCTGGGTTGTAACGAGTAATAACGCTCGTTGGGTAACATACCGACATTAACTGGGCTGTAACGAGTAATTAATGGATAATGTTATTACCACCCGATATTACCGATATTTCCGGCATTGCATTGTTATTACCACCCGATATTACCCCATATTACCAGGGAGAATGTAACTGTTATTTCCGACATTGCATTGTTATTACCACCCGATATTTCACCCTTTACCTATTATTATTAATAATAGGTATTACCAGAAATGTAATCGTTATTTACCGTTATTTCTGGCATTGCATTGTTATTACCACCCGATATCACCCGATATTACCCAATATTACCCAATAGCAGGGAGAATGTTACCGATATTTCTGGCATTGTACTGTTATTACTACCCGATATTACCCAATTGGTTAATTATATTGGTTAATACTAATATTACGATACTACCGGAACAATACATACACATATAAACATAAATGACTCTTCTGAGCTTGCCACTGCTACAATCTTAGCATGTACTTAAACGCTATATATGTGCTCAATATCACCGCCGTCTATAATCACAGTTTGCAACTAATTTTTTGTTAATTTATTTGTGTGTTGGCTTGTTTGGCAAATTTGTTTCTTTGAGACTTGGAGTAAATAAATATTACACAATTATCTCTACGAAAACACCCTAAACGTATCGCTATTACGCAAAACATAACGTTCAGGTAGAACAAGTGACACAAATGTTTCACCAAAGTTTATCACGCCCACTTGGGGTCAACATGTAAATTCAGGTCACCCAATATTACCCCATTTACCCAATATTACCAGGAAGAATGTAACTAATATTACCACCTGATAGTAACCCCCTGATATTACCCTATTTACCAAATATTACCAAGGAGAATGTAACAATATTTTTGGCATTTCCGGCATTTCCATGTTATTAACTCGGTAAAATGTTACCCATTACCTCTTATTACCCTGTTATAACTCGCTAAAATGTCGGTTTCAACAGGGTAATAACAGTAATATTTGGACTTGGACATTTTTCTGGAATTGCTATAATACAATATATTGGTCATTCATAACCAATGTTGGTTGCCCCTCAACCAGTCATATTGGTTGAGCTTGTAACCAAGGTATTAACCAATCTATTGGTTATTCATAATGTAGGAAATGTACCTACAGCAACTGACCAATCAGAAGTGAGAAAATTTGTTTTGACAATAGTCGATGTTAAATTGTGGTATTTACAATAGTCCAAAATGCATTTTTTTGACCATAACATGTAACTATTCAAACGATTCCATGATTGAATTTAGATGTTTGTGCTAACATAGTGAACAATTGACATTAAATTTCATCCGTATTCAACTGTCTACATTATTCATAAAAAAATAGCTGTGACTTCGTCGTGGACAAAAAAGCGAAGTATACAACTAACAACGGCAGTAGCTAAGTGTGTAGTAAGTGGTCAGTAGCTAATATCTAATAGGAATAGGTTATTATTGTATGTATGCATGATTGCAATATATAATAAGTAATAAGGTATTATTTCATTACGTAATTTGTCCACGTTATGTAATTGGTTGCGTGGGAACCTTTGAATTAAATATTGTATTGGTTGGTGTTATGCAAATTGGTTGCGTGTTAACCAATATGAATATGCAGCCCTACTATTATGTATTGGTTAGTGCTATAACCAATACAAATTACCAATACAAATCGGTTGGAGTCCATTGTGGATTGGTTAAATTAACCAACATTGCATATGGATTGACTAGGTAACCAATATCAGATTGGTTATTTTAACCAATATTTTGGTTATCCACATATCTACCAACTGGATTGGTTGAAATCGACCAATATATTGGTTATTTTCAACCAATCTGTTTTTAGAGTGTGTTGTATGTCTTTGTACCAGATATGTTACGATTTATGTGTCACGTGTTGTAACATATAGGCTGAGTAATCTTGTGGCGGCCATCTTTAAAAATGATAGCCATCTTGAATTACCAAGTGGTTGACAATTTTAGCATAATATTGGATTCAAATGGAGATTAAATGCCCATTTTGGTCCTTGTATTACTGTTTGATCATTGGTAACACTACTACTAGCCATTCAGTAGCGACCATTTTGGAAAATGGCGGCCATCTTAAATTTTCAAGTGCCTAATAATACTGTTTTGGATATGCCAACAACAGGGAGACCAAACATATGTTAAATGCAAAGTTTTGTGCTTGTATTGCCATTCTATCCATCCGTACATCAATATTTCGGTGATATTTGGCCTTCATTGGCGGCCATCTTTAAAAATGGCGGCCATCTTGGATTTTAATTTGGCTAACGGGGTTTTTGTATAAAGTGACCCAAAATGAGCATGTGTGCCAATTTTGGTGCTTGTATCACTAAATGCAATATTATTGTAGTAATCTGCAGGACTACATGTGGTGGAACCAGTATGAAGAGATCAGTCTGATCAAACAGATGGACTTGCACAACTCTAATCTTGGTCTTCAAAATGAAACCATGTGGCCTTTATACTCGATCTAAGGTGTAAAATGTTGGGGAAAAACTGTCCTTTAAAAATTGATTTGAGACTTCAAACTTGGCTGGTGAAATACTGAGGACCTCTTCTCCAGCCTCGTGAAACGTTAGATGAGTTTCCTCAGCGTAAAAGTGAACAGCCTAAACTTGTTTGCATGATTTTATTAAATTCTCAACTTCTTATAGGTAAATGTGTGCATTTAGTGTAGTTGTTTGTAAAAACTGTAGTTTGCTCGGTGCAACGTACTGATTCTATTAAATAATGTATTTTTGTTTAATATTAAATGTATTTTTTTAATAAAATGTAATATTCATGTAATTTTGGCCTGAGGGATACGATATGAATACAATAATAAATAATTAAGCAATCAATCAATCAATCAATCAATGATTCGCAGCACTATGGTCCCTGTCTGACGGATGTTGTATCCCACAAATACCCATGACTATACGAAAGTGATATCGATGGTTTACTCTAATTGAAATAGTTGTGCCTTATACCCCAGTCACAATTGGCTTGCGATGGGTTTGCGATTAGTTTGCGGCGGATTTCTAGGCATTTTCGGCCGGGGCCCCACGGGACTCCTTGCGGCTGCCGGGTCATTTTTTGGCATCGGGCGGGCATCGAGTTACTTTTAACTCGGACTTAAAACCTGGTGCGGCGTTTCGCAACGCAAACTGATCGCCAATAAATCGGTCGATGCCTAGCCGATGTCCGGCAGGGCATCGCACACGTCGGGCGGGCGCCGAGCCAAATTTTGGACAACCCAGACAATCAATATATCGGCCAGGCGCCGCCCACACGCCGGCCGGGTCCCGCCAGGCGTCCGGCCGACTTGGTGGTGCCTGGCCGGAAATCGGCCGGGGGCCAGACGGCGCCCTGCCGGCGCCCAGCCTGAAATCGGTCATGCATCGGTCGGGGCTCGCAGGGTAAAAAAAGCGGCTCATCTACATCTACACACAGTTTATCACACAAGTTTCATAGTGCAAGTACTACATCTCTTCTTTAGCCACCAATGCAACAAGAACCAGGTTGTAGCGGTATAGCGTGCAAACGCAAACCTCTCCCTCAACCGGGCGACCTACACGCGCTGTGCAGGTGCCCGCAAGCGTTGTGGAGGTATCAACGGCATTTTCTTATTTAATGGCCCTGTCACACCAGAATATTGTAGGCCAACGCGTGAGTAGCGTGTTGTAATTTTGGCAACACGCTGGCAAACGCTAACCAACGCTAGGCCAGCGTTAGCAACACGATGAGCGCGTTACTCACACGCTGGGACACGCTGTCATACGCTGAGGAAATTTATTTTTCAAAATAGCTACAATTTCCAGCGTTTGCCAGCGTGTGACTGCACACGCTGGCGGCGCGTTTTAGATTCGTTACTCACGCGTCGAACACGCTAGGCGATCGTTATCAACCCGCTACTCACACGCTGGCGTACGCCGGCGTACGCTTGCGACACGCTGGTTATGGCCCTGCCACACCAGGACGTTTAGGCCAATGCATGAGTAGTGCGTTAAAAATAGTTGATACGCTGGCAATTGCTAAACTTTCACAGAAAAAGTCAAGTGAAACCGTGATTTCAGCGTGTTCATACAGGTTGATAACGGGTTCATAGCGTATGCCGGCGCGTAAGTAGCGTGTGAGGAACGCGCTCAGCGTGTAATGAACGCATCACTGATGTATATAAAAAATACGACAGCGGGTCGCCAGCGTGAAAGTAGTGGGTTGGTAACGATCGTCTAGCGCGTTCGACGCGTAAGTAACGGCCTTCTTGCGCGCCGCTAGCGTGTGCAGTCACACGCTGGCAAACGCTCAATTTTTTTAGGTATGTTGAAAAACGTATTTTTGTTTCAGCGTGTGACAGCGTGTTCCAGCGTGTGGGTAACGCGCTCAGCGCGTTGCGAACGCTGGCCTAGCGTTGGTCAGCGTTTACCCGCGTGTTGCCGAAATTTCAACACGTTGGCCTAAAACGTTCTGGTGTGACAGGGCCATTACTGTAGTAGCGCGTCATCTTTTTGTACAACTAATCATGTGTTCGTTGCCGTACGCTGGCGCGCGTTGGACCGCGCTACTCACGCGCTGGGCAGTCGTTCATCAGTCGTCGAGCGTGTTACTAACGCGTTATTCACGCGCTGGCGAACGCTATGAACCCGTTATTAACGCGTTATGGACACGCTGAAATCACGGTTCAACTTGACTTTTTCTGTGGAAGTTCAGCGTTTGCCAGCATATCAACTATTTTTAACGCGCTACTCACGCGTTGGCCTTGAACGTTCTAGTGTGACAGGGCCATTAAGAAGGTCAGAGGATCGCTGGCCACTCGATAGGCACACTACAGATGCCCGTCCGGCCGCCGTACGACCTGTACGAATTGGTTGGCACCCTGCCGGATACCGCAGGGGTATCGCAAGGACATAAGCAGGGCACCGGACGAGTGCCTGCCGGACACCGGCCGATAAACGGGCCAATAATTCGACCCCATTTCCAAGAAAGTCGGCCGATCGCCGGTCGGCGACCCCCCGGGCCCCGTCATGGCAGCGTACGGGGCACTTTTAATTGTGACTGTGACCGCCATATCGCACGATCTTTCGCCGACCTCTACACGCCGGCCGATGCCTAGAAATCGCACACGCCGCCCGGGCTCCGCTTTAATTGTGACTGGGGTATTAAAGAGAACCCAGGGTGACCCTGTGAGTGTAAACGCCAGGCATACGTAGCGAGGTGATTAACACGGGAGACACGTGTACGACATTGAAGACGTTCGTGGAACCTGCGTCTTGTTATGCTGACCCATTACTGCTAACGGACAGCTCAAGATGTTAAGACTCAAGAAAACATCTAATCATCAGTCATCGGGCTAGACGTTGAGTCAACGTCGTTGACCGATTGCTATACTGAGATATGTTACACATCATTTTGTAATTCAATAACTGCTTGAGTTGTTTCGTCAATTGTGACGAATTTAGAAGCACACTTGGGTCAATAAACATGAAGGGATGGATCATAGGGATGAGACGCGTGTCAGTGCACGGACCTTCTTAGCGTATACACGGGAGCTACGTGCTGAGAAAACAAAATCGAGGGCGTTTGCTCAGAACGTAGCTAACTCTTGCGCGGTAATTTTGTTTTTTGATATGCGACCCCGCGTGCCAGCTGGTCAGAATTGGTTTTACAAACTGTGACGTCATTTTGAGCAGAAAGGTGAACTAAGATGGCGATTGGTCAATTTGGCTGCAATGTTTACGAGAAGATGTAACGGAAGGCGCCCGCGGAATGCCCAGAATCCCAAGTCAAGATGCAGTCTTGTTTATAATAATCGCCAAGTATTCTCGCATTAATCACGGACGCTAACATAATATGTGACCAGCTACACAAACAGTATGTTATTTCTTAAAAAAATAAAAATAGAGTTATATACATGGTTGGAAAGTCAAGAATATAAGCTTTCATTTGGTGCATAGTACAACTCCATGGCCCCTCCCGTTCCGGTGATATATATTGTTTATATATATACTATATTCAATGAAATTCAAATTACGCAACTGAGAAAACAGACTTCAAAACAAAACCAAATTAGAACCATGCACTCATTTAACAGGTATTGTTTCCACTTATTTGTCGGAATCAATTTGTTGTTAATTAAACCTGAAACTTTAGATAGATGTGTCCAACCATAATATTGGTCAATAAACATAAAAGAAATAAACAAATTGACCAATATTTTTGTTGAAATTGGTTATTTCGTTCCCTATTTTGGTTAAAATTGACCAATATCATTGGTTGGACACATATCTACCAATCAGTTGGTTATTTCAACCAATCTGTTTTTAGAGTGTATTAAAGATGTTGTTTTAGAGGGAAAAAAACCATATAATTAAATATTTAAAAACAAATCACCCTCTCAACATTGAGCGGGCCATTACACAAAATAATGCATAACGCGACTTATTTCACCTTTTCCCGGAGCGGGTGTTGTATCATATAAGGGTGATTCCATAGATAAAGCTGGAAATATTAGATTCGACTTCAAGATTAAAACACAACATATGCACGTCGTGTCTCGGGTGTTTTGAAGCAACTCGCTTCATGTCGGCTACATCTCATGTTTTAATAACCCGCACTGACCCCTGGGGAAACTTGTCCAGGTATTTCGATCAATATCACAGGGAAAGCACGTCTCTTGTTTGTCACAATAATGTCGGGGGGGGGGGGTTCGGCAATGCAGATAATCGATTACATGTAGGCAACGCAGAGAATCGATTACATGTAGGCAATGCAGATAATCGATTACATGTAAGCAGTTCAGACAATCGCAATTTCAAAAAATACAAGAAATGAGAAAAAAAAATGTTTAAAAAGTAGTTTGTATTATTGATTTTGTATTTTATCATTTTTTTCCCATTTATTTGAATCATGTCTTAATTTATATCGAGTGATTTAAATCCAACGGGCGTACAGCACTGGTTAACATTCCAAGGAATTGTCGACCTATGCTAACGCAGTCTTGGCGTGCGAGGAAACACTATAAGGAGGTTTCCATGTCGCCTGTCGCTACTTATTATTTGATTATTTGAGTTAAGATGCTAGTTATTTCTGACTAGCGGACCCCCGGAGTGTGTAACTCTAGCAGCGGGTTGTTCTTGTTTTTGAAGATTATGATACCTAGCCGAAGGCAACGGCAACACGGTTCACTAAATAACAACATACCAATCGTGGAATCAAGCCACAATAACTAGGCACCAAACTATAGTTTAGGTCAAGACCAATGACCAATTCTAGAACAATGACCCATTTCAAACAATAACTAGTTTACGTCTGTCAGTTTTTTTTACACGACTTCCACCCCTATATGACCCGAATTCGAACCCCGCCTGGGCCAATTATGTGAGCCGCTACTACCAAAACCCGACATAAGTCGCACAGGCTATTTCGAGATACAGCTTGTCAAAGTTAAAATTGGGTGAAACATCTGGCGGACATCAATTTTTAGTTATTTTTTTACTTTTTTGATATGTATACAACCCTCAGTTAAACAAAACAAACTTTATTGATAAGAAAGTACACAAATAAAGTTAACTTTTAAATGCATTTATAACTCATTATTTGATTCCCAATAGAATCGCGTGTACACGCAGTCTTAAAATCCTCATAAAATATGAAGTATATATGGTATGAAGTATGTATGGTATAGACGATGTGCCTCTGTTTACATCTGTATTCAAATGTGCCCGTCAATATGTGCACGAATCATGTTTTACATAAATTTGGTTAAGAGATGACATCAGAGGTCACATAATTCAAAGGCGATCTGACCTGCGACGTCAGTCTTTAAGCAAATTGTATGTAAAACACGATGCGTGCGCATCACTGCCGGGCACATTTGAATACAGATGTAAACACGTGACGTCAGAGGGCACATCGTCTATAAAGGTGGTTTGGGTACTAAATGAAAATAAAAATATCTCACTTTAAAACAAAAAACACTTATGTCTGGTTTTGTGGGAGCAGGTCACATGGGGATTGGGTTTTCAGTCCCTGTCTGATTCCGTGGGTTTCCCCAGGATATTCTTGTGGGTTTTCCTTCCACCTCTGAAACTGTACCTTCTTCTCATTGTCTTATCTCT
Source organism: Crossaster papposus (assembly GCA_037893245.1). Lineage (NCBI taxonomy): Eukaryota > Metazoa > Echinodermata > Asteroidea > Velatida > Solasteridae > Crossaster > Crossaster papposus. Next base: position 371,157 of record JBAIAA010000124.1, on the reverse strand, counting down.
ACAGGTTTCTTCAGGCTTGTGAGCAACAGTGCCTAGAGCGCTTTTCATTACCAGACAGAATTAATAATAACAATATTTACATTAACGAGATATCTTGTGGGCATTTATTGTTGCCGTCATTTGGCGTTTACTATATAGGATACACCATTGGTAATTGCTTGAATTATCATGAATGGGTGGATTTGGGGTTGTATTTTATAGTAAATATCGTTTAACTAGCCTGTTTTACAATCATGGATGCCAAGGAAAGCAATAAAAACGGCGTTCGTTTTCGACTGGCGTCGGACAGTTGTTCTTATGTTGTTCTTAGGTTTTTTTTGCAGATCGCCGTCCGGAATTCTTTTTTTACTTTTCGGAACAATTACAGGATATATAGCGCAATCGTTTTGCTGGATGCCTACAATCATTATTCACTTTCAAATAAGTAAGATATTTCTTAATAATTCGGTAGTAACAATATTCGATATCTGCCAATGGTGTATCCTACCTTTAAACATTATACGCGTACCGAAATAAGGAATAACTGAATATTCCCCGATGACAATGTACAAATTATCTCTGTATATAGTGCGAGTAAAAAATAAAGTAACTGGGAGTATTTATTTGTTTTCCTGTCATAACAATTATAATCTGCCAGTAAGGTATGTGTTGTTAAGAACATGTTCTTCCAAACATCTGGGGGAAAAATGATTGAAATTGTGCTTGTTTTACCAAAATACCACTTTTCAATAACTGTCCGTGGAATAATACGATGCTTTGAATCTATCAGCTGGGCGAGCGCCAGAAATGTCATACATGCATTCATATTCAAAGCATGAACATTATTTTACTGTCAGATCTTGAAACAGCCTTATCTTTTAAATAACATTTTGTTTATCCTCTGTGCAATGAACTCCAACAAATGCTGTCATATTTATTTTTTAATTTTGTTATCAGGAATAAACCAAGCCTGTCTAAATGCTGATAAATGTAATAATATGTTTAGCATAGTTTGTTTAGCATAGCAGTGTTCGCATTGTGGAGTGCCATGGCCTCGTGGTCTCGAGCATTGAATGTGTAATCTGGGGGTAAAGCTACAGGTTGTGGGTTCGAGTCCAGCATCGGACTACGGTGCGTTTGCCCTTGGGCAAGGCACTTTGTCATGGCACTTTGTCACTCATTTCATCTCTCCATCCAGGAGTAAATGGGTACCTGTGAGGGCAGAGATGGTTGATATTATTTGATGCTGTGCGCCGAAATGGCAGCATTGAGCTGTATAGTCCCCAGGGAGTTGACATGGCATTTCAAATGTTTCGTTGGCCCAGTGAGTAGGGGTATTAATTGTAGCGCCGCGAGCGCCAGTATTGGTGAATACGTGCGCTTTATAAATAATAATTATTATTATTATCTTATATTAATATTCCACGGACAGTTATTAAAAAGTGGTCTTTTGGTAAAACAAGCACGGCTCTTGATTGCAAGAACCAATTTCAATAATTATTGTTTCTTCTTCAGATGTTGGAAAGAAACATGCTCTATGCTAAGGAGAATACACGATAAAATGTGGATTCGTAATTACAAGTTCACGAGGCGCGAATCGCCCAGTGAATTCGTAAATTACAAATCTACACTTGTGAGTGTATTCTTTGACTTAAACTATTGCCTCAACTGTCATCCAGTTGAGTGGACATGAAAAGGCATGCATTCTGGTATCGTGGTATTCTATTAGACATGTAATTTACATGCAGGATTTCTCGAGGATCTTGCGTAATCAAGCTCTGGGTTAGTTGAGACGATCGAAAACCGCGAATTCCTAACTTTACTTGTGTACAGAAAATGTGAATACAAAATGTGCATCGCTACACCTGTACAACTGAGTAAAGCATTATAAATCTGTTTGTGCGAGACATGCATTAGCGTCAACATGGATAATTCACAGACGTTTTTGACTCGAGCTATAGTAGACATTTCTTAAATTGTGTTCTCAATGTCAGTGTTAAAATGTTAAAACAATTATGCTACATTTCCTGTGATCAAACATGCACTTATTTTGTGGTAAGTTTGTTTACAGGGCAGTTTGAAAAGCGTGGATTCGTAGTTCCGAATCCACACTTTACTAAAGATTCGTAGATACGAACCACACTTAGAAAGTGACGCAATAACAGAGTGACGTCATAGCAATGGTTTCACAACACACACCTTGTCTGGTGGATCAAATATAAATGGTTTGTTTACGGGACACAAAATAAATACTCTCGGTCAATTTCTGTTTTACAAAAACTGTATCAGGCTAAGGACATATCGTCCAATAATCCATTTTCTCGTGACTTCGATTTAAATTTGAATAACATCTGGTACACTGACTTGCTTACACAGCTTGGCACCGTTAAACTTTAAATTTTCCAGACGAAAGACACTGTTGCTATATCGCGTGATTCGGGTAAACCTTACGCTAGCAACCCCCAGCTCCGGTATGATCTGGTCTCCTTGTGCCATTCTCACCCATTGTGAACAATGCATTGGTGCTGAACGTCTGTTACGTAACTATGCAAGAGCTTGCCTCGATTCCTTGCTCTATGCTCGAATCCTGTGATATGGCAACAGCATATGAAGCACGATATGTGGCAGAGAAAACCCCCCCTCTTTTGTGTTGACCATTGTGTTCCCGAAATCTCAGGAATTCCTTTTAGGTTTCAAGGGGGGATGGGTTAGGTTACAATAGTGTTGAGTGTGTATAAGGTATAGGGATAAGAGGGGGGTACCCCTCTGCCACATATCGTGCTGGGTATAGGCAACAGTGTCTTTGGTCTGGAGAATTAAAAGTTCAACGGTGCCAAGCTGTGTGAGCAAGTCAGCGTACCAGATGAAATTCAATTTGAACTCGTGGTCTCCCGCAAAAGGCTTAGGCCATTCTCGAAATGTTGACTTTGGCTGTGACTTCGGCCGTTGGTATGGTGTTGCTAAGGGCGGACAATAACCACTCATAGCAACAGCATAGCAACGGCCGAAGTCACAGCCAAAACCAGCAATTCGAACACGGCCTTATTAACGTGTGTCCCTTATCCGATATGGGTCTGGTACCCATGTGGCGTATCACCTACTGTAACACCTTTTCTATACTTTCACACGAACTATACGCGAAGCCGCATACACAGGCAAGTGATGAACGTACTTTGTTATTACCCCTATAGCTATCATTTATTTATATCGTTTAGAATAACAAAGTAAGGCCGAGTATTTCTGAAAGTAAAACATAGCCATAATTGTAATGTACTTTAGGGATTTCAAAACCGCTCACATGATGACTGATGATGTGGATCGACTATGTTATAGAAGGCATCTCGAGAATTAATCACATATGGGCCCTATAAGAAGTTATGGAAGGGAAACAATTCCAAATGAGGCAACTTCGAATCAGAAAGAGCATTTTATAGTATACACCACTTGCAGATTTGCAGATAATTTTAACTTTATTACACGTTTGCACCTCGGGGATCTACCAGATAAAACAAAACGCGTCTCTGCGGAACTAACGCGAAGAAAACAAAATCTGTCAGTGCAAACAAAAGGTCTGCCTGCAGGAATATAATACTGAGTTTTCTATCGGCGGTATATTGACGTTTACGATTGGCAAAGTTGAGAAAACACCATCTTTAAGAAGCAACGAGTTCTTTATCTCTGTAATGTTTTAATAGCGGAAACGAGGTCAGGTACATGTACAATGTATTCAATAATAATTGTTGTCTTTTTATTCAAGATATTATCCAAACCAGTCATATTTTTATTTCTCGAAGCTGGGCTTTGGTCACCGAGCAGGCATTGTCTTTCTATGAAAACATTGTATTGTTAAAAAGGTTAGAAACACCATTTGCAGATATCGGAAAAATATTACTACTTAATTATTAGGAAATATCTTACTTATTTGAAAGTCAATAATGAGTGTAGGCATCCAGCAAAAGGATTGCGCCAGATATCCTGTAACTGTATAAAAACAATTCCCAATCGTCGGACAGCGATCGTGAAAAAAAAAAACACATTAAGAACAACAAAAACAGCCCGGATGCCGGTTAATAACGAACGCCGTTTTTCTTGTTTTTCCTTCTTCTCCTCCGCATCTACGATTGTAAAACTTCGGACAGGTCAGTTAAACAATATTTACTATAAAACACAACCTCCCAAATCCACCCATTCCTGATAATTCAAGCAATTACCAATGGTGTATCCTACCTTTAAACCATTGCTATGACGTCACGCTATTGTTAAAGTGTGGATTCGTATCTACGAATCAACGCTTTGGACAATAACAGTGGATTCGTATCTACGAATCTTTAGTAAAGTGTGGATTCGGAACGGTTTTTATCTTGCCTACATTTGTAACAATTACGAATCCACGGTTATTCAATTCCTCAACCCTAATCCAACCCTGATTACGTAAGAGCCTCGAGAACCTCCCTTTAGGCCAAATAAAACAAAACATGTTTGTCTTTTTTTTTAGAAGGAAGGAGGAGGCCTTTTTTTCTTTCTTTTTTAAGCCGCTCGACACATTTTAATATGGGTCATGTAGTGAACATGTCACGCCCTATCTTTCTATTTGAAATTAAAACATGTCTCACCCACGAATAAAAATCAAAATTGATGTGGGTCGATCATGTATGCACCATACACGTCACACCCTAGCCTTCCCATTAGAAACAACTATATTTTCACAGCATGTACACAGTGATGCTAAAGTCCAAATTACGATCTTAAAATTGTATTATCTTTTTTAATTGGCTTTTTCGCAATTTTGCGAAAAAGCCTTTGTTTTTGTTCTGATTTTTGTTTTACTTCTTTTTTCTTTTTCTTTTTGGGACCAAAATGCAATAGACTTTGTACACGTTCTTTCGTACAAGCACTTTTCATAACAAGTCGTATCCAAACAAAACTTTACCCAAGTGAAGACCCTATAGTGAGCTCGTGTCTAGCAGACAGACATCATGGTGACGTCATCAGGGGGTAACGTGACGTCATATTAAATGTATTTAATCTTTGAAAATCAATAACAAATCACGCGCAAAAGACCGGGACTTTAGGTTTGTGGCAATTGATAGGATTATCCAGGATCTTCATTTTATCTCGTGTGTGAGAAATCACGTGACCCTTCCTTTCGGTCCAAACCGAAAGTGCCTTATAATTTGAAAGTGAAAAATGATATGAACTTACTTTAAACGATGTTAGTGTTTGGCTAGATGTACTTTTCAAAACAATTACCGGCGACGTCATAACATGTTATAGCACCCTCTGGCGGCAGGTTCACAATTAATATTCAGTTGATGTGTGTGGCGAAGTTTGCTGAAATCACTTTATAATTGATGTATATAATAGCTTCATGTTAGAAACAATTTGACCGGGAGAAAAACAATATGACGTCACCAGACCGGAAGTTAGAATGAACAGACTTGAAGCCATCATTCAATTGTATGTGATTTATTTCGTTTTAAGACCTTGAAGCCATATATCAGCAACAGATCATGCTAAAATAAAAATAATTGTGTATTGGGTTGGTTAGGTAGTTCACCAAAAGTTTACAAATGTGTGACGTTATCGTTTTAATCACTTTAAATTACCTTTAATCTGTTTAAATAACCTAAATTCGTTTTGATTACTTTTAATGTGTTTAAAATTCCTTTTGAATGGTTTTTACGGGGACAAAAATGCGAAAAGGCCCTATGTTCTGTTCCTCGAACAGACGTAGTTCTAGTTATTATTATTTTTTATTTTTTTGAAGATAATAAAATGTATTATTTTTGTGAACAAAAAGAAAAGGAGGCGGCCTCTAAAAAAAGAAGCGGGCGGTGACGTTAAACATATTTTTGTTTTAGTTGGCCTTATGTAAATTACGTCTATGGCCACGATACATGCGTGCCTTTTCATCTTCACTCAACTGGGTAGTTAATAACAATACTTCTTTTGACGCAATGGTTTAAGTCAGAGAATACACTCGCAAGTGTGGATTCGTATTTAAGAATCCACTCGGCGCTTCGCGCCTCGTGAATTCGTAATTACGAATCCACACTTTCTCGTGTATTCTCCTATACTTACATCCACCCATTCCTGATAATTCAAGCAATTACCAATGGTGTATCCTACCTTTACATCCACCCATTCCTGATAATTCAAGCAATTACCAATGGTGTATAGTTTGCATCTACCCATTCCCGATAATTCAAGCAATTACCAATGGTGTATACTATCTTTAAAGGGATCGTATACGTTCGGTAATTACTCCAACAATTTATGGCAATAACAACTTACTGAGTAAGAAGTACAGCAGCTTTGGATAGTATAATGCATTTTTTAAAACATGTTACTTTGAAGTACTGCGGTTATGGAACAAGATATCACTGTTTACCCCCAAGAAGCGTTACTGCAGTGACGTTTCTTAGATTGTGTATTCCAATGCAGATTATTCTTCCTGCGTGGACATAACCGCTCCAGATTTTCGGCAATATCTCAAAATTGCTAGCACCTTTTGAAATGAGATTTTTACAGGTTAGTTTTAGTGTATATATATATATATATATATATATATATATATATATATATAACTATATAGGATTGAAACAAACAGTGGGTTCCAATTACCAAACGTATACTATCCCTTTAAGCGTTGAATTTATCTCAGTATTCTCAGAATATCTCTCAGACACTCGGGCAAAACAAGATTGTTCTTGTCAACATGACCAGTTTCCGTTTCTAGTGTAAAAGGTTAAGTTTCATCTTCAACACCCAAGTATACTATAAAATACTACTGTATGCAGTACTCTTACTACACTGTCCTATGGTAATTGAGTAGCTTCTGTATAGGACTGTATACTGTACTCCAAATTTGAATGCGTAGGACGTTAGGGCTAATGAGCTACGTTTGAAATTCAAACGCTTTGAATGACTTTATTGCAAAATTAAAACTGCAGTTTTCAACTACGCCGACTTTACTTGACGGCTTTTTTATGCAAATATCCTATCACAAGGCCAAAGGCCACTCGAGCGATGTGGGCTACAGAGGGTGTTGAAGAACTAGCCCCTCGCACTAAAACGAGACAATCTGATCTCTTCACAGTATGAATAGGGTTGTAATGGGTAACCAGTCCAAAGCAAGGCATTAATAATGCGCATACCCATATTACGTGTAGAAGCTTAGTGTCGTAACCTATAGGCTGGGTTCGAACCCCCAACCTGCAGAACTATCTTTTGTATAAAGCTTAGCCTACCTGATTTGCCGACTCCTGCTCGCCCAAGTACAACGATCTTCGTGTCGGCCCCTTTCGACGGAGTAGTCGCGCGACTCATGCTCGGCGCCCTTGTGACGAAAACGGTCTTCTTTCAAACGCCACTGTTGAAATGTTCGCCCTCAGACAATCTGAATCAGATGAACCAGAACAAATCACGTCATCAATCTAGTCTCATTTTTAGTAAAATTTTAGTAATTCACGTACGCAGCTAACATTTCCGCTAATTAACCCTTGTTTGTCTTCGATGCCAGCGCCTGCTTACTAATCAACTGTAACTTAAAAAAACTTGGATAACCTAGATGTTGTTGCTTTACGAGTAACGGTTATAATAAGTCTGATTACTAACATTGGTACATCGTACTATCATCTTTGTATAGCTCCAAAATTGGACATACCTGCACGCACGCGCCCATACCTACACATTCATGCACGTAATATACTGGTAACGAAACAGCGATTGAACATTATTCGTTAGATAACCATTTATATTATACCGTAGTAGGTGAGATTAAGAAGTCACATTGTGAGATAAACAACGTCCGTAGCCAGGCACGACACGTGAATTGTTGGCCAGCTGGCGGTAGTCAAAGGTACTATGTTCATGTGAGACTGGAGCAAAACATACCGCGATTCAAGCCAACATACAGTCCACCTTGACTCACAAATACTTGCCGTATTGATTTCGCTCACATTATATTCCTACTGCTATAGACCTCCTCCAGTGAATTTCACGTGTTCAGGAATTCCATTTGCAACCGGCCCTGGCAAAGAACGTAACGGTACTCCAGACAGCGCGATCATGTAACCGCGTAGGAATAATAGCGAGACCTACTCCACGAAAACTGATCAGCCTTGCTTTGTTCAGCGATCTGGCTGCAAATATTTGTATTAATCGTGGGATTCATTGGATTGTGTAGGACTTATACGGGAAGCTCTCCGTAGAATACGACAGGCCTTGGGTTTATATGGCACCGTACTGGGGCCGGTTGCACCAAACATGTCCTACATGCTTGTCGTAAGATAAGAAATTTAGGACCACCCTAAGACATGTCGTAACTGCGGTTGCACCGAAAAGCTTATAGGCTTGTCCTAAAATGCATATCTTACGACACGTCGTAGGACATGTCCTAGTGTATAATTATAACTGTATTGGGACCGACGCACAATCCCGAAATTAGATAGAAACTGTACACAGCATGTTTTCAATCACTTATGTTTTATTCAGATAATTAGTGATTGTTTACAAATGCATGTATGTCACCAATTCATTTCATCATAATCAGAATGGTTGTATTCCCAGGGTCTTTTGCTATGGTTACCGTCATTCTTCAATTTATTGATCTTTAAATTCATATAACGAAGCTTTGCATCTTGGACTTTTTTTTTAAGAGTGATTAATTCCATATAGTTGCCTCGTGTTCCTTCCTGAACATTTCCAATTGCGAAGACAATTGCAAGAACCAGTGTCGAAAGATGCACTGGGGTATGGAAACGTATAGGTGGGCATGTCTTCGACATCTAAGACTGCAGCCTATTGAAAAGGTTTGCCAGGTAATAGTTGTAACGGCTATGCTTCACAACCTCGCCAGACATTTGCCTCTTGAAGACAAAGATGGGCAGATGTATGCAGAGCTGATAGATGAGCATCCCGACGACAACGAGTGGCCTGACATTGATGATGATTCAAATCATGAAGGGATTTTCCGAAGAAACCAAATTGTAGACTTATTGAGGGGCTGAATGATTTATCTATTTCAACCATGAACAGAAATAACAGTTAAAGAAAGCGGCCCAGATACATTTTTCTTAAAAAAAGGAATTAATGTTGATACACCAATCAAGCATGTCAATAAAGAGCATGTTCTCTCACTCAAAAAAGAAGAATAATTACTTTCTTTTTGACTCGCCGTGTTCCGTTTCGATTAAAACAAATCCGAGTTGTAGATTTCACTTTGTTGGACCCTGTTTTTGTTTTGTTGTTTAGTTTGTACTCATTGCTATAATTGTTGTTTTGTTAGTAGAAACAATTAAAGCATTTGAACGAAATCTAAACAGTTAATCCCATGTGCAGTCTCAGAAAACGTCTTTTACAATTTATGTCTGGTTCTTCTTTTCCCTCCGCTACTGATTTTATGAAGGATTTCTTGATGACTTATTGCTTAGCCGTTTTTTACACGAAACTCAAAAACTCTTCTAATGTGAAGCTAAATATTTTTGTATAATTATTTCTTTCACAACCAAATGGTCATAAAACATGCAGAAGTATTGTTTTCAATATTTTCCTTAACAACATCCTAAACGACATTGTACTTTAACCTAAACATATTGCCGCGTATGGCTACCCTAACTATTTAAGTCACCTCCCCACTAGACGTAATTTTATGTCGTAAATCCATGTCCTACTAATGCGTAAGTTGTGATGGTGCAACAGTTGTGTCGTAATGTCCTTCGGTTGCACGAAAGTTGTCTTACACCACACGTAAGTCAGAATGCGTACGGCAAGGAAGTTAGTACATGTCGTAAGACATCGACGGTGCAACCCATTTTTGTTCGTAACTTTAGTACAGCACTTAAGACCGTTGGTGCAACCGGCCCCTGGACTGAAGATTGGATGACTCTGTTGCCAAATTCCTTAAACCGCAGGGAGTGTGTCTCACGGATAGCTAGATGGAAGCTGCTCGATTTCAAAATCAACAACTCAACTCTACTGCAGCTATCGTCATAATGCATGCTGCACGCTGCACTAAACTGTGTTCGCCTTGCACTGTTGTTAACACGTGTTTTTTTCAAGCAGTCTCGAATCCATAAACAAATGTGGTTGGCCGTTTTTTTAAAAGTATGTTTAAAACCGGCTCATGGGCCTGGACGCCTTAATGCCCGAGCCAAAGGCGAGGATGAAAGGTAGTATACACCATTGGTAATTGCTTGAATGATCATGAATGGGTGGATTTGGGGGTCGTTATTTATATTAAATCTCGTTTAACTGACCTGTCTGAAGTTTTACAATCATGGATGCTGAGAAAAGATATTTCCTAATAATTCGGCAGTAATTTTTTTTTCCGATATCTGGAAATGGTGTATTAACAATACAATGTTTTCAGATAAAGACGATGCTTCCGGTGACCAAAGCCCAGCTTTGAGAAATAAAAATATGACTGGTTTGGGCAATATCTTGAATAAGAAGACGACAATTAATACTGAATACATTGTACATGTACCTGACCTCAGTGCCGCTATTAAAACATTACTGAGATAAAGAACTCGATGCCTCTCAAATAATGTGTTTTCTCAACTTTGCCATAACGACGGCAGCAGTCGTAAACGTCAATATACCGCCGATAAAAAAATCAGTATATATTCCTGCAGGCAGACCTTTTGTTTGCATTTAAAGGTGTTGTTTTCCTCGCGTTAGTTCCGCGGGGACGCGTTTTGTTGTATCTGAAAGACCCCCCGAGGTGCAAACATGTAATACAGTTAAGATTGAGGACATGTTGAACTCATGAGAGTCCAGATCAGTTTGTTGAAAACAAAATGAGTAAATTGATAAATATTACTGAGTGCGGGGGTTTGATTCAATATTGGTTGACACATTTGGTTGATTGAGATGCTTAATTAGCCATTTGCGCGTAACCCCGAGTTAAATTTGAATAACATATTGTACACTGACTTGCTCGCAAAGTTTGGCACATTTTAACTTTGAATTCTCCAGATCAAAGACACCGTTGCTATATCACATGATTCGGGGCAACACCATGATTCAACAGAAGTTCAGCACCAATACAGTGTTCACAATGGGTGAGAATGGCACAAAGGCACCAGACCATTCCGGAGCTGGGGGTTACTAGTATACCCAGCACGATATGTGGCAGAGGGGTACCCCCCTCTTATCCCTATACTTTATACGCACTCAACACTATTGTAACCTAACCCATCCCCCCTTGAAACCTAAAAGGACTTCCTGAGATTCCGGGAACACAATGGTCAACACAAACGAGGGGGGGTTTTCTCTGCCACATATCGTGCTTCATATGGTTACTAGTATACCCAGCACGACATGTGGCAGAGGGGTACCCCCCTCTTATCCCTATATCTTATACACACTCAACACTATTGTAACCTAACCCATCCCCCCTTGAAACCTAAAAAGAATTCCTGAGATTCCGGGAACACAATGGTCAACACAAAAGAGGTTTTTTTTTCTGCCACATATCGTGCTTCATTATGGTTACTAGCGTTATTAAGGCTTGCCCCGAATCACGCGATATGGCAACAGCTAGTGTCTTTAGTCTGGAGACTTCAAAGTTAAAATGTGCCAAGCTGTGTGAGCAAGTCAGTGTACCAGATGTTATTCAAGTTTAACTTGGGGTCCCGCGCAAATGGCTTATTGTGATGCACGTGTCGGTGTCATGCAGAAGCAAGAATTGATGCTACCACAATATTGTGTATCGATTTCAGAGTGTTAACACAAATACCTGACACGAAATTTCGATTCGCAATCCGGCGCTAAAATAAACTTGTTTATTGTCGAGGCAAACTATGTTTGATGACATACAATTCAACCACAAGTATTTAATGTATATCATTGTAAAGAAATGACATTGGTCTCAGAATTAAGTTTGTTCCTGTACTTAAAGGTAGGATACACCATTGGTAATAGCTTGAATTATCAGGATTGGGTGGATGTAAAGGTAGGATACACCATTGGTAAATGCTTGAATTATCAGGAATGGGTGGATGTTAACGGTAGGATACACCGTTGGTAAATGCTTGAATTATCAGGAATGGGTGGATGTTAAAGGAAGGATACACCATTGGTAAATGCTTGAATTATCAGGAATGGGTGGATGTTGAAGGTAGGATACACCATTGGTAATTGCTTGAATTATCAGGAATGGGTGGATGTTAACGATAGGATACACCGTTGGTAAATGCTTGAATTACCATGAATGGGTGGATGTAAAGGTAGGATACACCATTGGTAAATGCTTGAATTATCAGGAATGGGTGGATGTTAAGGGTAGGATACACCATTGGTAGGCCTAATTGCTTGAATTACCATGAATGGGTGGATGTAAAGGTAGGATACACCATTGGTAAATGCTTGAATTATCAGGAATGGGTGGATGTTAAAGGTAGGATACACCATTGGTAAATGCTTGAATTATCAGGAATGAGTGGATGTTAAACAGTAGGATACACCATTGGTAATTGCTTAAATTATCTGTAATGGGTGGTTGTGAAGGTAGAATACGCCATTGGTAATTGTTTGAATTGTCAGGAATGGGTGGATGTAAAGGTAGGATACGCCATTGGTAATTGCTTAAATTATCATGAATATGTTAATGTAAATGTATGATACACCAATGGTAATTGCTTAAATTGCCAGGAATGGGTGGATGTAAAGGTAGGATACATGATTGGTAATTGCTTGAATTGTCATGAATATGTGGATGTAAAGGTAGAATACACCATTGGTAATTGCTTGAATTATCAGGATTGGGTTAATTTGGGGGGTAGTAAATATCGTTTAACTGACCTGTCCGAGAAAAAACAAAAAACAAAACTCCGTTCGTTTTTAAACGGTGTCGGGCAGTTCTTGGACAAATGTTCGCGATCTGTCTGGCGATCGTAATTTGTGTGTGTTTGAAAAAACAATTTTTTGAAACAATTACAGGATTTCTAGCGCAATAATTTTGCTGGATGCCTAGAATTATTATTCACTTTTAGAAAAGTAAGTTATATCTTAATAATTCGGTAGTAAAATTGTTCGATATCTGCAAGTGGTGATACCTTTAAGCGTTCTGTTTACACACAATTCCTTGTGGGGACCTTTTTCTTCTTCACGGTCCTTATTGATTAGGTCTCCGAGCTCCACACAGTACCGAATTTAGAAACCTTTAGAATGTCACGTTATGCCAACGGCCACAGACGATGACCACTGGAAAATATTATGGGCTATAGAGTTTTCTACGAAAGTGCTCTAAAAAGACTGAGGACATCTAAAAATAAAACACAAAAACAATTGCCGGTAATCCTTGAACTATTTTTAGTTCCACCAGGGAGGAACACGTCGAGATAATTATTCCTGATTTCAGCCACATGCCGGGATAGGTAATAAATAATAACTGAACAATTATGATTGGTTTCTGAACAATATTCACTGAACCAATTTCATGGAGCTGCTAAGCAAATTTTGTTTAGCTAAGTATGAACATTCTTCCTTAGCCAAAACAAGGTGAAAAATTAAAACTCAGGCGATGTATATTGTTTGTGATTGTCATTCAGCTAGTTTTTGCTTAGCACGAAAAGCACAGAAAGTTTTGGCTGGTATATATATAACCCGTTTTTAATGAGCAAGACTTTTGTTTGTGCTAAGCATTATTGTGTGCTTCGCTTCATGAAATTGGCCCCTGGTAGCTTTCTGTCAGTAACATTCACAGAGCTATGTACAATTTGCACAGCTGGTGATTTTACCAAACGCATGCGCAAAACTTATATACATTTTTTACAGCGTTTTCAACCCGCGCTATACGTACACCGGTGTGGACGGTAATTCTGTCCCCCGGTAAAATTTTCCGGCGGACAGAATTACCTAGGTAAAAGTGTCCCCCTGGAGCCGTTAATTCTGTCCCCCTCCAGTTTATTCTGTCCCCTCTCTAGGTAATTTTGTCCCCCAAGTGTTCCACACATAAGTGGTTATCTTGATGTTATTTCAATGAAAAGCCCACATGGTATGTATTCTTTGGGCTTCTCTTCCCTTCATCGATTTATCAAAATACAAATACAAATAAAAATTACTTTATTAATTAAATCAACCGATCTACGTTTCTGCGCAAAAGGAAAAATTGCAGTAATCAGTATTTTCAGACTTAGGCTATTGCACGCGTACAAATTATATATACCCAGCACGAAATGTGGCAGCACTTTTGACCACCTGTAATTTGTAGGACGCTACACATCCTACAATCTGCCACAAATGATGCACCATATGAAGGGGTGAACCTGTACTACACTGGTTGTTGCGTCTATAGGTGCAAGACTTGTGACGTTGCACTGGACAAATTTACCAGGTGGGGGGGGGGGGGGGGGGGGGGGGGGCACGTTTAACGTTAGGCAGGGAGACCGAATTACCTGGAGGGGGACAGAAATACCTAGAGAAATGTGTCCCCCCGGACAGATTTACCGGGTCACGGCCTGGTAAGTCTGTCTGGGGGGACACACTCACCAGGGGGGACAGAATTACCTTTTACACCGGCCTCTAAATCAAGGAAAGCCTTACATGCGCAATATGTGAGAGTAAACGAATAATTAAACGAGTGACGTTCATATGCAAATACGCGGCCACATGCAAGAGTGGAAACATGTATTTGTCTTCCTTGAGAACTCCTTTAAAATGAATTCTTGTCGACGAATCGTCCAGACTAATTTTGATAACAAATTCCCATTTTGAATTTCCCGCCGCTCGTGTTTGCAAACTGCATCCAGCGGTTTATTTTTCCTTATTTCTCCACAGGCAGCGATCGCAAAACTGCGATTATCAACACGTACTACGTACGCGTACGCACGTGAAGCAACGCCAATTTAGATATGCAACCGCAGGCCAGTGCGACCGCTGGGTGGGTAGTTGACTGCGTGAAGACGCTGCGCATGTTTGAATGGTGAATTTGCATGAAAAGATCACACCCATTTAAGCAGTTTGCAAAGTTCACTGTGCGATCGAGGGAGCTAGACTGTAAATCGTGTCGTTAGCGAGCGCAATGTCAAATACGGTGTCTTTGGCAAAGACTATTCATTCTAGGCCCATGAGCCGGGTTTTAATGTACGTTTAAAATGACCGGCTAACCACATATTGATTGCCTTGTTTCGAGTCTTGCCTTTCGTAACTCTACCGATTGTCACATAAAAGGTAATATATTTTAGATTTTAATTGTACAACACGGAACTGCCTTGGCGACTTACAAAACTAAAAAAAAAACACCTAAAAACTCTCAGCTTCAATCACGAAGTATCATCGAGACAGGAGGCGAGCTTTTGTTTACATCATCATTGAACTAAACAGACACAACCAAGCCAACACACGAAGTCTTTCCAACAACAACAATAATAAACTCCAAAGAGTGTCCTTCGAACGCAGAGACCTTACGAGCTATACGTTCGCACCCAGCATCGCATAATTATGCAGTGACACAACTTTGCACATTCTATAAGGAATTAGTCGAGTCACGCAGGCGCAGTTGGGAAAACAACCGTGTATTGGTTGTTAGTGGGTTGGGTCTTGTGCATTGTAAGCGGGAGGGTCGATGGAGGTCGTCTTCATTATATTGTTGGCAATCACTGTTCCCGGACAAAACAAGGGCTTAGCTTTTGTGAAGAAACGGAGCGGTTTAAAGGATATATATAATTATGTACACTGTAAATCTTTTTGCTGTTGATGTAAATTTCAAAAACGGATAGATTGTATACAATTAATATTGACTGGCTCAGGATAGAATGGGAGGAATATTTTTGCGAGGTAAAATCTGGACTTTTCCATTTCAATCGGCTTCGCCTCGTTTCATGGAAAAGTCCAGGGGCATGTAAGCATGAAAACATGTAAGCACAAAAATGTGCTGAGCACATACAAAGTCTTGCTCAGTATAAACAGGGTATACCGGCCCAAAGGTCACGTGTTTTTCATTAAACAAACAAACAGCTGAATACCAGTCCCAAACAATAAGCATCTACTGATTTTGTTAAAGAAAAATCAAGGAAGAATGTTCATGCTAAGAAAGATGTTGGTGTTTACACGTTTTATTAAATTGGCTCCAGATTTTACCAAGCGATAATATTTCCTCTAATTTCACAATTTCAAGGCACTCAATATTTGTTTTATATTATAACTGACATACAGATCCGCTCATCTGTGGCTCAATTGTGGTGTGCCGTCTAACAGACTAATTGGGTAGTTTGTTTTATGTTTGCAAAATGTTCTATATTCCCTCTAACCATTGGCATGTTAAAACGTTATCAACGACTACTGCATAGTCAGGTTTGTTTCCCCAAACAACCCCGTTGTTCGTCAATGCACACTTTACAATTATGTTACTATTAAAGACCTTCTAACACTATAGGGTAATATATAAATACCCGTCGTAAAGGATGATGTTGATGGATCCCTAACAAACTCTGTCAGGGAAACGAGGTGGTTGAACCATTTTGTGCAAATGTACACGAATAAATATTGAACCAGCGACCTTGGAATACCGGACCGGCGCTCTACCAACTGAGTTATCTTGCTCTATGTTGGCGGTCTCCCAAATTGTATCGTAACAAATCGGGTGTGCTCCCTGGTCACACGGTATTCTGGTGTTTATGACTTCTTACTAGCGCCCTCGAACAAATATACTGACAATTTGGAAGACCGCCAACATAGGGCAATATAGCTCAGTTGGTAGAGCGCCGGTCCGCTATTCTGGCGGTCGCAGGTTCAAGTCCTGCATTGCATATTTCTTTGTTCATCTTGAAATGTATGCACATTTACCTAATCAGTTACCCTTGTGGTTTATTTGTGTATTATAAGATACAAAAGTCGTATCCTCTTTGAGTGATCCCGGGTTGTACTTTTTGCCCACTCACAAAATTGCGTCCATGCGTCCTTGTCAGTACGGGGTCACGTGATAAGTGCGCCCTCTAGTTTTTTTATAATATAACTCTATAATACCGACTTTAATTTGAGTTATAATCCAGCAAATGTTGCGTATCTCATTTGAATCCAACAGCTTCAGATCAGCGTGATCGGACATAATAGTCCCTCCCGCACCCTTACAATCAAAAACCTTGGCATTTCCTTAATCCCTTCCGTTATTGAGGTTGCACTGTACTAATCCGTTTAATCCTCCCACCATGAAATTAATCGTTGTTTCTCTGAAAAAAAATATATGTCTTTCTTCTCCTTTGGATTGTTTGTTTTATTTTTGTATTTCATTCAACACCAACAGCACGAGCAACTACACACTTACAGGGTGACCCTAACAAAAAACACGAAAAAGCATATCCCAACAGACAACCATACTTCCACTACCCTGCCACCGAAACTACCTAAACCAACAGATGGCGAATGAAAAATGACACCAAGATGTCTTGATTTGGGCTAGTAGTTTTAGCTCCAGACCCTAATTTGTGAAGTGAAGTCAGTGGTCATTTGGTTATTTCTCGGTGCGAAAGGATCCCCGACTGTGTAGCCCAGTACACGAGCAGTTTGGTCGAGTTGATGTTTATACTTTTAAATGCTCTTTCCGATTCAAAGTTCAATCATTAGCTGTTTCGGCATTTCAGCCGAAACAGCTATTGTAATCGTTAAAGTTTTTTTAGCTGTTTCGGCACTACAGCCGAAACAGCTATTGTATTCCTTCTGATTTTTTTTTTTTTTTCTCCTTCAGACTCTTCTCCATAGGGTTTGTACACGTTTTTTGTTCTGGCATAGCACTTTGGCACTTTGGTAAATCCGATCGACTTGAGACTTGGCATACACTTAGACCACCACCCACAGATGATCCTAGAAGAAATTTGACACGATTACGTCATTCGTGGTCACGTGACGTCACGTTAAAGGTGCATTTTTTCACCATAGGATTTGTACACGTTTTTCTTCAGAATATTGAATTTGACACTTCGGTAGATCCGATCGACTTGAGACTTAAGACACACCTCGACCACCATCTCTAGGAGGGCCACAAGGATAATCGTCATGATGACGTCATCGTGATTCATGTGACGTCACTTTAAAGGTGTAGTTTTTAAGACCCTCTATCTCTGGAAGTAAAGGTCAGATTGGGGTCAAACTTGGTATGCAAGTATTCCAGGATGTGTTATAGACGGAAATTAAGATGACGCCATGACGACGTCATCGGGTGTCATGTGACATCACATTAAAGGTGCAGTTTTTCCCATAGGATTTGTACACGTTTTTATTCAGAATATTAAATTTGACACTTCTGTACATCCAATTGACTTGAGACTTAGCACAGACTTCGAACACCATCCCCAGTAGGGCCAAGAAGAAAATCGTCATGATGACGTCATCAGGGGTCATGTGACATCACATTAAAGGTTCAGTTTTTAAGACCCTCTATCTCTAGAAATACAGGTCCGATTGTGGTCAAACTTGGTATTCATGTATTCCAGGATGAGTTATATACGAAATTAGGATGACGTAATTATGACGTCATTGTTGGTCATGTGACGTCACATTAAAGGTGCAGTTTTTGGGACCCTTTATCTCTGAAAGTACATGTCCGATTGGGGTCAAACTTGGTACATACTGGTATTCTGGGATGTGTTATGGACGAAATGTAGGTGACGTCATGATGACAACATTGTGGAACATGTGACGTCGCCTTTAAGGAGCAGTTTTTGATGATGTCGTGATGACGTCACCGTGTGATTTGTATATGAAATGTTGTGTTTTGTGACCTTTAAGCCATAATTATGGTGGCCTTGGAGGGACTACACAGAGTGTGAATATTGACATCAATATTTGCAACAAATGTTACGACTTTTTCCAAAGTCGCGAATATTGACGTCAATATTGACGTCAAATGTTATGACTTTCCCCCAAAAGTTGCTAATATTGACGTCAATATTGACGTCAAATGTTATGACTTTCCCCCAAAAGTTGCTAATATTGACGTCAATATTGACGTCAAATTTCACGACTTTCTCCAAAGTCGCGAATATTGACATCAATATTGACACCAATATTGACATCAATATTGACGTCAAATTTTAAAAGTTTCTCCGAAAGTCGCGAATATTTACGTCAAATTTGACGTCGATATTCGCAACAAATTTTACGACTTGCTCCCAAAGTCTTGAATATCGTCGTAAATATTGACGTCAAATTTCACGACTTTCCCCAAGGTCGCGAACATTAACATCAATATTGACGTCAAATTTCAAGAGTTTCCCAAAAAGTTGCAAATATTGACGTCAAATTTGACGGCGATACTCGCGACTTTCCCCAAAGTCGCGAATATTGACGTCAATATTGACGTCAAATTTCAAGAGTTTCCCAAAAAGTCGCAAATATTGACGTCAAATTTGACGTCGATATTTGCAACAAATTTCACGACTTGCCTCAAAAATCTTGAATATCTACGTAAATATTGACATCCAATTTCACGACCGGTCATACATTTTGACCTGATTTTTTTTCCAGCAAGCTAGGTTTTTGTTGTCGGTTATTATGCGCACGCGCAGAATAATTGGGCGTTTGTACTTGCAAACATCATGCGACCGCATGCACTGGTACTTATGCACGATGAACATTGTAGGATTTTGGTTGATTTCAGTCGTTTCTCGCAGTGTGCATACGTACCGGTATCCCTAACTTAAGGTTCATCTGTGAACAAATTTAAAAGAAGCTAATTTCAACTGATTTGGGTAGGTATGGGTATGGACAACTACCAACAAAAAGGAAGGAGGGATAGGGGTTGGTGATTTTTTTTATTAGAGGTCAAAGGTCATTGACCCCTGCCCAAATCACTAAAAATTATATTTTAGCAACAAAATATGGTATATATGATCTTGGTGTCAAAATGCACAGAATTACAATAGAAGATGACATAAAATAATTATTGACCCTTGGGACCAAATCCTGACCTCCGAAAATAAGGTCAAAGGTCACAAAACAATTTTATTACTAAAATGTCATATTTATAGCAACAAAATATAGTATATAGATGATATTGGTGTCAAAATGCACAGGATTATGAAAGAAGATGACATAGAATAACTACTGGCCCCTTACAGAAAAAGGTCAAAGGTCAAAAATAGACATATTACTAAAATGTCATATTAGTAAAATAACAGAAAAATTACCATGAACAAAAACAAATCTAAGAGGCTAATTTCAACTTATTGTGGCGGGTATGGGGGTTATTATTTATTCCAAGAGCAAAGAAGGAGGGGAAATTCCCTTTCTGAGGGTCAAAGGTCTTTGACCCTGCATTAAAACATTATAAATTGTATCTCAGCAGCAGTATGTTTTTCATAGGTCTAAGGTACAATTTTCCCCATAGGATTTGTACACGTTTTTTTCAACTAATATATCTTTGGCACTTGTGTAAATCCAATCGACTTCAGACTTGGCACACACATAGACCACCACACACACATATTGAAAGTAAGACAATCGAAACAGCTCTGTGTTTGTCCACAAACACATGTCTAGTTTATTAGCTGTTTCGGTTTTTCACCGAAACAGCTTTTGTTTTCGTTAAAGTTTTTTTTTTTCTTTTTTTTTAGCTGTTTCGGTTTTTCACCGAAACAGCTTTTGTAATCGTTAAAGTTTTTTTTTTTTTTTTTTTTTTTTTTTTTGGGTTTTTCGCTTAAAAGCGAAAAACCCTTTCTTTTCGTTCTGTTTGTTTTATTTTTTCTTCTTCTTCTTGTTCTTCTTCTTGTTCTTGTGCCATAAATCGCATAGACTTTGTACACGTTTCATTCTGGCGGTCACTTTTGTCATTAAACAGACTTCAATGTCATTGAAACTTTGCACATACTCGGAACTCATACTGAGCTAGTGCCTAAAACTCGGATGTCATCATGACGTCACCACGTGACATGTGACGTCATCTTAAACTTTTAATAATTTAATCTTTGAAAATCAATACAAAATCAACCGCGAAAGACCGAAACTAGATGTTTGTGGGAATCGAAAGAATAATTAAGGGTCTTCATTTTATCTCGTGTGCGTAAAATCACGTGACCCTTCCTTCCGGTCCAAACCGGAAGTGGCTTATAATTTAAAAGTGGAAAATGATTTGAACTTACTTTCAACGATGTTAGTCTCTAGCTAGGCTGCGCTCTACAAAAAAGTGATCGGTGACATCATAAATTGTTTTAGCGCCCTCTAGCGGCAGGTTGAAAAATGTTTGAAATGAACAATCTGTTGATGTGTGTGGCGAAGTTTGTTCAAATCACTTTATAACTGATGTATATAATCAGCTTCATGATAGGAACAGGTTGACGGAAAGAAAAAAATATGACGTCACCAGACCGGAAGTTATAATGAAATTACCTCTTTTCCTTAAAAAATTCCTAAAAAATTAACCCAGACAGATATAATCTTGTTTTTTGCTCTAAAGGTTAATGTAAAAGTACTTCTCAGACTTCCCTGTGTTTTGTAGCAAAAGGCGAACTTGGACATACCCTGAGACACCCTTGAAATTTCATGTTTTTTGTCCTTGATTGCAAGGCCCCAGTATACGTGTACATTGTATTAAGCGTACTTGCACGTACGATGTCAGTACGCTCCATACATTGTACAATAGAGAAGGGAAGGCGGGACACTGGTATCCATTTGTACGGTGACATGTGAAACACGAGAGTCATCAACATAGGCCACGACGAAGGGCGCCGCTTATGGCAGGTAGGTAAACGTGCCTTCGGCAACGCAGAACTACGCGTGAATTATACACGTACCACAGTCAGTCCGCAGCGCACGCGTTAATAAGGTCATATCCCGAACTTTATTTGCAGGGCCGGCGTCGCAAATCGGCCACGAGATTTACGCGAGTAATTGCAGGAGTTCGACCGCTTTGTTTTCACGAGCTACACGTTGCAAACGAAGCAGTGATTTTCCAAGATGGCGTGGTAAGTGGAAAGCGAACGATTTTCTGAATCGAATGATATAAAATATGACGAGATTCAGTGTGTTTTTTGCAGAATTTTGTTCACTCGAAGTTAGAGTATAATTTTAAGAAATGTTTTTGTCGTGTGTTTAGTTTCTGCGCCCTGACTGGACTAACAAATATTACCAAAAATGATCACTACACATTGATAAAAGAAGCAATGATATTTCGTTTGATATACAATTTAGCCTGTGGCGACATTTTGTTCATGTATTTTGCGACGATTTTCGTGCGCGCGATTTCAACTTTTACGGCCATGTCTTTCGGCTTTACATACGCAGAACGTGTATTTCATTATGCACACAAGCACATGTGTACATGTGCTGGATATGCACTAGATGCGATGGTGATTGCACAGTAGCCTTATTTATATGATAAAGTTAGGTTTCTTTCATGTATAAAAAGGCCTATGTTTTTGTTCAAAATTATAACAAATTGTTTAATAATAATAAATTTAGTTACTACTATTATTGTGCTAAACTTCATAGTTCCTATTTCTGTCTTCCAATATGTTTCTTATACTAGGTAGCACTCGTCCACCACCATGGCCATGCCCACCACCATGCCCACCGCAGCCATCGCAGCCATTGCCAGCATGTCGGGAGCCTCTACAGAAGGCCAAAGGCAACTCTTCTCCTTGGATATTCTCTCACAAAGTATCTCAAAGAGAACATCACTACTAAAGTTGGTTGATTGGCAGGTAGTGACTCATCGCGGTACTACATTTTCTGACCTTAGAAAGTATCTGCTTCATCAGCATGACATCTGCTCTTATTCCTCCATGGCCTGACATTGTATTTGTAATGATTCATGTTGGGACAAATGATCTAGAGTTGGGTTTCCAAAGAAGTGTTGAAAATAGTTGAAGATTTAAATGTACTGGTGGATATGCAGCACGTGCTTTGTACATGTATATTTAAAGGTTTTGTATTTTAGTGTTTTAAATAATATACATGACTTTGTGTCAGTGTTGTGCAAACGCAATGCAGCTAAAACAGATCAAAACCGAGTCTGGCCGAGTCGGGTGAGTTTGTCAAAACATCTAGGAATAATGCCCCAAACTATGCCAACAAAGTTTTGAGCTACAATGTAAATTTGACACAAACGGCATATAACTTTATTAATGCAGATTGTATTATTTCTATTATCAGTGATATAATTTATGTGCATTAACACTTATATTAGCAAAATGTATGTCTTATTTAAAATATTTTGTTTTTGCAATGTTAGAAGCGGGCATACATTGTAATTTAATATTTACAATAATTTAATGCCAAAGAAACTATGCCAAAAACATCAAGCAAAGATAAAACAAGCTTTATTTACTTTTATAATAAATCTCAATGGTTTGCACATTGAACATTATGCCAAAGATGAATAGGTTTTAACAATTTCAGGGTTTAATTTAACAATTTTATTCAAGCCATATAACATCAACAGGGTATGTTAATGTAAGCGATAAAATTCAAGTTTCAGATAAAAAGTGCAGTTTCCTTTATAAACCAACCTCACAATACAGAAACTGATATAAATTGTTGTAAACATTTGTATTTCTCAATGTTATTGTAGTCAATACATTTTAAACAACGACTTCATTTGTCGCTTGTTTTTTGTTTATTTGGCTGTATACATTGTATTATGCAGGCAATATTATTATTTTTTAATCAGTCCACTGTTAAAAAGAAAAAAAACCTGAATAGCAGATAAATCCTTTTCGCTCGAGCTTACAATTAAAAAAATACACAAAAAACAACTGCGTATTGAAATGTGCATGAACTACACGTTACCACGAAGCCTTTTTCAATGAAGTCATTTTCGACCAATGAGGGCGCAGGAAGACTATGGACTGTCATGGCGGGATGTTCCGTTTGTTAATTTATTGAGAACGTTATAATTTTCTGCGCCCTGACTGGACTAAGTTAAAATCAACCCCAAAACTACAGTTTTGTGATAAAATATGAAATTATCTTTAACATCAGTGTGAAATTGGGTTGTGGCCGCTGCCAGAAGATGGACAAAATTCGTCTTTTTTTAAAGGTCAATTTGTTGGTTCGGGAGCTTTTTTACGTTATAAATTTTACCCTCTAAATGTCATATAAATTCCAATCTGATTTGATAATATAACAAAATGTTTCCTTATCCAAAAGAAAATATACATAATATTGACAGCCAGTGAATAAAACGGATGTTTCGGACCAAATTCCAGGCGTTGTCGCCAGCTCATTAAGTATTCAAAAACGAGGTCACGCACAAAGTGCCATGCATAAATCGCACATAAAAGAAACGGCTTTTCAGTGCGATGCGGACTGACTGTACCATATAATAGATGTACGCGAACGTTTGCACAAGTACTTTTAACAGAAAACAAATTGGTATTCCCATCAAACTTAACCTCCGTAAATACTCTATAGTGCACTCGTGCCTTGCGGACAGGCGTCGTGATGACGTCACCATGGGTCACGTGACGTCGTCTTAAACGTGCAATAGATTTAATGTTTGAAAATTAATAAAAAAATCAACCGCGTATGCATGATCGGAACTTGAAGTTTGTGGGAATTGATATAATATTAAATCCATGATCTTCATTTTATCTCGTGTGCGTGAAATCCCGTGACCCTTCTTTCCGGTCGAAACCGGAAGTGGCTTATAATATAAAAGTGGACCATAATGTGAACTTATAGTTTCAACGATGTTAGTCTCTGGCTAGTAGTGCTTTTCACACAAAAATACCGGTAACGCCATAACATGTTACAGCGCCCTCTAGCGGCAGTTTGAAAACTGTTAACAATGAATAACCAGTTGATTTGTTTTGCGAAGTTTGCTCAAATCACTGTATAACTGGTTTATATAATCAACATCTTGTTAGGAACAAGTTGGCGAAGACAAAAAAATATGACGTCACTAGACCGAAAGTTACAATGAAAAGACCTTTAAACCTTAAATAATTGCTGAAAAATCAACGCGATAGATATAATTCTTTTTTTTGCTTTAAATAGACAACTTCAGACAGCTCTCGAGCTGTATGTTAACGTCACGATGACGTCATCAAGTATCAGATTGCAAGCAACTAATGATTTGTAGATTTAATCTTTGAAAATCAATATCAAATCAAATGTAACAGATCTGATTTAGATTTTAACGGGAATTGATAGAATAATCCAGGGTCTTCATATTCGTATTACATGCAAAATGACTTGACCCTTCCTTCCGGTCCAAACCGGAAGTGCCTTATAAATTGAAAGTTGAAAATGATATGAATTTACTTTCAACGATGATAGTCTCTAGGTAGCCTGCACTCTACAAACAAAGTTACCGGTGACGTCATAAATTGTTATAACGCCCTCTAGTGGCAGGTTGAAAAATGTTTAAAATGAATAATCAGTTCATTTTCGTGGCGATCAGTTTGCTCAAATCGCTTTATAATTGGTATTTATAATCAGCATCTTGTTAGGAACAAGTTGGCGGATAAAAACAAAATAATATGACGTCACTAGACCGGAAATTACAATTAAAAGACCTTTAAACATTTCTAAAAATTAACCGCGAGAGATATAATCCAATTAATAATTTAAAATTTGCAGTTTTGAAAAAATTAAATAAAGAAATTTATTAAATGAAATCATAAATGTAATGAACAATACAAAAAAAAATGCGAAAAAGCCATATGCTCTGTTCCTTGAACAGACATATCTCTAGTTTTTTTTTTTTTTTCTCCTTTTTCAGACTTTTTTCCATAGGATTTGCACACGTTTATTCAGACAATACACTTTGACACTTTGGTAAATCCGATGGACTTGAGACTTGGCATACACTTAGACAACTACCCAAGGACGGTCCTAGAAGAAATTCGTCGCGATTACGTCATTCAAGGTCACGTGACTTTGCGTTAAAGGTGAAATTTTTCCCATAGGTTTTGTACACGTTTTTCTTCAGACTATTGAATTTGACACTTCGGTAAATTCGACCGACTTGAAACTTGGCATGCCCTTAGAACAACACCCCCAGATGTTCCTGAAAGAAATTAGGCACGATTGCTTCATTGAACTTCACGTGGCGTCACGTTAAAGGTGCACATTTTTCTCCCATTGGTTTTGTACACGTTTTTCTTTAGACTATTGACTTTGACACTTTAGTAAATCCGATCGACTTAAGACTTGGCACACACTTAGACCACCATCCACAGACAGTCCTAGAATAAAATCGGCACGATTACGTCATTCATGGTCACGGGGTGTCACGTTAAAGGTTAAATTTTCCCCCATAGGTTTTGTACACGTTTTTCTTTAGACTATTGACTTTGACACTTTAGTAAATCTGATCGACTTGAGACTTTAGTAAATCTGATCGACACACAAAAGACCATCACACACATATTGAAAGACACTCGAAACAGCTCTGTGTTTGTCCACAAACACATGTCTAGTTTTTTCTTTTTTTTCTTCAGACTTTTTCCCATAGGATTTGTACACGTTTTTTCTGGCATAGCACTTTGACACTTTTGTAAATCCGATCGACTTGAGACTTGGCATACATTTAGACAACCACCCAAGGACGGTCCTAGAAGAAATTCGTAGCGATTGCGTCATTCAAGGTCACGTGACGTCATGTTAAAGGTAAATTTTTCCCATAGGTTTTGTACACGGTTTTTTTCAGACTATTGACTTTGACACTTTGGTAAATCCGACCGACTTGAAACTTGGCATACACTTAGAACACCAGCCCCAGATGTTTCTGAAATAAATTCGGCACGATTGCGTCATTCAAGGTCACGTGACGTGAAGTTAAAGGTGCAGTTTTTTTCCCCATAGGGTTTGTACACGTTTTTCTTTAGACTATTGACTTTGACACTTTCGTGAATTTGATCGACTTCAGACTTAGCACATAACTCGACCACCATCACCAGGAGGGCCAAGGGAAAAATCGTAATAATGACGTCATCGTGGGTCATGTGACGTCACATTAAAGGTTCAGTTTTAAGGACCCTCTATCTCTAGAAGTACATGTCCGATTGGGGTCAAACTTGGTATGCAAGTATTCCAGGATGTGTTACAGACGAAAATTAAGATGACATCATGATGACATCATCGGGTATCATGTGACGTCACATTAAAGGTTCAATTTTCCCCATAGGATTTGTACACGTTTTTTTCAACTAATTTATCTTTTGCACTTGTGTAAATCCAATCGACTTCAGACTTGGCACACATATAGACCACCACACATACATATTGAAAGTAACGTTAGACAATCGAAACAGCTCTGTGTTTGTCCACAAACACATGTCTAGTTAGCTGTTTCGGTTTTTCACCGAAACAGCTATTGTTTTCGTTCTGGTTTTTTTTTTTTTTTTTTTTTTTTTGGCTTTTTCGCAATTTTGCGAAAAAGCCTTTGTTTTTGTTCTGATTTTTTTTTTTCTTTTTTTTTTTTTTTTTTCTTTTCTTTTAGTAACCTAAACCCCATAGACTTTGTACACGTTTTTTCTGCCCGTCACTTTTAATCGAAAACAAAGTCGTATTTACATAAAACTTAACCCAGGTTAAGACCCCATAGTGAACTCGTGTCTCGCAGAAATACGTCATGGTGACGTCATCAGGGGTCACGTGACGTCATCTTAAAGGTGTTATTGATTTAATCTTTGAAATTCAATAACAAATCAACCGCAAAAGACCGAAACTTAATTTTTGTGGCAATAGATAGAATAATCCAGGATCTTGATTTTATCTCGCGTGCGTGAAATCACGTGACCCTTCCTTCCGGTCTAAACCGGAAGTGCCTCATAATTTGAAAGTGAAAAATGATATGAACTTACTTTCAACGATGTTAGTGTCTGGCTACAATATATTTTTCCAAAAAAAATTGGTGACGTCATAACATGTTATAGCGCCCTCTAGCGGCAGTTTGAATAATGGTTAAAATGAATAATCTGTTGATGTGTGTGGCGAAGTTTGCTGAAATCACTTTATAACCGGTGTATTTAATAAGCTTCATGCTAGGAACAATTTGACGGGAAGAAAAAATTATGACGTCACCAGACCGGAAGTTATAATGAAAAGACTCTTTTTCCTTTGAAAATTCCTAAAAAATTAAACTTGACAGATACAATCTTGATTTTTGCTGTAAAGGTTAATGTAAAAGTAGTTCTCGAACTTCCCTGTGTTTTGGGGCAAAAAACGAACTTGAACATACCCTGCGGCACCCTTGAAATGTAATCGTTTTGGCCTAGGTGCAAAAAGCATTGACCCCTTACGTGTGCGTGCCACACGTATAATATACATGCTAGTACATGTACGTATACACTGATAGTGCATTATGTATTGAGCGAATGTATCACCACTGACATCGTTCGTGCAAGCACATTTACGCTCACCCAAGATGACACTAGCCGCCAACCTGTGAAACAGGATGACGTCATCAAGTTGCCCATGAGGAAGGGCGCCGCGTACGACAGGTAGGTAAACACGCTTTCGGCTACGCAGAATCCAACCCCGTAGACTTTGTAAACGTTGCTTGCACAATTCAAAGCACTTTTAACGGAAAAACAAAGTCGTATTTCCATAAACTCGACCCAGGTGAAGACCCAATAGTGAACTCCAGTCTCGCCGACAGACACCACGAGGAAGACGTCATCAGGCCCACGTGACCTTATCTTAAAGGTGCAATTGATTTAATCTTGGAAAATCAATAAAACATCAACCGCAAAAGACCGAAACTTGAATTTTGTGGCAATTAATCGAATAATCCAGGATCTTCATTTTATCTCCTGTGCGTGAAATCACGTGACCTTTCCTTCCGGTCAAAACCGGAAGTGCCTTATAATTTGAATGTGAAAAATGATATGAACTTACTTTTAAGGATGTTATTGTCTGGCTAGAATAAACTTTTCAAAAAAATTCCGGCGACGTCATAACATTTTATAGCGCCCTCTAGCGGCAGGTTGAAAATGGTTACAATGATTAATCTGTTGATGTGTGTTGCGAACACTGACCTCTATACATGGACAGATCATCATTGTTCTATTTTGAAGTCGGCATGCGGAGAAGTGCAACATGGCGGACCCACGACGTCACTCTGTGAGCCAATGAAATGTCTAGGTGTTGGTACGATACGTATTACGTAATGTTTATAAATACAAAACGTACAGAGTAAATCCACTAACCTCTACACCTGGACATTTCATTGGCTCACAGCAGTGACGTCTCGGGTCCGCCATGTTGCACTTCCAGTTCGCGCCGACTTCAAGTGTTAGCACAGCAGAATATGGACAATGATCCGTCCAGGTGTAGAGGTCAGTGGTTGCGAAGTTTGCTGAAATAACTTTATAACCGGTGTATATAATCAGCTTCATGCTTAGACCACATTGGGAAGGAGAAATATTTATGACGTCACCAGACCGGAAGTTACAATACAAAATCCTTTAAACTTTAAAAAGTCGCTTACAAATCAACCGCTATAGATATAATCCAGATTTTTGCTTCAGATAGCAAAGTTAAGACTGATCTCGAGTTTCTGTTAATTACGTCACAATGACGTCATCAAGTGTCAGATTACAAGCAACCAAATATTTCTAAATTTATTCTTTGAAAATCAATATAAAATCAACTATAAGAGATCTGATTTAGATTTTTAAGGAAATTGATAGATTAATCATGGTCTTCATAATTTGTATTACATGCAAAAAGACCCGACACTTCCTTCCGGTCCAAACCGGAAGTGCCTTATAATTTGAAAGTTGAAAATGATACGAATTTACTTTCAACGATGATAGTCTCTAGGTAGCCTGCACTCTACAAACAAAGTTACCGGTGACGTCATAAATTGTTATAACGCCCTCTAGTGACAGGTTGAAAAAATTTTAAAATGAATAATCAGTTCATTTTCGTGGCGAAGTTTGCTCAAATCGCTTTATAATTGGTATTTATAATCAGCATCTTGTTAGGAACAAGTTGGCGGATAAAAACAAAATAATATGACGTCACTAGACCGGAAATTACAATTAAAAAACCTTTAAACATTTCTGAAAATTAACCGCGAGAGATATAATCCAATTAATAATTTAAAATTTGCAGTTTTGAAAAAATTTAAGTAAAGAAATTTATTAAATAAAATCATAAATGTAATGAACAATACAAAAAAAAAATGCGAAAAAGCCATATGCTCTGTTCCTTGAACAGACATATCTCTAGTTTTTTTTTTTTTTTCTTTGCCTTTTGTTCTTCATAGGATTTGTACACGTTTGTTCAGACAATACACTTTGACACTTTGGGAAATCCGATCGACTTGAAACTTGGCATACACTTAGACAACCACCCAAGGACGGTCCTAGAAGAAATTCGTCGCGATTACGTCATTCAAGGTCACGTGACTTCGCGTTAAAGGTTAAATTTTCCCCATAGGTTTTGTACACGTTTTCCTTCAGACCCTTGACTTTGACACTTTGGTAAATCCGACCGATTTGAAACTTGGCATACACTTAGAACACCATCCCCAGATGTTTCTGAAAGAAATTCGGCACGATTGCGCCATTCAAGGTCACGTGACGTCACATTAAAGGTGCACATTTTTCTCCCATTGGTTTTGTACACGTTTTTCTTTAGACTATTGACTTTGACACTTTAGTAAATCCGATCGACTTGAGACTTGACACACACTTAGACCACCATCCACACACGGCCCTATAAGAAATTCGGCACGATTACGTCATTCAAGGTCACGGGGCGTCACGTTAAAGTTTCATTTTTTTCCCATAGGTTTTGTACACGTTTTTCTTTAGACTATTGCCTTTGACACTTTAGTAAATCTGATCGACTTGAGACTTGGCACACACATAGACCACCATCCACAGACGGTCGTAGGAGAAATTTGGCACGATTACGTCATTCAAGGTCACGGGGTGTCACGTTAAAGGTTAAATTTTCCCCCATAGGTTTTGTACACGTTTTTCTTTAGACTATTGACTTTGACACTTTAGTAAATCTGATCGACTTGAGACTTTAGTAAATCTGATCGACACACAAAAGACCATCACACACATATTGAAAGACACTCGAAACAGCTCTGTGTTTGTCCACAAACACATGTCTAGTTCTTTTTTTTTTTTTTTTTCCAGTTTCAGACTTTTTCCCATAGGATTTGTACACGTTTCGTTCAGCCAATACACTTTGACACTTTGGTAAATCCGATCGACTTAAAACTTGGCATACAATAAGAACACCACCCACGGATGGTCCTAGAAGAAATTCGTCGCGATTACGTCATGCATGGTCACGTGACGTCACGTTAAAGGTGCAATTTGTCCCCATAGGTTTTGTACACGTTTTCATCCAGACTATTGACTTTGACACTTTAGTAAATCCGATTGACCTAAAAGTTAGCACACACCTCAACCACCATCCTCAGAAGGGCCAATATGAAAATCGCCACGATGACGTCATCGGGGCTCATGTGACGTCACATTAAAGGTTCAGTTTTTAGGACCCTCTATCTCTGGAAGTACAAGTCCGATTAGTGTCAAACTTGGTATACAGGTATTCCGGGATGTGTTATATACGAAAATTAAGGTGACGTCATAATGACGTCATAACGACGTCTTTTGACGTCACATTAAAGGTGTAGTTTTCCCCATAAGATTTGTACACGTTTTTTCACCCGATATATATTTGGCACTTTGGTAAATCCGATCGACTTCAGACTTGGCTAGCTACTCTTAGCATACTACCCACGGATGATTCTAGAAGAAATTCGTCACGATTACGTCATTCATGGTCACGTGACGTCACTTTAAAGGTTCAATTTTCCCCCATAGGTTTTGTACACGTTTTCATCAAGATTATTGACTTCGACACTTTAGTAAATCCGATTGACCTAAAAGTTAGCGCACACCTCAACCACCAACCTCAGAAGGGCCAATATGAAAATCGCCATGATGACGTCATCGGGGGTCATGTGACGTCACATTAAATGTTCAGTTCTTATGACCCTCTATCTCTGGAAGTACAAGTCCGATTAGTGTCAAACTTGGTATACAGGTATTCCGGAATGTGTTATATACAAAAATTAAGGTGACGTCATAATGACGTCATAACGACGTCATGTGACGTCACATTAAAGGTGTAGTTTTCCCCATAAGATTTGTACACGTTTTTTCACCCGATATATATTTGGCACTTTGGTAAATCCGATCGACTTCAGACTTGGCTAGCTACTCTTAGCATACTACCCACAGATGATCCTAGAAGAAATTCGTCACGATTACGTCATTCGTGGTCACGTGACATCACGTTAAAGGTGCAGTTTTTTCCCCATAGGTTTTGTACACGTTTTTCTTCAGACTATTGACTTTGACACTTTGGTAAATCCGATCGACTTCGGACTTAGCACACACTTCGATCACCATCCCCAGGAGGGCCAAGATAACAATCGTCATGATGACGTCATCGTGGGTCATGTGACGTCACATTAAAGGTGCAGTTTTTTGGACCCTCTATCTCTGGAAGTACAGGTCCGATTGTGCTCAAACTTGGTTTACAGGTATTCCGGGATATGCTATAGATATAAATGGAGGTGATGGCATGATGACGTCATCGGGTGTAATGTGGCGTCACCTTAAAGGTGTAGTTGTTAAGACCCTCTATCTCTAGAAGTACAGGTCCGATTGGGGTCAAACTTGGTATGCAAGTATTCCGGGATGTGTTATAGGTATACATTGAGCTGATGTAATGATAACGACATCGGGTGTCATGTGACGTCACATTAAAGGTGAGTTTTCAAGACCATCTATCTCTGAAAGTACAAGTCCGATTTGGGTCAAACTTGGTACGCAAGTATTTCGGGATGTGTTATAGGTATTAATTGAGGTCACGTCATGATTATGTCATCGGGTGTAATGAGATGTCACATTAAAGGTGTATTTGTTATAGTTTTAGATGAATGTTTTTGTCATTTTTGTCACATTTGTTATCAATGAAAGTATGTTGTGATGGTGTCATAGAATCATTTAACACTGCCGAAACAGCTAGTGTTTGTCCACAAACACATCTAGTTTTGATTTGTTTCCCTTCCAGA
Source organism: Crossaster papposus (assembly GCA_037893245.1). Lineage (NCBI taxonomy): Eukaryota > Metazoa > Echinodermata > Asteroidea > Velatida > Solasteridae > Crossaster > Crossaster papposus. The sequence continues at coordinate 338,177 of JBAIAA010000124.1, read as the reverse complement.
ACTTCTTATCTGCGATTATTTCTCGAGAGGCCTTGTATAACACAATCGACCTACTTCCAACTGTCATCATCCAACCACTTGACCCAAACGTTACAGATAACACGTATTTGTAGAATGTTGGGCCATGTTCGAATTGTTGGCTGTGGCTGGGACTTCAGCTGTTTCTATGCTGTGGCTAAGGGCAGACAGTGACCGTCCATAGCAACAGCATATAAACGGATGAAGTCACAGCCATTAAATTCAGCAATTCGGACACGGCCTAAGAATGCTGTACAGACAAACAGCCTCGGCTCAAGGAAGGTGGGAGAAAGTCTAGACAATGAGGGCGCCATCTACAATTCGGCCATCTAATGCAATTGGACGCCAAAGTCAACGAATAGGCTTTATAATTGAACGTTGAGGGCGCTGTACACACAGCATTTGGGTGTACAATTACAAGTGATTAGAAGATCATTCACGTCAGTTTACATTATATTCTTACAGTTCCAAAATTTTAAATTGTTCAATATTTCATTTTTATATTAAAATAAAGTTACTAAACTACTGGCCAAAAATCTGTGGCCAGAAATTACCTCAAATTGCACCACGGAGCATCTAGAATAAAAACATTGCCGGGCCCCACGCCGTAATTGGGTTTGCGCTATGCGCTCGACTCGCCGCAGTCGAGTTTGGTAGGTGAATAGTACAACCCCCACCCCTAAATGAAAATCTATAGCCGCCCCTGAAGAAGGTGGTCAATGCGAACAAAGGTCACATTACTCAAGTCGAAGTCATAGTTGGGCAAAGGTTAAAAGCTTTGCAAGGCTTTTATCTTAAGTTATGCACCGTCTTTGAGAAACCAAAACGAGACGATTGTCGACCAAGTGACATAAAGTGGTGTAACCGCAGTAAGACTACGTTATAAATTGATATACTCCCTCGTTATATGGCTAATACCGATTATATTAAAAGGACAATAGACCATTCAGTTGCCTTTTTATCGTTTGAAGCAAAGTGTTCAAAATATAAAGAAATGTGCTTGACAACTAACCTTGTAAAGTTTTAGCTCTGTTGAATGATGCATATTCCGATAAAACAATATTCTTAAGACTTCGATTTAAATTCAAAATTTGCCGAGTCACAATGTTGAATTGAGACCACAATCTGCGTTCAGGGCTCGTTCTCAGGCAGCGGGTTGGTTGCAGCGACTCACGGGCCACACACTGAACAGACCAATAGAGCATGGAAGCTGACTCCTGGTGGCGCACTTCCGGCCCCTCAAATAGGAAAATTTGAGAAGACACTAAAATCCAACCAGTTTAGCGGTTCTTATATTTTCAAGAAACTTGTGTACCTAACCCGGTTTCCCCCTGGATAGTTTTACTATGACTATGTTAGAGGCATCTATCAAATTGATAGAAAATTACCCGATCGATTGAACCCCTGCACATTTTCAATGGGACCGTAATTCACTTCCGCCTCATTATCATATTAGAGTTGAAAGGTTAATTATCATAACAATAACCTAAATGTGCATATCTATAAGCAACTGACGCATGCGTAGAGCTACGTGCAAAGCCACTATTTTCCCAAACTTTCCGTCACTGCATCCTGCCCACTGTGACAATAAAAGTAATCGCATTAGTGACCCCTCATTTCTTTGAATTATCCATCATACTTACCTGGCTCAGGAGACGGAGACACCGTGGTCAAGTCGGAAGTTCTTCTACACCTTGATTCCCTTGCAAATTTAAGGGTAACCCATGAGTCTGGACCGGAAGAAAACCGTCACTCTGCACCTCTGCGAGGGGACAGCTCCCGGACAGATCTTCGAGGCCATTCAGAAAGTGGCCGGACGCAATGAGGTGGAATGCGTGCAGCAGCTGGGTCCAACCAAGTGGGCTGTTACTACTACGAGCATCATCACTGCCAACAAATTCATACGGAGCGAGATGCAGGTGAACAAGAAGCCGGTGACGATCACATCAGCAGGCGGATCTTTCTCCTTCATCAACATACGCAACGCGCCCGATGAAATGGACGACGGGGTTGTTATGGCCAAGCTGTCTAATTACGGACGAGTCATCTCAAGCCGCCGGGGCCGTTGGCAAACTGTGCAAGAATGGAAGAACGGCACACGCCACTGTATACCGGGTGGAGCTGAAAACACCAATCCCCAGTTTTTTACGCATCGGCGGGTACCAGGTGCAAGTAAGCTACGAAGGGCAAATTCAGACCTGCCGAGCCTGCGGAGGAGAGGGCCACTTCGCGGCGGATTGCCCCAACATACCATGCTTCAACTGCGGACAAACCGGCCATCGAGCTGCCAACTGCCCCGAGCCTCGGCTATGCAAGATATGCGGGGAACAGGGCCACTTTGCCCGCTCCTGCCCGCGTTCATGGAAGAACATGACACGGCAAAACGAAGAGACCACCGAGGCACGAGCCCAGCACACTCCTCCATCCACCATGGCGTTCCCGCCGCCCACCAAGGGAGTACACAGCCCCAGAGACGACATCCCGGCCATCATCCCCGAAAACCCGCCACAAAAGACAACCGAGAAGACACCCGCCAAGAAGACATCCGCCGAGAGAGCCCCTGGCTTCTGGGACCAGGCGGTGAGTAGCGGACGTATTCACCGTTCAGCTACCAACAAGGCCCCACACAGCAAGAGCAGCTCTCCTTCCAACCCGGTGCTTTTGAACACCCCCTGTCAATCCGCCAAGCCATCCCCCCGTCAATCCGCCAAGCCATCCCCCCGTCAAGCCGCCAAGTCACCCCCCCCCCCCGTCAAGCCGCCAAGTCACCCCCCCCCCCCCCCCCCCGTCAAGCCGCCAAGTCACCCCCCCGTCAAGCCGCCAAGTCACCCCCCCGTCAAGCCGCCAAGTCACCCCCACGTCAAGCCGCCAAGTCACCCCCCCCCCCGTCAAGCCGCCAAATCACCCCCCCCCCCCCCCCCGTCAAGCCGCCAAATCACCCCCCCCCCCCCCCCCGTCAAGCCGCCAAGTCTCCCCTCTGTCAAGCCGCCAAGTCACCCCGCCGTCAAGCCGTCGAGTCGCCCCCCATTAAGCCACCAAGTCAAGGCGCGACACGGCAGAAAACTGGGTCAGCCCCGTCCAGCCCCGCAACCGCCGCCCCGGCAGTGGACTACGAGGAAAAATTGATTTTTACCCCCGAGGAGGCGTCTAAGTTGCGCACGCGGGAGTGGGCACAATCGGTGGTGACATCTAACCCCTTCGACGGGCTGGAGGACGAGTTGGCCCGGGAAGCGGCCGAGGTGTTCGACGGCGAGTCCGAGGCCCCAGACTTGGATTCGAGCTCGGATTCGGGCTCGGATTCGAGCTCGGGTTCGGACTCGGACTCTGACTCGGACTCCGACTCCGACTCCAACGCGTCAACTTTCTCTGTCGCCAGCATGGTCAGCGCCGTAAGTAGTAAGCGGGGGCACTCCCCAGACGAATATGACAGAAAATGGAAAATAAAAGGAGGGAAAATAAGAAAGAACTGAACTGTAGGTTGTTTTCTTTTGGATTGATTTTCTTGAACTCTATTGTTTATGGACTGCTTCAATGTTGCTTGTTTTATGCTTGCCTTTTGTATGGTTAATTTTAAAGTTGCGTCTTTAAATGTATGTGGTTTGAGGAATCAGGCAAAGCGCCGTCAGGTCTTCGGTTTCTGCAACAGTCAGAATATTGATGTTCTGCTGTTGCAGGAAACTCACGTCTCTGGCTTTTCCGAAGCCAGAGCGTGGGCCCGTGAATTTGACGGCGTTGGGTACTGGTCCTTTGGGACAACATCGAGTTGTGGGACGGCCATTTTGCTGTCTTCACGCCACTCGTGGTGCCCCACGGACTATTTGCGTGACAATAGAGGTAGGCTGCTTTCTCTCACGGTTTCAATGCCCAACACAAAAACAAAAATTCGTATTTTTAACGTTTATGGTCCGAATGATCCGACCGACAGACGTAAGTTCTTTGAAAGTGAGTTACGTAACCACACACATTTGGGGGGGCGACTTTAATTGCATTGAAAAGTTGGTTCTTGATTCAAAAAGGGGGGTTGCACAATACACTACGCGGGGGAATAAGGAAATCCAGAAAATCGTGAGAGAGAGCAGCCTCCTCGATGTATGGCGGGTCCAAAACCTAGTAGAAAAAAGATATACTTGGCACTCCAAAAATAACCAAATTGCCTCTAGAATCGACCGCCTATACATTTCACGCGAATTGTCCGAAGGTGCACGTAGCGCAATCACTGCATGCCCCCTGTCTGACCACGATTTAATTTCTGTCGTTTTCACGAACCAAATCCAAAACGCTGGGCGGGGTTTTTGGAAACTTAATACTTCTTTTCTGGGAAGGGATGATTTTAAACAAGCCGTTAGTTCAGAATGGAAAGATTGGGGTGCGCGAAAAGGGGATTTTGATAATTTAGTTGAGTGGTGGGACAGGGGAAAAATCCAACTAAAAAGTGCAGTGATTGTTTTTTCAGCTGGCGAAGCACGAAAACGTAGCTTTGAGCGTAAGGAACTCTTAAGAGAAATCAATCTCCTGCAAAACAAAATTGATCACGGAGATCCTGCGTGCGTAGACGATTTGCATAACTTAAAAACCCAATACAACACTCTGAATAATTCACATTTTTCTGTTCCCAACCCAGTGCCCTCTGCCGAAATAAAAGTACTTTCCGGCCCAAGGAGCACGACTCGGACTTAAAACGCATGCAGGGCCTCCGTGATGGTTCAGGTCAACTGCACACGGAACCAAATCGTATGACCAACATTTGTAGGAATTTTTATAACGATTTGTATACAAAAACCGACACGGACGATAAAGAGATTGGTTTTCTTAAGGGTTCTATTGACAGTTCACTGAGCCCTGACGAGCAATTGTTGCTCGAAGGGCCAGTGACTGTTAATGAGGTGAGGTGGGCTTTGTTCGATATGGCGGCGGGCAAGTCCCCGGGTTCGGACGGCTTGCCCGCTGAGTTTTACAAGACGTTCTTTAGTGATATGGGCCAAGATATTTGTGATATGGTGAATTGTGTCTTTCAAGAAGGTAGGCTTAGTCAAAGTCAAAGGTCGGGTCTGATTACATTGTTGTACAAGAACAAAAGAAGTCGTGAAGAGTTGGGTAATTGGCGGCCCATATCACTGCTGAACGTCGACTACAAAATCATTGCTAAAATTCTCGCCACCAGATTGCGGACCATTTTGCCTAGCATTGTTAATGAAGATCAGACTTGCATGCTCCGTGGCGGGGAGAAGCATATCGGACAATGCTCACCTACTTCGCAACGTTCAGAGTTACGTAGATCAGAAAAATATGTGTGCTGTGTTCGTGTCGCTCGACCAGCAAAAAGCGTTTGATAGAGTTGACTGGGGGTATCTTCAGCAGATCCTTGGGACCCTCGGCTTCGGTGAAAATCTTAGAAAATGGGTGGAAATTCTGTACACCGACATTGAAAGTAGTATGATTTGTAATGGGCATATTTCTCGGCCTTTCTCGCTATCCCGAGGGGTTCGACAAGGCTGTCCGCTTTCGCCGTTACTTTACATCCTTGCCCTCGAGCCACTCGGGTGTGCGATCAGGGCCGATCCCAAAATAAAGGGAGTTAAATTACCAGGGGGCACCGAAGCTAGGGTCTCGATGTATGCTGATGATACCACCCTCATTCTAGCGGACGATAGGTCTATCGTCCGCAGCTTTGAGCTGGTCGAGAGATACGAGCGCGCATCGGGCGCTAAGCTCAACCAGCAGAAAACGAGTGGCGTGTTTCTTGGTCGATGGAAAAATCGACCAAGTGGGCCGGTTGACATCTCTTGGGCGACTTCAGCTAAAATCATTGGGATTTCTTTTGGTTATGGGAACATCCTAAACGATATGTGGGAAGAGAAATTGAGAGAGCTGGAAAACTGTATTGGGGAATGGGAAGACTGTGATTTTTCGATTAAGGGGAGGGTTTCAGTAATAAATACTTTTGTGATTTCCAAAATTTGGTTCTTAGCTGAGGTCGCCCCGCCCCCCAAAAAGAAACTTAAAAAGATCAACAAGTTGATTTTCGGTTTTGTTTGGGGGCACAAACCAGAGTATGTCGGCCGGGACACTATGTACCTCCCTCCATCCCAGGGAGGGATGGGGATGGTGGACATAGACAGCAAGATTGCCGCCATGCAGGGTGTTCATGTCGCCAGCATCTTATCAGGCAAACCCGGCAAGTGGCGGGTTCTCGCGCGCTACTGGTGCGGTCTGTCTCTACGTAGTGCAGACCCGTCATTGGCGCGTGAGAATCTGCCGCACTGCGACACACAGCCGGACTTTTATCGTTCCATTTTGTTTAATTTCCGTAAACATCAAAGTTTAGTTCAAGACTGGCGACATATAAAACTCAAAGAACACCTTGCAGCCATACTTCAGACCAAAGGATTGGAACCGCGGGTACAACGCTCCCGCCCTGGTAAGGACTGGGCTACGGCATGGTCACGCACGCTGTGTAGCAAATTGTCTAATACTCAAACTTCGTTTAATTTCACAGTCGTGCACAACGTGCTGCCCACCGGTGACAGACTTCGTAAACGGTTCGGGTCAAATGACCCCGGTCTGTGTCCACATTGCGCTCGACTAGAGACGTTAGAACATGTTTTCGTCGAGTGTGGTGTGGTCAAGCCGGTGGGCAAATGGCTTGGTCACTACTTGGGCGGTCTGAACAACACGCGCGCGTACCCACCCAACACGGATACGCTAATTTTGTCTTTGTTTCCCAAACCAAGAACAAAAGCACTGGAACTTAAGACGGCACACAAATTAAGTATTTTTAGACGAACGATTTGGCTTGCAAGGAATGAAGCAAAACTTGATAAGAAAAATATTAATAGTCATGGTTTACTGTGCCGTCTAAAAAAGTACCTACAGGTCCGTGTCGGGGCCTGTTTCCTTAGCCAAGGTTGTTTTGCAGTCCATCGTTTATTTTCAACTAATTTGAACAATGAATACATATATTGGTAGTCATCTAGTCAAACAAGCAAGTTATGGTGGTGGGTAATAACAGTTTTCCCATTATTTTGTTATAATAGACAAATCGATTTTTCAAATTTTCAAAAAGTGAGGAGTTCATGATTTAAAAGTTAGTAAAACGTATTGAAAACTAAGGCATTGAAAAGAAGTGTAACTTTTTAATTGTAAACTTGTTAATTGTATAATTGTATATTTTTCGATGTAGGTTGTTTTCGGAAGGAATAAACCATTTAAACAACGGTTCTCCCTCGGCGAGGCCCAGTCATTGCACACAGACGGGTTGACCTGGGCGATTCCCCCAAATGTGGGGAACTCGGGAGTACAATTTCTGATAGTGGGGACTGCGTTCGCGCTCTCCCCGTGGAAACAAATCAAAAGACAGAATCTGAAAAATTTAATAGGTATCCATCTAAAGCCCTTTTCACACTGCAGAGCCAATCACCGGGAAATAAATACCCGGGAAATTCCCGGGGATTTTTTACCCCACCAACACCCCAGCAACCGTTCACACTAGACCCATTTGGCAACTCCCGGGGACACTATTTCCCGGGAATATGCACGGTCGTTTCACACTGGCCATCAAACCCCGGGAAATGTGTAAACTGAGGGCGCACATCAGGAAGTTCCCAAATGAATTGTCAGCGGAAGTCCAATCCCACAATGCCGCGCCGCGCGCGCGCATTGTTATGTACAAGCTGCTGCTGTTGTTTGCGCCGTGCGATATGCCACATACATGCATTAACGTTGACGTTATTTGTACAAACGTTATTATTTGTCTTTTGTACTTAACTGTAAATATATTTACGAAAAGTTTGAAAGGTACTGCATTACAATACTAAGTCACCGCCCGAATTAATTGGCGCGCTATTTGTGACCCTGTGACCTTTCGAGATTACCCGTGGACGCAAAAAGGTGGGGTAAGTTCAAACCCTGCGACGTTCACACTAGTTGCTTTTTCCCGGGAAAAACGTTAAACCCCGGGGATTTCTCCTTTAACCCTACTCCCGAGCAGGGGTAAATATTTCCCGGGGAAAAGCAGTTTCCCGGGGATTTCTTTGGTAGTGACTGTGAACAGACCGACCGAAATTCCCCGGCAATTTCCCGGGGAATTGCTGGGGAAATCGTCTAGTGTGAAGGGGGCTTTATTGGACAGAAGCTAGAATACATCGCAATTCTTTTCAATGTTAATTAGAGAAGACTGGCATGAATTTGTAATTAACTTTAGATAGTTGGGTCGTATAAATAAATACAGATTAGCAAATGCTATGATGTACAAAGTATTTACTTCGAAGTAAAAGCATTAAGGAAAAGCAAATTCTTCCATTTGTATACATAAAATAAAGTTTTACTGTTTAGCGTTTACTGGCTGAAATAGAAGTAAATGCTTTTGACTTGCAATTAATTGCATGCACAGCCGAATGGTTTATAACAAACAATATGGTCTGTATTGTGTGTACGATACAAACACACGCACACATGCTCATACGCTGACAGAGGTATTCGAATGAAATCGGAACCTCAAGTTGCTGCTTCACGGTCATGATGCCCTTTTCTGTCTTGGGAATATTGCAAGACATTATCGGCCATTTACGTCTCATTTCCTTCCCCAAAATCAGTACAACTGCCTGTATTTTAATCCTAGACAATCCATCTTCCATGGTCATACCTTTTCCTGCCTAACCACTTACAAAAGCTCCTATTTTTATATCAGTATTTGCTTTTCTACTTTAACCCTAACACTCCCAAATCCTATAGAATCAATATGATTTTGCACACACCCTAGGGAGTTAGGGTTAAGGTAGCCCCCGACCCAACCTTGGAAAATTACGAGTAAATACTGCAAATCTGAAGCATTTACTAATTTGTATTCATACCAAATGGAGCAAATGTACTAATATTCTAGCAAATACTGGAAATTAAAAAGTAAATACTGTTAGTCTTTAGCAAATACTTTCCAGTAAAACCTTTTGCGTCATTGTTATTCATACAGATTCCAGTAAATGCTTGACAAATTGGTAGTAAAAGCAAATGCTATTTGTTTATTGATACGGCCCATTGCTTTAAAATTAACATGGCCGATTTGTGACTAAAGGAAGTCACTACAAACTATCTCTGGTAGCGGTTCTTGTATTTTTCAAAGCACTTTAATAACCTAACCTGGTTTTCCTTTTCAACTTTTAAGTAAAAATTAAAACAACCCATAGAAAAATGTGTCGAATAAAAAGACAAACGTTAACGATTGTCGGATTCGAACAACAGACCTGTCGATCCATAGCTCCCCTCTCTACCAACTATATAGACTATTGGCGAGTTGGTTGAGGAAGCCGTTATTTATAATTATTTGTTAAACACCAACCAACACGGTTTTACTAACCATATAAGCTGTGTCACCCAACTTGTTAATGTTGTTCAGTACTGTTGGGCATCCACCCTTGATCGACTACGCCCTCCTCGGATAGACGCTGTCTTGATGGACATGTCCAAGGCTTTCGACAAGATGCCTCATAATATCTTGCTTGGGAAGCTGGCTTCAGGCTTCAACATCCGCGGTGCCGTGTGGCGTTGGGTAAAATCCTTTCTGACAAATCGTAAGCAGTGTGTTCTCTTCCAGGGCAATGCTTCGTCTTGGGTGGATGTCACATCAGGTGTTCCCAAAGGGAGTGTCCTTGGTCCTAACCTGTTAAACATCTTTGTTAATGATATTCCTCGTAGGGTTTCCTCTAGTTGTGTTTTGTTTGCAGATGATATCTTGCTCTTCCGTGTTATTCAGTCTGACACGGATGAGCATCATCTGCAGACTGACATCAACAGTCTCACAGAGTGGTCCACACTAAATAGAATGAACTTCAACTCCTCGAAAACAAAGGTCATGCATATCACTCGCAGTCGGAACATCCATCCTCCTGTGAACCATCTCAGTAATACCCCTGTATCCACTACCTCCACCTTCCAATATCTCGGCATCACTATCAGTTCAGATCTCACATGGAATTCACATATCAACAGTATTGTTTCTCGTGCTAATCGTCTCCTATGATTCATCCGTACAGTTGCTGGTGGTGCTTCAACCAAGGCTATTTTCTTTCTCTACAAATCCCTTGTCCTGTCTATCCTCGAAGACGGCGTCCCCTCTATACCCAGCACGATATGTGGCAGAGGGGTACCCCCCTATTATCCTATATACTTTATACGCACTCAACACTATTGTAACCTAACCCATCCCCCTTGAAACCTTAAAAGGAATTCCTGAGATTCCGGGAACACAATGGTCAACACAAAAGAGGGGGGTTTTCTCTGCCACATATCGTGCTTCATATGGTCCCCTCCTGGTGCACAAACACATTGTCCCAACAGCTGGTTGAACGTGTGCAGCAAACCGCAACCCGAGAAGCTTTGAAGCAAAGGCTAGGTCAGATGTCGTACGAGGATAGGTTAGGCCAGTTGAACTGGTTGTCTCTCTCCTCCAGACGAAATGTCCTCACCTTTTCCTTTGTTTACAAATGTTTGTATGGCCTTTGTAAGTGTGAATCTGTCACGGATAACACGGTCATTAATTCAAGACATCCAGATTCTCTCACATTTCGACATGTCTCCGCCCGTACTCAAGCTCTCTTTCACTCCCCTACCCGTAGATTTCCTCGACTTTGGAATGCTCTTCCCCCCATATTAAAGATTCTGCTTTCATCAACTCTTCCTCTCATTTTCTAAGAGATCTGAAGCACTCATTCTTTCCTGAAAACTAAGTTTTATCCGGTTAATGCCATCATTAGTTTATCAATGGGGGCCAATTAGTATTGTTTTTGTCGTGTGTTTTTGCTACATCTGTTTGTCCCTGTGTAAATATGTGTGGGATAGCATACAGTAGTTAATTTTACTTTTGCTTTCCCTGGCCCCACATATTTTGTTGCATTTTCTAGTTGTTTTTATTCAATTCGTCTTCGGTTATTTTGTATATTTATATGGCTCCCATCCTGTCTTCGGTTTTTATTATCACATTTGTATACCTGTTAATTTGTTTTGTTTTCTTTTTGAGAATGTTTGTCTTGTTTCTACCTTGTATATTCCATGTTGTTGGGTCAATTAAATAATAATAATAATAATACAGGTCCCCAATGAAAACCAGTTTTAAACTGTGTGGGCACACCCTGGGTAAATAAATGGAATAAATAAATAAATAAATAAAGGATGCAACTCCCCGGGAGTACTCATGCAGGACGTGGAGAATGCTGAATGATCACCGAGGCGTGTCAGTGTAAAGGACGGGCCTCATAGGCTACTAGTTAGGTGTCCTACAAGGGAGGTGACGGTGTGGCCACGGACCTCTACACCTGGACGGATTATCGACCATTCCGCCGTGCTATTGCTTAAAGTGGGCGCGCACGAGAAGTGCAACATGGCGGACCCACGACGTCACTTCTGAGCCAATGAAATGTCCAGGTGTAGAGGTCAGTGGGTACGGTGCGTATGACGTAATGTTTACAAATAAAAAAATGTAGAGAGTAATTCCACTGACTTCTACATCTTTTGTTAGCGTAAAATTATGTATTCATCATCTTAACAAGAATTGTAAATATCGTCAGTCAAAACTGACGTTGGCAGAAAAGTTCAGTGTGACTTAAGTACACAGGTGACAGGGCATTGACGAAGACACATGCATTGTTAACGCGGTATTATCAAACCAAAAACACTAAAATTGCGACATCTTTATTATAAACATGTTTTAATAACCATGCCAGTGAACAACATTTTTACTCGGCCCATACTCTCAATCTACCAAGTGTACAAAACAAAATTTCAGTTTTATTTGACCGTTTTCACCATTGCGTTTAATTAAAAAGGCAACTTTTACATCAGTTGAATTGTCTAATTAATCTATATGTTATTTTAAGTTGTAGTGTATTAGTTCAAGACATCTGAAAACGAAGCTCTTGGTTAGCAAAGCCGATATTCGTGTCTTCTAGCAAAACAAAACCTGTTTTTGAAATAGTGTCCAGTGATCTGACGTGGGAGGGTAAAGTTTTCCAAAGTTTCGGGCCGGCAATGGTGAAGGCTTTGCCAGTGAATGTGTTCTTAGATCTCGGCACTGACAAACGCGTGCCATCACAACAAGAACGAAGGCTTGGCCGACTAGGGCCTATGTTCCCGAAGCGCTCGTAAAACATGCCATAACGATACCACAAGCAGTGCCTATATATTGCCTAACGTGGGGGCTAACGAGGGTTAGCCGAAGCCCCGATAAGGGGCTCGTCAGGATCTCGTTATTAACGTGCCATCTACATGATAAGTGCTTAATTAGGGTTAAAAACCTAATGTTCAAAGGGTTAGGGTGAGGGGAAATGATGTTAACTGGTCATGAATGTAGATAAATTGAAATGGGTGTGAAACTCAGTCAGCAGTCGAAACCTTTTTTTTATCAAGGATCTAACGAGAGCCTAACTATAACTCCGGACCAATCGTTAACTTAGCGGGTTCGTAAGACATAACGAGATCTTCGGGAACAGCCTTCTTGTCGTAACGATGAGCTAGCGAAGGCCTAACTGACTCGTTAGTCTAACGAGCGCTTCGGGAACATGGACCCAGATACGTCAAGCTGAATGGACCGGTCAAGGTACTGAGGAAGACAAGGCTATGACTACCAAGAACATCATTTTCAGATGACCCAACTGAAAATAAACATCCAGATTAATCATAGCATTTTGCAATTAATGGCTCTATCCCACGGACTAAGTGGACAGGCAATTTGTCCTGTACCTATCTACGAATACATTACCTACTGAAGCTATTGAGGAATGTCCCCCAAAACCCTGTTTCGCGTTTCGAGTTGGTCATTGGTTTTTCCAGCTTCTATGAACACAAAACTTTAAACAGGTCAGCGACACAATGTTTACTATATAAAATATAAACCCTTAAACTCATCCATTTTAGAAAAAATACAGCAAAAGCAAATGGTGTATACCTTTAAAGTTCGCCAACAAAGAAGTTTGGCAACAATAAGTTTGACCAAGGACTAATGGTTCACTAGTGGTTGGTTGTAAACGTCATTAGCGCACGCGCACTGACGTCTAAGTGCGAACGACTCTAGTCGAACTATAGTCGAACTTTTGTAGCGCGGAAAACATCGTACTCAACAGGAAAACAATATTTCAACACGACATTTCCGTTTATTTACACCATAACAGTTATTGCGTAGTTTAGGATTTCTTCCATAGCCGCTGTTCTTATCGTGCAATGGTGACAAAAGTAACTTAAGTACACAATCATGTGGACAAAAACATACAATTTTTCACGGCAAAGTTTCGTTGTCTGCCATTTTTGGTTGATAGTTGGTCCCCGCTGCACTATGCCATGGAAATGTTGCTATTGATAACCAGCGCGACCAACCGCGGTAGGCTGGTCGCGAATTCGACTACACTAGTCCAACCATCGTCGACTAGCGTCAGTTCGATCAAAGTCAGTCGAACTATGGTTAACTGTACCCCGTGATCGAACTTGTTCACTACAGGAGTAAAGTAAGGTGGAACCGTCTAAGTGCGCCACGTTAGGAAACTCTTTCATTGTTTAACCCTAACCCTCCCAAATCCTTCAAAATCAATATAATTTTGGAACACACCCTAGGACGGTTAATAGCTTATAAATATACGACATGACCGGCGGTATGCGCCGCACGCATCGTGTTTTGCATACAATTTGGTTAAGGAGTGACGTCGCAGGTCAGATCGCCTTCGAATTTTGTGACCTGCGACGTCACCGTAACAATATTTTATGCAAAACATGATGCGTGCGCAGACCGCCGGGCAGATTTGAATACATATTGAAACACTGTAGACTAGTTATTGTTCAGACTCGAAAGTCTATAATTTTATGACCTGCTTCCACAAAAAAACAGCGTACAGTCGCCCTATATGCTATATTGAGCTATGATTGAAAATAGCCGATTTGACAGTAGGGAATCGTTGTTTGGGTCCAGCTGATTGGAAACCCGCGGCGAACGTTTACTCACATGCTTGGTTTACCTGGTTCGTGCCGGAGTTTGTGACACTTTTTGATCGCAAATTTATGTTGTCTCGGTAACTAATCTTAATTTGATGTGTGTAATGACCGCTGGTTTTGCTTAATATTATATGTTTTTTTAAATGCCCTACCCAATGAATTATATATGGGAGCAGGTCACATTATGTCACAACTACTTTTATAAGACAAAACGCAGCGTCCTTTACACGAAGTAGGCGGCCAACTGTGACATTTTATCCTTGGGTACCTTGCCTCCCCTGCCCCGCCCCCTACCCCGCCCTCTGCCACGCCCCCTTCCTCGACCCCCTCCCCGTCTACCGCGGTGCATGCTTGCGTGCTTGGCTTCAATTAACGGCGACAGGACGGGATCACAGAACATACAGCCGGTGTGGTGCGTCTCATTGTTGGCGAGCGGTGTTTTCGTCTGTCGAAAATACGAAAAAACAAAAATATTTAATTCCCAGTTTAGGAAAACAGTAAATAAATATTATATTACAAAAGAAACCCGTTTTCGGCCTGTCGGTGAGATAAATATACCATAGGGTTATCGCTAAAAATGTTCTTATTTCCTAAATTGCGTGGTACCGACTAACTTCAGCTCATGAATTTGGGCATATATAAGATTTCAAGGGGTAGATTATAAATTCGAATATTGCTAAACTGTAAAACTTCCCCACTTTAACTATATGTAATTACACATTTTAAGTGTATACAATAATGATTGAACACTGTGGGCGGAGACTAGCTTCAGACCGGCGCCAGTTCGAAGGTATTTCGGGTTTTGTTTCATAAAGTATGTGACAGAGGCTGGGCAACGCGTGATTTTATTTGTGGATTCCAGGCCACTTATTTGTTTTTCTCTAAGGACGCGAACATTAACGATTGATACCAAAAACATTTTGACAATTTCAGTTTTGGTCACGTGTCATTGGCGGCTGCCGGCCTTATAATTCATCAGAAATAGTCAGAACTATTTGGTCTGAGACCCAGACTAATAGGTCCACCAGAAACAGACTCTGATGTTACGAAACCATGTTTTCGCCTTAACATTGTTGATACTGTGGCAAAAACAGGGTTTCGTATGACCAGCAAAGTTTTCATTAGAAGCTCAGAAATCTGCGAAATATTGATTACTTCCTTGAAGTTCAAATTACACAACTGAGAAAACAGGCTTTGAAAAAGCCGGCTCTTGTAGTACAACAGAACGCTGCACATAAAATTGTATTTCTTCTACTTTATTCATCAAAGTCAGCATTTCTGTGAATGAAACCTGAAACTGTAGGTATTAAAAATGTCATCACATTTTGATGAAATGTTTACCCTCTCAACGTTGAGCGGGCCATTACATGATAATGCACAGCGCGTCTTAATACCCTTTTTTGTAGAGCCGGTCACATATGGGTAGACACCTCAATGTCTTTTTATTAGTACATCAAGTAATATAACACTGAGTCAACTTGTATCCACATCTTGACCAAATGACTCGACTCAAGTCACTTACAAATGACTGGACTCACAAAAATCGGTGACTCGTTACAACTGTGACCTGTTCCAACGAAACCCGGACAAAGTCGCACAATGTGTTTTATTACAATGTACTCGTGAAATAATTTTGGGTGGATTTTAACATTTTTGAGGTTTTGGATTTTAGCCCAGGAGTCGCTCACTGACTGACTTACCTTATTGAAGTCCACATCCAAGATGGCCGCCTCGCACTTCTCGCAATGGTCCTCCGCGACGGAAATACGGTGAGCATCTTCAAAGATGTTCATGATCACATTGCACCTAAAGTCAAATTCAGAAAATGTTACAGTAAACTGTCCTGCCCGTGGACACACAGAGAATATTTTCCTCTTCAGGGTTACATATCCAAAACCACCGTTCACATCTCAGTATCTCCAAAACGCTCAAACCGGTAAAAAAATAGGCACTCAGTAGAGCACAGACCTCGGCCCGACCGCAAAAATGCCGTTTCTCAATGTTAAACAATTAACAAGTGATTCAGATTGCTGATCTTGATCCAGATCAATCTGAAAATTTAATGGAATCATCCTTGACCCTTAACCAGTTCGCGCCGGGATTATTTTAACATCACCGAGCCGAGGCGCCAGGATCATTTTTAACGAAACTCGATCCGAGGCGGGTTCACATGACGATGGTACCGGATAGCACACCCACGCATTTCTGGCCTTGCTCGATGCTGACAGACATTTCCGGCCTTGCTTGTGACGTGTTTTTAGTCTGGGAAAAACTTTGCGTGTATATACGTCCTCCGGCGCGAACTGGTTAAGGTATCTACCCACCAAGAAATACTGCTAACAGACAAGCAGACAGACACTTACACTTACTAACACTTATGATTTGATGGGTAAATCAATTAGGCATAGCCTTTTGTGACCTCATAGTCTATCTTTATCTCCTTCCAGTAAGAATCCAGCCTTCTCTTAACCAGTTTGCGCCGGATGACGTATATAAACGCAAAGTTTTCCCCAGATTCAAAACAGAAGACGCATAAACACGCCACGAGCAAGGCCGGAAATGTCTGTCAGCAGCGAGCAAGGCCGGAAATGTCTGTCAGCAGCGAGCAAGGCCGGAAATGTCTGTCAGCAGCGAGCAAGGCCGGAAATGTCTGTCAGCAGCGAGCAAGGCCGGAAATGCGTGGGTGTGCTTCCCGCCCCTTGGCTCGGTGATGTTAAAATAATCCCGGCGCGAACTGGTTTTAAACGCTACAGTCAAGGTTTTATCACTAAATGCTTCCCCAAGGGAAGATAGGGTGAAGGTACATATGTAATTAATAAATCATTTTTAAACTGAGAACCTAGAGAATTTGACAAAAAGAAAAAAAACATACAAATTCAACTTCGACCGGGTTTTCGTTAGAGCAGGTCACATTTTGTCACAAGTCATAAAACTAGGTGTGCAAGTTGACTTACTTGTTGCAAGCGAGTCTCCATTTTGGGGCAGATGTCGGGTCTAGTACCATGACTCCATTATCGCATTCTATGCACTGGGCTACGCCTAGCTTGGTGATGGAGTGGGTGCAGGTTGGATGGGTGCATTCATTACAGCCCATCCCCTTACGCATATCGGGGAAGGGCGGGTTACTGAAGCAGTACGGACAGACGGGATAGGTCTACAAAAGCAAAACATACCAAGTAAAAAAAATATAAAAGAACATATTAGACCAAATAAAAAAAATTACATGTTTAGCGTCATGCCTTTTTTAAAGGAAGGAGGAGCCCTTTTTTTCCCTTTTTTTTTCAAAATGGCCCTCGACACATTTTAATGCAAGTCATGTAGTGAACATGTCACACCCTATCTTCCTATGGCTCATCCACGATTAAACATCTAAATTCCCATCAGAAAAAAATTATATTTCTACAGCATGTACACTAGTGATGCTAAAGTCTGATATACGATCTTAGAATTTTATTATCTTTTTAAAGTTTTTTGGTTTTGTTTTTAAGATAATAAAATGTATAATTTTTTTCAGAACAAAAAAGGGGAAAAAAGGAGGCCGCCTCCAAAAAGGAAGCGGGCGATGACGCTAATCATTTTCCTTTTATTATTTGGCCTTAACCCTAACTCCCTACCCCCATTTGTCTTACACATAACCTGAATCCTGCAAATTCCTGCAATTTTAAAGTGTTTAAACTCCATGTAACCTAAATTCTGAAAAATCTTCAAATTTGTTGTAATTGTGAACACTGCCTGAATCCTGCAAAATCCTGCAGTGGGTTTAGCATTGAGCTATAAAAGAGCCAAACATGGAACAAACAGCTGCTAAGTGCCCTATTACAACAAGGGTCTGCACACATGACCCTTGGTATGCAAACGTTTCCTATCCTTGACACATAACTTGCACCTTGACTGAAGCTCTATGGAGAATGTGCATAGAGCATGAGCAGTGTTAAAGTACAAAGTAACAAATAACCTCAATCCTCAAAAAATCCACATTTGGATAAATACCCAAGTAACCTCAATCCTGCAAAATCATCCAGCATTAGTTTAGGTCTTATGACCTGGATTCTGCATTATTCTTCAGTGGCAAAAACCCCAAACACCCTCAATCCTGCAAAATCCTCTGATGCATCAACTTCCAAGTGACCTCAATCCTGCAAAATCCTGCAATTTGCAAAGAGGAATTTGAAGGATTTTGGGATGGTTACATTACGTCTCAGAAGCGAACCATATGCGAGGAAAGTTAGTCCTTGGTTCTCTCCTGTGCCACGAGAGTTTTTCTTCGGGCCCTCCGGTTTTCCTCCCTCCACAAAAATCAACAATTACTATCTTTAGCTGTGCTTCGTGGTCAGGCATGGTCGTATGGACGGCTGCAAGGCGCCTTTACGTGCCATCGACTCGACCACGGATACCACGTCCTTCACAATTCACCATCCCAGCTGCGAGTAAGGATGATTAGCCGCCTTAATTATCATCATCACCTTTCCCTTGGGCCCCGAAGACCAGAGCACCAGCTCAAAGTCATCCAGCGGGCATCGGATTTCCTTGTAGAGCTTGATAACTCCATTCTGAGGCAGCGTGTAGGTCTCCTCACACTGGGCACAGTGTAGACGGCAGGGCTTGGCCGCGATGTACTTCATGAAACGGTGGCACTTACCGCATCTGGGGACGAAACAGGAAAATACTGTGAATTGAATAATACCTTAGATAATTGACAGCTACCGATTAATTATTATGTGACCTGCTCCAACGAAACTCGGACAAAGTGAGAAATGTTTTGTTTTTTAGATTTTGCTTTTTTTCAAATTCTCTAGATGTTCAGCTTTACAATGATGTATCATTTACATATGTACCCCCACCCTATCTCCCCTGGGGGAAGGATTTAGCGATAAAACCCTGACAACCTAATTATGAGATAAACAGCTTTGAAGTTCAGAAAAGCGTACTACTTCTAAACACAATTGTTTTACAAAAAACGACAAAAACACACTTCTGGGTGACATTTTGCAGGGCAATGTGGGATTGGGTAGTGTGCATGGGCATGGGGGTTGGGGGTTTTAACCAGTTCGCGCCGGGATTATTTTAACATCACCGAGCTGACGCACGGGATTATTTTTAATGAAACTCGATCCGAAACGGGTTCAGGCTGATGGTACCGAGAAGCACACCCACGAATTTCTGGCCTTGCCCGCTAATGACAGACATTTACGGGAGATTGGTTTAAAGTGTGAGGAATAAGGAATTTTTGGGGATTGGGGATTTTAGGGAATTAGGGGTTTTAGGGGATTGAGAATTTATGAGATTGGGGATTGGGAATTTGTGGGATTGGGAATTTGTGGGATTGAAAATTTTGGGGATTGTGGATTTTGGGTTTTGCGGATTTTGGGGATTGTGGATTTTGGGGATTGTGGATGTTGGCGATTGTGGATTTTAGGTATTGTGGATTTTGGGGATTGTGGATTTTAGGTATAGTGCAGATTTTTGGGATTGTGGATTTTGTGGATTTTGGGGGATTGTGGATTTTAGGGACTGTGGATTTGGGGGATTGTGGTTTTAGGGGTATTTGGGGGGATTTGAGATTTTGGGGATTTGGGATTTTGGGGATTGGGGATTTTGGGGGATTGGGGATTTTGGGGGATTGGGGATTTTGGGGATTGGGGAGATTGGGGAGATTGGGGATTGGGGAGATTGGGGATTTGGGGGATTGGGGATTTTGGATATTCGGAATTTTAGGGGTGGGGATTTTGGAGGTTTTGGGGGTGGGGATTGTTTTTTTCGCGTTAGTGTGGGGAGGGTTGAGGCATGATGTGGTGCGTATTTGGTGGGGAGTTAAGGGTCAGGATCCAGAGGCAAGTTTCAAATCCAAATTCATTTGAATCCAATCGTTTTGATTCGTTACCTCGACAGTGGTTTGCCAGTAGCAGCCAGCGGCGAGAAGGACACTTCAAAGAGTTCGTCCATGCCTTGAATCTGCTCCACAAAGTATTGGAATTTCCTGGTAAAGATGTCAAGGGTGTGTCTCAGGACCACGTGATAGTCCACCTTGCCCTGGGCTATGAGATTCAGCTGCTGCTCAACGGCAGAGCGCATCGTCGGTAGCGACAGATCGGGGTCAATCTGAAACCAGATCAGACAGAGCGATGGGAATAAGAACCAAGTTCGATCAAGAACCATTGGTTGACTAGTGGTTGGTTTGTGATGTCACTAGCGACGACGTGATAATCCACATTGCCCTGGGCTATGAGATTCAGCTGCTGCTCAACGGCAGAACACATCGTTGGTAGCGACAGATTTGCGTCAATCTTAAACCAAATCAGACAGAGCGATGGGAATAAGGAGCAAGTTCGATCAAGAACCAATGGTTTTCTCGTGGTTGGTTTGTGACGTCACTAGCGCACGCGCCATGAAGTTGCAGTGTGAACGACTCTAGTCTAACTATGGTCAAACTTTTGTGACGCGAAAATATTGTACTCACACCGGGGAAATTAACACGATACTTCCGTTTATTTACACTGCAATAGTTTTTGCGTAGTTTAGAATAATAGTTCTTATCGTCTACAATGGTGACAAAAGTGACAGAATTACACACTAACTAACATGAGTCTGACTCCTTTTCTGGCCACTCTTCTGGTACCACCCATAAAATTATTGGTATATGCTGGGTGCGAACGTATAGCTCGTAAGGTCTCTGCGTTCGAAGGACACTCTTTGGAGTTTATTATTGTTGTTGTTGGAAAGACTTCGTGTGTTGGCTTGGTTGTGTCTGTTTAGTTCAATGATGATGTAAACAAGAGCTCGCCTCCTGTCTCGATGATACTTCGTGATTGAAGCTGAGAGTTTTGAGGTGTTTTTGTTTTAGTTTGGTAAGTCGCCAAGGCAGTTCCGTGTTGTACAATTAAAATCTAAAATATATTACCTTTTATTTGACAATCGGTAGAGTTACGAAAGGCAAGACTCGAAACAAGGCAATCAATATGTGGTTAGCCGGTCATTTTAAACGTACATTTAAAACCGGCTCATGGGCCTAGAATGAATAGTCTTTGCCAAAGACACCGCATTTGACCTTGCGCTCGCTAACGACACGATTTACAGTCTAGCTCCCTCGATCGCACAGTGAACTTTGCAAATTGCTTAAATGGGTGTGATCTTTTCATGCAAATTCACCATTCAAACATGCGCAGCGTCTTCACGCAGTCAACTACCCACCCAGCGGTCGCGCTGGCCTGCGGTTGCATATCTAAATTGGCGTTGCTTCACGTGCGTACGTGTACGTAGTACGTGTTGATAATCGCAGTTTTGCGATCGCTGCCTGTGGAGAAATAAGGAAAAATAAACCGCTGGATGCAGTTTGCAAACACGAGCGGCGGGAAATTCAAAATGGGAATTTGTTATCAAAATTAGTCTGGACGATTTGTCGACAAGAATTCATTTTAAAGGAGTTATCAAGGAAGACAAATACATGTTTCCACTCTTGCATGTGGCCGCGTATTTACATATGAACGTCACTCGTTTAATTATTCGTTTACTCTCACATATTGCGCATGTAAGGCTTTCCTTGATTTAGAGGCCGGTGTAAAAGGTAATTCTGTCCCCCCTGGTGAGTGTGTCCCCCCAGATAGACTTACCAGGCCGTGACCCGGTAAATCTGTCCGGGGGGACACATTTCTCTAGGTATTTCTGTCCCCCTCCAGGTAATTCGGTCTCCCTGCCCAACGTTAAACGTGCCCCCCCCCCCCCCCCCCCCCCCCCCTGGTAAATTTGTTCAGTGCAACGTCACAAGTCTTGCACCTATAGACGCAACAACCAGTGTAGTACAGGTTCACCCCTTCATATGGTGCATCATTTGTGGCAGATTGTAGGATGTGTAGCGTCCTACAAATTACAGGTGGTCAAAGTGCTACCACCTTCGTGCTGGGTATATAGAATTTGTACGCGTGCAAGAAGTCTGTATTTGTATTTGTATTTTGATAAATCGATGAAGGGAAGAGAAGCCCAAAGAATACATACCATGTGGGCTTTTCATTGAAATAACATCCAAATAACCACTTATGTGTGGAACACTTGGGGGACAAAATTACCTAGAGAGGGGACAGAATAAACTGGAGGGGGACAGAATTAACGGCTCCAGGGGGACACTTTTACCTCGGTAATTCTGTCCCCCCGGACAATTTCACCGGGGGACAGAATTACCGTCCACACCAGTGTACGTATAGCGCGGGTTGAAAACGCTGTAAAAAATATATACAAGTTTTGCGCATGCGTTTGATAAAATCACCATATTTGCAAATTGTGCATAGCTCTGTGAATGTTACTGACAGAAAGCTACCAGGGGCCAATTTCATGAAGCGAAGCACACAATAATGCTTAGCACAAACAAAAGTCTTGCTCATTAAAAACGGGTTATATATATACCAGCAAAAACTAGCTGAATGACAATCACAAACAATATACATCGCCTGAGTTTTTATTTTTCACCTTGTTTTGGCTAAGGAAGAATGTCCATGGTTAGCTAAACAAAATTTGCTTAGCAGCTCCATGAAATTGGCTCCTGGGGGTCATGTGCTCACTGAATATTTTTCAGAAACCAATCATAATTGTCCATTTATTATTTATAACCTATCCCGGCATGTGGCTGAAATCAGGAATAATTATCTCGACGTGTTTCTCCCTGTTGGAACTAAAAACAGTCCAAGGATTACAGGCGATTGTTTTTGTGTTCTATTTTTAGATGCCCTCAGTCTTTTTAGAGCACTTTCGTAGAAAACTCTATAGCCCATAATATTGTCCAGTGGTCATCGTCTGTGGCCGTTGGCATAACGTGAAATTCTACAGGTTTCTAAAGTCGGTACTGTGTGGAGCTCGGAGACATAATCAGTCAGGACCGTGCAGAATAAAAAGGTCCCCCACAAGGAATTGTGTGTAAAGAAAATGCTTAAAGATGGACTACAACGAAAACTCACACATTAAATTTATTATCGGACCTTGTTTATGTTGTGTTCAGGTAACACTTTATTGTTACGGTCATGTTTTTCTCTAAATAATTTTGTTGCAATTTGACCGACAAAATTAGACCTCGATTCTTCGATTTTGAAATTTCCCGCCCTGTACTGGTTCCCGGCAAAGATCCACTGAAAACCACAATGAAATCCACGATATAGTACCAGCGGACTTGTAAATCAGCGAAAAGTGATGACGTACTACCCATGAAAACGCATACATGGTGGCCCTGAAGGGACTCCGCAGATCGCGAATATCGACGTCAAATTTGACGTCAATATTCACGACTTTCCAAAAAAGTCGCGAATATCATGACGTCAAATTTGACGTCGATATTCACTACTTTCCCCAAAAGTCGCGAATATTGACGTCAAATTTGACGTCAATATTCGCGATCTGCGGAGTCCCTTCAGGGCCACCATGTATGCGTTTTCATGGGTAGTACGTCACACACAAAGTATGAATTAATCATGAGTTAAGGGCTTTTGCTGAAACTGAGTTTATCTGGGTCGTAGAACGCCGATCAATGTTGTTGTTTTTTTGCATGAAGGAACAAGATTTATTGAATACTAATGATATATTAGTAATCATTATACATTTCTCGAACAAAAAACAGCAACACAGCCTTTATCATTATTCCGTTGTAGTCCATCTTTAAATGTAGGATACACCATTTGCATAATTTTTCTACCGAGTTATTAAGAAATGTCTTACTTTTTAAAAGTGAATAATAATTCTAGGCATCCAGCAAAATGATTGCGCTAGAAATCCTGTAATTGTTTCAAAAAATTGATTTTTCAAACACACACAAATTACGATCGCCAGACAGATCACGAAAATTTGTCCAAGAACTGCCCGACACCGTTTAAAAACGAACGGCGTTTTGCTAGTTTTTTTTTCTCGGACAGGTCAGTTAAACGATATTTACTACCCCACAAATTAACCCAATCCTGATAATTCAAGCAATTACCAATGGTGTATCCTACCTTTACATCCACATATTCATGATAATTCAAGCAATTATCAATCGTGTATCCTACCTTTACATCCACCCATTCCTGGCAATTTAAGCAATTACCATTGGTGTATCCTACATTTACATTAACATATTCATGATAATTCAAGCAATTACCAATGGCGTATCCTACCTTTACATCCACCCATTCCTGACAATTCAAACAATTACCAATGGCGTATTATACCTTCACAACCACCCATTCCTGATAATTCAAGCATTTACCAATGGTGTATCCTACCTTTACATCCACATATTCATGATAATTCAAGCAATTACCAATCGTGTATCCTACCTTTACATCCACCCATTCCTGGCAATTTAAGCAATTACCATTGGTGTATCCTACATTTACATTAACATATTCATGATATTTCAAGCAATTACCAATGGCGTATCCTACCTTTACATCCACCCATTCCTGACAATTCAAACAATTACCAATGGCGTATTATACCTTCACAACCACCCATTCCTGATAATTCAAGCATTTACCAATGGTGTATCCTACCTTTACATCCACATATTCATGATAATTCAAGCAATTATCAATCGTGTATCCTACCTTTACATCCACCCATTCCTGGCAATTTAAGCAATTACCATTGGTGTATCCTACATTTACATTAACATATTCATGATATTTCAAGCAATTACCAATGGCGTATCCTACCTTTACAACCACCCATTCCTGACAATTCAAACAATTACCAATGGCGTATTATACCTTCACAACCACCCATTCATGGTAATTCAAGCATTTACCAACGGTGTATCCTATCGTTAACATCCACCCATTCCTGATAATTCAAGCAATTACCAATGGTGTATCCTACCTTTAATATCCACCCATTCCTGATAATTCAAGCATTTACCAATGGTGTATCCTACCTTTAACATCCACCCATTCCTGATAATTCAAGCAATTACCAATGGTGTATCCCACCTTTACATTAACCCATTCCTAATAATTCAAGCAATTACCAATGATTTATCCTACCTTTACATCCACCCTATCCTGATATTTCAAGCAATTACCAATGGTGTATACTACCTTTAAGTACAGGAACAAACTTAATTCTGAGACCAATGTCATTGCTTTACAATGATATACATTAAATACTTGTGGTTGAATTGTATGTCATCAAACATAGTTTGCCTCGACAATAAACAAGTTTATTTTAGCGCCGGATTGCGAATCGAAATTTCGTGTCAGGTATTTGTGTTAACACTCTGAAATCGATACACAATATTGTGGTAGAATCAATTCTTGCTTCTGCATGACACCGACACGTGCATCACAATAAGCCATTTGCGCGGGACCCCAAGTTAAACTTGAATAACATCTGGTACACTGACTTGCTCACACAGCTTGGCACATTTTAACTTTGAAGTCTCCAGACTAAAGACACTATAGCTGTTGTCATATCGCGTGATTCAGGGCAAGCCTTAATAATGCTAGTAACCCCCAGCTCCGGAATGGTCTGGTGCCTTTGTGCCATTCTCGCCCATTGTGAACACTGTATTGGTGCTGAACTTCTGTTGAATCATGATGTTGCCCCGAATCATGTGATATAGCAACGGTGTCTTTGATCTGGAGAATTCAAAGTTAAAATGTGCCAAACTTTGCGAGCAAGTCAGTGTACAAGATGTTATTCAAATTTAACTCGGGGTTACGCGCAAATGGATAATTAAGCATCTCAATCAACCAAATGTGTCAACCAATATTGAATCAAACCCCCACACTCAGTAATATTTATAAATTTACTCATTTTGTTTTCAACAATCCGATCTGGACTCTCATGAGTTCAACATGTCCTCGATCTTAACTGTATTACATGTTTGCACCTCGGGGGGTCTTCCAGATACAACAAAACGCGTCCCCGCGGAACAAACGCGAGGAAAACAACACCTGTAAATGCAAACAAAAAGTCTGCCTGCAGGAATATATACTGATTTTTTTTATCGGCGGTATATTGACGTTTACGACTGCTGCCGTCGTTATGGCAAAGTTGAGAAAACACATTATTTGAGAGGCATCGAGTTCTTTATCTCAGTAATGTTTTAATAGCGGCCCTGAGGTCAGGTACATGTACAATGTATTCAGTATTAATTGTCGTCTTCTTATTCAAGATATTGCCCAAACCAGTCATATTTTTATTTCTCAAAGCTGGGCTTTGGTCACCGGAAGCATCGTCTTTATCTGAAAACATTGTATTGTTAATACACCATTTCCAGATATCGGAAAAAAAATTACTGCCGAATTATTAGGAAATATCTTTTCTCAGCATCCATGATTGTAAAACTTCAGACAGGTCAGTTAAACGAGATTTAATATAAATAACGACCCCCAAATCCACCCATTCATGATCATTCAAGCAATTACCAATGGTGTATACTACCTTTCATGTCCTCGCCTTTGGCTCGGACATTAAGGCGTCCAGGCCCATGAGCCGGTTTTAAACATACTTTAAAAAAAACGGCCAACCACATGTGTTCAGGAATTCGACGATAGCTGCAGTAGAGTTGAGTTGTTGATTTTGAAATCGAGCAGCTTCCATTTAGCTATCCGTGAGACACACTCCCTGCGGTTTAAGGAATTTGGCAACAGAGTCATCCAATCTTCAGTCCAGTACGGTGCCATATAAACCCAAGGCCTGTCGTATTCTACGGAGAGCTTCCCGTATAAGTCCTACACAATCCAATGAATCCCACGATTAATACAAATATTTGCAGCCAGATCGCTGAACAAAGCAAGGCTGATCAGTTTTCGTGGAGTAGGTCTCGCTATTATTCCTACGCGGTTACATGATCGCGCTGTCTGGAGTACCGTTACGTCCTTTGCCAGGGCCGGTTGCAAATGGAATTCCTGAACACGTGAAATTCACTGGAGGAGGTCTAGCAGTAGGAATATAATGTGAGCGAAATCAATACGGCAAGTATTTGTGAGTCAAAGTGGACTGTATGTTGGCTTGAATCGCGGTATGTTTTGCTCCAGTCTCACATGAACATTATACCTTTGACTACCACCAGCTAGCCAACAATTCACGTGTCGTGCCTGGCTACGGACGTTGTTTATCTAACAAAATGACTTCTCAATCTCACCTACTACGGTATAATATAAATGGTTATCTAACGAATAATGCGCAATCGCTGTTTCGTTACCAGTATATTACGTGCATGAATGTGTAGGTATGTATGCGTGTGTGCAGGTATGTCCAATCTTGGAGCTATAAAAAGATGGTAGTACGATGTTCCGATGTTAGTAATCAGACTTATTATAACCGTTACTCGTAAGCAACAGCATCTAGGTTATCCGAGTTTTGAGTTACAGTTCTGTTGTTTAGCAAGCAGGCGCTGGCATCGAAGACAAACAATAGTTAATTAGCGGACATTTTAGCTGCGTACGTGAATTACTAAAATTTGACTAAGAATGAGACTAGATTGATGACGTGATTTGTTCTGGTTCATCTGATTCATATTGACTGAGGGCGAACATTTCAACAGTGGCGTTTGAAAGAAGACCGTTTTCGTCACAAGGGCGCCGAACATGAGTCGCGCGACTGCTCCGTCGAAAGGGGCCGACACGAAGATTGTTGTACTTGGGCGAGCAGGAGTCGGCAAATCAGGTAGGGTAAGCTTTATACAAAAGATAGTTCTGCAGGTTGGGGGTTCGAACCCAGCCTAGGTTAGGACACTAAGCTTCTACACGTAATATGGGTATGCGCATTATTAATGCCTTGCTTTGGACTGGTTACCCATTCCAACCATATTCATACTGTGAAGAGATCAGATTGTCTTGTTTTAGTGCGAGGGGCTAGTTCTTCAACACTTTCATCTCTAGCCCACACCTCGAGTGGCCTTTGGCCCTATGATAGGATATTTGCACATCAAGACCCTCAAGTTGTATTTTAAGAAGGTACAAGTAAAGACGGCGTACGTAGTTAAAAACTGCAGCTTTAATTTTGCAATAAAGTCATTCAAAGCGTTTGAATTTCAAACGTAGCTCATTAGCCCTGACGTCCTACGTATTCAAATTTGGAGTACAGTACATAGTCCTACTCAATTATCATAGGGCAGTGTAGTAAGAGTACTGCATATAATACAGTAGTATTGTATAGTATACTTGGGTGTTGAAGATGAAACTTAACCTTTTACACTGAAAACAGAAACTGGTCATGTTGACAAGAAAACTCTTGTTTTGCCCGAGTGTCTGAGAGGAATTCTGAGAATACTGAGAGAAATTCACTTGTCAAATCGACAAGCATTTACCGCTATTGTTCATAACCTAAGCATTTGCAAGGCAAGCTTAAAGATAGTATACACCATTGGTAATTGCTTGAATTATCGGAAATGGGTGGATGTAAAGGTAGTATACACCATTGGTAATTGCTTGAAATATCAGGATAGGGTGGATGTAAAGGTAGGATAAATCATTGGTAATTGCTTGACTTATTAGGAATGGGTTAATGTAAAGGTGGGATACACCATTGGTAATTGCTTGAATTATCAGGAATGGGTGGATGTGAAGGTAAGATATACCATTGGTAATTGCTTGAATTATCGGGAATGGGTGGATGTAAAGGTAGGATACACCATTGGTAATCGCTTGAATTATCAGGAATGGTTGGATGTAAAGATAGGATACACCATTGGTAATTGCTTGAATTATCAGGAATTGGTGGATGTAAAGGTAGGATAGACCATTGGTAATTGCTTGAATTATCAGGAATGGGTGGATGTAAAGATAGGATACACCATTGATAATCGCTTGAATTATCAGGAATCATTACTCGGACACTCTCGATAGAAGTGACATTTAATTGATTGTACACGAACCATCGGTACCGATGGTTCGTGTACAAACCAGAATGGGCCAATAACGACACAGCGCCCATAGTTTGTGCGCTGACAGATAGAGCCAATAAGAGAGCACACAATCACCCACGATCCCTGACCATTGCAGCGCTTAACCTCGAGAATTACGCAACTTTATCTAAACAGCAGATGGCGTATACGACTGCAGAGTTTGCGAGCGCTGTGAGCGCGCTGTTTAGTAATTCACCAACATGCACTGACCTTCTATCTAGCTTCTACATGTATTTAGGCTGTGGGTTGGCGTGCATGTCCTTGTAACTTGACTCTCTGAATAGCAACAGCGTTAACTTGCACTGTAAAGCGCAGTACCTATGGGTTATAGTTTATGTACAAAATATGAATTGAACGGCAAACTAAACAAATGATGTTCTAAACGTTATGCTGTCCTTTCCTTTCTGGCAAGAGAATGTCGGTGCTTACCACATCAATAATACAACTTTTATTATGAATTTATATATGAATATATGATGCCAGAGAGACATGAAGACGAAATGAGTGACGAAGATAATGAGGTTGACCATGACATATATACTAGGTCATAATGTGCAAAATGAAGACAATGATGAGGTATAAATAAACGAAGCTAAAGCTAGTCACTTTGAGCAAAATGGGCAAAATTACGCCGGGAGGCGTACGTCGTACTCTATCGTCCGGCGTGACATTAAGACTGAGAGCTAGAGAGCGATAATTAGCCAGCTCTCGAGAACATGGGCGGACAAAAGCTCATATTACTTTTAGAAAACGGGTCTAAAATCGCTAATATTGCAACAACAGTGCACAGCGGAGATAAAGGAAGATTTTTGTTTGGCTTTGGCAATGGGCATCACATAAAATACCCACGATGGAACGGCAAACTTTGCACTGATGATGTCCTAAATATTAAAAAAAAACATTTCAGTAAAATCGACTGGAAGTCAAATTAGCTTATACAAAGAACTGTTAAATGTTCACGTTTCTGTATGTCAGCTGAAAAAATTCTGCAGATGACAGACACTGATGAAGTTTTCTCCGAGTGCCAAAAGTGAAGTCATAACATTCTGCAAATTTGCGCTCGCACCCCTCTTTTGCTTTATCGCACCCCTTTTTCTCCGAGTGCCAAGAGTGAAGTCAAAACATAATGCAAATTTGCGCCCACACCCCTCTTTTGCTTTCTCGCACCCCTTTTTCTCTGAGTGCCAACGGTGAAAACAAAACATACTGCACATTTGCGCCCGCACCCCTTTTTTGCTTTCTCGCACCCCTTTTTCTCCGAGTGCCAACCGTTAGGTCAAAACTGTTTGCGCCCGCACCCCTCTTTTGTTTTCTCGCACCCCTTTTTTCTCCGAGTGCCAACAGTGAAGTCAAAACTATTTGAGCCCGCACCCCTCTTTTGCTTTCTCGCACCCCCTTTTTATCCGAGTGCCAACAGTGAAGTCAAAACATACTGCACATTTGCGCTCGCACCCCTCTTTTGTTTTCTCGCACCCCTTTTTCTTCGAGTGCCAACATTGAAGTCATAACTATTTGCGCCCGCACCCCTCTTTTGCTTTCTCGCAACCATTGTTATCCGAGTGCCAAGAGTGAAGTCAAAACATACTGCACATTTGCGCTCGCACCCCTCTTTTGCTTTATCGCACCCCTTTTTCTCCGAGTGCCAAGAGTGAAGTCAAAACATAATGCAAATTTGCGCCCACACCCCTCTTTTGCTTTCTCGCACCCCTTTTTCTCTGAGTGCCAACGGTGAAAACAAAACATACTGCACATTTGCGCCCGCACCCGTTTTTTGCTTTCTCGCACCCCTTTTTCTCCGAGCGCCAACCGTTAGGTCAAAACTGTTTGTGCCCGCACCCCTCTTTTGTTTTCTCGCACCCCTTTTTTCTCCGAGTGCCAACAGTGAAGTCAAAACTATTTGAGCCCGCACCCCTCTTTTGCTTTCTCGCACCCCCTTTTTATCCGAGTGCCAACAGTGAAGTCAAAACATACTGCACATTTGCGCTCGCACCCCTCTTTTGTTTTCTCGCACCCCTTTTTCTTCGAGTGCCAACATTGAAGTCATAACTATTTGCGCCCGCACCCCTCTTTTGCTTTCTCGCAACCATTGTTATCCGAGTGCCAAGAGTGAAGTCAAAACATACTGCACATTTGCGCTCGCACCCCTCTTTTGCTTTATCGCACCCCTTTTTCTCCGAGTGCCAAGAGTGAAGTCAAAACATAATGCAAATTTGCGCCCACACCCCTCTTTTGCTTTCTCGCACCCCTTTTTCTCTGAGTGCCAACGGTGAAAACAAAACATACTGCACATTTGCGCCCGCACCCCTTTTTTGCTTTCTCGCACCCCTTTTTCTCCGAGTGCCAACCGTTAGGTCAAAACTGTTTGCGCCCGCACCCCTCTTTTGTTTTCTCGCACCCCTTTTTTTCTCCGAGTGCCAACAGTGAAGTCAAAACTATTTGAGCCCGCACCCCTCTTTTGCTTTCTCGCACCCCCTTTTTATCCGAGTGCCAAGAGTGAAGTCAAAACATACTGCAGATTTGCGCTCGCACCCCTCTTTTCTTTTCTCGCACCCCTTTTTCTCCGAGTGCCAACAGTGAAGTCAAAACATACAGCACGTTTGCGCTCGCACCCCTCTTTTGCTTTCTTGCACCCCCTTTAGCTCTTGCCAACAGTGAAGTCATAACATACTGCACATTTGCGCCCGCACCCCTCTTTTGTTTTCTCGCACCCCTTTTTTAGCGAGTGCCAACAGTGAAGTCAAAATTATTTGCGCCCGCACCCCTCTTTTGCTTTCTCGCACCCCCTTTTTATCCGAGTGCTTTCTCGCACCCCCTTTTGCTCTAAGAGGGGTGCGGGCGCAAATAGTTATGACTTCCATGTTGGCACTCGAAGAAAAAGGGGTGCGAGAAAACAAAAGAGGGGTGCGAGCGCAAATGTGCAGTATGTTTTGACTTCACGGTTGGCACTCGGATAAAAAGGGGGTGCGAGAAAGCAAAAGAGGGGTGCGGGCGCAAATAGTTTTGACTTCACTGTTGGCACTCGGAGAAAAAAGGGGTGCGAGAAAACAAAAGAGGGATGCGGGCGCAAATAGTTTTGACCTAACGGTTGGCACTCGGAGAAAAAGGGGTGCGAGAAAGCAAAAAAGGGGTGCGGGCGCAAATTGGCAGTATGTTTTGACTTCACTGTTGGCACTCGGTGAAAAAGGGGTGCGAGAAAACAAAAGAGGGGTGCGAGCGCAAATGGGCAGTATATTTTGACTTTACTGTTGGCACTCGGATAAAAAGGGGTGCGAGAAAGCAAAAGAGGGGTGCGAGCGCAAATGTGCAGTATGTTATGACTTCACTGTTGGCAAGAGCAAAAAGGGGTGCGAAAAAACAAAAGAGGGGTGCGGGCGCAAATGTGCAGTATGTTATGACTTCAATGTTGGCAAGAGCAAAAAGGGGTGCGAGAATGCAAAAGAGGGGTGCGGGCGCAAATGTGCAGTATGTTATGATGACTTCACTCTTGGCACTCGGAGAAAAAGGGGTGCGATAATAAAGCAAAAGAGGGGTGCGGGTGCAAATGTGCAGTTATGACTTCACTGTTGGCAAGAGCAAAAATGGGTGCGAGAATGCAAAAGAGGGGTGCGAGCGCAAATGTGCAGTATGTTTTGTTTTCACCGTTGGCACTCAGAGAAAAAGGGGTGCGAGAAAGCAAAAGAGGGGTGTGGGCGCAAATTTGCATTATGTTTTGACTTCATGCACTCTTGGCACTCGGAGAAAAAGGGGTGCGATAAAGCAAAAGAGGGGTGCGAACGCAAATTTGCAGTATATTTTGACTTCACTGTTGGCACTCGGAGAAAAAGGGGTGCGATAAAGCAAAAGAGGGGTGCGAGCGCAAATTTGCAGAATGTTATGACTTCACTTTTGGCACTCGGAGAAAACTTCATCAGTGTCTGTCATCTGCAGAATTTTTTTCAGCTGACATACAGAAACGTGAACATTTAACAGTTCTTTGTATAAGCTAATTTGACTTCCAGTCGATTTTACTGAAATGTTTTTTAAAAATATTTATGACATCATCAGTGCAAAGTTTGCCGTTCCATCGTGGGTTTACGGCCCCTATTCTGTGTGTATTTTATGTGATGCCCATTGCCAAAGCCAAACAAAAATCTTCCTTTATCTCCGCTGTGCACTGTTGTTGCAATATTAGCGATTTTAGACCGTTTTCTAAGAGTAATATGAGCTTTTGTCCGCCCATGTTCTCGAGAGCTGGCTAATTATCGCTCTCTAGCTCTCAGTCTTAATGTCACGCCGGACGATAGGGTACGTACGCCTCCCGGCGTAATTTTGCCCATTTTGCTCAAAGTGACTAGCTTTAGCTTTGTTTATTTATACCTCATCATTGTCTTCATTTTGCACATTATGACCTAGTATATGTCATGGTCAACCTCATTATCTTCGTCACTCATTTCGTCTTCATGTCTCTCTGGCATCATATATTCATATATAAATTCATAATAAAAGTTGTATTATTGATGTGGTAAGCACCGACATTCTCTTGCCAGAAAGGAAAGGACAGCATAACGTTTAGAACATCATTTGTTTAGTTTGCCGTTCAATTCATATTTTGTACATAAACTATAACCCATAGGTACTGCGCTTTACAGTGCAAGTTAACGCTGTTGGTATTCAGAGAGTCAAGTTACAAGGACATGCACGCCAACCCACAGCCTAAATACATGTAGAAGCTAGATAGAAGGTCAGTGCATGTTGGTGAATTACTAAACAGCGCGCTCACAGCGCTCGCAAACTCTGCAGTCGTATACGCCATCTGCTGTTTAGATAAAGTTGCGTAATTCTCGAGGTTAAGCGCTGCAATGGTGAGGGATCGTGGGTGATTGTGTGCTCTCTTATTGGCTCTATCTGTCAGCGCACAAACTATGGGCGCTGTGTCGTTATTGGCCCATTCTGGTTTGTACACGAACCATCGGTACCGATGGTTCGTGTACAATCAATTAAATGTCACTTCTATCGAGAGTGTCCGAGTAATGATGGGTGGATGTAAAGATAGGATACGCCATTGGTAATTGCTTGAAATATCAGGATAGGGTGGATGTAAAGGTAGGATAAATCATTGGAAGGACTTCCTGACACGCAAAGGACAAGCTTGGAGTGCCTGCAACAAGCTTCATAACATCTGGCAATCAAGTATTGCAAAGTCAACAAAGCTGTCCTTTTTCAGAGCCTGTGTAGAGAGCATTCTTCTCTATGGAGCCGAAACCTGGGACCTTATTCACAAAGCATCCGCACGCTTTAACGGATCCGTTAAGCCTCCGTTATGGTTTGCGCCTTATTCACGAAGTATCCGCATAATAGCGAATCCGCAGAACACGTCCGTAAAAGGGCAATTGTTTTGCGGGAACTCCAGCGTTCCCGTAAAAGCTTACGGATCTCCGCAAAGCGCCAAAATGAAATGGCTGCAGTGTTTGTGGTTCTGCTGGAGGAGGAAAACAGGCGTACTCTTCGCCGCAAGCGAGTATTCGGAATAGGTTACAGCCACTGGGCATTTAAAACGATGTGGAACTGATAAATAGGTATCGAATGCCAAGGCATGTACTGTGGGAGGTGAAATATTTAATCCGTGATCAAGTTGAACATCCGACACAGAGGTCGCATGCAATACCCGCCACGCAGATCATAACATCTCTCCGATTTTTCGCCGAAGGTTCTTTCCAATTAACAAATAGAGATTTAAGTGGAATTAGTCAGCCGTCTAACTTCTCGAATTGTTACCCGGGTGGCCATGCTCGCGACCCATGATTCGTGTATGTGGACTCACTCAAGCCTCAACCACATAGACAATGGTCTTTCAAACGATGGTCACCTTCTAGGCGATTCTGCGTACCCCCTTCGATCATGGCTGCTAACACCAGTACCACAACCTGATGATGATGATGCAGAACGCCGACACAATATTCATCACCGAAGAACCCGACAGAACATCGAAGGAACTTTTCAATTTGGCAGATGGAAATGAGGTGGCAGTGCCTGCATAGCGAAGGTAGGTGTTTACGGTGTCAGTATAGAAGGCCTACAAGTGTATTTGAACTCTGCCATCCAGGAGCCAATACTTTATAATTCACTGACAACCACCTTCTATAATGCACATTACAAAATAATGTGGTCGACGTCAGTGAAAGTATCGTAACAAATAAAGCTCATGGTTATTAACTATTGCACGAAAATATGTTTGTAATGACTGTAAATTCGTTTGGATGCCGGATTGTGTTAATCAAAGACTGTTTCCGAAAGATGTACACCACCCTCGAAAAAACTGCCTTTGAAATCTGTTTGACAATAGGCCATGGTATATACAGTCTTGGTAAAATATGAATTGCTCCGCGTTAATGGCAAGAAATCAATTGATGTGGTTGTGCTAATAATTTGTTGTTCATTATTCCCGTAAAATGCTGTTTATCATCAGATTATGTTTTTTGTGATTTAAGTCAACTTTTTTAACCAAAAAAGGAATAGATTGGTATGATGCTCACGAAATCGTTCCTTGGTTTGAGAAAATAACCAGTGCACTGTGGAAATTCATCTTTTTTTCGCCAAGAATTTGAAAGGTAGGCCGCAATCAGCTACCACATGTATTTTGGATTTATAACAATTCGACTACATTTATATTTTACCCTCTTATGAATTGTTACATAATCACGCAGGCGCATCATTCACCCGTATAGCTCGTTGAATGACACCCCCATTATTAGCGGAGCTCCGCAATTTTACCGATACCTAACGGAACCTTTCGTGAATACGGCGTAGCGCAATTCTAACGTATCTGTTAGGCCATCCGCAAAGGCTGTTACGGACCCGGTAATAGCGGATGCTTCGTGAATAAGGTCCCTGGACCATGAAGAAAGAACTTCATGATCGCCTTGATGGTACATACACTAGGCTTCTTATGAGGGAGCAGAACATCTCTTGGCGTGAGCACAAGACCAATTTTTAGAGCAGATTTACGGAGACATTCCACCTATTTCTGATATTGT
The DNA here is from genome assembly GCA_037893245.1 of Crossaster papposus. NCBI lineage: Eukaryota > Metazoa > Echinodermata > Asteroidea > Velatida > Solasteridae > Crossaster > Crossaster papposus. The sequence goes on along the minus strand of JBAIAA010000124.1, from coordinate 302,318 downwards.
TGCTCAACGTAGAGTACGCCTTGCTGGCCACTGCTATCGTGCTAAGGATCAGGTCATTTCTGATGTAATATGCTGGATACTCCCATGCCCTAATAGAGGACGAAGACCTCTCAACTACATAGATGTGATTGGCAGGGACACACAATGTGAAATTGAGGACCTCCCAAACATCATGAGGGATAGAGTTTACTGGCGCGGTGTTGTGAACGGAATCTCGGTTGCGGCCGCTAGATGATGATGATGATGATAAAGGGACACTCTGCCTCAAGTTTAGTCGAATACTGATGACAGAGTGATCAGATGTACCCAAAGGTGCCTTGACATCCACATTGACAACATCAGGTGCATCGGATAAAACCAAGTCAAGACAGTTACCAGCCCGATGGGTCGGACCAGAAACTAGCTGTGAGCAACCTGAAACGCTGGTAAAATCAAGTGCAGCACGACCATGAGTGTCTGTCGGTGAGACTGAAGCAAGCCATTCTCGGTGATGGGCATTGAAGTCACCAACAAAAACAAACACTGCCTTGCGATCATCCTCCTGCACCGCGGACATGGCGGTTAGCAGACAATCGTAGATGGAGTCGTCACAATCGGGATTTCTATATGCACCAAAGATGTACAAGTTCGGAAGTTTACTGCACAAACGGACCACAACAAATTCGTGACAGCCGCATTCACAGTTTGTTTTCCTATACGCCGAGAAACCTTCACGTATGTAAATAGACAAACCACGTCGGCGGCTGGTTGAGTCACGACGAATGAGTAACGGCCGACGAAACCCAGGAATGTTCAACTCCGCGTCATGACGAAAGTCAGAAACCAACGTTTCAGCGCAAATGATGATGTCATGAGATTGACTAGTAACTATACGAGATCCTTGATGTTTTCATAAAGACCCCGGATGTTCGAAAATAGAGCCCTGCCAGTATGGCGCGATCCAGCTGGACCTGGGTTCAAATCAACGTCTCCCCAACAAATCAATATCCAACGCAAATATAAGGTGAAGATTTTAGATAAATGAAGTGCTCACCCGTATTGTTGGCGGGGTCGAATTTTCGGACGTGGCGTTCTTCTTCGGGGCAAGTGTAGCAACACTTGTCCCGAAGAAGGACGCCACGTCCGAAAATTCGGCCCCCGCCAATAATACGGGTGAGCACTGTATTTATCTAAAATCTTCACGTTATATTGTTATAGTGTTACGCAGCTCCCTATTTTTCTGGTCAGTAAATACATGTTTTATAGGTTTTCCGGCCAATTCCATCAACAATTAACACGCATTCAAATGTACGCCCCTCCCCCTCCCTACCCCTACCCCAAGTTAATTAAATTAGGTTTATGTTTAGCTACTATATTGCATTCAATGTTTTTAAGAAACGAAAGCTTCACAATATAAGGAGGTCATTATCAGATTTACAAAAGTTGTTCTTGCCAAGGTTAGTGGGGGGGGGGGGGGGGGGGGGGGGGGGGTAACTCCCTCTCCGTGCCTTAGTGGTGGAATAATTACAAATTACAAATTTCAAATTATTTCTAAACTTTTTTAAGTGCATGTTTGTTATGTTGGGTTGCAGATGCCCGCAATAACACAAAAGTAGCAAATGTTGTTCGGAGTAGGAAATCAAATACAAATGTGTAGAAGAGCATGGGCTAGAAGCTTGAAGTACACACACACACACTTAATGTGAACAAGTAACAATGTATTTAGTGCCAAGTAACACTGAATTTGTCAGTGTTAATGCACCGTTATTCGTTTGCTAGATGTTAATGGTGACTGTATACTAAATCCCTAATAATAGATTACAATTGAATAAATGACTTGACAATGACGTCATCTCTTGGCAGGTGATACCGAGGCTCCTGGTAATGTCGGCTTGTTGGATCAAGTTCTGGCTCTCAAATGGGTCAAAGACAACATCCAAAGTACGCATTCATTACAAAACCGAGCCCAATCTAATGCATTTTGTGGGTTATTAGCGCCTGTGTTTTGTTAACCCTAGGTATCAATTACACCAATTGGCTTACCCCAATTGCAATCACTTCGCCACATCTATTGTTATGCTAAGAAAGCATTGTGTCATGATAAGCTACAGTTACGCAGTTCATTCGAGTTAAGTGGATCCCCTCCCAGGGTCGAACCTCAGAAACCGAGGTTCCAGAAGATGCACTAGATTGGGGTTGGCTCTGTAAACGCATAATTTGTAACCAAAAATATACAATTTTGCTGTACTTTAAGGATACTAATACTATACACCATTTGCAAACATGCCAAAACAAAACTGTTGAATTATTTTAAGATACCTCATTTGACTTTAGGCCTAAGTAAATAGTCTCAGTATCTTGTTAAATCACGGCACCTGGTTCGCTGTGGTTTTTAAGAAAAGTGGAATTTGGTATCAATTTCCAACAATTGCCGGCCCGCAATCGTGGGAAATGTATTCTGACTATTTTGTGAACACTGTCCCTGATTTATTTAATTTAGTTTGTCCACATTTTTTTGGCAAAAAAGTTGCACAGCCGCGAATGGGTTCTAGCTAACCTGATAATTCCTTGACGTATATTAATGCCTCTATTTTGTCTGAGGGAAGTCAAGGAACCAAACTACAAGAACAGCATTTTTCATTTTGTTTCCAGCATCAACAAATAACGTTTGAACACAATATTCACTGTAAAATATGAATCCCCCAACTCATCCATTTTAAAAAAAATTTACATCAAAAGTAAATGGTGCATTACCTTTAAACATGTATTTTGGGTTAAAACCATGGGACACCATTTGCCCCACTAAGAAAAAAATTATTCGAAGCAGGTTTCATTCCAGCTTATTCGATGTCACACTGCCTGAGGAAGAAATAAAATGTTCTCGAAGCGAAATCACAGAGTTCCGTAGAATGCTCGATGGTTTGTCCCTATATCGCGAGAAGATAATGGTAGTTCTCTTTTCTTGAAAATTATAGCATACTTGTTCTATTCACCAGGCGCAGTGATTTGTATGATTATGTACTTACATGTACTTACACGTACACCATTTGCAGATATTTAAAATGTGTACTACCGAATTATTAAGAAATATTTAACTTATTTGAAAGTACATGATTCTAGGCATCCAGCAAAATGATTGCGATAAATATCCTGTAATTGTTCCAACAAATTACATTTTCTATACAAACAAATTGCCGTCGCGAAAAAAACAAGAACAACAAAAACAACTGCCCGACGCCAGTTAAAAACGAACGCCGTTTTTCTAGCTTTTACCATGGCTAGGGGGACACGTTTAACGTTGGCCAGGGGGGCAGAATTACCTGAAGGGAGACAGAAATACCTAGGTAAATGTGTCCCCCCGGACAGATTTACCATGTCACAGGCTGGTAAGTCTGTCCAGGGAACACATTTACCATGGGGGACATAATTACCTTTTACACCGGCAATGGTAGTTCTTTCGCGATCGCCGTCGGGCGATCGCGTTTTGTTTTAATATACTGGTGCCTGGATACAAATATGCATCTAAATGCAACAAGCCTCGCAACAAATTGTTAAAACCCCATATAGATAACGGCAGTAAACTGGACCACAGGCACACGTAAGAAAATATAAGGTATTTACAAGGATCATTGAAAGTCAAATCAAAACAAATACAAATGGGTTAAGTATCAATTATAAATCATGAAAGACATACCAAGTTAAACCGTCGGTAAAACTCCTATAAGAATTAGTAAAATGCTACCACCCCCCCCCCCCCCCCCTCCCCTCCCAATATTCAAAACAAACAGATAGTCTTCGATGGAAGAATATGTTGCAAATTTATGGGGAACCGTGCACAAACGAAAAAAATACTTAAAATGACATTTACTGGGCCCCATTTAAAAAAAATATATTTCGGAGTCGAGTTTAGATGCCAGCAGGGTAGCCTCCTTTCCGGTCGTCGCTGTAAGCGTTCAGGAATCCCTGCGCGTCACGAAGTATGCCTTGCACGACACATCCGCTGGAAGATTCCATGGGATAGTTGCCCTTCTCCCTCAGACCATCGATGACGGCCTGGAAAGAGACAAATACAGTTGATCGAGCCTCACAAATAAGTGGTTGAAAACACAATTCGTGAATACTAATCAAAAATAATAATTACTTGATTATGCCAGACGCAACAGTTTTTTTCTCTTTCTGATCGACATGTAATATTTTTATATACACCTATAGTTTTTGCTATAATCTTTTAAAGCCAATTCTCGGTAGATCTATACCTAAATGTTTGACTTGTTTACTAAAAACAAATGTTGTTTGTTGAAGTCATTTGTTTTATTTGCTTCAGGCTCCGTTCACAATTACCCCCTCAGCCGAAAGAAAAAGCGAGTTGGGGAGTCAATATCTACACTATCTTTTTACCAGACTTCAATTAAAGTATCTGGTTCCCGCTATGATATGTTTCAAGAAAACGCAATCAATGGAGTCGGCGAACAGACAAAGCAATCCCACTGGTATACAAGCATTACATCAACAAGGAGCGCGATGTCTAATACCAGCGAAATTGTAGAAAATTCTGACCCCACGAGGCGGTGCGTCTGAATGTGTGCACTCATATTTAAATTAGGTTTACCCATAATACCAACCTGGTTGTAGCCAGCCTCATAGGTGACGTTATTCGGAACCAACTGATGATGAAGTCGTCTTCGTTGGATCGCTTCTTTCATGCTCAGCCCGTACAAAAGTGTATTAACTGATGCCTGAAACATCAAACAAGTACAATTTTATACACAAATGTCTCTTCACCCATCAATCTTTATTGTTTAATATCGTTGTAAAGAAACACATTTATCCGATAAACCAAACTGAAACCATTGTCACGTTCTTATACCTGAGCAACCCCGGTGGTGATAAGCGTTCCTCCCGATGCCCCCACCGCCAATTTAACACTCCCGTCTTGGTCCACGACTATGGTGGGTGTCATGGACGACATTGGTCGCTTCCCAGGCCGGATGAAATTGCTCACAGACGGCGGGAGGTCGTAGGCGTTCGGCCGGTTGGGTTGAGAGAAGTCGTCCATTTCGTCGTTGAAGAGGATCCCTGTGCGATTACCGCGAACCTTGGAACCCAAACTAGCAGGTAAAAAATATATAAGATGAAGCCGAGGTCACGAGTCATCAACAGGTAAGGCTAGGCCTATTATGTCCTACTAAATGGTCCCCGTTTAGAAGAAACTCATATCCCCGCTGTATTTATGAAATTGTTTAACGTGTGCGAAATGCAAGATTATAGTTGCGAAGGTTTTTAAAAGTAGAGTCTTCAATTAATCCTTAAACCTAACATTAGGGTTTGATAAAAAGTTGCGAAATGGAAGGTAGATTAAACATTTCCTTACTTTAAAATATTAAACGTATAGGGTTGCTTACTACAGGTTAATTGTGCTCGTTACTGACACGGCGTTGCCTTCTCCGTCGATAACGGATAGGTGTGATGTCCCGCCGTCCGGCACGTTGTAGTACGCCTTGTAGTAGGATGGATCGTGCGAGTCGTCGTCACTGATAGCGGCTCGTAAAGAGTCTGCATAAGATGATGACGTCATGTTGGCAACAAGCTTAAGACCAAAAATAAATAAAACACAGTGGAATATAGGACTGTTAGGAAACTATACAAAAGTGTTCAAGTTCATGTTCCCTAATACCTCTAAAATAAAAAAACATTCTGTCTCATTATGTTTAAATGAGGGCGCTGTATTTTAGGGGGAAATTAATAATAACAAGTTGCATAAAAATCACTGCTGTGATGTGAGATATGACGTTTTGAACAATAATACAGTCAACAATAATACTGAAAACCATAGAATAACACCTTAACATACATGGAAACCACAGTTGTCTTTAAGGATATAGAGGCGTTGCCCTCGGTGCTAGATGGTTATCTCATCAATATTAATTTTCTTCCTCAACCTGTTTAGACCAAAATCTTCTCACCTCTTTGACGTCGACGTAGTCTTCGTCTCCAAGGAATGACCGACCTGCATAGGCGAACTTGAAAGCTTCCACCATGCGATGGGTCGTGAGGATCTCGGCTTCAGTGGTAGCTATGCTCTCCGGGCCAATGTCATATCCTGAAACCCGTTATGTAAGGAATGAAACAAACTCTTAAACGGGTACTTTTTGTCTTGTGTTGTTGTTGAACATTTCGATTGTCGTCTTATGTTTTATTTTAATAAAATAACACTTTGCCATGTTTATATTTTGCATACTCACGTTTTCCTGTGGTTCCTATAACAATAGGTTCCGATAACAATTGGTTTAAAGTGAGATACGAAACTTAGAATACTAGACGGAAACAAATTAATTGTGGAGTGCCGTGGCATAGTTGCCTGGAACATTGATTTCGCGTCATGAGTAATTGGTAATAGGCAAAGCTTTAGGTTGGGGGTTCGAGTCCCGCTTAGGAATATGGTGTGTGTGCCCTTGGGCAAGGCACTTTGTCACTCATTAATTCATTCCACCAGGGTATGATCAGTGTTGTTAGCTACATAAACGGTTGTTAATAGCTACTATGTGCCGAAACGGCAGCATCGATCGAGCTGTACTGACCCCCCACGGAGCTGAGATGGTATTTGGAATGTTTCTAGGGCCCAGACACAGCCATATGAAGCACGATATGTGGCAGAGAAACCCCCCCCCCCCCCTCTTTTGTGTTGCCCATTGTGTTCCCGGAATCTCAGGAATTCTTTTTAGGTTTCAAGGGGGATAGGTTAGGTAACAATAGTGTCGAGTGTGTATAAGGTATAGGGATATGAGGGGGGTACCCCTCTGCCACATATCGTGCTGGGTATAGACACGGCGCCTTGAGTACCAGTCTTTGGTAGATACATGCGCTATAATTGTCTATAACATAAGCATTCTAATGTTGGTGAGACTTGCCATCAAGAATATTCATCATGAGTGTATAGACAGCGCCGCTGCCTGGTGGTGGGGGCGTGTACACCTTCATACCGTCAAATTCAACCATTAAAGGTGTCCTCCGTCGTACACTGTACCCCTCCAGATCTTCCTTTGTGACGATGCCATCTGTTAATAATTATGTGTACATGTAATACTAAGCTTCATTCAATTCTTCTATAGTTCATACATCAATTATAGGTTTTTCCCGGCTATTAAAAAAAATCATTCAAATTCACCAACTCTCGCCATTAAATGTCGTCCGAGAAAAAAATCCACAAGCTTTTACGGCACCAATTGTATAGTCATCCATCATTCAGTTTCAACGTTTGGTCAAGCTTTTTTTAAACACTGTGAATATTCGTTATTACAGATTAAATTCGTCGCAGCTTTTGTTGTGAGGAAAACTCCAGTTAAATACATTAGTCTAGTGTGTGATCGAGTAAAGCACACGTACACCATTCGCAAATGCGTATTGTGTATAGTAAAGTGTCGCATCTCACGTCTTTACCCAAAATAACCATTCATCTGAACCTTTAATGTACGGGAACGATATACTGATTTGTTTGTCTAACGTCATCAGCCAGCCTCACTCAATGCTCAACCCCAACAGGAACTAAACAAGCCAAATCAAGCCTTCTCTATTTCTTCGCTATCATCACCTCTTTCTGCAATATCAGCCACGATGTCGTCCGCCAGTTCTCCCCTGTAGAATGCGTCTTCTCCACCCTCGGCAAGCCTCTTGTAAGTCGCGGCCAGTTTGGCGTTGACCAACGTGTCCCCTTCCTTCAGAGTCTCGCCCGTAATGGAGTTCAAGAAAATTTCACTGAAATAAACACACTTTTATTATAGCTGCAAATAGATGTTGCAATTCCAAATTTCAAAATTCATTTTTTTTGATTTTATTTTTTGAAAATTGGGACATTCAATTTTAAAAATAAAATTGATAATATTATGCGATCAATTAGAAACGCGTGGTACCGTAACATAAGGTAACTTTGGCACCACTTTGGTCATTCCATTAATGTTATGGTTTTACTTGATACAAAATACAAAGAATTTATGTTATTTAAGCCGTATACCTCAGGCTTGTATCGTTTCTAATGAAGTCCTCTCTGACACGAATAGCCGTAGCTAAAGCTTTTCCAACAGTGAATCCTCCCTCTGCTAATTTAATGGAAGGTTGGAATAGATCACTCCATGGCAGGACTCCGTAGCGTTGATGAGCGGTCCAATAGCCAGCTACTTCCCCTGGAACGGCAATAGCCAAGCCACCTGATGACAGAAAAAAGAAAAGTATAATTCGATTTTGCAAAAGTTTCACCAAAATTGGAACACAAGTTTCAGACATGTATATATATCATGCAAAAAATATATATTATATACTGTGGCAACTACAATTGTGTTGAATTTAATGTTGTCCTCTAGATATCTATATATGTTATTTGTATTTATTGTTAGTTCATGTTTTCGTTATATTTTATTTCTGGTAATGAAACCAAATATTCCTCAAAAGGTATTGTACTAGACTCAACCATACACATACATTGGGTATCAAGTACTATACCAAACGATGTAACTGTGATTGCACACCGGATATTCAATTTGCAACACGTGGTCTTAATTGCATATTTACTGGCCTCTGTTGGTAATGTTGGATATCACTCCACTAATCGTCTAAGATCTTAGAGTGAAGTTGATACTTATAATGATGTACTTTGAATAAACCGGTGTTATTTTAAACACCCCCAAAATCGCCACAAATTTGTACCGGTTCGGCGTTAGCAGTGCAAGGGTGTAATTTTGTCTGAAGGTTAAAAATCACGCCGCCATTACCAAATGTAGACGCATCCTCCGTCTCATTGTCAAACATGTTTTCAAAGGCGGCAAGGGGCGCCTTTTCTCTCGCATCCAACATGTCGACGGTTTGAGTCCTGGCGTTGTAATTCAGCATAAAGAACCCCCCTCCGATTCCTGCGCTGTGGCAGTTGTGAATACCGACACACAGTAAGGCTGCTATAGCCGCGTCAACGGCTGAACCACCCTTTCCCAACATATCCCTGGACAAAATATATAGAGTAATTGGTCTGTTCAAATAAGGGATCAATTTGTTCGTGTCTCGGTTACTTATGACATAAATAATTTCCTGTTACTTGGGACATATTCTTTGATGCCTTCTATATCTCCAAGAGCAATTACATGAAGCATTTTACCTTAAAAACACACTTTTTAAAGTAAACAAAGTAATTGGCCAGTCAGGACTCGAACCCACGCCCTCCGGAATATACCAGACCGGCACTTTACCAACTGAGCTATCTTGCCCTATGTTGGCGGTCTCCCAAATTGTCAGTATCTTTGTTCAAGAGCTCTAATCAGAAGTCATAAACACCTGAATGTCGTGTGGCCAGGGATCACACCAGGCCAACTCACCGGCCAATCTCTGAACATTCCCCGGCATCGGCGGCCACTGCAGCTTTGGCGTACTGGTACTCGCCACTCGGTGGTGGCGGCGGCGCTTGTGTCGGTTGTTGGGTGACCGTTACGGTCCCAGCATCCTTGTAGTGATACAGCAACCCCATAGTGACGGCCACAGCCACAGCCGCTACCAGCACTACGGCGAAAGCCACTTGCCATTTCAGCAGACTAGATTTTCTGGCAACAAAAATAAAACACTGGCATTTAGAGACGAGGAAACAGTAAAAGCAATGTGAAGCCCCTGCCACACTTGTCCGAATATATAATTCCGTTCATAAACCGATCGGAAATATTATTAATTCGGACACGTTCGGAGAGAAATGTCAAAAAACCAGCCAGAAATGAAAATACACCGATCATAATCCGGTCTTATTCCGGATCTAATAAGTTGCTATTCCGATTGCAATCCGTCTATATTCAGAACCTCTCCGATCATTACCGGACATGCCAAACTTTGAAAAATTCATTGATCTCAAGACCGACCGCTTTTATAGCAATTTTGCCGTCCCTGGATCTCCCGCTGAACCGGAATGTATTCGTTATATGATCGTTATATATATGGTATATGTTCGTTTAATATGCGGTATTACATCGTGGTAATGCGGTATATCATCGGATTTAGTGGCCTCCAAATTCGGTGCGTTCGTTTTTTGATCGGCATTACAACGGTGTGGGTTCGGAATGAACTCTGAATACATACGGTTATCGATCGGAATCGGAGGCCTGTTCCGTACTCTTCCGTACCTATTCCACATTGCAACGAATGGCAATCAATGAGTACAGTGTGTATTCCGTGCATTCCGGGCATATTCCGTGTGTATACGGGATACCGTCCGTATTGAGGTTGCCGCGACAATTCGGATAAATTATTAAACAGGTTCAATAATTTTTCTGAGTTCCTCAGTGCATCACCGAACGTACACGAGTATATAGCGTTGGAAAACCAAGAGAAATCCGTTTGAGTTCAGTTCAAACCGATTAAACACCGAATCCACAATTTTGTACTCGGAACATGAACGGAGTGACGATTCGGACAAGTGTGACAGGGGCTTAAGAGACAAAAGTCGGGTCTGGATTTTGAATGGCGGTCCATACGAAATGGAACTAAATTTTATTGTGCGATGGATCAATATTTGTAAACGGGGATGGACTTCAGAACTGCTTTATTTAGGGGTGATAATTATCTGGAGAGAAAAATCCCCCACAGAACAAATTAGATTACCTGTTTTTCGAGATGGAAGATTGTCATAAACTATGCGGTAAACTACATGTATATGTTATGAAGATGATCAATTACTGATGCAATGTTGCAAGTTGAAGTAACCCATGTTTGAAAATTGCAATTGTTGTCAATCACCGTGACTCAACATTTTCCTCTTAGTCAATTACATCTTCGAATCCCCAAAACACCCCTAAATAAATAGATAATAATAATAAACAAAAATCAGTAAGGAGGGACTTGAACCTGTCAACATAGGGCAAGATAGTTGGTAGAGCGCCAGTCCGGTATTCCGGAAGTTGCAGGTTCAAGTCCCGCCTTCAAATTTATGCAAATTTACCTATTCAGTTGCACGTAACAACATAATTGCAATTTTAGTGTTGTTTTACAGAGCTATACACAAATTTGCTTATTAAAGACAAAAACCTCGTAATTCCGGTTTGGAGCCAAAAATTATTTGTGTTTGTTATGCTAAGCTAACAACAGCTAAATAACAATCACAAACAATATACATCACATGGAGCGGTGGCTGGTAAGCTGGTTTTACTAAGCAAGGTTTGTTGGTGCTTAAAGCAGCTTAACGCATTTTGGCGAACGCCGGCTAATTCACACCCTGCCTTTATGCCCTGCTTTATTCTTGACAGGGTTTAAAATAATCGCTTTATTAGCTTTGTAAAGACAAACGCAAACAACACACCCAGTTTATTCAGATAACAAGGCACTAAACTGACAAGCCATAGGTATAACATTCACATATAAAACAAACACTCGTCTACCATTGTAGGCCTATAATATTCGACAACACAATACCAAAATGGACGACCAGTTATAAAATGTTGACGTTTAGCGTCAGAGTATATATGCAACACTCCATCAGGGCAATAAAACACCGAGTTGATTCCTACCCTCTTCATTTATCATAAAGAACTTTGATACCATAATTTCCAAGATATTGATGAATATAATTTACATCAAATGAAAGGTTTAAAACATATAAAAGTGAATTATTCGTTTTAGGGTCTAATGCGCATGTCGCAAGTTATACGAAATAAGCCGTATAATAGACGTTGAACAGTATTGAAGACAATGATTCACTATTGGCAAACGTCCTCTGTTGAGATTTGTGTACAAAACATACAGCCCCCCCCCCCCCCAACCCCCACAAAAAAAGACAATATGGGTTCCATGATTTCCACACCCAAAAAGCACGGACACACCAGCTTTGAAATCAGTGTTTTGAATGGGAAAAGACTGTGTGTAACTATACCGACATGGACGTATTTAGTTTAACTAGTCAAAAGTACCCGTGGGTGTAATATATGACCGGAAGAAGGGAAGTTGGGGATGGGGTGACGTACCCGTACCCGTAAGTTTAGTCAAAAGTACCCGTGGGTGTAATATATGACCGGAAGAAGGGAAGTTGGGGATGGGGTGACGTACCCGTACCCGTAAGTTTGGGCGAGATCGGACCAAGGACTTGGGAGGAGTAGCGAAAAACGAACATTTGACCTTTGACCCCAGTGATATATGACCGGAAGAAGGGAAGTTGGGGATGGGGTGACGTACCCGTACCCGTAAGTTTGGGCGAGATCGGACCAAGGACTTGGGAGGAGTAGCGAAAAACGAACATTTGACCTTTGACCCCAGTGATATATGACCGGAAGAAGGGAAGTTGGGGATGGGGTGACGTACCCGTACCCGTAAGTTTGGGCGAGATCGGACCAAGGACTTGGGAGGAGTAGCGAAAAACGAACATTTGACCTTTGACCCCAGTGATATATGACCGGAAGAAGGGAAGTTGGGGATGGGGTGACGTACCCGTACCCGTAAGTTTGGGCGAGATCGGACCAAGGACTTGGGAGGAGTAGCGAAAAACGAACATTTGACCTTTGACCCCAGTGATATATGACCGGAAGAAGGGAAGTTGGGGATGGGGTGACGTACCCGTACCCGTAAGTTTGGGCGAGATCGGACCAAGGACTTGGGAGGAGTAGCGAAAAACGAACATTTGACCTTTGACCCCAGTGATATATGACCGGAAGAAGGGAAGTTGGGGATGGGGTGACGTACCCGTACCCGTAAGTTTGGGCGAGATCGGACCAAGGACTTGGGAGGAGTAGCGAAAAACGAACATTTGACCTTTGACCCCAGTGACCTTGACCTTTCCAAAAATGAACCCCTCAGGGGCAATTCTGGGGTCAACTTACATCCACCCACCAAGTTTGGGCGAGATCGGACCAAGGACTTGGGAGGAGTAGCGAAACAAACAGACAAACGTTGCTCGAATTATAGTATGATGATGATACATGCATAATTTAATACTTGAGCTTCGGAACGACAATCAAACTTTGGCTTGAAACATGTATTGACAACTAATAATAAACACATGAAAAGCCTCGGTGTTGTCTTACCCCTTAAGTTTGTCCTCTTCCAAGTCGAGACTAGTTAGCTGCTGAGTTGATCTGCCGTTTTCCATCTTGGACTTCAAGAATACAATACGAACGATGCAAAGCTTTCAGACTTGCGCAACAAGCTTAACTACCTCTGGACGATAGCAACCTGTATAGTACATAAGGATGCGATGTTTTCAACTCAACTGTACATATACTTTTGTACATGAAAACTATTTGTCTAAGCCTATCCAGCTAAGTGTTTATTCAGTAAGTTTACAGCAAAAATGAACGCAATTGGGCTTTGCCCGTTGATCGAAGGAAGTATCTATATGCAATACCAATCAGTTTGCATGAACACCTATCGTTTTCAGAGGTGACCCATCCAATTGACCCAGGTTATATGTGGGTTTATTTTAGGGCTATATAAGCACTCGATGGGGTTTCAAAATATTTTGCTTCGCCTTCGGCCCCGGCTCGCGTGATTTGTTTCGTTTTACAATCTGGATACTGAGAAAAGCAAGCAAACGGCGTTCGTTTTCAACCGGCGTCCGGTGTGGAAGGTAATTCTCTCCCCCGGTAAAACTGTCCGGGGGACAGAATTACCTAGGTAAAAGTGTCCCCCCTGGAGCCCTTAATTCTGCTCCCCCTCCAGTTTATTCTGTTCCCTCTCTAGGCAATTTTGTCCCCCAATTGTTCCACACTCTAACAACAATTGCCCAATATTGAGTAAAATTACTACCTTTTTGAGAGTAAAAAGGGAACATGGTCGTCTACTTGTGTAAACGGTTTACACAACAGCTAGAGTGTACAAAGGTACTAATTTCGGCGTAACGTTTTACCCATTAATGTGTTAAATATTTACACAACAAAGTTGTGTAAGAGGTTTACCCATGTGACGACCATGTTCCCTTTTTACTCATTACTTGTAAACTGTACCCAACCCTGATTTTACCCATGTGTTGTGTCATTTTCTTACCCAGATATTGGGTTTTAATTCCTACCCATTACTGTTGTGTTATTAATTTACCCATGACTTGGGTTGTTTTTAATCACCTATTGTGCACCTTTGTTTTGTGACCTTTGAGGTTTATTCAACTTTGGCCTGTGTAATTTAAATTGCCCGAGACAGCATTCACGGGGCTTGACAAGCTAGAGATTTCAATAACCGATTCATAGTTTTGAAAGTCAGTGAAAACGAAAGAAATATTTCCCCAAATAATGGTGTCAATGCATGAGGATTACCATCAGGAACTTGGATCAAATTTCCCAATTTGATGAAGCTGTAGGGTTTGTTTTTAATAGGAAATGGGCGTTACAATTTCCATCGTTATTCAAATCATTTAAAATCGTCCAAATTTCGGTCACTTGAGGAGAACGAAGTGGCTATCGTTACGGCAGTTGACGATCTGATTCCCCGGCTTACCCAGCCTAACATTGACAATACCCTGGACCTTTCACTCTTGTCACCCGACTAAATAGTCTGGTTCCAAGATTGAAAGGCCTAGAGTAATATCAATGTAGTGAAGAAAGAACCTATAACAGCCCACATGTTGAAAGTAATTGTTGATAAATATGATTCTTCAGACAATCTCATGAATATCCGTCTATATGTACAATGTTACTTATTTCCTATACGCGGGATTTGTGCGTAATAACGAGCTAATTAATATACGAATGTGTGATATACAATTGTTTGATTCCCACGTTGATGTATTCATTACTAAAAGCAAAACAGACATATACAGGCAAGGAGCCTGTGTACTTATTGCAGCTACATGCTCTCCCACCTGTCATGTCAGCATGACAAGGAACAATTTGAAATTTGCTGAGTTAAATGACGAAAAAGATGAAGGTTTTATTTTCCGGTCTTTGAATTATTGTAAATCCTCCAACAGACTGAGGTCTGGGGATAGGGCACCTTTCATATTCTACGTGCCTCGAAATCCTAAAAACTGCGTTAAAATCAGTACGCGTAGACGCCAAGAAATTTGGGCTGCATAGCCTTCGAGCGGGTGGTGCAACCGATGCAGCAAGTGTAGGAGTTCCAAACAGACTTTTTAAGAAGCACGGCCGATGGACGTCGGAGACAGCTAAGGACGGATATGTCAAGGAGTTCTTGGAAAACATACTGTCGGTTTCCATAAATTTGGGATTCTGATTGCGAATAATTATATACTGCATTGTAATTCTGCTTACTGATCCTTAAGTTTTTTCTGTAGCGAACAAGATGGAACAGGATCCATTTACATCCAGTCAGTCGCTGGTGATTTTAGTTGAATTCAGTATGTCAGAAACTTAAACTCCACGCATCGAAATAAAATTATATGATTAATTAGAGCATTAGGATGTTTGATTGGATAAGAGCTGCGGAAACAGAATAAACCAACAGAGTAGATTTCATTGTCAAAGTGCCCGTTCTTTCATATCCTGAAATATTGGGAACAGTACGGACGCTTGCATCGAAGTTCGGTGTTACTTAAAAGGTATTGTCTTTATGTTTTTCTCTTTCAGGGGCGCTGCAGTTAGCGCGTGGGCGGCAATGAAAATATTTTATCTGCGTTTGAGGAACGAATTAGCTAATAAATGTATTTTCATTGGATATAAGCTGGAGTGTGAAATTTGTATATGAAGGCATACGTGAGGCGTGGCAGTCACGGATCACAGGATTGTCCAAGCACGTCACCCGACCGAATTCACAGCAAGCACGACGGACGGCTATTTTTAAGTATTTACCAAGACAACTTTGAAGTCATAACAATAAATTAGCTAATGTAATTACTCGCGCTGAGTGAAGTGAGCGCTGTATTTAATTAACCCGTAATTGTGTACTCTGTATTTTAGCCGAATCTTCAGAGAGACCGTGGATACAGAAGCAGAGTTGTTTAGGCAAGGTATTATTCTCCATGGGCAAGGCAACAGCAAGATGGTTATATGTTACCGTAATGCTTGTCCACTAATAGCCATCTTGCGGCCTACGCTTGCATCTTCGGTTTTTCTTTTTCAGGGGCGCTGCAATTAGCGCGTGGGCGGCAATGACAACATTTTATCTGCGTTTGAGGAACGAATTAGCTAATAATTGGCTTTACGTTTTTTCCCTATAATATTTTAACCTTCCACATCGCCATGCTTGTAGATTTCAATGCACACATATACAATGCCTCATGTATCAGATTTACTGCTGTTCCTAAAAGTCATTTGACCCATCCGAAACATCTCCTTATTGACATGCACATTCACATTTTCCGTTTTGGGGGTTTGACGAACTGTCTAATGTCCTAGCTGTGTGCTTAACATAATTAACTGACAACTAGCTGGCAACATTCTTAGCAAAGTTCTATGAATACAACATTAGTTGGTAACCACGGAGCAGCAATCTACTGAGTTAGCAGGCTTATAAGACCTAGTTGGCTGCTAAGTTAGCAAGCTTTTATGAAAAGCAATTACAGTTGTTTAAACCCGTGCTGGTGAGGGTGTTGTTGGACTTGTTGACATACTCAGACTATTTGCTTGGAATCTGGAGGCCTGACCGGAAATATGGAGCACTTACCGAGAGTTCTCCGACAACGCACCTGAATTGCTTTTCAATTAAGTCAGAAAAACCGTACTGTCAACTATTAAAACCACCCTTACATGCAAACTCCCATTATTTTTTATTCCGAACCACAGCGGGAGAAAAGCCTCTTCAGTAATGTTCATCTCGCTCTAGCCCGAGCCGTCTGTTGCAATGCAATGCCATTTTGTGAACTTAGTGTTCCCCTCCGTCTTCAGCTTTGTCTTTTTTTTCCCCCTGGTATTCCTTCCATAACCGTCTTTGTCACCCTTAGTTACCCATATTTATATACAGTATTAGTCAGGTGACTGTGATAAAACACAAATAAGAACATTGTTACAATTTAAACCTTTTTTACCACTGACCTTAAATTACTTTGACCTCAACACCTCACCTTTGACACAATCACCAAGGCTACAACACATACATGCCACATTTGATTGAAATCTGGACTCCAAGTTTTCAAATGAAAAAGGGTTTTAAACTCCGGCCCATTTTAAAACTTGACCACAGATGGCCTTAGACCTCAGAAGTTGAACTTGAAAACCACTCTCGTATAGTGAGATAACGGTATTTCATCTCCGACCGAAACGAGATTGGAAATGAAAAGCAAGGCAATGACAGCCATAAATTATCGGGGTTGTATTATATATAACAGCGGTGACCAAACGGCAGCGGCCAAACTCTCAATCGATCAAATAATCAAATCAGCCCTGGTCCTCAAAGAAGTGAATTGCCCACAGTAATTGTTATCTTTTATCGAAGATCCATAATAAGGCTAACAAATCCGGTACTGAGACGAATATTGCTATAGGCTGCTCACAAGCTACACGGTTCATATCCTATACTGATCCGGGTACCCCGAGACGATCGAGAACCCTTTTAAATTGTACAATGTTCGCGGATTCCGTATACATGTACTTGACTTCAATGGAGAACTACCTTGTAATTAGAAGGTATAAGGTTTGCCCAGAGCGGGCCTGATCGCTTTTACTATGCAAAATACGGGATCTTGGCACTGTCCTGGGACGGACCGTGGCGATTACGCATGCCGGCTTTTCTGTGCCTTAGGTCACAATAATATTGTGCGGAATGACCTGAAACAAACATGCCCCTTGGTTGTTTCTCCCAGGTTAAACCCCTATAAGCAAGGCTTGAATAAGTTTCTGCTTAAATACCGCTTAAATTGGCTTCCTCCCCAAAATTTGAAAACGGTTGCATCGCATTATTATATACAAACATATTTTACACATGGGTTCAATTTTACAATTATGATTGAAACTCATCTGCCGACGTCGAAGGAGGCACTTATAGCCAGTGAAGACATGCTGACATAACCGGCAGTGTTCTTGGACTCTAAAAATACCAAAAGCTTCAATTTCAATACGGTTGTTTTTTTGTTTTGTTATCAACGACGATTGCTTGCAACAAAAGGGCTAAAAATACCAGTATCGTCTTATTGTTTAGAGAGACTTTCAAGTTTTCATCAACAAAGTTGTGCAGAATACTGTGCCGGTGTGGACGGTAATTCTGTCCCCCAGTAAAATTGTCCGGGGGGACAGAATTACCTAGGTAAAAAAGTGTCCCCATAGAGCCGTTAATTCCGTCCCCCTCCAGTTTATTCTGTCCCCTCTCTAGGTAATTTTCGTCACCGTTTTCACGAAGAGGCGAATTTCATGAAAAATCGTCTATTTATCGAAATTATTTTTTTTGATGAAAACGATTAAATATTGCAATTTCTACAACCTGGTGAAGTTATACATCCACAAAATCATTAAAATCACAATTAACCTAATTAACTAATGGGCGAATTGGTCCTCCAGTGCCCTTTTGCGTTTTCACGAAGAGGCAAATTCGAAATAGCGTTGACTTCAACGTGTTTATGAAGGGCACTTTGGTGCGCGTAGTCACTTTAGCGTTTTCACGAAGAGGCGAATTGGGCGAATTGGTCGCGAAGTGGCTTTTAGCGTTTTCACGAAGAGGCAAATTCGAAATAGCGTTGACTTCAACGTGTTTATGAAGGGCACTTTGGTGCGCTTAGTCACTTTAGCGTTTTCACGAAGAGGCGAATTGGGCGAATTGGTCGCGAAGTGGCTTCTAGCGTTTTCACGAAGAGACAAATTGGGGGCGCAATGGGGAAATGTATACATTCTGACTCTCACAGCCACGGGCGAATTTGCTAATGTATCGTTTTTTTCGTTTTCACGAAGAGGCAATTCTATTAATTGATTAATTCTGCAAAACTAATCACCTATTTTTCTTAACGTTTGCTATATTTAAGAAGATTAAAATCTCTTCTTTCCCATGATACCTTAATCTTGTATATTCTATGGATATTTATGTTTCAAACTGCCAAACGAAAAAAGGACAAACTTTACAAGCGATTATCTCGAAAGTTTGTTCAGACCGTGAAAGGCTCAATTTGCCTCTTCGTGAAAACGGTGACGTTTTATCCCCCAATGTTCCACACATAAGTGGTTATTTTGATGTTATTTCAATGAAAAGCCCACATGGTATTTATTATTTAGACTTCTGTTCCCTTCATTGATTGATCAAAATAAAAATAAAAATATAAATAACTATTAATTAAATCAACCGATCTACGTTTCTGCGCGAAAGGGTTTGGGGGTAATCAGTATTTTCAGACTACTTGCACGCGCGTACAAATTCTGTATACCCAGCACGAATGTGGCAGCACTTTTGACCACCTGTAATTTGTAGTACGCTACACATCCCACAGTCTGCCACATAATTATGATGCACCATGAAGGGGTGAACCTGTACTACACTGGTTGTTGCGTCTAGTGGGTGCTAGACTTGTGACGTTGCACGGGACAATTTTACCAGGGGGACACGTTTAACGTTGGGCAGGGAGACAGAATTACCTGGAGGGGGACAGAAATACCTAGGTAAATGTGTCCCCCCGGACAGATTTACTGGGTCACGGCCTGATAAATCTGTCCGGGGGGGACACATTTACCAGGGGGGACAGAATTACCTTTCACACCGGCTTGGCGACAAGATATGTGATTTAGTTACCTATCTTCAAAATGTGTGTTTTTTGTAGTTACCTAAAACAATTAGGAACACTCAAAATGTCGTCTAATCCAAAAGCAGGCTCACAAAAATAATGCCGCGCAAAAAGCACATAAATGCCTCATTAAAAGTGCACTGACCTCAAAGGTTAAAACGATCTAACACCCCGACCAAACCTGCGTTGCTATACTAAACTCAAAGGCAAATCACATGTCAGAACCCCTGCCCCATACCAGAGCAGAGCAAATGCGCCCAACAAGAACTCTGACTATCGAAAACAAACATCACATCAGGTACGAGTATGCATTATAATTCACTTGAATTATGTCATTTTAAAATAGACACTTTATGAATCTTTTTTTTTTTTTTTTTAATATCTCGAAACAGTCAGAGTCACCACGTTGGCCCAACACTATACTGCCAAAAGGAACATTACTATGCTGCGGGGCACTCCTTCGTGCACACAAAACCTTGCATTTTTGCGGCTGTGAGCTGTCAACCCGCTCAAGACTTCGCTGCGTACCTCATTATAAAGATTACGCTGCATTCTGACTGGCCATATAGGGAGCGAGAGCACCCACCAGGCTCTACGATATTTCATTCCCATGGTATGAATTAGCACCGTCATTCATACCATTCAATTAGTCCCAACATTTAGATTATACGGGCTTTCCTACAGATATGCAGCGGAAATATATTATTTCAACACAGACTTCCAATAAAACTCAACCTATAATTAGCTGGGTAAAGGTTTATAAAGGTCTCAATTAAACCAGAAAATGAGATCTGTAGAAAAACACCCCCGAAAAGAGCAATCAACAAAGACCACCGATTACACTAAGAGCACTATACGACATTGGAATGCGGAGAAACAGACCCGTTCAACCAAAAACCAGAAACTAAATAAGCGAAATGATCGGGAACACTCATTTTGGGAACAAAAGCCAACGGGCGTCCGGCGGGACATCATAGAAAAGAAAGACGGCTGCCCAAACATGCGTGCTATAGGGTTGCCCCTACACCAGCATATGCCTGTTATGTAACTAACTGCAATATACTATACACCTGATTCAATCGCACGGCGAATTCTGCGTAAAGATGTACTATATGAATTCAATACAAAAGTGAATTTTTAAATGCGATAAGAGATATACCTCTACTGGTGATCAATGTCTTCATCTTTTTTTTTTGAAAATTCATTGCTGAAAACGTATGCAAACATTAAGTAGCATGAATAACATAAATTCATTTGGACACGATATTAAAACCTGCATTCCTGGCCCTAAATGTTAAACAGTAGGCCATTTAAAGTAGGCCAGCCATTTGCATAGACCATTGTGGTCCTCTCACATTCCATTGCCACACAGCAGTGGAGCCACTCCCAACCGTGCAAATTGTTGTCTTCAGTACGAAGACTCTATACCACTAAGCATGGCAAGCATTCAAACCTATATGCTGGCGCACCCTGGAGACATTTTCTAAACTCTGCCGAAGCAAACGCAAAACGTGAGGTAAAACAAGAATACCTGCACTTTTATAAGAATACAATTGTCTCAGAGCACGGCTCCATAAACCAAATCGACACGTCCCTTTTCAAGGAGGGCTCCTTCAGTTTGAGCTGCGCCAACAAATAAATTAAAAAGTGGTTTGATCCTACCTCATTTCTCCATACTATTCAAGAAAGGGTCTTCAAACTAGCACAAATGACCAAACTCGCAAACACAAGCGCGATTGACTTTTACTGGGATGGCAAAACCTTCCCAGAAATGACCCCTCTTGAATCCTAGGTTGCTGCCATGCCGCGGTGTAAAACACGGCCCGAGGCTGGCTATCGGTCCGGACGCGAAGACGAGAACGTCCGGCCATGACGAAACCAGACTTAACACTGACAGTATCTTATCTTGCGCCCTCATTCGCCGCAGTGCAAATAGTACAAGTTGAGCGCCAGCTTCGTTTTCGGCTTCGAATTCGTGCGCGTCGACCACTTCTCAGTCACAGGTTCTGAACGTTAAAAAATGATTTATTCCTTTCGTGTTGCCTTTTTGTTGGTGCAAATTTCTTTGCTTCACATTGTCGATACTTAAATATTACAACATTATCTCTCTAAAAACACTCCGAAACCTATCGCTACTCCGCAAAATGTAACGTTCATCGTGCAAAAATGTCGCGAAATTGTCTGTCGATCGTGGATATGAATATGCAATTTAGAAACTTGACTGCATTACGTCAGTTGAGAGCGCACTGTCAGATGGCCGGCCTGTTGGGTTTTTTTTAATCATGATTTTCACGATGATGTAAATCAGAAATCCCGAAGTGGTTCGTATTGTTTCCCGTACGATTCCTGTTAAAAATCACGAGACGCAGGCAGCATGCAAGCGAAGATGGATTGCCTATTGAGTATTATTAGTTCGGAAGTCGGGAAGTATTTTTACAAAGATTGTTTTTATTCAGAGTCGATGGTATTCTACGGAGCCCCTAAAGGGACATATGACAAATATAAATCACCGTTACGAAATAATTTGAGTGTTTTATTTCGTGAGCTCGAAATGTGTTCGTGGACACAAAATGACTTCGTGCGCTCTCAAAAAATCTGTTCGTGAACTCGAAATAATTTCGTGCGCTCGAAATAATTTCTAGCTGGTACTCTACTCGCTAAGTTTCGCGTTTGTCATCGCTATTGCCTCAATGTTACCTTTGATCGTGCAAAAATATCGCGAAATTGTATGGCGATTGTGGATATGAATATGCAATTCAGAAACGTGACTGCGTTTTGGCTTCGGCTTTGCCTTCGAATTCCTGCGCGTCGACCATTTTGTAGTCACAGTTTTGGAACGTAAAAACAATGATTTATTCCTTTCGTGTTGCCTTCTGGGCAAATTTCTTCTTTTCACATTGTCAATACTTAAATATTACAACATTATCTCTCTAAAAACACTCCGAAACATATCGCTATTGCCTCAATTTTAACTTTGATCGTGCACAAATGTCGCGAAATGGTTTGGCGATTGTGGTTATGAATATTCAATTTAGAAACGTGACTGCATTACGTGGATTGTTTTTATTTAGAGTCAATGGTATCCTACGGAGCCCCTAAAGGGACATATTACGAATACAAATCACCGTGACGAAATCATTTGATTATTTCATTTCGTGCGCTCGAAACCATTTCGTGCCCACGAAATCATTTCGTGCACTCGAAATAACTTATTTCGTGAGCTCGAAATGATTTCGTGCCCACTATAAAATGATTTCGTGCGCTCGAAAATGTTTTTTTCGTGAGCTCGAAATTTTCTCCGTTTCTCCGGTTAATCCATTATGTTTCTAGGACGTCAACAAGGTGTATCTATAAGTGACGATTCCACCAAGCTAGCGGGTGCCGCGCGAAGCGCGGCATTCCACTAGTCTCAACAAACTTGATCCACTGTCGCCGAACGGTCTGATTCTTCGGGAATTCGAAAAATCGCAATTCCAGTTCTTTGGCAGAATTTCGTGTACAACCACCAACCACACACGATTTAGGCATTTTCGTTAAATCATGGAAACAAAATTATAAACTTGAAGAGTACGTACACCTCATTAGCACGAATGCAGCTAGCTATAACTCGGGTACGTACGGGTACGTATGTGCATTTATTTGTAAACATGCATAACCGAAACCAGCCGAGAAACGGGTACCAGTTTCATTTGTTTTCTCCGGTAGTACGCCAGACGTTGTTCGTTTCTCAACAGCGCCGCCAGCGGTCAATTTGTAGAAAGTTTTCAATAACTCGACAAAAACCGTCCAGAATTTATCGCAAAATAACACAAAATGTATACGCAAAACAAACATTGTTTTGGAATAAAATAGTTTATTATATACTGAACACAGTAACATATAATTCAAGCAATTTTAAAACCGTTGGAGTAGGTCTTTAAGGAGTGAGGTGCTTAGTATCAGGCTGAAGGCAGAATTAGTCACGCTTCCAATATAAATGGAAACTGAAACCGTATGGTATGTACATATATGCCACATGGCATATAATTGTACAGAATGAAGCAGATTGGCAAGACAAAGAAGCCAAATGGCATCTTAAGCAGGACAGTTAAATCAATCTGAAGCTTATTGTATCCCAACAGAAGGAACAGACGTATACACACAGTGAAAGGTTATTGATACTTGTTTTAACTGCTCATTAATTCTGCAGGTTTCGAAACGAGAGAAACTATGAAACGTTTCTGGCAGAGGTATTGAGGTCATCTAGGGCACCAAATACGAGTTACAAGTACAGGATAGTGTTCTGTGCTTGGCAACAATGGTGTAAATCAAACCAGTTAACTGATTTACCGACAAACGAAACGGACATTAGCCGTTATTTGTTCCATCTTTATAATAACGACGCACCATATTCTAGAATGGAGACTGCCTTTTATAGTCTTAAATGGTATCACGATTGTTTGCCAGATTGTAAACAAAATTCATGTAACAATAATTTTCTCAATAATGTTATGCGGGGGCTAAAGAGAAGATTAGCCAAACCAGTAGTGAAGAAAGAACCTATAACAGCCGACATGTTGAACGTAATTGTTAATAAATATGATTATACAGACATTATAATGAATACCCGTCTATGTACAATGTTACTTATTTCCTACGCGGGATTTTTTGCGTAATAACGAGATAATTAATATACGAAGGTGTGCTTTACAATTGTTTGATTCCCACGTTGATGTATTCATTACTAAAAGCAAAACAGACATATACAGGCAAGGAGCCTGTGTACTTATTGCAGCTACATGCTCTCCCACCTGTCCTGTCAGCATGATAAGGAAATATGTGAAAGTTGCTGAGTTAAATGACGAAAAAGATGAAGGTTTTATTTTCCGGCCTTTGAATTATTGTAAATCCTCCAGCAGACATAAAGTGAGGTCTGGGGATAGGGCACCTTTTATATTATACGTGCCTCGAAATCCTAAAAACTGCGTTAAAATCAGTAGGCGTAGACGCCAAGAAATTCCGGCTGCATAGCAAGTGCAGGAGTTCCAGACAGACTTTTTAAGAATCACACGGCCGATGGACGTCAGAGACAGCTTAGGACGGATATGTCAAGGAGTTCTTGGAAAACAGACTGTCGGTTTCCAAAAATTTGGGATTCTGATTGCAAATAATTATATACTGCATTATAATTCTGCTTACTGATCCTTAAGTTTTTTTCTGTAGTGAACAAGATGGAACAGGATCCATTTACATCCAGCCAGTCGCTGGTGATTTTAGTTGAATTCAGTATGTCAGAAACTTAAACTCCACGCATCGAAATAAAATGATATGATTAATTAGAGCATTAGGATGTTTGATTGGATAAGAGCTGCGGAAACAGAATAAACCAACAGAGTAGATTTCATTGTCAAAGTGCCCGTTCTTTAATATCCTGAAATATTGGGAACAGTGCGGACGCTTGCATCGGACGCTTGCAAGTTCGGTGTTACCTAAAACGTATTGTCTTTATGTTTTTCTCTTTCAGGGGCGCTGCAATTAGCGCGTGGGCGGCAATGAAAATATTGTATCTCCGTTTAAGGAACGAATTAGCTAAATAATGTATTTTCATTGGATATAAGCTGGAGTGTGAAATTTGTATATGAAGGCATACGTGAGGCGTGGCAGTCACGGATCACAGGATTGTCCAAGCAAGTCACTGACCGAATTCACAGCAAGCACGACGGACGGCTATTTTTAAGTATTTACCAAGACAACTTTGAAGTCATAACAAGAAATTAGCTAATGTAATTACTCGCGCTGAGTGAAGTGAGCGCTGTATTTAATAAACCCGTAATTATGTACTCTGTATTTTAGCCGAATCTTCAGAGATACCGTGGATACAGAAGCAGAGTTGTTTAGGCAAGGTATTATTCTCCATGGGCAAGGCAACAGCAAGATGGGTATCTCTTACCGTAATTCTTGTCCACTAATAGCCATCTTGCGGCCTACGCTTGCATCTTCGGTTTTTCTTTTTCAGGGGCGCTGCAAATAGTGGGTGGACGGCAATGACAACATTTTATCTGCGTTTGAGGAACGAATTAGCTAATAATTGGCTTTTTTTCCTATAATATTTTAACCTTCCACATCGCCATGCTTGTAGATTTCAATGCACACATATACAATGCCTCATGTATCAGATTTACTGCTGTTTCCAAAAGTCATTTGACCCATCCGAAACATCTCCCTATTGACATGCACATTCACATTTTCCGTTTTGGGGGTTTGACGAACTGTCTAATGTCCTAGCTGTGTGCTTAACATAATTAACTGACAACTAGCTGGCAACATTCTTAGCAAAGTTCTATGAATACGGAGCAGCAAACTACTGAGTTAGCAGGCTTGTAAAACCTAGTTGGCTGCTAAGTTAGCAAGCTTTTATGAATATCGGCCCAGGTTTCTGTTTTAAGCCAGTCCATGATTTAGCCCAGGTTTATGGTTGGTCTCCAATTCCAATGTGTAATGTTGTGGGCTGCACAGCACACAGTGCGTTTTGTTCTAATTAAAACAACTTCTAATCACTTTTAGATCAAATAAACAACAGAGAAACTATCTACGAATCCAGCCATACTCTTTATTTTAAAAAAACCCAGTAATTTAAGGACAAATGTTTTTTGAAACGAAATGTTCAGACACAACTTGCAAAGGTGTACTTTGTTGGCATCGTTTCTCAATGCATTTTATCGGCCGTTTTAAAAATACCAACGTGTCGGGCTCTTGACCAATAGCCTTAATTGGCTGGGGAGTTCTCCAATATGGACGCGCTCCCGCGACACCGTATGTTCTCCTCCAATCAGCGGCCGGCATCGCCAAACCGACTCCGCCCAGCTTCCCGTCCCTGTCGCCCATGGGGCAGGTTTGGCCTCGTAAGGGGGCCCTTGGCGCTCGCGAAGATTTCTGGAGAGGACCGAAAGTGCTCGATCATTGTTCGTCTGCGTCCGAGGGCCCCACAGCACGAAGCTGCAGCTGGAATAAAGTCAATTGTCTCTTAAATCTTAGGAAATTACTAACCGGTGAAGGCGCTGGTAGCATATGTAGACAGGATACCAGCCTGCTGTATTAAATTAGACAATGCCTTTGAAGTTCATTGTATGAGTTGCCCTGTACAGTGCCGATTTGACAAAAATGATTGGTAATCACAACACAGAGCTGTTTCAGGTGTAATGATTATTTCATTTAAATTGACCACAGGTCAGGGGTCAACGGACTTATATATATATATAGATTTAAATTATGTCCGACTTTTTTATTCTTAAGTATTTTATTGGAGGTTTAATCTCGACATATCCAAAAACAGCACGAAAACTTCGACGTTTCAGCTGCGTTCCCGACCAAAAACAACTTAAGGAATATACATTCCAGTGCTGCCGAACGAGTTTCTCTTGCTACGATCATGACTCGCTCTTGCCACGATCATGACACGCTCAGGTAGACTTCACTACGTCGAAGTACGTTCTTTGAGATCCCACTACGCTCTCACTGCGCTCCCACTGAGTTTTGGACCAGGTCGCCGACCCTCCGCGATTGTTTTAAGCAGGCTCAAAACAATCGCCGATGTTTGGCGACCTTGGAGACCCTCCCACGACCTAGGCAGACCCCACAACGTTTCCACTGCGCTCTTGGCAATCATACTGCGCTTCTACGGCGTGTTGCAACTGTTTTAGTCGCCGTGGGAGCGCAACGGTAGTCTTTGGGCAAGACGTTGCTTAATCCGCAGCCATGAGAGGGCGCTTTCGCAACAAACCATCATCGCTCACGAACCAGTCCGCAGCAACGTCTTTGGAATTGTGTAGACTAGCGGGATGCCGCGCTTCGCGCGGCACCCGCTAGCTGGGTGAAATCGGAACTTATAATGGATACACCTTGTTGACGTCTTGTGACGAAACTCGCGTAGCCGAAAGAAATAAGGAACACACAATTGTAGCCATTAAATGCAACTATAGGAATGTGTAGTTTTATTAAAAATGCGAACGTTATGAACAATGTAAAAATACTGGCAACAATACACATCTGTTTGATATAACATATAGCATATGTAGAGAAAGTAAAGTGTTCATTGGCATATTATAAATATAAATACTGGTCTTTAGAATAAATTAAGGAGTGAACAGATATAAACTTTAAAAGTCTCTTGAAGTTGAATACAAAAACGTCAAATGAGCCAAGTACAATGTAGTTGGAAGCAGGCCATAAACGGGCCTAAATGGCAAAAGGCAGCTACATGTAGTTTAATAAGGCATATTGTTGTAAACGATACCTGAAATTAAATACATAACGTTAAATACGTGTACATGTACATTAAAAGACAGGACAATAAAAGTAGGGTCTGGGGTGAATACGGATAGTAGACTGAGGATTAGTCAAGGCTGGTTTGGAGGTCATGTTGTGGTTTGGTTGCAGGTGGAGTTGGTGGCGAGCTGCTGTTGTCATCGAAGGCATCATCAGGGGCCGGTTGCACCAACGGTCTTAAGTGCTGTACCAAAGTTACGAACGAAAATGGGTTGCACCATCGATGTCTTACGACATGTACTAACTTCCTTGCCGTACGCATTCTGACTTACGTGTGGTGTAAGACAACTTTCGTGCAACCGAAAGAAATTACGACACAACTGTTGCACCGTCACAACTTACGCATTAGTAGGACATGAATTTACGACATGAAATTACGTCTAGTGGGGAGGTGACTTAAATAGTTAGGGTAGCCATTCGCGGCAATATGTTCGGGTTGAAGTACAGTGTCAGTTATAATTTGTTAATGAAATTATTAAAAACAATAATTTTGCATGTTTTAACACCATTCGGTTGTAACAAAAAATTGAAAAAGAAAATTGAATTTTGTATTCAAAACTAAACATTTTTAAAGGACCGAATAGCATCACATTAGACGAGTTTTCGTAAAACACGAAAATCGTGATAAAAACGATTAGGCAATACAATCAGTAGCTGAGGGAAAAGAACAAACAGACAGCGATTTTAAAAGACGTTTGGAGACTGCACGTGGGATTCACTATTTAGATTTTGTTCAAATGCTCCAATTGTTTCTACAAAAAATACAACAATTTATTATAGCAGGGTCAAAAGTAGGGTCGAACAAAGTGAAATTGTTCAATATACAACTCGGAATTGTTTTAATCGACACGGAACACGCACTAGACGAGTCCAAAAAAAGTGACCAAATTTACGGGGATATAAGGTACATTGTATTGACTTGCAAAAAAAGAAACACAAAAATTGCCATTAATATTTCGAGGAAAAGGTGTTCACTTGTTCCCAATTCTAAATACAAAGTCTGACAATGCAAATAAGGTTTTTAGTCTTAATTCATTAATTTAATTATTAAAATCTCATTTGTATTTGAATTTAACAGCTTCCAATAGTATTTCATGCACATGCATAACTTCTAATAGCATGGATCAATTTCGGTATTTTTTTTCTCGAAATGAGTGAGAGAACATGCTCTTTATTGACATGCTTGATTGGTGTATCAAATTTGATTGCTTTTTAATTAAAATAAAACATATTTGATGGAAAACATGCGGTGTACAGTTGCTATATATAATTTCGGGAATGTGACCTGCGTCGGTCCCAATACAGTTATAATATACACTGGGACATGTCCTACGGCGTGTCGTAAGATATGCATTTTAGGACAGGCCTATAAGCTTTTCGGTGCAACTGCAGTTACGACATGTCTTAGGGTTGTCCTAAATTTCTTATCTTAAGACAAGCTTGTAGGACATCTTTGGTGCAACCGGGCCCAGGGGCCGGTTGCACCAACGGTCTTAAGTGCTGCACTAAAGTTACGAACGAAAATGGGTTGCACCATCGATGTCTTACGACATGTACTAACTTCCTTGCCGTACGCATTCTGACTTACGTGTGGTGTAAGACAACTTTCGTGCAACCGAAGGACATTACGACACAACTGTTGCACCATCACAACTTACGCATTAGTAGGACATGGATTTACGACATAAAATTACGTCTAGTGGGGAGGTGACTTAAATAGTTAGGGTAGCCACACGCGGCAATATGTTCAGGTTGAAGTACAATGTCGTTTAGGATTCTGTTAAGGAAAAGATTGAAAACAATACTTCTGCATGTTTTATCACCATTTGGTTGTGAAAGAAATAATTATAAAATATTTAGCTTCACATTAGAAGAGTTTATAACACGAATTTCGTGTAAAAAAACGGCTAAGCATTAAGTAATCAAGAAATCCTTTATAAAATCAGTAGCTGAGGGAAAAGAAGAACCAGACATAAATTGTAAAAGACGTTTTCCGAGACTGCACATGGGATTAACTGTTTAGATTTCGTTCAAATGCTTTAATTGTTTCTACTGAAAAACAACAATTATAGCAATGAGTACAAACTGAACAACAAAACAAAAACAGGGTCCAACAAAGTGAAATTGTTAAATCTACAAATTGGCGAGTCAAAAAGAAAGTAATTTTTTTTTAAATGAGTGAGAGAGAACATGCTCTTTATTGACATGCTTGATTGGTGTATCAAAATTAATTACTTTTTTAAGAAAAATGTATCTAGGTCGATTTCTTTAACCGTTATTTCTGTTCATGGTTGAAATAGGGAAATCGTTTAGCCCTCAATAAGTCTATAATTTGGTTTCTTTGGGCAATCCCTTCATGATTTGGATCATCGTCAATGTCAGGCCACTCGTCATCGGGATGCTCATCCATTAGCTCTGCATACATCTGCCCATCTTCGTCTTCAAGAGGCAAATGTCCGGCGAAGTTGTGAAGCATAGCCATTACAACTATTACCTGACATACCTTTTCAATAGGCTGCAGTCTTAGATGTCGAAGACATGCCCACCTACGTTTTCATACTCCAATGCATCTTTCGACACTGGTTCTTGCAATTTCCTTCGCAATTGGAAATGTTCAGGAAGGACACGAGGCAACTATGGAATTACTCACTCTTCAGATAAAAAGTCCAAGATGCAAAGCTTCGTTATATGAAGTTAAAGATCAATAAATTGAAGAATGACGGTAACCATAGCAAAGGACCCTGGAATACAACCATTCTGATTATGATGAAATGAATTGGTGACATACATGAATTTGTAAACAATCACTAATTATCTGAATAAAACATAAGTGATTAAAAACATAAGTTTCTATATAATTTCGGGATTGTAACTAGCGTCGGTCCCAATACAGTTATAATTATACACTAGGACATGTCCTACGACGTGTCGTAAGATATGCATTTTAGGACAAGCCTATAAGCTTTTCGGTGCAACCGCAGTTACGACATGTCTTAGGGTGGTCCTAAATTTTCTTACGACAAGCATGTAGGACATGTTTGGTGCAACCGACCCCAGGTAGTGCTGTGGACAGAGTAAATATAAATACCCAAAGGTAAGTAAATATTGATTGTTATTGGTTGGCGAGGATGGCCAAACAGGTGAATTTTGGATGTGGAATGACAAAAGTAGGTGAAAGAAGAGGGACGTGTGTATAAGATAGTCTTTGTGTTTAGGCGTTGAATCGGTGGGATAGTGTTAAGTATTGTAACGCCCGTGCCGGTTGGGCGGTAGAGGGCGCTGGAGCGATTCCACGGTGGTGGGATCGCCCCGGAAACCCGCCTTGGATTGCGCAAGCGCCGAACTGGTTCTGACCAGTTCTGGGACCGCGTGATTGTGTGAGCCTGAAGTCCATGTTTGGTTGGCAAGAGATCACAATAAACGGCAGAGAATCACCGGAAATAAAGGAACACTTGTGTCAAGAGTCTTTCTTGTGTGTGTAGTCGACCCCAGAGAAATCTACGTTACATTGGTGGCAGCGGTCGGCATACAGAAGGACGGGAAAAGACCAGGTGAAGTGTTCATGTTTTCTGGAAACCACGATAACACGGCAGCCAACTCGCCCCACGGCGAGAGGGCAGGCCGGGGCGTGGGCCCGGGGAGCGGGGACCAGTCCGGGAGGCTTTCAGGCACTCCGTGCATGACGCCAGGGGAACTCTAGGGAGGTGATGGGGACTTGGGAGTCTGGATGTTTCCTGGGGGAGGAGTTGGAGAAGGATAGCGGGAATTTCGGGACATGCGCCAATGGCTGGGGGCTTCAGTGCGTCCACTCCGATTTGGAGAGAGGGCGCCCTTCTCCATATTTGTCCGGGTCCGCTACCAGGTCTGTCGGGGGGCCGCCCCATGCTGTAGACGGCGGCGCAGCAGACGGATGGTTCCACGCGGAACAATCCCAAGCTGTGCCCGTGGATGCAGTGGGGGGCGGGGCCTCGTCGAGACATTCTCTGGATCTTCTGCAGGAATGAAACCGAGTCGGGGGGGCCCGGCCCATGCTGTAGACGGCGGCGCGGCAGACGGCTCGCAACACTCGGAGCGAGCCCGAGCCGTGCCCGTCGGCGCAGCGGGGGCGGGGCCTCGCCGGGACGCCCACGCTCTCTAAGCCAGTCGCAAGAATCAGTCGCAGTCGCAAGAATCAGTCGCAGTCGCAAGAATCAGTCGCAGTCGCAAGAGGCAGTCACAGTCGCGGCCACAGGAGCCAGTCGCATTCGGAGGAGCCAGTCGCAGTTGCAGGAGCCAAGCGCAGTCGCAGTCGCAGTCGCAAGAGCCAGTCGCAGTCGCAGGCACCAGATACAGGAGCCAGTCGCAGTCGCAGGAGCCAGTCGCTGTCGCGGGAGCCAGCCGCAGATGCAGTCGCAGGAACCACAGTCGCAGTCGCAAGAGCCAGCCGCAGTCGAAGGCACCAGTCGCAGTCAGAGGAGCCAGTCGCAAGAATCAGTCGCAGTCGCAAGAGGCAGTCACAGTCGCGGCCACAGGAGCCAGTCGCAGTCGGAGGAGCCAGTCGCAGTCGCAAGAGGCAGTCACAGTCGCGGCCACAGGAGCCAGTCGCAGTCGGAGGAGCCAGTCGCAGTTGCAGGAGCCAAGCGCAGTCGCAGTCGCAGTCGCAAGAGCCAGTCGCAGTCGCAGGCACCAGATACAGGAGCCAGTCGCAGTCGCAGGAGCCAGTCGCTGTCGCGGGAGCCAGCCGCAGATGCAGTCGCAGGAACCACAGTCGCAGTCGCAAGAGCCAGCCGCAGTCGAAGGCACCAGTCGCAGTCAGAGGAGCCAGTCGCAAGAATCAGTCGCAGTCGCAAGAATCAGTCGTGCAGTCGTGCAGTCGTGCAGTCGTGCAGTCGTGCAGTCGTGCAGTCGTGCAGTCGTGCAGTCGTGCAGTCGTGCAGTCGTGCAGTCGTGCAGTCGTGCAGTCGTGCAGTCGTGCAGTCGTGCAGTCGTGCAGTCGTGCAGTCGTGCAGTCGTGCAGTCGTGCAGTCGTGCAGTCGTGCAGTCGTGCAGTCGTGCAGTCGTGCAGTCGTGCAGTCGTGCAGTCGTGCAGTCGTGCAGTCGTGCAGTCGTGCAGTCGTGCAGTCGTGCAGTCGTGCAGTCGTGCAGTCGTGCAGTCGTGCAGTCGTGCAGTCGTGCAGTCGTGCAGTCGTGCAGTCGTGCAGTCGTGCAGTCGTGCAGTCGTGCAGTCGTGCAGTCGTGCAGTCGTGCAGTCGTGCAGTCGTGCAGTCGTGCAGTCGTGCAGTCGTGCAGTCGTGCAGTCGTGCAGTCGTGCAGTCGTGCAGTCGTGCAGTCGTGCAGTCGTGCAGTCGTGCAGTCGTGCAGTCGTGTAGCCGCGGGGTGCCAGGGGTGTGCCGGGGCCAGGGGCTTACCCCAAATTGTTGTAATGAAAATTGTTGTAATGAAAATTGTTGTAATGTAAATTGTTGGAATGTAAATTGTTGTGTAATGTTGGCGTTATGCGTTTTCCAGGGCGGTTGGCCGGGGTGCGGCAGCAGCGCCCATGGTCTTGTTTGGGGGCAAACAAGGTCTTCGTGGGGGGCTGTGTAACGCCCGTGCCGGTTGGGCGGTAGAGGGCGCTGGAGCGATTCCACGGTGGTGGGATCGCCCCGGAAACCCGCCTTGGATTGCGCAAGCGCCGAACTGGTTCTGACCAGTTCTGGGACCGCGTGATTGTGTGAGCCTGAAGTCCATGTTTGGTTGGCAAGAGATCACAATAAACGGCAGAGAATCACCGGAAATAAAGGAACACTTGTGTCAAGAGTCTTTCTTGTGTGTGTAGTCGACCCCAGGCGAATCTACGTTACAGTATCCTAATAT
Source organism: Crossaster papposus (assembly GCA_037893245.1). Classification (NCBI taxonomy): domain Eukaryota; kingdom Metazoa; phylum Echinodermata; class Asteroidea; order Velatida; family Solasteridae; genus Crossaster; species Crossaster papposus. The sequence continues at coordinate 268,606 of JBAIAA010000124.1, read as the reverse complement.
GTATACATGTACATGTATAGTGTACATTGTACATTGTGGAAGCAGAACAATAATGTTACAATGAGTGGTAGTTTGTGCAGTACATTTGTACATATTTGATGAAAATTGTACAAAACTAATTTACGATTATGGAAGCACAAAGGATACATAGAAACAAAGATTGTGAAGGTGGTAGAATTTGTGTTTAGAGGTGGAAAGTGCAAGTTATATGTTGAGAAGGAATGTGTTAGGGAATGTGTAGTTTGGTGTGTGAAAGAGGACAGTGAAAGTAAGGTGTGTAGAAGTTAGGAATGTTGAATGTTGAGAATACAAAAGATTGTTTTAGTTGAGAACTGAATCGTTCAGGAACAATGCTAGTTGTTGGGTCACAATTGTTGTGGTTTTTTTTTGGGGGGGGGAGGAAATCAATTTGGCGTAAATATATGCAGTATTTTGATATGGAATGGAGATTATAGGAATAATGTATCAGTGGATAGTTCAGTGTTTTAGAAGCTGGGTAGAGTAGATAGGTGAATGAAGGAAATAGTTAGGTGAATTGTGTTACCTGGCGAACGGCGTAGGGATGCGCAGAGTCTGTTTAAGGTAGTTGGACCATCTTCTCCCAAAGATGTTAATTGTTCTCGGGCTTGGAGACGCAGTAGTGGGTTTTTGCTGTCCATATGACGGAGAGCGAAGTCAACTGTAGCTTGGATTTGGTTGCTGACTTGGGATATCTGATAAGAATGAAACAGGAAGAAGTTGCGACGATAATGTCTGCATAAAAGTGTTTGAGATTGATTTGTTGATATATTGTTTGCCTTAAGGGGCAGTAGTTTGTTAGGGTTTGTGTTTAGTTGTTTGTTGGTTATAAGTTGAATACTTACTGTTGTGGAGAGCTGAAGGTGACTTTGTTGAGTAGTTGCAGACCTGTAGTTTGGAGATGTCATATTGGCTGAAATGCTGTAGAACAATGGGAAATAAATTGTTTAAATTAAGGGGATAGGTGAAATAGTTGAACAGGAAAATATATGTAGCAAGTGAATGTGTTGTTAGACTTGTTATAGTTGTAGTATTTTACATGTAGTACGGAGTATTCAAAGAGGGGAGCAAAATTGGCAATGGGGGAATTTAAGTTTTTTAAGTTGAGCGAATGGTGTTGAAAGTGAGATTTTTCGAGAAGATCATGAAGTCTTAAGGAATGGAAGTATAAGGTGAGTGGAATAAAGTCAAGTAGTAAGGAATATGAAATTACCGTATAACTAAAAGGAGGATGATATGTAGGTTGGTTGTGTTACCAATGAATTGGTGTTTAATTTTAAGGTGATAAAAATGTAAACTTACCTTGTGCAATGGTACATGTAGAAGTGGGCAAAGTTAGTGATGATATTACAGATGATTCGGTAGGTGCAGTGCAGGTTGTAGTAAAGAATAATAATGTGGGTTTGGGCTAATAAGATATTGTACCGAGGTGGCTTGGATGTTTATTTACTGTAGGATTTCTTGGTAGACAACATTGTTGGTGAAGGTTGCACTTGGGTTGTTTTTTGAGTTGACAGCTGTTATTTTGATGGCAGATGAGGAACCTACTCTAGACATAGCAACATATAATTGGCCATGGGTAAATACTGGTTTTTCTAAGTAGATACCAACTTGTTGCAATGTTTGTCCTTGACATTTGTTTATTGTCATTGCAAAGGACGGGCGAATGGGGAATTGGCGTCGTGTGAATTTAATAGGAAAGAGTCTGTCAGATGCCATCATGGGAATTCTGGGTATCAAGATTGTTGTTCCAGCGTGGGCACCAGTCGTTGCGGTCGCTTGTATTATTGTGTTGGTCATATGAGAAACGACATATCTGGAGCCATTGCAGTCGCCACGGGAAGGGTTTAGATTTCTGAGAAGCATTATAGGTGTGTGTAGTTTCAGAGAGAGTTGATGAGGAGGCATTCCAGATGGTGTCAAGGTATTGAGGAACTCGGTTGGATACATTGTGGGATTTGAATCACTTGGGACAGAGTCAGCACTCATGTAAGTTTGTGTATGTCCTGGTAGTGAGTCCAGTATTGTAGCATTTATTTGATCAACTTGTTTGTTGGTGGTGGTAAGTATAGCACGAGAACACATCCATTCTGCCTGTGTGTAGCATGTGGAAATGTTTGGGAAAACATATGAGATGAGATCTTGGATGTTTTCAGAAGAAGTTCTCAATTGCTGTGGGATTTGTATATTGTTGTCTTCATTTGTTGGAAAAGAACCATTTCCAATTTGAATGAGCAAGTTGGAGAATTGCTGTGAGTCTTTGTCTCCTGTTTGGTGATCTCGCATGTTTGTAGTTAGAGAGAGTTTTGTGATGTTGGGCCACAGAGGAGACCTTTTGAGTGCAACATTGACAACATTTCCTCGTGTCCCACGAGGGACAACTGGGAGTATTTGTCGAAAGTCGCCTCCTAAAACTATAAGCATGCCGCCAAATGGTTTGTTGTCTTGTAGTACGTCTCTAAGAGTACGATCAAGAGCTTCAAATGCATTCCTGTGTGTCATGGGTGCTTCATCCCATATAATGATCTTAGCAAGGCGTAGTAATTGAGCTGTCGAGTCTCGTGGTGATATGTTACAGGTGGAATTCGATTGTAATTGAAGAGGTATCTTAAAGCGGGAATGTGCTGTTCTTCCACCATCTAGGAGAGTTGCAGCGATGCCAGATGACGCAACACCAAGTGCGACCTGTCCTTTAGAGCGTACAAAGGCCAGTAATGTGTTGAACAGAAAAGTTTTGCCTGTACCGCCTGGTGCATCAATGAAGAAGATTCCTCCATTGTCTTCTTGTAGGGCTGTTGTAATTGTAGTGTACACTTTGGTTTGGTTGGATGTCATTTTGGCGATGTTTGTAGCAACAACTCCCTGTAGTTGGGTTTGGTCATACCGCAATTCATCTTGGATGTTTTGTGGAAGTTGTGGAATTATTGTGGTTGCTTGTGGCTGTGGTAGGTTGAAATCAGTAAGCGTTTTGTGGAGACGTTGAAGATTGTGTTCAATCTGCAGCAGGGCATCATTGTACATGCGTAGACACACGTCATTTGAAGTGATCTGATATCCTGCTACACAAAAACGATGCAGTATGTCTTCAGATAAATGGTCTTTGTGTTGTTCCCAAAGTTGTAGTGCGTTAGATGGTTGGCAAAAAACCAGTATTGTCACAAACAGATGACGAAGGGATTGTGATGAGGCAACTTGAGCGGCATCAGTAAGACATGTATCCCATTCTTTGTTGTTGTCAAGTAATTGGAGATGTTCACATGCTTCCTGGTATGTTGCACATAGAGTGCCACGTATTGTCATGATTTCATTGAAGGATGTTGGACCAGGTATGTGATGAAGCAGTAAACGTAAGTAGAATAGCTCTCCTTGTGAAGGGTGTACAGCATACAGTCGACCAACTGTATCTGATGAATGAATATCAAGATGTGATGTATGTACTCGTAATCCTTGTTTGCGTGGGAGCCACTTTTTGGTGGACTGATTCCATGTGTAGAACATGGGGATGTCAGGGTAGATAATTGTTTTGGCAAATGGATCAGTAGCATTAAGAGCCATCCATTGTGTTAGTGTTGTTGGAGGGGGTTCCTGTAATAAGGTTTCTTGATTTTTTGTTGGGATTGAAGCAGACATGTTGTTGGTTTTCCAGGTGAACAGTTAGAAGTATGACATTTGGGTGTCTGCCAGTGAGGTTCATTTCTGTCAGTCTCCAGTAGGCATCGGAGGCACTGATATACCTTGCATCAATGTACTTGGTAACTTCATCAGTCGGTGTGGGTGTTGCATTTGAGAGTGGAACAGAAATGTCGTTTTTGTTTACACTAACTACGATACGGTCGGCTCCTTTATAGATGTACTTGTATAGGTATTTGACAGCTTTTACTGAGTTACAAACTTCAATGTTCATGTGGCCCTGGTATCTGAGCATCAGTAATGGATTGTATGGCACAACCCAAGAGTTGTCAATAGAAATCTGTTGACGGTGGTTGACAGTGATCAGGGCGGTGTGGCCGCCATTTGCAGGACTGCGTCTGCGATATACTGGGTAAGAATCATCTCCTGTATGTGTTTGTTGCGATAAGGTTTTGGGGTAACCTTTAGAACAGCAATTGTTCTTCATGCATGGGCTGTGTTTGTTAAGGTTACCACATGGGCAATGTATCATGCTTGAAGTGACCACTTTGAAAAGAGTCGGGTTTGTTGTTGGATTTGGAAGTTCTGCACATGTCAGTTGGTCATATTGTTCTGGAGATGTAGGCTTGCTGTCTGGATGTAAAATGAGAAGTATATGCGCATGGGGAAGGCCTCTCTTTTGAAATTCAATAGTGTAGCAGTAAGCTATAACTTTTCCGAGTACATGCTCTTTCAGGATGTCTTTAAGAAGTGCTTTCCACTTTAGATTGAATACCCTGGTAGTCAGATCTGGTCTGTCGTATGCCCTTTGGTTGGAAAGGAGTTCGGCTGTCATTTCTGGCCATGATGGATTACATGTGAATGTAAGGAAGAGGTCAGGTTTGCCATATTTTCTGACAATTGCTATTGCATCGAGGTATTTCTTGTGCATGTACCTTGGACTACCAACAAATGATGCTGGAAGGATGACGGATTTTCCTGCTGTTGAAACTTCATTTGCATTGATGGCATCGCAGAGACCACTGTAAGTATCAGCTCTGAGTTGTTTTTTGGTTATTTCTGATCCATTGAAGTCTGCTGTGTTCTACTTTGCTGTACATGTCAACCAAGTATTGTTGAAGGAGTTTTCGAGATCGATGTAGGTGATTGATTGAATTATGGCGAACCATTACTCGATGTTTGTAGAACCGGAGCATAGTCAAAGTTTTGGAAGTATGTTGTTGTTTGGAGGTGTCCCACTGTTTCAGTCCCAGGTGCCAACCATCTTGTCCTTGTGGAAATAGTAGGACATAGTGGAGAGGGTCGTAACTTCGATGGGTTTCGTGGATTCGCTTTAGATTCCCACCACGATGTGTGAGCACAATATCCCTATATCCTGCAGGTTCTTCAGATGATCCAGGAAGAAGTATTGCAATTTCATTGGCTGTTGGTGAGTTATATTGTCGAACATGATATTCCTTTGGTTTGTGGTCTGCATGAATAATGAGTGACATTTCTGGCAGAGGTTCTAATTCAGCAGCTGTTCGAAATGACCTGATGTATGGGTTGCACTGATGTAGCATCTGCTGCAGTTGAAGTAGTTGATCCCTGTTAACAGGAATATTTTGAAGACGGTTGTCAACTTCATGATCTGTGTCATGAATGAAAAGTTGCGCAAACGAAGGTTGCGAGTTGTCAGCTGGGAAAAGAGAACCTATAAGATGATAAAGTTGACCCTGAAATTTGAAGGTGGGCATCCATTGTCCTGACATTGTTTCCTCATGACAACCCAAAGAAGTCATGGCAAGTGCTGTATTGAACTTTCTGATATTTGTACAGAAATCTATTGCAGCTGAGGAAGTGGAAGTGAGAAGTGTGTTGAGAGGTTCTGGGGGAGGTAGCAAAGCAGGCAAGTGAGTTGTGCCATTGTTGCAGCAAAACATGAACTTCCCATTTGTGGAAACTTCATTCTTCCACAAGAGTGCACAACAGTGTAGACACCTAAAGGTCATGCTCCCACAAGTATGAGGCCATGTGATTGTAGTGCCGTGGTTGTCTTAGAAGTGGGAGAAAGACTTCTCTTGGAAACAATCTATATCTTGCCTTGCCATATCTGCTGTGTTCTTTGTAGTGGAGGAATGTGTGGTGGTTTGCCGAATAGTAGAGGTATTTTCAAGTGATGTTGTTTGAGATGTAGCTGAAGACATACTGGTAGATACTACTTCTCCACTTGGTGGATTGTTGTGTGGTTGATCCTCAAAAATAGACTGACCAAAAGACGTACTTGATAATGGAGATATAGGTTTAGATATCAGACTGTAATTGTGCTCAAGCAAATGTGTCACAGTGATGGTGGAGTCTACTGTATCACAGAGTACATGGTCGTAGGGTTGATTCTTAGCAATAGACCGATCAAGAGAGGTACTTGATGGTGTAGGTTTACACATAAAACTGTAACTGTGGTCATGGAGAGTACAGTTGTGTTGATGCTTTGAAACATGCATGTTGGTATGATCTGCGACTGTCTCACTATGTTTTCGTTTATGAACAGTGAATGTGGATTGTTGAGGGTTGAAACGTGAATCCATAGTTGAAGATATGAGTAGCATACAATACAATAACCGTGTGAGATATGTGTGCATTGTGCAGTGTTGTACATTCGTATATTATAACCAGACGACATACATACTGTATCCTTTATCTTGACAGGAGAAAGACTGCAAAAAGAACCAGAAACAAAATAAAACAAAAATAAGTGAGGTGCAGCATGAGTGTCTTCAATGCAGTGTGCAGATGATGGAATCAGGTGTGGATAGGGGGTGGGGGAGTTATGGTGGGTTGTTAGGGGTCTTGGGGGAATCAAGTGTGGATTAGGGGTTCATAAGGGATTAAGGGAATCGTACTGGATAAGGGGGAAGGATTATGAGGGAATCAGGTGTGGATTAGGAGGGGGCCGGGACCTACATATATCAATAGGCAATCAATAATCAGCAATGTGTTTCTTTAATATCTTACCTGTTTTTCTTTACAACGAAAGTATTGTTCCTCTGACTCAGGAGGACATATAACACTAACACTGTGTAACCAGGGTCTCGAGGTAAACCTGTGGCAAGGAAATATGAAGGCAATAGTTGGAGTCAATTTCTATCTTTCTGTTAAAACAATGCATTTATTAGTAAAAGTGCCTCAATACAAACGCTAAACTATTATAAGAGAAAACCAGTATTATTTACATAAGTTGAACATTCTGCTTTCCTTAACCTAGAGAGCTATCGCATATATCCGCAGTCAAATATCATTTTGATAATCATATTCATAAATGAAACTACGTATACGGGTTAGGAATACTTCAAATTACTATGCAGACAGTAACATGTCACTAGTGTTCAACCTTGACTAAACATTAAAAATCAAACTTGGAAAATCTGCATTTAACGACTAACAGCACACGAGAAACATAACTTTAACCTTGTGCGGCCTTTCTACTACAGTATGGAATACACAAATCTTTCTTTCTAAATTGTTTACTGCATGAACAACAAGTCTTGAATATCCAAATCTCTAATTGTATCCATCTCAAATGCATTCCGACTATTCTAATAGCACATGACTGAAGTTTGAACCAGGTACTGTGTTCACGTACTCTACTCTATTTACAAATTACATGACTGATCAACTCTATTTGATATTCAAGGCTCCAATCTATGAAATTAAACCTTCCAGTCTTTTAAAGGAATAAAATATGTAATTACTCCTGAACTATGACTTCTTAAGACTCATTCACTTGTCTGTAAATCTCATGTTATACTAAAACAACAAAGACTTAGTTTTGTCTCACTGCAGATTGCAATGAGCTCATGTCAAAACTCGTTTGAAATACCTCTATAAATCTCTTCTATGATAGCATTACTAACAAATCACTACTCTTAGCCATAAATCCTGAGGGGACTTTCCTCTATAGAATCCATGCATCTTCACAATTAGTAGTTTTGTTACCTTTGTGATAACAATCCTTTTGCAAAACCTCAAATCTTCATTTACATGAGGTAAATCTTGTACACACTTTCCCTATACCCATTTGTACAACTTGGAACAACAGAGAAAGTTCATTTTTAAATCTGTCTCCATCATAAACATCCTCAGTCTAAATACCTCAATTCAGCCTTATAAGTAATCTTTATGCTTAAACAATAATAATAATTATAATACAAAGTTTTCAACATACCTGTGGCAAGGAAATATGAAGGCAATAGTTGGAGTCAATTTCTATCTTTCTGTTAAAACAATGCATTTATTAGTAAAAGTGCATTGACCTTAGACAGCGCCCTCGTAGTGCCCACTCTCTGCAGGCCACAGGATTAAAAAGTTTTGTTTGGGCTATTGTTTACATACACAAAAGCAATACATTGGAAGGGTGGTAACACACTCCCCCTCATAAACAAATGTCGTCCCTGACATTTAAAAACAATTAAAACTGTTCATCCACTGGAAACTTTTAGTCAACCCATTACTAGAGTGATTACCCTAAACATCATTTGCGAACTGTTTCCTAGTCCCAATGACAGAGAGTCCGAAGTGGTAAACAGGGTGCGCGCGTTACCTGCATCATTTCAGTCTTTTGTGTAAATCAACACACATCATAAAATGGGTAGACCATACACATTCCTGTGTAGTGGTACAGTAGTTCTATATAGTGCATATTGTTCTCAGCAATTCTAACTCTTAACTGGAGGGACACTCCACAGTCTCGTCATTGTCCCCGCTGCAGCAATCCAGTCCATCCTTTATGCTGATCCATTGATTTCGCACGATATCAATCAAAAATCGTTATAGCGAGAAAAGCACTGTCAGAAATCACTGCGATTTATGCCTTAACTCGGTATCTCTCGAATATCTTAGTTCAACTGTTTGGTACTCTACATCCATCTGTGTCCCGGTACTCGATTATCCACAGCATATCCTGGAGTGGTAGGGAGGGGTTGTCCCGATACATCACATGGCCATCGATAGAAATAGTGGAGTGGTTGTTGGTGCCGAAGAAGTTGTGAAACATCCATCTGCTGTGGTATTGGCTGGACGGCTCCAAAGCCCATTGGATGTGGCTGTGGTAAGGATTGTGGGTTAAACTGACTTACCGGTACCATTGATGATTGATTCCAATATCCAGTACTCACAGGCATACAACTGGCGTCTGGTGATCCAAGGTGTTGATAGGTGAAGGTGTTGGGTTGGTGTCTTTGCCTCATCGAGCGCCGCTCAGTCTGATTTCCATCCGCCGTGTCAGCTGTTGCTTGTTCAGCAATCTGTGGATATGAAAAAGGGTTAGCAGACACCACACCAGTGGCATCAGAGTTGTGATGTGAAGGAGAGACTGCTGGGGTTGGGTCATGATGTACATCAGATGCTTTCGGTTGTGAAGAGAGAACATTTCCATCATCACTAGTATGGCTACATGTCGGATCATCGTCATTGCCTTCAGTAGAGTGGTCACTGGAGGGTTCGATCACAGCATGATCTTGGTGCAGTTCATTTTCATCCGATGACGAAGAGTGATCAAGTTGATCTTGGGTCGCTTGGGGTTCCTTTGAGGACAATACTGTAGCGTCCGTGCCGGTTGGGCGGTAGAGGGCGCTAGAGCGGTCCCACGGTGGTGGGATCGCCCTGGTGGCTCCTGCTGGTGCGCCCCGGCGACCCGCCTCCGGATTGCGCAAGCGCCGAACTGGTTCTGACCAGTTCTGGTGCCGCGTGATGGTGTGAGCCGAATGTCCATGTTTGTTAGACGAGAGTCGACAATAAACGGCCGAGAATCACCGGAAATACAAGAATACTTGCGTCCAGAGTCCTTCTTGTGTGTTGTGTCGACCCCAGGCAAAATCATCGTTACATTGGTGGCAGCGGTCGGCATACAGGAGGACGGGAAAAGACCAGGTGAAGTGTTCATGTTTTCGGAAAACCACGATAGCACGGCAGCCAACTCGCCCCACGGCGAGAGGGCAGGCCAAGGCATGGGCCCGGGGAACGGGGACCAGTCCAGAGAACATTCAAGCACTCCGTGCATTACGCCAGAGGAGTTAGAGACCTTCTTTAAGGATATACCGGAGAGCTCTGGGGGGGCTATGGTTTCCTGGGAGTCAGGGTGTTTTCTGGGGGAAGATTTGGGGAATGATAGCGGGGAATTTAAGAACATGTCCCAATGGTTGGAGGGCGCCCTTTCCCATAAATTGTCTGGGGCCGCTACCGAGTCCGGGGGGGACCCGGCCCGTGCTGTAGGCGGCGGCGCGGCAGACGTGTTGTTCCACGCGGAACGATTCCAAGCTGTGCCCGTCGGTGCAGCGGGGGCAGGGCCTCATCGGGACATTCCTCAGTTGTTCTATGCAAATGATATCGGGTCCGGGGGGGGGGGGGCCCGGCCCGTGCTGTAGACGGCGGCGCGGCAGACGGGTTGTACCACGCGGAGCAATCCCAAGCTGTGTCCGTCGATGCAGCCCGGGCGGGGCCTCACCGGGACATCCCTCAATCGTTCCATACACAAATTATCGAGTCCGGGGGGGGGGGGGGGGGGGGGGTCCGGCCCGTGCTGTAGACGGCAGCGCGGCAGACGGTTCGCGCCACGCGGGGCGATCCCAAGCCGTGGCTGTTGGTGCGGCGGGGGCGGGGTCTCTTCGGGACACTCCCAGGGTTTACTACTCTACACCAGTGGGGCCTCACCGGGAAATTCCACCGTTGTTCCATACAATTTTCGAGTCCGGGGGGGGGGGGGGGGACCGGGCCGTGCTGTAGACGGCGGCGCGGCAGACGGCTCGCGCCACGCGGGGCGATCCCAAGCCGTGGCTGTTGGTGCAGTGGAGCAGAGCTGCTCCGCGCACAAACCAATGGAGCGGAGCAATCGGCACTGCTCCGCATGGGAGTCAATGGGGCAGAACTGCTCCGCGCACAAACCAATGGAGCGGAGCCGTCAGCACTGCTCCGCATGGGAGTCAATGGAGCAGAGTTGCTCCGCACACAAACCAATGGAGCGGAGCAATCGGCACTGCTCCGCATGGGAGTAAATGGAGCAGAGCTGCTCCGCGCACAAACCAATGGAGCGGAGCAATCAGCACTGCTCCGCATGGGAGTCAATGGAGCGGAGCTGCTCCGCGCACAAACCAATGGAGCGGAGCAATCGGCACTGCTCCGCATGGGAGTCAATGGAGCAGAGCTGCTCCGCACACAAACCAATGGAGCGGAGCCGTCAGCACTGCTCCGCATGAGAGTCAATGGAGCGGAGCTGCTCCGCACACAAGCCAATGGAGCGGAGCCGTCAACACTGCTCCGCACACAAGTCAATGGAGCGGAGCTGCTCCGCGCACAAGTCAATGGAGCGGAGCTGCTCCGCACACAGTGCAATGGAGCGGAGCCGTCAACGCTGCTCCGCACACAAGACAACGGAACGGAACTGCTCCGCACACAGTGCAATGGAGCGGGAGCCGTCAACGCTGCTCCGCACACAAGACAACGGAACGGAACTGCTCCGCACACAGTGCAATGGAGCGGAGCCGTCAACGCTGCTCCGCACACACGTCAATGGAACGGAGCTGCTCCGCACACAGTGCAATGGAGCGGAGCCGTCAACGCTGCTCCGCGCACAAGCCAATGGAGCGGAGCCGTCAACACTGCTCCGCACACAAGTCAATGGAACGGAGCTGCTCCGCACACAAGCCAATGGAGCGGAGCCGTCAACGCTGCTCCGCACACAATTCAATGGAGCGGAGCTGCTCCGCACACAGTACAATGGAGCGGAGCCGTCAACGTGCTGTAGACGGCGGCGCGGCAGACGGCTCGCGCCACGCGGGGCGATCCCAAGCCGTGGCTGTTGGTGCGGCGGGGGCGGGGTCTCTTCGGGACACTCCCAGGGTTTACTACTCTACACCAGTGGGGCCTCACCGGGAAATTCCACCGTTGTTCCATACAATTTTCGAGTCCGGGGGGGGGGGGGGGGGACCGGGCCGTGCTGTAGACGGCGGCGCGGCAGACGGCTCGCAACACTCGGAGCGAGCCCGAGCCGTGCCCGTCAGCGCAGCGGGGGTGGGACATCGCCAGGACACATCCAGCTCATATTCGAGACCGGTGGGTTTTCAACCTGAGGAGGGGCCGCCCAGGGCCGTGGACGACGGCGCAGCTGGCGGGTCGCTTCACTCGGAGCGTCCGCGGGTTGTGTTCGTCGACGCAGCGGGGACAAGGAGTCGTCTGGAGGCAGGTCACCAGAACAGCGCCCTCTCAGGGAGCAATGGACAACACAGGGAGGTTTTGTTCGAAGCCAGCAGGGAGACGGGAGGCCACGCTGGGGCGACGGGGCAAGGTTTTTCCCAGCGAGCCAACGGAGCGGAGTTGCTGCGCACACCAGGCAGTGGAGCGGAGCCGTCGAGGTTGCTCCTCACACGAGGAAATGGAGCAGAGCCGCTGGAGTTGCTTTTCACGGGAAGCAACGGGACGAGGCTACTCCGCACACAAGGTAATGGGGCGGGGCCATCAGAGCTGCTCCTCGTGGGAGTCAATGGAGCAGAGCTGCTCCGCGCACAAACCAATGGAGCGGAGCAATCGGCACTGCTCCGCATGGGAGTCAATGGGGCAGAACTGCTCCGCGCACAAACCAATGGAGCGGAGCCGTCAGCACTGCTCCGCATGGGAGTCAATGGAGCAGAGTTGCTCCGCACACAAACCAATGGAGCGGAGCAATCGGCACTGCTCCGCATGGGAGTAAATGGAGCAGAGCTGCTCCGCGCACAAACCAATGGAGCGGAGCAATCAGCACTGCTCCGCATGGGAGTCAATGGAGCGGAGCTGCTCCGCGCACAAACCAATGGAGCGGAGCAATCGGCACTGCTCCGCATGGGAGTCAATGGAGCAGAGCTGCTCCGCACACAAACCAATGGAGCGGAGCCGTCAGCACTGCTCCGCATGAGAGTCAATGGAGCGGAGCTGCTCCGCACACAAGCCAATGGAGCGGAGCCGTCAACACTGCTCCGCACACAAGTCAATGGAGCGGAGCTGCTCCGCGCACAAGTCAATGGAGCGGAGCTGCTCCGCACACAGTGCAATGGAGCGGAGCCGTCAACGCTGCTCCGCACACAAGACAACGGAACGGAACTGCTCCGCACACAGTGCAATGGAGCGGGAGCCGTCAACGCTGCTCCGCACACAAGACAACGGAACGGAACTGCTCCGCACACAGTGCAATGGAGCGGAGCCGTCAACGCTGCTCCGCACACACGTCAATGGAACGGAGCTGCTCCGCACACAGTGCAATGGAGCGGAGCCGTCAACGCTGCTCCGCGCACAAGCCAATGGAGCGGAGCCGTCAACACTGCTCCGCACACAAGTCAATGGAACGGAGCTGCTCCGCACACAAGCCAATGGAGCGGAGCCGTCAACGCTGCTCCGCACACAATTCAATGGAGCGGAGCTGCTCCGCACACAGTGCAATGGAGCGGAGCCGTCAACGCTGCTCCGCGCACAATCCAATGGAGCGGAGCCGTCAACGCTGCTCCGCGCACAGGAACCAATGGAAACGGGTAGCCGGAGACCGTTGTTGCTCCCGGATAAGTTTGACGGGGTTGCATCCTGGTCGGACTACTTGTTTCATTTTGAAAGCGTCGCGGCGGTCAACCATTGGAGTGAGGCCGAGAAGACAATGTACCTGGCGTCTAACCTGCAGGGTACGGCCCGGGAAGCACTGGCGGACATGGAGCCGGAGGCACGGGGGGAATTCTCCTCTATCTTTGAGAACTTTGATCACCAGTTCGGCGTGACGGCACAGGTCCCATTACATAGGGCCCAGCTGTCCATGCGGACGAGGGGCCGCGACGAGTCGCTCAGCAGCCTGGGACATTCTATTCGGCGGCTGGTGCTGAAAAGCTACCCAAGACTACCTGCGCAGGCCCGGGAGGAATTGGGCGCGGAGGCGTTCCGAAAGGCCTTGGGGAAAGAACAGCTGCAGCGTCACCTGTTCTCCCGGAAGGCGGAGACCCTGACCGAAGCCATCACGCTAGCGACCGAGATGGAGGCGTTCATGAAGTCCCAGGAGTATGACCAAAAAGGAAAGGCCGGAGCCAGAGACATGAGGTCCATAGGGCAGCTTCCTCTAGTTCATGATGTAGAGCCCGAGTCGGTCTTCCCGGTGGGATACAGGCCTAACGCGGGGGCTCGGAAGGAGTGCTACAGGTGCCACGGGTTTGGTCATTTTCGGAGAGACTGCCCCCGCCGGAAGGGAAGGGCAGGCCCCACGCTGCCCCAGCCTGGGGCAGAGGTAGTGCCGAGACCGCCAGTTCCCGGAGCGACGGGTCAAGCCAGGCCAGACGCGACGGGGATGTCTGGAGCCAGCTACATTGAGGGGAGAATCGTGGGGAGGCCAGTGCGTTGCCTCCTCGACACCGGGGCGACGGTGAGCCTGATCGCAGAACGTTTCCACAATGCCTGGCTCAGCGCCGAGGGACGGAGCCTCCGCCCCGCGCCCCCAGGCCTGATGAGGGTGGACGGCAGTCCTATGCCGGCGAGGGGAATGGGAAACTTCGAGTTACGAGTGGGTGACCTCCGCGTGAACCACACCTTTACCGTGGCCGAGATCGAGCCAGACGTGATTCTGGGGATTGACTTTCTGTCGAAGTATCACTGCAAGTGGCATTGGGACGACCACACGGTCACCCTCGACGGGAGGACTCTTCCCCTTAGGGGTATCACACGCGAGCCTATCGTGGCAAGGGTGCAGGTAGCGGAGAACATGGTGGTCCCGGCCGGACACGAAGCGATCCTCGCAGGAAAAATAAAAAGTGGGTCGCGAGCGGGAGTCGGGATGGTCTACCCCAACTTGGAGGCCACGGATAGCTGCCGGGTTGCGGTCGCCACCGGTCTGGTGGACACCAAACATGGAACCGTGCCGGTGAGGGTCTTCAACCCGACGGCCGACCCAGTGACGATCTACCAGGGCAGCCGGTTGGCCCTCTTCTCGCCGGTGGAGGAGTTGGACGTAATGGAGCTGGAGGAGGGACGGCGAGGGTCTGCCGCCGGCCGTGCTCCGGCGGACGCACGGCCGGAGGTTCCTCCTCACCTAAAAGACCTACTGGAGCGAGGAGCGGCGGACCTCAACCGGACCCAACGTTCCCGACTGGCGGAGTTACTGACGGAGTTCGCCGGAGCATTCACCGGCCCCGACGGTCGCCTTGGGCACACGGAACTGACCAGACACGCCATCAATACGGGAGACGCGGTTCGCCTGTTCGCCAACCACCCAGAAGGTTGCCGCTCCATAAGAGGCAAGAGGCCGACCAGCAGGTACAACAGATGCTGCGGGATGGTGTGGTGGAACCGTCTAGTAGTCCCTGGTCGTCGCCGGTGGTGTTGGTCCGGAAGAAGGACGGGACTGTCCGTTTCTGCGTGGACTACCGGAGGGTCAACGAGGTGACAATAAAGGATGCCTACCCCATCCCCAGAATCGAAGATAATCTTGACGCCTTAAGCGGGGCAAAGTGGTTCAGTACCCTCGACCTAGCCAGCGGCTACTGGCAGGTCGGGATGGAGAAGGAGGACCGGCGTTCGGCATGCAGAACGGGCTGTACCAGTTCACCGTTATGCCGTTCGGACTGTGCAACGCTCCGGCAACGTTCGAGCGCTTGATGGAACAGGTACTGAAGGGACTACAATGGCAAGTGGCAGTAGTCTATTTGGACGACGTTATCGTGTGGGGGACAGATTTCGAGGAGCATCAGGAGAGGTTGGCGGTAGTCCTGGAACGGTTCCGGGCCGCGGGATTAAGACTCAAACCCAAGAAGTGTAGCCTCTTCAAGAAGGAGGTGTCTTTCCTGGGCCATCTCGTGTCAGCCGACGGAGTCAGGACCGATCCAGAGAAGGTCGCAGTCATTCGGAGCTGGCCTCAACCTGCGAACCTGACCCAAGTCAGGAGCTTCCTGGGTTTCGCCTCCTACTACAGGCGTTTCATCGTGAATTTCGCCGGCAGGGAGCTCCGAGTGGTTTCATGTTGGGTATTGTTGTAGGCATGTACTACCTTGTTCAGATGGTGTTTCCACTCATGTTTTTGGTTTTCTGTTAGTGTCCGTAGCATCGATAAAAGCGTTCGATTGAATCTTTCTACTTGACCATTTACTTGCGGGTGGTATGGGGTAGTGTGTGAACCATCAACTGCTGACAATTTTCCCAATCTCCGAAACAGATGATTCTCAAATTCACGCCCTTGATCATGATGTAGACGTTTAGAGTACCCAAATCGAAGGATGAAGTCATTATAGATCTTGTCTGCTGCAGTACGCCCTGATTTGTTGGTAGTTGGGTAGGCTTGAGCGAAGCGTGTGAAGTGATCTATGACCACCAGAATATACTCAAAACCTCCAGTACTGCGTTCTAGATGCAGAAAGTCAATACTGACGAGTTCAAATGGTTCTGTGGTGACAATACTCATCATTGGTGCTCGGACTGGTTTGGGCGGCTTCTTCTGTCGGATACAATGGCATTGCTTGGTGACATAGTTTTCAATAAAGGTTTCCATATGTGGCCAATAGCAGCGTTCACGTGCAAGATGAAGAACCCTATCAGTGGCTAGATGACCCATGTTGTCATGTAGTTCTCTACAAAACACTGACCTCCATTTCTGAGGAACAACCAGTTGCGTTTTCGTCTTAGTTTTCCGCTGCAGAATTCCATCAGCATCCATCTCCATTTTCTTCCATTCGTGCATCATCGAAGTTGTGTCTGATACTTCTCCTCTTCGTTCAGCTCGTGTTGGCCATCGACCTTTTGATTGTTACTGTAGGAATCGTGCAATTGCTGGATCCTCTTGTTGGGCTACTTTAATTTCCTGCTTAGAGAACGGTTGAGTAGTCTCGATTGGTTCAGGTTGGTCATCATGGTTGTCCACTATATTGCAGTTAACAGCCAGTGAATTTAACAGTGCAAAGTCTGGTCTCTGTTGAATTTGAATGCCATGTACAGTCGCTGCCATCATCGTGGGGGAGATTTCTTCTGTGCAAAGATCTTCAAACCTGTTGGGCTCTAGTGGCATGCGTGAAAGAGCATCAGCATCACCATTCTCCCTGCCTGGTCTGTACTTTATCGTGAAGTTGTAGTCTGCCAATTCTCCAACCCAACGGTGTCCTATTGCATTCAGCTTAGCCGTACTTAGTATTGTAACGTAGATTTCTCTAGGTTCGACTACACACACAAGAAGGACTCTTGACACAAGTATTCTGTATTTCCGGTGATTCTCTGCCGTTTATTGTGGACTCTCGCCAACCAAACATGGACTTCACGCTCACACAATCCCGCGGTACCAGAACTGGTCAGAACTGGTTCGGCGCTTGCGCAATCCAAAGGCGGGTTTCCGGGGCGCACCAGCAGGAGCCACCAGGGCGATCCCACCACCGTGGAATCGCTCCAGCGCCCTCTACCGCCCAACCGGCACGGGCGTTACACAGCCCCCCACGAAGACCTTGTTTGCCCCCAAACAAAACCATGGGCGCTGCTGCCGCACCCCGGCCAACCGCCCTGGAAAGCGCATAACGCCAACAATTTACAACAAAAAAACAACAGTTTAAAGCTCAACAACAATTTACATTACAGAAAAAATGAAAAGTTCAAAAGTTCCCGCCTAGTAGGTGGGAGGTGGCCTGAAGCTGCTCCCAGAATTCCGGTGGAATGTCTCTCCACGCCTGGGCCGTCTCCCCGAGGCGCGTGCGTGGTCCGACTCCGTCGCGCATGCACAGTCCGACTCCGTCGCGCATGCGTGGTCCAACTCCGAGGCGCATGCGTGGTCCGACTTCAAGGCGCATGCGTGGTCAGACTCCGTCGCGCACGCGTGGTCCGCCAGACGACCCCTAGCTCTGGCACACCCCCAGCTCCGGCACACCCCCAGCTGTCAAGACTTGACTGCTCCTGTGACTGGCTCCTGTGACTGGCTCTTGTGACTGATTTGACTGTGACCTTGACTGGTTCCCTCTGACTGCAACTGGTCCCTGCGGCTAACGACTGGCTTAGAGAGCGTGGGCGTCCCGGCGAGGCCCCGCCCCCGCTGCGCCGACGGGCACGGCTCGGGCTCGCTCCGAGTGTTGCGAGCCGTCTGCCGCGCCGCCGTCTACAGCATGGGCCGGGCCCCCCGACTCGGTTTCATTCCTGCAGAAGATCCAGAGAATGTCTCGACGAGGCCCCGCCCCCCACTGCATCCACGGGCACAGCTTGGGATTGTTCCGCGTGGAACCATCCGTCTGCTGCGCCGCCGTCTACAGCATGGGGCGGCCCCCCGACAGACCTGGTAGCGGACCCGGACAAATATGGAGAAGGGCGCCCTCTCTCCAAATCGGAGTGGACGCACTGAAGCCCCCAGCCATTGGCGCATGTCCCGAAATTCCCCGCTATCCTTCTCCAACTCCTCCCCCAGGAAACATCCAGACTCCCAGGTCCCCATAACCTCCCTAGAGTTCCCCAAAACATCCCTAAAGAAGGCCTCTAACTCCGCCAGCGTGATGTACGGAATGCACCGGCTCCTGGGCCCCGCTCCCCGGGCCCGCACTCCAGCTCGCCTCTCCCGACAGGAGAGCCCCGACCTATCCCACGACAAGCGGGATCACCCAGCCGCTGCCAGTCCCGCGTCACCGCCCCCGGTCAAGAGACGACGGGGCCCAGTTCCAGCGGGGGAGCCGGGGAACCACCTCCACTCGGAGCGGCCCTCCCGGCCTCCTCGCACAGGACAGGACGAGTCGGCCAGCCAGCCAAGCCAGGACCAGGAGAGGCTATCTCGACGCCCCCGGGCCGTTGGTCAGGACAACGTGGACATCCCACCGCTGCCACCAATGTAACGTAGATTTCTCTAGGTTCGACTACACACACAAGAAGGACTCTTGACACAAGTATTCTGTATTTCCGGTGATTCTCTGCCGTTTATTGTGGACTATCGCCAACCAAACATGGACTTCAGGCTCACACAATCCCGCGGTACCAGAACTGGTCAGAACTGGTTCGGCGCTTGCGCAATCCAAAGGCGGGTTTCCGGGGCGCACCAGCAGGAGCCACCAGGGCGATCCCACCACCGTGGAATCGCTCCAGCGCCCTCTACCGCTCAACCGGCACGGGCGTTACAGTATGTAGGTGAGGGGATTGTTGTCGGTGTAGACAGTAAAGGATTTGGCATAATGCAAGTAATCACGAAAATGATCAGTGACCGCCCACGTCAGTGCCAAAAACTACAGTTTTCCTGAATGCAAATGGTAGTTCTTTTCAGCTGGGGACAAGGCTCTGGATCCATATGCTATCACTTGTAGTCGTACTTCTGACTGTTGTTGATACAGTACTGCCCCGAGGCCATCTTGGGATGCATCTGTGTGCACAATGAACGGTAGGTTGAAATTCGGGTAACCCATTACTGGAGTCGAAGACAGTTCATCAAGAAAGGTATTTATCACTTCTTGGTTCCTAGGTAGCCACTGAATTGGTGTACTCGATGGAGTCTGGCCTCCCTTCGTTGACTTTGGTTTCTTTGGTTGTCGTCCCCCTCTGTGATTTGAGGTTGATTCCTTGGTGTGACTCGGGTCAGGGGTAAGAAGTGTGTACAAAGGCTTTGCTCGCTTTGCATAATACTTCAAGTAGCGACGATAGTATCCGGTTAAACCAAGTAGCTTCCGTAACTCTCCTACTGTCTTTGGTGTCTTCTGTTTCAAACTCTGAAGAGCATCCGTGTCTTTAGGATCAGGGTTGTAGCCTTCTGATGTGATAATCCTCCCTAGGTAGAGAACCTCTGACTGGAATAAATGGCATTTACTCGCTTTAAGTTTCAGTCCATGTTGACGTAACCGTTGGGGGACAGTCTGAAGGTTTTGAACATGTTCTTCAAAACTGGCACTGTAAACTATTACGTCGTCTAGGTAGACTTCACAAATGGTGTGGTTCAGTCCATCCAGAGTACTCTCCATATACCGCTGGTAGGTTGCTGGTGCATTCTTCAAGCCAAATGGTATTCGCACCCATTCATGTAGGCCCCAGGTGGTAACAAATGCTGTCATGTGTCTGCTCTCTTCACTCATGTACCCCTGATGGTAGGCTTTTCCTTGATCTAGTGTGCTAAACCATTTCTTCCCTCCTAAGCCATCAAGGACATCTTGTATGCGTGGTATTGGGTGACGGTCTGGTATTGTTTTTCTATTTAATTCCCGGTAGTCCACACACAGTCTGAGCCCACGACAGGCGAGGCATAGGGGGAGCTCGATTTCACAATCCACTCTCTCTCCATGAGGTCCTGGATATAATTTTTCACTTCCTGGTAGAGTGGTCTTGGGATGGATTGGTACATCTTTTGTACGGGGATATGATCTGTCAAGTGAATTTAATCTGAAGGTCTGGAATGGTACCAATATCCTTGTCGTCGTTGGCGAAAGTTGCTGATTCATCCCGTAACATCTGCCAGACTACTTCCTTCTGTGAATTTGTCAAGTTAGCCAACTCAAATGGTGGGTCCCATGGCCGGGACTCAGTTGCCGAAGAATTCGACGTCTGACTTGGTTTGGTAGTAGCTTCAGCTTGCATGGTGTTTACAGTAGCATTGTGTTCCGTGGTTTGGTTAGACGGAGATGCGATACGACCAGAACAAACTGATCGTACTAACTGGAGGTTTCCCAGCAGTGTGCGTGGTGCTAAATCGATGTCTTTACTGGTCTGGTTTCTCACAGGAATCTTTATACAACTAGACGAAACTCTTTGTAACTCTAACACGCTCTCGTCAATCACCAGGCCGTCTGGTAAACCACTCAGCTCTGAGGGTTCAAACACAGTGATTAACTTCTCTCGTAGTGGGCCATGACGAACTCTACACTTGACATCTACTGTTGTGTTTTGGGGAATGATTAGTGTTGACCTTCCAGTTTTAACAGGGCCAAAATCATCAGGATTGTTGTTGCGGATCAGGTTGACAATTGCCTCAGTGTTGCTTTGCTTTACATGTGGCAATGTGAATGCCATCAGCTGGGGTAAGTCAACATCATTGGTATGCTGGATCACCTCTTCAATTACATTGTAACCAATGATTGGTTCTGCCATTGTGTTGGTCGTCACAAGGAATGGAACAGTCAGGATATCGGTCATTGTAGTGTGCTGTTTTGGAAATCTTACTTCTAGTGCCACCCATCCATCGTAGGGTACAGATGTTCCATTTGCAGCAGTCAGGTGTAGGTCTGGTGTTGTTAACTTCTCAATGGCTAACAGTGGAACATCTGGGAGGTTCGCCTGTAACCATTGACTGGACAAGATGGAGACTTGGGCACCAGTGTCCCATAAAACTTGTGTCGGTTGTTTCTGGATGGTGCAATTAACCAAACATCGTCTTCCGACTAGTTGTGTGAGCTTGTCCTGGGTTTTGGGGGTTATGTGACAGATCATAGTGGTGTTTATTTCATTGGTCAGGATTGATGATACAGTTGCATTTCGCTGGGACTTCTGCTGAGGAACGGTTACTTCCTGTCCCCTGGAGGCAACCGTGGTCCGTTTCCCTGACGACATCCACGAGCAATGTGATTTTCACCTCTGCACTTGTAGCAATGTCGGCATTCATCTCCCTTGCCGCTCTCCTGACAGCTCGTACATCCCCTTGATCGAGTGGATGGTGGTCGTGGATCGCTTCTGTATGGGGAGGGCTTACTCATGGACTCCTTCAATGAGGCAACACACGCCGTCAATTCTTGTAGTCCTGCCGCCAGCTGTTGAATTTGAATGGACTCAGCGCTTTTCGGGGGTGGGGGGGGGGGGGGGTTGCACCAGATCAGTCGAGCCGTTTGTAGCCATGGCGATTGAGCTCACTTTGGTTTTGGGAACCCTCTTGATTGATCTCTTTTCTTCGAGGCTCACCACCGCATTCAGCTTTTCCAGAAGATCTTCGTCAGATATATTTGGATCTTGAAGATATTGACGCATCTCTCCCTTTAGATTTCCACTTAAGCCGGTCCTCAATGTCTGGATAAACGTGCTTTGGACCAGGTTGGTGTCGTATCTCAGGGGGGATTGGTCTTCCTGCGAGGCAAAAACTACTTTCTGACGAAGAGACATAGCACGGATCAAGAAATCGTGTGGAGATTATTTCTGGTTCTGGGATGCAGAAACCAATTCTTGATAAATATCAATGGCGTCACGCTCCTTGAAGTGGGCCCTCGAAATTCGGCGGAGCTGAGGGAGCGTGACTTCTGGCCTTCCTTCCCAGTAGCCCCTGGCGCCACTGCCCTGGTAACTGCAGAAATCACCTCTCTGGCTTTATATCCCTTCTGAAGGGCGTCCTCTATCTGTCGAGCCAGACTGTTAAATGACAATGTATCTGGTTGACCCGAAGTTCCAATCTGCCCCTGAATCTTTAACTCCCTCCGTGCTAGGGTCACTGTGGCCGCCGCTGGGTCTAACTGGAGGTCTGCGAGTTTCTCCTCCTCTTTCTTTGGCTGTAGCGGCCCATCAATGTGCAACTTCAGAGTCTTGAGTTGAGTCGTTAGGTCATCGTCGTCCAGTTCTTCCATCTTTCCACTGTCTAGGTGACGGTTGACCTGCCGGATCAGTGCTCGCCGGTCTTTCCCTTTCACGTCAACTTGTAAGTGCTTCAACACACCCTCCAACTGTTCCTTTGTCAGGCCATACAGCGACGCTTTCACATCTGCTTCTAGCTGCTCCAATGACTCAGTAGTTGCCATCTATGCCGGCTAGTCTGGCACAAGCTTACTTTATCTCTTAAACTATGCACCAACCTTCTTCGACGTTCTTTTGGCAACTCCTTCCTTACAAGCCGCTAGTTGCAATGATTCGACTACTGCTGCATGACCGTCATCTCACCGGCCCGTATCTTTATCTCGAGAAGGGGTCCTGGCAAGATCGCCAAAATGTAACCAGGGTCTCGAGGTAAACCTGTGGCAAGGAAATATGAAGGCAATAGTTGGAGTCAATTTCTATCTTTCTGATAAAACAATGCATTTATTAGTAAAAGTGCCTCAATACAAACGCTAAACTATTATAAGAGAAAACCAGTATTATTTACATAAGTTGAACATTCTGCTTTCCTTAACCTAGGGAGCTATCGCATATATCCGCAGTCAAATATCATTTTGATAATCATATTCATAAATGAAACTACGTATACGGGTTAGGAATACTTCAAAATACTATGCAGACAGTAACATTTCACTAGTGTTCAACCTTGACTAAACATTAAAAATCAAACTTGGACAATCTGCATTTAACGACTAACAGCACACGAGAAACATAACTTTAACCTTGTGTTGCCTTTCTACTACAGTATGGAATACACAAATCGTTCTTTCTAAATTGTTTACTGCATGAACAACAAGTCTTGAATATCCAAATCTCTAATTGTATCCATCTCAAATGCATTCCGACTATTCTAATAGCACATGACTGAAGTTTGAACCAGGTACTGTTTTCACGTACTCTACTCTATTTACAAATTACATGACTGATCAACTCTATTTGATATTCAAGGATCCAATCTATGAAATTAAACCTTCCAGTCTTTTAAAGGAATAAAATATGTAATTACTCCTGAACTATGACTTCTTAAGACTCATTCACTTGTCTGTAAATCTCATGTTATACTAAAACAGCAAAGACTTAGTTTTGTCTCACTGCAGATTGCAATGAGCTCATGTCAAAACTCGTTTGAAATACCTCTATAAATCTCTTCTATGATAGCATTACTAACAAATCACTACTCTTAGCCATAAATCCTGAGGGGACTTTCCTCTATAGAATCCATGCATCTTCACAATTGGTAGTTTTGTTACCTTTGTGATAAAAATCCTTTTGCAAAACCTCAAATCTTTATTTACATGAGGTAAATCTTGTACACACTTTCCCTACACCCATTTGTACAACTTGGAACAACAGAGAAAGTTCATTTTTAAATCTGTCTCCATCATAAACATCTTCAGTCTAAATACCTCAATTCAGCCTTATAAGTAATCTTTATGCTTAAACAATAATAGTAATTAAAATAAACAGTTTTCAACATACCTGTGGCAAGGAAATATGAAGGCAATAGTTGGAGTCAATTTCTATCTTTCTGTTAAAGCAATGCATTTATTAGTAAAAGTGCATTGACCTTAGACAGCGCCCTCGTAGTGCCCACTCTCTGCAGGCCACAGGATTAAAACGTTTTGTTTGGGCTATTGTTTACATACACAAAAGCAATACATTGGAAGGGTGGTAACACAGTAACAGAGAAAGACTGGAGACACCGTGGCGTATCTTAATACAGCAGGGAAAGACTGGACAAATGTAAATAAGTGCACCATGAGTGTGTTTAGACTGTAGAAAAGGTCTTGTTCCTTTGCACAGCCAGATATTTACAATAATGTCAACTCAAAAGGTCATTGACTACTTCTAGATTTAATATAGATGTACACATATAGTTTTTGAAATCAAGGAATTTTAATTAGTAGCACATATAGCAAGACAACGTTGGACCAACGTTGGACCAACGTTGGACCAACGTTGGACCAACGTTGGACCAACGTTGGACCAACGTTGGACCAACGTTGGACCAACGTTGGACCAACGTTGGACCAACGTTGGACCAACGTTGGACCAACGTTGGACCAACGTTGGACCAACGTTGGACCAACGTTGGACCAACGTTGGACCAACGTTGGACCAACGTTGGACCAACGTTGGACCAACGTTGGACCAACGTTGTCAAAAATGGACGACAACGTTGGTCCAACGTTGTCTGGCAACGTTGGTCCAACGTCATTTTGCACATTGGAACAACGTTGCAGCAACGTTGGATCCAAGCTGCTGCCACGTTGGGCCAACGTTGGATCCAAGTTGCTGCCACGTTGGATCCAAGCTGCTACCCCGTTGGAGCAACGTTGGATCCAAGCTGCATTTCCAACAAATATCCAACATTGCTCCAACTTAACATTCCTACACTATCCAAACTGCAACCAACCAAAGTCCAACAAGAAACAACAAATTCTGGCAAACCAATTTATTCCAAAAATGCCTGAGTATGACAAAAACTGTAGTCATTGTTATTATGATCTTTATAACATACATTATAGAGGTACGTCCTGGGGCCAATTTCATAGAGCTGCTAAGCACAAAAATTTGCTTAGCACAAAAAAGTCTTGCTCATTAAAAACAGGTTACCATCCAAAATTCTACGCGTTTTTCATGCTAAGCAAAAAAACAGCTGATTATCAATCCAAAACAATAAAGATCACACGAAAATTTAGTCTGTAACCTTGTTTTTGCCAAGGACAAATTGTCATGCTCAGCAAATTTTTGTGCTTAGCAGCTCTATGAAATTGGCCCCTGGAAGCGCCCAATTGGATACAAGATGAGGTTTCAACAAAATTACGGAAGTAAACCTGGTTGGATCAAGGCTATCATTTGTCTTAACTACATGCCGTATCGTACCCTTGTATGAGGCTAGCGTGCTGGGCATGGGCACTGTGTGCCGTAAAGAGACAGGTCAGAAAAATCAGCCGATAGCGCTCGATCACTCGGGAACAAGCTTGATAGCCTTGGTCAAGGCTACAGAAAGAACAATGGAGTAACTCAGCTAAAGAACTACAAATGTATAAAGAAAGAAAAATGCAGCAACTCAGCCACATTAAAGAACTACAAATGTATAAAGAAAGAACAATGCAGTAACTCAGCTGCATTATAGGAAGTATACACCATTTGCAGATATCGAAAATATTTACTACCGAATTATTAAGAAATATCTTACTCATCTGAAAGTAAATAATGATTCTAGGCACCCAGTAAAATGATTGCGCTAGATATCCTGTAATTATTCTTGAAAATAAAATTTTATAAAATAAATTCGCGATCGCCGGACAGCGATTGCGAAATAACACAAATAACATAAGACTAACGTAAAACTTCGGACAGGTTAGTTAAACGATATTTACTATAAAATACAACCCCCCAAATCCACCCATTCATGATAATTCAAGCAATTACCAATGGTGTATCCTACCTTTAAAGAACTACAAATGTATAAAGAATGAACAATGCATTAACTCAGCTACATTAAAGAACTACAAATGTATTTTATAAACAATGGCTGTCCTCAACCAACTCGCCAATACCCTAGGGCCAAACAAAATAAATGGTGTGTTTACGATAACGGCTTGAAAAAGGTAGGTAGAAAAGTTATTATATTTTATCGTTTTGTTTTTTCATTTCAGTTGAGTTTTAATTAGTGTGGAAAATTATTATGTTTGTGGCAAATAATTTAAAATATTGTTCATGTAAAAGTTTAGGGTCGAAAATTTAGCTGCCAAAAACCAAGGTACGGTGGGTCGGGTTATCGTAAACACACAATTGTTTTTGTTTGGCCTAGTTGGTACAGCGGAGAGCTATGGATTGAAAGGTCTTCGGTTCGAATCCGACTATCGTTAAACGTTTGTCTTAATCCGATACTGACTTTGACATGGAGGAAATTTGTAAAATGTAATTATAGTTTAGTTACATTTTACACACACAGGTTATTTCAAATTTCTTCCATGTCAAAGTCAGTATCGGATTCTGTTTGTGGATTGTAATTGTGGCAGATTTCCTTTTGACTTCCGTACCGATCCATGGCCATCCAAGTCAAAGCTGTAGCGGAGATGGTTTGCCACACCTTCGTGAACGGTGTCTTGGCTGGTGTTTTCGTATCCAGTATTTCGTCGGACTGATTATGGTTACAAAACAAAGTTGTACAGTAATTAAATACATGTAATACCAGCAGTGCAGAAGAAAAAAAAGGTGAAGAAAAAAGTGAAGAAAAAAAAGGTATTTTGCACAGGCGGATTAGTTGGTTTGCCCCAATTTATTTTGGCAGAATACTAGTCTGCCTGGAAAAAAAGAGTACTTTTTATTCACTTATATATGTTCTAAATACACTTCATTACAATAATAATAAAGTCTCGGGAGGGGTGGGGGGGGGGGGGGGGGTACAGCCGACTAACAATAACAGTCTAACGCTATGGCATGCGCTATACGTTCAATTTACATGTTCAACATGTTCAAATTGAAGTTCAAATGACAATGGCTTCAAAATTTCATTTGTTAGGTAGTAGTATTTAAAATTGCACGGTTAACTTAGGCCTATACATGAAACAGGCCCGCACAGGTATACGCGTACTGTTGCTGTTGGATAACGTTAGATAGAGCAAGGGCCCGAGGCCGATATGCCACGTAGGCTATACCTGATAACTAGAGTGCACGTGCACGCAAGTTTCGATCGGCATGCACGCGGCGTGTACGCAGCATCGGTGGGGCGAATTGGACGGGCTCCATCGTTGGGGTAAAATAGTGGCCTATATCAAAATTTCAAGACAATTCATTACATGTAGTTATACATACCCACAATTGTGAAGAAACGCTCATTGCAACCTGGGAAATCAAAACTAAGGACACAATGATGAATGGCAAATGCAAAGCCAAAGACTAGAGAGGATCGAACAGATAACCGCATGCACGCACGCTGAATGGAACGAAGAGACAGGTTCCCTGCAAATACGGCGCGGTACGCACAGTAGATCATGTTGGAACCTGGGAAATGTAGCAAACCCGCGCGGGGCCTAAATAGACTGGTTACCGGTCCTCTTAAAAGTAAGCACACAATACAAACACGGTTCCCCACAGGACATTGCACATTATTTTTACACATTGAGACCGGGAACCAGTCTGCTGGCTGTATTGCATTTTCGCGCTCAAAGTGCGAAAAAAAACCCGTTGCTGATCACAGATAACATAATAATTACAACGATCACGTGTATTCTCGCGGTCGGGCATATCCGGGAACCTGGTTAATCTGCCATTATTTATATACTTAGCGCAAAGGGGAACATTTGAGGTTTAACGCTTGTTTGTTATGGACGGCTCGCCCCCCTCGTGACGTTATTTCGACCGCGAAAATAGGTTCGGCGATTTTGTTTTTAACACGATATTTCCACACGATATTTGATTATTAGCGCCCTATACCTGTAGTTACGTTTGTATTGTTTAAAAATAGTACGCAATTATGATGAGTACGTAACATCTAGAGTACCCTGCGGGACCATAGACGTTGCACTAACGTTGGACCAACCTGTTTTTCCAACGTCCAACCAACATTCTAACACAGTGAAATCCAACGTTGGTCCAACGTTGGACCAACCAGTTTTGTTAACGTCCAACCAACATTCTAACACAGTGAAATCCAACGTTGGTCCAACGTTGGACAAACCAGTTTTTCCAACTTCCAACGAGTTGCGAGTTTCCAACGTTGGACCAACGTTGGCTTGCTACCTGGGACCTGTGGAAACGGATGGCAGAGGAAGAGAAAACAACAGGCCGGCCATCTGACAGTGCGCCCTCAACTGACGTAACGCAGTCACTTCTCTAAATTGCATATTCATATCCACGATCGACCTACAATTTCGCGACATTTTTGCACGATGAACGTTACATTTTGCGCAGTAGCGATAGGTTTCGGAGTGTTTTCGAGAGATAGTGTTGTAATATTTAAGTATCGACAATGTGAAGCAAAGAAATTCGCCCCAAAGGCAACACAAAAGGAATACATTATTTTGTTAACGTTCCGAGCCTGTGACTGCAATGTGGTCGATGCGCACGAATTCGAAGCCGAAAACGAAACTGGCGCTGAGCTGGTTTCCAGGAAACTCAGCAAATAACCAAGGGAGTATAAAGTGGGGCAATATTTTCGAAGCGTTGTCGAGATTTAGCTCGTTTTCCAGCTGCATATTTTGTACTATTGTCTTCGTCTTCATTTATTGACTAGGTTGGTACGCAGTTCTGTACTAGCCAGCATAGGCCTTTGTTTGCCTCTTCTTTCGTTCACGCCGGGCAGTGTACGGCTTTTCTTTTCTTTGTTCAGTTACCCGTGGCGGTTACATAACACCAGTTGTGTGTGTATCGCTACGGGTTTTATAGTATACATGTGTTTGTGTGGGTGAAGGCAACAAGTCTTGCCTTCACGCCATTTTGTTTTGTATACATTTGTGTATACCTTACATTTGTGTATACAGTTTGTACGCTGTATTTACTGAGCGTGTATATAACTCTCTAGTTGTTTGGTTTTTTTTCTTCGTTGCATCTTTATTTGCGGGTTGGCAATTGCAACCCGTGGAGATTGATGCCCATGTAGTAGGTTGGTGTATTTTACGCCAACCTAATCGTTTCGTTTTTGTTGTTGCAAGTAGCAACTTTTGAGTATTTGTGTTTTTGTGTTTTGTCCTTTTCTGTAGACTGGCAAGATGCCACCGCTACAGTATAAGGAATGCGGCGTGGAACTGCGGTTCCCCGGCGAAGTAAAACCCGACAAGGTTTTTGAAGAATTAAAATCCTTAGGTGTTGTTGCTAAAGATCATCTGTCTGCAGTTCAGCCCTTACCGGGCCACCGTTTTGATGTTGTGTTCAAGACGCCCGAATTGGCGAAAGTATATATTCCGACACTGAATCTGATCCCGTCCTGTGAGGTTTTGTCTTATGAGGGGGTGGTCATTGTGACCATCCACTACATCAATATTGGTATAGACGACAACGTCGGCCGAGGCAAACTTGCTGCGTTCGGTGAGGTTCTCCAGAGTAGGTTTTGTACCTACGCTGGAGAACCCTCTGTTTTTAACGGCACCCGACAATACCGCATGAAAATAAAACAGCACATTCCTTCCGTTTTCCGGATCGGGAACAGGAACGCCTGGGTGTCGTATATAGGCCAACCCAAAACGTGCGCCAAGTGTGGCAAAAATGGTCATTTTGCTAATAGCTGTAAAGAGCAAAAGTGCTTTAAGTGCCTCCGTTTGGGGCACATGGCTTCCTCGTGCCCCAACCGAGTTGTTTGTACCGTTTGCGGGGATGTGGGGCACAGTTTCAAATTATGCCCCGTTTCTTTTGCAAACAAGGTAGTCCCCCGTCGCTCCTGGGCTCAGGTAGTGCGGGAGGACGTGGTCATCACTCTGGATCTGGCGAAGCAGACTGCTCCCCCGGATCGGTCTGCGGAACTGGTTCCTGATACTTCCGAATCGGTGCCCGCGCCTACACCTAAGCCGGAAGCTGGTCCGCCTGACCAGCAGACGGCTAAGTGCCACACTTGTGGGGAGACCGTTGGTCCTCCAAACCCGAACGATTTGTGCATGAATTGCGATCTTCCAGTAGGTCACAAGTCGACCCGTACAATCTCTTGTGCAATATGCACAAAAGGTTATAGCACGCTAGAATTGTTTTGTGGCGAGCCGGAATGTATCTCTGCTTGTAATGACCGTGTAGCCCGCCAGGGAAAATCCTCTGGCGGCCAGTCCCGTGCCCCTAGGCGCAAACGCCGCAAGGGTGGGCGGAAACGTATTTTGGATACTGGTTCTTCT
This sequence comes from Crossaster papposus, assembly GCA_037893245.1. Taxonomy (NCBI): domain Eukaryota; kingdom Metazoa; phylum Echinodermata; class Asteroidea; order Velatida; family Solasteridae; genus Crossaster; species Crossaster papposus. The sequence goes on along the minus strand of JBAIAA010000124.1, from coordinate 238,601 downwards.
GACGAGGGCACCTCTAAGAAGGGCCCACGGGTAGCTAGCGCGGAATGTGAGCCCGATTCTTGTTCAGATTCCGAGCATTCCATGAACTCTGTTTCGTCAGTGGAGATAACCCCTGAGACCCCTCATGAGGCTCTCCAGGGTCCTTCGTTAGACCTGGTCCGCCAGGCCGAGGTCAAAACCAAATTTCTTGTCCTTCCAGGCTCTAAGGACTTGGCAGTTTGCTGCAACCTTTCGGGTTGCAATGCCGAGTTCTCGACCTGGGAGGATTTTGTCACTCACCGGCGGGGAACCCACAATCGTGGGGCGTTGATTCCCTGTCCGGTGTGTGACGGCACAGCCGTTTCTCCGTCGTTTTGGGTCGGCCATCTGGTCCGGGAACATACCCAGTATGTCCTGGACACAGATGTGGCCGGCCTTGTGTCTTCAATTAAGTATTGATTTGTTTTTGTTCTTATTCTAAGTTGACCCCTCCTATGGTTGCCTTTTTTCGGCTTCTTCTCTTTTCAATCACAATGATTTCTGTTATTTCTTTGAACGTTAACGGTATGCGCGACCCCATTAAAAGACGGCGTATTTTTCAGTTTTGCAAGTCTTATGATATTTCCTGCTGGCAGGAATGTCATATTACTTTTTCTGATCTTGATTTTTGGCAGACGGAATGGAGGGGGAGGATGTTTGCCAGTTTTGGCACATCTTTCTTCTGCGGCACCGTCATTCTTTTTTCGCCCCGTAGTCCGTTACGTTTTTTAGATCCTTCAGTTGACACTGAAGGTCGTATTATTAGCGGTACCCTCCAGGGTCCCGGGGGTAGTGTTAAGCTGTGCACAGTTTACGCACCCACGGACCCTGGGGCCCGTCGTCGTTTCTTTTCTAATCTGGTCTCTCATTTGACAGGCAACTTTCCCACTATTCTCTGTGGGGATTTTAATTGCGTTTTAAATGTTTCCATGGACCGCCGTGGCTCTGTTTTCACATCTTGTGGTATTGGTGCAGTGGAGTTGAGTCAATTATTGACCACGTTTTATTTAGATGATTGTTGGAAGGGTCTCCATCCTCATGCTCGTTGTTATACATGGCGTAATGCCAGCAACTCAGTTTCTAGTCGTCTGGACCGTTTTTACGTGTCCAACCGATTGGATGTAAAAGGTTGTTCACATTCTTCATGTTATTTTTCTGATCATGACTCCGTTATCCTTAAGTTTAACTTCCCCTCTTCACCTGACATTGGGAAGGGGTACTGGAAATGTAACATTTCCACCCTTTCTGCTGCTGGGTTCAGGGAGGAATTTACAAAAGCTTATTTGGGCTGGCGTTCTCTCATCAGGGGGTTTGGCAACGAGCTCCTTTGGTGGGACGAAGTCAAGCTTCGTTGTAAGCAATTTATTGTTTCTTTTTCATGTCGCCTCGCTAAGAAGCGGCGTAAAAAGAGAGAGCACCTGATGTCCTCTCTTAATTCAGTTCTTAATGATTTGAATAGCGGGAAATCATCTACCGACATTTTTGTTAAACATGATTTTTTAAAAGGAGAGCTGGAGAAGTTGGATGACTTCGAGGCCGAAGGGGCTCGGGTTCGTTCTAGAGTCCGTGACCTCAATGAAGCTGAGAAGCCATCTAAATATTTCTTCCGACTGGAATCGGAGCAAGCTAGGAAAAAATCTGTTTCTTCCGTTCGTGGTCCGGACGGCGTTGTTGTCGAGACCTCGGCGGAGATAGCCTCTATCTATCGTTTATTTTATTCAGACCTTTTTAGCGACGAGCCGGTCCAGGGTGATCTCCAGTCCCCTTTTCTAGATTCGTTGTCATCCCGAGTCTCCCCAGATTCTTTTTGTACACTCGAAAGTTAGAGCTTTCAGAGTTGACTGATGCCCTTCGTGGAATGGCCAACGGCAAGGCCCCCGGTGGGGACGGGCTTCCTAAGGAATTTTACATCAGTTTCTGGGATTTAATAGGCCCGGACCTGCTGGGAGTTTTTCGTTGTGCCCTTGATTTAAATCTTTTAGCTGATTCTCAGCGTGTGGGGATTATTACTTTGTTGGACAAACCTGGGGACCCTTTAGACCCCCGGAATAAACGTCCAATCACTTTGTTGAATGTAGACTACAAAATCCTGTCGAAGGCCTTGTGTAACCGCCTTGGTAAGGTCTTACCGGACCTTATCAGTCCTTTTCAAACGTGTGGCGTCAAGGGGAGGTCCATCCACGACAACACCAGACTCCTTCGGGATCTGGTGGCGTATGTGGATGGACGGAACCTTGCATGTCTAGTTTTATCTTTAGATCAACAGAAGGCCTTCGACAGGGTCAATTGGAATTTTTTGTTTAAAGTAATGGGGCAATTTGGGTTCGGCCCAAATTTCCTTCGTTGGGTTAAAATTCTTTACTTTGACATTTCTAGTCAGATTTTAGTTAATGGTTTTCTGTCCGATCCCTTTTGTTTGTCGAAGGGAGTAAGGCAGGGATGTCCCCTGTCTCCTCTTCTTTACGTCCTTTTCATTGAGCCCTTTGCGGCTACAGTTATCCGTGACAGTCGCATTGGCGGTTTGGTGGTTCCTGGCAGCAGTGGCTTGTCGTGCAAGGTCGTCCAGTACGCGGACGACACCACTTGCATTGTCCGGGATCGCTTGTCGCTGGTGCGGCTGTTCGGAGTTATTAAACAATTTGAGCTAGCAAGCGGGTCTCGCCTGAACATGTCTAAATCCCAGGGTCTCATTCTTGGGTCCTGGCCCCTTGATTTGGCTTCCCTTGTTCCTATTAAGTGGACCAGGGATCCTGTTAAAATAAATGGTGTTTTAGTTGGTAGGGGTGACATGGGCGTCCGGAATTGGAAAGATCGTGTCCCGGCCCTCATCACCTGCATAGCCAAGTGGAAGGGGAGAAAGCTCTCTCTTCTTGGTAAATCGTTGGTAGTTAATTCTATCATTTTTAGCCCCATTGTATTTCTTAGCACCAGTTTATCCCCTTCCCGCCTCTGTGGCGAAGGTGATAGATAGGGCTATTTTTAGCTTTATTTGGTCGGGTAAACCCGACTTAGTTGCGCGCCCAGTCCTTTTTCAACCTATTGATCAGGGAGGCCTTGGCGTTGTAAATATTCGGCATACGTGTGACAGTCTTTTTGTCAGGGGGTTTAGGTCTGTTTGGGACCTTGATGGACCGCCTTGGAGATTGTTTGCCCTTTGTTGGTGTACGTTTTCCTTGCGTGGCGTCCTGCCGGTTGGGCTTTGGTCCAATAGCAGGCCCCACGCTTGGGATCCAACTAATTTTTATTCGTATTTTTGCAAGCTAGTCTTGCACGTATTTAAAATAGCCCCTAACTTTGACTGGGAAGCTGGCTCGTCTCGCCAGCTGTATTATTATTTTCTTGGCCAAGACCTTGTCAGAAAACCGGTTTTGGTTTTCCAGGATTTGGATCTTGTTTTTAAATTTGCTCATCGTGCAATCCTAGATCATCGCCTGAGAGATCTTAATTGGCGTATCATTTGGCGAGCTGTTAAAACGGCCACGAAGGTTTTAAATTGGGGATATGGCTCCGGTAGGTGCCCCCGTATTGGTTGTGGCGTCCCGGAGACCATAAACCATGTATTTTGGGATTGTCCTTTTCTTTCGCTCCTTTGGGGTTGGGCTGAACATGTGGGTGGGAAAGTTCTGGGTAGGAACATCTCCCTGACCGCACCTTGTGTTTTGTATGCCGTCGGTTTTGAAAACCGCAAAGATTGTTTTCTGGTGTGGTACATCATCTGTGTTGTTAAGTGGCTTGTTTGGTCATCGCGTTGCGAGACCTTGTTCGACAAGTCCGCTGTCAGCGCAGGTGTTGTACTTCATCGTATCAAGCGTGTGGTCAGGGACAGAATTCGGGCAGACTTCTTTAGGCTGTCCGAACAAGACTTTCAAGCTACCTGGTGTGTGCGGGGTATTCTTTGCACAGTCGTTGGTGCTCGTTTAGTTGTTCGTATATAGTGTTGTCTTGAAGTTTATAGTATGCATTATGTTTTGTTTGTATTTCATAGCAGGGAGTTAGGGTCGTACCCTACCATGGTAATGCTTGGGTAGCGTGGCTACACTCTCTGTTTTGTATCGTCCTGGTTTAGTGTCTGTTTAATTGTTATATTAAGTAAAGGGTAGGGAGGCTCGAAGCCTCACGAACTAAGGTGTAGTGTGACTACCCTACCCTGGGATCTCCTTTTAGAGAATCCCAAACCTTTTAAAAATTAGTATAAAGTGGGGAGCCAGCTCAAATAACACGGGATGCGCCGCCCAATCGCGAACAACAAACTCGGCAACAACTCGGCCACCGCGCGAGCAAGGCGGATACAATTAATTTGCGAAGGCTTCGTGTAACCACTGACCTCTACACCTGGACAGATCATTCATTGTTTCGACTTGAAGTCGGCGCGAACTGGAAGTGCAACATGGCAGACCCACGACGTCACTCTGTGAGCCAATCAAATGCCCATGTTTAGAGTTCAGTGGGTACGGAACGTATGACATAATGTTTATAAATACAAAATGTATAGAGTAAATCCACTGACCTCTACACCTAGACATTTCATTGGCTCACAGAAGTGACGTCTTGGGTCCGCCATGTTGCACTTCCAGTTCGCGCCGACTTCAATCGTTAGCACAGCAGAATATGAACAATGGTCCGTCCAGGTGTAGAGGTCAGTGCGTGTAACGCAATAGCTGCCGCATAATCGCGAACAGCCAACAATTCGGCAACCGAGTTACGGTATACGATTTCGGGAGGGCTTCGGCCCGAACTCCGGCAAGGACAATGCAAAAATAATGCAATAGTTTACGCAAAAGGGCCCACACACATCAACAGGCAATCGAAAAGCGACTGCACGTTTATCAGTAACGTCTGTTTCTCCCAAATCTCACCACGGACGAATATGAGTTTTTTTTTTTTAATCTTACACCCCGCCGCACCGACGCCGGCGGCACACACGCACGGCGCCAAGTCGCCCGACCAAAAGCGCCGCGCCTCTCCAACATGGCGCCAACCACGCGCCAAGATGGCGCGGCCCTGTGTTCCAAGATGGCGGCGCCCAGGGACAAGATGGCGCATTTTTCATCTTTTATAGTATAGATGTAGTGATATTCGCACGCACCTGCTTAGCCTAGTGAATGCAGCGTGCATTACTTACTTTGCATAAACATACATATGCATAGGTCTAACACCCTGACTCTACTTCGCGTTGCATCTGATAAGTACATGTACAATGTGTGTGATAGTACATGTACAGGCACATGTACAAACAACAGTACATGTGTACACAATGTATCATCAAACGTGTTCAACGTTATTAGTGAAAATGGAAGACTTTTTCGGTACCGACATATTAGGGCAATCTCTTGCCTACAAGTTTTGAGGGCAGATTCCGTTTGATATTTTGAAAATGACGACAACGATCCCCTTAAATAAATTTATTTGGTCATAAATTCAATCCTCAATAAAATCCAAAATACATGTGAATCATTTTCCAAATTTAATTCTTTGATAGGCCTAACACTTTATACAATGGAGGTTCATGTAAGATTAGGAATGTATTCCTACCTCCATGCAATTATAATAAAGGTTACATTTATTAAAATCACTAGAAATAAACATGATGTCCGTGAAATAAAAGAGGTTATAAAAACAAGCTATTGTTTTGATAACATTCTTTCTTGGCTGAAACATATTTTATGAAAGATCCAGGTATCAATGCCAGTGTTATTTAAAGAGAAATTAGTTTTCCTTCAACAGCTCTCTAGTCCATGTACATGTACATCTTACTTTAAACAAAACAGCCCTGTTTAAGGGAATAATATATAACATTTGCTTTTGCTGTAAATTTTATAAATGGATGTGGCGGTTGGTATTGTATAGTAAATATTGCTACACTGACTGGTTTGAAGGTTTGTGATGAACATGTATATGCTGTAAAAAAACCAAGAAAAACATTTTGTTCGTGTAGTCTGGTTACAAGACCCTGATGAAATGGAGCATTTTATAAACATCGGGAAATCATACACTAAGAAAACCAGTCAAGCTGACTTAAATTTACCCATTCATATCAATTGCTAAAAAATGCAGATTAAATTGGGGGGTAGTATTGGAAAGAAGCCATTTTTTCAATGCTGGTCACCCCCATCAAGCAATATTGTTTGGTACGTGCAATTGACATTACAATACCACTTTTCTGGAAAGTGACGGCACACCAGGTACCATAATTTTACAGGTGCTTTAGACTTTCATTCGTCAAGAGGTCAAGCAAGGTATTTAATAATAATTGTTTACTTTTGATATTGTTTGCAAATGTACATACATTGTACTCCCACAATAAAGTACTGAAATATTCTGAAATACCTTACATGTACTCGACTGTAAGTGAACTTCTTTTCACAGTCTGAAGCATCCTATGAAATCACAATATCTGGTGTGCAGTGGTTTTCAAGAAAAGTGGAATGTTGTATCAATTTTCATTGAAAACAAAATGACTATTTTCAAACACTATCCCCAATTTATTACATTTTGTTAGTCCACATGTAATATACTTGCAATATTTGTTACACATCCATGAATGGGTGTCAACCAGGATTCCTGCCCGGTCCCTCTGTCATCTTGGAGCCCACACGAATAAACCGTGCCGACGACTTGCTGACACGACTCCGCGATTAATTGCCAACTCGCAAACACTTTCGGTACTTGCTAGTACCTGACCTATCCTACACTCGCTGTAGTCTTGATCCAAGACCAAGCTAGCCGTTTATTTGTAAATCTTCATTTACATACACAAGTAGCGCATGCGCACTAGTTTGTTACCGTTTTCGGTAATTTTGTTTACCAAATTCCAAAGACGTTGCTACGGACTGGTTCGTGAGCGATGATGGTTTGTCGCGATAGCGCCCTCTTCTGGCTGCGGATTATTCAACGTCTTGCCCAAAGACTAGCGCAACGGCAGCGTAGCGCCAGTGTGGCAGGGGTATTAGTACATGTTTGATTCATCAATCCCACCCCCAGAAATTGAGCATGAAACAGCTATATACATCTCCTGTCACTAGGCTAGCAGTAGGGTGGTTTATGACACCCCTGGATAGGCTAACTGGCCAGACAGCCAGGCGTCCCGGCGACAAAATACAAAGAGCTCATTTTGTACACAACTGAATAGGGTTTTCGCTGGGGCCCAGGTTTCTCATGACTGAAGTAACGCCTAGTGTAATCCTTCTTGAAAAGCGACTATATCACTTCAAAATACAATATGTCATTGAGAAATGCAAACAAATTGAGTGGAATAGGCCGACGGCTTATGGAAGTTAGAAAAAGCAAAAAATATGCGGACCAAATCCGCCCCGAGGGTACTCGCAGGGTTAACTTATTTGAAATAAAAAGTAAACAAGATCGCGAATTGCCAAAAATGGGGTGATGTTTACTGATGGATCCCTTCATTTTGTTAAGTGAAACGGACAAATTTGGATCTGTTAATTTGGTTTATTACAAGTAACTATACCCGCAAGTTGGGATTTTGTATGCATGGCAACAGTGACTTGCATTTTATTTTATAAATCATTTTATAAACAAAATGGTTAAAATATCGCTTTACAGACTAACATTTACACCCAACTTTAAACTACACTGTGTACAAAAGTGCAAGTTCCTGATAAGAGATACCGAGGTGCACCTTTGCAAGTTGTGCCCAAACATTTTGTATCCGAACAAAAATCGTTCAAATAAAATTGCTTTTAATGATTTTAACATGTTGTTGGTCAACTTTTCTCCCATTTTCTCCCATAGTTTTGTTTAATCAGCGAACTTTACAAGCCTTTACCAAACCCCTAAACTCATTGACTTAATACTGAAAACCGACACAAAGACACGCCGCTTTTCTTCATGGACTCAACCTTCTTCAGTCGGTTTGTTTTATAAATCTGACATTTGGGTACTTATCGATTTATAGCGGAATTGCCATGCATGGTACTGTTGTAAAGTGGTTGTTTGGAAATAACAAGTATGAATAAGATTAAAACTTGAAATAAAAAGTAAACAAGATCGCGAATTGCCAACAATGGGGTGATGTTTACTGGGTCCCTTCATTTTTTTGAGTGAAACGAAAAATTCAAGATCTTTTAATTTGGTTTATTACAAGTAACTATTTGTTCAGGTGTAATGATTATTTCATTTACATTGACCCCAGGTTAGGGGTCAACGGACTTATATATATATTTAAACCATGTCCGACTTTTTTTCATTCTTAAGTATTTATTGGAGGTTTAATCTCGACATATTCAAAAACAGCACGAACATTTATTTCGACGTTTGAGCTGCGTTCCAGACCAAAAACAACTTTTGGAATAGACATTGCAGTGCTTCCCCAACGAATAATGATTGATATTATCAGACTTTTTGTATGTTTGAAAGGCTAATTAGACGTGGCCTACCTCCCATTCTAACCTATTAACCGCACACCTAGCCAGAGAACGAGCTAGTCAGGAACAACGGGAACTATTGGGTGGAACTCGGACACCAACCAAAACATCATAATCCTCAGCAAATTACATTTATTTGTTTCTGCCCTGCACTCCCCCGCAAATTGTTCTACTTGAACCATATACGGATGTACTCATGTTGTACGTTTATTTCCATTCCACCACTAGAGCTACTTGGTGAAGTGAATATGACATTTCCTGGTACACTAATTTCAAACAATGTCCACGGTTAATAGTTTTGTTTAATCAGCGAACTTTACAAGCCTTTACCAAACCCCTAAACTCAATGACTTAATACTGAAAACCGACACAAAGAAAAAGCCGCTTTTCTTCATGGACTCAATCTTCTTCAGTCGGTTTGTTTTTTTAATTCTGACATTTGGGTACTTATTGGTTTATAGCGGAATTGCCATGCATGGTACGGTTGTAAAATTGGTTGTTTGGAAATAAAAAGAATGAATAAAATTAAAACTTCTGCAAACTGCTTACTGGCTGCAGCCAGTAAGCAATTTGCAGCAGTTTTGACAAGAACTATACAAATTGAATAAGTTAAGAGGGCCTAATATTTCGATCTTAACAAGATCTTTTTCAGATACCTGAAGAAGATATTGTGAAGATCGAAATATTAGGCCCTCTTATTTTATTTGAAATAAATAGTAAACAAGATCGCGAATTAAAAAAAATGGGGTTAAGTTTACTGGGTCCCTTCATTTTTTTCAGTGAGACGGACAAATTAAGATCTGTTAATTTGGTTTATTACAAGTAACTATACCGGCAAATTGGGATTTTGTATGCATTGCAACATTGACGTGCATTACGTATTTTATAAATCATGTTATTAACAAAATGGTTAAAAGATCGTTTTGAGGACTAAAGTTTACACCCAAATTTGCACTGTGTACAAAAGTGCAAGTTCCTGATAAAATATACCGATACAAAGGTGCGGTGCACTTTTGCCAGTTGTGTCCACACATTTGGTATCCGAACAACAAATCGTTCAAATAAGATTGTTTTTAATGATGTCAAAATGTTGTTGGTCATCTTTTCTCCCATTTTGGTGTGCATTTTCATGTTCTTCAAAGTCCATTGAACAAATTCAAGAACAATAACAACTTATAGGAATGGACATTCTGGTGCTGCCCTAACGAGTAATGATTGGTACCATCCGACCTTTTTGTGTGTTTGGAAGGCTAATAGACGTGGCCTAACTCCCAATCTAACACAATATAACACACAACCGCACAGCTAGCCAGAGAACCAGCTAGTCAGAGACAACGGAGACTATTGGTGGCACTCGGACACCAACCAAAACATCATAATCCCCAGCAAATTACTTTAATTTGTTTCTGTCCTGCCCTCCCCCGCAAATTGTTCTACTTGAACCATATACGGATGTACTCATGTTGTACGTTTATTTCTTTCTCACCACTAGAGCTACTTGGGGAGGTGAATATGACATTTCCTGGTACACTAATTTGAAACAATTTTCACGCCGGTTAATAGTTTTGTTTAATCAGCGAACTTTACAAGCCTTTACCGAACCCCTAAACTCATTGACTTAATACTGAAAACCGACACAAAGACACGCCGCTTTTCTTCATGGACTCAACCTTCTTCAGTCGGTTTGTTTTATAAATCTGACATTTGGGTACTTATCGGTTTATAGCGGAATTGCCATGCATGGTACGGTTGTAAAGTGGTTGTTTAGAAATAACAAGTATGAATAAGATTAAAACTTGAAATAAAAAGTAAACAAGATCGCGAATTGCCAAAAATGGGGTGATGTTTACTGGGTCCCTTCATTTTTTTCAGTGAAACGAAATATTTAAGATATTTTAATTTGGTTTATTACAAGTAACTATTTGTTCAGGTTTAATGATTATTTTATTTACATTGACCCCAGGTTAGGGGTCAACGGACTTATATATATATATTTAAACCATGTCCGACTTTTTTCATTCTTAAGTATTTATTGGAGGTTTAATCTCGACATATCCAAAAACAGCACGAACATTTCGACGTTTGAGCTGCGTTCCCGACCAAAAACAACTTTAGGAATAGTGCTTCCCCAACGAATAATGATTGGTATTATCAGACTTTTTGTATGTTTAAAATGCTAATTAGACTTGGCCTACCTCACATTCTAACCTAAGGCCAAATAAAAAAAAAATGTTTAGCGTCATGCCTTTTTTTAAAAAGGAAGGAGGGGGCCCTTTTTTTTCTCCAAAATGGCCGCCCGACATATCTTATTTCGAGTCATGTTCCAGTGAACATGTCACACCCTATCTGTCAATTTAAAATTAAAACATGGTTCACCCACGATTAAAAATCAAAATTCATGTGTGTCGATCATGTATGCACCGTACACGACTACACGTCACACCCTAGCTTTCCTATTAGAACAAATATATTTCCAGAGCATGTACACAGTGATGCTAAAGTCAAAAATACGATCTTAACATTGTATTATCTTAACAAAAATAAATATATATATATATATAAAATCAATCACAAAAACTAGGATAGGTTTTTGTTCACCATTATTTTATTCCGACAAATTTGTTTCGTGGATATACCTCCACTCGTCAGGGAATATTCCCTGACGAGTGGAGGTATATCCACGAAACAAATTTGTCGGAATAAAATAATGGTGAACAAAAACCTATCCTAGTTTTTGTGATTGATTTTATATCGCTCCTTTTATAAAGTAGAGCACTCTCCGAAGTTGAATCGGTTTACAAACACGTATATATATATATATATATATATATTTTTTGTTTTTACCAAAATGTTTAAATTTATCATTTTTTTTCAAAAAGGAAAAAAAAAGAAAAAAGGAGGCGGCCCCCCAACAGGAAGAGGGCGGTGACGCTAAACATGTTTTTTTTTTATTTGGCCTAATCTAACACACAACTGCACACCTAGCCAGAGAACCAGCTAGTCAGCAACAACGGGAACTATTGGGTGGAACTCGGACACCAACCAAAACATCATAATCCTCAGCAAATTACATTTATTTGTTTCTGCCCTGCCCTCCCCCTGCAAATTGTTCTACTTGAACCATATACGGATGTACTCATGTTGTACGTTTATTTCCATTCCACCACTAGAGCTACTTGGTGAAGTGAATATGACATTTCCTGGTACATTTATTTCAAACAATTTCCACGGTTAATAGTTTTGTTTAATCAGCGAACTTTACAAGCCTTTACCAAACCCCTAAACCCATTGACTTAATACTGAAAACCGACACAAAGAAAAGGCCGCTTTTCTTTATGGACTCAATCTTCTTCAGTCGGTTTGTTTTATAATTCTGACATTTGGGTACTTATTGGTTTATAGCGGAATTGCCATGCATGGTACGGTTGTAAAATTGGTTGTTTGGAAATAAAAAGTATGAATAAATTTAAAACTTCTGCAAACTGCTTACTGGCTGCAGCCAGTAAGCAATTTGCAGCAGTTTTGACAAGAACTATACAAATCGAATAAGTTAAGAGGGCCTAATATTTCGATCTTAACAAGATCTTTTTCAGATACCTGAAGAAGATATTGTGAAGATCGAAATATTAGGCCCTCTTATTTTATTTGAAATAAATAGTAAACAAGATCGCGAATTAAAAAAAATGGGGTTAAGTTTACTGGGTCCCTTCATTTTTTTCAGTGAGACGGACAAATTAAGATCTGTTAATTTGGTTTATTACAAATAACTATACCGGCAAGTTGGGATTTTGTATGCATTGCAACATTGACGTGCATTACGTATTTTATAAATCATGTTATTAACAAAATGGTTAAAAGATCGTTTTGAGGACTAAAGTTTACACCCAACTTTACACTGTGTACAAAAGTGCAATTCCTGATAAAATATACCGATACAAAGGTGCGGTGCACCTTTGCAAGTTGTGTCCAAACATTTGGTATCCGAACAACAAATCGTTCCAATAAGATTGTTTTTAATTATGTCAAAATGTTGTTGGTCATCTTTTCTCCCATTTTGGTGTGCATTTTCATGTTCTTTAAAGTCCATTGAACAAATTCAAGAACAAGAACAACTTATAGGAATGGACATTCTAGTGCTGCCCCAGCGAGTAATGATTGTACTATACGACCTTTTTGTGTGTTTGGAAGGCTAATAGACGTGGCCTAACTCCCAATCTAACACAATATAACACACAACCGCACAGTTAGCCAGAGAACCAGCTAGTCAGAGACAACGGAGACTAATAGGTGGCATTCGGACACCAACCAAAACATCATAATCCCCAGCAAATTACATTGTCTATGCCCTGCCCTCCCCCGCAAATTGTTCTACTTGACCTATATACGGATGTACTCATGTTGTACGTTTATTTCCTTTTCACCACTAGAGCTACTTGGGGAAGTGAATGTGACATTTCCTGGTACATTTGTACTTTAATTGGATCTTACGGTTCACGTAAAAACAATTCGACCCGAAAATCTATATAAGGGGGAAATTTGCTGGTGATCTGCGCCTGCGTAGTTGCCATCGCAGGTGAGTTGTTTCCCTGGTTTACATGTATTTACGAAATAGTCTTTAGTAGTCAGGCAGAATGGTGCACAATATGAAATAATGGTTCACTTGATGACAACAAGCATGACATTTGGCACAGTCGTAGTATGTCATGTGAAATACATTTTGACTGTAAGACCATCGCCTTTTTTGTCCATTGAACAAAATATAGTTATAATAAACCATGCAATGGCAGCCACTTGTTTCCTAATTGAAAAACAGCTTGTTATTCTATCTATATTTGCAAGCATGTTTTACACTCCCAATGTCTGATAATCGTCCCGAAAGAGCTGACTGTACAAAATATGGAACAACATTTTAGAAAAAAGATTACATAAAGGGAAAAGGGAATTATGCAAAAGATGGAATACCAAAAACCCACTCTAAATTAGCTACGAAAGCGAACGCGAATTTCATCAGTGTGCACTTGAGTCTATCCCGAGTCTAGAGTCACTCTGGTCGAGTCGGGCTTCTGGTTCTCAGGTCATTTGGTTTATATTCAAGTTACAATTAAATCAACACGGACACATTATTATGGTGGCTCTGAAGGGACATCGCACATCGCACATTTCTGCGCAGATGTCTGCGATGTCGCCGATCTTACCGCACATTTCTGCGCCGATTTCTGCGATATTGCACATTTTATCGCACATTTCGGCGCCGATTTCTGCGATATTGCACATTTTATCGTACATTTCTGCGCCGAAATCTGCGATATTGCAGATTTTATCGTACATTTCTGCGCCGATTTCTGCAATATTGCACATTTTATCGCACATTTCTGCGCCGATTTCTGCAATATTGCACATTTTATCGTACATTTCTGCGCCGAAATCTGCGATATTGCAGATTTTATCGTACATTTCTGCGCCGATTTCTGCAATATTGCACATTTTATCGTACATTTCTGCGCCGAAATCTGCGATATTGCACATTTTATCGTACATTTCTGCGCCGATTTCTGCAATATTGCACATTTTATCGCACATTTCTGCGCCGATTTCTGCAATATTGCACATTTTATCGTACATTTCTGCGCCGAAATCTGCGATATTGCAGATTTTATCGTACATTTCTGCGCCGATTTCTGCGATATTGCAGATTTTATCGCACATTTCTGCGCCGAAATCTGCGATATTGCACATTTTATCGTACATTTCTGCGCCGAAATCTGCGATATTGCAGATTGTATCGCACATTTCTGCGCCGATTTCTGCGATATTGCAGATTTTATCGTACATTTCTGCGCCGAAATCTGCGATATTGCAGATTTTATCGCACATTTCTGCGCAGAAATCAGCGATGTTGCAGATTTTATCGCACATTTTTGCGCAGAAATCTGCAATATCGCACATTTTATCACACATTTCTGCGCAGAATTCGGCGATATTGCAGATTTTATCGCACATTTCTGCGCAGAAATCTGCGACATCGCACATTTTATCGCACATTTCTGCGCCGATTTCTGCGATATTGCAGATTTTATCGCACATTTCTTCGCAGAAATCTGCGACATCGCACATTTTTATCGCACAATTTATCGCACATTTTTTTCAACATTCGAACGTGTGTTTGGCATTTGAATGTCGAATAAGGAGCTGGTAGTATGAATATTGAACGTTGAACGAGGAACTACGTGCAAACAGCTTCGTACAGTATACGTTCAGATTTTGACCTTTTCTATCTGTTACCACACAAAACCACTTCATTTCGAATGCAGAATACTATGGAACTATTGAAACATATTCAAATAAAATTAACCACCAGGGAGATAAATGTCCATTCTTAATTGTTTTCTTCTCTTTTCGCCTTTTTTTTATTTTTAACTCAACAAAATACACAAAACAAAACAAATTATATAATTGTTATTATTCAATCTGCACAAACTAAGTTTGAAGAATTTGCAATTTGAGATACAAACTTATGCACAGTATTTATACTGGCAAAGGCTATCTTTTTTTCACATAATTGATTCTGAATAAATACTTCGGGGTAGGCACCCGTGCTTAAATCTACAGTTAAAAATAATGCAAATATTCAAAATAAAATCAGGATGATCAATATTGTATCCAAAACAATAGATTTATAACATAATTATGTTTAAACGCACATGAGCATGGCTTTCCCACCAGTTTTTAAAATAAATCCATTCCTTTTAACTTGTTCACACTCAAACAAAATATGCTTCATTGTCTCTGAAAGATTTTAACAAAAAGAGTAAGAATCATCATCCACAATTTTCCTTTGGAAAAGTCTAACATTTGTCATTAATCCTAACCTTCCAAAATCA
This sequence comes from Crossaster papposus, assembly GCA_037893245.1. Taxonomy (NCBI): domain Eukaryota; kingdom Metazoa; phylum Echinodermata; class Asteroidea; order Velatida; family Solasteridae; genus Crossaster; species Crossaster papposus. Next base: position 223,318 of record JBAIAA010000124.1, on the reverse strand, counting down.
TCCAGAATCATCCTTGCAAAATGCAGGACTTTGCAGGGAGAATCACTAAGGTCACTTGGAAGTTAATGCATTTTTGCCACTGGAGGATAAAGCAGGATCTAGGTCATAAGGCATAATTTCTGATGCTGAATGATTTGGCAGGATTAAGGTAACTTATTTATCCAAATAAGAATTTTGAAGGATTCAGGTTATTTGTTACTTTGTACTTTCACACTGCTCGTGCTCTATGCTCTATGCACATGCTCCATAGAGTTATAAAGGAAATAATATATATACATGTATGTATAATTATGATAATGCAGGTTTGTCTACTAAACAAATATGTTCCATTTTTATATTCTATAATTTTCAAACCTCTAGTACTAATACTGACTAAATTTAGTCGTGAATTTGACATTCATAAGGAGGAATGGAGTAAGATTTATTTTTTGACTTTTAGATCTTGTAATTAAAGAGTTTAAAACATAAATCTTCCAGTATAAAATAATATGAATTCTTAAACCCTAACTCTCTACCGGTGCCCTATTTTTGTTACACATAACCTGATTCCTGAAAAATCCTGCAATTCCAAAGTGTTAAAATCCATGTAACCTGAATCCTGCATGCAAAAACCTACATTATTTGTTACTGGTGACCACTGCCTGAATCCTGCAAAAACCTGCAATGAGTTGGTTTATCATTGAAATAAAAGCACCCAAACATGGAACAAACAGGTGCTAAGTGCAAGTATTACAACAAGGGTCTGCACACATGACTCTTGGTTTGTTAACGTCTCATATCCTTGACACATAACTTACACCTTGACTGAAGCTCTATGGAGCATGTGCATAGAGCACGAGCAGTGTGAAAGTACAAAGTAACAAATAACCCGAATCCTTCAAAATTCTTATTTGGATAAATCCCAAGTAACCTTAATCCTGCCAAATCATTCAGCATCAGAAATTATGCCTTATGACCTAGATCCTGCTTTATCCTCCAGTGGCAAAAAATGCATTAACTTCCAAGTGACCTTAGTGATTCTCCCTGCAAAGTCCTGCATTTTGCAAGGATTCTGGAGGATTTTGGAAGGTTAGGATTAATGACAAATGTTAGACTTTTCCAAAGGAAAATTGTGGATGATGATTCTTACTCTTTTTGTTAAACATAAAACAAAAGTCGAAAAGAGAAGAAAACAATTAAGAATGGACATTTATCTCCCTGGTGGTTAATTTTATTTGAATATTTTTCAATAGTTCCATAGTATTCTGCATTCGAAATGAAGTGATTTTGTGTGGTAACAGATAGAAAACGTATACTGTACGAAGCTGTTTGCACGTAGTTCCTCGTTCGACGTTCAATATTCATATAATACTACCAGCTCGTTCACACGTTCGAATGTTGAAAAAAATGTGCGATAAATTGTGCGATAAAATGTGCGATGTCGCAGATTTCTGCGCAGAAATGTGCGATAAAATCAGCAATATCGCAGAAATTGGCGCAGAAATGTGCGATAAAATGTGCGATGTCGCGGATTTATGCGCAGAAATGTGCGATAAAATCTGCAATATCGCAGAGATCGGCGCAGAAATGTGCGATAAAATGTGCGATGTCGCAGATTTCTGCGCTAGAAATGTGCGATACAATCTGCAATATCCCAGAATTCTGCGCAGAAATGTGTGATAAAATGTGCGATATTGCAGATTTCTGCGCAAAAATGTGCGATAAAATTTGCAATATCGCAGATTTCGGCGCAGAAATGTACGATAAAATCTGCAATATCGCAGAAATCGGCGCATAGGTCACTTCGTGGGGCCAACGATGTCGTTTTTTAAAACCTATGTCATTATGTACATACGCGCGCCGAGCGACGAATTGAGATAGGTCATTTCGTGCGACCAATCGTTTAATAGGTTTCTGCACTGACACTATACAGTGGTTTGTGCGACAAACACATTTCACATTAATGTTACCTAAAGTTCTTCGCTCGTTTTAGGGGTATTTATTATCATAGAGCAAGTACTTGTATATCCAGAAACATTGTTGTTTACTCGTTTGAGGAATATGGCATAACATACGGCCACAATACTACTTGTGGATAGCTATAGTGTGGCCAGTCTGACGGTCTTTATTCTCATGATACAAACAATAAATTAGGCGATTTTTTTTTTGATTTTTTTTTTTGGGGGGGGGGATTGAAACTCAATGAAACTTGAAAGAGAGTCCCAATTCATCTTTATCTTAAAACAAGTTTATTGATATTAAGGATTGGGTGTCATGTCATATAATTTTACATAAAATCAGAAACCGTATTTTATTTTGAGATGAGGAAAAACTAAGAGTAATAATATATTTTGCAACATTAATATCTCTAAATTGCTTTTTTACAAATTGGCAAGTTAAACAAATGTGATTGGTACTAATCAAATACTCTGCCAGTTCATTATGTAATGAATGAATCTACAATTTTAAATTCGAGTAAACTTTAACATTTTTGCAATTCATCAGCACGTTTTGGTACTTACTTCTAGACATTTCGAATTGGATGAAATTTTGAATGGGATTAATATTTATTTAAACGCTAGCTTTTTAATGACAGTTTTACAAGCACAAATTCTAAAACCTTTACATTTCTTCAAAGTCTTCATCAGCACGCTTCAGTAAGTTTGCTTAGTACTTAAAAATTGAGGTGCTATCCAAAAAGACTAGATTCTCAATAATCTTTAAAAAGCACAGGCTGCCCCTTTTGTTTTGACGACCACAGAAAAGAGGACAGCTGACAACTGGAGTTGAAAATGCCGTATTATCAGGTGGACCACTGCCGACCGACATGATAACTGATAGCTGCACCGTCGGTTGCAACCAATGATTGATGTTTATTGTCTGCATATAAACACAAAACAATATTAACAATGCATTAATACTTTTGTTAACATTTTTGACTGGATGAGAGTACCAATTTTTTCATTTCCCACAGTGTAGCCCTCATACAAAACATAATTGTCAAGAACGCCTACTAGTACTACAAAGATTAAAGGTTAAAACAAAACCAGCATTATTGTTTAGAAATGAATCAACTTACTGGAGTTACTCAGTAATGTACTGAGTGGAATATCACCTGTACCACCACTGTCACTATCTCCATGGTTCCTGTAACAGAAATGAGAAACACTGAAAGTTCACAGTTAACCTCAAACTTCGTAAATGTATTTAACCTGTCCTAAGCAGCCGTAACGACATTATCCACATTCCATAACCCACGCATTACTCAAGGCATGCTACGTATGCTTAGCTTTTGCAGTGATTTAAAACAGCATGTCGAGCTATTTCATCATTGCAGCTACATTTCATATGGGCTTTTAGGATAAAAACACAATACTTACGCAAAAACCACAGGCAGGCATCAAGCTACTAGGTGAGCTAGGCCAAGTAGTTGTACCAGCGCCGGCGCTAGCGCGCGCCGAGTGGAATCGACTGATTCCTAGCGTTATCCACACACACAGTTACTGTGGAACGAATGTATTGCAACGTCTAGAAACCAGACGCCCGTCCTTGCTAATAACTATTCGCTTGTTGTTTTGCAGAAATAGTTTTTAAGTGAAAGGTGCAACTTTATTTTCATTTGCAGAATTTTGTAAAGGAGTAAATATTTTATTTAATATTGGTATTTACAATTTAGCATTTTCGAAGGAAAAAGGGGCACTGATGGAATTATATAATCTTGAAACTTTAACATGTGTCACTTCGTGAGACCAGCGTATTCGGTTTCTGTGGTGGTAGGAAGTGACCTATCTGGATGTGTCACTTCGTGAAAATCTAATTCTCATTTTTTCGGTAGTGTCGTTTTTAAATATTCAAAATTTGGGTCAAAAACGTAGATTTTAAGAAAAAAAATGAAGATATTTGAAAAGATCTTAATCTAACGAATAAAATTCGACCCCCAAAAAAAATCGACCAAAAAATGAGTTAGGTCACTTCGTGCGACCAGCGACGATATTAATATCCGTTCTTTAAACAAACATTTTAAGAGTTTTAATTTGCTTTTTGATGACTGTTTTAAAACTAACTTGAGAGTAATTGGTGTCTCTGAAATTTGGAAAATTGAAAATCCAGAAATATTTACTAGAATTCAAAATTTACTAAATATAAACTTGAATTCAATTGTCGTGATGGGTCTTAGGGTGGAGGTGTTGGAGCCTATATACGGTCTGACGTTAAATAAGATGTCTTAGATCCAGATATTATACATGCCGAGTTTCTTTGGTTGAGTATTCTGGTTAATCATGTGAAAGTTATAGTTGCTATTATTTATCGTAAACCTAATACAAATGTCGAGGAATTCCAAGACAGTATTATGGGTACTTTGAATAACTTAAAAATTGATAAAGTCAATTGTATTCTGCTTGGACATTTTAACATTGATCTTGTTAATCCAGATAATCTGGAATGTTTGTATTTGCATCAGCTGATTACCACCCCGACCAGAATAACTAGCTAGCACTATTATTGACCATATATACACAAATATTAATCAATTCCCTATTCATGTATGTACCATTATTAGTGATGTTTCTGATCATTTCCCGATTTTTGCTTTTTTTGAAACATTATTATTAAAAACTGATAAGCAGCAAACAGTTGTCTATAAGAGAGATTATCGTAGCTATGATATTTTCAAATTTCGTGATAATCTTCCTAATTTTGAATGGGAAAATTAATATTCATGCTCTATTTGTTACTTTTATCCCTAAGAATTCTTTATTAAGTAAACCATGGATTACAAAGGCAATTAATAAATATATTTTCATGAAACATAAACTATACACTGTTATTAGGGTTGTGTAAAATCTTACACAAGTTGTGTAATATTTTACACAACCGCTGTTTACTATATGAACCTAGCAACTGTTGTTTAAACAGTGTACACAACCGTGGTTGTTTAATTTGTAAACACGAGTTGTGTAGTATTTCTACACAATAATGTGTAAAAATAATTTACCAAATTAATTGTGCAAATGGTTTACACAGCAATTGGTTAATTTGTCTACACAATAGTTGTGTATTACTCACTGAGTTGTGGAATGATCATTTTAAGGTGTATACAGACACATAATGAGTATAATTCAGAAACCTTGGTTTAAATTGAATGTTATGTAATTGTTATTAGCCATAACGACGACAAAATGCATAACCACATTACAAATCCTTCTATTATTAAAGCATGCAACAACATCACACCAACAAATGGTCATCAAGACTTTCGCTGCATGCATACAAGTTTCATGCATTTGTTGTTTTTTTCTGGAAATTGCCGCTATATGCGCTGCAAGCAGGGTTTTGTAATTGCTTTGTTATACATTTTGTTTTTTATGTGGTGAAATTCGAATATCAAAAGCAATGCGCCAGGTCATCGATACAAACTATTTTAATGACTGTGTGTATCCACCTAGACACAAACAGTAAATACCAGGTCTTTATATTTTCAAGTAGGCTGCTTCAAAGAATATAGCTAATACCAGGATGCTGAAATATTCATTTTGTGGGACAGTTTATTTCCTACAATTTGGTACCTCATTTGTACAAATTTAGCATACATTTGAAATTCCAGGTGCAATATAGATGATGTGACCTGTTTACGTCTGTATTCAAAATAATGTGCCCGGCGCCGGTATGCGCACGCATCATGTTTTGCATACAATTTGGTTGTGCTTAAAGGTTTACACAACAGTTGCTGAAACTAAGTTTTGGCGGCAATATCTATTTGAGTAACATCAAATTACATTTACACAACCTAGCATTAACACAACTTGGATATGATCACACAACCTTGTTCAATAATAACACATGGTTGTTTACAATCTGTTTTACACAGCGTTTTTTTACACAGGAGAATAACAGTGTATGTAAAACTTGTTAAATCTAATTTTAATGATTCTGTTTCTGCTAAGTATGATAAATATAGAAATGTTCTCACTCGTGTCCTTAGGAATTAAAAACAGTTATATTATGGTGAGTTATTTTTGTAATTATACAAATGATACCAGTAAGACCTCGGGAGTTATTAACAGTTTATTTAAAAGGGGCAGTGATAACATTTTTTTAAGGATACCACTCCAGAAAAACTTAAACCTGCAGATAATGAGGACAATGAATACACTGACCCGTATCAGATTGCTACACTTTTTAATGATTTCGTTATCAATATAGGCCCCTCCTTGGCATTCCTTATTTTGAAAACCAGTTAAAGATTTTGAGGTTGAGAAATTACTGGGATCTCTTGATACTAAAACGGCATGTGGTCATGATCAGTTACCTGCGAAACTTATCCGATACTCTGCAGGTATTATTTCAAAACCTCTTTCTTTTATTCCTAATCTTTCATTTACTACAGGTATTTTTACAAATGCATTAAAAATAGCCAAAGTCACACCCATCTTTAAAAAAGGTAACAAAAATATCCTGGGTAATTACCGACCAATTTCAGTGTTGTTGGCTTTAAGTAAAGTTTTTGAACAGATTACAAACAATCGATTAGTACAGTTTATTGAACAAAATTATATTTTATATAATTATCAATATGGTTTTCGTATAAATTATAGTACTAAGCTCTCTTTAGTTAACTTAACCAATCATTTGATTAAAAGTCTTGATGAAGGGAAAATTACAATAGGTATTTTTATTGATTTTGCCAAGGCTTTTGTACTATAGATCATAACATTATTGTGTCTAAATTGTCTTATTATGGTATCCGTGGGTTGCCATTGAAGTGGTTCCAAGATTACCTGGATAATATACAGCAATTTGTTAATGTAAACGGTACCTTTTCATCTCTGCAGCCAATTACTTATGGTGTTCCACAGGGGTCTGTATTGGGGCCAACTCTTTTATTATTGTATATTAATTATTTTTTTCGTTCAACTCCTTATTTAAATTTTAGGCTGTTTGGTGACAATCTATTTCACACTTTTTCCAACAATCAAAATGAGGTCGATCTCATGGAAGTAAACTCACACCTCCAGAAAGTTAATGAGTGGTGTGATGCAAATAGTTGGTGTATTTATGTATGACTTGATCCATAATAACTCATATGAAGCACGATATGTGGCAGAGAAAACCCCCCCTCTTTTGTGTTGACCATTGTGTTCCCGGAATCTCAGAAATTCATTTTAGGTTTCAAGGGGGGATGGGTTAGGTTACAATAGTGTTGAGTGCGTATAAAGTATAGGGATAAGAGGGGGGTACCCCTCTGCCACATATCGTGCTGGGTATATAATAACTTACCTCATTCCTTGGTGGATTACTGTAATTTTATAGACACAATTATGGTACAAGACAGAGAAACAGAGGGAACCTGTTTGTTTCAAGGGTGCATACAACACGTGGTAAATTTTCTTGTTCTTATGTTGGAACCCAACCCCTATCAGAAACAACCCTTCTCGAACCTCTTTTAAATTCGCTTCGATGGAATATTATTTTCTCGATTATCACGCTTAAGGGAAAATATTTGGTGTTATTAGTATTCTGGTCTATAAATATAAATGTATAAGCTATCTGCCCATATTAAGATTTATCTGAAGGGAAAGTATTTGTTATTAATGATCCTGGTATATAAATATAAATGTATCAGCTATCTGCCCATATTAAGATTTATTTTGTTGTTGTTATGAAACCCACTACCAGGGGTGCTTTCCGACAAACCAACATACCAAAAAAAAAAAAAAAAAATTATTGGAAGTAATTTCCCTGACAATGCCCTAAGAAAGTTTTCATGGACATGCGGGAAACTAGTTTATAAATTATTGTATGGTCGTCTATGTGTGAATGCACCCCTGAAAGTGTGCCAAGGGCTGGACTTGACTAGCAAATGTGGTATTTTCTAGCCCTTTTTGAAGATTGATGTTAATAATTTAGGAGTTGATTGTGTATGATATTTCTTTACATCTGTCAATTGGGTAATAAACCAAACCAAACCAATCCAAACCAAACCAAGATGCCAGCTATACATTAACAGGAATGGTGGCCATGCGAAGTCACGTTACATTATCAGGTATAATCTAACTCATTATCTACTCAGCTACTATGAGAGCTCGATAGAAGCCGTTTTTTCAAAGTGCTTTAATGTACCTCTTGGCTACATGTAACTAGTTGAATGAGCAATAACAATATATTATTCTCAGACTACACACAAAGCCACCTTGACACGATGATTTGACTTTTTTGGCTTAGTTTTTCGAGCCGCTAGTTTATTCCTTATTACATTCCAAGCTATCACATTTTTAATAAAAAAATTGTGCCCCAATTACCATGCTTGGCTCACAACTGGGCCCATTTACTTGGCAGGCTTGCCACCAAATACACTGTGGAATTTCACCGCATGAAGTGACGGTTGAGTAGCCCCAGCAGAACGAGTGCAATAGGCGCTAATCACAGTGTTTATATATTTGTCACGTCACCTAAATTTATGTAAGTTTATGTAAATTACTAAACACTAAATTGAAACAAATACACCCTTTTTCCACCGTTTGTAGAGACGGTTGGAATAAACCCCGCTAGCACAAGCGGGCGTTTTGCGTGTATTTTTTTAAAGATTAAACACAACTTGTAAAATGTTATTTTAACGTACAACTTCAAATTAGACTTACTTAAGAACAATTAGGGCATGTAACTAGTTTAAATAGAGTCACAGCCGGTCGCTCCCAGCCAATTTCTGCCAAACGCGCAAAGCGCGCCCCACTGGGACGACTGGAAGTGCACTCCCCCAACCCTGAGCCCGATGACTATAACCAAAATTAGCACAGACTGTGGGGGACAATTTAAACAAATGCTGCATCAATGCAAGCTCGAATATTGGACCGAAATTCTATGTTTCCCGTAGGCGATAAATGGACGCCTTCGTAGCGAAACAGCGCGAAGTCTGACCATCTGAACTGGGGGTGGTTAAGTACCGACGCACCGATGCGCTTGCTCAGTGAACGGGCCCATTTATTGACCGCCCGTCGTTTTAATTCCATTTTGGACTGGTCAGTCGCACCGAGTAGCAAGCGCGCGGCAAAATATCGGACCGAACCAACCGAATCTCGGGGTAGTTGTCGCGACATTCCTGCATGAAAATACGAATACGAATGCAAAACAAATCCGTGCCGACTAAATCGTTAGTGCCTAAATGAACAATTAGCATGGACGGCGGAGGCCATAGTGCGCGAAGTTCCGATACTAATATTTTAACGGCACCGTATCCCGCTCCCCCCCAACCATTCCAATGAACCTGTGTTTTACACCCGAGATACGTAGCTGCCCTGCGAACTATGGAGTCGCCGATGATCCAAACATCCCCTTATAAGACAAAACAAAACAAAGGGGAGGGGGTACGTCACTAAACATGGAAAACTAGAAATCATCCTATTTTGAGACCAGCTTACACACCGGGTAGATTGCACTGAATTAGGGGGCGAATATAACACTGGGCGGCCTCCGAACGCCAACGACCCATCGCCTTTATTTGTTCTAATGGAATTCCCATTGCTGTAGCGGTCGATGCTGCCCCAATGCGAAAAGAGTGTGAACGAAACGGGGATGCGTCTAAACCCCCCAAAAGATAAAATCTTCTTCAAGGTGGCATTAAACTGATACTGAGTAAGGGGCCCGCCGCAAAAGTGGCAGACAAAAACTACCCGGCAAATTCGGCAGAATCTGCGCGAATGTGGTGAGCGCCCGGACTGGACAGAGATTGTCATCAGTTGAGCGCACTAAGCGCGCGACTTGGGGAGGACCCATTTGATTGGTTTTTGTGTGCCTGAAAGAGACTACAACTGAAGCATTGGCTTGTCCAAAATCCTGAAATGTTACATCTGACGCCAGAAGGAGCGACTTTTGTAAGTTGTTTTTTTGAAATGGCGGCAAACTCCCCGATACGCATGAACCCAAAAAACGCGCACAGCATAACCGCGCGAAAAAAGCGTCACTTCATATTGGTCAGTGCAAACGTGCGTTATCGCATGTACTACACGGGTCATAACCGGCAAGGTCATTGGCCAGCGCTTACCACTAGCGGAGTAGTCCCTCCGACAACCCGACAATAATTTTGTCACTAAGAAATCCTGAGTGGGGTCTGGCCAACTTTGAATTGTATGATAATAACCTACGCCTGCCATGTAAGTATAATTCGTGGACGGAGCAAGGCGTTGTAATGAAAGCCACGCAATAAATTGTCGAATGTCTTCAGGTGAGGCGGGGGAATTAGCATCAAAGCGGTAAGACATAAATGTACAAAAGGTTCGCCAGCCCGTCTGGTAGGTCTTATGGGTACTAGACGCAGAAGCTGCAAATAATAGGCGCTTTATCTCACCTTCTAATTGGTCTGGTGCAGGTTGGGGATCGGAGTCATAGTTGGGTCCGCCTGAGGGGCTAACGGGCCACCTGAAAACGTGAAAGGGAATCTGCAATGTCATTTGTTACCCCCGGGATATGAAAGGCCTTAAATGTTATGTTAAATTGCAGGCACTGACAAACAAACAAGCGCACGAGGTGCATAATCGTAGCACAGCTGGATGATTGTTTATTGATAATATGCATTACGGCAGTGTTATCTGTGCAAAAGCGCACTTTGCGATTGGCTAACTGGGGAGCCCAACAATACACGGCAACCACTAACGAATACAATTCACAGTATGCTATCGAAGGGGAAAGTAAAAACTGCTCTAGCGTCCATCGCCCTTGAAACCAATGGCCCTGAAAATAACCGCCAAATCCGTTGCTTGCAGCAGCGTCAGTAAACAACTCTAATGTGTCATTGTCGCGCCAACCTTGATCGCGAAACGGCGACACCCCGTTGAAATGATCCAGGAATTCTAACCACATTAACATATTCAGTTTAGCGCCAGGCGAGATGCGTACCTGATAATAATGCTTACTTAAACCTTGTGATAATGCAATTAAAGGCCTGGTAAACGCTCGCCCAGGGGCGACAGCACGACATACAAAGTTAAGTGAGCCAACCAAGGACTGAACTTCCCTTAATGACAATTTTTTTCCGACCCAAGGCGGACTGTATTTGTGACCGGCTCTGCAATAAAGGGTATTAAGTCGCGCTGTGCATTATCATGTAATGGCCTACTCAAAGTTGAGAGGGTAAACATTTTATCAAAATGTGATTTACATTTTTTGTCATGAATGACATATTTAATACATACAGTTTCAGGTTTCTTTCACAGAAATATTGATTTTGAAGAAAAAAGTAGAACAAAAATACAATTGTATGTGCATCGTTCTATTGTACTACAATAGAGCCGGCTTTTTCAAAGCCTGTTTTCTCAGTTGTGTAATTTGAACTCCAAGGAAGTAATCAGTATGTAAACATGTCATATATCCAGAACGGGAGGGGCTATGGGGCAGTATTATATACCAAATGAAAGCTTACGCTGTGGGCTTTCCAACCATGTATATAACTCAATTTCACTGTTTTGTGACATAATACCCATTATTGTGGAGTGGGTCACATTTTTTCTCGTAGGGCCAAAACTTTGTTGCGAGGTACACGTATTTCGCGCTTTACTGCATCAATTTCTAAACCGAGATAAGTAAGAACTTGACACGGGCCCTCCGTCTTTTCGACGGCGAGCGGCACTCGCAGCTGGGTGGCATGGGTGGCTTGTGTGTAAAGCGCTTGCCTCTCACCAATGTGGCCCGGGTTCGATTCCCGGCCCGGACCATATGTGAGTAGAGTTGTGCGTTGGTTCTCTCCTGTGCTACGAGTTTTTTTCCAGGTCATCCGGTTTTCCTCCCTCCTGAAAAATCAAACACTTTCGATCTCAGGCTGTGCTCCGTAGTCATATACGAGTCGATGTGGCCGGCTGCCGTAGGCGCCTTTACGTGCCAGCGACTCGACCACGTTGTAGCCGCGTCCTTCGCAATTCAGCACACCAGCTGCGAGTAAGGATGATTAGCCTCCCAAATTATTAAATTATTATTATTATAGCGCGGGTACGTAGCTGGACTGGTCGACTGTTTGGCGGGGGTGCCTTGAGCACCAGTCCTCCCCAGGCCCATTCGACACGCCGCAGCCCAGCGTGGCCACTCCTTGGGATTTTTCCCAAGATCTTGGGAATTTTGGCAAGACCTTGGGATCTTGGGAATTTGTATCCAAATTTCACGAAATCTTGAGATTTTTGCATTTTTGTTAACTGCAAACAACTTGTATATACATTTTAGGCATTTTTGTTAACCGCAAACAATTTTTTTCTATTTATGGCACTCATCTAAACCACAAACAACTTGTTAAGTGTGGACAGCGACTTTAAGCGCTGTACATTTGTGACCTGTTCCAACGAAACCCGGACAAAGTCGACTTTTTAGTTTTTCAGATTTTGCTTTTTTCAAATTCTCTAGGTTCTCAGCTTTAAAATGATGTATCATTTACATATGTACCCCCACCCTATCTTCCCTGGGGTCTGGATTTAGTGATAAAACCCTGACAACCTAATTATGAGATAAACAGCTTTGAAGTTCAGAAAAGCGTATTATTTCTATACACAAATGTTTCACAAAATTGACAAAAAACACACTTCTGGTAGACGGATTTTGTTCAAATTGGAGGAGATTGTAGATTAATAGTGAGTGACTTAGGAAAACCTAAAACCTCAAAATGGTAAAATCCATCCAGAAATGACTTCAGGAGTACATTGTGACAAAACACATTGTGCGACTTTGTCCGGGATTCGTTGGAACAGGTCACATTGAGATCATTTGTTTGTAGTACGTCGAACCCTGATAATAAGAGCACTGTTAATACAACATGATGCTTATAACGAGGACAAAATAGGTCCTGAGTCCTTTTTTTTTCATTACTGAGATAATACAAGGTACCTGTTACAACAAGATAATTTGTTAAAAGGACCTTGTTATAAAGGCGTTTGACTGTACTGTACATTTATTCACAAAATTGGGCCTTTTCGCGGGTTCTCTGGTCCGTTATAGCATCATCCGTGCTATCTTATGACATCTTGGGAATTCTTGGGAATTTTACTGCCTTCATCTTGGGATTTTCAAAATTGATGAGTGGCCACGCTGCCGCAGCCCCGTGCCCCAACTTAGCGCAGCGGCTGCAGCTGTGAGCGTACCGGCAATTGCCCCACCGGCAACCCGAGGGAGAATTATAAGCATAGCATGTGGACCTAGGCCAGTTGTTTCGTGCGACCGGCGCCTGTGTATTACTAGTATTATTAGCAGCGGGTAGCATGCTGCCGACTGCCGCGACCGTAACCCACAGCTCCATGTCTATCAAGGCCCAGGAGCGCGACGGGTTTGCCTCCATGCGCAAGCGGAACTGTTCGTCGTAATTACGCCAGCCTAGTCCGGGGAACTGTACGGCGGCAGTGCGCACAATTTCCGCGTATTTCAGTAGTTCGAGAAAACGGCCGGGGTGACGTGTCGAATAAATTGCCATGTAGGCCTATACATGAAACGCGCTGGTCCATTTGTCGATCGAATCTAGTTTACGCGGGTGGGGTCTTGCCGGCCGAAACACAAATTTTCCCTGTTCGACGGCCATGGTTAATTCGGAACTTGTGTTTGGCTGCCAAATCGAGGTTTTGGCCGTTCCAATTTTTTTCTTTGACAGCTTGCGGGATATGGACATCAATCGGGGCATCCGACCCAAAAGAATATAGCGGCGCGGGTGTCCCCATCATGCCCACATGCGCGGCGGATAAGGGGAGTAGCGCACCGGCTGGCCGTTCCAATTTTGTTCTTTGACAGCTTGCGGGATATGGACATCAATCGGGGCATCCGACCCAAAAGAATACCCAAATTGGTCTGTGCCTACTGCTAAGGGACCGATCGGGGTTATCTTATTGGCCGGTGCAATGGTGTTGTTGGCAGCGATAGCCACGCCAGTTCCAGCAGTAGAAAAACCCAAGCCATCTCATGTAAGTCGTCCAATTTTTAACTTTCGCAAAGCTGACCTAAATGATCTCCAGAGAACAATGGAATGCATCCCGTGGTGTCTTTTAGAAGCTACTGATGATTGTGATGCCACTACTTCACTGTTCTACAACTTGTTGAAGCTGCAGTGATGGATGTTGTACCAGTTCGCGTCGTCCATCTCCTCCGTGGTTTGATGGCCAAGTTCGTCATGCCCTCAGAGCCAAGGAACAGGCATTTCGCAGGAAGAAGGCCAATCCAACTCCAGATAACATTGAACTCTTCAAAGCAGCACCATCTACTTTCAAGAAAATTGTAAGAATAAAATACGCCAACTATTTAACTTCTGTAGCTGGTGACATCGGTAAAAATCCAAAGCGTTTTTTTGAGTTTTATCAAAACTCGTTCCCGTCAACACTCCTTGCATTCAGTTCTTCGGAATGATAATTCTGGACTGGAAGCAGTAGACCCAGCTGATAAGGCAGCTCTCCTAATGGATTGTTTCCAGTCTGTTTATCTGCCGGCCTCTTCAGAATCTGACACTACTATGCCTGCTATTCAATCTGTAAACCTGGATGCTATGCCAGCTTTATGCATCTCAAAATCGACTGTGCATCGCAAGCTGTCAGACATTGAAGTCTTTAAAGCCATTGGACCAGATAATCTATCTGGCTTTGTACTTAAATCATGTGCTAATGTTCTCTGTGGTCCTTTAGCATTTCTATTCAATCGGTCTGCACAGGAGGGTTGCTTTCCCTCTTGTTGGAAAGCTGCTAATATTGTTGCCATCCATAAGTCTGGTAAAAAAACAATGTTGCTAATTACAGGCCCATTTTCTTGCTTCCTCAGGTATCGAAGGTTTTTGAAAAGATCTTGTGTGAGCAAATCATGTGTCACGTCCAACCAGCCATCTCTGAGCAGCAGCATGGTTTCATCTCCGGTAGAGATTGCTCCACTAACCTTACATCATTGCTGCAAGAGGCGTACCATGCTGTTGAACAGAGGGAGCAGTTGGATGTTATCTACACTGATTTCTCAAAGGCCTCTGATCGTGTCAATCATAATTTTCTCCTGCATAAGCTTTCATCCTACAATTTTCATTCTATTTTCTTCTTTTGTTACGTAGTTATCTTACTGGTAGAAAACATAGAGCTATTGCTGAAGGTCACGGTTCCAACTGGAATACAGTTGTATACCGTCCTGTTTGGATGTGGCAGCTGCAATTCGTCCAAAGTGTCCATTTGATTGGCGCCAAAAGACCGAGTAGGGCGCGCGTGCTACCCTATGTGACTCGCCGTGACCGTATAGCGTATAGAGAATACCGAATAGCGTATAGCGTATAGCTAATACTGTATACCATATACTCCTATGTAAACTCAAGTATCTCGTGCCATTTGAAGCATGTCTGTTTAGTATATGTTTAGCTTTTTCTGTTACATTTCACCTCTTGCCATTAACTTTCTCATAATTAATAATTCATGCCAAGTTTGTCACCCCCTCCCCCCCCCCCCCCCGACGGGTTTGTATAATTGTCAATTGATTAAGTTGCATGTATTTTATTTGTTCTTTCGTATTCCTCTATCTCTACTCCTTGGATATTTGCCCGCAACTACCCAATTTTATGTTATTCCCCTGCCCAACCCACCACGTACATCCTCCTACCCCCTGATCCCAAAACCCTCCCCACCTCCACCTACAACCTATCAACCCCCAAACCAGAACCACACCCTCTCCATACTCCCCCCCCCCCCCCCCCCCCCTCCCCGTGTTGTCCTATTTTTTGTGTTGTTTTACAATTTAATTTAATACAGTTTGTACATTTTATATCTATATACTTGTGTTATATATATAAAGAGATATAGTTTGTATGTTTATCCCATTCCTGTTATTGGCGGTTCATCCGCTGTTGGAAGTGGTTAATAAATAAATAAATAAATAAACAAACGCGCTGCAGACCCGGGCATATTTACAGGGGTGCATCAAGGGTGTACCCTGCATGCAATGACATATCACCGTCAGAAAGCAATAACATATCCTTGAAATGAGCAGAGAAAATATTATTAAAGCATTTAGTACTGACAAACAAACATTATTTTTCAGACCAGTCTCAAAGGGTGCACATGCGTGGTGTCATTTAATAATGTCCAGGTATAGAATTAAATTTCCACCAAACGGCTACTCGTATTGTTTTCAATGTAAACGCCCTCTTGTGTCATGTATGTTTTCTTAGCAGAAGTATTGACTTCCACCTTTTTACCAGTAAAATTCCTAGTTCACAGCGCCGGCATGGAAATCTTACCTGTACTATCCCCACTATATAGTGCTTTTTAAGCGACTATAAAGGCGAATAGCGTCGCCGTAATTATTTAACGCTCGACCTTTGACAAGTTTGGTTACCAAAGTTGTAGTTCTTTTGCGCTATCTTTGTATTCTTTGGGATCTCTCTCTCCTTCTTCTTTCCGGTCCAATATTTCCCGTTAACAACGTACAATCAACAACCTTCTTCCAGCTCTCTGTAAACGGTAAAACCATCTCACCATTTTTGTCACAAACGTGGGGAACGCACGCTATCGGTATTAATGGGCGTCGACATGCTTTATCCATGCCCCCTCGTTCGCAGGTAAAACAACGTGATTTCCTAAACAGTCGCGCCTGAATTTGCATATTTTCCTGTGCACATTTTCCGCACGATGCCAATCCAACACTACAATATTTGGCGTGCATACTTTATTATATTTAAAGGTAGGTTGTCCGTGCTTTTTCAAAAAGACCATGTACTGTATACGAATAAAATAAGTTTTTGTTTTGCATTGCCAGGCCTTTACACATTGTTAAAAAGTGTTTTGTGGTTATCATTGCACCGATTCCGCGCTCCAGTTCAGTTGTGCAAATACTAAAACGATCGCCAAAGGCGATTGCGAAACAAAACCAATAACATAAGAACCACTGCCCGGCGCCGGTTAAAAACGAACGCCGTTTTCTGGCTTTTCTCAGCATCCATTTTGTAAAACTTCGGACAGGTCAGTTAAATGATATTAATAATACAACCTCTCAAATCCACCCATTCGTGATAATTCAAGCGATTACCTATATGGTGTATCCTACCTTTAAGAAAAAGCTATTAGGCGAAGTAAAAAGTATGTATATGTTTCTAAGCAATTGCTTTTGTTTTTGCTTGATAAGCATTTTGCTTGTTGTTTCGGCTTATAAGCAATTGCTAGTTTATATGTTTTCCGCCCAGGGTGTATATACTCCAATCATTACATTCAACAACATTATACACAATATTTCAAAGTGAACAACGAAATTAGCAAGGCAGGACTCGAACCGGCGACATCCGGAATACCGGACTGGCGCTCTACCAACACAAGGGAAACTGACTAGGTAAATCTGCACTTTTTCCAAAGTGAATAAAGAAATTGGCAAGCCAGGATTCAAACCTCGAATATTGACAATTTGGGACACCATCAACATAGGGCAAGATAGCTCAGTTGGTAGACCGCCGGTCCGGTATTCCGGAGGTCGCAGGTTCAAATCCGCCTTGCCAATTTCTTAGTTTGTTTCCCTTGTGGTCTATTTGCGTAAAATTATTCACAAAGCAAATAACATTATCACAGTTAAACAATTGTTCCCGGTTTTTGTCCCCACCTCATGGGTGTTTACGGGATCTACATTGTATTGTACACATTGTCAGTTGAGTTATTGTCTACTGTTTATTTTCGTGAAGGTTTTATTCAGAACTTGTTTCATCTGCTGAATAGAGCTCCGCCGCCGGTGCTGTTTGCATCCCTCCATGGCCTTGCGCCTGCGCACCTCGCGGAACAGCTCGTGGAAGGCCTCCTCGATGTTATCGTCGCCCCTGCACGCCGAGAGCTCGTAAAACGCGCATGCCAACTCCTGCGACAGACGCTCGCCCTCATCGGTGGACACCGTGCGCATGTGATTCAAGTCGCACTTGTTGGCGACGATCACCAGGGAGACGTTCCGCGCCTTTTTGATCTCATCCAAGTAGTTCTTAATGGCGGTGATGTCCTCGTAACTCTGTCTGTCCGTTACGCTGTACACAAGCACAAATCCTTCACCCCATCTCACGTGACCTTCTCTGTTGATAGTGTCCTCCTGTTGGTAACAAAATGAGGAATATAAATCTGTGATCGAATCCCTCGAAATGAGTCTTAAGGACAAGTTTTCAGATATTAGTTGTTCACATGCAGTAGAAAGCACTCCATTTGCTTTTCATGTTGGTGTATCACTCATGTTGACACCTAATAATAGCGCACAGTTTCTATTGAGGGGAAAGGGTTGACTGTTTTTATTGATTTCTATTGTGTAGGACATTGTTAAAAGAAGTACTTCTGGTGACTTGCGACTCATTTTGTTGGGTTGGGACACATTATTTAAGGCTTGGCTTGTTTGGTTGCGTACAAGCAGTCTGTCAAAATGCCTTATGGGACTTGGTCCGCTTTGAAATGAGACATCAAACGCTCAAATCTGATAATTGTTGACAGTTAAGAGAAAGAGGTACCTGGGCTTCCGTAATCAATAGTCACTCAGAGCAAGGTTTAAAGAAAACTCCCCACTAAGGTTGAAGGATCATTATTGTCTACTATATGACAGGACAACCTCGGCCCAGTACAATGCGTTGGGTGTTCACCAACAATACATCATTATACCGAAACGGTTGCCACATTATGCGAGCATTCAGAAGTAGGTCTAAACGGCTTTTTGAACACTGTAGAATAAATAACAGAAAAAATCGACTCGGAGTTCTTATTGAATTGGATTGCCATTTTCACGGTAGAGCTTATTGTAGGTTGTTTTGTGTGTGAGGGATTGACGTCCAAATTATATAATCATTCCCGTAGGTCAGACATTATTGTGAAGAAGCCTTGGAACTTGTAACTCTTCGAAGAGAACCCATCGATTGTCACACAAGTATTAATATGTTTGTTTTTGCAACTCTGTACGTACTGCGCTAATATCAGGAAACCGACCGATTCAGGGTGGCCCCTAACAAACCCGGACAAACATATCTCAACGGACAAGCATACTTCGACTACCCCGACACCAGAACTACCATTACCAAATAGATGGAGAATCATAGAAGAAATTTGATACCAAGCTATCTTGACTTGATTTGATCCGATAGTTGACCCTATCTTGGTATATATATTTTTTTCAGAAAGAAAACTGGAACAAATCCTGGAGAAATTGAGAAATAATTACCAAACTTGTTGGGATGCTGTAGCCTACATTTTCATTGAGGCGATGTCGCTTCTTGCCTCCGGGCGTAATTTTGCGCAAGCTTGCATGAATTGAGCCATTGTTGTGTAATCACTTATCTGATATAAATACCATATATTATCTTAAATTAATGATATATATTCACTCCAGATGGGAATTTGTATGCATCAGTTTGTTGCTCATAAATTACCTAATTCGTTTGAACGATTGTTTGAGACTAATTAAGTTATTCATCGATATTATACCAGATAGTTAACCAGTTTGCGCTGAGATTATTTTAACATCACCGAGTTGAGGCGCCGGGTTATTTTTAACAAAACTCGATCCGCGGCGGGTTCAGGTCCATGGTACCGGGAAGCACACCCACGCATTTCCGGAGCTGCTCGCTGCTGACAAACATTTCCGGCCTTGCTCGCTGCTGACAGACATTTTCGGCCTTGCTGGTGACGTGTTTATGCGTCATACGTTTTAAATCTGGAGAAAACTGTGCGTGTATATACGTGTTCTGAAATTCTATATTATATTTATACGTAATGCTCTTGCAAAGAAAGTTGTCGTTTATTTTGGAACTCACTATAAGTCAAACTCGGAGAAGTATTGGTGGTCGTCCTTTATTTAAGAACAAAATTAAGCTTTGGAAAAATATTTTTCTTAATCTTGATTTTTATAATTAGCTGTGTATGTAGATTCTTTGTACGATCACTGTTTATGTTATGCTGTGTTTGTATTTGTATTTGTTATGTCATGTTTGTTTTGGTCCTTGTAGTCTTATAAGTTATGTTAAAGATGGACTACAACGGAATAATGATAAAGGCTGTGTTGCTGTTTTTTTGTTCGAGAAATGTATAATGATTACTAATATATCATTAGTATTCAATAAATCTTGTTCCTTCATGCAAAAAAACAACAAAATTGATCGGCGTTCTACGACCCAGAAAAACTCAGTTTCAGCAAAAGCCCTTAACTCATGAATAATTCATACTTTGTGTGTGACGTACTACCCATGAAAACGCATACATATCGTCACCGTTTTCACGAAGAGGCAAATTGAGCCTTTCACGGTCTGAACAAACTTTCGAGATAATCGCTTGTAAAGTTTGTCCTTTTTTCGTTTGGCAGTTTGAAACATAAATATCCATATAATATACAAGATTAAGGTATCATGGGAAAGAAGAGATTTTAATCTTCTTAAATATAGCAAACGTTAAGAAAAATAGGTGATTAGTTTTGCAGAATTAATCAATTAATAGAATTGCCTCTTCGTGAAAACGAAAAAAACGATACATTAGCAAATTCGCCCGTGGCTGTGAGAGTCAGAATGTATACATTTCCCCATTGCGCCCCCAATTTGTCTCTTCGTGAAAACGCTAAAAGCCACTTCGCGACCAATTCGCCCAATTCGCCTCTTCGTGAAAACGCTAAAGTGACTACGCGCACCAAAGTGCCCTTCATAAACACGTTGAAGTCAACGCTATTTCGAATTTGCCTCTTCGTGAAAACGCAAAAGGGCACTGGAGGACCAATTCGCCCATTAGTTAATTAGGTTAATTGTGATTTTAATGATTTTGTGGATGTATAACTTCACCAGGTTGTAGAAATTGCAATATTTAATCGTTTTCATCAAAAAAAATAATTTCGATAAATAGACGATTTTTCATGAAATTCGCCTCTTCGTGAAAACGGTGACGATATGGTGGCCCTGAAGGGACTCCGCAGATCGCGAATATTGACGTCAAATTTGACGTCAATATTCGCGACTTTTGGGGAAAGTCGTGAATATTGACGTCAAATTTGACGTCAATATTCGCGACTTTTTTGGAAAGTCGTGAATATCGACGTCAAATTTGACGTCGATATTCGCGATCTGCGGAGTCCTTCAGGGCCACCATGTATGCGTTTTCATGGGTAGTACGTCATCACTTTTCGCTGGTTTACAAGTCCGCTGGTACTATATCGTGGATTTCATTGTGGTTTTCAGTGGATCTTTGCCGGGAACCAGTACAGGGCGGGAAATTTCAAAATCTAAGAATCGAGGTCTAATTTTTTCGGTCAAATTGCAACAAAATTATTTAGAGAAAAACATGACCGTAACAATAAAGTGTTACCTGAACACAACATAAACAAGGTCCGATAATAAATTTAATGTGTGAGTTTTCGTTGTAGTCCATCTTTAAGGAACAGCAGTAAATATAAAACATGAGGCCTATAATGTATGCATTGAAATAGACTACACAAGCATGGCGATTTGGAAGGTAAACGTGGTAAAGGGAAGAAACGTAAAGCCAATTATAAGGGGGGGAAATGACTTATTTATAGCGGAAAAGTTGGATGAATTGAAAGTCCTCCTTAAGAGTAAGCACAAAGACGTCAACACCAAACGCAATAAGAAATATGCTTGGGAAGTTATCCTCACCCAGCATAGGGCTAGATTCCCCAAAACCCGTAGAAAATTGGGAAACCTAAAAATAAGCTCTCAAAAACTTAAATCTGAATCCAAGAACCATATTATTATCCAATGTAAAATATCCCGTCCCGCGACTTAGAGACACCCGAGATCAATTCTAACGTTAGCAGCCAACTTAGCAACCAACTAAGCTTAGCAACGTTTTATGAATATCACTTAGCTTCCAACTAGGCTTAGCTGTCAACTGGGGCCATTTTAGCAGCCAACTAGGCTTAGCAGGCTTTTATGAATATCAGCCCTGGTATATGATAAGCCGTGGTGACCAGCCTGTACGGATTACTAACCTGATGGCCAGCCGTGTCCAATATCTCCATGGTTGCAGCCTCATCGTCAATAATCGTCTGATGACGATACGTAAACTCTGCATTAACATGATTAAACCAAAGTAACATTAGACACAGCACTCTCGTACCAACATTGAAAGCACGATCAGTTAACCTTTGTATTGCCAATGTCATTAACCTTTCTATTTATAGGGGTTTCATGCTTTATCAAGCAGATATTCGACAGCTCGGCTCTTCGCATAAGAACAACCCAAATTGTTATGAGTATTACTTCTGGAGTATTAAAGGCAGGATACACCATTTGCAGATATCGAGAAAAAAAAATTACCGAATTATTAAGAAATATCTTACTTATTTCAAAGTAAATAATGAATGTAGGCATCCAGCAAAATGATTGGGCTAGATATCCGGTAATTGTTCCAAACAAAGAAAGAAAATAAATCACGATCGCCGAACGGCCATCGAAAAAAAACAAAAAAAACCATAAGAAGCACTGCCTGACGCCGGTTGAAAACGAACGTCGTTTTTTCTTGCTTTTGTTCAGCATCCATGATTGTAAAACTCCGGACAGGTTTTTCCGAAGATTGCCGGCCGACAAAAGGCCACTTTTCTTGAAACCTACATCACACCAGGTGCCGTGATTTCACACGATACTTGAGACTGATATTCACTTACAGTCAAGTTAGGTGTTTCGTAATAATTCAGTAGTTGTGTTTGTTTGCAAATGGTGTATACTGCCTTCAACACACACCCCAAAGACAGTCACTAATGGACTCTCCTTAGCCCACAATAATCATCACCAGTCACTTTACCAATATATAATTTATTGGGCATTTATTTCAACTTACACCGTAACTATCGTAATGACGTACATCGTATAACATATCCGTTATTTTGTTAAGTGTATTATTAAAACGACATGAAATATACGTACCTAACGTCGGGTCATATTCCCAGATGAAACGTCGCGTTAAAAAACGTACCACCGTAGCTGCAATCAAGAATAAGATCTTCAACATTATGATTACAACTTAAAAAACATTAATAACTCAATTATCAACATTTCTATGTAGCACATAAGTGCCATTGTTTAACGTTCAAGCGGTAGCGTTTGTTTATTTGTTTAAATATATCTCAAAGTGAGTTAGAGATATCTCTATAAATCGAACCAATTTCGAGATATTTCGAAATGATTTTGAGATAACAACACGAGGACTTGTCTAACCGAACTTAACCCGAACTTAACCCGACCAGACCAGACCCCGACCCGACCCGTCACATATCTTTCTTCATAAGTCATGTCGTGCCCATTTGTTTTTTGGGTCGTATAGTTCGCGCCGGAGGACGTATATACATTCAAGTTTCCCCCAGATTCAAAACACGTCACGAGCAATGCCGGAAATGTCTGTCAGCAGCGAGCAAGGCCGGAAATGCGTAGGTGTGCTTCCTGGCACTACCGGCCTGAACCCGCCTCAGATCGAGTATCGTTAAAAATAATCCCGCGCCTTGACTTAGTGATGTTAAAATAATCCCGGCACGAACTTGTTAAAACACAATAGTCTATATACACACACTATTTTCTGATTAATCGACATTCTTAGTAGAATTTTTAACACATTTACATTTGTGTTTATTGCGATGCTAGCTAAAGCACCTCATCAATCAAGCGATGAAAATATTGACACTGCAATAGATTACGCCCGGCACAATATGAGACCGAAGGACTCCCCCCTTAGTCTCCCATACCTATAGACGATGTGCCCTCTGACGTCACGTGTTTACATCTGTATTCAAATGTGCCGGCAGTGATGCGAACCCATCGTGTTTTACACAAAATTTGCTTCAAGAGTGACATCGCAGGTCAGATCGCCTTTGAATTATGTGACCTCTGATGTCATCTCTTAACCACATTTATGTAAAACACGATGCGTGCGCATATTGACGGGCACATTTAAATACAGATGTAAACAGAGGCAAATCGTCTATACACTCTCTAGACTATTGTTACCTATAACAAACCTACAAAGAATTCAGGAGAAAACACAACATTCCGCTAGCCAAATTAACTTCCCAAGAAAGGGGGGGGGGGTGTATGTCGGGAGTACGCCTCTGAAGCCAATAGTTGGGGCGTTTGTTTGTTTATTTGTTTAGCAGGATTACAAACTATAGGAAGGGGTGTTAACGAAAATTGGTGGGTAGATAACTTATGGGTCAATAATGATTCCAATAAATTAGGGGGAGAGAGGTAGAGGGGGGGGGGGGGGGGGGGGGGGGGCGTCTTTCCGTACCTTTTTTGCTTCATATGGATCGAGGTGGTCATTGTGTTTGCGGAATGCTATGGTTTTTTTCAGGAATTCTGTTTAGGTTTTCGGGGGGGGGGGGTACGATAGGTAAAATAGCAATACATTACAGATTTCATATCGCAGTCTGTGGTCGGTTTAGTGTACGCTACTCGCGCAGCATGTGCCATTCCATTCGTACAGGTGTACCCCATAGGGCAAAGCGTGCAACTGTGTTATGATTGAAAGTCCAAACATTGTGTGTATTTACACGTGTGCGAAACGTCAACACACGAGCTCTCATCATACTGGGTTTCTCGGCTTCGTTTCCTCACCGTTTTAGATCCCGGGGGTGTACAATTTGACAGCCCTATTTTCGGATGCGATCAATGCTCCGAAATATTCTCTCTGACAATTGTACCATGTCCAGACACAGATTAGATTTCGTTGACTCGATTAGGTTGTAATCTGAATGATACCGAGATATAGCGGACTATAATATCGAGGGCCGATGCTACGAAATTGATAGATAAACAGCGATCCTGAATGTATTATTCACCATTTCGAATGCAACAAACACGCTTGTGATTCCCTTTAAGAAAAAAACAATTCGGACAAGACTTGCTATAATTTCAACACGTCGGTTATCCCAAAAAAAGAAAGAAGACATAAATTGCCATGCGACGTTTCAAGTTTGAAGACGACGGAGGAGCGAATAGCTGGGTAATTGACACGTCAGTATCAATGTGTCGAGTTTTATTGCCCCTATGTCCGAGAATTTTGATCGAATTGGCGGGCTATACATTTGATTAAGTTGAAATGAGTGTGGTATGTCGACTGGGACTACTAAACTAGGACATGGGATTAAAGAGAACAAACAAAAACGAAGCAAGTTGGAGTCATCACTCGGCTATCTGTGAACCGACTGCAAGGGCCGATTTCATAAAACATGTAAGCACAACAAATTGCTTAGCACAACAAAGGTTTTTCTTAGTCAAACGGGTTACCAGCCAAAACCCCACGTGCTTTTTATGCTAAGCAAAAACCAGCCGAATACGAGTCATATAAACTTCACCTGAACATCTGGTTTGTAACCCTGTTTTTGTCAAGGAAGAATGTCCATGCTTGGCAAATGTTTGTGCTTACATGTTATATGAAATTGGCTCAGTTGTGAATGAATGTTTAGTATGAATTTAGGACTCTTAATACTGTGTAGGAGTTACTGAAAACTTGCAACATAAGAAAACAACCAGTCCAACTCATTCACTGCCTAGTCAGTCCATGTGGTAAAACCAGTATGAAGAGATCAGTCTGATCAAACAGATGGACTTGCACAAGTCTAATCTACTAATCAGTTGGTTATTTCAACCAATCTGTTTTTAGGGTGTATTAAAGATGTTGTTTCAGAGAGAAAAAAATAACGTCTAATTAAATATTTTAAACAAAATCACCCTCTCAACATTGAGCGGGTCATTACACGAAATATGCATCACGCGACTTATTTCACCTTTTCCCGGAGCGGGTGTTGTATTATATAACATCGATTCCATAGACTAATGACGACCCCGATAAAGCTGGAAATATTATATGCTACTTAAAACACAAAAAAAGTTTTGAAGCAACTCGCGTCATGTCGGCTACATCTCATGTTTTAATAACCCGCACTGACCCCTGGGGAAACTTGTCCAAGTATTTGGATCAATATCAAAGCACGTCTCTTGTTTGTCACAATAATGTCGGGGGGGGGGGGGGGGGGGGGGGGGGTCGGCAATGCAGAGAATCGATTACATGTAGGCAAAGCAGAGAATCGATTACATGTAGGCAATGCAGATAATCGATTACATGTAAGCACTTCAGACAATCGGAATTTAAAAAAATACAAGAAATGAGAAAAAAAATATATTACTTTGTATTTTACCATTTTTTCAATTTATTTGAATCATGTCTTAATTTATATCGAGTGATTTAAATCCAACGGGCGTACAGCACTGGTTAACATCCTAAGGAATTGTCGACCTGTGCTAACGCAGTCTTGGCGTGTGAGGAAACACTATAAGGAGGTTTCCCTGTCGCCTGTCGCTACTTATTATTAGATTATTTGAGTTAAGATGCTAATTATGTCTGACTAGCGGACCCCCGGTGTGTGTAACTCTAGCAGCGGTTTGTTCTTGTTGTTGCGGATTCTGATACCCAGCCGAAGGCAACGGCGACTCAGCTCACTAAATAACAACATACCAGTCGTGGATTCAAATCACAATAACTAGGCACCAAACTATAGTTTAGGTCAAGACCAATGACCAATTCTAGAACAATGACCCATTTCAAACAATAACTAGTTTACACCTGTCAGGTTGGCGTAGCGGTTTTTTCCTCGAATTCCACCGCTGTGATCCGGGTTCAGACCCCGCCTGGGCCAATATGTGACCCGCTACTATCAAAACCTGACATAAGTCGCACAGGCTATTTCGAGATACAGCTCGTCAAAGTTGAAATGGGGTGACAAATCTGGCGCACATCAATTGTTTGTTATTTTTAGGATATTTTTTTTATACTGTATACTGTAACCCTCAGTTAAACAAATAAAGCTGTATTAATATATATTGAAAGTACACAAATAAAGTTGACTTTTAAAGGCATTTAACTCATTATTTGATTCCCATAGAATCGCGAGTACACGCAGTCTTAAAATCCTCATAAAATTAGAAGTATGTATGATATAAAGGTAGTTTTGGTACCAAATAAAAGCTGAAGATGTGTACTAAATGGAAATATAAATATCTCACTTAAAACAAAACCACTTATGTCGGGTTTTGTGGGAGCAGGTCACATAATTATGTGGATCGCCGTCCGGAATACAATTTAACTTTTCGGAACAATTACAGGATATCTAGCGCAATCGTTTTGCTAGATGCCTACAATCATTATTCACTTTCAAATAAGTAAGATAATTCTTAATAATTCGGTAGTAAAAATATTCGATATCTGCAAATGGTGTATCCTACCTTTAAACGTATACGCGAACCAATTTCAATAATTATTTGTTCTTCCTCAGATGTTGGAAAGAAACATGCTCTATGCTAAGGAGAATACACGATGGACGTACTTTGTTATTACCCCAAGCTATCATGTATTTATATCGTTTAGAATAACGAAGTATGGCCGAGTGTTTCTGAAAGTAAAACAAAGCCATAATTATAATGTACTTTAGGGATTTCAAAACCGCTCACATGATGACTGACGAAGTGGATCGAATATGTTATAGAGGGCATCTCGAGAATTAATCACATATACGAAGTTATGGAAGGGAAACCATTCCAAATGAGGCAACTTCGAATCAGAAAGAGCATTTTAGAGTATACACCCATTGCAGATTTGCAGATAATCTTAACTTTATTACACGTTTGCTCCTCGGGGATCTACCAGTTAAAATAAAACGCGTCCCCGCGGAACTAACGCGAGGAAACAAAAGGTCTGCCAGCAGGAATATAATACTGAGTTTTCTATCGGCGGTCTATTGACGTTTACGTCTGCTGCGGTGCCTGCCTTTTTCTGTCACCGTATTGGCAACGTTTAGAAAACACCATCTTTAAGAAGCAGCGAGTTCTTTATCTCTGTAATGTTTTAATAGCGGCACTGAGGTCAGGTACATGTATAATGTATTCAATATTAAATTTCGTCTTTTTATTCAAGATATTATCCAAACCAGTCATATTTTTATTTCTCGAAGCTGGGCTTTGGTCACCGCAGGCATCGTCTTTCTCTGAAAACATTGTATTGTTAAAAAAGTTGGAAACACCATTTTGCAGATATCGGAAAAATATTACTACCGAATTATTTGAAAATCAATAATGAGTGTAGGCATCCAGCAAAAGGATTGCGCTAGATATCCTGTAATTGTTCTGAAAAATAATTATAATTTTATACAAACAATTCACGATCGTCGGACGGCGATCGTGAAAAAACAAACATTAAGAACAACAAAAACAGCCCGGATGCCGGTTAAAAACGAACACCGTTGTTCTTGGTGTTTTTTTTTTTTTCCTCGGCATCTATGATTATAAAACTTCGGACAGGTCAGTTAAACGATATTTACTATAAAATACAACCCCCCAAATCCACCCATTCCTGATAATTCAAGCAATTACCAATGATGTATCCTAACTTTACATCTAACCATTCCTGATAATTCAAGCAATTACCAGTGTCCTACCTTTACATCCACCCATTCCTGATAATTCAAGCAATTACCAATGGTGTATCATACCTTTACATTAACCCATTCCTGATAATTCAAGCAATTACCAATGGTGTATAGTTTACATCCACCCATTCCCGATAATTCAAGCAATTACCAATGGTGTATACTACCGTTAAGCTTGCCTTGCAAATGCTTAGGTCCTGAACAATAGCGGTAAATGCTTGTCGATTTGACAAGTGAATTTATCTCAGTATTCTCATAATTCCTCTCAGACACTCGGGCAAAACAAGAGTTTTCTTGTCAACATGACCAGTTTCTGTTTTCAGTGTAAAAGGTTAAGTTTCATCTTCAACACCCAAGTATAGTATAAAATACTACTGTATTATATGCAGTACTCTAACTACACTGTCCTATGATAATTGAGTAGCTTCTGTAGGACTGTGTACTGTACTCCACATTTGAATGCGTAGGACGTTAGGGCTAATGAGTTACGTTTGAAATTCAAACCCTTTGAATGACTTTATTGAACAATTAAAACTTTAGTTTTCAACTACGCCGTCTTTGCTTGTACCTTCTTAAAATACAAGTTGAGGGCCTTTTTTATGCAAATGTCCTATCACAAGGCCAAAGGCCACTCGAGGTGTGGGCTACAGGAAAGTGTTGAAGAACTAGCCCCTCGCACTAAAACAAGACAATCTGATCTATTCACAGTATGAATAGGGTTTGCAATGGGTAACCAGTCCAAAGCAAGGCATTAATAATGCGCATACCCATATTACGTGTAGAAGTGTCGTAGCCTAGGCTGGGTTCGAACCCCCAACCTGCAGAACTATCTTTTGTATAAAGCTTAGCCTACCTGATTTGCCGACTCCTGCTCGCCCAAGTACAACAATCTTCGTGTCGGCCCCTTTCGACGGAGTAGTCGCGCGACTCATGTTCGGCGCCCTCAATTGTGACGAAAACGGTCTTCTTTCAAACGCCACTGTTGAAATGTTCGCCCTCAGTCAATCTGAATCAGATGAACCAGAACAAATCACGTCATCAATCTAGTCTCATTTTTAGTCAAATTTTAGTAATTCACATACGCAGCTAAAATGTCCGCTAATTAACTCGTGTTTGTCTTCGATGCCAGCGCATGCTTGCTAATTAACTGTAACTCAAAACTCGGATAACCTAGATGTTGTTGCTTCGAGTAACGGTTATAATAATTCTGATTACTAACATCGGTACATCGTACTACCATCTTTTTATAGCTCCAAGATTGAACATATCTGCACACACGCACATATACCTACACATTCATGCACATACATACTGGTACAGAAACAGCGATTGGGCATTATTCGTTGGATAACCATTTATATTATACCGTATAGTAGCTGAGATTGAGAAGTCACATTGTGAGATAAACAACGTCCGTAGCCAGGCACGACACGTGAATTGTTGGACAGCTGGCGGTAGTCAAATGTACTATGTTCATGTGAGACTGGAGCAAAATATACTGCGATTCAAGCCAACATACAGTCCACTTCAAATACTTGCCGTATTGATTTCGCTCACATTATATTCCTACTGCTAGACCTCCTCCAGTGAATTTCACGTGTTCAGGAACTCCATTTGCAACCGGCCCTGGCAAAGGACGTAACGGTACTCCAGACAGCGCGATCATGTAACCGCGAAGGAATAATAGCGAAACCTACTCCACGAAAACTGATCAGCCTTGCTTTGTTCAGCGATCTGGCTGCAAATTATTTGTATTAATCGTGGGCTTCATTGGATTGTGAAGGACTTATACGGGAAGCTCCCCGTAGAATACGACAGGCCTTGGGTTTATATGGCACCGTACTGAACTGAAGTTTGGATGACTCTGTTGCCAAATTCCTTAAACTGCAGGGAGTGTGACTCACGGATAGCTAGATGGAAGCTGCTCTATTTCAAAATCAAAAACTCAACTATTAGTGGGGCGGATATGTGAAATAATTGTGGTTTTTTTCATAGAAGCATGAAATTTGGCACAGTTGTAGTTTATGACCCATAAAATATGTTAAGAAATGGAGCCACCGCGAAATAGTTCTAGGTCGGTCTGGGCGGCCATTTTGAAAAATGGCAGTGATAAACCATTAGCGGCACAGGGAATTTGGGGTTATCTTGCAATGAAAGGATCTTGGAGGTTCCGATTTATCACAGTAGCATTCCAGAATGTTAAAACATTGTCTCTAAAATGCAGACAGTGAGATATGCAGGTCTGCATGTTGAGAGAATAAGTGCCGAGTCAGCAAAATATCAAACGTGCACAATCTTAAAAACTCTACTATTTAAAACACACAAAAACACGCAGCAATGATGAACACATGTCCATGCAATTGGATAGTAAAATATTGTTAACCATTTATCAATGCATGTGGAACTATTAAACGTATCAGTATCAGGGAGCTGCAAACTGGTAGAGGACACATGCTGAGTCAGCAAAATGATTTGCTAGCATTATGCGTTCGTTTAGTCTATACAGGGTGTATCAAAAAAAAGGAAACCCAACTTAAAATAGTCACTGTGGCAAAACTATACATTTTACAGCAGAAACCATGGTATCATCTAAAAGTAGACTACAAATGCTTTGCGACGATACTTCATTCATGAATTTTCAGTTACGCATCGCTGAGCAGCAGTGTGTTGGAATTTGGGTCAATTTTTGGAGGTGGCTCACTCTGATATGCAACAAAATTAACACTGACTCGTGTTTTTTTCTCTGAAATTTTATTCAAGAAATTTCCAAACACATAATTCACTTTTTTCACTGTCCAATGCCCTCCACATGCCCCCTCCCCTCTCAAGACACAGTTGGCATCGACCTCTCGTGTCGTTCACGGCTCGTCGGATGGTACCTGGGTTCTGTCGCAAAACTTCAACCTCGTGCTCAATTCTCTGTTGCAAGTCCTGCAGGTTGCGTGGAGGAGTTACAAACACTTTATCCTTCAAATACCCCCACAGAAAAAAAATCACAAGGCGTCAGGTCGGGAGACCTGGGGGGCCATTCCACTGGGTGATAGAGTGCAATAACGCGCTCATTGAAGAGCTCTCTGAGGCGTTCGCGAACTGCAATGTGGCGATGAGCTGGGGCACCATCTTGAGCCCACCACACGTAACTGAACATTCCATTTTCATTTTGTCTGTCAAAGTGGAGTTCCATCTGGGGTACAACCTCTTCGTCAATCATTCGGAGGTAGGCCTGGTCATTGAAGTTCTGCTGAAAGAAAAATGGACCAATGATCCTGCCATTTCCACACAGTCCGAGCCAGACCGTCAGTTTCTCTCTGCTCATCCTTGTTTCAAAGTTGAAAGCAGGTGGCTGTCTTGCAGGGGCATATCGGACGGTGTTGTGGGCATTTACCTCACCATTCATTGCAAAGCCTGCTTCAACTCCTATCACGAAGTAGCGAAGAAATCTGGGGTTCCTGGCACACCGTTCAATAAACCATTCGCAAAAAGCTCGTCTTCGCTCAAGGTCCGCTGGCAGCAGCTCATGACGGATGTGGGTGTGGTAGGGATGATCATTGATGATGAAGGTCGAGGCGGGTAATTTGATTAAAGGTCGCAGGGGCCAGTCCAACTCCATTCCGTCTGGCACTTGTTTGCGCGGGATGTTCGGCCAATTGCTGTCGTACGGCTGCAATGTTTTCTTCAGTTCTTGCGGTCCTCCGCCTCCCTGAGTGCTCCCTGTTACGGTTAAGGCTCGTTCCGTGGTCTTGATACTTTTTTACGTTTGACCAGATGGTTTTCTTTGTGGGTGGTTCTCGATCAGGGAAAGTTTCTGCGAACGCATTCTGAGTGGCCTGAAAACTTCTGGTTTCGTGGTAAGTCTTCACCACAAAGATTCTCTGTTCTGGTGTAAGCTGAACCATTGTGATCTCAGGTACACACACTGTCTGAAGGCCTGTCAGAGCTCTTAGGCTTATCCACAAGTGGTCGCATAATCAACAAAGACATTTCCAGTTACACCCAAATCAATTATGAAAGGAGCCATGTTGATTTCATTGACTTGGAAAGTGAGCCACGTCGAATAATTGACCTAAATTTCAAAACGCTGGTGCTCAGTGATGCGTAATTGTAAATTCATGTGTGAAGTATCAGCGGAAAGCATTTGTTGTCTACTTTTGGATGGTACCATGGTTATAGCTAGAAAATGTATATCTTTGCCACAGTAGCTAGTTAAAATTGGGTTTCCTTTTTTTTTATACACCCTGTACATTGCAGTCTCGTCCACCACACTGGCACAGAGCAGTACACTTTAATGCTGCCTTCTTGCACTTGCCCCTTTCCTGCACATCCTTATTTGCAACCGCAGTGCATGAGTTATCTAGATGAAGTGCTGGCCTCAGACAGGGTGGTCCACAGTGGTTTCCAGTTGTCGGGGTTGACCCACCCCAGTCAGCTGGGGATGGCATGTCAACATACACTTCCAGAGCCTTGCCCCAGCAGTTTCCACACTGGTACACTGCCCCCTTGATATACTGCGCCAGGGCTACTTTGGTCGGTGGGTGATGTCCTTTCTTGAATCGTTCCAGCAAAGCCAAGTTCTCTTTAGTTATTTGTGCTGGTCCTGTGGACAGAGCAACAAATGCTGGAGTCACTTTCTCACATACCTTCAAAGTTTCCCAGGCTGCCTTCTCGTCCCGTGTAGAAAAAAAAGATACAGTGTCACACCCGGCGAAGGCATAGAATAATAGCAAAGCTTGGCTTGTCGGAACCAAGAGATGCAGCAATGTCGTGAGTAGGAATGCACCTGAAGTGTGCAGCTGTACCGAATGTCACCTACAGTTCCTGGATTGCAAGTTTGGATACTACTGCCACAGCGAAGACAACCAGTTCTGTGTCCACTGTGCGCAATAGAATCTTCTGGAACACAAGGTTAATGACTGCATCTGCCAGGTGCAGCGTCATCCGTGTATCAGCCTCCTCATGGTTGCATGGGACGAGACCACTAGTATCCTCTGAAAGGCTGCACATAACTTATGAACCGTTTGTGGTGACTATCTGCTTGTCAGTTTCCAGGCTTCGCCAAGAAGGCAAACAACTCAACCTTGTTAGCATCTATCCGCAGAAACTGCTGCCAGTTTCCAGGTAGATTCGTGGATCCACAAACTCTTTTCCTGATGCCCTTCCCCTGCTTGTTTCTGGTCTGAGATTGCAGGCTGTTTTCACAGTACTGGACCCAGACCACGTCCACTTGACTGGCATGCTGTAGCTGTTGTTGACAACCACAGCCTTATCTAAGATGATGAAATCAGTATCTGGGACATCGCTGTTGGACTATTCGCATTTCTCCAAACATCCCACCAGGTCAGATTTGGTACCCAGTCTTAGATATATTTATGGGGGACAGGCTTTGGTTCTCGTGACGAAAGAAGTCATCCAGGTTGCCACCTCGTGTCTGGCAGGCAATGTAGAGTCGTGAGAAAAGTGCGCAGTCACTCTTCAGGGAAGAGACTTGGAGTTTTGCTTTCGACGCCTCTTTAGCAGGAGGCCGACTGAACAGGTGCAGTTTGTTCTTCTTGATTGGTTCTGCCATGGATGTTGTTCTTTCGATCAGTCGATCAGCGAGGAAGGTATCATACTGTTGCTGTCCTATATTCTCAGCCTGCCGAACTGAAACTGCTACAGCTGGGTCGATGATGTCTCGTGTGTCCAGTCTCAGTAGGTCGTTGATTTCCTCCAAGAATGGGTTGTCCATTTCTTCCATCACGCGCGTCAACCAGGTCTGTGACATGTTGAGCAAAGAGGACCTGAGAATCCTTTGTCTGCTCATGGTGCTCTGTCTGTTGAGTTGTTTCTTTGTGCCTTCTTTTGATTGATGCTTCAAATTCAGCAGTCGTTCTCACCAGTTCAGGCCCAGCAACCATCCATCGTCTGAGAGCCTCAGGGGTTTGGCTTGGCAGCAGCATTGTTCTGTTCATGGGCTTGGTCAATGGGTGAGAACACCCGGCGGGTCTTGTGAACGTGAAGTTTCCGCTGTTGAATTCAGAAGCGTTTTCTGGATGGGCATTGCTCAGACTTATCTTGTCTCAAATGTAAATGGGCACTCATCTCGCGTAGTTGGTGCGGTCCAGGCTGAAAAAAAACCATGGTGCAAGCTTGGTTAAGCAGTCTACATACAGAGGGAAGTTTGCCGTTATCAGTGACCTGACGTATGTCAAGACCAGGAATTCTAGCTGTATCCCTGTGTGCCAGAACTGGAAATGTGGAATTGCCCGATTATGTTGAACACACCAGTCATCAAGTGTCTCTGGTTCGTCTCAAGGTTCCCATGTATCTGTGTAGTGGGTGTAGGCCTTTTTCAGCAAGATGTGCAGGCTGCTCGCTGTAACTTGATGTGCGTATCTGGTTCGAGGACCATGGGATGCCTTCAAAAAGGAATATGCGGTCCCTGCTAATGCTACCTTAGCCTGGACAAGTGCCTCGCTCCAATTCAACCACTGTCTTCCAGCCAGTCTCATAGCACTTTTATTCTAGCCTTCTCAATATGCAATCCTCCCAGGATGATGATGAAGTGTTCTTCTCTGTAGATTGCTGGCCAGTTCCACTGTATCTGCTTAGAGATTGTGTATATAGTGGCTGGTCCACAGTGATCACTGGTACTTGGTGAGGGTTGGGTTGCTGCACAGCCTGCTTAACCACGTCCATCGAGTGCCGTATTGCAACAGACTTGGAGTCATCAGAAAATAGAGGCAACAGTGCTGTGATAGCAGGGGGATATAGTATTAGCATTTATGCTTAAATTAAGTGACAGAGATTGGGTTGTTTATTATATATACACACTTTAGTTATATGATTTAACAATGGAGCGAGCCCGTTTCTATCACCTCGGGAATTCCCTCTTTTCAGATGAAGCGCATACATTTTAAGTTTTTTTATTTTTGATAATAAGACTAGACACTGATTCTCTGCATCCTGGTAGTAGCTAGGTCATGTCTATAAATCAGTGTGTGTACACCAGCAAATGCTTTTAGAAGCGGCAAAACATGGATGTAGCCCTTGCCCCAGTTGATCAGCCAGTGCACCTGGTATAATGCCAACCTTGGCTATATGCCCTCTGTATCAAACATCAATGAATACCAATTTCCAACAATGTCAAACAATATACGAAACATACCTAAATGTTAAACATGCTGAAGAGAACAAATGATGGAATTATGGCATTTATATTATCCTATCAGTGATCAAAGCATTTCCTCGCACATGATACATTTATGACTAGTTGACTTTTTTTGACTTTATGGCTTTTTTTTTGTAATTCCTGTTAATTATACTGTTAATTAGCAATAATAATGAGAAAAAAATCATGGAACACAATATTCAATGTTTATTTATTATTTGTGTGGTACTATGACATGAATTAGTGACTATTTAGTACCATTGGAACACTTTATATACACATTACAATGTCAAGCCATGTATCTGTTTGGAGTTTGGCCGCCATTTTGAAAAATGGCTGCCGGCGGTCACACAGGATTATTTTACGGTGGCTCCATTTCTGAAACTCTTCCTTTGGACCTTATCTAGCACTTTGCCAAATTTCATGCTTCTATGACAAAACCCACAATTGTTTGATATATTGCACGTATCCGCCCCACTATATCTACTGCAGCTATCGTCATAATGCATGCTGTACGCTGCACTAAACTGTGTTCGCCTTGCACTGTTGTTCACAAGTTTTGTTTATCTAAGCAGTCTCGTATGCATAAACAAATGTGGTTGGCCGGTTTTCAAAAAGTATGTTTAAAACCGGCTCATGGGCCTGGACGCGTTAATGCCCGAGCATTGAATTATCATGAATGGGTGGATTTGGGGATCATTATTTATAGTAAATCTATTTTTTCCTCCGATATCTGGAAATGGTGTATTAACAATACAATGTTTTCAGATAAAGACAATGCCTCCGGTGACCAAAGCCCAGCTTCGAGAAACTTAACTATTATGACTGGTTTGGGTAAAATCTTGAATAAGAAGACGAAAATTAATATTGAATACATTGTACATGTACCTGACCTCAGTGCCGCTATCAAAACATTACTGAGATAAAGAGCTCGATGCCTCTCAAATAATGTGTTTTCTCAACTTTGCCATAACGACGGCAGCAGTCGTAAACGTCAATATACCGCCGATAACAAAATCAGTATTTATTCCTGCAGGCAGACCTTTTGTTTGCATTTACAGGTGTTGTTTTCCTCGCGTTAGTTCCGCGGAGACGCGTTTTGTTGGATCTGAAAGACCCCCCGACGTAATACAGTTAAGATCGAGGACATGTTGAACTCGTGAGAGTCCAGATCGGTTTGTTGAAAACAAAATGAGTACATTGATAAATATTACTGAGTGCGCGGAGTTTGATTCAATATTGGTTGACACATTTGGTTGATTGAGATGCTTAATTAACCATTTGCGCGTAACCCCGAGTTTAATTTGAATAACATCTTGTACACTGACTTGCTCGCAAAGTTTGGCACATTTTAACTTTGAATTCTCCAGATCAAAGACACTGTTGCTATATCACATGATTCGGGGCAACACCATGATTCAACATAAGTTCAGCACCAATACAGTGTTCACAATGGGTGAGAATGGCACAAAGGCACCAGACCATTCCGGAGCACGGGGGTTACTAGCGTTATTAATGCTTGCCCCGAATCACGCGATATGGCAACAGCTAGTGTCTTTAGTCTGGAGACTTCAAAGTTAAAATGTGCCAAGCTGTGTGAGCAAGTCAGTGTACCAGATGTTATTCAAGTTTAACTTGGGGTCCCGCGCAAATGGCTTATTGGGATGCACGTGTCGGTGTCATGCAGAAGCAAGAATTGATGCTACCACAATATTGTGTATCGATTTCAGAGTGTTAACACAAATACCTGACACGAAATTTCGATTCGCAATCCGGCGCTAAAATAAACTTGTTCATTGTCGAGGCAAACTATGTTTGATGACATACAATTCAACCACAAGTATTTAATGTATATCATTGTAAAGAAATGACATTGGTCTCAGAATTAAGTTTGTTCCTGTACTTAAAGGTAGGATACACCATTGGTAATAGCTTGAATTATCAGGATTGGGTGGATGTAAAGGTAGGATACACCATTGGTAAATGCTTGAATTATCAGAATGGGTGGATGTTAACGGTAGGATACACCGTTGGTAAATGCTTGAATTGTCAGGAATGGGTGGATGTTAACGGTAGGATACACCGTTGGTAAATGCTTGAATTATCAGGAATGGGTGGATGTTAAAGGAAGGATACACCATTGGTAAATGCTTGAATTATCATGAATGGGTGGATGTTGAAGGTAGGATACACCATTGGTAATTGCTTGAATTATCAGGAATGGGTGGATGTTAAGGATACACCATTGGTAATTGCTTGAATTATCATGAATGGGTGGATGTAAAGGTAGGATACACCATTGGTAAATGCTTGAATTATCAGGAATGGGTGGATATTAAAGGTAGGATACACCATTGGTAAATGCTTGAATTATGAGAAATGGGTGGATGTTAACGATAGGATACACCGTTGGTAAATGCTTGAATTACCATGAATGGGTGGATGTAAAGGTAGGATACACCATCGGTAAATGCTTGAATTATCAGGAATGAGTGGATGTTAAAAAGTAGGATACACCATTGGTAATTGCTTGAATTATCATGAATATGTTAATGTAAATGTAGGATACACCAATGGTATATTGCTTAAATTGCCAGGAATGGGTGGATGTAAAGGTACGATACACGATTGGTAATTGCTTGAATTACCATGAATATGTGGATGTAAAGGTAGGATACACCATTGGTAATTGCTTGAATTATCGGGATTGGGTTAATTTGGGGGGTAGTAAATATCGTTTAACTGACCTGTCCGAGAAACGCCGTTCGTTTTTAAACGGTGTCGGGCAGTTCTTGGACAAATGTTCGCGATCTGTCTGGCGATCGTAATTTGTGTGTGACTGTTTGAAAAATCAATTTTTTGAAACAATTACAGGATTTCTAGCGCAATCATTTTGCTGGATACCTAGAATTATTAAGACATTTCTTAATAACTCGGTAGTAAAATTCTGCAAATGGTGTATCCTACATTTAAACATTATCTTTACACACAATTCCTTGTGGGGACCTTTTTATTCTGCACGGTCCTTATTGATTAGGTCCTTATTGATATTGATATGCCAACGGCCACAGACGATGACCACTGGAAAATATTATGGGCTATAAAGAGTTTTCTACGAAAGTGCTCTAAACAGACGGAGCGCATCTACAAATAGAACACACGGGATAGGTTATAAATAATAACTGAACAATTATGATTGGTTTCTGAACAATATTCACTGAACACAATGACCCCCAGGAGCCAATTTCATGGAGCTGCTAAGCAAATTTTGTTTAGCTAAGCATGAACATTCTTCCTTAGCCAAAACAAGGTGAAAAATAAAAACTCAGGCGATGTATATTGTTTGTGACTTTTTGTCATTCAGCTAGTTTTTGCTTAGCACGAAAAGCACAGAAAGTTTTTGCTGGTTATATATATAACCCGTTTTTAATGAGCAAGACTTTTGTTTGTGCTAAGCATTATTGTGTGCTTCGCTTCATGAAATTGGCTCCTGGTAGCTTTCTGTCAGTAACATTCACAGAGCTATGTACAATTTGCAAATATGGTGATTTTACCAAACGCTTGCGCAAAAATTATATATATTTTTTACAGCGTTTTCAACCCGCGCTATACGTACACCGGTGTGGACGGTAATTCTGTCCCCCGGTAAAATTGTCCGGGGGTACAGAATTACCGAGGTAAAAGTGTCCCCCTGGAGCCGTTAATTCTGTCCCCCTGCAGTTTATTCTGTCCCCTCTCTAGGTAATTTTGTCCCCCAAGTGTTCCACACATAAGTGGTTATTTGGATGTTATTTCAATGAAAAGCCCACATGGTATGTATTCTTTGGGCTTCTCTTCCCTTCATCGATTTATCAAAATACAAATACAAATAAAAATTATTTATTAATTAAATCAACCGATCTACGTTTCTGCGCAAAGGGGAAAATGGCAGTAATCAGTATTTTCAGACTTCTTGCACGCGTACACATTATATATACCCAGCACGAACGTGGCAGCACTTTTGACCACCTGTAATATGTAGGACGCTACACATCCTACAATCTGCCACAAATGATGCACCATATGAAGGGGTGAACCTGTACTACACCAGGGGGGGGGGGGGGGGGTGCACGTTTAACGTTGGGCAGGGAGACCGAATTACCTGGAGGGGGACAGAAATACCTAGAGAAATGTGTCCCCCCGGACAGATTTACCGGGTCACGGCCTGGTAAGTCTATCTGGGGGGACACATTCACCAGGGGGGACAGAATTACCTTTTACACCGGCCTCTAAATCAAGGAAAGCCTTACATGCGCAATATGTGAGAGTAAACGAATAATTAAACGAGTGACGTTCATATGTAAATACGCGGCCACATGCAAGAGTGGAAACATGTATTTGTCTTCCTTGAGAACTCCTTTAAAATGAATTCTTGTCGACGAATCGTCCAGACTAATTTTAATAACAAATTCCCATTTTGAATTTCCCACCGCTCGTGTTTGCAAACTGCATCCAGCGGTTTATTTTTCCTTATTTCTCCACAAGCAGCGATCGCAAAACTGCGATTATCAACACGTACGCACGTGAAGCAACGCCAATTTAGATATGCAACCGCAGGCCAGCGCGACCGCTGGGTGGGTAGTTGACTGCGTGAAGACGCTGCGCATGTTTGAATGGTGAATTTGCATGAAAAGATCACACCCATTTAAGCAGTTTGCAAAGTTCACTGTGCGATCGAGGGAGCTAGACTGTAAATCGTGTCGTTAGCGAGCGCAATGTCAAATGCGTTGTCTTTGGCAAAGACTATTCATTCTAGGCCCATGAGCCGGTTTTAAATGTACGTTTAAAATGACCGGCTAACCAAATAATTATTGATTGCCTTGTTTCGAGTCTTGCCTTTCGTAACTCTACCGATTGTCACATAACAGGTAATATATTTTAGATTTTAATTGTACAACACGGAACTGCCTTGGCGACTTACCAAACTAAAACAAAAACACCTCAAAACTCTCAGCTTCAATCACGAAGTATCATCGAGACAGGAGGCGAACTCTTGTTTACATCATCATTGAACTAAACAGACACAACCAAGCCAACACACGAAGTCTTTCCAACAACAACAATAAACTCCGAAGAGTGTCCTTCGAACGCAGAGACCTTACGAGCTATACGTTCGCACCCAGCATCGCATAATTATGCAGTGACAACTTTGCACATTCTATACGGAATTAGTCGAGTCACGCAGGCGCAGTTGGGAAAACAACCGTGTATTGGTTGTTAGTGGGTTGGGTCTTGTGCATTGTAAGCGGGAGGGTCGATCGAGGTCTTCTTCATTATATTGTTGGCAATCACTGTTCCCGGACAAAACAAGGGCTTTGCTTTTGTGAAGAAACGAAGCGGTTTAAAGGATATATATAATTATGTACACTGTAAATCATTTTGCTGT
This sequence comes from Crossaster papposus, assembly GCA_037893245.1. Taxonomy (NCBI): domain Eukaryota; kingdom Metazoa; phylum Echinodermata; class Asteroidea; order Velatida; family Solasteridae; genus Crossaster; species Crossaster papposus. Next base: position 182,381 of record JBAIAA010000124.1, on the reverse strand, counting down.
TGCTGTAAATTTCAAAAACGGATTGATTGTATACAATTAATATTGACTGGCTCAGGATAGAATGGGAGGAATATTTTTGCGAGGTAAAATCTGGACTTTTTCATTTCAATCCGCTTCGCCTCGTGTTATGGAAAAGTCCAGGGGCCAATTTCATAAAACATGTAAGCACAAAAATGTGCTGAGCACATACAAAGTCTTGCTCAGTAGAAACAGGTTACCGGACCAAACGTCACGTGCTTTTTATTCAAAGCAAATAAACAGCTGAATACCAGTCACAAACAATAAACATCTACTGAATTTGTGGGGTTTTTCAGGAAGAATTGTCATGCTAAGCAAAATGTTGGTGCTTTCACGTTTTATTAAATTGGCTCCAGATTTTACCAAGCGATAATATTTCCTCTAATTTCACAATTTCAAGCCACTTAATATTTGTTTTATATTATAACTGACATACAGATCCGCTCATCTGTGGCTCAATTGTGGTGTGCCGTCTAACAGACTAATTGGGTAGTTTGTTTTATGTTTGCAAAATGTTCTATATTCCCGTTAACCATTGGCATGTTAAAACGTTATCAACGACTACTGCATAGTCAGGGTAGTTTCCCCAAACCACCCCGTTGTTCGTCAATGCACACTTTACAATGGTGTTATTATTAAAGGCCTTCTAACACTATACCCGTCGTAATGGATGATGTTGATAATAGTTAACAAACGGTGTCGATCGGGGAAACAATGCGGTTGCACCATTTTGTGCAAACGTACATTGAATAAATCTTGCTCTATGTTGGCGGTCTCCCAAATTTTATCGTAAAACATCGGGTGTGATCCCTGGTTACATGGTATTCTGGTGTTTATGACTTCTGACTAGCACCCTCGAACAAAAATACTGACAATTTGGTAGACTGCCAACATAGCGGGCAAGATAGCTCAAGTGCTAGAACGCTGGTCCGGTATTCCGGAGGTCGCAGGTTCAAGTCCTGCCTTGCAGCTTTCTTTGTTCATTTTGAAATGTATGCACATTTACCTAATCAGTTTCCCTTGTTTATTTGTGTATTATAAAATAAAAAAGTCGTATCCTCATTGAGTGATCCCGGGTTGTACTTTGTGCCCCCTCACAAAATGTTGTCCATGCGTCCTTGTCAGTACGGGGTCATGTGATAAGTGCGCCCTCTAGTTTTTATAATATAACTCTGTGATACCGACTTTATTTTGAGTTATAATCCAGCAAATGTTGCGTATCTCATTTGAATCTATAACAGCTTCAGATCAGTGTGATTGGAGATATAGCCCCACACCCTTACAATAAGAAACCTTGGCATTTCCTTAATCCCTTTCGTTATTGAGGTTGTACTGTACTAATCCGTTTAATCCTCCCACCATGAAGTTAATCGTTGTTTCTCTGAAAAAATATATTATTTTCTTTTCCTTTGAATTGTTTGTTTTATGTTTTTCTTTCAACATCCTACAGCACGAGTAACTACAGTACATTTACAGCGTGACCCTAAAAAAAACAAACGGACAAGCATATCCCAACGGACAACCATACTTCCACTACCCTGACACCAAAAAGACCTATCATACCAACAGATGGAGAATCTTTCTAGAAGAAAAATGACTCCAAGATGTCTTGATTTGGGCTAGTAGTTTTAGCTCCAGACCCTAATTTGTGAAGTGAAGTCAGCGGTGCGAAAGGATCCCCGAGTGTGTAGCCCAGTACACGAGCAGTTTGGTCGAGTGGATGTTCCGGCACCACATAACGACCGAGGGGCGAGACACAAAGGAGAACAAAGGAAACAACAAACCCTCGGTCGGCGGTATGAATGGAAAAAATCGGTCCTCGATCGACGGTGCAAGCGCAAAGCAATGGGGATTGTGGGTATAACGTAGGAATAAAGGAAAACACAATATCGAGCCTCGATCGTTATGTGGTTCACGACTGTATGTTTATATACTTTTAAATGCTCTTTTCGATTCGAAGTTCAATCATTTGGATTGTTTTTCCTTCCAGAACTTCTTATCTGCGATTATTTCTCGAGAGGCCTTGTATAACACAATCGACCTACTTCCAACATCTAACCACTTGACCCAAACATTACATATAACACGTAATTAGATATAAATAAAAAATAATATAAACAATAAAATAAAAAAAAAAAAAATAAAAAAATTGTCCATATTCTGCTGTGCTAACACTTGAAGTCGGCGCGAACTGGAAGTGCAACATGGCGGACCCGAGACGTCACTGCTGTGAGCCAATGAAATGTCCAGGTGTAGAGGTCAGTGGATTTACTCTGTACATTTTGTATTTATAAACATTACGTAATACGTATCGTACCAACACCTGGATATTTCATTGGCTCACAGAGTGACGTCGTGGGTCCGCCATGTTGCACTTCTCCGCATGCCGACTTTAAAATGAAACAATGATGATCTGTCCATGTATAGAGGTCAGTGATCTAATGCAATTAGACGGCAAAGTCTAACAAATAGGCCTTATTCTTGAACGTTGATGGCGCTGTACACACGGCATTTGGGTGTACAATTCAAAGTGATTAGAAGATCATTCACGTCAGTTTACATATTCTTACAGTTCCAAATTTTTATTTTTCAATATTTCAATTTTAGATTAAAATAAAGTTACTGAACTACTAGCCAAAAATATGTGGCCAGAAATTACCTCAAATTGCACCACGGAGCATCTATAATAAAAACATTGCCGGGCCCCACGCCGTAATTGGCTTTGCGCTATGCGCTCGACTCGCCGCAGTCGAGTTTGGTAGGTGAATAGTACAACCCCCACCCCTAAATGAAAATCCATAGCCGCCCCTGAAGAAGGTTGTCAATGCGAACAAAGGTCACATTACTCAAGTCGAAGTCATAGTTGGGCAAAGGTTAAAAGCTTTGCAAGGCTTTTATCTTAATTATGCACCGTCTTTGAGAAACCAAAACGAGACGATTGTCGACCAAGTGACAGAAAGTGGTGTAACCGCAGTAAGACTACGTTGTAAATTGATAGACTCCCTCGTTATATGGCTAATACCGATTATATTAAAAGGACAATAGACCATTCAGTTGCCTTTTTATCGTTTGAAGCAAAGTGTTCAAAATATAAAGAAATGTGCTTAACAACTAACCTTGTAAAGTTGTAGCTCTGTTGAATGATGCATATTCCGATAAAACAATATTCTTAAGACTTCGATTTAAATTCAAAATTTGCCGAGTCACAATGTTGAATTGAGACCACAATCTGCGTTCAGGGCTCGTTCTCAGGCAGCGGGTTGGTTGCAGCGACTCACGGGCCACACCACTGACCTCTACACCTGGACGGACCATTGTCCATATTCTGCTGTGCTAACACTTGAAGTCGGCGCGAACTGGAAGTGCAACATGGCGGACCCGAGACGTCACTGCTGTGAGCCAATGAAATGTCCAGGTGTGGAGGTAAGCGGATTTATTCTGTACATTTTGTATTTATAAACATTACGTAATACGTATCGTACCAACACCTGGACATTTCATTGGCTCACAGAGTTACGTCGTGGGTCCGCCATGTTGCACTTCTCCGCATGCCGACTTCAAAATGAAACAATGATGATCTGTCCATGTATAGAGGTCAGTGGGCCACACACACTGAACAGACCAATAGAGCCTGGAAGCTGACTCCTGGTGGCGCACTTCTGGCCCCTCAAATATGAAAATTTGAGAAGACACTAAAATCCAACCAGTTTAGCGGTTCTTATATTTTCAAGAAACTCGTGTACCTAACCCGGTTTCCCCCTGGATAGTTTTACTAGGACTATGTTAGAGGCATCTATCAAATTGATAGAAAATTACCCGATCGATTGAACCCCTGCACATTTTCAATGGGACCGTAATTCACTTCCGCCTCATTATCATATTAGAGTTGAAAGGTTAATTATCATAACAATAACCTAAATGTGCATATCTATAAGCAACTGACGCATGCGTAGAGCTACGTGCAAAGCGACTATTTTCCCACACTTTCCGTCACTGCATCCTGCCCACTGTGACAATAAAAGTAATCGCATTAGTGACCCCTCACTTCTTTGAATTATCCATCATACTTACCTGGCTCAGGAGACACCGTGATCAAGAAGGCGGTTCTCCCTCGGCGAGGCCCAGTCATTGCACACAGACGGGTTGACCTGGGCGATTCCCCCAAATGTGGGGAACTCGGGAGTACAGTTTCTGATAGTGGGGACTGCGTTCGCGCTCTCCCCGTAGAAACAAATCAAAAGACAGAATCTGACAAATTTAATAGGTATCAATCTAAAGCCCTTTTCACACTGCAGAGCCAATCACCGGGAAATAAATCACCGGGAAATTCCCGGGAATTTTTTACCCCACCAACACCCCAGCAACCGTTCACACTAGACCCATTTGGTAACTCCCGGGGACACTATTTCCCGGGAATATGCACGGTCGTTTCACACTGGCCATCAAACCCCTAGCCTTGGTCAAGGCGAGTTCGTCGTTATCCGTCCGTCGTTATCCGTCCAGAAATACACTGTACGCGCGCCCCGCATATGCTGCATGCTAGCTTGCGCCCCGTGCAAAGATAGCGCGAACAGCGACCTCATACGGCCACTATTCGTTTTCAGATGTCTTGAACTAATACACTACAACTTAAAATAACATATAGATTAATTAGACAATTCAACTGATGTAAAAGTTGCCTTTTTAATTAAACGCAATGGTGAAAACGGTCAAATAAAACTGAAATTTTGTTTTGTACACTTGGTAGATTGAGAGTATGGGCCGAGTAAAAATGCTGTTCACTGGCATGGTTATTAAAACGTGTTTCTAATAAAGATGTCGCAATTTTAGTGTTCGTGGTTTGATAATACCGCGTTAACAATGCATGTGTCTTCGTCAATGCCCTGTGATCACCTGTGTACTGTACTTAAGTCACACTGAACTTTTCTGCCAACGTCAGTTTTGACTGACGATATTTACAATTCTTGTTAAGATGATGAAAACATAACTTTACGCTAACAAAAGATGTAGAAGTCAGTGGAATTACTCTCTACATTTTTTTATTTGTAAACATTACGTCATACGTACGGTACCCACTGACTTCTACACCTGGACATTTCATTGGCTCAGAAGTGACGTCGTGGGTCCGCCATATTGCACTTCTCGTGCGCGCCCACTTTAAGCAATAGCACGGCGGAATGGTCGATAATCCGTCCAGGTGTAGAGGTCCGTGGCCACACCGTCACCTCCCTTGTAGGACACCTAACTAGTAGCCTATGAGGCCCGTCCTTTACACTGACACGCCTCGGTGATCATTCAGCATTCTCCACGTCCTGCATGAGTACTCCCGGGGAGTTGCATCCTTTATTTATTTATTTATTCCATTTATTTACCCAGGGTGTGCCCACACAGTTTAAAACTGGTTTTCATTGGGGCCCTGTATTATTATTATTATTTATTTGACCCAACAACATGGAATATACAAGGTAGAAACAAGACAAACATTCTCAAAAAGAAAACAAAACAAATTAACAGGTATACAAATGTGATAATAAAAACCGAAGACAGGATGGGAGCCATATAAATATACAAAATAACCGAAGACGAATTGAATAAAAACAACTAGAAAATGCAACAAAATATGTGGGGCCAGGGAAAGCAAAAGTAAAATTAACTACTGTATGCTATCCCACACATATTTACACAGGGACAAACAGATGTAGCAAAAACACACGACAAAAACAATACTAATTGGCCCCCATTGATAAACTAATGATGGCATTAACCGGATAAAACTTGTTTTCAGGAAAGAATGAGTGCTTCAGATCTCTTAGAAAATGAGAGGAAGAGTTGATGACAGCATAATCTTTAATATGGGGGGAAGAGCATTCCAAAGTCGAGGAAATCTACGGGTAGGGGAGTGAAAGAGAGCTTTAGTACGGGCGGAGAGATGTCGAAATGTGAGAGAATCTGGATGTCTTGAATTAATGACCGTGTTATCCGTGACAGATTCACACTTACAAAGGCCATACAAACATTTGTAAACGAAGGAAAAGGTGAGAAAATTTCGTCTGGAGGAGAGAGACAACCAGTTCAACTGGCCTAACCTATTCTCGTACGACATCTGACCTCGCCTTTGCTTCAAAGCTACTCGGGTTGCGGTTCGCTGCACACGTTCAACCAGCTGTTGGGACAATGTGTTTGTGCACCAGGAGGGGACGCCGTCTTCGAGGATAGGCAGGACGAGGGATTTGTAGAGAAAGAAAATAGCCTGGGTTGAAGCACCACCAGCAACTGTACGGATGAATCTTAGGAGACGATTAGCACGAGAAACAATACTGTTGATATGTGAATTCCATGTGAGATCTGAACTGATAGTGATGCCGAGATATTGGAAGGTGAAGGTAGTGGATACAGGGGTATTACTGAGATGGTTCACAGGAGGATGGATGTTCCGACTGCGAGTGATATGCATGGCCATTGTTTTCGAGGAGTTGAAGTTCATTCTATTTAGTGTGGACCACTCTGTGAGACTGTTGATGTCAGTCTGCAGATGATGCTCATCCGTGTCAGACTGAATAACACGGAAGAGCAAGATATCATCTGCAAACAAAACACAACTAGAGGAAACCCTATGAAGAATATCATTAACAAAGAGGTTGAACAGGTTAGGACCAATGACACTCCCTTTGGGAACACCTGATGTGACATCCACCCAAGACAAAGCATTGCCCTGGAAGAGAACACGCTGCTTACGATTTGTCAGAAAGAATTTTACCCAACGCCACACGGCACCGCGGATGTTGAAGCCTGAATCCAGCTTCCCAAGCAAGATATTATGAGGCATCTTGTCGAAAGCCTTGGACATGTCCATCAAGACAGCGTCTATCCGAGGAGGGCGTGGTCGATCAAGGGTGGATGCCCAACAGTGAACAACATTAACAAGTTGGGTGACACAGCTTATATGGTTAGTAAAACCGTGTTGGTTGGTGTTTAACAAATAATTATAAATAACGGCTTCCTCAACCAACTCGCCAATAGCCTAGTTGGTAGGAAGGGGAGCTATGATCGACAGGTCTGTTGTTCGAATCCGACAATCGTTAACGTTTGTCTTTTTATTCGACACATTTTTCTATGGGTTGTTTTAACTTTTAGTTGAAAGTTGAAAGGAAAACCAGGTTAGGTTAATAAAGTGCTTTGAAAAATACAAGAACCGCTACCAGAGATAGTTTGTAGTGACTTCCTTTAGTCACGAATCGGCCATGTTAATTTTAAAGCAATGGTCCGTATGAATAATCAAATAGCATTTGCTTTTACTACCAATTTGTCAAGCATTTACTGGAATCTGTATAAATAACAATGACGCAAAAGGTTTTACTGGAAAGTATTTGCTAAAGACTAACAGTATTTACTTTTTAATTTCCAGTATTTGCTAGAATATTAGTACATTTGCTCCATTTGGTATGAATAAAAATTAGTAAATGCTTCAGATTTGCAGTATTTACTCGTAATTTTCCAAGGTTGGGTCGGGGGCTACCTTAAAGAAGAAAAGCAAATACTGATATAAAAATAGGAGCTTTTGTAAGTGGTTAGGCAGGAAAAGGTATGAACATGGAAGATGGATTGTCTAGGATTAAAATACAGGCAGTTGTACTGATTTTGGGGAAGGACATGAGACGTAAATGGCCGATAATGTCTTGCAATATTCCTAAGACAGAAAAGGGCATCATGACCGCGAAGCAGCAACTTGAGGTTCCGATTTCATTCGAACACCCCTGTCAGCGTATGGGCATCAATGCGTGTGTTTGTATCGTACACACAATACAGACCATATTGTTTGTTATAAATCATTCGGCTGTGCATGCAATTAATTGCAAGTCAAAAGCATTTACTTCTATTTCAGCCAGTAAACGCTAAACGTCAAACTTTATGTATACAAATGGAAGAATTTGCTTTTCCTTAATGCTTTTACTTCGAAGTAAATACTTTGTACTTCATAGCGTTTGCTAATCTGTATTTATTTATACGACCCAAAGATCTAAAGTTAATTACAAATTCATGCCAGTCTTTTCTAATTAATATTGAAAAGAATTGCGATGTATTCTAGCTTCTGTCCAATAAAGCCCCTTTCACACTAGACGATTTCCCCAGCAATTCCCCGAGAAATTGCCGGGGAATTTCGGTCGGTCTGTTCACACTACCAAAGAAATTCCCCGGGAAACTGCTTTTCCCCGGGAAATATTTACCCCTGCTCGGGAGTAGGGTTAAAGGAGAAATCCCCTGGGTTTAACGTTTTTCCCGGGGAAAAGCAACTAGTGTGAACGTCGCAGGGTTTGAACTTAATTACCCCACCTTTTTGCGTCCACGGGTAATCTCGAAAGGTCACAGGGTCACAAATAGCGCGCCAAATAATTCGGGCGGTGACTTAGTATTGTAATGCAGTACCTTTCAAACATTTCGTAAATATATTTACAGTTAAGTACAAAAGACAAATAATAACGTTTGAAAATTATACATGTACAAATAACGTCAACGTTAATGCATGTAATGTGGCATATCGCACGGCGTAAACAGCAGCAGCAGCTTGTGCATACCCTTACGAAAATGTCCTGTGGTATTACCACAAAAAATACCACAGGACAGTACCACAGAAAATGTCCTGTCATTTTTTGGGACATTACCACAGGACAAATTCCTGTGGTATTCCTGTGGTACTTTTTCCTGCGGTACTTTTTCCCTGTGGTACTTTTTTCCTGCGGTACTTTTTTTTCCTGCGGTACTTTTTTTTCCTGCGGTACTTTTTTTTCCTGCGGTACTTTTTTTTCCTGCGGTACTTTTTTTTCCTGCGGTACTTTTTTTTCCTGCGGTACTTTTTTTTCCTGCGGTACTTTTTTTTCCTGCGGTACTTTTTTTTCCTGCGGTACTTTTTTTTCCTGCGGTACTTTTTTTTCCTGCGGTACTTTTTTTTCCTGCGGTACTTTTTTTTCCTGCGGTACTTTTTTTTCCTGCGGTACTTTTTTTTCCTGCGGTACTTTTTTTTCCTGCGGTACTTTTTTTCCTGCGGTACTTTTTTTCCTGCGGTACTTTTTTTCCTGCGGTACCTGTTGAACTATTCCTGTGGTACCTGTGGTACTATATTCCTGTGGTACCATTCTTGTGGTAACATTTTCCTGTGATACATGTTCCCAGTACTTGTTCCTGTGGTATCGATCATGTGGTATTTCCCTTTCAATGAGTACCACTTTCTTCTGTTGAATATTCCTGTAAAAACATGGCACTTTGAAATTAAAGTGATGCACTAAAACCCTTTAAATATGCTCTTTTAGATTGTTGTTTATTGGAAGCCCTTCCACCACCACCACCACCAATCCTACATGTACTTGTGTCGATTTTAAAGATATACAGCAAACAAAGTAGATTCAGGTTACATTCAAATTTTGGATTCAAGGAGCAACTGTTTGCATTCATACATTTCTTTGCAATGAAGTTTCATGTCCTTAAACTATAATGACGGTAATAACAGCAAGTCAGCAAGTTATTTTATATATATTTCTGAGTCAACTTGTGCGTAATTTGATTAAGTAAAGTGGAAGGGTTTATTGGGTTTTTTAAACAGTTAATTACAAATTCATGCCAGTCTTCTCTAATTAATATTGAAAAGAATTGCGATGTATTCTAGCTTCTGTCCAATAAAGCCCCTTTCACACTAGACGATTTCCCCAGCAATTCCCCGGGAAATTGCCGGGGAATTTCGGTCGGTCTGTTCACACTACCAAAGAAATTCCCCGGGAAACTGCTTTTCCCCGGGAAATATTTACCCCTGCTCGGGAGTAGGGTTAAAGGAGAAATCCCCGGGGTTTAACGTTTTTCCCGGGGAAAAGCAACTAGTGTGAACGTCGCAGGGTTTGAACTTAATTACCCCACCTTTTTGCGTCCACGGGTAATCTCGAAAGGTCACAGGGTCACAAATAGCGCGCCAAATAATTCGGGCGGTGACTTAGTATTGTAATGCAGTACCTTTCAAACATTTCGTAAATATATTTACAGTTAAGTACAAAAGACAAATAATAACGTTTGAAAATTATACATGTACAAATAACGTCAACGTTAATGCATGTAATGTGGCATATCGCACGGCGTAAACAGCAGCAGCAGCTTGTGCATACCCTTACGAAAATGTCCTGTGGTATTACCACAAAAAATACCACAGGACAGTACCACAGAAAATGTCCTGTCATTTTTTGGGACATTACCACAGGACAAATTCCTGTGGTATTCCTGTGGTACTTTTTCCTGCGGTACTTTTTCCCTGTGGTACTTTTTTCCTGCGGTACTTTTTTTTCCTGCGGTACTTTTTTTTCCTGCGGTACTTTTTTTTCCTGCGGTACTTTTTTTTCCTGCGGTACTTTTTTTTCCTGCGGTACTTTTTTTTCCTGCGGTACTTTTTTTTCCTGCGGTACTTTTTTTTCCTGCGGTACTTTTTTTTCCTGCGGTACTTTTTTTTCCTGCGGTACTTTTTTTTCCTGCGGTACTTTTTTTTCCTGCGGTACTTTTTTTTCCTGCGGTACTTTTTTTTCCTGCGGTACTTTTTTTTCCTGCGGTACTTTTTTTTCCTGCGGTACTTTTTTTTCCTGCGGTACTTTTTTTTCCTGCGGTACTTTTTTTTCCTGCGGTACTTTTTTTTCCTGAGGTACTTTTTTTTCCTGCGGTACTTTTTTTTCCTGCGGTACTTTTTTTCCTGCGGTACTTTTTTTCCTGCGGTACCTGTTGAACTATTCCTGTGGTACCTGTGGTACTATATTCCTGTGGTACCATTCTTGTGGTAACATGTTCCTGTGATACATGTTCCCAGTACTTGTTCCTGTGGTATCGATCATGTGGTATTTCCCTTTCAATGAGTACCACTTTCTTCTGTTGAATATTCCTGTAAAAACATGGCACTTTGAAATTAAAGTGATGCACTAAAACCCTTTAAATATGCTCTTTTAGATTGTTGTTTATTGGAAGCCCTTCCACCACCACCACCACCAATCCTACATGTACTTGTGTCGATTTTTAAGATATACAGCAAACAAAGTAGATTCAGGTTACATTCAAATTTTGGATTCAAGGAGCAACTGTTTGCATTCATACATTTCTTTGCAATGAAGTTTCATGTCCTTAAACTATAATGACGGTAATAACAGCAAGTCAGCAAGTTATTTTATATATATTTCTGAGTCAACTTGTGCGTAATTTGATTAAGTAAAGTGGAAGGGTTTATTGGGTTTTTTAAACAAATGAATTTAGGTTCTGTCACATTTGATTTACATGTGATGATACAAAAGTCATAGAACAGTCTCTTCGCTTGATATTTGCAAATTGTACTGATTCAAGAAGAGGAAAGAAACTACTGATTGCTTAGTTTCAAACCTAATGTATTTGACTTACAAATACAATTATGTTCAAGTATAATTACCGGTAGCTGTTAAAATCTTTGTGGTGCGAATGCGAAAAGGAATAATGAACATGTATACACAAAAAAGTCCTTCAACATTTCTTAGTGTCCAGAGTTTACCCTTATAATGCACAAGTTTGTTCGATCACATCAACAATTAAGACTTCATTTATAAAGTCTCTGTACGTATGCTCCTCTCGGTGTTTGCTGAATTCCCCCATCTACATCTGTTTCAACCATGCAGCCACAAATTTGATCTCTTCACTAGTACGGTTGAACTGATCTTCAATCTTGACCAACTCCCTGGCATTGAGAACAAAAATAAAAATTACAAAAAGGACAAATCATTAACAAAGTTCAAAACCAAGGGAAAAAACAAAGACTATAATCTGAAAGAATCAAACGTAGTTTAAGACGTACACCTTAAAGAATGGCACCAATCACAAACCTAGTCTTTTCAGCCTTCACAATTTTCAGTCATTACATTGACATTGTTTGTAGTTGTTTAAGCACCCATGATGATGTTTTAATATTCCATTACATTGGTTTTTAATAAAGTCTTCTTATTATCCCTAAAGTACATGCAATGTGATCAAAAATGTGTTGATCGTAAGTTGCATATTGGAATAAGCAATCAGTTGACTATAACATTACAGGATCACAACAAGTATATAAAAGATTGACACGATATAAATGTTAAACATTGAAGTCAATACAAAAAAACTTACCACACAACCGAGTCAACCGACAGCCATGACAGCAGGACTATATGCAGAATGCAGTGAAGTTCTGTCCAAATGAAAGCCTTATGTTTTCAACCAAAACATACATAAACTCAAGTCATTTGGTCATGATATCTTGACAGGCATGTGAGATACATTTTGGCAGTTCTGGGTCACCATTATACTATGAATAGTTGCAGTTTTCTAGCAAACATTGATGTACATATACCACTTGTTGTGAGAAGGGAACCAGACTCAGAGACTGGACCAATCATACACGGTCTGTTGTTTACGTGCAGTGTGAGAGCACTGTCTTTGTTGTTTATTCCAATCATAAGTTACAAACACAGAGAATGAATACATCTGGCGGACGACACGGATCGATGTATCTGCATATTAATCCACTTTATGGATCTGCATATGAATCCACTTGTCTTATGGATCCGCATATGGATCGTTCTGGAAATACGAGAACATTAAAAGATAACCATTTAATAACATTAACATGGATAACAAACACCCAAATCATTACTTGAATAAGAAGGTTAAAGGCTTTGATCAAAATACACAGGGCAAAGTGGTAAAAGCGTTGCCTACCGTCCGTAACCAGGCCCATCCTTTTGGCTCCATGTTTACTGTGATGGCCGCGCCCTTAGCAATGCGAACAGACGTGCTGCAGCCGCTGGCATAGCAACGCGAACGCACGGTGGCGCCCTCTGTCGCTGGCGATTCACAACATAGCCGCCCCTAAACTGTGCAGAATAGTTTACATTAACATGAATTGGCATAGGGATTGCCACAGGCCGCAAAGAGCAACAACAATAGGTTGAACACAAAAGAACACTAACAGTTTAAGGTACTTGAAACAACAAGTTTAACAGTATACGGCCGCCCCATGTAGAACCATGGGGTGCGGCTGGTGGTAACAAGACAAGATGTCTAAGTGGGGTCGGACTCAGGCAGAGTGGCAGCTTCAGGATTGCCTGCAATGGCGCTTTCAGAAGGCAGTCGAATTAGGCGTGCCACTGGTCGAGTGTAGGTGCGATCTCCGACCTGCACCCTCACCGCGCGAACCCGCTGATCGGCACCAGGAAGAACCTCAGTGACCTTCGCCAGAGGCCAGGATGCACGTCGTTGTCGTGGGTCCACCATCAGAACTACATCGCCGACACGTAGGTTGCTGGTCTCGCTGCACCACTTCTGGCGAGCCTGCATTGCTGACAGATACGACTGAACAAACTCCTTCCAGAATCTTTGCATAAGGGCTTGGCACTGGCGCCAGCGACGGCGGCTAAGCACATCGCGATCCGGGTAGACAACCTGTGGTGGAGAGTGGTCCGGCCGCCCCATGAGTAACATGAAGGGCGTGATGGGGTCGGGATCAGCAATGTCTGAGGACACATAAGACAATGGTTTGGAATTCAGCAAGGCTTCTACCTCCACTAGACAAGTATAGAGGACTGGCGAAGCTACTGATCGGTTACCAAGAATAGCATACAATGCAGTCTTCACCGACCGAATCTCCCTCTCCCACGTCCCGCCAAAGTGCGGTGCAGCGGGAGGGTTGAACCTGAAATGAACTTTGTGTTTTGCAAGCTTCTCCTGAAGGTTAGGTTCCATCTCCTTGAATGCCTTTGTCAATTCAGTAAGACCCCCCTTGAAGTTGGTCCCATTGTCGCACAATACTTCATGAGGTGTGCCACGCCGGGAGCGGAAGCGACTAAAGGCCAGGAGGAAGGCATCGGCATCAAGAGACTCAAGCAAGTCGAGGTAGACGGCCCGAGTCGTCATGCACTTCCATATGATCCCCCCTCTCTGCTCATTCCGCCGTCCAATGGTAACCTTGTAGGGGCCAAAACAGTCTACCCCAGTGGAATAGAAGGGTGGCCGACCAATTCGCAGTCGGGCAGGAGGTAGATCTGCCATTCTGGGCACTGAAGGTTGCCCACGCTGTCTTAGGCAGCCTGTGCACCTGCTCTGGAGACTTCGGATGGACTGGCGTCCTCGCAATAACCAAAAGCGTCGTCGCATATCGGCAAATACCGTACCAGTCCCAGGGTGTCCAAGACGTTCATCCACATCTTTGATCAGCAGCTGGACTATCTGGTGTTTGGAGTCAAGAACAACGGGGTGTTTCACATCCATATCCAACTCCGCTTGTCTGAGTCTCCCTCCAACTCGGATCAATTGGGTATCAGCATCCAGCTCTGGAGCCAGCTTGGCCAGACGGCTATTTCGTGAAACAGGATTGCCAGCTGTTAGAGCTGCGAGATCTTCTGGGAAGCTGTCGACCTGAACTTTTCTGCAAAGGGCCTGTTCAGCCTCCATCCGTTGGTTGGCACTGAGAAACTCCGGCTTGGGTTCATCTTTTGATTCGCAGATAGTGCGCCCATACGCCTCTACCAGGGCATCCCAGTAGTCGTATTTTGTCACATCAATCTCTGGAACATCTTCTGGACGATTAATAGTAAAGGCAGTGAAACAACTGGCTTTCAACTCAACTTCATTCCTATCCTGCTGCATGTGCGATGGGAACTTGGGCCAATCCTTTTCAGGACCAAAGAGGAATGGTGGAGCGTACCACCGACTCTCTGCAGTCAGCTCCTTCAGCAGTAATCCACGCGTCAGGTCATCAGCCGGGTTTTGGGCCGTATCCACATACCGCCAGATAGTGTGGTCTGTTAGCCTCTGAATCTCAGCAATTCGAGCACCAATGAAACGGTTGTAGCGGCAGGACTCTGAAGTAATCCAGCTTAGAACGGTAGTGCTGTCACTCCAGCAGGTGATAGAAAACTTCATTCTCATCTCATCTTCAAGAAGTTCGGCTAGTTCAGCGCCACAAACGGCCGCCTGGAGTTCCAATCGAGGAATGGTCTGCACGCGTTTCGGGGCTAATCTGGAACGTGCCATCACAAACCTGATGCAAACTTCTTTTGACTGAGCAATGGTTCGGAGGTAGGCCACAGCCCCATAGGCCTTCTCGGAGGCATCTGTGAATACATGCAGCTGATAGGCCACCTTTTCCGGTTCAAGGTACGGTGGAAGGTAGCACCGAGGTAGGTGCACAAGGGAGATATCGTGG
The DNA here is from genome assembly GCA_037893245.1 of Crossaster papposus. Lineage (NCBI taxonomy): Eukaryota > Metazoa > Echinodermata > Asteroidea > Velatida > Solasteridae > Crossaster > Crossaster papposus. The sequence goes on along the minus strand of JBAIAA010000124.1, from coordinate 167,143 downwards.
ATCTCTTCACGCCACTTCCTGTGTTGGGTACATAAACTACCCTCGCCCTCATCTGGTATCTCCTCATCCCAGCCCCAGGGTCGCTTCCAAAGTTCTTGTACGAGCATCTTCCCTCTCACCATGTATGGCATGAGGTATCCGAGGGGGTCCTTTCCCGCGCACCGCATAACATCACTTAGGACAGCTCTCCGAGTGAGTACTGGCCACTCACGAAGTTGAAGCTTATAGCTGAGCGTATCACGTTGGAAATTCCAGTGGGGCCCTAAAGCAGCCTCCTCCGGGGAATCACAGCTGGAAGTGAGCCACCTCTCGGTGCTGCAGGAACGAGCTTCTTGGGGCAGGTCAGTCACCACTTCTGGGAAGTTGCTGGCCCACTTTACAATGGGAAATCCACCGGCGTCTAATGCCTGACGGAGCTTCTGGACCAGCTCTCTAGCTTCTGGGACTGTCGACTTGCCATCCAAGCAGTTATCAACATAAAACGCCTCTGTTACACTTCTGACCAGGTCTGAATTTGGAAAACTGTCTTTCACATACTTCTGCAGGGCGAAGGTGGCGCAGCAGGGGCTGCAGGTGGTGCCGAAGGGAAGTACATTCCACTCCAGTTCCTCCAACTGGGAATCGGGGCCCATCTCTTTCCATAAAAACCTGAGCATACAACGGTCACACTCCAAAGTGCGCACACAGTGAAACATCGCCTTGATGTCACCAGAGATGGCAACTTGATGTTTCCGGAACCTCAGTAGTACTCCGACCAACGATGAGCCTAGGTTGGGCCCCGGTAGTAGGTGGTTGTTGAGAGACTCTCCGCGGTACTGAAATGCACAGTTGAACACCAATCTGTATTTTTCACTGCTCCGAACTACATGATGGGGTATGTACCAGTGGCGCCCGGAGTCCGCCGCGTTATCTTCCGCCGTGAGCACACGAACAAGCCCAGCATCCTTTAGGTCCCTGATCTTCTTGCAGTGTTCTGCGGCAAGCGTTGGGTCTTTTTGGACACGTTGCTCATTTCGTTTTAGAGGGCCCATCACTGCGCTGGCTGGACAGGTAAGTATCCCGTTGTCACGTCTCCACAGGAGTGGGGTTGCAACTCGTTCAATGCCATCCACTTTTACATAGGCGGATTTTGCCTCAAGTAGATCGACTGCTCGCTGATCCTGCTTGGATCGGGTGACCTGTTTCCGCTCTGCATACATTTGAGCGTCATTTTGCCACAGCTTACATACATTTTCGTGTAGCACTCGGTCAGTCTCACCACTGGATAGGACGGACAGGTAGTTTACCTCACCACGACACCTGGACTTCAGAATGGGGCCCTGAACTGCCCACCCAAGCTTGGTGCGTACAGCAACTGGTGCTCCTTCGGGGCCAAAGTGACTCTCGATGGGTACAATCAGATCAGGACGATCACTGCCTATCAACAATAGCGGGCGTACCCTCTCGAAATCTGGTAACGGGATATCTCGCAAATGTGGCCATCTCTTTTGTAGGTCCTTTGCTGGAACGGAGTGCTCAGACAGCCTCAGCATGGAAGACGAGAACACATTGGAAATTGTGACGCATGAATCTGGATCATGTGCTGGCGCGAGGTCAACCGAGACAATTACACCATTACATGGAGCACATTCCTCTCTGGCTGTCGCAATCGGCATCTGGATGCTTTTTCCCCCGAGGCCCAGGGCCTCCGTGGCTTCGCTAAGCATCATGGAAAAGTTGGCTGCATCATCCAACAAGCAATACGTCTCTAGCCGGTTACCGTTGCCATAAAGTATTACTGGAACGATCTTCATGCTGACATCATTGGGGAGCCACGGGTTTCCATTCCCATAAAAGACAGACAGGTTTGGGTCAAAGGATGAGTAGTACACCCCATATCCTGGCTGCTCAACAAGGCCATGGAGAACAGTCAGGTGCAACTTGTCGCAACGGCGACACGGTTTGCGCAGGTCGCATCCCTTCCCATCCTTGTGGAGGCGCGCACACTGCCAGCATCTTTTCTCTACCTTAATCCAGCTCATCTGCTGTCCCGTCGTCAGGTCGCGGAACTTCTCACACTGAGAGAGCCAGTGTTCCCCCCGGCAGTGGGGGCAACTCTTCTTGAAAATCTTCTTATCTTTGCGCACAACCCAAGGGGCTGGTGACCCCTTCTGGTGACCACTGGCCTTTGCAGCAACTTCTGTAGTATAGGCAGCTGCTCCCCTTTGCCGGCGATCCCTGTTGGTTGAGTGGGTTTCTGTCTTTAAACTCTCACTGAGCTGCACTTTCTTCCTGGCTATAGCTGCTGTCTCTTGCAACCACCCGTTGATATCGAGCAAGGAGAAGTTGTTGACATTCTTGGCCTTCATAGCCCTCAGAAAGGCTGTCTGATGCGGATGGGACAATCGACCGTACAGGACGCATGCAGTGGAGTTCGCCTTCAGTTCTGCCTGCCCTTCCGACGAGTTCAGGAGTTGAGTCACTAGGGCCGACACTGCAGCTGCAAACTCAACCAGTCCCTTGGAGTCACTGGCCGTCATTCTCGGCCACGAGGTGATCTGCTCGATCTTGGAACGTATCAAAACGCCAACATCGCCATACAACTCACTGAGAGTAGACATGGCCTTGGTGAAGGCACTAGCATCATGCTCGAGTCCAAGTATGTCTTTCTTAGGTTGACCACTAAGCTTCGATCTGACCACAAAATACTTCTGCACCTCACTTAGGTGGATCAGGGGCTTGATGCAACCGTCTACCATCGCTTCAAAGCAGCGGAACTCGGATGGGTCGCCTCCTCCAAAGGTAGGGATTTCCATGTTTATTCCCCCTGCTGATGCAGCCAACATCGAGCTCAGCATCATCTCGTTTGAGGTCGCTGGAGATACCATGGGTCGACCAGTGAGGTCTCCCAATGCTGCAGGTTCGCACGGCGAGGGAGAGGTCGAAGGCATCTGTGGAACAGACCTGTTACCTGAGGGACTGGAAAGTAAAGGTGGAGGGAAGTTTAAAGCGGAAGTGGGGTTTAGGTTCAACCCAGACACAAAGGATGAAGAATGGTCCCAAGGGTTGGGATTGCCATCCTGAGAAAGAGCAAAACTTGGCTGGGAAGCCATTCTGCCTAAAGGAGTGTTGCCCAGAATAGTGGGCACAGACCACGCAGATGGTGCGTGGGTAAAAACAGGTTGCGCGTGGATCGCGCCGGATGAGGCAATGCTCGCGACGGCGTGCGCGGGCATCGCGGAGTGCGAGGAACTCGCGTAGGTTGGCGCGTGGATCGCGCCGGATAAGGCAATGCTTGCGACGGCGTGCGCGGGCATCGCGGAGTGCGAGGAACTCGCGTAGGTTGGCGCGTGGATCGCGCCGGATAAGGCAATGCTTGCGACGGCGTGCGCGGGCATCGCGGAGTGCGAGGAACTCGCGTAGGTTGGCGCGTGGATCGCGCCGGATGAGGCAATGCTCGCGACGGCGTGCGCGGGCATCGGGGAGTGCGAGGAACTCGCGTAGGTTGGCGCGTGGATCGCGCCGCATGAGGCAATGCTCGCGACGCCGGCGTGTGTGGGCATCGCGGAGTGCGAGGAACTCGCGTAGGTTGGCGCGTGTATCGCGCCGGGTGCATGTGCGAAACTCGCGACTGGTTGTGCGAAACTCGCGACTGGTTGCGCAAAGCTCGCGGTATCCTGATTTGGTACTAACTGTACAGTGCTTATTGAGGATGCACTGCTTGGAACGCTAGCAAGGGTGGGAACCGTTACAGAATGGTTTGCAACACTGGTAAAATTGGGTGCAACATGAGAATTCAAGGGTGTGTCAACATTAGACTGAAGAATGTCAGATACAATTCTGGCCTGTCTAAAATTATGTTCAGCGTTCTGTAACTGTCTTTCAAGTTCAAGCTGCCTTGAAAGTTGTTCCCTTTCCTTCAGGATGAGTTGCTCCTCATGCTCCGCAGAAAGGCGTTCTCTGGCTAACTCCAACTCCTTCTCTTGTAGAGATAGCTCTGCTCTCTTCCGTTGTACCTCGAGCAATTGTTGGTCCAGCTCCCTCGCTTGCGCCGTGGCTTTCTTCTCCTGTTCCAGGCGCTGTCGTGCCACCACCAACTCATTCTCCAGGACATTTATATGGGAGTTGGTCGAGGAACGGCCACTGTGATGGCTTGTCCGGGAACTTGGCGGTGGGTTGGAATGCTCTGACGGGGGGGTGCTGGACACTGATGGGGGGATGCTGGGCTCAGCATCCGGCGGCTTTTGGGCAGCTCCTTGTGACCTGAGAACTCGTTTCTCAAAGTTGTCCTCCATGGTATGCAGTAGCAGGGTTCATGTACCGTGCTCTCTCACTTCCCATCACGTCAGGGTCACCAAAATGTTGTGAGAAGGGAACCAGACTCAGAGACTGGACCAATCATACACGGTCTGTTGTTTACGTGCAGTGTGAGAGCACTGTCTTTGTTGTTTATTCCAATCATAAGTTACAAACACAGAGAATGAATACATCTGGCGGACGACACGGATCGATGTATCTGCATATTAATCCACTTTATGGATCTGCATATGAATCCACTTGTCTTATGGATCCGCATATGGATCGTTCTGGAAATACGAGAACATTAAAAGATAACCATTTAATAACATTAACATGGATAACAAACACCCAAATCATTACTTGAATAAGAAGGTTAAAGGCTTTGATCAAAATACACAGGGCAAAGTGGTAAAAGCGTTGCCTACCGTCCGTAACCAGGCCCATCCTTTTGGCTCCATGTTTACTGTGATGGCCGCGCCCTTAGCAATGCGAACAGACGTGCTGCAGCCGCTGGCATAGCAACGCGAACGCACGGTGGCGCCCTCTGTCGCTGGCGATTCACAACACCACTGATAAACTGCTCTTTCCCCAACCCAATTCAAAATATGCAGCATGTGCAGTGGAGTAGCCAAGCCTAGAGTTAATGCAAGGTCATTGCACCTTGAGACTTACATGCACTGTATATAGGGGTCAAAGGGCATCCATGTGTCCTTGCAAGACAACCAACAAGCCATTGTGTGCCTATACTGCACCAGAGCTGTGTACAGTATATGTACACAATGACTGAGAGATAAGCATTTAGTTTGAGATTGTGTGATGTGTGTATTAACTGGAATAAGAACAGCATTTCTTGTCTGGTATCTTCTTCCAGCGTCCACAAAAAAAACCCGCAGACAGTTCTGTGAAACAATTTACCATTTCTACCTGCCCTCAAAATTAAAATCCCTATGAAAATTACAGCAAAAGTAAATCTAACTCGAGTACCACAGGGATACCACAGGACAGAGATGTAGTAGGAACCCAATCTATGTGGTACGATGTGTACTGTGTGGTATCTCAGTTTGTACCACAGGGATACCACAGGGATACCACAGGGCAACAAGATGGGAACTAATTATGTAGTACTTCAATGTCTTTAATTTGTGTGTTATCTTAGCATTTACCACAGGGATACCACAGGACAGAACGGTGCGGTACTTACTGTCCTTGTGTGGTCTCTTGATATTTACAACACATGAGTACCACAGGGCAGAGATGTCCTGTGGTACTTACCACACAGAACCATTTTGTATGACATGTTTGTGTCCTGTGGTAATTTGTGTGGTATCTAAGTAAATACCACAGGAATATACCACAGGACATCTCTATCCTGTAGTATCCTATGGTATATTACCACACAAAACCATTTTGTATGACATGCCCTGTGGTAATTTGTGTGATATCCAAGTAAATACCACAGGAATACCACAGGACATCTCTATCCTGTGGTATATTACCACACAAAACCATTTTGTATGACTGTCCTGTGGTAATTTGTGTGGTATCTAATTTTATTACCACAGGAATACCACAGGGCAGCAATGTCCTGTAGTATCCTATGGTATATTACCACACAAAACCATTTTGTATGACATGCCCTGTGGTAATTTGTGTGATATCCAAGTAAATACCACAGGAATACCACAGGACATCTCTGTCCTGTGGTATATTACCCCACAAAACCATTTTGTATGACTGTCCTGTGGTAATTTGTGTGGTATCTAATTTTATTACCACAGGAATACCACAGGGCAGCAATGTCCTGTGGTACATACCACACAAATTTGTGTGGTATTTGACTGTCCTGTGGTAATTGTGTGGTATACCACAGGAATACCACAGGACATTTTCGTAAGGGTAAAAATGCGCGCGCGGCCTGGCATTGTGGGATTGAACTTCCGCCGACAATTCATTTGGGAACTTCCTGATGTGCGCCCTCAGTTTACACATTTCCCGGGGTTTGATGGCCAGTGTGAAACGACCGTGCATATTCCCGGGAAATAGTGTCCCCGGGAGTTACCAAATGGGTCTAGTGTGAACGGTTGCTGGGGTGTTGGTGGGGTAAAAAAATCCCCGGGAATTTCCCGGGTATTTATTTCCCGGTGATTGGCTCTGCAGTGTGAAAAGGGCTTTGGATGGATACCTATTAAATTTTTCAGATTTTGTCTTTTGATTTGATTCCACGGGGAGAGCGCGAACGCAGTCCCCACTATCAGAAATTGTACTCCCTAGTTCCCCACATTTGGGGGAATCGCCCAGGTCAACCCGTCTGTGTGCAATGACTGGGCCTCGCCGAGGGAGAACCGCCCTCTTGACCACGGTGTCTCCTGAGCCAGGTAAGTATGATGGATAAATCAAAGAAATTAGGGGTCACTAATGCGATTACTTTTATTGTCACAGTGGGCAGGATGCAGTGACGGAAAGTGTGGAAAATAGTCGCTTTGCACGTAGCTCTACGCATGCGTCAGTTGCTTATAGATATGCACATTTAGGTTATTGTTATGATAATTAACCTTTCAACTCTAATATGATAATGAGGCGGAAGTGAATTACGGTCCCATTAGCCTCTGTCATGACCTTTCTAAAAGGTCAACGCGCGGAAAATTGTCAAAATGGCGGCGCTTAATTACCAACAGCAACACGTGTGTCGTCGATTTCAGAACTTTATGGCTTACGACGGAGCTCTAAAGACTGTGGTTATTTCGAAAGAATAAACCGTAGGCATAAGGCTAAATGTCATCCAAAACCGTAAAATTACGAAAGAGAAAGAAACAGCGACTGAAAAAATGGTCAGTTTGTGAAAGTGTGCTGCGCTATATAAGCCACTTCGACATTCCAACTGCGCATGTGCACAACAAGATTCAACAATTTTTCTCTTGGGATAAACACGGCAGACAAATGCACACAAGGCTATGGCGGACGTGGTAACCGAATCCGCATTTTTTACATTTTCTTGTGAAATCGAAAAAGAAAAAAAATATTTGTTCGAACAAAAGTTTGGCCACACAAAACACCTGAAAACACCAAAACGTAAACAAAAAATGTTACTTAGTAACTTTAGAACACGACGATCTCTTAAATTTGCTGGTACCCTGCTATGCTTTTGCACGCAATCGCTGAAATGTTTATCTCAAAACAAAAATCGTCAAATCTAATCGACCGAGTGTCGCGGCGCAATTGAATAATTCTTGGAAAATCCAAGTTTAATATTTACGAACTTCTTTTAATAGTAAATGTCATTTATGACCCATGTAAGGTTTCAGTCAATAAAAGGGTAAAATATTACTAGATTTCACAGGCGTCTACATTTAATGCGACAGTATTTAAAACTGGTTGGTTTTTAAATTAACATTGCAGGATCAGGAATGTTGAGGTGTAACGTCCAAATAGTAATTATGTGAACCAAGTGCTTGTGTGTAAAGCCTCAAATTTATATTTGATGTCAACAAAAAATTATTAAAAATGCAAAAAAAATATTGCTTGTATCAAGTTGTATGAATTGGCCCCAGAATTTGTTTACTGTATGGCATTCAAATATATGGCTTTCAAATAAAGCTTCAGTTCAGTGCCACTGAAAAAAAAAAAAATGTCAAAATGTTGGGCCTAACCGGTTTTTTAAGGAGCATAAATACACGGCGGGCCTTTTCAAGTGCAGGAAAGAAAATCTAGTTTTATGATTGGCCATTTTGTATTAAGTATTTCCCCGCAATTCACTAACTATCTGTTGTCTTTCCTCTATGGTATAGCTAATTACGTTAGTTTTACGCGAGAGCTCGGAAGCCATATTGACAAATTTCCGCAAAACGCCTCTTCGGTTGATTTTCGTCATTTCATGACAGAGGCTAATTGAAAATGTGCAGGGGTTCAATCGATCGGGTAATTTTCTATCAATTTGATAGATGCCTCTAACATAGTCATAGTAAAACTATCCAGGGGGAAACCGGGTTAGGTACACAAGTTCCTTGAAAATATAAGAACCGCTAAACTGGTTGGATTTTAGTGTCTTCTCAAATTTTCCTATTTGAGGGGCCGGAAGTGCGCCACCAGGAGTCAGCTTTCAGGCTATATTGGTCTGTTCTGTGTGCGTGGCACGTGAGTCGCTGCAACCCGCTGCCTGAGAACGAGCCCTGAACGCAGATTGTATTCGCAATTCAACATTGTGACTCCGCAATTTTTGAATTTAATTTGAAGTCTTAAGAATATTGTTTTATCGGAATATGCATCATTCAACAGAGCTTCAACTTTACAAGGTTAGTTGTCAAGCACCGTTCTTTATATTTTGAACACTTTTGCTGCTTCAAACAATAAAAATACACAACTGAATGGCCTATTGTCCCTTTAATATAATCGTTATTAGCCATACAACGAGGGAGTCTATCAATAAGCCATTTGCGCGTGACCCCGAATTTAAAGTCACTTTCTGTCACTTGGTCGACAATCGTCTCGTTTTGGTTTTCTCAAAGACGGTGCATAACTTAAGATGAAAGCCTTGCAAAGCTTTTAACCTTTGCCCAACTACGACTTCGACTTGAGTAATGTGACCTTTGTTCGCATTGACAACCTTCTTCAGGGGCGGATATAGCTTTTCATTTAGGGGTGGGGGTTGTACTATTCACCTACCAAACTCGACTGCGGTGAGTCGAGCGCATAGCGCAAAGCCAATTACGGCGTGGGGTCCGGCAATGTTTTTATTCTAGATGCTCCGTGGTGCAATTTGACGTAATTTCTGGCCACAGATTTTTGGCTAGTAGTTCAGTAACTTTATTTTAATCTAAAATTGAAATATTGAAAAATAAAAAAAATTGAACTGTAAGAATATGTAAACTGACGTGAATGATCTTCTAATCACTTTGAATTGTACACCCAAATGCCGTGTGTACAGCGCCATCAACGTTCAAGAATAAGGCCTATTTGTTAGACTTTGCCGTCTAATTACATTAGATCACTGACCTCTATACATTGACTGATCATCATTGTTTCATTTTGAAGTCGGCATGCGGAGAAGTGCAACATGGCGGACCCACGACGTCACTCTGTGAGCCAATGAAATGTCCAGGTGTTGGTACGATACGTATTACGTAATGTTTATAAATACAAAATGTACAGAGTAAATCCACTGACCTCTACACCTGGACATTTCATTGGCTCACAGCAGTGACGTCTCGGGTCCGCCATGTTGCACTTCCAGTTCGCGCCGACTTCAAGTGTTAGCACAGCAGAATATGGACAATGATCCGTCCAGGTGAAGAGGTCAGTGCATTAGATGGCCTAATTGTAGATGGCGCCTTCATTGTCTAGACATTCTCCCACCTTCCTTGAGCCGAGGCTGTTTGTCTGTACACTATTCGTAGGCCGTGGCTGAATTGCTGACTTTGGCTGTGACTTCAGCCGTTTCTATGATGTTGCTATGGGCGGTCATTGTTTGCCCTTAGCCACAGCATAGACACGGCCGAAGTTACAGCCACAGCCAACAATTCGAACATGGCCCAACATTCTACAATTACGTGTTTAGTCAGTCCGCAGCGCCCGCGTTAATGAGGTCATATCCCGAACTTTATTTGCAGGGCCGGCGTCGCAAATCGGCCACGAGATTTACGCGAGTAATTGCGAGAGTTCGACCGCTTTGTTTTCACGAGCTACACGTTGCAAACGAAGCAGTGATTCTCCAAGATGGCGTGGTAAGTGGAAAGCGAACGATTTTCTGAATCGAATGATATAAAATATGACTAGATTCAGTATGTTTTTGGCAGAATTTTGTTCACTCGAAGTTATGGTATGATTTTAAGGAAATTTGTTGTCGTGTGTTTAGTTTCTGCGCCCTGACTGGACTAACAAATATTGCCAAAAATGATTACTACACATCGATAAAGGAAGCAATGATCTTTCGTTTGATATACAATTTAGCCTGTGGCGACATTTTTTCATGTATTTTGCGACGATTTTCGTAGGCCTACATGTGCTGGATATGCACTAGATGGTGATTGCACAGTAGCCAACAGAAACAAAATTAATTGTTTTGTTTTAATTGTGTGGCTTATTTATATGATAAAGTTAGGTTTCTGCCTTCATGTCATGCATACAAAATTGATTTTTCTTTCATGTATAAAAACGACTTAGGCCTATGTTTTTGTTCAAAATTATAACAAATTGTTTAATAATAATAGTAGGGGGGACAATACACATTTTAATATTGCTTTTAGGAAGTTATTTGGGACTATTTCTTGAAGGGCTTGGTGAGTAGATTGCAAATCTCTTTCAACTTTCAAAATCGGTCAAAGCGTTGCCAAGTTATGGTCCGATAAACTTTTCAGATTGCGCTTTTTCCTAGACAACAAACGTATTAAGCAACAGTAATTAAAAGTGTTTTTCGAACCATCTCATTTATTATATTTACATCTTTCAAGCATTTCAAATCATCTTTTCTAGTATGTATGTTGCTCATATTTTTCATATAAGTCTTTCTTTTTCAGATGATACATTTCATGAGATCTGCAAATTCTCATGTTGTTACTCGTTGTCTAGTGGGTCTGCACGGTGTGTATGACACCCCTAATAATAGTTACTGCTATTATTGTGCTAAACTTCATAGTTCATATTTCTGTCTTCCAATATGTTTCTTATACTAGGTAGTAGTCATGCCGTCCACCACCATGGCCATGCCCACCGCAGCCATCGCAGCCATTGCCAGCATGTCGGGAACCTCTACAGAAGGCCAACTTAGGCAAAGCTCTTGTCCTTGGATATTCTCTCACAATAAGAGAACATCACTACTAAAGTTGGTTGATTTGCAGGTAGTGACTCGTCGCGGTACTACAATTTCTGGCCTTAGAAAGTATCTGCTTCATCAGCATGACATCAACCTCACAACTGTGCCTGACATATTGTATTTGTAATGATTCATGTTGGGACAAATAATCTAGAGTTGGGTTTCCAAAGAAGTGTTGAAAATAGTTGAAGATTTAAATGTACTGGTGGATATATGCAGCACGTGCTTTGTACATGCAGATTTAAATGTTTTTGTATTTTAGTGTTTTCAATAATATACATGACTTTGTGTCAGTGTTGTGCAAACACAGTACAGCTGAAACAGATCGAAACCGAGTCTGGTCGAGTCGGGTCAGTTTGTCAAATCATCTAGGACTTAATGCCAAAAACTATGCCAACTAGTTTTGAGCTACAATGTAAATTTGACACAAACAGCTTATTACTTTATGAATGCAGATTGTATTATTTCTATTCAGTGATATAATTTATGTGCATTAACATCTATATTACTAAATTTATGTCTTATTTAAAATCATTTGTTTTTGCAATGTTAGAAGCGGGTATACATTGTAATTTAATATTTACAATAATGTAATGACAAAGAAACTATGCCAAAAACATCAAGCAAAGATAAAAAAAAACTTTATTTACTTTTATAATAAATCTTAATGGTTTGCACATTGAACATTATGCCAAAGATGATGGTAATTATCATCTTCACTATGTTGTCATTATTTTAATTTTAATGTTGGCCATATGTTTGTTAATGTTTTGCCTAATTGCTAAACATTTATTATCTCATTATCAACCCTAATTTTGGTCATTTCTTCAATCTGTATTTATGTACATGTACATGATGATGTAATTAAAATAAGTTTTTACAATTTCAGGGTTTAATTTAACAATTGTATTCAAGTCGTATAACATCAACAGGGTATATTAATGTAAGCAATAACATGCACGTTTCAAATAAAAAGTGCAGTTTCTTTTATAAACCAACCTCACAATACAGATATAAATTTTAAACAACTACTTCATTTGTTGCTTTTTTGTGTGTATATTTGGCTGTATACATTGTATTACGCAGGCAATATTATTTTTTTTAAATCAGTCCACTGTTAAAAAGATTAAACAAAATACTGATTGGCAGAATCATTTTCGCTTGAGCTTACAATTAAAAAAAATACACAAAAAACTGCGTATTGAAATGTGCATGAACTACACGTTACCACGAAGCCTTTTTCAATGACGTCATTTTCGACCAATGAGGGCGCAGGAAGACTATGGACTGTCATGGCGGGATGTTCCGTTTGTTAATTTATTGAGAACGTTATAATTGTCTGCGCCCTGACTGGACTAAGTTAAAATCAACCCCAAATCTACAGTTTTGTGATAGAATATGAAATTATCTTTAACATCAGTGTGAAATTGGGTTGTGGCCGCTGCCAGAAGGTGGACAAAATTCGTTTTTTTTTAAAGGTCAATTTGTTGGTTCGGGAGCTTTTTTTACGTTATAAATGTCACCCTCTAAATGTCATATAATTTCCAATCTGATTTGATAATATAACAAAATGTTTCCTTATCCAAAAGAAAATATACATAATATTGACAGCCAGTGAATAAAACGGATTTTCGGACCAAATTCCAGGCGTTGTCGCCAGCTCATTAAGTATTCAAAAACGAGGTCACGCACAAAGTGCCATGCATAAATCGCACATAAAAGGAACGGCTTTTCAGTGCGCTGCGGACTGACTTTGTTATATGTAATGTTTGGGTCAAGTGGTTAGACGATGACAGTTGGAAGTAGGTCGATTGTGTTATAGAAGGCCTCTCGAAAAATAATCGCAGATAAGAAGTTCTGGAAGGAAAAACAATCCAAATGATTGAACTTCGAATCGAAAAGAGCATTTAAAAGTATATAAACATCCACTCGACCAAACTGCTCGTGTACTGGGCTACACACTCGGGGATCCTTTCGCACCGCTGACTTCACTTCACAAATTAGGGTCTGAAGCTAAAACTACTAGCCCAAATCAAGACATCTTGGAGTCATTTGTCTTCTAGAAAGATTCTCCATCTGTTGGTATAGGTTGTTTTGGTGTTAGGGTAGAGGAAGTATGGTTGTCCGTTGGGATATGCTTGTCCGTTTGTTTGTTTAGGGTCACGCTGTAAATGTGTAGTTGCTCGTGCTGTAGGATGTTGAAAGAAAAACATAAAACAAACAATTCAAAGGAGAAGAAAATAATATATTTTTCAGAGAAACAAACGAAAGGGATTAAGGAAATGTCAAGGTTTCTGATTTTAAGGGTGTGGGGCTATCACGCTGATCTGAAGCTGTTATAGATTCAAATGAGATACGCAACATTTGCTGGATTATAACTCAAATTAAAGTCGGTATCACAGAGTTATGTTATAAAAACTAGAGGGCGCACTTATCACATGACCCCGTACTGACAAGGACGCATGGACACCAGTAAGTGAGGGGGCACAAAGTACAACCCGGGATCACTCAATGAGGATACGACTTTGTTATATTATAATACACAAATAAACAAGGAAAACTGATTAGGTAAATGTGCATACATTTCAAAATGAACAAAGAAAGCTGCAAGGCTGGACTTGAACCTGCGACCTCCGGAATACCGGACCAGCGTTCTACCACTTGAGCTATCTTGCCCGCTATGTTGGCAGTCTCCCAAATTGTCAGTATTTTTGTTCGAGGGTGCTAGTCAGAAGTCATAAACACCAGAATATCATGTGGCCAGGGATCACACCCGATGTTCATTTGGGAGACCGCCAACATAGAGCAAAATTTATTCATGTACGTTTGCACAAAATGGTGCAACCGCATCGTTTCCCCGATCGACACCGTCTGTTAACTATTATCAACATCATCCTTTAGAAGGTCTTTAATAATAACACCATTGTAAGTGTGCATTGACGAACAACGGGGTGGTTTGGGGAAACAACCCTGACTATGCAGTAGTCGTTGATAACGTTTTAACATGCCAATGGTTAAAGGGAATATAGAACATTTTGCAAACATAAAACAAACTACCCAATTAGTCCGTTAGACGGTACACCACAATTGAGCCACAGATGAGCGGATCTGTATGTCAGTTATAATATAAAACAAATATTGAGTGGCTTGAAATTGTGAAATTAGAGGAAATATTATCGCTTGGTAAAATCTGGAGCCAATTTAATAAAACGTGTAAGCACCAACATTTTGCTAAGCATGAAAATGTTTCCTTGGAAAGAAAACAAAAATCAGTAGGCCTAGATGTTTATTGTTTGTGACTGGTATTCAGCTGTTCCTGTTTGCTTTGAATGAAAAATACGTGACGTTTTGGCCGGTAACCTGTTTCTACTGAGCAAGACCTTGTATTTGCTCAGCACATTTTTGTGCTTACATGCTTTATGAAATTGGCCCCTGGAATTTTTCATAACACGAGGCGAAGCCGATTGAAATGGAAAAGTCCAGATTTTACCTCGCAATAATATTCCTCCCATTCCACTCTGAGCCAGTCAATATTTGTGTACAATCTATCTATTCTTGAAATTTACAACCAAATGATTTACAGTGTACATGTATACATGCTTTAAACCGCTTCGTTTCTTCACAAAAGTTAAGCCCTTGTTTTGTCTGGGAACAGTGATTGCCAACAATATAATGAAGAAGACGACCTCGATCGACCCTCCCGCTTACAATGCACAAGACCCAACCCACTAACAACCAATACACGGTTGTTTTCCCAACTGCGCCTGCGTGACTCGACTAATTCCTTATATAATGTGCAAAGTTGTGTCACTGCATATGCGATGCTGCGTTTGTGTTGACCGGCAATCGTGGTCGTCGGACAAAAGAATTGGGAGTCAAACAATGGGCCCACGATTGACACAACGTCCACGATCTTTTCCCGTGTACAAATCCTATGGCGATCATCCGAAAACGTTAGAGTATAAACAAAAGAGGGAAGACGGTCGGACAATACCCCGTCCACGATTGCCGGTCAACACATAACTGAGTGGGTGCACACGTATAGCTCGTAAGGTCTCTGCGTTCAAAGGACACTCTTCGGAGTTTATTGTAGTTGGAAAGACTTCGTGTGTTGGCTTGGTTGTGTCTGTTTAGTTCAATGATGATGTAAACAAGAGCTCGCCTTCTCACTCGATACTTCGTGATTGGAGCTGAGAGTTTAGAGTTTGTTTCTTTAGTTTGGTAAGTCGCCAAGGCAGTTCCGTGTTGTACAATTAAAATCCAAAAATATATTACTTTTTATGTGACAATCGGTAGAGTTACGACAGGTAAAACTCGAAACAAGGCAATCAATATGTGGTTAGCCGGTCATTTTAAACGTACATTTAACACCGGCTCATGGGCCTAGAATAGTCTTTGCCAAAGACACTGTATTCAAAATTGCGCCCGCTAACGACACGATTTACAGTCTAGCTGCCTTAATCGCACAGTGATCTTTGCAAACTGCTTAAATGGGGCGTGACCATTTCATGCAAATTCACCATTCAAACATCCACAGCGTCTTCACTCAGTGAACTACCCATTCAGCGGTTGCGCCGGCCTGCGTTGCATATCAAAATTAGCGTTGCTTCACAAAGAAGAATTTCGTGCGTACACGTACGTATCCGTGTTGATAATCCCAGTTTTGCGATCGCTGCCTATGGACAAAGATAAACCGCTGGATGCACAGGTGGGAAATTCAAAAAGGTGGGAAATTCAAAAAGGGAATTTGTTATCAAAATTAGTCTGGGCGATGCGGCGCAAAAATCCATTTTGAAGAAGTTCTTAAGGAAGATAAATACACGTTATCACTTCGCATGAGGCCACGTATTTACGTATGAACGTCACTCGTGAAGTCGAGTACTTTGTGACCCGAAATCATTCGTTTACTCTCACATACTGCGCATGTACAGCTTTCCCCGATTTTGAGGCCGGCGTACGTATAGCGCGGGTTGAACGCGCTATATCAGTTCTGCGCATGCGTTTGGTGAAATCACCGGTGTGCATAGTTTACATAGCTATGTAATGTTACTGACAGATAGCTACCAGTCTGGTTCAGTAAAAACAGGTTACCAGCCAAAACTGTATGTGCTTTTCGTGCTAAGCAAAAACTATAGCTGAATGCCAATCACAAACAATAGGCCTATATACATCGCCTGAGTTTTTATCTTAAACCTTGTTTTGACCAAGGACGAATTTTCATGCTCACTGAGCTAAACAAAAATGTGCTTACCAGCTCCATGATATTGGCTCCTGATCTTATGATCACTGATTATTTTCCAGAAACCAATCATAATTGTCCATTTATTATTTATTACCTATCCCGGCATGTGGCTGAAATCAGGAATAATTATCTCGACGCGTTTCTCCCTGGTGAAACTAAAAATAGCTCGGAGACCTAAACAATGAGAGAACCGTGCAGAATAAAAAGGTCCCCACGAGGAATTGTGTGTACAGAGGATGCTTAAAGGTAGCATACACCAATTGCAGATATCGAACAATTTTACTACCGAATTATTAAGAAATAACTTACTTATCTGAAATTAAATAATGATTGTAGGCATCCAGCAAAATGATTGCGCTAGATATCCTGTAATCCTTTCGAAAAATGAATTTTCAAAAAAAGAAATTCACTATCGCCAGACGGCGCGATCGCGAAAAAAACCAACTGCCCGACACCGGTTTAAAACGAACGCCGTTTTTCATGCTTTTTTTCTCAGCATCCATGATGGTAAAACTACCGACAGGTCAGTTAAACGGTATTTACTATAGAATACAACCCCCAAATCCACCCGTTCCTGATAATTACCAATGGTGTATCCTACATCCACCCATTCCTAACATTATTCAAGCAATAACCAATGGTGTATCTTACCTTTACATCTGCCCATTCCTGATAATTCAAGCAATTACCAATGGTGTATCCTACCTTTACATCCAACCATTCCTGATAATTGTCCTTGGTCCGGAGAATTTAAAGTTCAACGGTGCTAAGCTGTGTGAGCAAGTCAGTGTACCATGCAGATGCTATTCAAATTTAACTCGGGGTTACGCGCAAATGGCTAATTAAGCATCCAGATCAACCGAATTGGTCAACTAATATCGAACCTACCCCGCGCACTCGTTAATATTTATCATTTTCCCCATTTTGTTTTCAACAAGCTAATCCGCACTTTCACGAGTTCAACATGCACCTCGGGGGTCTTCCAGATACAACAAAACGCGTCCCTGCGGAACTAACGCGAGGAAAACAAAATCTGTCAATAAAGGTCTGCCTGCAGGAATATATACTGAACGTTTTATCGGCGGTATATTGACGTTTACGACTGCTGCAGCGAGTTTTCTTTTATCTCTGTAATGTTTTAATAGCAGCACTGAGGTCAGGTACATGTACAATGTATTCAATATTAATTTTCGTCTTCTTATTCAAGATATTACCCAAACCGGTCATATTTTTATTTCTCAAAGCTGGGCTTTGGTCACCGGTGGCATCGTCTTTATCTGAAAACACTGTATTGTTATTACACCATTTCTAGATATCGGAAAAAAAATACTACCGAATTATTAGGAAATATCTTGTCATAGCATCCATGATTGTAAAACTTCGAACAGGCCAGTTAAACGAGATTGAATATAAATAACGACCCCCAAATTCACCCATTCATGGTAATTCAAGCAATTACCAATGGTGTATACTACCTGTCATGTCCTTGCCTTTGGCTCCGGCATTAACGCGTCCAGGCCCATGAGCCGGTTTTAAACATACTTTTCGAAAACCGGCTAACCACATTTGTTTATACATACGAGACTGCTTGGAAAAAAATGTTAACAACCGTGCAAGGCGAACACAGTTTAGTGCAGTATGCAGCATGCATTATGACGATAGCTGCAGTAGAGTTGAGTTGTTGATTTTGAAATCGAGCAGCTTCCATCTAGCTCTCCGTGAGACACACTCCCTGCGGTTTAAGGAATTTGGCAACAGAGTCATCCAATCTTCAGTCCAGTACGGTGCCATATAAACCCAGGGCCTGTCGTATTCTATGGAGAGCTTTTCGTATAAGTCCTACACAATCCAATGAAGCCCACGATTAATACAAATATTTGCAGCCAGATCGCTGAACAAAGCAAGGCTGATCAGTTTTCGTGGAGTAGGTTTCGCTATTATTCCTACGCGGTTACATGATCGCGCTGTCTGGAGTACCGTTACGTCCTTTGCCAGGGCCGGTTGCAAATGGAATTCCTGAACACGTGAAATTCACTGGAGGAGGTCTAGCAGTAGGAATATAATGTGAGCGAAATCAACACGGCAAGTATTTGTGAGTCAAAGTGGACTGTATGTTGGCTTGAATCGCAGTATATTTTGCTCCAGTCTCACATGAACATATAGTACATTTGACTACCGCCAGCTGTCCAACAATTCACGTGTCGTGCCTGGCTACGGACGTTGTCTATCTCACAATTTGACTACTCGATCTCACCTACTACGGTATAATATAAATGGTTATCTAACGAATAATACTCAATCGCTGAGTAGTATATGTAATAGCGATCTTAGACCACACCCAATTTGTCTAACTTTTGTCACATATTTATGTGACAAAACCAAAAACCAAAAACCAAAAACCAAAAACCAAAAACCCAAAAACCAAAAACCAAAAGTCTTTAAGTATAAAATTTGAGTTATAAAGATATAAATTTCTGGTCTTACCTCTAATAAAAATGAGATTTTTTTTAATTATTATTATTTTATTATATATATTAAATAGAGACATGTTAGCGATAGGATACCACAAGTGGAATAAAGCTACGTTACGTGATTACGTTGAGACTAACAACCTCACAATCGATCAAACTGCAAAGTTGACTCGTAAAGTTTACATAGACGCGGTTAAAAAATATAACGCTCAATTTAAAAACTTAAATAAAAAGAGACACCACGATCTCAGACAAATCGCTGTCAAGCATGGTTTACGAGTCGTACCTACGGGTAAAAGGGGCTATACAAATAAAGATTACATCGATGCGATCAAAGCGCATGCATCACCCGGATCTTTTGAAGAAGCCGACTTTAGAGAAATTAGAAGATTTAGAAATCATTATAGAAACTTGTTACTCAAACCCAGGCTCTACAACAAAGATTTGATCAAGTTTTTTGACACTCACAAATCAATGATCAAACAAAAAATCGAATCTGAATTGATAGGACTCAAAAGCTTAAAATTTCAGTTGGTGATCAAAGTCCAATATCATAAAGATAAACCAGACGGAACGGAAGAAACGGTAAAAGTTAACCACACTACCAACCAGATAGCGTTGTTAAATAAATCTCAACTCCCTCAAATTTTAAGAGAACTAATCGGTGACTTGGAGAAAAAAGTAGACGAGTTTTTACAAAGGGGGTCGGGTTGGGTCTTTGACGAGATACTCGAGTTTTACATCAACATCAACCGATACAATCCAGTTAGGGGTAGCTCTTACATAGATTTACCAAAATATCTCAAAGATAAAAAAGCGATCGTCAACGTAAAAAATAAAGACGACCAGTGTCTAAAGTGGTCGTTAAGAGCAGCCTTGGGTAAATATACCGACGACGTCAAAACTCGAATCGAAAGTAATCCCAATTATAAAATTCATAGAGAGAGACCGATTATTTATACCACAGACGACGGACTAAATTTTACAAACGTAGACTTTCCAACTCCCCTCGATCATATATCGCGAGTAGAAACTCATAATAGTTTGTCGATAAACGTGTTTGGTTACGAAGAGGATGCGGACGTGTTTCCTTTATACATCTCAGTACGCGAAGGAACACCGGTTGACTTATTGTTGTTTTCGAGAGACGATAATTTTCACTATTGTTGGATAAAAGATTTTGATAAATTATGCAACCGGGTTACGCGTTATCAAGGCAAGAAATATTTTTGTCGTCGGTGCTTGTGTCATTTTAACTCTCAAGCTAGATTGGACAAACACACAGTTGACTGTCGAGGTATAGACGCTAAATCTTCTAGAGTCGTATTTCCACAAAAAGGTAAACCCCTTATCGACAACGATGGTAAACCCGTTGTCGATGAAAACGACGAAATCGTATTAGAAGAACCAATACTCAAATTTAAGAATTACAAACATAAACAAAAAGCGCCGTTTGTCATTTACGCGGACTTTGAATCTATATTAGAAAAAATACCCGCAACCGCAGAAACAAAGAACACTCGAAAAATTAACCGTCACGTAGCCAGTGGATACTCATACGCCGTGATAAGGTGCGATGGAAAGTGTATGAGTCAGAAAACATACAGAGGTATAGATGCCGCAACAAACTTTGTTAAGTCTTTACTCGACGAAAAGTTAAATGTAAATCT
This sequence comes from Crossaster papposus, assembly GCA_037893245.1. Taxonomy (NCBI): domain Eukaryota; kingdom Metazoa; phylum Echinodermata; class Asteroidea; order Velatida; family Solasteridae; genus Crossaster; species Crossaster papposus. Next base: position 146,677 of record JBAIAA010000124.1, on the reverse strand, counting down.
AATATTTGATAATCCAGAGCCAATGACGTTTACAGACGAGGACAAAATCAAATATAAAAACTCTAAAAAGTGTTGGATTTGCGAAAAAACTTTTTGGCTAAGCAAAAACGCATGTCATTGCGGCGAAGAGTGTAAACCAAGCTCTTGCCCAATGTGTACAGACTGTAATAAGCCCGTCGACAATCGAAAAAGAAGCGTCAAGTATTGCGATTGTACGGAACGAGAAATAATCAAAAGAGAAGACGTGTGTTATTGCGGGGAAGAGTGTAAACCAAACTCTAGCGCAATGTGCTTAAATTGCAAAAAGCCAACCAACAACGGAAGAAAAAGCGACGAGTTCTGTAAGTGCGGCGATCTTCAAGAAAGAAGAAAAAAAGGAGAGGTATGCGTGGGGTGTTACAAAGAGTGTAACCCAATATCTCTCGAAATGTGCGCACGATGTAAAAAACCAACCAACGAGTACTGTAAATGCGGTGACAAAAGGAAAAAAGAAAAGGTCTGTACCAAGTGTAACAAAGGGATAAGTAATTTTAAAAGGGTCAGAGATCACTGCCACATCACGGGCGCATTTAGAGGTGCCGCGCATGCTTATTGCAATCTAAATATGTAAGTTAAATCTGACCACACTCCGATACCGGTCGTACTGCACAACTTGGAAAACTACGACGCTCACTTAATCATGCGGGCCGTGCCTGAGAGTGAAGATGAATTATTTGTTATCGCTAAAAATTCGGAAAATTATGTGTCTTTTTCGTTAGGTCAACTGCGATTTATAGACTCGTTTCATTTTATGGCAACGTCGTTGGAAAAATTAGTCAACGCGTGTCCTAAAGACTCTTTTGGTTTACTAAGAAAACACTTCGGTTGTTCTGGCGTAGACTTATTGTTACAAAAAGGTGTTTATCCATATGAGTACATAGACTCGTTTGACAAGTTTGAAGAGACCGACTTACCAAGCATCGACAAATTTTATAGCATTCTCAGAGACTCTAACGTATCGCAACAAGATTACTCTCGAGCTCAAAAAGTGTGGGCTGAATTTAATATTAAAAACTTGGGCGAGTACCACGACTTATACGTGACCACGGATGTGTTTTTGTTAGCCTGCGTGTTTGAAAACTTTAGAGAAGTGTGTATCGACAACTATGGCTTAGACCCAGCGAATTATTTTACGGCACCGGGGCTGTCGTGGGACGCGTTGTTAAAACACTCGGGAGTTGAGCTCGAGTTGTTGACCGACGTGGACAAACACTTGTTTTTTGAGCGAGCTAAACGAGGTGGGGTATCTAGTGTAGGTGGTACGAGGTATCACCGATCCAACAATAAATATCTACCCGACCACAACACAGACGAACCCTCGAGTTACCTGTTGTATCTAGACGCCAACAATCTATACGGTTGGGCTATGAGTCAGCACCTACCTTACTCAAACTTTGAGTGGGTCTCACCAAAAACGTTTACCTCTGAAAAAATATCGTCGCTAAGAACAACGTCAAACACCGGATACTTTCTCGAAGTCGATTTAGACTACCCCGAACAGCTTCACGATCTACACGCTGATTATCCACTCGCGCCTGAAAACATAGAGATACCTAAAGAGTGGTTGTCAGATTATCAAAACGAGTTATTAAATACTGAACCCAGTTCTAACGTCAAAAAGCTGACGGGTACTCTCTATCCAAAACAAAAATACGTTTTACATTACATAACGTTACAGTTGTATCTAAAACTAGGTTTAAAACTTACAAAGGTACACCGAGTGTTAAAGTTTGCGCAAACGCCTTGGATGAAATCTTACATAGACAAAAACACCCAACTCAGAACTCACGCAAAGTCGGACTTTGAAAAAGACTTTTTTAAACTGATGAACAACAGCGTGTTTGGCAAGACGATGGAAAACGTACGAAACAGAATAGACGGGTACTTGCTCAGAGATGATAACGAAATCGATCAAAAAATGTACGAAAAAATAGTCGGTAAACCCAGCTACAAAACGACCGTACCGTTTGAAGAATGTAAATTGTCTTTTGTAGAAAAATATAAAACGACGACTTTATTAAACAAACCTATTTACTGCGGTGTAAGCATATTAGACTTAAGCAAAACGTTGATGTATGATTTTTATTACAACAACTTGAAACCAAAATATGACGATAATATTAGACTGATGTACACAGACACAGACAGTCTATTGTTGATAGTTTATGCAGACGACGTTTACGAAGATATGAAAAAAGACTCTGGCTCGTACGACCTGTCGAACTTTCCCACCGACCACCCTTTATATGACCACGTCAACAAAAAGGTGATAGGTAAATTTAAAGACGAATTTGGCGGTAAACCGATTACCGAGGCTGTGTGTATCAGACCCAAGATGTACTCGATTTTAACCTCTGACTCGAATCTCAAAAAAGCAAAAGGGGTCACAAAGTTGGTCACTAGTAAATCGTTAAAACATCAACACTATCGAGATTGTGTGTTTAAAAACGAGTCGAGAATCGATAAGATGACGCGCATCGAATCAACAAATCACGTCTTGCACACCATAACTCAAAACAAACTGTCGTTGAGCCCGTTAGACACAAAGCGGTATATACTCCCGAACGGTTCTACTACTCTAGCTTTTGGTCACTATATAATTAAAGACCTGTAAGAAAAATCTTATTTAGGAGGTAACTCAGTGTCCGGAGGCACAACCTGAAGCTCTTGACTAACGAAACTTCGACGGGGACCTTTCTTGAGATAGTAAAGAGTGGGTTGGTTGTCTACTTTGATCGAGCGATCCAACCCACAAACCTCGAGACTCCAAATAGGATCGGTCGCTCGCCTGCGTTCTCCTCCCTCTAACTCCCCGGGTGCGTAAAGATATCTAAACAAATCACCTTTTCTCACCAACTCTTTTTCTACCTCCGAGGGAGAAGAACTGATTTGACGAACTTGCGTTTCTTGCATCGCTAGCTTGGGAGTGAGTGGCTCGTAGTCTTCCGTCGTTATCAATCTGGTGGTTTCGTTGTTTAACGCCTTAATCACGTCGGGCAATCGTTTAACCCAGAGTCGCGATCTCTCCGTCGGATTAACAATCTCTGCAGCGTATTGATGGCCGAACAATCTCTCCGCCAAAGTCCTGTTAAATCTTTCGACCACTGCCTGCGCTCTGTGGTTACCCGGTTCTCCCACTTGTATCGTGACTTTTTTCTCCTCCAGTTGCTTTTTAAAAGCACCGTGAAATTCTTTACCCGCGTCTACTTTTAACAGCTTGGGCCAAGTCAAAGGTGACCTAGCGTAAACTCGAGCTAAAGCGTCGGCCACTTGGGTACTCGTCTTGTTGGTCAAAGGTTCGGCCTCTTTAAAACGCGTGGCTATGTCTACGACCGTCATAGCGTACTTGTATTCTTTTTTACCGACTTTATCGTAAGGTAAAAATAACAAGTCTATCTGATGCATTTCGTTTGGCACAGCCATGGACTTGTTTAAACTCGTAGGCCTGCTTATATGCGTAGGAGGTGGTAAATAAATTTGCCACAACGCTTGTTTTCTTAACCAATTTCTGGTTTCTTCTTTGGACGCGCCCGTTTTTTTAGCTAATTTTACAACCGCACCTTCACCCTTCCAATAACCGGCGGGGCTGTAATACACTTTTTTAAACTTTGTTTCCATTTAACTTAACTAAACAAACTTATAAACTAAAAAACCTACCAACGCAGTTCCTCCCAAAACAAACACCAACTCGCCGGTCTTTTGATCTTCGCTAGGTGCGTAAAAATCAGACAGAGTGGGCTCATGCTGCAGGCCCACGGGTACTTGTGTGTTTGAGCGAGTAACCGAGTTGTATTCCCTGAGAGCCTCGTCTATACTTTCAAAAGTCCTTTGAGCCTTTGCTTGTTTTTTGAGTCGATCGTTTAACCAATCGAGATACTTTGTCCTCGCTCTTTCCCAATTGTTTTTTGCCGTTGCCAGTTTTTCTAAAGCCAAGTCGTGTCTCTTGCGCTCTTCGTCTTGTTTTTGTTGTTTCATGCTCGAAAATAAAAAGTTGGATCCCGTGAAAGCTAAAGCGTTAACTATTGCGCCTCCGATCATCATAGCGATGCTAGCCATTTTTAAAAGAAGTAATATAAAAAATACCTATAAAAATGGACTTAGATTTCAAGAGTCTAGAAGTAGTAGTTAACTCGGTTGACCGCAGTTTTTTTATAGCTACTTTTCCAGATCTACTCGCCGACTATAAGTTACCCCTCGTTAAAACGGACGAGGTAATAAACAGATGGAAAACACAACCGATGACGTTTTATCAAAATCAACTTAATTTTGCCATTTGGTGTAGTACCACCGGAGCCGGTTTAGGCTGGGATCTTATTAATTCTATCGATCCTCTGACGAGCGCCGTATACAGATTTCACGTTTATTTTACCGTTAGAAAAATATTAGAGTTTCTCAAATGTCCCAGCCCGAACGATAACGTATTTAATGCCGTAGACAACAACGTAGATCACGGGGCTTATATCGACGCGTGTAGATTTTATTCTACGGATCCTAAAAATACTTGGATACAGACGGTAGATCTCTACTCGGGTGGATTGGGGCAGGCTTATGCTTGGGGTAAACCTTTGGGAGATTATGATACCACGGACTTGGGGATTAGTTACGGTAAATACGCGGGAGGAACTAAAATGGGGTTTGGCCCCTCACAACCTCCAGGAGGATCTGGACGTTACAGCTCTCAAACGGTGACAAATTTGACGCAAGACGACGCCGTTGGCTCTGCGTGGAAACGTTTTATAAACCCCGCCACTCACTTTACCGACGTCGGAATACAAAAAATAAACGAATCTATCAGGGCGTATGTTTACGCTCTGCTGGGAGCCCAGGCTCAAACAAAAACTAGTATTTTAACTCCGGGCACGGGTTTAGACGCCCAAACCCAGTTTGTTAATATCGTAGAAGGTTTGATTGCAACTCCGACCGATCTGGAAGAATCTATAACCCAATTTCAAGATTCGCTGCAATACGCCAGGAGTTCGTTAAACTTTGTGTTGGCAAAAGGATTATATCTCGTGCCTTCGAACATGCAATTGAGGGTCGGAACCCACGAAGGATATAACAACAATATACAGATTGCGACCGCTGAGTTGGCGTTGGGATTAAACTCAAAGATAAACTCAAACGTACCCGCGCCTCTAACCGTTGACCCACCCGCGCCCACGCCCACGCCACCACCCACACCCGCACCAACACCCACGCCCGCACCCACACCTCAAACTGTTGACCCACCCGCACCCACGCCAACACCAACACCACCACCCGCACCCTTCCCTCCCTCACCAACACCAACGCCACCACCCTTCCCTACACCCACACAAGAAAACGTTCAGAGAGATCCTCACGAGTACGAAAAAACTTCGCTGATTGTCGGTACTTTAGCCATAGCGGGTATAGGATACCTGCTTTTAGACTTGTGGTAAAAAAAAAAGCCTTCTGTTAGCTACAGAAGGCTTTTTTTTTTAGAGGCGCTTTTGTAAATAAACAAAAATTAAAGTTCCGACTCCCACTATAAGGGTCCACACGTGTTCTCCCAACCATCCGACGGTTTTGCTCAATACGTTAAATATCCAACTCGCTATACCGCCTAAAATTCCGGGCAAGGCGTCGAGCAGCTTGGAGCCTAGTTTAGCGAGCACGTTTGACAGATGTTTTAGTTGCGACTGTATCCATTCTTTTACGTTGGTGGCGTTAGACGGTGGTGGGGGAGGGAAGGGTGGTGCAGGCATAGGTGCGAGCGCCGGCGCACCGGCAGACAAAACGCTCTTTACTATCAAACCGATAGCCAAACTAAACGCCGTCAAAATAGCCGTTATGGTCACGCCTTGTTCTCTAAACAACGTTCTAATTTTTTCTCCCAAGGTCTCGTCGCTATCTAAAATCCTCGTAATCGTTTCTTTTAACCGACTCATCTGACTTCTGAGTTTTTTTGCGTTGATAGACGCGGCTTCTAATCTAGCCGATTTTTCCAACCTTAAGTCTTCTAATCTCTCTCTCATTTCTGCCGTGGAACCGTCGGCGAGTGCCGCTTCGGTTGAGACTATCTCATCTTCGACTTGTCTGAGGCGCGCTAAATTTAGTTCTAAGCTGCCTCTCGTCGTTTGAAGGGCTTTGTTTAAACCCAAGATCTCTCTCATGGGTAAGCCAGTTTCTCGTTCTTCGATAAAACTGGTTTCTTGTTCAAAAGTTTCGAAAATTTCGCTTAAATCGTCGGCCGCTTCTGGAAGATCTTGTATCGGGATAGACTCCGTATTTTCTTCAAGTAGTTTTTTTTGTTTTTTACTAAATGGGTTTACTTTATAACCTTTAAAACCTAATTCATTTCTAATAAAATCTACACCAGAATTTTTTTCGATGTAACTTATTGTTAAAAATCTATCGGGTTTACCTTCCATCGATAATCTTACTTCCCCGTCATCGGTTTTAAAATATAACGTGTTATCTTTTACTAAGAATTTTTCCCATTGCGGAATCATATCACTTCGTCCGTGACGTTCATAGAATCTTTCGACTCTTGGATTATTAATAAACACACGTCTCCCTTGTTCTAAAGCATCATCTTCACGGGCTGGATCTAACGCTACCATGTCGTCTTCCAATTCTAGATTGTCCTCTTCTACCTCGTTGTCTTCTACGTCTTCAAAATCTCCACCTTCAGCCATTTATATAAACAAATTAAAGTTTTAAAATATTTGGTGGAAGTATATTTTGCGATACCAGCCAGGTTTTTACATACATCGATCCGCTTATCGTAGCCGTTAGTTTCGCTATATCTTCCAAGCTCAACTTGTCGAGATCGGCCGGTTTGATCTTCAAAAGTTTTTTACTAAACATGGTAAATCCCACGCTTAACATAGAGATGATAGCGGCGTGATAGAGATTGTTGACGATGCTATTAGTATCCATTTATTAAAGCTTTATATTGTTTTTATTTTTTTATTCCATTTCTACAAAATTTGAAGGTGTAGAAGAAGGAGTCTCCTTTGGGCTCTTGACCGTTGGCGGGGCTGGCTGAGGTTTTGGTGGTGTGGGGCTTTTTTGGCTCCATATATAGAGTCCTCCTAAAACTACAACAACTACCAGCGACAACGGCCCAACTGTCGCGTACGAAGAAGGAGGAGTAGTTTTTACGTCTATATTTTGCATCTTGACAATTTGTTCTTTTCTCTTTTTGTTGTGTTCCGCTAATGCCTTGCCTTGTTTTACTCTATCGGGATTTTTAGTTTTAGTCGTCACCGTCTGTATTTTTGAGACTTTTAGAGTCTCTGGTTGAAGAGGGTTTGAGCTCTCTGGTTGACTCATCTTTTATTATAGGTACACAATTATTTTTGTTAATAACTAAATGTTTAGATGTTATCAAGACACCTACTAACGGCGACAACCAAACGCCGTAGTTGTAATAAACTTCACAAAGTAAACTAGCTATCGAGCTAGATATAACGGGATCTTCCTCTAGATCTTTGGTGAGTGTGTCTTCCGAGTCTACTCGTAGACTGACACCTAGGGGTTTGATCATAGGTAGACTCGCGCCTAAAACTCTCGAGTAAATCCCCAGCATGCAGTTACCCAAACTAGTAATCATTTCTTTACCTAGTCGAGCCTCGTAATGGTTGTACATTTTTTCTTGTTTGTTCGCGTCTAGGTTTTCTATATCTCCCTGGCTAAATTCTTTACCCAAATACTTTTTAGAATCACCAGCTGATACTACGCCCAACAGTCTAGTTTTATGTTTTTCCGTTTGCGGCGCCGGTGTGCTCAAGTCTAAAGTAGACAGCTCCATTTTTATAAGACTATATAATTTATTTTTTAGAGCAAAATATTCGTAAGATAAAATACACAAGGTCGACGCTATAATAAATTTGAGCGAAAGATCGATCAGCACGAACATTTAATATAGCGAGATAAACTAGTTGCAACTAGCTGTTCAACTAGCTGTTCAACTAGCTGTTCAACAAAACCCAACTAGCTGGCAAGTACTTAACAACTAGCTGTTTAACAAAACCCAACTAGCTGTTCAACAAAACCTCAACAAAACCCAACTAGCTGTTCAACAAAAACTCAACTAGCTGTTCAACAAAACCCCAACAAAACACAACTAGCTGTTCAACAAAACCTCAACAAACCGCAACTAGGTTACAACTAGCTACCCAAGTACCATTTAGTCGGAGGATCCGTATATAAAATCAATTTACTATAGGGAGTGTCTTTGAGATATTGTTTTATGTCTTGTCTTTTATTATCCGGCACCACATCATTTTCGTCGAGGCAATTATCAAAACTTTTTTTGTCTTTGCAATAAAAAATAGCCACCCATTGAGTCTGTTCGCGATAATCTTTTAAAACGGTGTTATATTTTTGAGTCAATAACCAACAGCTGTGGTTATCGTGTCTACCGCTAAAGGCTAATTTAGATAACATGCACACACTACTACCGCCTCTAGAACCCTTTCGATATTTCATAGCTTGATAAGCGCTGCAGTCGTCGATTAAAAACAAAGTGTGCAATCCTTTAAATTTCGTTCTGTAAAAGTCTATGGCTTCGTTCATGCTCATATTTTCGACGTCGGGGTCGCACGCGTAAACGTTGGGGTCGTTAAAAAACCAAGGTCTCTCGTGATACGTTTTGTTGTTTGACAGAGTCGGACATATGATCACCAAGTATTCAAATTTGTTGGCATATTCGTTTTCTAGCAAGTCTAACGCAAACTTTGTTTTACCAGAGTTTGTCCTTCCACATATTAAAGCGCAGTGCGGCGTCATCTTTTTTATATAGACTAGTTTTTTATATAGGCGAGTTTTTTAAAAGTTAACGCTGCTCAAGCGACCTCCTTGGATGTTAAGTTGCGCGTCCATCACCAAAAAGACATAACACTTTAGAGCGCCCGCGGTTTGAGCTTCGCGTTCCATCAATATAGAGATTCCCCCGCTTATATCGCCGATTTGTTTACCCGATCCGTGATTTTTGTTGTCGTCCGTCGATCTCATATCCAACCAAAGTCCGTATCTTCTTAAAAAATAATCACCGATATCCATTCCCGTTAACCCTAAATCTTTACATATACCAGCCCCTAGCTCGGTGGATGAGTCTCCAAAGAACTTGTTGATTTCTTCCCATTGTTGATAGCTCTTGAGACCCGAACTGTAGAGTTGATTAGGTTTTCCTTCTATCGTCACGCTAACTTTGTCTATCTTTGGGTTATAAAATAGTTCAGGGGTTTTTGTAGTCGCTTCTTTAAACAAAAACAGTATACCCTTGAGGCTTTTAACCGCCACGTTTAAATTAAAGTTCCAAACGGTGTCCGATTTATCGATAGATCTTACTTCGTGTCTCTGAATCCTTTCAAACAAAAACTGCGTCTTGTCGAGACATTTTTGAGCTAAGATTTGAGCCAAGTGCTTGTTGGCAACGATCTCATATTCTAGCGCCAAGTTAGAGATGCTATAACTCGCTGCGGCGTCGGTAGAATTTACGACTTTGGAGTACTCGTTAAAAGTAAGTTCGTAAGACAGTTGGTCGTTCAGAGCGGATGGATAAAACGGTTGATGATCTGTGAGCATTTCAAAGTCTAGAGGAATACAAAATCTGTTTCCAAGGGCATCCGCTATCGCTTTGTCTTTCCCACTGTTGTCACCGGCAACCGCATTGCCGGTGCCCACACGTAGGCTCGATATGTTGGCAATCTCGTTTCCAACGTAGTGATCTCTGATACCTTTGGGTAACCAAAGATCTTTAAAAATGTTATAAACGTCGGCGTCGGTCAAGTTTACGATCTCCCGGCCACCGATACATATTCTTATTTGTTTTACGAGATTTCGTCCTAGATTTTTAAACAGACTTCGATTGGCGTCGTCGTCCGAGGTTAGATCGATATTAAAAAGCTAGTTTTGCCGAACCGGGGACGATCACGTCGTCAGAGCTCAACGACGGAAACTTGACTATTAATTTGTCGTTCGCGTCGATCGTGCTAGGATTGTGAGTTACGACGACAGTCTGGCGGTTGCCTTTTATACCCCGAGGATTTTTAAGGCGTCTGTGTGGATTTAGTTTGTTTCCATAAGTCGCGTTCATTTTTTATAGTAACGTTTTATTATTTTATTTTTTAAAAAATGCAGTCGCATACATTTGTCATGACTAAAAAAGAGCAGACTTTTGAGCTACCTCGGTCCATAGATAACGTTGAGGGCAACCGTCGCATTAAGTTAAGCAGCGTTATTTTAGACGTGGGTTTTTATAACGTCGAGAAAGTAGAGACTATGTTGTATACTCAATATAATAGTGTTGGTATTTCATCAGATAAAAAACTTGATATCACGCCTGGTCGATGGAATCTTTATTCTTTCAAAGATCGGTTTAAAGATGATATTAAACCTATGACCATTACTCCGATAAACGATAAACTATTTTATTTGTCATTGGTAAATCCATATGTGTCTTCCGCAAATATAAAACCATCGAGTAATCTATCTAAACTTTTAGGTTTACCTAGAGGTTGGCTCACCAGGGGTGATTTAATTGAATATTATTTTGGAAAATTTAACATAAATCTTTACAGCGCGGTTTTTTTACATTGCGAAGAACTGTCTACGCATTCAAATTTTGTTAACGGAAAACAAACTAACCTGTTGGAGAATATACCTTTATCGGGCGATGCTGCTCGTTCAAACAATCCCCAAGATCCAATTTACGTAAAATACGATAATTCTCCGAAAGAGTTAGTCAGCGATAACATAAACAGCCTCACGTTTTCGTTAAAAAACGGTCTTGGCGAGGTCTTAGATAATAGAGGTAAAGATATAATTTTAAACGTAAAAATATTTTAGTTACTTTTGTAAAATGCAGTCTCATACGTTTGTCATGACGGATAACGAGCAGACCTTTGAATTATCGCGACCTATAGATAACGTCGGGGGTGACCGTCGCATGAAGTTAAACAACTTTGCGTTAGACTTGGGTTTTTATAACCTCAACAAAAAAGCGTCTGTACTGTGGGAGAGTTTTACGGGTGATATCGCTGATCTTACGTCTATTCAAATTGTCGATCATGAAAAAATTGATATTACTCCAGATAGGTGGAATCTTCATTCTTTTGAATATCATATAAAAGATTTTCGCGATATATCTATAGAGTCTTTATCTGATGAACTGTTTTATCTATCCATTCCCGAACAAAATCGCATAAGACTATCGAGTAATTTGTCTAAACTTTTAGGTTTACCCAGGGGTTGGCTCAATGGTGGTAATCATTATGGAAAATTTAGCTTAAATCTTTACAACGCGGTCTTTTTACATTGCGAAGAACTGTCTACGCATTCAAATTTTGTAAACGGAAAACAAACTAATCTTTTAGAGAGTATACCTGTGCATGGTGAGGCTGCTCGTTCAAACAATCCCCAAGAACCAATTTATATCAAATATAACAAGTGTTCAAAAGAGTTAGTCAGCGATAACATAAACAGCCTCACGTTTTCGTTAAAAAACGGTCTTGGCGAGGTGTTAGATAACAGAGGTAAAGAGATAATTTTTAACGTAGAAATATTTTAGTTACTTTTGTAAAATGACGACTAGTATTTATCCTGATCTAAAAAGTACCATCGAAGATGGTGCTAGTACGAGGGTGTTTCGATTGCAAAAGATCGAAGAAGTTCAAAAAGATATATTGGCGCAACGAGAACAGCGAAGCGCGTTGTGTAAAAAATACGGTAAGTTAATTACGACATTATCTACAACAGAAAACCTAGCTGAGGCGAGTGGAGTAATTTGTGGGGGTTTGGGAATCGCAGCTATAAGCGGTGCCATTACGTCACCCGTTGGTTTTGCGTTAGAGGGAGTAGCCTTGAGTTTTGGTTGCGCCGCGCTCTTGCTAAAATATTTTAGCAAGCGATTTAGACGTAAAGCTAAAAAACACGACGAGATTAGAGTCTTGGCCGAGGCTAAGCTCAACAGCGTAAGAGATCTTATTTCTCAAGCTATAGAGGACGGCGATATATCCCACGAAGAGTACGCTTTGGTGTTGAAGGAACTGAGGCAATTTAACGATATGAAAGAGGCTATTAGGTCCGACAGCTTGCTGTCAGAAAAGAAAGGTGAGAGCGATATGGAATCACAGATTAAGAAACGTGTGGAAGAGTTGGTTTTGAAGGAAAAAAAAGGAATTATCGAAAAACTTACAGCTTCACAATAAATACAATTTATTTCGATCAACCTCCTCCTTATCCATCAGCTCCACCCTTTTGTGCCAAACGCGATGACATTTGAAACCCCCAAAAACTTACAGCTTAAACCGACAAAAAACAACCTTTGGTTAGCGTGGCTAGCTAACAGACAAAACAAAAAACTAATTGCATTTCAGACAAAAAAACAACCTTTGATCAGCGCGGCTAGCTAATTGCATTTCATATCTTGTCAAAACAAACAACCTTTTGTCAGCGTGGCTCTCAAACAAAAAACTAATTGCATTTCATATCCTGTTACTGTCAAAACAAACAAACTTTGGTCGGTGTTGCTCTCAACCAGGAGAATTTATACAAACAAACCCACCGCCCTTCACAGGCAAAACAAACAACCTTTGGACAGCGTGGCCAGTAATTTTCCATACAGCCACACTGAGGGGTGGTGGTTTTGTATAAATACTGCAGCATTAGCCAGCCGTTTCATACAGCGTGAGTCAAGCCAAAACAGCCTTTAGTTCGTACAGCGTGAGCTAAAACAGTTTTTGCATAAGACAGCGAGCCAGGCCCCGTGTGTTTTACTTTTAACCCAGAACTCAGCTACTAAAAAAGGTAAGAGAATATAATTGTTTTGTTTACGTGAGTAGCTCAAAAGAATAATTGCTATGATATTAAAACTATACTCTACAAAATTATCACAGATCGTCTCACTCACTACCATCTCTCCTCTATCACAGACGTTAGAAAAACAACTGGCGGATTATATTTGAAAGGTGAGAATATAAATGTTTAAATATGTATTCTTCTAATGTTGTTTACGTGAGTAGCTCATATTAAAACTCTATCTATTCTTGTATTTTTATTTGCTTTAGTATCATGGCGTTTCCAAGGCAAGTCCTCAAACTGACATACATGAGGGAAGACGTCGATGAAGCCAATCGTCTCATCGACTCAAGCGGCGAGTGGGTGATGCACCAATTGCACCAATACCACCAACTAGTCGCTGAGGCAAAAAGACTCATCACCGACGGTCGGCATGAAGAAGCCTTGGAGACCCTAAACCACGCACCGAATAACTTTAGTCCGCCACCACTGCCAACTTTAGAAGTCCAAGAAAATGAAGTAGAAGTAGAAGTAGAACAGCCCAAAATAAAGAAAAATGCTCCGACTCCCGACGAAATGTATAACGAACTAAAAAATACTTATAATATGCCACGACAGTTACGTAATTGGGAAGATATTCCTTTACCAGGTAATGAACGACACCATTTAAGGGATTTAGAACAACGCGTAAAATAATTCGGTGGAAAGTATAAAGAGGGAGAAAACAGGGGTTTGTTTAGCGCGGCAAATTTTGGGAACTGGTTAGAAATTTCATTTCAAACATTTCGGCGAGATAAAAAAAAGGGCGAGGTATTTTTACCAAATTTTGATACATGGTTAGAACAAAATTGTGACATAAGAAAACATTGGGCTAAAATATTGAGGGAATTTCACAAACTGGTAAAAGAATATCCCCAATTACTTAACTGTCGTCTACCCTTAACTTTTTTCAGAAAAAATAAGAGATTAATTAAGACGTATTTTAGTATCACTCCAGCATTAGGCGAAAGATGGAAACACCATAAAGATTGTATTTGTAATCACTGTGGACCTGTGTAATTTTAGACATGACATCATTTGTAAAAAAGTATATTAAGATTGTATTTGTAATCACTGTGGACCTGTGTAATTTTAGACATGACATCATTTGTAAACAAGTCTATTTTGAGAGAAGGAGACTGGCAGTCTCCTTTTCTAAATATAGACATGACATCATTTATACAAAAGTCTATTTTGAGAGAAGGAGACTGCCAGTCTCCTTTTCTAAATATAGACATGACATCATTTATAAAAAAGTCTATTTTGAGAGAAGGAGACTGCCAGTAAAAAACCTAAGGGGCACTGGCAGATTTTTAGAAGTTAATTTTAGTTATATTATTAAAACTGTAATCAATGAAAATAAAATAAAATAGCGCCCTCTGTTGATGGCGCTTTTTTAAAATTAATTTTAGTTTGTCATTTATTGGTTTTTTTATTTAACCCATAGAGTTTGTCATTTATTGTTTTTTTAATTTAACCCATAGAGGGCACTGTTTTTATTATAGGTAAGACCAGAAATTTATAAGGTGAGGCGTAACTCGAATTTTATACTTAAAGACTTTTGGTTTGGGTTTTGGTTTTTGGTTTTTGGGTTTTTGGTTTTTGGTTTTTGGTTTTTGGTTTTTGGTTTTGTCACATAAATATGTGACAAAAGTTAGACAAATTGGGTGTGGTCTAAGATCGCTATTACATATACTACTCGCTGTTTTGTTACCAGTATGGATGTGCATGAATGTGTAGGTATGGGCGCGTATGTGCAGGTATGTTCAATCTTGGAGCTATACAAAGATGGTTGTACGATGTACCGATGTTAGTAATCAGACTTATTATAACCGTTACTCGAAGCAACAACATCTAGGTTATCCGAGTTTTGAGTTACACAGTTGATTAGCAAGCAGGCGCTGGCATCGAAGACAAACACGGGTTAATTAGCGGACATTTTTAGCTGCGTACGTGAATTACAAAAATTTTCTAAAAATGAGACTAGATTGATGACGTAATTTGTTCTGTTTCATCTGATTCAGATTGACTGAGGGCGAACATTTCAACAGTGGCGTTTGAAAGAAGACCGTTTTCGTCACAAGGGCGCCAAGCATGAGTCGCGCGACTACTCCATCGAAAGGGGCCGACACGAAGATAGTTGTACTTGGGCGAGCAGGAGTCGGCAAATCAGGTAGGCTAATATTTATAAAAAGATAGTTCTGCAGGTTGGGGGTTCGAACCCAGCCTAGGCTACGACACTTCTACACGTAATATGAGTATGCGCATTATTAATGCCTTGCTTTGGACTGGTTACCCATTCCAACCCTATTTATACTGTGAAGAGATCAGATTGTCTTGCTTTAGTGCGAGGGGCTAGTTCTTTAACACTTTCCTCTCTAGCCCACACCTCGAGTGGCCTTTTGGCCCTATGATAAGATATTTGCATAACAAGACCCTCAAGTTGTATTTTAAGAAGGTACAAGTAAAGACGGCGTACGTAGTTAAACAACTGCAGCTTTAATTTTGCAATAAAGTCATTCAAAGCGTTTGAATTTCAAACGTAGCTCATTAGCCCTGACGTCCTACGTATTCAAATTTGGAGTACAGTACATAGTCCTACAGAAGCTACTCAATTATCATAGGACAGTGTAGTAAGAGTACTGCATATAATACAATAGTATTGTATAGTATACTTGGGTGTTGAAGATGAAACTCGACCTTTTACACTGAAAACAGAAACTGGTCATGTTGACAAGAAAACTTTTGTTTTGCCCGAGTGTCTGAGAGGTATTCTGAGAATACTGAGAGAAATTCACTTTTCAAATCGACAGGCATTTACCGCTAGTGTTCAGGACCTAAGCATTTGCAAGGCAAGCTTAACGGTAGTATACACCATTGGTAAATGCTTGAATTATCGGGAATGGGTGGATGTAAACTATACACCATTGGTAATTGCTTGAATTATCAGGAATGGGTGGATGTAAAGGTAGGACACACCATGGGTAATTGCTTGAATTATCAGGAATGGGTGGATGTAAAGTTAGGATACACCATTGGCAATTTCTTGATTTATCAGGAATGGGTGGATTTGGGGGGTTGGATTTTATAGTAAATATCGTTTAACTGACCTGTCCGAAGTTTTATAATCATAGATGCCGAGGAGAGTGAAAAAACAAGAACAACGGCGTTCGTTTTTAACCGGCATCCGGGCTGTTTTTGTTGTTCTTAATGTTTTGTTTTTTTCACGATCGCCGTCCGACGATCGTGAATTGTTTGTATACAATTATATTTTTCAGAACAATTACAGGATATCTAGCGCAATCCTTTTGCTGGATGTCTACACTCATTATTGAATTTCAAATAAGTAAGATATTTTCTAATAATTCGGTAGTAATTTTTTCCGATATCTGGAAATGGTGTATCTAACATTTTTAACAAAACAATGTTTTCAGATAAAGACGATGCCTGCGGTGACCAAAGCCCAGCTTCGAGAAATACAAATATGACTGGTTTGGGTAATATCTTGAATAAAAAGACGAAATTTAATATTGAATACATTGTACATGTACCTGGCCTCAGTGCCGCTATTAAAACATTGCAGAGATAAAGAACTCGCTGCTTCTTAAAGATGGTGTTTTCTCAACTGTGCCAATACGACGACAGACAAAAGACAGGCACCGCAGCAGTCGTAAATGTCAATATACCGCTGATAGAAAACTCAGTATTCTATTCCTGTAGGCAGACCTTTTGTTTGCATTGACCGGGTTTTTTTTCTCGCGTTAGTTCAGCGGGGACGCGTTTTGTTTTATCTGGTAGATCCCCGTCGAGGTGCAAACGTGTAATAAAGTTAAGATCATCTGCAAATCTGCAGTTGGTGTATACTATAAAATGCTCTTTCTGATTCAAAGTTGCTTCATTTGGAATTGTTTTCCTTTCATAACTTCTTATCTGTGATTATTTCTCGAGAGGCCTTATATAACATAGTCATTCCACTTCAAACTTGTTATCATCTAACCACTGGACCCCAACGCGATGGTAGTAAATTTTGATATCTGCAAATGATGTATCCTACCTTTAAGAACAAGCAGTTATGCAATGTAAAATGTTTTTAGGCAATTGCTTTTGTAGAATGCAGTATCACTTCTCATCACCAAAAATAATCATGTGAGCGGTTTTGAAATCCCTAAAGTACATTATATGGCTATGGTTTACTTTCAGAAACACTCGGGTTTAAAACTCATTTGTTCCGTTCTTAATATTTTAATCATCCACTTTAGTCTTATTTTAAAGTATTTAATGTTAATGATATTTTTAGTTGAGATGTGTACAGTGTGCTGGGAGTATGTCGTGCACTTACAACAATAAATGATTAGAAATGATTAGATTTATTCTACACGATATAAATAAATAATAGCTTGGGGGTAATAACAAAGTACGTTCATCACTTGCCTTTGTGTGATAGTTCGTGTGAGAGTATAGAAAATGTGTGACAGTAGGTGATACGCCACATGGGTACCAGACCCATATCGGATAAGGGGCACACGTTAATAAGGCCGTGTTCGAATTGCTGGCTTTGGCTGTGGCTTCGGCCATTGCTTTGCTGTTGCTATGGGTGGTCATTGTACGCCCTTAGCAACATCATAGCAACGGCCGAAGTCACAGCCAAAGTCAGCATTTCGAGCATGGCCTAAAACTTTTGCGGAAGACTCCGAGTTAAAATTGAATTCCATCTGGTACGCTGACTTGCTCACACAGCTTGGCACCGCTGAACTTTAAATTCTCCAGACCAAAGACACTGTTGCCATATTACATGATTCGGGGCAAACTATTGCATATTTACGTAACAGACGTTTAGCACCAATACGAAACAACTCAAGCAGTTATTGAATTACAAAATGATGTGTAACATATCTCAGTATAGCAATCGGTCAACGACGTTCACTCAACGTCTAGCCCGATGACTGATGATTAGATGTTTTCTTGAGTCTTAACATCTTGAGCTGTCCGTTAGCAGTAATGGGTCAGCAGAACAAGACGCAGGTTCCACGAACGTCTTCAATGTCGTACACGTGTCTCCCGTGTTAATCACCTCGCTACGTATGCCTGGCGTTTACACTCACAGGGTCACCCTGGGTTCTCTCCAAGGCACAACTATTTCAATCAGAGTAAACCATCGATATCACTTTTGTATAAGTCATGGGTATTTGTGGGATACAACATTCGTCAGACAGGGACCATAGTCGAATCATTGATTGATTGATTGATTGATTGATTGATTAATTATTTATTATTTTATTCATATCGTATCCCTCAGGCCAAATTACATGAATATTACATTTTATTAAAAAAAATACAAGTCATTTAAAATAAAATAAAATACAGTAGGGCCTATTTAATAGAATCAGTACGTTGCGCCGTTCTCCACTGATGCCCAGCAAACTTACATAAAAACAACCAACTAAACTAAATGCACACATATAAGAAGTTGAGAATTTAATAAAATCATGCAAACAAGTTTAAGCTGTTCACTTTTACGCTGAGGAAATTCTCCTAACGTTTCACGAGGCTGAAGAAGAGGTCCTCAGTATTTCACCAGCCAAGTTTGAAGTATCAAATCAATTTTTAAAGGACAGTTTTGTTTCAAACATTTTACACCTTAGATCGAGTATAAAGGCCACATGGTTTCATTTTGAAGACCAATATTAGACTTGTGCAAGTCCATCTGTTTGATCAGACTGATCTCTTCATACTGGTTCCACCACATGGACTGACTAGGCAGTGAATGAGTTGGACTGGTTGTTTTCTTGTGTTGCAAGTTTTCAGTAACTCCTACACAGTATTAAGAGTCCTAAATTCATACTAAACATTCATTCACAACTGAGCCAATTTCATATAACATGTAAGCACAAACATTTGCCTAGCATGGAAATTCTTCCTTGACAAAAACAGGGTTACAAACCAAATGTTCAGGTGAAGTTTATATGACTCGTATGCGGCTGGTTTTTGCTTAGCATAAAAAGCACGTGGGGTTTTGGCTGGTAACCTGTTTGACTAAGAACAACCTTTGTTGTGCTAAGCAATTTGTTGTGCTTACATGTTTTATGAAATTGGCCCTTGCAGTCGGTTCACAAATAGCCGAGTGATGACTCCAACTTGCTTCTTTTTTTCTCTTTAACCCCATGTCCTAGTTTAGTAGTCCCAGTCGACATACCACACTAAATTCAACTTAATAAGGTTTATAGCCCGCCGATCCGATCAAAATTCTCGGACATAGGAGAAATACATAGGGACAAATCGATACCGACGTGTCAATTACCCAGATATTTGCTCCTCCGTCGTCTTCAAACTGAAAACGCCACATGGCAATTGTTTTGTTTTTAATTTTTTCTGTTTATAACCGACGTGTTGAAATATAGCATGTCTTGTTTGAGAAGGATTTCAAAATGGTCCGGGTTATCACAGGCGTGTTTGTTGCATTCGAATTGGTTAATAATAAAGTCAGGATCGCTGTTCGTCTATCAAATTCGTGGCATCGGCTCTCGATATTATAGTTCGCTATATCTCGTTACCATTCAGATTACAACCTAATCGAGTCAACGAAATCTAATCTGTGTCTGGACATGGTACAATAGTCTGAGAGAATATTTCGGAGCATTGATCGCATCCGAAAATAGGGCGGTCAAATTGTACACCCCCGGCGCCGGGAGCTAAAATGGTGAGGACATTACTCGGACACTCTCGATAGAAGTGACATTTAATTGATTGTACACGAACCATCGGTACCGATGGTTCGTGTACAAACCAGAATGGGCCAATAACGACACAGCGCCCATAGTTTGTGCGCTGACAGATAGAGCCAATAAGAGAGCACACAATCACCCACGATCCCTGACCATTGCAACGCTTAACCTCGAGAATTACGCAACTTTATCTAAACAGCAGATGGCGTATACGACTGCAGAGTTTGCAAGCGCTGTGAGCGCGCTGTTTAGTAATTCACCAACATGCACTGACCTTCTATCTAGCTTCTACATGTATTTAGGCTGTGGGTTGGCGTGCATGTCCTTGTAACTTGACTCTCTGAATACCAACAGCGTTAACTTGCACTGTAAAGCGCAGTACCTATGGGTTATAGTTTATGTACAAAATATGAATTGAACGGCAAACTAAACAAATGATGTTCTAAACGTTATGCTGTCCTTTCCTTTCTGGCAAGAGAATGTCGGTGCTTACCACATCAATAATACAACTTTTATTATGAATTTATATATGAATATATGATGCCAGAGAGACATGAAGACGAAATGAGTGTCGAAGATAATGAGGTTGACCATGACATATACTAGGTCATAATGTGCAAAATGAAGACAATGATGAGGTAGAAATAAACGAAGCTAAAGCTAGTCACTTTGAGCAAAATGGGCAAAATAACGCCGGGAGGCGTACGTACTCTATCGTCTGGCGTGACATTAAGACTGAGAGCTAGAGAGCGATAATTAGCCAGCTCTCGAGAACATGGGCGGACAAAAGCTCATATTACTCTTAGAAAACGGGTCTAAAATCGCTAATATTGCAACAACAGTGCACAGCGGAGATAAAGGAAGATTTTTGTTTGGCTTTGGCAATGGGCATCACATAAAATACACACAGAATAGGGGCCGTAAACCCACGATGGAACGGCAAACTTTGCACTGATGATGTCATAAATATTTTTAAAAAACATTTCAGTAAAATCGACTGGAAGTCAAATTAGCTTATACAAAGAACTGTTAAATGTTCACGTTTCTGTATGTCAGCTGAAAAAAATTCTGCAGATGACAGACACTGATGAAGTTTTCTCCGAGTGCCAAAAGTGAAGTCATAACATTCTGCAAATTTGCGCTCGCACCCCTCTTTTGCTTTATCGCACCCCTTTTTCTCCGAGTGCCAACAGTGAAGTCAAAATATACTGCAAATTTGCGTTCGCACCCCTCTTTTGCTTTATCGCACCCCTTTTTCTCCGAGTGCCAAGAGTGAAGTCAAAACATAATGCAAATTTGCGCCCACACCCCTCTTTTGCTTTCTCGCACCCCTTTTTCTCTGAGTGCCAACGGTGAAAACAAAACATACTGCACATTTGCGCTCGCACCCCTCTTTTGCATTCTCGCACCCCTCTTTTGCATTCTCGCACCCCTCTTTTGCATTCTCGCACCCATCTTTTGCATTCTCGCACCCATTTTTGCTCTTGCCAACAGTGAAGTCATAACTGCACATTTGCACCCTCACCCCTCTTTTGCTTTATTATCGCACCCCTTTTTCTCCGAGTGCCAAGAGTGAAGTCATCATAACATACTGCACATTTGCGCCCGCACCCCTCTTTTGCATTCTCGCACGCCTTTTTGCTCTTGCCAACAGTGAAGTCATAACATACTTTGCGCCCGCACCCCTCTTTTGTTAGTTTTCTCGCACCCCTTTTTGCTCTTGCCAACAGTGAGGTCATAACATACTGCACATTTGCGCTCGCACCCCTCTTTTGCTTTCTCGCACCCCTTTTTATCCGAGTGCCAACAGTAAAGTCAAAATATACTGCCCATTTGCGCTCGCACCCCTCTTTTGTTTTCTCGCACCCCTTTTTCACCGAGTGCCAACAGTGAAGTCAAAACATACTGCCAATTTGCGCCCGCACCCCTTTTTTGCTTTCTCGCACCCCTTTTTACTCTTGCCAACAGTGAAGTCATAACATATACTGCACATCTGCACCCGCACCCCTCTTTTGCTTTCTCGCACCCCTTTTTCACCGAGTGCCAACAGTGAAGTCAAAACATACTGCCAATTTGCGCCCGCACCCCTTTTTTGCTTTCTCGCACCCCTTTTTCTCCGAGTGCCAACCGTTAGGTCAAAACTATTTGCGCCCGCACCCCTCTTTTGTTTTCTCGCACCCCTCTTTTGTTTTCTCGCACCCCTTTTTTCTCCGAGTGCCAACAGTGAAGTCAAAACTATTTGCGCCCGCACCCCTCTTTTGCTTTCTCGCACCCCCTTTTTATCCGAGTGCCAACCGTGAAGTCAAAACATACTGCACATTTGCGCTCGCACCCCTCTTTTGTTTTCTCGCACCCCTTTTTCTCCGAGTGCCAACATTGAAGTCGTAACTATTTGCGCCCGCACCCCTCTTTTGCTTTCTCCCAACCATTGTTATCCGAGTGCCAACAGTGAAGTCAAAACTATTTGCGCCCGCACCCCTCTTTTGCTTTCTCGCACCCCCTTTTTATCCGAGTGCCAACCGTAAAGTCATAACATACTGCACATTTGCGCTCGCACCCCTCTTTTCTTTTCTCGCACCCCTTTTTCTCCGAGTCCCAACAGTGAAGTCAAAACATACTGCAAATTTGCGCTCGCAACCCTCTTTTGCTTTCTCGCACCCCTTTTTACTCTTGCCAACAGTGAAGTCATAACATATACTGCACATCTGCACCCGCACCCCTCTTTTGCTTTCTTGCACCCCTTTTTATCCGAGTGCCAACAGTGAAGTCGAAACATACTGCACGTTTGCGCTCGCACCCCTCTTTTGCTTTCTCGCACCCCTTTTTGCTCTTGCCAACAGTGAAGTCAGTCATAACATACTGCACATTTGCACCCGCACCCCTCTTTTGCTTTCTCGCACCCTTTTTTACCCGAGTGCCAATAGTGAAGTCAAAACATACTGCACGTTTGCGCTCGCACCCCTCTTTTGCTTTCTCGCACCCCCTTTTGCTCTTGCCAACAGTGAAGTCAAAACATACTGCACATTTGCGCCCGCACCCCTCTTTTGCTTTATCGCACCCCTTTTTTATCCGAGTGCCAACAGTAAAGTCAAAATATACTGCCCATTTGCACTCGCACCCCTCTTTTGTTTTCTCGCACCCCTTTTTCACCGAGTGCCAACCGTTAGGTCAAAACTATTTGCGCCCGCACCCCTCTTTTGTTTTCTCGCAACCATTTTTTTTCCGAGTGCCAACAGTGAAGTCAAAACATACTGCACATTTGCGCCCGCACCCCTCTTTTGCTTTATCGCACCCCTTTTTTATCCGAGTGCCAACAGTGAAGTCAAAACATACTGCAAATTTGCGCCCGCACCCCTCTTTTGCTTTATCGCACCCCTTTTTTATCCGAGTGCCAACAGTGAAGTCAAAACATACTGCAAATTTGCGCCCGCACCCCTTTTTTTGCTTTCTCGCACCCCTTTTTCTCCGAGTGCCAACCGTTAGGTCAAAACTATTTGCGCCCGCACCCCTCTTTTGTTTTCTCGCAACCATTTTTTTATCCGAGTGCCAACAAAGAAAAAGGGGTGCAAGAAAACAACAGAGGGGTGCGAGCGCAAATGTGCAGTATGTTTTGACTTCACTGTTGGCACTCGGATAAAAAGGGGGTGCGAGAAAGCAAAAGAGGGGTGCGGGCGCAAATAGTTTTGACTTCACTGTTGGCAGTCGCTAAAAAAGGGGTGCGAGAAAACAAAAGAGGGGTGCGGGCGCAAATGTGCAGTATGTTATGACTTCACTGTTGGCAAGAGCAAAAGGGGGTGCAAGAAAGCAAAAGAGGGGTGCGAGCGCAAACGTGCAGTATGTTTTGACTTCACTGTTGGCACTCGGATAACAATGGTTGCGAGAAAGCAAAAGAGGGGTGCGGGCGCAAATAGTTATGACTTCAATGTTGGCACTCGAAGAAAGAGGGGTGCGAGCGCAAATGTGCAGTATGTTTTGACTTCACTGTTGGCACTCGGATAAAAAGGGGGTGCAAGAAAGCAAAAGAGGGGTGCGGGCTCAAATAGTTTTGACTTCACTGTTGGCACTCGGAGAAAAAAGGGGTGCGAGAAAACAAATGAGGGGTGCGGGCGCAAATAGTTTTGACCTAACGGTTGGCACTCGGAGAAAAAGGGGTGCGAGAAAGCAAAAAAGGGGTGCGGGCGCAAATTGGCAGTATGTTTTGACTTCACTGTTGGCACTCGGATAAAAAGGGGTGCGAGAAAGCAAAAAAGGGGTGCAAGCGCAAATGTGCAGTATGTTATGACTTCACTGTTGGCAAGAGCAAAAAGGGGTGCGAGAAAGCAAAAGAGGGGTGCGGGTGCAGATGTGCAGTATATGTTATGACTTCACTGTTGGCAAGAGTAAAAAGGGGTGCGAGAAAGCAAAAGAGGGTTGCGAATGCAAATTTGCAGTATGTTTTGACTTCACTGTTGGCACTCGGAGGAAAAGGGGTGCGAGAAAAGAAAAGAGGGGTGCGAGCGCAAATGTGCAGTATGTTTTGACTTCACTGTTGGCACTCAGATAAAAATGGTTGCGAGAAAGCAAAAGAGGGGTGCGGGCGCAAATAGTTACGACTTCAATGTTGGCACTCGGAGAAAAAGGGGTGCGAGAAAACAAAAGAGGGGTGCGAGCGCAAATGTGCAGTATGTTTTGACTTCACTGTTGGCACTCGGATAAAAAGGGGGTGCGAGAAAGCAAAAGAGGGGTGCGGGCGCAAATAGTTTTGACTTCACTGTTGGAACTCGGAAAAAAAAGGGGTGCGAGAAAACAAAAGAGGGGTGCGGGCGCAAATGTGCAATATGTTATGACTTCACTTGGCAAGAGCAAAAAGGGGTGCGAGAATGCAAAAGAGGGGTGCGGGCGCAAATGTGCAGTATGTTATGATGACTTCACTCTTGGCACTCGGAGAAAAAGGGGTGCGATAATAAAGCAAAAGAGGGGTGCGGGTGCAAATGTGCAGTTATGACTTCACTGTTGGCAAGAGCAAAAATGGGTGCGAGAATGCAAAAGAGGGGTGCGAGCGCAAATGTGCAGTATGTTTTGTTTTCACCGTTGGCACTCAAAGAAAAAGGGGTGCGAGAAAGCAAAAGAGGGGTGTGGGCGCAAATTTGCATTATGTTTTGACTTCACTCTTGGCACTCGGAGAAAAAGGGGTGCGATAAAGCAAAAGAGGGGTGCGAACGCAAATTTGCAGTATATTTTGACTTCACTATTGGCACTCGGGTAAAAAAGGGTGCGAGAAAGCAAAAGAGGGGTGCGGGTGCAAATGTGCAGTATGTTATGACTGACTTCACTGTTGGCAAGAGCAAAAAGGGGTGCGAGAAAGCAAAAGAGGGGTGCGAGCGCAAACGTGCAGTATGTTTTGACTTCACTGTTGGCACTCGGATAAAAAGGGGTGCGAGAAAGCAAAAGAGGGGTGCGGGTGCAGATGTGCAGTATATGTTATGACTTCACTATTGGCAAGAGTAAAAAGGGGTGCGAGAAAACAAAAGAGGGGTGCGAGCGCAAATGGGCAGTATATTTTGACTTTACTGTTGGCACTCGGATAAAAAGGGGTGCGAGAAAGCAAAAGAGGGGTGCGAGCGCAAATGTGCAGTATGTTATGACCTCACTGTTGGCAAGAGCAAAAAGGGGTGCGAGAAAACAAAAGATGGGTGCGGGCGCAAAGTATGTTATGACTTCACTGTTGGCAAGAGCAAAAAGGGGTGCGAGAATGCAAAAGAGGGGTGCGGGCGCAAATGTGCAGTATGTTATGATGACTTCACTCTTGGCACTCGGAGAAAAAGGGGTGCGATAATAAAGCAAAAGAGGGGTGCGGGTGCAAATGTGCAGTTATGACTTCACTGTTGGCAAGAGCAAAAATGGGTGCGAGAATGCAAAAGAGGGGTGCGAGCGCAAATGTGCAGTATGTTTTGTTTTCACCGTTGGCACTCAGAGAAAAAGGGGTGCGAGAAAGCAAAAGAGGGGTGTGGGCGCAAATTTGCATTATGTTTTGACTTCACTCTTGGCACTCGGAGAAAAAGGGGTGCGATAAAGCAAAAGAGGGGTGCGAACGCAAATTTGCAGTATATTTTGACTTCACTGTTGGCACTCGGAGAAAAAGGGGTGCGATAAAGCAAAAGAGGGGTGCGAGCGCAAATTTGCAGAATGTTATGACTTCACTTTTGGCACTCGGAGAAAACTTCATCAGTGTCTGTCATCTGCAGAATTTTTTTCAGCTGACATACAGAAACGTGAACATTTAACAGTTCTTTGTATAAGCTAATTTGACTTCCAGTCGATTTTACTGAAATGTTTTTTAAAAATATTTATGACATCATCAGTGCAAAGTTTGCCGTTCCATCGTGGGTTTACGGCCCCTATTCTGTGTGTATTTTATGTGATGCCCATTGCCAAAGCCAAACAAAAATCTTCCTTTATCTCCGCTGTGCACTGTTGTTGCAATATTAGCAATTTTAGACCCGTTTTCTAAGAGTAATATGAGCTTTTGTCCGCCCATGTTCTCGAGAGCTGGCTAATTATCGCTCTCTAGCTCTCAGTCTTAATGTCACGCTGGACGATAGAGTACGTACGCCTCCCGGCGTAATTTTGCCCATTTTGCTCAAAGTGACTAGCTTTAGCTTCGTTTATTTCTACCTCATCATTGTCTTCATTTTGCACATTATGACCTAGTATATGTCATGGTCAACCTCATTATCTTCGTCACTCATTTCGTCTTCATGTCTCTCTGGCATCATATATTCATATATAAATTCATAATAAAAGTTGTATTATTGATGTGGTAAGCACCGACATTCTCTTGCCAGAAAGGAAAGGACAGCATAACGTTTAGAACATCATTTGTTTAGTTTGCCGTTCAATTCATATTTTGTACATAAACTATAACCCATAGGTACTGCGCTTTACAGTGCAAGTTAACGCTGTTGGTATTCAGAGAGTCAAGTTACAAGGACATGCACGCCAACCCACAGCCTAAATACATGTAGAAGCTAGATAGAAGGTCAGTGCATGTTGGTGAATTACTAAACAGCGTGCTCACAGCGCTCGCAAACTCTGCAGTCGTATACGCCATCTGCTGTTTAGATAAAGTTGCGTAATTCTCGAGGTTAAGCGCTGCAATGGTCAGGGATCGTGGGTGATTGTGTGCTCTCTTATTGGCTCTATCTGTCAGCGCACAAACTATGGGCGCTGTGTCGTTATTGGCCCATTCTGGTTTGTACACGAACCATCGGTACCGATGGTTCGTGTACAATCAATTAAATGTCACTTCTATCGAGAGTGTCCGAGTAATGAAACGAAGCCGAGAAACCCAGGAGAGTTCGTGTGTTGACGTTTCGCACACGTGTACATACACACATGTTCGGACATTAATCATAACATAGTTGCTCGCTTTGCCCTATGGGGTACACCTGTACGAATGAAATGGCGCATGCTGCGTGAGTAGCGTACACTAAACCGACCACAGACTGCGATTTGAAATCTGTAATTTATTGCTATTTTAGCCTGGCAAACTATTGTTACCTAACGTAACGTGTGGCAGAGGGGTACCCCCCTCTTATCCCTATACGTTATACGCACTCAACACTATTGTAACCTAACCCATCCCCCCTTGAAACCTAAAAGGAATTCCTGAGATTCCGGGAACACAATGGTCAACACAAAAGAGGGGGGGGGGGGGGTTTCTATGCCACATATCGTGCTTCATATGTCCGTCTCATATCTTGTTTCGTGTGCCGTACATTGCAGCTTAATATGTTCATTCATTATAAATCAAGAATCGGAAAGCCCCCCCCCCCCCCCCTCTCCCTCATCTCCCCCCACATCCCCTTCAATTTATTACAATCATCCTTGACCTATAAGCTATCTACCCACCAATATCCGTTGAAATTCCCCAGCAGTTTTTAATCCTTCGAAACAAATACACAAACAAACGCCCCAACTCTTGGCTTCGGCAGCGTACTCCGATGTACCCCTCCCCGTCGTGATGGTCATTGTGTTTGCTGAATGTTGTGGTTTCTCAGGAAATATATTTAAGATTTTAGGGGCGTCATGTAACATTAGTAGAGTGTATAAAGCCCTGTTCGCACTGGACTTAATTTGGGCAAACTAACCGAGCCAATGGGTAACTTACCCATTTCAAGTCCAGTGCGAACAGCCTGGGTAACTTTCCTCACAGGTTACTTACCCACGCCGTGTGGGTAGTTTAACCGAGCCAAAGGTGCCCAGGAAGATTGACCAGGTCAGTTTAACCGAGCCAGAAAATCCAGTGCGGACGCGACGTCTCGGTTAAATCTTCCATCACCCATTATGTAAAAAAATAATGTTGAGAGCTAGCGTCGGGAACAGACGACCCGGTTGTCAAGTCGTGGTCATAGGTCACGCAGGGCGCCCTCTTTATTGTTTTGGAGCCAGCTCGGTTAGTTCGCCCATGGTCTCGGCAATTCTACCCGCGTCAATTAAATCAAAGTGCAGACGGTTGAAAGATTAACCCAGCGGAATGTTACCCGGCGTCATGGTAAAGTTACCCAAAATGTTTATCCAGTACGAACACGGCTTTAGGGACTAAGGGGGAGTCCCTTGGTCTCATATCGCGCTAGGTATAATTTATTGCAGTGTGAATATTGCCATCGCTTGATTGATGGGGTGCTTTGGCAATTAACACGAATGTAAATGTGCTGAAAATGATGCTAAGAATGTACACTAATCAGAAAATAGTGTGTGTACATAGACTATCGTGTTTTAAAATAACGTCATATTCGACCCACAAATGAAAATGGGCATGACACGACAGCAACATTTGGGATGGGTCGTGTCGGGTCGGGTCGGGTTAAGTCTGGTTGGACAAGTCCTCATGTTGTTATATCAAAATCATTTCGAAATATCTCGAAAATGATTTGATTTATAGAGATATCGCGAACACATTTTGAAATATCTCTAAACAAATAACCAAACGCTATACCGCTTGAATTTTAATAAATGTCATTTTTGTGCGACATAGAAATGTGCATACTTGAGTTATCAACGTTTCTTTAAGTTGTAATCATAATGTTCAATATCTTATTCTTGGTTGCAGCTACGGTGGTGCGTTTTTTAACGCGACGTTTCATCTGGGAATATGACCCGACGTTAGGTACGTATATTTCATGTCGTCAAATAATACACTTAACAAAATAACGGATATGTTTTACGATGTACGTCATTACGATAGTTACGGTGTAAGTTGAAATAAATGCCCAATAAATTATATATTGGTAAAGTGACTGGTGATGATTATTGTGGGCTAAGGAGAGTCCATTAGTGACTGTCTTTGGTGTGTGTTAAAGGCATGCAGTATACACCATTTGCAAACAAACAAAACTTCTGAATTATTACGAAACACCTCACTTGACTGTAAGTGAATATTAGTCTCAAGTATCATGTGAAATCACGGCACCTGGTGAGTTGTAGTTTTCAAAAAAAGTGGAATTTTGTCGGCCGGCAATCTTCGGAAAAACCTGTCCGGAGTTTTACAATCATGGATGCTGAACAAAAGCAAGAAAAAACGGCGTTCGTTTTCAACCGTCGTTGGGCAGTGATTCTTATTTTATTCTGTTTAACAATTGCAGGATATTTAGCGCAGTCATTTTGCTGGATGCCTACAATCATTATTTACTTTCAAATAAGTAAGTGTTTCTTAATAATTCGGTAGTAAAGATGTTCGATATCTGCAAATGGTGTATCCTACCTTTAATACTCCAGAAGTAATACTCATAACAATTTGGGTTGCTCTTATGCGAAGTGCCGAGCTGTCGAATATCTGCTTGATAAAGCATGAAATCACTATAAATAGAAAGGTTAATGACATTGGCAATACAAATGTTAACTGATCGTGCACTCAATGTTGGTACGAGAGTGCTGTGTCTAATGCTACTTTGGTTTAATCATGTTAATGCAGAGTTTACGTATCGTCATCAGACGATTATTGACGATGAGGCTGCAACCATGGAGATCTTGGACACGGCTGGTCATCAGGTTAGTAATCCGTACAGGCTGGTCACTATGGCTTATTATATACCAAGGGCCGATATTCATAACAGCCTGCTAAGCCTAGTTGGCTGCTAAAATGGCCCCAGTTGACAGCTAAGCCTAGTTGGAATTTAAGTGATGTTCATAAAACGTTGCTAAGCTTAGTTGGTTGCTAAGTTGGCTGCTAACATTATAGTAGATCTCGGGTGTCTCTAAGTCACAGTTGGCAACTGAACTAATTATCATTTGTCTAACGGGACATTTTACATTGAGAGCTTATTTTTAGGTTTCCCAATTTTCTACGGGTTTTGG
Source organism: Crossaster papposus (assembly GCA_037893245.1). NCBI lineage: Eukaryota > Metazoa > Echinodermata > Asteroidea > Velatida > Solasteridae > Crossaster > Crossaster papposus. Next base: position 116,774 of record JBAIAA010000124.1, on the reverse strand, counting down.
GGAATCTAGCCCTGTGCTGGGTGAGGATAACTTCCCAAGCATATTTCTTATTGCGGTTGGTGTTAACGTCGTTGTGCTTACTCTTAAGGAGGTATTTCAATTCATCCAAATTTTCCGATACAAATAAGTTATTTCCCCCCTTATAATTGGCTTTACGTTTCTTCCCTTTACCCATGTTTACCTTCCAAATCGCCATGCTTTCAATGCATATATTATAAACCTCATGTTTTATATTTACTGCTTTTCCTAAAGGTCATTTGACCCATCCAAAACATCATTATACCTTATTGACATGCAAAGTCACATTTTCCGTTTTTTGTTTGTTTGACGAACTACCTAATGTCCTAGCTGCGTGCTTAAAATGTCTAGCTGCCAACTAGCTGGGCAACATTATATGCTTAGCAAGGTTTTATAAATACAAAACTAGTTGGTAACCACGGAGCAGCAAACTACGGATTTAGCAGGCTACTAAGGCCTAGTTGGCTGCTAAGTTAGCTGGTTTTTATAAATATCGGCCCAGTTGCCTAATAAATTTAATTTTATTCAATCAATCAATTAATCATAAAACAAACGATTTACAGACGATGTACATAAACATAATACGATTAAGCGGTGGGCTTCTCCAAAAAGCAACTTGTCAAGTAGAAAGGCGCTTGATGAGTAACAAGAAAGTAATCGGTTTCCTGATATGAGCGCAGTAGGCCTACGTACAGAGTTACAAAAACATATTAATACTTGTGTATGACAATCGATGGGTTATCTTCGAAGAGTTACAAATTCCAAGGCTTCTTCACAATAATGTCAGACCTACGGGAATGATTATATAATTTGGACGTCCTTCCCTCACACACAAAACAACCTACAATAAGCTCTACCGTGAAAATGGCAATCCAATTCAATAAGAACTCCGAGTCGATTGTTTCTGTTATTTATTCTACAGTGTTCAAATCAATAAGCCGTTTAGACCTACTTCTGAATGCTCGCATAATGTGGCAACCATTTCGGTATAATGATTTATTGTCGGTGAACGCCCAACGCATTGTACTGGGCCGAGGTTGTCCTGTCATATAGTAGACAATAATGATCCTTCAACCTTAGTGGGGAGTTTTCTTTAAACCTTGCTCTGAGTGACTATTGATTACGGAAGCCCAGGTACCTCTTTCTCTTAACTGTCAACAATTATCAGATTTGAGCGTTTGATGTCTCATTTCAAAGCGGACCAAGTCACATAAGGCATTTTGACAGACTGCTTGTACGCAACCAAACAAGCCAAGCCTTAAATAATGTGTCCCAACCCAACAAAATGAGTCGCAAGTCACAATAGAAATCAATAAAAACAGTCAACCCTTTCCCCTCAATAGAAACTGTGCGCTATTATTAGGTGTCAACATGAGTGATACACCAACATGAAAAGCAAATGGTGTGCTTTCTACTGCATGTGAACAATTAATATCTGAAAACTTGTCCTTAAGACTCATTTCGAGGGATTCGATCACAGATTTATATTCCTCATTTTGTTACCAACAGGAGGACACTATCAACAGAGAGGGTCACGTGAGATGGGGTGAAGGATTTGTGCTTGTGTACAGCGTAACGGACAGACAGAGTTACGAGGACATCACCGCCATTAAGAACTACTTGGATGAGATCAAAAAGGCGCGGAACGTCTCCCTGGTGATCGTCGCCAACAAGTGTGACTTGAATCACCTGCGCACGGTATCCACCGATGAGGGCGAGCGTCTGTCGCAGGAGTTGGCATGCGCGTTTTACGAGCTCTCGGCGTGCAGGGGCGACAATAACATCGAGGAGGCCTTCCACGGCCACGAGCTGTTCCGCGAGGTGCGCAGGCGCAAGGCCATGGAGGGATGCAAACAGCACCGGCGGCGGAGCTCTATTCAGCAGATGAAACAAGTTCTGAATAAAACCTTCACGAAAATAAACAGCAAACAATAACTCAACTGACAATGTGTACAATACAATGTAGATCCCGTAAACACCCATGAGGTGGGGACAAAAACCGGGAACAATTGTTTAACTGTGATAATTGTATTTTGCTTTGTGAATAATTTTACGCAAATAGACCACAATGGAAACAAACTAAGAAATTGGCAAGGCGGATTTGCACCTGCGACCTCCGGAATACCGGACCGGCGCTCTACCAACTGAGCTATCTTGCCCTATGTTGATGGTGTTCCAAATTGTCAATATTCGAGGTTTGAATCCTGGCTTGCCAATTTCTTTATTCACTTTGAAAAAAGTGCAGATTTACCTAGTCAGTTTCCCTTGTGTTTGTAGAGCGCCAGTCCGGTATTCCGGATGTCGCCGGTTCGAGTCCTGCCTTGCCAATTTCGTTGTTCACTTTGAAATATTGTGTATAATGTTGTTGAATGTAATGATTGGAGTATACACACTGGGCTGAAAACATATAAACTAGCAATTGCTTATAAGCCGAAACAACAAGCAACATGCTTATCAAGCAAAAACAAAAGCAATTGCTTAGAAACATATACATACTTTTTACTTTGCCTAATAGCTTTTTCTTAAAGGTATGATACACCATAGGTAATTGCTTGAATTATCACGAATTGTTGGATTTGGGAGGTTGTATTATACAGTAAATATCATTTAACTGACCTGTCCGAAGTTTTACAATCGTGGATGCTGAGAAAAGCAAGAAAAACGGCGTTCGTTTTTAACCGGCGTCGGGCAGTGGTTATTATGTTATTTGGTTGTTTTCGCAATCGCCTTTGGCGATCGTTTTAGTATTTGCCAACTGAACTGTTTAACACTGTTTAACAATGTGTAAAGGCCTGCCAATGCAAAACACACATTTAATTTATTCGTATACAGTGCATGGTCTTCCTTCAAAATTCGTTCAGAAATAAAAATCGAAATGTTGAAAAAGCACGGACAACCTACCTTTAAATATAATGAAGTATGCACGCCAAATATTGTACTGTTGGATTGGCATCGAGCGGATATCGTGCGAAAAAATGTGCACAGGAAAATATGCAAATTCACCATCAGTTCATTAAACCGTTTAAAATCATTTTGTGGTTTTTAGTGACAATTTTCTTTTTGTAATTATAACAGTCACTTCATCTGATGCAGATTTCGATTTTCCGTTGTTGCCAGCAGAAAACTTTGCACGTTAATGTGGAAATTAAAGTAAAAAACTCCCGTCGCTGATAGCAATGTTTCTTGGAACCGCCGATAGAGGGCAGTTGTTGCAACCTCGAATCAGGCTTCGTAGGCGCGGCTGTTTAGGAAATCTCGTTGTTTTACCAAGGAACGAGGGGGCATGGATAAAACATGTCGGCGCCCATGAATACCGATATCGTGCGTTCCCCACGTACCCCTAGAACTATTAGCCTCTGTCATGAATTGACGAAAATCAACCGAAGAGGGCGTTTTGCGGAAATGTGTCAATATGGGAGGCATATAACCGAACAGACGTATGAAGCTAAACTACGATCGATAACCATGCACGTTCTATGGTAGCTGTTTCTGGTTGTGATTGAAATGCGCATGTGCAAAATTTGCCTAGTCTCTCGCAGTCGTTATAAATGCTGTGTTATTTGTTAACTGTATACAGTCCCTAGTTTTTCGTATATACGACCATTATACCTTTTATTATAAGACCCTATCTAGATGAGATTATAAACGACATGCACAAGAGACTATCACATCGCTGGTTCCAACAACACTTCCAGCGTTAACAAATCGTACAAGAAACAGGGAACCAGAAACAGCTACCAGAGAACGTGCATGGTTGTCGATCGTGGTTTAGCTTCATACGTCTGTTTGGTTATATATCTCCAATATGGCTTCCGAGCTCTCGCGTAAGACTAACGTTAGCTATACCATGGAGGAAAGAAAACAGATAGTTAGTGAAGTGTGGGGAAATACTTAATACAAAAATGGCCAATTATAAAACTAGATTTGCTTTCCTGCACTTGAAGTGTATTTATGCTCCTCATTTTAACTAATTAGTGCCTTCAATTTTTGGTTTTCAGTAGCACTGAACTGAAGCTTTATTTGAATGCCAAATATTTGAATGCCATACAGTAAATATTTTCTGGGCCAATTCATACAAGCAATATTCTTTTTGCATTTTGTATTTTTTTTTTACATCAAATGTAAATTTGGAGATTTACACACAAGCACTTTGTTCACATAATTACTATACAGGCGTTAAACCTCAACATTCCTGAATCCTGCAATGTTAATTTAAAAACTAACCAGTTTTAAACACTGTTTATAGTGTCACAATAAATGTAGACACCTGTGAAATCTAGTATATTTCACCCTTTATTGACTGAAACCTCACGTGGGTTATAAATGACATTTACTATTAAAAGAAGTTCGTAAATATTAAACTTGGATTTTCCAAGAATTGTTCAATTGCGCCACGACTTAGGGAACACTCGGTCGATTGTGCGCTAAATTTCTGGTTTTTTTCTGACTAAATGTACACCTAAATTGTTAACAGGGTAAATAGCAAGCATTTATAATTAACATGGTAAAGGTACAATGAATTTGCAGTTTGTCAACAAAGAAGTTTGGCAACATTGCATTAGGAAAGTCGGCCCAACATTAACTGTTTGTAAAATCCAGGCGTGACGTATTCCTATTGTTCCTGCACGACATTACTAGCCGGTAATGGCTTGTTAGACAGAAACTCATCATTAACCAGCACAATAACTCATCGTTACCAACACAATAACTCATCGTTACCAACCAAATAACTCATCATTACCAGCACAATAACTCATCATTACCAACACAATAACTCGTCATTACCAATACAATGATATTAAACACAACAGTACTGTATCACTGTGCCAACCAAATGGAACATAATGTGTGTCATAGAATAGATACTCTATAGTTCACACTGCGGCATTGTGCGGCGCCTTCAATAAGCCACACTGCAGGCCCGTACGCAGGGGGGTGCGACTGGTACGTACGCACCCCCCAAAATTACCAAAAGGTCCACAATTTTCGGGGTAAATAATGGTATTTTGATGTAGAAATAACGGTATTGGCACACAAAAATGAACTTGGCTTAGGCAATAATGTCAACTAACAAAATCGCACCCCCACACACAAAATCCTACGTACAGGCCTCTGTAATCTTGGTGCGAGACGTTCTTGTTGCGTTAGTAAAACCATAAAACCTTAGGGCCTATGCACTCAACAACACTGTACGCGTCGCGACTATTCCACCGATAGAGGGCGTATTCTGGAAGCCGCGAATCTGTCAAGAAGAACGTCTTGGCCAATTCCGGGCAGATTCCTCGCATACCTATGACGTACCTAATTTGCATAAACAGTTTATGTATTGCAGAACACGTGACGAGTCTTGTACCCACACGACTTTGACTCTGACCATTTATGGTGTGCATACATAGTAATACATGTACAATGTACCAATCTGTCAGCTCATTATGCAGCGTACTTGTTCGCTTGTGTATTTTCAACATGACCTTTGTTGAATATGCAATTGAGGTCACATTTGGTTATGTCACGTGAGACGAGACGAAATCACCAAGACGTTGTTCTGAGCCGATGTGTGTGGTGCACAGACATATAAACCCATAGACCGCCAGTCGTGTGCAAAATACCGTGATTTGCAAAGTATGGGCAAAACGACGCGTAGGCTGCACGGCATGCGCGTAATAGCCACGCGCGTATGTACGCGCGCCTATCGTGCAACGCACTGTACGTACTACATGTATATGTACTATGTATTATGTACTATTTTGTATACGTACTGGCCGCAAACTACTCTAAATTCTTTTGCAAATGTATAGGTCTTAATTAGTCAAAATTAGTCGAAAGAGAAAATTGTTTTGGGGAGAATATAAAATATAGAATATAAAAATGAGAGTCAGCGCACTACATGGAACTGAATTGAAAGTTGTGAGTATAATAAATATACTTTTTAGTGAGATGTCCAACTTGGCCTGTGGCAGGCCTAATTAATTAACGTTTTAATGTAGCCCAGATTAGGCCTACTTGTTTAATTCTTAATTAGACCTTTCCTTTATTCGGAAAATTGTGCGTGGACAAGATAGGCCTACTATTGTAATAATTTGTGTGCGGCGTCAACACAACTTTACCATTTTCATTCCGTTCAGTAATCTCCTGAAAGGAATATAATGTTGTACTTGTAGGCCTAGTGTCGATTCAAGTTTTAAGCGGGCCGCTTCTGTTAATTACTTCAAACATGAGACATCGACAGAAATCACAGGTATTCTGAACCCAAACAATTTGCACCGTAAACATTGGTTTAAAAAAGCGTAAAAACAACCGTACAATCTGACACCCTGTATATTACGAACCCGTGCTGGGTCCGTTTTGTTGTGACATAAGTTACCCACATTGCATGATGTTTTTTAAAACAGTTGTGTAAAAATAATTATAGTTGTACAAAAGAACTGTTGACGTCATAACTTTGTTTTAAAGGTAGTATGCACCATTTGCAATTGCTTGAATTATCATGAAAGCTTGGATTTGGGGGGTTGTATTTTATAGTAAATATCGTTTAACTAACCTGTCCGAAGTTTTACAATGATGAATGCCGAGAAAAGCACGAAAAACAGCGTTTTCAACCGGCGTCGAGCAGTTATTTATTTGTGGTTTTGTTTAGATCGCCGTCTGGCGATCGCGATTTTTTTTTTATAAAATTAAATTTGTCAGAATAATTACAGGATATCTAGCGCAATAACTTTGCTGGATGCCTAGAATCATTATTTACTTTCAGATGAGTAAGATATTTCTTAATAATTCGGTAGTAAATTTTTTCGATATGTGCAAATGGTGTATCTGACCTTTAATTGAAGGGAGTTCTAAGATTTTGCCTTGGGCAATAGTTTGAATTCTTAAGCTCAAATCTGTTTGGCTTTTTTGTGTGGATATTTACCGCAAGTTCAATGCAATAAAATAAGGAATTTTCAAAAAAAAAAAAACATTTTAAAATGTGTGAGAAATGAAAAATACATAACAATTTTCTGAATTCCTGAAAAACCACAACATTTCGCAAGCATGATGACCACCACAAAGGAGGGTACCATCCGTTTCATATCTTGCCTAATATTAAAAGCATGTGCACCATTTTTAAATAAAGTACAGGATTTACAAAAGTATGTGAAAGGTTTACAAAATAATACACAGAAATTAAACAAGTTTGCCCACGATTTTACATTGCAGGTTTGCAGCTGAACTTGGCAAAGACCCTGATGCAAAAAAGCCATGTTGCTAACTATGGAGCAGAAGTGCGACAGTTTGCAACCACCCTATACTTCTACTCGCCTCAGGCATATGTGTTTGTCCGGAGTGTCTTTCATCTTCCATCCATAAGCACTCTGCATTCATGGGTTACAAACATCAAGGCTCTTCCCGGCTTTTCCCAGCATGCACTTGACTATTTGAGAGAACGCCGTAGTTTAAATGATGATAACTACAAGGTGAGAGTTTATACATGTAGATATGTTTCGAATTTAAGAATGACCTCGGACCTCTGCTTGTCTCTAACACAAACATTACATCCATTACCTAAGTATGATCGCAACTTGACCTCAAATGACCTACACACAATGGGGGTTCCCTCTGCCTTAAATCTTGCTTCATATTGGACTTGAGACAGTTGTTGAGCACAGCTATTTATGTAACTATTATTTTTAGGTTGCCGCTCTCATTGTTGACAGCATGTACTTGAAACAGCAAGTAGAGTACGACCAGGGACTGAAAAGACCATTCGGCTATGTAGACCTTGGCGCACTATCCAGCGATGACAGCGAAGAGCTTGCCAGAGAAGCCCTGGTTGTAATGCTAGTGGGTTTGCGAGGGCACTGGAAAATTCCGGTGGCTTACTTCTTTGTCAATGGTATTAAAGCTGCTCTTCAAGCTGGTATAATCCGGGATACCATCCTACAGTGCCAATCATTCAACCTGCGTATTCTATCAGTCACCTGTGATGGCACAGAGCACAACATCAAGACCATGCGTCTTTTGGGAGCACAGTTTCAGCCAGACCATTTTCAGCCATACTTTGAGAATCCAGCATTCCCTGGCACTGCTGTCTACGTTTTCCTTGACCCCCCACACATGATCAAGCTTGTCAGGAATCTTCTCCATAAGTTCAAGGCAGTCAAATGGCCTGGTCATGGTCTCATCAAGTGGGATAAGCTGCAAAGGCTGAACCAGCTTCAAGAAGATCACCAACTTCGCCTAGCAAATAAAGTCACACAGAGGTAAATGTATACATTTTAAATTTATAATGAAGTCCCCTATTGTAATGTTTCCTTCGATTTTCCTCATGCATCATTGCCAACCTCTTTTTTTGACAAACTTCAAATTCATTCAGAATGAAGCAGTCAAACGGTTCAAATATAAGGAAAGGTGCTTGAAAACCTGAGGAAGTTTTTATCTTTGTGAATGAAGCCTATTCCAAGAAAAAAAATATTCTAAGCTTTCTACAGTATTACAATTCAAATTTGCATGCAACTTATATCCAGCATAACAAAAACTACATGTAGGTGTGTGCATTTACGGGTAGTAACTGGTTCCGATGCACAGCCCTACATAAAACTCAAAGTACATCTGTTTTCTTTTTTAGGCACATCGACTTCGACCGGCAACAAATGAAAGTGAAGCTGGCCGTTCAATGCATCGCAAGCCACTCAGTAGCTTCAGCTTTAAGGTGGTGCCATTCGAATGCCATACCAGGGTTTGATGATGTTGATACTGTTGCAACAGCTGATGCCATCGACCTGCTAGACAAAACCTTTGATGTTCTCAATGCTCGATCCGTTCAAGCCAAAGGTTTTAAACGCGCCCTGGTTGCCTCCGATGGCTGCATTTCCCGTACGGAAGAAGTGCTGTCGGCAAGTGAAAACATGCTCAAGTCTCTGCAGCAGCTTGATGGAACACGAGTCCTAGATGGTAGAAGAACAGGTCCAATGGGGTTAGTTACAAGTATTCAAGTGGTTCGTTGCATCCTAGCAGAAATGAAAGAGAAAGTTCTAGATCTCAGATTCCTGCTGACATATAAATTGTCACAGGACCACATTGAGTTGTTTTTGGGTGCAATGCGACTGCGTAATGGCTGTGCCTTCAACCCCACACCTAGGCAGTTTCGTACAGCATTCCGAAGGTTACTAGTCCATGCTGGTCGTGGTGTTTTACCAGTCAATGGCAACTGCCAAGCCCAGGATGGCACAGCTATCATCACGTTGCCGTGGCGTTCTGCTTGTTCTGCTTCCGATGGTCCATCCAGTGAATCGTGTCCTGAACCACCAAAGGGGTTAGAAATGCAACATTCAAGCTGCTTTGTCAAAGAATGTCGAGTTTGTTGTGCAATCCTTGCGTACATTGCCGGCTTTGTAGTACGGTGTGTTTCCGACCAATTGCCATGTGCTGATTGTAATGCTGCCCTCTTGCACTCACCTGAAGACCCATGTCCTGCAGTTTCACTGATTGCAATCAAGAATTACAAGTCATACAGTGAGTTTAACTCCACTAGTGGGTTGAAGTTCCCTTCAGGGAGTGTGATGACCATAATTCTGGAGGCAGAAAAGGAAATAAGAAAGACACGATCACTGTTGTCTTCCAAGAATTGCCTCGAGTCCGTCACATTCAACACAATGAACCGGGTTGCTGAGCTAGACCTTTGGCCAAAGCTGCGATATGTCCACATGTTCGATGCAGAGGGAATAGATTCTCATTTCTGGCTGCTGACAGAATGCATAATCAAACGGTATGCAATCACACGGCTGAGAAAGCTGTGCCAAGACAAGCAGCTGAAACTGGGAAAGACAGGGCTAGGCAACAAGCTTCAGCGAACACGAATTTTTCTCAACACATAATGCCATCATCATCCTCATTCAGGATATCCATAGTGTCTGAAGATGGCGAACATGACTTTCTTACTGTCTACATGTAGTTGGTCATCAGGAAAAGATCTTTTTTCTTGGGTGCAGACCCGGTGATGCTTGTGTCGCCGTCAAGTCTAGCAGTTTTGTTGTTCTTTATGGCTTGTTAGGATGACTTCAACTTTCTTGTGGGTGAGTTGATTGGCAAATCTTCAGCAGATGGTGAGAAAAGACAAAGGCAATAGACCAATGTTGAGTAAGGAGCTACGTGTATCTAGGACTGTCCCACATAAACCAAATCTTTGTATATATTCGATCATCAACTGAATATCCAAATAGCTATATTTGAAAAGGAAAGAAAATATGCCCATGCACAAATGCACAATGTATACAGTACAACTGTGATGTCATTTGAAACGGTGAGGTTTTTTAATTGTCAGATGCAACTCTAAGGTGGACAGTAATCTTTTGTATTTTTGTCTACACCATCTATTTGACTAATTTGTTTAGCTGGGTAAAGACCCTTGACAGTACTTTCTCATCGATGGTATTACTTTTGCCATATTCTTTTTTCACATTGGTGATTTCTTTTGTATTCTTTCAAGAAAGATCATTGATGATCTTCCATGTAGTCTGATAGTCGTCTCCTTGTTTATCACCTGATAGTAGCTCTACCACTTGTTTGTGCAAGCTTCATCATCTTCTTAAAACACTCATTCAAGCATTTTCTAGCTTGTTGGTCTTGATAGGTGACTTTTGAGTTTCACTGTCTAATTCGTCATCTACATGTAACTTCACATTTCAAATAAGAATTTTGGAGGATTGAGGTTTTTGTTACTTTTTACTTTCACACTGCTCATGCTCTATGCACATTCTCCATAGAGCTTTAGCCAAGGTGCAATTTGGTGTCAAGGATAGGAAACGTTTGCATACCAAGGGTCATGTGTGCAGACCCTTGTTGTAATAGGGCACTTAGCAGCTGTTTGTTCCATGTTTGGCTGCTTTATATCTCAATGGTAAACCCACTGCAGGATTTTGCAGGATTCAGGCAGTGGTCACCAGTAATAAATATTAGAGAATTTTACAGGATTCAGGTTACATAGAGTTTTATTACTTTGGAATTGGAGGATTTTGCAGGATGTATGTTATGTGTATTAAAAATGGGGTAGAGAGTTATGGTATAGTATACACCATTTGCAGATACCGAAAATATTTACTACCGAATTATTAGGAAATATCTTACTCATTTGAAAGTAAATAATGATTCTAGGCATCCAGCTAAATTGATATCCTGTAATTATTCCGAAAAATTGAATTTTATAATGAACGGCGATCGCAAAAAAACACAAATAACATAAGAATAACTGCTCTACGCCGGTTGAAAAAAAACCCGCTGTTTTTCGTGCTTTACTCGGCATCCATGATTGTAAAACTTCGGACAGGTTATTTAAACGATATTTACTATAAAATACAACCCCCCAAATCTACCGATTCATGATAATTCAAGCAATTACCAATGGAGTATACTACCTTTACGGGATACAATGTATCAGTTGATGTTAATTTGTTGGAAATTGCTTTAAAGAAAAAAGGGACTTATTTTAGCATCACTGAGCCGAGGCTCGGAATTATTTTTAACTAAATTCGATCCGAGGCGGGTTCAAGTCGATTGTACCGGGAATTCATGAAGATGTACACAGGCCTTGTTCTTAGCTTTGACCTTGAGGGTCAAAGCCTTGTTTACTGTAAATATTATACATTTTGTAAATAAACGATTTTATAATCCACTATACATAGGGGCCTACATTGATTGAACAAATTAATTATAAGTTGCAGCAATTATTTTAAAATCTAAAATACTTACTCCAAGCATTGTATGTACATGTATTTTGTGTTAATTGTACAAAATGTCAATCGACATTAATAATCTACAACATTAATGTCTACTATTTATTTAAAAGTTTAAACTCCATACAGGTGAAATAAATTATTCTCTTGTACATTTTAAGGTTAGTTGTGCACCATGTACAATGTTATTTGTAATTAGTGCATTGCGAAAAATACTTACTTAGGCTATTTATAATAGATTTTTCGGTTTTTATTACTTCAAAATATAAAATGCCAGACGGGCAGAGAATGTTTATATTATATTGTATATATTCCACATCGTTCTACGATCTTCGGTGCAGACCATGCCTAGCGTTTGTGTATGCAACATTCTGATTGGTTAATACAGTCACAAATGCATTTGTTTATCTCATGAACCAATCACAGACACCCTAGCTTACGAGATCGCGATGTCGAGCCTTTTGCACGTTTTCCAATATCAACCTCAACTTACATTATGTTTCCAAGTTCATCACCATTGCCATTGCTACAAGAAATTGCAGGAACGAAACCACAAATGGAGACGAGGCTGGGGTTTGGTAATCAGCCTGTGAAAGACAACAAAAAAAGACATCAGTACTCGTACCAGTACTAGTACTCACACTACAACTTACATGTACAAGAAGACTTAAGAATTAAGGAGGGTGGGGGGCTAAATATACATGTATGGCTGTAAATGGCCTTTTATTTTAATTTTAATTTTATTTAAAAAAAATTAAAACCCATAGTTCCATGACAACAGTAGTAAATAAAATTTGTACTAAAAATAGTCCATGTGATATAGACGTATCATGGACTATTTAGCTGCCTTGTTTATTAATTACTAGGCCTACTCACTGCTCATTTTCCCCTGTCGTTATACATGTACACTACTGCAACAATAATCATGACTTTTTTTAGTATACCATTTAGAACTAGAACTAGAACTAGAAGTAATAGGACTACTTAGTCTGAAATTTATTTTAATTTTTTTTTTTAAATAAATTATTCATTAATGCACATTTGCCCCGTTTGTCAAGAAAACACAACTTAAAAAAACCCCAATAATTATTTCGAATACTGGACCCTAGTTTATCGCTTTTGAAAAATTAGGACATGACCTGTGGTGATACTCCCAATGTAAAAAAAAAACCGATAACTACCGGTCCAGTAACTAGTCGGATAAATTTCGAATGAAAAGTACATGTACATGTACACACACACATCGGCATGCAGTGCGTTAAAAAAAATATGGCGTTCGCGTAAAATACATGCCAAAAAGCGTACGCACGTGTACCTGAAATCCATCGAGTTTTTCCAGCTCTTCCTTTGAAGTTTCACGGTTGAAATTGCATTGTTGAAATCTACGTGAACGACATTTTGTGAACATGGGGCTTTTTTTTTAATCGAAAGACAGTTTCATACAATTTTTTGACTGGAACAGTTCGGGTGTGTGTTAATTCCCTATACCGAGGGCTAAATTTGCCCATAGTTGGCATTTAGTCGGGCGCCGCGCAAATCACGAAATCATCCTGTAGTTTTGAATAGGACCTGGCGGTCTATGTGTTTATATCACTGACCTCTATACCTGGACGGATCATTGGCTCACAGAAGTGACGCCGTGGGTCCGCCATGTTGCACTTCCGAAAAATCGACGTGCGAGAAGGTTGTAATACAGATTTGTGTACAATTCGACTGCAGCCTTGTGTGCAGGTTCTGTTTCTGAACTTTATAATCGTTGAAAATGACCACATGTGCTGCAATCAACTGCTCAAACCGGTGTAATAAAGGATGTGTACAGATATTTCATTCGTAAGTTCAACTATGTTTTCTATGTATTTTAAAAGCAGATTGGAAGTAGTTTGCGTACCGTCTACGGTCTAGCGCTCTGTGTAGTCCCAATGTTTATATTTCATGCATGCATTGCATCATGCATGTGTGTACGTATGCGGTATGGCATAATGCCATTGCCAATGGCAATACAATTCAATGTAATTCTGATCATTTCATTGCTGATACTAGGCGATATAATCTATGCAATCCAATGCCATGCTATGCTATAGATTTTGACTAGACTAAGTAGATTCAATTTCTAACGATTAGTCTATTCATAATTATCATCTTGTTATGTTAATTGTAACTTGAACTTGACAGTCACGATAAACGTCTTTAAGTTTGACGAGTGTCTTACTTAAAAAGGGTATTGTGTATATTCATCATAGATTTACCTCATTCAACGTCATGCTAACTCTAGTATACTATTACTCTATTGAAGATTATGCATACAATAATTAATTAGTATTCTTATATTTATATAATAATAAACTTGGGCATTGACATTGTTTACTTTAACTTAGTTGCATTTTATTTTAGTTCCTATGAATTTTGGTCAGACTTTCACCATCGGTCTACTCTAGTGGTCTAGATTCCCCACTAGAAGGGTGGAATTTCCTACATCTAAATTTCCTACATTCCTTCACCTGTTATTAGAAGACAATTTGTTTGACAGATGATAATTGTTTTGACAAAAAATAATTAATTTAATTTAATTAAAAATACTGGAACACTTTTTTACAGTCACCCCACCCTGGAAATAAATCTTCTGATGTAGACTGTAGTGTAGATTATTCTACATATAATTTAATTTACCTCGTATGCTTACATTTGCTGCAGGTTTCCATTCAGCCGCCGGTTGGTACTTGCAGAATGCAGTATGGAAGGTCAACATGAAGCGAGATTTGTGGACTCCCGTCAAGAGCTCTGTACTCTACGTCAATCATTTTGAAGAGACCTGCTTTGACAATACTGGGCAGACAGTTCGTCTTACTCAGGATGCTGTCCTTACAATATTTTATTTTCCGCTTCATCTTTAGAAGGTACATTAAATTGTATATGTTACAAACAAGTATTCTCTGTATTATCTACTTTTGCTTTAACAACACCTTTTTCAAAACATTCAGTTTTGAGTAGCCATGTGCCTGTAATCTGTATTCAAACTGAAGAATTACTAAAGGAATTGTTATTATTGACGTATTGTTTCACTTTATCTTCATGAAAGTTGTAAAATAATCCCTTGTTATGTTGAAAGAGGATTCATTTTGAAATAAATTGTATACATCATGTATTAAATATTTATTTGACAAATCTGAACTTAAAGGTAGTATACACCATTTGCAGATATCGAAAATATTTACTACCGAATTATTAAGAAATATCATACTCATCTGAAAGTAAATGTTGATTCTGGGCATCCAGCAAAATGATTGCGCTAGATATCCTGTAATTATTCTGAAAAATAGAATTTTATAATGAAAAATTGTTGAATTGCCCTGTACAATAAACCGGTACAATATAAGATTGAGAATTACTATACCTCCAAATGGGCACTTTGGGAGACAATCCCATAGAGTCGTGCACAATCTTTATTGTAACCTAACCCGTTTTTACCTGGAGCTTTTTCCACGAAATTTCATATTTATGCTATTTAGACCCAAATCTGTCTTCTCCTAGCAAAATTACCTCCCAAATATCGTTTTGTGGGGTAGCTAGACACTTAGGGAGACACTGAAATGTCTCCCTAAGTGCCACTGTCTCCCAAGTGAATCAAAACTATCGCTAATTTGTCTCCCAAAGTGCCCATTAAGTGAAATTCATTTTACCTCATGTTATTTTCTTTATTCTAATATATACAGTTCAAATACGTGTCAGTGATGATAAAATATTTTTTTGAGAAGAAAAAAAAAAGAATACAGTGATTAGGAATGATTCGTAAACCATTTAAAACCTTTGCCACATCACAAGTGCCTTTTTTTATCTTGAATTCTATATGGTTTAATGGCAAAAAGAATTTTCAAAACATCTTGCAAGAAAGCACATCATTTACAAATGTATTGTTTATTGATTTTTTCATTAACCCTTACCCCCTAGGCCCTTCTTGCTAGCAATCCTCAAAAAATCTCCACAACATCATGTGCCTCAATTCTTCAAAATCCTTATTTGTTTTAATCCTCTAAAACTGCAATGAGGATTCTGGGGATTGAAAAAAGTCAATCCTCCAAAATTCTCATTAAGATTTTTTGAAAACCCCATTCAGCCTCAATCCTCAAAAATCCTCCACACTTGAAACCACATCGTGCCTAAATCCTCCAAAATCCTCATTTTATTTAAATTCCATACATCCTCAATCCTCAAAAATCCTCCAAAACTGCAATGAGGATTTTTGAGGATTGGGGAGCGTTCGGGTTAATCAGTTCAGAAATTTATTCATTTATTAAAGCATTTTATTTTTCCTTCGGGAGAATAATAAAACAAGGCTTGATTTAACTTATAAGGTCTCCTATAATTAATAATAAAAAATGAAGCGACACGCCCAAGGTAATGAAAAATAGTGTCTACACAATACAGCCCTTCAGTACGTAATGTATAGTGAACCGTATCGCTCTTGGAAGTGTAAAATGGCCGCCGCGCGTGCTCGCCGACTTCAAGTGTCAGCACGGCAGAATATGGGCAACGATCCGTCCAGGTATAGAGGTCAGTGGTTTATATGTCTGTGGTGTGGTGGTTATCTGGAAGTTTCCCAACAGCGCCCTCTATTGTTTGATAATGAACAACAACGTCTTGCACCAAGACTAGGGCCTCTGTGACTGGCAGTGCACTTACATTGTAGCCTCATTGTACTCGGTCGTTGTTGTTCACATTCCCATTAACAATGGGAGTCTGGATTTTACATGGGTATAGCTTCGGAACCCGCCAATACCAGCGATAATCAGACTCGGCGCTGCGCGCCTCGCCCGATTATCATGCTGGTATTGACGTGTTCATCAGCCATTACGTTAAGGAGAAATGACGAAAAAATGGGCATTTTTGATTCGAATGGGCGAGGACGCGCATCGTCCGAGCCCAATTTGAATCAAAGAATGTCCACCTTTTGAGTGGTTTTTTTCCGACTTAAACTACGTTCCTTTTACACCCATTGTCAATATTTAAAAGGAACAACAAGTGTCAATTATTACTAATGATTTAAAGTATGAGATGAATTAAGTCTATTATTCGGTGGTACAAGCTATTAAGGAATGTGAAAGCTTTTTCCTGTCTGGTCTCCGTGTTGCGTAACCAAGCAATTGAATAAAGGTTGGGTAAAATGAGGGTGTTTAAAATGCCCAGTACATTCGACATCGACGTCATTTGATGCCATACAATCCTGTGCGTCGGTTGTGTCTCTGCTAACTCCGCTAAAATGTCTTCCAGTGATGATCCGTACATATTCTTGAGTAGGAATACGTTGGGAGATATGTTGTGTCACCTCAATAACTGACTCGCCAATTTATTTGATGGCGAATAAAACCAGTATTTTGGGACATATTCGATGAGGATTTATACTCCAATAAGGATTTATACTAAAGCGGCAGATTCAGAGGTAAAGAAACTTCCTACACTCGTGGCTGATTTGGACCCCTTGTAACAGAACAGGAAAGGATGGAAAATAAGCAAGAAAAGGTAAAATAAACTTTTTATTCCCAACATTTGGCTTATCTCTCAGCAGCTCATTTTGGCTTATTATGTTTAGCCCTTTTTTATGTTGTAAATAACTTAGCGTCAGTAGTCATTATTCCGTGTCGAAAGCATACCAGCCTTTTGTTAAACCCTGAACGGTTTCATTATCACATGTCAAACCAGACTCGGAACAAAACATTTCTGTTGGTTTTTCGGTCGTTTTTGCTACACGGGTATACGACAGGACAGCATGCGTGAGTTAGCGAATGTAAAGTACATGTACGTGATGTACGTATACCAGTGACCTTATTCACGAAGCATCCGCTATTACCGGGTCCGTAACAGCCTTTGCGGATGGCCTAACAGATACGTTAGAATTGCGCTACGCCGTATTCACGAAAGGTTCCGTTAGGTATCGGTAAAATTGCGAAGCTCCGCTAATAATGGGGGTGTCGTTCAACGAGCTGTACGGGTGAATGAAGCGCATGCGTGAATATGTAACAATTTATAAGAGCGTAAAATAGAAATGTAGTCGAATTGTTATGAATCCAAAATACATCTGGTAGCTGATTGCGGCCTATCTTTCAAATTCTTGGCGAAAAAAGGATGAATTTCCACAGTGCACTGGTTATTTTCTCAAACTAAGGAACGATTTCGTGAACTTCTTCTGTGAAAGGCATCATACCAATCTATTCCTTGTTTGGTTAAAAAACATGTGAAATTAAGAAGTTGACTTAAATCACCAAAAACATAATCTGATGATATATAATGTATAATGAACAACAAATTATTAGCAAAACCACATCAATTTAATTCTTGCCAACGCGGAGCAATTCATATTTTACCTAGACTGTTTATACCATGGCCTATTGTCAAACAGATTTCAAAGGCAGTTTTTTTCGAGGGTGGTACATTTGACACTATCGGAAACAGTCTTCGATTAACACAATCCGGCATCCAAACGAATTTACAGTCATCACAAACACATTTTCGTGCAACAGTTAAACCATGAGCTTTATTTGTTACGATACTTTCACTGACGTCGACCACATTATTTTGTAATGTGCATTATAGAAGGTGGTTGTCAGTGAATTCTAAAGTACTTGAAAATATGTCAAGAGACAATGCTACTTTCTGGATGACAGCACCATTTCACAAGTTTAGAGTTGCATCCAGAAAAAGGCGATGGCTCCTGGATGGCAGAGTTCACATACACTTGTAGGCCTTCTATACTGACACCGTAAACACCTACCTTTGCTATGCAGGCACTGCCACCTCATTTTCCATCTGCCATATTGAAAAGTTCCTTCGATGTTCTGTCGGGTTCTTCAGTGGTGAATATTGTGTCGACGTTCTGCATTATCACCGTTCGAAGGGGTACGGATAATCGCCTAAAAGGTGACCATCGTTTGCAAGACCATTGGCTAGTTGGTGGTTGAGGTTTGAGTGAGTCCACATAAACGAATCATGGGTCGAGCCTGGCCACTTGGCAACAATATTGGTGAACTTCTTCTGCTGGTCGCAAACCCCCTAGACATTTATAGCGTGGTAGTTATGTCTGTATATGTATAGGCACCTTCGTCACGTGCAGGACATTTAATCTCGTGATCAAGTGATCCATCAAGGCATCCCAAAACGTTTGTAATCCGACGATGACGTTCATCGTAGAAACCTTCTTTGATCGCATTCTGACTGGCTATAGGTTTCTCGGAAATCGAATTATTTGTGGCAAAATTCTTTTAAGGACAGTTGCGACCCGGGTAACAATTCGAGAAGTTGGACGGCTGACTAATTCCACTTAGATCTCCATTTGTTAATTGGGAAGAAACTTCGGCGAAAAATCAGAGGGCTGTTATGATCTGCGTGGCGGGTATTGCGTGCGACCTCTGTGTCGGATGTTCAACTTGATCACGGATTAAATCTTTCACCTCTAACAGTACATGCCTTGGCATTCGATACCTATTTATCAGTTCCACATCGTTTTAAATGCCCAGTGGTTGTAACCTATCCCGAATACTCGCTGGCGGCGAAGAGTACGCCTGTTTTCCTCCTCCAGCAGAACCACAAACACTGTACTGCAGCCATTTCATTTTAGCGCTATGCGGGGATCCGTAAGCTTTTACGGGAACGCTGGAGTTCTCGCAAAACAATTGCTCTACTGCGGACGTGTTCTGCGGATGCGCTATTATGCGGATACTTCGTGAATGTGGCGCAAACCATAACGGAGGCTTAACGGATACGTTAAAGCGTGCGGATGCTTTGTGAATAAGGTCCCAGGTTCGGAGCGAAGAATCTCCACATATCTAACATTATAGTATAGATTCTGGAGCCCAAACAAAGCAGCAGTGCAAATAGAGTACTGTTTTCCTTCCTTCGTGGTATAGCTAACGTTAGTCTTACGCGAGAGCTCGGAAGCAATATTGACAAATTTCCGCAAAACGCCCTCTTTGGTTGATTTTCGTCAATTCATGACAGAGGCTAATGGTACACACGAAAACGCCGAAAGAAATAAAGATACAATATATATTATATATATAAGGATGACTGTGACAGGGTTAATTAAATGAAACAATTATTCAGGGAGTCAGTCGGCTAAGGGGCGAGTCTGCGTACAACTGGCATTGCTATCGGATAAGTGAGCTGGCCAGACTTGAACTGTGAGTGACGCTGTGTAACGTGTGATGGATGGGTACACTCGCTCACATACATAAATAACCTAGGCTATTTATGTCTGTGCACTCACTACACGTACAGCAACATACGCGCCGGTAGGAAACAACGCGAAATCAGACACAAACAGCGCCGCCTCGCGACGCTCCGGGGTAGGGTGGCAATGTATTGTTCACAGAAAAATAAAGATTAAGACCCCTAGGGCGATAGGGTAGTAGGTCAACCATAAGGGTTGACTTACTACAACACAAATTATATTTCCCTCCTCCAAAACACCCCTGAAATGGTCGTCATCTTTGAGCCCAGGTCTAAATGTAGGCCCCCGGCCACCCGCCTCCATGCCAAATATACCAATATATATATATATATATATATATATTTATTTTTTGTGTGAATAAAATACCCCCAGTTGGACGACAAAAGTCACAAATACTTGATCTCCACAAACACTTCTACAGTCATTCCCATAGGTATATAGGCCACAGGGACCTCTTATTCAAAACTATCTGAGGGATCACAATATTAATGAACATCGCGCGTATGGTAATTCAAGTGAATATTATAATTATGAGCACAGTCGAAGTCATGAGCAAGTCATTATTGCGCCCTCAAGCGATACTTGAATTTGTGTTTGCAAAATTATGACGTAAACATTTACAAGAATTATCTTCTGCTCGATGTAACGCAATGTTTGTTTACTCGAAATATCTGATGATATTGACGACTTTATTGGTTTGTTAGTGGTAGTTGAATACGCTATCATTAAAAAATAATCGAAATGTTGCTCCAAAATTCATTGTTAGACTGCGCAATAGCCGTAGCCTTGTTGCCATTTTGTGATTGAACCATTAACGGCGTTCGGCCGATAGTACGGGTATGGAGGTTACTTTGACCACTCGTTATTTTTGTGTCTTACAAGATCAGCATTCAACATCATTTAAGATCTTTTAAGCCCATGTAAATCAGTAGACAATCGAGTGTAAACTTAATAACATACATGTACATTGACATATATTTTTACATATAATATGTCAAGATCTTGAAAGATCTTTCAAGCAGTGGCAACACTGAAGGTGGTAGACACGAGCAACTCGTAAACTGTAAACTTAATAAATGACAACAATACATTATTATTATTATTACATTTATTACTAGTATTATATTCATGCCATACAGAACAATATCACAATAAAGATGGGCATTGAGAAAACAAAGTATTAATAATCACTATGGTTACAGATTTCATGGTTTCAAATTTAGAAAATACAATTATAAAATTAAAAATTAAAACATTAACATTGCACATTATAAGACTGTATACATATTCGAGAAAAAACACACGAAATAGAACAAGACAAGACAAACAATAAAACAAGACACGACACAATGCCCCATAAAAAAGCACACGACTAAACCAAACGAACAAAACAGGACAAGACAATGCACAACATGGGACAAAACATAAAACAAGATAATATACTGCAAGACAAAACAAGACAGAACAAACAAACAATTAAAAATGAAGAAAAACAATTAAAACTGTACATGAAAAAAATGTAATAGTGCTAAAACCTGTAAAAAATCACCAATCAAAACTATTACCACATGTTGTCAAGTGGCCTCCCGTTGGTCTTTGGAGGATCGGAAGTAGGAGTTCCGCTATTTTTCCGTTCTGACTTCTGAATTTTGAAATGGTGCCTTAGGTGTCGAAAATACGTGCCTTTTATTATTGTGCATTTAAAACAAATAACTAACATGTTTCCCCGAGGTTGATTTTAGTTAATTTATTTATGGGAGGTAGTCAGAGTCCCAATAAACAAATTGCCACTACAATTTGCCTCGGTTAACAACAATGTCTGGGTACTCGATAATTCCTAATGGACTTTAATATCGTCACCGTTTTCACGAAGAGCCACACATGTCAACAATTATTTAATTTGTTATCGATTTCGATTTGTTTCTACTATTTTGCTTTTAAACACTGTATTAATGGGGATAACCCACCGTGTCAATTCTAATTACTAGGTTTATGTAAACATTCACCTCTTATAGAATCATGTGAAGGTTTACTTACTGCAATTGTTCGCAGTTTTTAAAGGAGATAATCCTCTTCCGATTATCTCCGAAAACGCTTCAAGTTTTCTTTAAAATCCACGCGAGGCAATTTCGTTCGTAAAAACGGTAGGACGATATTACGTCGCTGTTATGTAGACCTACATGATTTACGACAGACCTAAAACATACATCAATATCAGCTTAGTACGGAAGACGGATAGTGCCACTGGATACCGATGAATATATTTTTTGCAAACGCGCGAGAATATTTGTTTGTACCATTTATCTGGCAAATATATTCTTGCGCGTTTTCAAAAAATATATTCATCAGTATCCAGTGGCACTATCCGTGTTCCGAAGTTTAGTGATGTGAGTTTACGGGTTAATTGTTTATAGTTAAAAGTGTATAAGTACATCTATGTGTGCTCTTCTTCAACTCGTCACCCCAACTTTCCACCCGCCCGCTATTGGTTTATCGGTATATCGGGTTTTTTTTCACTACGGTGACTTCCATAAGCACACGTGTGAAAAATAACTGTGATGTTAACACGTCTTAGTCATCTACTACACTGTAAAAGATAAAATTTGTGGCAGTTTATTGGGCGCCAATATACTTTAACGAGACGAACTGTGCCCGACTTTTCAACTTGTTATACATCACCCTCATTTCACCCGCATGCTTTTGGTTTCTTAGGCACATAATTGATTGAACACCCACTCCGCTGGTTCATGGTCCCAAGAACTTATACCAACGTATGTCGGCGTTGATATGTTGCGACGATGATGCGCAGCGACGTCCCACTCTAGGAAAGCCTCCTCCTGACCTCCTTTGCTGACGGTCACCACGCCCCGTTTGTACTCTACCCAGAAGGGGCGACGTTCAGTGCCACTGACGATACCTGCCTCGTTGTATTGTGAACGCCCACCAAACAACATATCAGGGCATTCGGTTGAGGGTGGGTTAGATAAGTAACAGGCTCGGATAACCGACTTCGAGTTCAACCAGCCACCTATGACTATACAAAAACAAAGTGTGAGTGTGTATGCAAATTATCACTATTAATGTATGTGTATTTCTCAATGGCCAATGTCAGATCACGTTGGTTTGCATCAAACTCCATAATTATCGCATTTCAGAATGTTCAATCAGCTTATTAGAATTTGCAATTTTCTATATCATCAGATTGTTTTTTGAGCTTACTCTCTTTTTGATCGTAAGACTTTATCAAAGCGTTGGTAAAAACAATAGTGCTTTTGTCCACCGTGTAACATTTCGTGGCAGTTGTTGTTGTATAAGTAACTCACTTAGTTTTAGGACCAATACAACTAGGTAGGAAAGTGTTTGTTTCTGTCTAATCGATTACTCATTTACGTGAACTTGGGCAAAAGGCATATTGAAGGCAAATGCGTTTTAAAGGCTTGAACAAAACGAAATGAAGATTGCATTCCCCCCCCCTCCCCAATTTGAAAATTAGAAAATTCAACAAACTTCAGACACTAAGATTCCACGCCTTGTGGCTCTTGCGATACACCTTTTTTGAAGAAGAAACAGGGACAACTGTGACCCACTCCACAAAAGGGGGTATTTTTTCCCGCTTTATTCATTACAGGCAGGATTTATTATTTGCAGATATCGAACATATTTACTACCGAATTATTAAAAAATATCTCACTCATTTGAAAGTAAATAATGATTATAGGCATCGAGCAAAATGATTGCGCTAGATCGCGAAAAAAACCAAAGATAGCATAAGACCAACTGTTCGGCGCCGGTTGAAAACAAACCTGTTTTCCGTGCTTTTCTCGGCATGCATGATTGCAAAACTTCGGACAGGTCAATTAAACGTAGGATACACCATTGGTAATTGCTTGAATTATCATGAATAGGTAGATTTGGGGGGTTGTGTTTTATAGTAAATATCTTTTAACTGACCTGTCCGAAGTTTTACAGTCATGGATGCCGAGAAAAGCACGAAAAACAGCGTTTGTTTTCAACCGGCGTCGAGCAGTTATTCTTAGGTTATTTGTGTATTTTCGCGATCGCGATCACTGACACTTACCTATGTGGGCAAAGACGGACGCTTCTGTATTTTCCTCCGCCAGACTTATAATGGCATCACGGCCTGTCTTCACATCGAAGTCCAATTGGAAAGGCGCCCTCAGCGGCTGCAAGATGAACGTCACACCTTGGGCGGACGCCTCCAAAGTGAACGAGCAAGCTGTGTGACACCCCAAGGTATAAAAACATAATACAATAAAATACATCAATCATAGAATTAAAAACAAGCTTGTATTAAACAGTTACATCACTTTCAGTTTTGCAATGTATTTATTATAGCTTGTCCTGGTCGCGTATCGAGGGATAAATAGTCTTTTCAGCCATC
This sequence comes from Crossaster papposus, assembly GCA_037893245.1. Taxonomy (NCBI): domain Eukaryota; kingdom Metazoa; phylum Echinodermata; class Asteroidea; order Velatida; family Solasteridae; genus Crossaster; species Crossaster papposus. The sequence continues at coordinate 92,428 of JBAIAA010000124.1, read as the reverse complement.
CTTCACTTAATGAACGCTGCCGCATTGTAGTCTCCCGGTCATTTGGTGCTAATTTAACTAATTCCTTGATTTGTTTGCTCATTTTACTCATTTGTTGCACATTTACTAATTTCTTGCTCTTGAATGCTAATTTTACTTATTCTGTTGCTCTTTTTTGTGTGCTAATTTCTCTAATTTTGGTGCTCATCTCTTTCTCTTTGTTGCCCATTTTGCCAAATACTGATGATGACAAAGATGCCGATAAAGATGATTCGAAACCGAAAAACGGAGGTAGAATAAGATGATGATGACGAAGATCGATGAAGATGATTCAGAATCCAAAATGGAGCTAGAATATAATAATAATAATAATGACATTTATATTGCGCAAAATACATAAACATATGTTCTAATGCGCATTACAATATACATACTTGAACGATACAACCGTACTACTTAAACCAAAACTACAGTACTATACCATTTTTAAGTAAAACCATTATAAATCAAATTTTACAAGCTAAACATTTAAGTTTCGAATGAACCATTAAAAATCACGACATGCACAATTACACATAAAAAGCCTTCTGAAATAACAAGGTTTTCACCTCGCGCTTAAAACTCCCCAGTGTTTCTTGGCATCTAATGTGACCAGGTAACTGGTTCCAAAGCTGAGGACCAGCTACCATAAATGCTCTCTCCCCTAGTTTATTAGAAGTACAAGGGGGACCTGTAACTTCAGCTGGCAAGATGATCTAAGAGAATATGAGGACTCACTCAACTGAACAAGATTACAAATGTAAGTGGGTGACATTCTATGGACAGATTTAAACACAAACAAGAGAATCTTAAACCAGATGCGATATTTAACTGGCAGCCAATGCAAATCCTGGAGGAGCGGAGTAATATGACAGTATCTTGATTCACTACACACTAGTCTCGCTGCTGCGTTCTGCACTCTCTGCAATTTCATTAAATCGCACTGTGCTACACCATACAATAGACTATTACAATAATCGATACGACTTGTAACGAGTGAGTGAACCAGCACTTGAGTATCCCAACGAGTAAGATATTTCCTGATACTATGTATATTGTACATCTGATAAAAACAAGCATTACAAGTTTTATTTATATGCACATTTATCTTAAAATTTTCGTCAAACAAAAACCAAGATTCTTTACGCAAGATACGGGAGTGATGCGGTTATTTCCAACAGATAAGTGATCGATATTAATCTTGGAGAGTTGCTGTTTTGTCCCGATGACTAAAACATCAGTTTTCGTGTCGTTGATCATCAATTTGTCATTTAACATTCAATTACGAACCGCATGTACGCAGCTACTCAATGCCTCTACCGCAGTAGACTTGGTGCCAAGTCGGTAATAGCGGTCCACTCGGTATATATACGGGGGAGGTTGCGGTTGCCTCGTACCCAATTTGCAGAGTTCGAAGTTAAATTACCGACTTGGACAATTCGTTTTCAGTTTTGTACACAACCTATGACAATCGCTAGCGAATTCTATGCGAGCACTCTGATTGGTTCAGATTCCAGAGGAGATAACAATTTATGAGCAGTTTTATACAGCATGTATTCTACGCTGCTTCGCGTATTGTACTGGTACCCGGTACCACTGATCTCTACAAATAATAGGTCCGGTTCCCATTCCCACTTCATTCATCGATGTAAATTGCCGCAATACGCGTAACAGAAAACTGTACTTCAACAGGAGCGTTTGTTTTTGGATAAAACTTGCTGTTATATTAACAAAACAACAACGGGTTAATCACTGTTGCGAAACAGGGGAATCACTGTAGGTGTACAGTACCCAATACAGTAGAATCTCTGGTAATAAACAGAGATAAAACAACAGTAGAATGTACTGTTAAAAAACAGTAACTTCTGTAATGCCAATTGACAATAGAATGTACTGTTAATTAACAGATATTTTTTTTTTTTAACAGTGTAGGGTGGTGAAAGAGGGGAGAACCAAAAAAAAAAGTGTAAGTAACAGCTGCTGTCCACTCGAGTCTAGGCCCAGATTTATAGAAGTACACATAATGTTTTACTTGTACCTACCGTACCGGCTTCACCTCACCGTTCATCCTTGCCTCAACCGGACTTAACACTGACAGTATCTAATCTTGCGCCCTCACGCGCCGCAGTGCAAATAGTACTCTATTTGCACTGCTGCTTTGTTCGGGCCCCAGAATCTATACTAGAGTTTAATGGCCCTGTCACACCAGAACGTTTAAGGCCAACGCGTGAGTAGCGCGTTAAAAATAGTTGATACGCTGGCAAACGCTGAACTTCCACAGAAAAAGTCAAGTGGAACCGTGATTTCAGCGTGTCCATAACGCGTTGATAACGGGTTCATAGCGTTCGCCCGCGCGTGAATAACGCGTTAGTAACGCGCTCGACGACTGATGAACGACTGCCCAGCGCGTGAGTAGCGCGGTCCAACGCGCGCCAGCCTACGGCAACGACCACATGATTAGTTGTACAAAAAAATGACGCGCTACTACAGTAATGGCCCTGTCACACCAGAACGTTTTAGGCCAACGTGTTGGAATTTCGGCAACACGCGGGTAAACGTTGACCAACGCTAGGCCAGCGTTCACAACGCGCTGAGCGCGTTACCCACACGCTGGAACACGCTGTCACACGCTGAGTCCAAAATACATTTTTCAACATACCTAAAAAGAATCAGCGTTTGCCAGCGTGTGACTGCACACGCTGGCGGCGCGCAGGATGGTCGTTACTCACGCGTCGAACGCGCTAGACGATCGTTACCAACCCACTACTCACACGCTGGCGATCCGCTGTCGTATTTTTACTATAAATCAGCGATGCGTTCCTCACACGCTGAGCGCGTTCCTCACACGCTAATCACGCGCTTGCATACGCTATGAACCCGTTATCAACCTGTATCGACAAGCTGAAATCACGGTTCCACTTGACTTTTTCTGTGAAAGTTCAGCGATTGCCAGCGTATCAACTATTTTTAACGCGCTACTCATGCATTGGCCTAAAACGTTCTGGTGTGGCAGGGCCATAACCAGCGTGCCGCAAGCGTACGCCAGCGTACGCCAGCGTGTGAGTAGCGGTTTGATAACGATCATCTAGCGTGTTCGACGCGTGAGTAAAGAACCTCCAACGCGCCGCCAGCGTGTGCAGTCACACGCCGGCAAACGCTGGAAATTATGGTTTCCTCGGCGTGTGACAGCGTGTCCCAGCTTGTGAGTAACGCGCTCAGCCTGTTGCTAACGCTGGCCTAGCGTTGGTCAGCGTTTGCCAGCGTGTTGCCAAAATTACAACACGCTACTCACGCGTTGGCCTAAAATGTTCTGGTGTGACAGGGCCATTAGATATGGGGAGATTCTTCGCTCCGAACCGGGACCACGAAGCCTCACCCATTCCCACAATATCTCGCCCCAAATACCACCCATACATCACCCATACCTCACCCGTACCTCACCCGTACCGCGTCGCCCATACCGCGTCGCCGGTACCGCGTCGCCCGTACCGCGTCGCAACGCGTCACACGCACGACGCCGCCTACATGACGCCGTCCGCACAACACCACTCGCACGACGCCACCCGCACGACGCCACACGCACAACGCGACGCCGCCATCCAACCAGTAAAGCCGGGAACTATACGCCTATCTGATGGCGTTTGCCGTAAATGCTATAGCGTATTATTCGACAGACGCGGTGGAAATGCGTGCAATGAAAACCAACTTGTATTTGAAAGTCGCCCCTTGTAGACGGGGGCGCGCGTAGCCATTCAGACTATCGATGCTAAACCAGATCGGCGGAGGCAGGTTCTGAAGGACCAGCACCAGAGTTAGAATATCCTACATTTGCGAGTAGCGCGTTGCAGTTTGACACTGTAGGTGGGCAGAGGGCGGATAGCCCTACATACCGAGGCATCAAAAGCCGAGAGTTATTAGGGCGCGGAATACTACCTAATGAGCGACAGTTCGAACCATCCGGCGCAATTGCGACCTTCAAGATATCTTAAACGTACATGTACATTTTCCATGCTCCGCGGTGCCAAGGAGCGTCAATGACGGGTATATTATTATGGGGTCTCGTGTCGTCACTCCTCGCTTAGAACTCCGCCCTCGCTTTCGGGAACATCTCGATAGACTTGCAGACGCCAAATTAGCACGGGAAGAAAATAGCGCGGAACTGGGAAATGCGTCCTGAATGGACCTACAAGACCGCTCCCTACCTTTAACGCTGTTCATTTAGTTAATAAATTAATTTTGCAGATGAGCTTCACAAGTCCGCAAATATGCGCAGGACAACAACAAACAGAAGTGCTGCGTGTGGGACTTTTCTTGACGCCGAATTGCATGCATAAAGCGCCCCGTTTCCTCAAATTTCCCCCTGTGGGTCAAAGCCTACCGCAACTGTGTACAGTTAATATCTATTGCCATTACCACTTTACTCAGGCACTTTTTCACACACAAACAGATAACAATACAAAGAAAAGGTTGTTTCATTCTGAGGACTGACTCCATGAGACGTTAATTTACTACAGGGATACAGGGCTACTGGCCCCTGAATGTCCATGCATGTTCGATTGGATTCATCTATGCGTTGGAAACGGGCAGTGTTGCAGAACGGCTGCACCGATGGACAGTTGCAGACCATTCAACACGCAATTTTCGCCAAGTTCAGCGGCGACCGTGGAAACAACAACATAGCTTTTCACCATCGAAATGGTTCTTAGGATCTGTGAAGAAAAAAATATGACTTCGATCAATCATTAAACGTCATTTAGGAAACAGAAAGGAAAAACAAAAGAACATTTCGATTAAAAACAATTGAGGCCAATCTGGTTATTATGGCAACTACTTTACGTGCCGCTATTCCTTTTTTATAATTCTTTTGAGGTCTTTAGGCAAAAGTTCCGATCCCAAAATAAGACTTTTAAGAAGTGGAGTAAAGATGACCACAAAATAAAAAATAGACAAGGATTGGCCGAAACTTGTTTATGTCACTCATGCAGAGGCCCGTCCTCTGAACTTAATTAGTTACATTCAAATATAACACGCAGGGCCTATCCACTGCGGAACTTCTATTGCCTCTCACGCAGAGGCCCATCCTCTGATCTTAATCGGTTAAATTTAAAATTTAACACGCGGGGCCCGTCCACAGCGGAACTGCCCATACTGTGATCTTAATCAGATACATTCAAATTTAACACGCAGGGCCTATCCACTGCGGAACTTCTATTTGCCTCAAATGCAGAGGCAAGTCCTCTGATCTTAACGCTAACCCTACCTAATGCTGCTTTTGACTAGCAGTAAAAAGTAGTATGCAGAACTCTCACCTACCTGTGTACAATGCCTATAGTAATTTTTAGTATTTGGTACATGTACACCCCTAATTGCACTCGTAGTACTAAGCATTGGGTCCCCAGCCCTCTGCTTGCTGAGTGTTCATGGCCCATGTACACTGCGTGGAGTGTTCTAACCTCTACAGCAAAGATTGTCACATGGGACACGGCAATTGGTCAAGGCTGGACTACTGCATTTTTTGCCAGGTAAGAATTACTGACCTGTATAACCACTATTAGTATTTTGTGGTTGGCAGTGTCTGTAATTTGACAGTACACACCCAATCATCAGTCACGGAGGGACTGTAGAGAAAGGAACAGAGCTACAAAATACTAAGTAATATTCTGTAGTACTCAGTTCTTTAGCCGGCCCAGAGTAAAGCCTAGGGGTTAGGGTTATTCAGTTAAATTCAAATTTAACACGCAGGGCCTATCCACTGCGGAACTTCCATATGTCTCAAATACGGAGGCCCGTCCTCTGGTCATATCAGTTAAATTCAAAATTTAACACGCAAGGCATATCCACTGCGAGACAAATTTTGTCTCTCATGTCCCTACATGAGAATAATTTCAGAATAATTAATTAGTTACATTCAAATTTAACACGCGTGGCCTATCTATTGCGGAACTTCTTTTGTCTCTCATGTATAGGCCCGTCCTCTGATCTTAATCCGATACACGGTCGAATTTAACACACAAGGCCTATCCACTGCGGAACACTTTTGTCTCTCATGCAGAGGCCCGTCCTCTGATCTTAATCAATTAAATTGAAAATTTAACACGCAGGGCATATCCACTGTGAGACTTATTTTGTCTCTCATGTCCCTACATGAGAATAATTTCAGAATAATTAATTAGTTACATTCAAATTTAACACGCGTGGCCTATCTATTGCGGAACTTCTTTTGTCTCTCATGTATAGGCCCGTCCTCTGATCTTAATCCGATACACGGTCGAATTTAACACACAAGGCCTATCCACTGCGGAACTACTTTTGTCTCTCATGCAGAGGCCCGTCCTCTGATCTTAATCCGATACATACGAATTTAACACGCAGGGCCTATTCACTGCAGAACTACTTTTGTCTCTCATGTATAGGCCCGTCCTCTGATCTTAATCCGATACACGGTCGAATTTAACACACAAGGCCTATATATCCACTGCGGAACTACTTTTGTCTCTCATGCAGAGGCCCGTCCTCTGATCTTAATCCGATACATACGAATTTAACACGCAGGGCCTATTCACTGCAGAACTACTTTTGTCTCTCATGCAGAGGCCCGTCCTCAGAATTAATCAGCTACATTAAAATGTAAATGTAGGATACACCATTTGCAGATATGGAGAGAGAAAAACACAACATTTACTACCGAATTGTTAAGAAATATCTTACTCATCTGAAAGTAAATAAAGATCTAGGTGTCCAGCAAATTGATCGCGAAAAAACACAACTAACATAAGAATAACAGCTCGACGCCGGTTGAAACAAACGCTGTTTTTCGTGCTTTTCTCGGCATTAATGACTGTAAACTTCGGACAGGCCAGTTTAAAGATATTTACTATAAAATACAACCTTCCAAATTCGCCCATTCATGATAATTCAAGCATTTACCAATAGTGTATACCACCTTTAAGACGCAGGGCCTAATCTACTGCGGAACTTTTTTGTTTGGACTCAAATGCAACTGTTTTCAATTTTTTGGGAGAAAGCCAATGTAAGCGCTATTTAAGCAGAAACTTATTCAAGCCTTGCTCATAGAGGTTTAACCCGGGAGAAACAACCTAGGGGCTTGGCTTGTTTCAGGTCATTCCGCACAATACTATTGTGACCTAAGACACGGAAAAGCCGGCTTGCGTAATCGCCATGGTTCGTCCCAGGACAGTGCTAAGATCCCGTATTTTGCATAAGTATAGGGGATCAGGCCCGCTCTGGGCAAACCTTCCACGGCGGAACTCCTTATGACTCAAATGCAGAAGCCTGTCCTCTGATCTTAATCAGATACATTCAAATTTAACACGCAGGGCCCGTCCACGCGGAATTTCTATTGCCTCTCACGCGGAGGCCCCACCTCTGATCTAAAAATAAGCATGTTATATTTAAAATTCAGCACACCGGGCCTGTCCACTGCGTCACTTTTATGTACTCTTATCCTCTGATGATATCCATGTAAGATAAACATTCATCACGCAGGGCCCGTCCCCTGCGTAACTTTTGTTCTCTCATATCCTCTGATCCTAACAATGTTGGTTTTAAATTCAAGATGCAGGGCCTACCCACTGCGGAATTTATATTCTCTCTTATGATCTTAACATTGTTATTTTTAAATTCAACCCACCGGGCCCGTGCACTGCCGAACTTATATTCTATCTTAACCTATGATCTTAACATTGATAGATTTAAATTTAACACACAGGGCCCATCCACTGCGCAACATTTGTTACCTCTTATTCTGTAATCTTAACAATGTTAGAATTACGTTCCGACACGCATGGCCCATTCACTGCGTTACTTCTATTCTCTCTTATTCTCTCTTAACCATTGCTAGATTTAAGTTCAACACACAGAACCTGACCATTGCATAACTTATATCGTCTGATCGTCTGATCTTAACAATATGTAAGATTTAAATTCAGCACACAGGGCGCGTCTGCTGCGTAACTTATAACTATCTCTCATCCTTTGATCTTAACTACACTAGATTAAAATCCAAAACGCAGGGCCCGTCCGCTGCAAAACCTATTATCTTAACCATGTTAGATTACAATTGAACACACAGGGCCCATCCATGTACTGTTTCTCTCTTATGCGGAAGCCGGTCCCCCGACGGATCTTAACCACGCTAGTCTAGCGTAAAATTGTGCATTTTAGTACAACTCGACCGACAGTCGGTCGCGCCTTCTAGCATTATACGAGCCACCAAACATGGCTGTTCAGTATGCCTAAAACCGGAAATCTATTGTCCAATTTAAAACACAAGAGGGCGCTGTCCAATCACAGATTGTTTTGGTTTTGTGCATTATAAGAATATTCATGAGATCATTGTCCCCCTACAAAAACAGACTCAACGAGCCGTCCAGCATGAGGGCTTGTCTTTGGGGCTGTTATATTGTGATAAAAAGGGTACTAGCTGTACCAATTCATCATAGCTGTACCATTTCATCATACCTGATGCTAAACAACAATGCGCGTCATTTCCACGCGTAAGGCGTTCAAAAGACTGCACTCATAAGCCAGCGAGCACTAAGAAACGTGCCGCGAGGCTGCCGACCGCCTAAGTTCACACGCTGCTCAAGGCGCTACAATTCATTTGAGGGTCCACTCTCCGTTTTGTTTGAATAACAAGGCCCCTTTTGTTTGTTTAGGCCTGTCCTAAAACACGAATGCTGCCAACAAGAATGCATTATAGTTCTGAACCGTCTTGGGTCCGGCCCTGTTCGTCGTCTACCTTAAAGATCTGCCTAAGCAAGTTCATTCTACCGTGATGTTCATTCTACGTGACTGTATCATGTACAGGATGATCAGCATACCTGCAGATAACAACATCCTGCAGGAAGACATCTTGTCTATAAAGCAGCAATACATGTCTACAAAGCAGCTAACCATCTAGCAGCCGTTGACATCCACAAATTTACAATCGACAAGGAAGCTAGTCAACGTTCCACAATCAGACAAACATCGGCCACTTCATTGAAATCTGGACTCCAAGTTTTCAAATGAAAAAAGTTTTTAAACTCCGGCCCAATTAAAAACTTGACCACAGATGACCTTTGACCTGAGATTTCATCTCCGACCGAAACAAGATTGGAAATGAAAAGCAAGGCAATGACAGCCATACATTATCGGGGTTGTATTATATATAAAAGGGGTTGTATTATATATAAAAGCGGTGACCAAACGACAGTGGCCAAAATCTCGATCGATCAAATAATCAAAACAGCCTTGGTCCTCAAAGAAGTTAATTGCCCACAATAATAATACATGTACATGTAGTTGACTTCAATAGAGAACTTCTTTGTAATTGGAACGTATAAGGTTTGCCCAGAGCGGGCCTGATCCCCTATACTTATGCAAAATACGGGATCTTAGCACTGTCCTGGGACGAACCATGGCGATTACGCAAGCCGGCTTTTCCGTGTCTTAGGTCACAATAGTATTGTGCGGAATGACCTGAAACAAGCCAAGCCCCTAGGTTGTTTCTCCCGGGTTAAACCTCTATGAGCAAGGCTTGAATAAGTTTCTGCTTAAATAGCGCTTACATTGGCTTTCTCCCAAAAAATTGAAAACAGTTGCATGGCATTATTATATACAATCATATTGTACACATGGGTTTGATTTTACATTTATAATTGGCTTTCTCCCAAAATATTGAAAACGGTTGCATCGCATTATTATATACAAACACATTTTACACATGGGTTTAATTTTACATTTATAATTGAAATGCATCTGCCACCGTCGAAGGAGGCACTTATAGCAAGTAAAGACATGCTGACATAACCGGCAGTGTTCTTGGACTCTAATATTAATAATACCAAAAGCTTCAATTTCAATACGGTTGTTTGTTGGTTTTTTTTGGTTTATTTTTATTTTATTTTTTTTTAACGAGGATTGTTTGCAACAAAAGGGCTACAAAATACTAATATCGTCTTATTGTTTAGAGAGACTTTTCAAGTTTTCATCAACAATTGTTTTATTTTTTTAAAACAGGGACAGAACCACGACTTGTCTGATTTTATGGTCGGTAAGAAATACCCTTTTTTCTTACTAAACAAAGTTGTGCTGAATACTGTGCCGGTTTGGTGACAAGATATGTGATTTAGTTACCTATCTTCAAAATGTGTGGTTCTTTTTTGTTAGTTACCTTAAAATAATTAGGAACACTCGAAATGTCGTCTATTCCGGAAGCAGGCTAACAAAAATAAGGCCGCGCAAAAAACACATAAATGCCTCATTAAAAGTGTACTGACCTAAAAGGTTAAAACGGTCTAACACCCCGACCAAACCTGCGTTGCTATACTAAACTCAAAGGCAAATCACATGTCAGAACCCCTGCCCCATACCAGAGCAGAGCAAAGGCACCCAACCAGAACATGTGGCACTCTGACTAACGAAAACAAACATCACATGCAAAACGTGAGCATAAGGCAAAGTAATATAAAAACAGGTACAATTAAATATGCGTTATAATTCACTTGAATTTTGTCATTGTAAAATAGACACTTTATGAATCTATTTTTTTTTTTTTAATATCCCGAAACAGTCGGAGTCACCATGTTGGCCCAACACCACTGCCAAAATGAATATTACTATACTGCGGGTCACTCCTTCGTGCACACAAAACCTCGCATTTTGCGGCTGTGAGCCGTCAACCCGCTTAAGACTTCGCTGCGTACCTCATTATAAAGACAACGCTGAATTCTGACTGGCCATATACGATGCAAGAGCACCCACCAGGCTCTACGATATTTCATTCCCATGGTGTGAATTAGCACCGAAGTCCCAACATTTAGATTATACGGGCTTTCCTACAGATATGCAGCGGAAATATATTATTTCAACACAGACTTCCAACTCGACCTAAAATTAGCCGAGTAAAGGTTTATAAAGGTCTCAATTAAACCAGCAAATCAGATCTGTAGAAAAAACACCCCCGAAATAGAGCAATCAACGAAGACCACTGATTACACTAAGAGTACTATACGACATTTGAATGCGGAGAAACAGACCCGTTCAACCGAAAACCAGAAACGAAATAAGCGAAATGATCGGAAACACTCATTTTGGGAACAAAAGCCAACTAAAGACGGCTGCCCAAACATGTGTGCGTGCTATAGGGCTGCCCCTACACCATTGTGCATGTTATGTAACTAACTGCGATATACTATACACCTGATTCAATCGCACGGCGAATTCTACGTAAATATGCATTATATGAATTCAATACAAAAGTGAATTTTTAAATGCGATAAGAGATATACCTCTACTGGTGATCAATGTCTTCATCTTTTTTGTTGTTGAAAATTCATTGCTGAAAACGTATATGCAAACATTAAGTAGCCTGAATAACATAACTTCATTTGGACACGATATTAAAACCTGCATTCCTGGCCCTAATTGTTAAACAAATAGGCCAGTCCTTTGTATAGACCATTGTGGCGCTCTCACATTCCATTGCCACGCATCAGTGGAGCCACTCCCAACCGTGCAAAATGTTGTCTTCAGTACGAAGACTCTATACCGCTAAGCATAGCAAGCATTCAAACCTATATGCTGGCGCACCCTGGAGACGTTTTCTAAACCGTCTGCCGAAGCAAACGCAAAACGTGAGGTAAAACAAGAATACCTGCACTTCTATAAGAATACAATTGTCTCAGAGCACGGCTCCATAAACCAAATCGACACGCCCTTTTTCAAGGGGGGCTCCTTCAGTTTTGAGCTGCACCAACAAAATAAATTAAAAAGTGGTTTGATCCTACCTCATTTCTCCATACAATTCAAGAAAGGGTCTTCACACTAGCACAAATGTCTAAACTCACAAACACAAGCGCGATTGACTTTTACTGGGATGGCAAAACCTTCCCAGAAATGACCCCTCTTAAATCCTAGGTTGCTGCCATGCCGCGGTGTAAAACACGGCCCGAGGCTGGCTATTGGTCCGGCCTGGAAGACGTGAACGTCCGGCCATGACGAAACCAGACTTAACACTGACAGTATCTAATCTTGCGCCCTCACGCGCCGCAGTGCAAATAGCTGTGTATATAGATTCTTTGTACGATCCCTGTGTATTTTATTTTGTGCTTGAATTTGTATTTGTTATGTCCTGTTTGATTTGGTCCTTGTAATCTTATGTGCAACATAAGTTTACTTCTGTGTAGTTAAAATGGAACCTGTGTAATCTGTTTTTAACATAATTACTTTCTTTTTATTCATCAAGGGCGTTTCTACTTGACAAGTTGCTTTTTGGAGAAGCCCACCGCTTAATCGTATTATGTTTATGTACATCGTCTGTAAATCGTTTGTTTTATGATTAATTGATTGATTGAATAAAATTAAATTTATTAGGCAACTGGGCCAGCTAACTTAGCAGCCAACTAGGCCTTAGCAGCCTGCTAAATCCGTAGTTTGCTGCTCCGTGGTTACCAACTAATTTTGTATTTATAAAACCTTGCTAAGAATATAATGTTGCCAGCTAGTTGGCAGCTAGACATTTTAAGCACGCAACTAAGACATTAGGCAGTTCGTCAAACAAACAAAAACCAAAAAATGTGACTTTGCATGTCAATAAGGTATAATGATGTTTTGGATGGGTCAAATGACCTTTAGGAAAAGCAGTAAATATAAAACATGAGGTATATAATGTATGCATTGACATCTACTACACAAGCATGGCGATTTGGAAGGTAAACATGGTAAAGGGAAGACACGTAAAGCCAAATATAAGGGGGGAAATAATGTATTTGTATCGGAAAAGTTGGATGAATTGAAAGACCTCCTTAAGAGTAAGCACAAAGACGTTAAACACCAATCGCAATAAGAAATATGCTTGGGAAGTTATCCTCACCCAGCATAGGGCTAGATTCCCCAAAACCCGTAGAAAACCTAAATCTGGATTCAAGGGCCAAATATTATTATCCAATGTAAAATATCCAAATGATAATTATACAAATGATAATTAGTTCAGTTGCCAACTAGTGACTTAGAGACACCCGAGATCTACTCTAATGTTAGCAGCCAACTTAGCAACCACTTAGCAACGTTTTATGAACATCACTTAGCTTCCAACTATGCTTAGCTGTCAACTAGGGCCATTTTAGCAGCCAACTAGGCTAAGTAGTCTTTTATGAATATCGGCCCTGGTATATTATAAGCCGTACTGACCAGCCTGTACGGATTACTAAAGCCTGGATTACATTTGGCCTGCGATTAGTCTACGGAGCCCGTATCCTGCCCGTATCCCCTTTTCCGTGCGGCCTCTGTGCGGAGGCAGGAGGCGGCCGTGAGATTTTCGTACGGATTCACGGGCTCCGCAGCCTTTACGATTTTGTTTCGCGAGAAGTTAAACAATTTTGAAAAAATCGTAAGCCCGTAGCCCGTATACATGTCGTAGGTGGCATTGCACAATTCCCGCACGGGCATCGCCCGGAGCCCTCGCACTGATTGTGCAGCAAACGTACGATTTTTCGGTGAACATGGGGGCAAAAAAAATCGTACAGAGATTGTAGACTCATGGGGCATTCGCACGGCCATTGCACAGCTATCGCAAGGTTGCTGCTCGCTGCCCGTGCAGTATCCGTGATATGGAGCAGTCATCCCGCGGCAACCTTTGCACGGAAGCTGCACGGGCTCCGTACGATTTCCGTGCGGAGGCTGCGAAGACTCCACGGCTACTGCATTCAAATTGCACGATTTCCGTACAATCTCCGAGCAGCCTCTGTACGGATTTGCCCCGGCCTGCCCCCGAGGGCCAATACAATAAATGGCACGATGCTCGTAGATAATGTAAACACAAACATCGTAGCCCGTAGCCTCCTACGATGTCTACGAATAATCGTAGACTAATTTATCGTACGGCGCCCGGGGCAAATGTAATCCAGGCTTAACCTGATGGCCAGCCGTGTCCAATATATCCATGGTTGCAGCCTCATCGTCAATAATCGTCTGATGACGATACGTAAACTCTGCATTAACATGATTAAACCAAAGTAACATTAGACACCACCCTCGTACCAACATTAAATGCACGATCAGTTAACCTTTGTATTGCCAATGTCATTAACCTGTCTATTTATAGGGGTTTCATGCTTTATAAAGCAGATATTCGACAGCTCAGCACTTCGCATAAGAGCAACTCAAATTGTTATGTGTATTACTTCTGGAGTATTAAAGGTATAGGTACACCATTTGCCAATATCGAGAAACATTACGACCGAATTATTAAAGGGAAACTCCACCCATAGTTTATAATTGCATAATGTCAATTGCCATTGCAACTTGATTTTTATTTTATTGTTATCGGTTTGGTAATCATATAAAACAAAGATTTTCTCGCACTGCGCTTACCGTCATGCGAGCCGCCATTTTGCTCTGGTTTATCGGTACATCCGAGATATTGTGACGTAGTGTCTGCACCATCAGTACGCGAAGCCCGATCGTTAGCGGCCCTGCACGCGCAAGGAATGCAAGTGAACCCTTTGGTGTACGGCATAGTGTATACACAATGTGTACTGTACATGTGAAAGTGGGCTCAAAATCATACGGGGAAGGACCTGATGCCATAATTACTAGCTCAAAAATGTTCTATTCTTCCCAGAAAATACACAAATAAACGATAGTTTGTGGCGCGTCAAGTCGATATTCTGCACAGAAATGCAATACATGTACTCGCAATAGTCGGGCGCCGTACAACATACGTCTGCATAATGTAGTTGGCTGCGTCAAGGTGGGATAACAGTGCGAGCAACAGGCAATAAAGCGGGGAATTTGAACAATATGGCCGCGCCCTTGTACTCCTGAATGGCAAGAAATCGTGAATATAATAAGCGCGTGTGTCGTTCTCGATAACAAATCAAAACAAATTCTCTGCGGAATCAGTATGTTACCATATATTCGTTTATACTAGATAAACTATTATTGAGGCTGGAATTTCCCTTTAAGAAATATCTTATTTATTTGAAAGTAAATAATGATTGTAGGCATCCCGCAAAATGACTGCGCTAAATATCTTGTAATTGTTCCCCCCAAAAATAATTTTCTAACAAAAATCACTATGGCCAGACGGCCATCGCGAGAAAAACAAGAACAACATAAGAATCACTGCCCGTTATTCTTGCTGTTCTTAGCATACATGATTTTAAAACTTCGGAAAGGCTTTTTTTAACGATTGCCGGCCGACAACATTCCACTTTTCTTGAAAACTACATCACACCTGGTGCCGTGATTTCACATAATACTTGAGACTGATATTCACTTACAGTCAAGTAAGGTGTTTCATAATAATTCAGTAGTTGTGTATGTTTGCATGTATACTGCCTTTAACACACATCCCAAAGACAGTCACGAATGGACTCTCCTAAGCTCACAATAATCATCAATAGTCACTTTACCAATATATAATTTATTGGGCATTTATTTCAACTTACACCGTAACTATCGTAATGACGTACATCGTATAACATATCCGTTATTTTGTTAAAGATGGACTACAACGGAATAATGATAAAGGCTGTGTTGCTGTTTTTGTTCGAGAAATGTATAATGATTACTAATATAACATTAGTATTCAATAAAACTTGTTCCTTCATGCAAACAAAACACCAAAATTGATCGGCGTTCTACGACCCAGAAAAACTCAGTTTCAGCAAAAGCCCTTAACTCATGAATAATTCATACTTTGTGTGTGACGTACTACCCATGACGATTTACTCGGGTCGATCGTGTGCGTGCATTTTTACCGTACAATGCAATGCGGAATAACAGCGGACAAGCTAGGCTATATTTTGGTACAACTATTTTCGACCGAAAAACAGCGAAAAATGTCCGATAGCAGCGAGTATTGGGAAGACCACAGTATAGATGAGGAAGAGGCATTTCGTGGAGGTACTTCTGAGGACAGTGATGGCAGCTCTAGCGATGAGGGGAGCTCACCAGACGAGGGGAGCTCACCTGCTGATGACTCTGCGGCCACGGCAGACCCGGCGGTTGCCGATGACTCGGCCGACGTAGAAGCAGTAGGCCTGGTGGTAGTACTAGTACGAATTCTCTCGATGTTTGGCGCTTTCAATGTGGGGATCGATCCAGGCTTCAAACGAAACTTTGTTGTCAATCCCAGTGATTTTTTCAAAGCACTTGAAGGTTCAACACAGTCCTCTGAAAAATGTGCTGAACAAATCAAAGGCCTACTTCTTTCCGAGAAGGTGAAATCCTTTCGTGTAATATTTACGAACTTCACCCATTCCTTTGATAACGCAGGATCCCGCGGAAATTGCACAAAATGAATCTCTGGATTCTTCGAACAATTTCTCGTGCATCCACCAACAACACATGAAGTTGGCATTATTGTAGCTGAGTGATAGTGATACACTATAAAAAAAAAAGATTCGTAAAAACTTCATGCCTCTGCATGAAAACGCATACATAATACATACGGAATAACATGGCGTCTTTTGTTTACTCTCGGTTGCTCATGGGTAGTACGTCATCACTTTTCGCTGGTTTACAAGTCCGCTGGTACTATATCGTGGATTTCATTGTGGTTTTCAGTGGATCTTTGCCGGAAACCAGTACAGGGCGGGAAATTTCAAAATCGAAGAATCGAGGTCTAATTTTGTCGGTCAAATTGCAACAAAATTATTTAGAGAAAAACATGACCGTAACAATAAAGTGTTACCTGAACACAACATAAACAAGGTCCGGTAATAAATTTTATGTGTGAGTTTTCGTTGTAGTCCATCTTTAAGTGTATTATTTGACGACATAAAATATACGTACCTAACGTCGGGTCATATTCCCAGATGAAACGTCGCGTTAAAAAACGCACCACCGTAGCTGCAATCAAGAATAAGATATTCAACATTATGATTAAAACTTAAAGAAACGTTGATAACTCAAGTATGCACATTTCTATGTCGCACAAAGGTGACATTTATTCAAATTCAAGCGGTAAAGCGTTTGGTTATTTGTTTAAACATATCTCAAAATGTGTTCGCTATATCTCTATAATCAAATTAATTTCGAGCTATTTCCAAATGATTTTGAGATAACAACATAAGGACTTGTCCAACCAGACTTAACCCGACCAAACCCGACCCGACCCGACCCGTCCCAAATTTTGCTTCGTAAGTCATGTCGTGCCCATTTTAATGTTGGGGTCGAATATGACGTTATTTTAAAACACGATAGTCTATGTACACACACTATTTTTTGATTATTGTACATTCTTAGCAGCATTTGTAGCACATTTACATTTGTGTTAGTTGCTAAAGCACCCCATCAATCAAGCGATGCAAATATTCACACTGCAATATATTATACCTAGCGCGATATGAGACCAAGGGACTCCCCCTTAGTCCCTTATACCTATACACTCTACTATTGTTACCTAACGCCCCTGAAATCCCAACAATATTTCCTGAGAAACAACAACATTCAACAAGAACAGGGGAAAATGAGGTTTTCGTATATTGGGCTGTCAAGTAGGTCTAGGGTTGCCTGAACGTGGGAGACTTTAATAAGTTCAAGAAAATTCCAAAAATTCCAAAAATTATCGGTAAGAATACATTTTGACGTTGACATTATTGTAAGCAACAATAATCTTTTATTTTGGGGATTCCTTGAATTTGTTCAGGTTTCCTACGTTAGGCAACCCTTCACGTACTTTTTACGAACACCTCGTTTTCCCCTGTTTTTGTTTGCTGGGCTAAATATCACAATGGTATCATTGTGCACATGATTTTCCATAAGGTTTTAATATGGTAACTGTGCCAGTAAGCAACTTGGTTAATCTGAAGCTCATCAATACTGACTACTTGATGATATCTGGAGACAAGGTAAATGCGCGCAAATTATAGGGTATAATTGTAGTCATTTTAGATCATTACTATGTTCTCATAATTATTCAGTCACTTGTATGCTTTAGAAATTGTTATTGAAGTAAGGATGTGTAAGTAGAATCACCAAAATAAACTTAATAGTTTTAGTATGTCATTCTAGGGACCTTATAGAAAAGCATTCTGGTGAAAAAAATTATGTTGCAATTTGTCCGAGGTCAACAATACAAAATTAGGTATTTTTCCTGTACTAAATTGTTTTAGGTTACTAAAACAGAACCACACATTTTGAAGATAGGTAACTAAATCACATATTATCTTTTCGCCAAGCCAGCACTGTATTCTGCACAACTTTGTTGATGAAAACTTGAAAGTCTCTCTTAAACAATAAGACGATACTAATATTGTTAGCCCTTTTGTTGCAAGCAATCGTCGTCGAAAAAAAAAAAAAAAAAACCAATAAAAAACCCAACCGTATTGAAATTGAAGCTTTTGGTATATATTATTAGAGTTCAAAAATACTGCCGGTTATGTCAGCATGTCTTCACTGGCTATAAGTGCCTCTTTCGATGGTGGCAGATGCGTTTCAATCATAAATGTAAAATTGAACCCATGTGTAAAATATGTTTGTATTTATAATGCGATGCAACCGTTTTCAAATTTTGGGGAGGAAGCAAATTTAAGCGCTATTTAAGCAGAAACTTATTCAAGCCTTGCTTATAGGGGTTTAACCTGGGAGAAACAACCAAGGGGCACATTTGTTTCAGGTCATTTTGCACAATATTATTGTGACCTAAGACACAGAAAAGCCGGCATGCGTAATTGCCATGGTCCGTCCCAGGACAGTGCCAAGATCCCGTATTTTGCATAGTAAAAGCGATCAGGCCCGCTCTGGGCAAACCTTATACATTCTAATTACAAGGTAGTTCTCCATTGAAGTCAAGTACATGTATACGGAATCCGCGAAAATTGTACAATTTAAAAGGGTTCTCGATCGTTTCGGGGTACCCGGATCAGTATAGGATATGAACCGTGTAGCTTGTGAGCTGACTATAGCTATATTCGTCTCAGTACCGGATTTGTTAGCCTTATTATGGATCTTGGATAAAAGATAACAATTACTGTGGGCAATTAACTCCTTTGAGGACCAGGGTTGATTTGATTATTTGATCGATTGAGAGTTTGGCCGCTGCCGTTTGATCACCGCTGTTATATATAATACAACCCCGATAATTTATGGCTGTCATTGCCTTGCTTTTTATTTCCAATCTCGTTTCGGTCGGAGATGAAATACTGTTATCTCACTATGCGAGAGTGGTTTTCAAGTTCAACTTCTGAGGCTAAGGCCATCTGTGGTCAAGTTTTAAAATGGGCCGGAGTTTAAAACCCTTTTTCATTTGTAAACTTGGAGTCCAGATTTCAATCAAATGTGGCAGGTATGTGTTGTAGCCTTGGTGATTGTGTCAAAGGTGAGGTGTTGAGGTCAAAGTAATTTAAGGTCAGTGGTAAAAAAGGTTTAAATTGTAACAATGTCCTATTTGGGTTTTATCACAGTCACCTGACTAATACTGTATATAAATATGGGTAACTAAGGGTGACAAAGACGGTTATGGAAGGAATAACGGGGGAAAAAAAAAGAGAGACAAAGCTGAAGAGGGAGGGGCAAACTAAGTTCACAAAATGGCATTGCATTGCAACAGACGTCTCGGGCTAGAGCGAGATGAACATTAGTGAAGAGGCTTTTCTCCCGCTGTTGTTGGGAATAAAAAATAATCGGAGTTTGCATGCAAGGGTGGTTTTAATAGTTGCAAGTACGGTTTTTCTGACTTAATTAAAAAGCGATTCAGGTGCGTTGTCGGAAAACCCTTGGTAAGTGCTCCATATTTCCGCTTAGGCCTCCAGATTCCAAGCAAATATTCTGAGTATGTCAACAAGTCCAACATCACCCTCCAGCACGGGTTTAAACAACTGTAATTGTTTTGCACCCTTAATATCCTTCCCCAGGAAAAGGTTTTTAACCTCGCAATATGTTAAGCGCGGAGGGTTTTGTTCTGTACCATCTGAAATACTCCTTTTCGGTTTGGGGGCTGTATTGAGTTACGGCTCGTAGATGTTGGTAGCGTTATTGGTTTTCAAAATATCAGTTGGTCGATCGCGCCCTATTAGCTCGGCGTATCAGATTTACTCAGGATTGTCCATAGGGATGAGCTATAATGCATTCTTGTTTGCAGCATTCGTGTTTAAGGATAGGCCTAAAAAAAAAAAAAAAAAAAAAGGGGGGGGGGGGTCCTTGACATTCAAACAAAACGGGGAGTGGACCCTCAAATGAGTTGTAGCGCCTTGAGCGGCGTGTGTACTTAGGCGGATGGCAGCCTCGCGGCACGTTTCTTAGTGCGGGCTGGCTTATGAGTGTAGTCTTTTGAACGCATTTACGCGTGGAAATGACGCGCATTGTTGTTTAGCATCAGGTTTATCAGTCGCTGGCCCTTTTTGGTGGCGCGTATAATGCAAGAAGGCGTGACCGACTTCTGTCTGTCGAGTTAATGCACAATTTTAGCGTGCAGGGTACTTCTACTTATATGATAATTGACAGTGCGTCCAACTGGATATCTCGTCAATTTGCTTGTCCTGCACGGTGTGGACCAGTGCAGATAATACTCATTTACATAGTGTGGGTGTAGGTTCATATATTTACAGTGAAATCTGGATTTTGTTTAGAAAGCCACAGTGAGCAATCCAGTCCTGAATGCATCAAGACTGGGTGATGCATGTACTGTGACTGGGATGGAATTCTAAAGTGGAATTGTTCTTGGCATTAATGAATGCCTGAATGTATCTATCCGGGTTTCATAGGGTAATAAACTGTATGCTGAGGATCTTCTAGAAGTTGTGTGGCTAGGGATTGGAAAATATGTATGTAGAACTATTATCAGACTGTGTACCGCCTTGTACACAAAGATAATACTCTGATGTTGTCGTCGTCTCTCTAGTGGTTCCCATTCCAATTTCTTCAGCATTTCTGTGACACTATCTGGAGCACTGCGGCGGTGAGGTTTGTTCAAGACTAACCTAGCTGCTCTTCGTTGAACACCTTCTACCTTATCTTTTAAGCATTTCTGGTGAGGACTCCATACTGCACTGCAGTATGCCAGACGGGGTCGAGCTAGTGACTGATTGGCAGTGATCTTTACTGACTGTGGTGTGTACTGCAGATTGCGACGCAGAAGACCTAGTATTCTGTTGGCCTTGGATGTTATGATGTCGATGTGTTGATTCCATTTCATATTCTTGGTCATTGTTACCCCGAGATAAGGTGTTGACTCGGTCTGGTTAAGATCAGAGGGCGGGCCTGTGCCTAATAAAGAACAGTGGATGGGTCATATGTGTTCTATTGTAATCTAACATGGATAAGATAGTAGGGTGCCGGGGCCTAGTTGATAAGAACACCAAACCCAAGCTCTGGTGTTTCTGTTTAGCCGAGTGTGGGTTCGAGTCCCGGTCGTGACACTTGTGTCCCATGAGCACTTAACTATAATTGCTTCTCTCCACCCAGGGGTACAATGGGTACCCGTGAGGGCAAAGATGGTTATTGTGATTGATTTAGCCTAGTAGCGCATATATTGCAGCACAGGCTGTATACTCCCCAGGGAGCTGAGAGGGTTTAAGGATTGAAAATGGCCCAGTGACCAGGGGTAATAATGTTGGACGTGCTTTGATTTGCCTTCGGGTGTGAAAAGCGCTATATAAATCCAAGATATTATTATTATTATAATAAGTTTTGCAGCGGACGGGCCCTGCGTTTTGGATTTTGATCTAGTGTAGTTAAGATCAGAGGATGAGAGATAGTTATAAGTTACGCAGCAGACGCGCCTTGTGTGTTGAATTTAAATCTAACATTGTTAAAATCAGACGATAAGAGAGAATATAAGTTATGCAGTGGACAGGCTCTGTGTGTTGAACTTAAATCTAACAATGTTAAGATAATAGGATAAGAGAGAATAGAAATTCCGCAGTGGACAGGCTCTGTGTTTTGAATTTAGATCTAACATTGTTAAGATCAAAGGATAAGAGAGAATAGAAGTTACGCGGTGGATGGGCCCCGTGTGTTAAATTTAAATCTAACATTGTTAAGATCATAGGATAAGATAGAATATAAGTTCCGCAGTGCACGGGCCCGGTGTGTTGAATTTAAATCTAACAATGTTAAGATCATAGGATAAGAGTGAATATAAATCCCACAGTGGATAGGCCCTGCGTGTTGAATCTAAATATAGCTTTGTTAAGATCAGAGGTTAAGAGATAATAAAAGTTACGCAGGGGACGGGCCCTGCGTGATGAAGGTTTATCTTACATGGATATCATCGGAGGATAAGAGAAAATAGGAGTTACGCAGTAGACAGGTCTTGTGTGTTGAATTTTTAATCTAACATGTTTAATTTTAGATCAGAGGTGGGGCCTCTGCGTGAGAGACAATAACAATTGCGCGTGGAAGGGCCCTGCGTGTTAAATTTGTATGTAACTGAATAAGGTCAGAGGACGGGCCTCTGCGTTTGAGACAAATAGAAGTTCCGCAGTGGATTAGGCCCTGCGTGTTAAAGGTAGTATACACCATTGGTAAATACTTGAATTATCACGAATGAGCGAATTTGGACGGTTGTATTTTATAGTAAATATATTTTAACTGTCCTGTCCGAAGTTTTACAGTCATAAATGCCGAGAAAAGCACGGAATACAGCGTTTGTTTTCATCCGGCGTCGAGCGTTTATTCTTATGTTATTCGTGTTTTCTGGCGATTGCCATCCGGCGGTCGCATATTTTCCTTCATATAATTTTATTTTCCAGAATATTGACGGGATATCTAGCGCTATCGTTTTGCCGGATGCCTAGAATCTTTATTTACTTTCAGATGAGTAAGTTATTTCTTAATAATTCGGAGTAAATGGTGTATCCTACCTTTAAGTTTCCATGTAGCTGGTTAAAATCAGAGGACGGACCTCTGCATGAGAGACAAAAGTAGTTCCGCAGTGGATAGGCCCTGCGTTTTAAATTTGAATGTAACTGATTAAGATCAGAGGACGGGCCCTTGCATGAGAGACAAATGAAGTTTCGCAGTGGATAGGCCCTGCGTGTTAAATTTTGAATTTAACTGATTAAGATCAGAAGACGGGCCTCTGCATGAGAGACAAATGGAAGTTCCGCAGTGGATAGGCCCTGTGTGTTAAATTTGAATTTAACTGATTAACCCTAACCCCCTAGGCCTTACTTTGGGCTAAAGAACTGCGTACTACAGAATACTACTTAGTATTTTGTAGCTCTGTTCCTTTCTCTATGGTCTCTCTGTGACTGATGATTGGGTGTGTACTGACAGAGTACAGATACTGCAAAAATACTAATAGTGGCAATACAGGTCAGTAATACTTACCTGGCAACAAATGCAGTAGTCCAGCTTTGCTGTGTCCCAAGGGACAATTTTTGCTGTAGAGTTTAGAACATACTACGCAGCATACATGGGCCACGCACACTCAGCAAGCTCAGAGACCCAACGCTAAATAGTACTACGAGTGCATTTAGGGGTGTAGTAACAAATACTAAAGTTTACTACAGCCATTGCACACAGGTTGCTGCAGTAGTCAAAGCAGTATTAGTTTGGGTTAGGGTTAAGATCAGAGGATGGGCCTCTGAATTTGAGGCAAATAGAAGTCCGCAGTGGTTAGGCCCTGCGTGTTAAATTTCAATGGATCTGATTAAGATCAGGGGATGGGCCTCTGCATGGGAGACATTAGAAGTTCCGCAGTGGACGGGCCCCGCGGGTTAAATTTTGAATTTAACCGATTAAGATCAGAGGATGGTCCTCTGCATTAGAGACAATAGAAGTTCTGCAGTGGATAGGCCCTGCGTGTTAAATTTCAATGGATCTGATAAAGATCAGAGGATGGGTCTCTGCATGGGAGACATTAGAGGTTCCGCAGTGGACGGGCCCCGCGGGTTAATTTTGAATTTAACCGATTAAGATCAGAGGATGGTCCTCTGCATGAGTGACAAAAGAAGTTCTGCAGTGGTCGGGCCACGCGTGTTAGATATGTGACTAACCGATTAAGATTAGAGGCCGAGCCTCTGCAAAAAGCAAAAAAAAAAAAAAAAAGCAAAAAAAAAAAAGCTATGGATTAATATTTCCTAAAATGTTTAAATGGTATTTGTTTGTACATGTACCAGCATGGCATCCTTAATAACATAAACAAGTTTCGGCCAATCCTTGTTTATTTTGTATTGTTGTGGTCATCTTTATTCCACTTCTTAGAAGTCTTATAATTGGGATTGGAACTTTTGCCTAAAGACCTCAAAGGAATTATAAAAAAAAAAAAAAAGAGATAGCGGCACGTAAAGTAGTTGCCATAACCAGTTTGGCCTAAGTTATACACGATTTTTTAACGAAGTGTTCTTTATTTTGGCTTTCTGTTGCCTAAATGAAGTTTAATGATTGATCGAAGTCACATTTTTTCAACACAGATCTTAAGAACCGTTTCCATGGTGAAAAGCTATGTTGTTGTTTCCACGGTCGCCGCTAAACTTGGCGAAAATTGCGTGTCGACGGGTCTGCAACTGTCCATCGGTGCAGCCGTTCTGCAAAACTGCCCGTTTCCAACGGATAGATGAATCCAATCAAACATACATGGGCAATGTGGGGGCCAGTAGCCCTGTATACCTATAGTAAATTAACGTCTCATGGTCTTCCTGAGAATGAAACAACCTTTTCTTTGTATTGTTATCTGTTGTGTGTGAAAAAGTGTCTGAGTCAAGTGGTAATGGCAATAATTACAATAAAATAGATATTAACTATACGCAGTTGCCGCAAGCATTGACCCACAGGGCGAAATTTGAGGAAACGGGGCGCTTTATGTATGCATTCGGCGTCGAGAAAAGTCCCACACGCAGCATTTCTCTTTTTTGTAGTTCTGCGCATATTTGCGGACTTGTGAAGCTCATCTGCAATATTAATTTATCAACTAATTAAACAGCGTTAAAGGTATAGGGCGATCTTGCAGGTTCATTCAGGACGCATTTCCCAGTTCCGCGCTATTTTTCTTCCCGTGCTCGTTTGGCGTCTGCAAGTCTATCGAGATGTTCCCGAAAGCAGGGCGGAGTTCTAAGCGAGGAGTGACGACACGAGACCCCATAATAATATACCCGTCATTGACGCTCCTTGGCACCGTGGAGCATGGAAAATGTACATGTATGTTTAAGATATCTTGAGGGTCGCAATTGCGCCAGATGGTTTGAACTGTCGCTCATTAGGTAGTATTCCGCGCCCTAATAACTCTCGGCTTTTGATGCCTCGATATGTGGGGCTATCCGCCCTCTGGCCACCTACTGTATCAAACTGCAACGCGCTACTCGCAAATGTCGGATATTCTAACTCGGGGCCGGTCCTTCAGAACCTGCCTCCGCCGATCTGGTTAGCATCGATAGTCTGGATGGATACATACGCCCCCGTCGACAAGGGGCGATTTTCAAATACAATTTGGTCTTCATTGCACGTATTTCCACCGCGTCTGTCGAATAATTTGTCAGCATTTACGGCAAAACGCCATCAGATAGGCGTGGAGTTTCCCGCTCCACCGGATGGAGGTGGCGTTGTGTGTGTGGTGTTGTGCGTGCGTGCATGTGCGTGCGGCGTTGTGCGTGCGGCGTTGTGCGTGCGGCGTCGTGCGAGTGGCGTTGTGCGAGTGGCGTTGTGCGGACGGCGTCATGCGGGCGGCGTCGTGCGTTGCGACGCGGTACGGGCGACGCGGTACGGGCGACGCGGTACGGGCGACGCGGTACGGGTGACGCGGTACGGGTGAGGTACGGGTGAGGTACGGGTGAGGTACGGGTGAGGTACGGGTGAGGTACGGGTGAGGTACGGGTGAGGTACGGGTGAGGTACGGGTGAGGTACGGGTGAGGTACGGGTGAGGTACGGGTGAGGTACGGGTGAGGTACGGGTGAGGTACGGGTGAGGTACGGGTGAGGTACGGGTGAGGTACGGGTGAGGTACGGGTGAGGTACGGGTGAGGTACGGGTGAGGTACGGGTGAGGTACGGGTGAGGTACGGGTGAGGTACGGGTGAGGTACGGGTGAGGTACGGGTGAGGTACGGGTGAGGTACGGGTGAGGTACGGGTGAGGTACGGGTGAGGTACGGGTGAGGTACGGGTGAGGTACGGGTGAGGTACGGGTGAGGTACGGGTGAGGTACGGGTGAGGTACGGGTGAGGTACGGGTGAGGTACGGGTGAGGTACGGGTGAGGTACGGGTGAGGTACGGGTGAGGTACGGGTGAGGTACGGGTGAGGTACGGGTGAGGTACGGGTGAGGTACGGGTGAGGTACGGGTAAGGTACGGGTGAGGTACGGGTGAGGTACGGGTGAGGTACGGGTGAGGTACGGGTGAGGTACGGGTGAGGTACGGGTGAGGTACGGGTGAGGTATGGGTGGTATTTGGGGCGAGATATTGTGGGAATGGGTGAGGCCTCGTAGTCCTGGTTCGGAGCGAAGAATCTCCCCATATCTAAGACTCTAGTATAGATTCTGGGGCCCGAACAAAGCAGCAGTGCAATTAGGGTACTATTGTAACCTAACCCACCCCCCCCCCCCCCCCCCCCCCCCTTGAAACCTAAAAGGAATTCTTGAGATTCCGGGAAGACAATAGTCAACACAAAAGAGGGGGGGGTTTTCTCTGCCACATATCGTGCTTCATATGCTAGCAACCCCAAGCTTCGGAATGGTCTGGTGTCTTTGTGCCATTATCACCCATTGTGAACAATGTATTGGTGCTGAACGTCTGTTACGTAACTATGCAGGAGCTTGCCCCGAATCCTGTAATATTATATGGCAACAGTGTCTTTGGTCTGGATAATTTAAAGTTCAACGGTGCCAAGCTGTGTGAGCAAGTCAGCATACCAGATGTAATTCAATTTTAACTCGGGGTCTCCCGCAAAAGGCTTATGCCTTGCTCGAAACGTTGACTTTGGCTGTGACTTAGGCCGTTGCTATGGTGTTGCTAAGGGCAGACAATGACCACCCATAGCAACAGCATAGCAACATATGCAGGTGTCCCACAAGGCACTAAGCTAGGTGCCATTATCTTCCTGGCAATTATCAACGATGCCGGTTTCAACAACAATACAAATATAAAACATTTCAAATATGTTGATGACATGACTGTCATTGAAACCCGTGAAACCAGTGTTGGATCCAATCTCCCATCTGCAATCACTGATCTGGACGTTTGGTCGTCGGACAACAAAATGCAACTTAACGTGAAAAAGTGTTTCACCATGGACATTTGTTTCTCGCGGAATCCACCAGATCCCCTCTCATTGACTCTAAATGACAATACTATCACACAATGTGTAGTTATTAAGCTTTTAGGTGTTTTTATTCAAGCCGACTTAAGGTGGCACACGCATGTAACCTCAATGATCAAGCGTGCAAATTCCCGCCTTTTCATGCTTCGTAAATTGAAGCATCATTACCTAAGCATATCTGATCTTGTTGCTATATACACCTCCTTTGTGCGGCCTATTTTAGAGTACGCTGCACCCGCCTGGTCAGGTGCTATTTCAAGTAAGCAGTCCAATGATCTGGAAAGGATGCAAAAGCGCGCATGCAGAATCATTCTTGGCAATGACTACGTGCGCTACTCAGACGCCCTACAATTGTGCAATATTGAAACACTGGTACGCCGTCGTAACCACTTGTGCCAATCTTTTGCCAAGACTCTCCCCTCATCAGTTCTAAAGCGTCTGTTGCCACAGAGGCCTGATAGTGGATACCAACTTAGGAACTCCGGACATCTTGGTCAGTTTCAATGCCGAACAGAGCGATATAAAAAGAGCCCTCTCCCTCACCTCACACGTCTTTTTAACAAATGAATTGCAATATAATGCAGCCTTTTACGTGTTTTTTTTTGAAATTGTGTTGACCATGAAAATCCACTAGACTATGCCAGCAATATTTTTATCCAGGTTATTGTTTCGCAACTTTTAAAACAATTTGTTTCATACTTTGTAAATATTTATCTCTCCTTAACCAATTATTTCTTAAATTTGTAACTGTGTTAATCTCTGTTTATTTTCCTGTAATTCGACCTCTGGTCGCCATGGGAATTTGTTCTTTTAAACAATAAACCAATAATGAATGAATGAATGAATGAAAGTCACAGCCAAATCCAGCAATTCGAACACGGCCTTATTAACGTGTGCCCCTTATCCGATATGGGTCTGGTACCCATGTGGCGTATCACCTACTGTCACACCTTTTCTATACTCTCACACGAACTATACGCGAAGCCGCATACAAAGGCAAGTGATGAACGTACTTTGTTATTACCCCTAGCTATCATTTATTTATATCGTTTAGAATAACAAAGTAAGGCCGAGTATTTCTGAAAGTAAAACATAGTCTTAATTGTAATGTACTTTAGGGATTTCAAAACCGCTCACATGATGACTGATGATGTGGATCGACTATGTTATAGAAGGCCTCTCGAGAATTAATCACAGATAAGAAGTTATGGAAGGAAAACAATTCCAAATGAAGCAACTTCGAATCAGAAAGAGCATTTTATAGTATACACCAATTGCAGATTTGCAGATAATTGTAACTTTATTACACGTTTGCACCTCGGGGATCTACCAGATAAAACAAAACGCGTCCCTGCGGAACTAACGCGAAGAAAACAAAATCTATCAGTGCAAACAAAAGGTCTGCCTGCAGGAATATAATACTGAGTTTTCTATCGGCGGTATATTGACGTTTACGATTGGCAAAGTTGAGAAAACACCATCTTTAAGAAGCAACGAGTTCTTTATCTCTGTAATGTTTTAATAGCGGAACCGAGGTCAGGTACATGTACAATGTATTCAATAACAATTTGTGTCTTTTTATTCAAGATATTACCCAAACCAGTCATATTTTTATTTCTCGAAGCTGGGCTTTGGTCACCGAGCAGACATGGTATATCATACCTTTAAGAAAAAGCTATTAGGCAAAGTAAAAAGTATGTATATGTTCCTAAGCAATTGCTTTTGTTTTTGCTTGTTGTTTCGGCTTATAAGCAATTGCTAGTTTATATGTTTTCAGCCCAGTGTTTATACTCCAATCATTACATTCAACAACATTATACACAATATTTCAAAGTGAACAACGAAATTGGCAAGGCAGGACTCGAACCGGCGACATCCGGAATACCGGACTGGCGCTCTATCAACACAAAGGAAACTGACTAGGTAAATCTGCACTTTTTCCAAAGTGAATACAGAAATTGGCAAGCCAGGATTCAAACCTCGAATATTGACAATTTGGACACCATCAACATAGGGCAAGATAGCTCAGTTGGTAGAGCGCCGGTCCGGTATTCCGGAGGTCGCAGGTTCAAATCCGCCTTTCCAATTTCTTAGTTTGTTTCCCTTGTGGTCTATTTGCGTAAAATTATTCACAAAGCAAAATAACATTATCACAGTTAAACAATTGTTCCCGGTTTTTGTCCCCACCTCATGGGTGTTTACGGGATCTACATTGTATTGTACACATTGTCAGTGGAGTTATTGTTTGCTGTTTATTTTCGTGAAGGTTTTATTCAGAACTTGTTTCATCTGCTGAATAGAGCTCCGCCGCCGGTGCTGTTTGCAGACTTCCATGGCCTTGCGCCTGCGCACCTCGCGGAACAGCTCGTGGAAGACCTCCTCGATGTTATCATCGCCCCTGCACGCCGAGAGCTCGTAAAACGCGCATGCCAACTCCTGCGACAGACGCTCGCCCTCATCGGTGGACACCGTGCGCAGGTGATTCAAGTCGCACTTGTTGGCGACGATCACCAGGGAGACGTTCCGCGCCTTTTTGATCTCATCCAAGTAGTTCTTAATGGCGGTGATGTCCTCGTAACTCTGTCTGTCCGTTACGCTGTACACAAGCACAAATCCTTCACCCCATCTCACGTGACCCTCTCTGTTGATAGTGTCCTCCTGTTTGTAACAAAATGAGGAATATAAATCTGTGACCGAATCCCTCGAAATGAGTCTTAAGGACAAGTTTTCAGATATTAGTTGTTCACATGCAGTAGAAAGCACACCATTTGCATTTCATGTTGGTGTATCACTCATGTTGACACCTAATAGCGTACAATTTCTATTGAGGGGAAAGGGTTGACTGTTTCTATTGATTTATATTGTGTAGGATATTGTTAAAAGATGTATTACTCAAAAGTACTTCTGGTGACTTGCGACTCATTTTGTTGGGTGGGGACACATCATTTAAGGCTTGGCTTGTTTGGTTGCGTACAAGCAGTCTGTCAAAATGCCTTATGCGACTTGGTCCGCTTTGAAATGAGACATCAAACGCCCAAATCTGACAATCTTTGACAGTTCAGAGAAAGAGGTACCTGGCCCTAACGGGCTTCCGTAATCAATAGTCACTCAGAGCAAGGTTGAATGAAAACTCCCCACTTTGGTGGAAGGATCCCCATTGTCTACTAATGACAGGACAACCTCGTCTCATTACAATGCGTTGGACTTTCACCGACAATAAATCATTACACTGAAATGGTTGCCACATTATGCGAGCATTCAGAAGTAGGTCTAAACGGCTTATTGATTTGAAAACTGTAGAACAAATAACAGAAAAAAATAGACTCGGAGTTCTTATTGAATTGGATTGCCATTTTCACGGTAGAGCTTATTGTTTTGTGTGTGAGGGAAGGACGTCCAAATTATATAATCATTCCCGTAGGTCTGACATTATTGTGAAGAAGCCTTGGAATTTGTAACTCTTCGAAGATAACCCATCGATTGTCATACACAAGTATTAATATGTTTTTGTAACTCTGTACGTAGGCCTACTGCGCTCATATCAGGAAACCGATTACTTTCTTTTTACTCATCAAGCGCCTTTCTACTTGACAAGTTGCTTTTTGGAAAAGCCCACCGCTTAATCGTATTATGTTTATGTACATCGTCTGTAAATCGTTTGTTTTATGATTAATTGATTGATTGAATAAAATTAAATTTATTAGGCAACTGGGCCGATATTTATAAAAGCCAGCTAACTTAGCAGCCAACTAGGCCTTAGTAGCCTGCTAAATCCGTAGTTTGCTGCTCCGTAGTTACCAACTAGTTTTGTATTTATAAAACCTTGCTAAGCATATAATGTTGCCCAGCTAGTTGGCAGCTAGACATTTTAAGCACGCAGCTAGGACATTAGGCAGTTCGTCAAACAAACAAAAAAAGGAAAATGTGACTTTGCATGTCAATAAGGTATAATGATGTTTTGGATGGGTCAAATGACCTTTAGGAAAAGCAGTAAATATAAAACATGAGGTTTATAATGTATGCATTGAAAGCATGGCGATTTGGAAGGTAAACATGGTAAAGGGAAGAAACGTAAAGCCAATTATAAGGGGGAAATAACTTATTTGTATCGGAAAATTTGGATGAATTGAAATACCTCCTTAAGAGTTAGCACAACGACGTTAACACCAACTGCAATAAGAAATATGCTTGGGAAGTTATCCTCACCCAGCACAGGGCTAGATTCCCCAAAACCCGTAGAAAATTGGAAAACCTAAAAATAAGCTCTCAATGTAAAATGTCCCGTTATACAAATGATAATTAGTTCAGTTGCCAACTAGTGACTTAGAGACACCCGAGATCTACTATAATGTTAGCAGCCAACTTAGCAACCAACTAAGCTTAGCAACGTTTTATGAACATCACTTAGATTCCAACTAGGCTTAGCTGTCAACTGGGGCCATTTTAGCAGCCAACTAGGCTTAGCAGGCTTTTATGAATATCGGCCCTTGGTATATAATAAGCCATAGTGACCAGCCTGTATGGATTACTAACCTGATGGCCAGCCGTGTCCAAGATCTCCATGGTTGCAGCCTCATCGTCAATAATCGTCTGATGACGATACGTAAACTCTGCATTAACATGATTAAACCAAAGTAACATTAGACACAGCACTCTCGTACCAACATTGAAAGCACGATCAGTTAACATTTGTATTGCCAATGTCATTAACCTTTCTATTTATAGTGATTTCATGCTTTATCAAGCAGATATTCGACAGCTCGGCACTTCGCATAAGAGCAACCCAAATTGTTATGAGTATTACTTCTGGAGTATTAAAGGTAGGATACACCATTTGCAGATATCGAACATCTTTACTACCGAATTATTAAGAAATATCTTACTTATTTGAAAGTAAATAATGATTGTAGGCATCCAGCAAAATGACTGCGCTAAATATCCTGCAATTGTTAAACAGAATAAAATAAGAATCACTGCCCAACGACGGTTGAAAACGAACGCCGTTTTTTCTTGCTTTTGTTCAGCATCCATGATTGTAAAACTCCGGACAGGTTTTTCCGAAGATTGCCGGCCGACAAAATTCCACTTTTTTTGAAAACTACAACTCATCAGGTGCCGTGATTTCACATGATACTTGAGACTGATATTCACTTACAGTCAATTAAGTGTTTCGTAATAATTCAGTAGTTGTGTTTGTTTGCAAATGGTGTATACTGCCTTTAACACACATCCCAAAGACAGTCACTAATGGACTCTCCTTAGCCCACAATAATCATCACCAGTCAATTTACCAATATATAATTTATTGGGCATTCATTTCAACTTACACCGTAACTATCGTAATGACATACATCGTATAACATATCCGTTATTTTGTTAAGTGTATTATTTGACGACATGAAATATACGTACCTAACGTCGGGTCATATTCCCAGATGAAACGTCGCGTTAAAAAACGCACCACCGTAGCTGCAATCAAGAATAAGATATTCAACATTATGATTAAAACTTAAAGAAACGTTGATAACTCAAGTATGCACATTTCTATGTCGCACAAAGGTGACATTTATTCAAATTCAAGCGGTAAAGCGTTTGGTTATTTGTTTAAACATATCTCAAAATGTGTTCGCGATATCTCTATAATCAAATTAATTTCGAGCTATTTCCAAATGATTTTGAGATAACAACATAAGGACTTGTCCAACCAGACTTAACCCGACCAAACCCGACCCGACCCGACCCGTCCCAAATTTTGCTTCGTAAGTCATGTCGTGCCCATTTTAATGTTGGGGTCGAATATGACGTTATTTTAAAACACGATAGTCTATGTACACACACTATTTTTTGATTATTGTACATTCTTAGCAGCATTTTTAGCACATTAACATTTGTGTTAGTTGCTAAAGCACCCCATCAATCAAGCGATGCAAATATTCACACTGCAATAGATTATACCTAGCGCGATATGAGACCAAGGGACTCCCCCTTAGTCCCTTATACCTATACACTCTACTATTGTTACCTAACGCCCCTGAAATCCTAACAATATTTCCTGAGAAACAACAACATTCAGCAAGCAAAATGACCATCACGAGGGGGGGGGGGGGGGGGTACATTGGGAGTACGCTGCCGAAGCCAAGAGTTGGGGCGTTTGTTTGTGTATTTGTTTCGCAGGATTACAAACTGCTGTGAATTTTTACGAATATTGGTGGGAAGATAGGTCAAGGATGATTATAATAAATTGATTTATATGGATGGACAAAACGCTGCAATGTACGGCACAAGAAACAAGATATGAGACGGAGGTCCCCCCCCCCCCCTTCCCTCTTTTGAGGTGGTCATTGTGTTTGCGGAATGTTATGGTTTCTCAGGAATTCTGTTTAGGTTTTCGGGGGGGATACGTTAGGTAACAATAATAGTTTGCCAGGCTAAAATAGCAATAAATTACAGATTTCAAATCGCAGTCTGTGGTCGGTTTAGTGTACGCTACTCACGCAGCATGCGCCATTCCATTCGTACAGGTGTACCCCATAGGGCAAAGCGTGCAACTATGTTATGATTGAAGTCCAAACATGTGTGTATGTACACGTGTGCGAAACGTCAACACACGAGCTCTCATCATACTGGGTTTCTCGGCTTTGTTTCCTCACCGTTTTAGATCCTGGGGGTGTACAATTTGACCGCCCTATTTTCGGATGCGATCAATGCTCCGAAATATTCTCTCAGACAATTGTACCATGTCCAGACACAGATTAGATTTCGTTGACTCGATTAGGTTGTAATCTGAATGGTAACGAGATATAGCGAACTATAATATCGAGGGCCGATGCCACGAATTTGATAGACGAACAGCGATCCTGACTTTATTATTCACCAACTCGAATGCAACAAACACGCTTGTGATAACCTTACGACTATTTTGATTTTTTTTTAGGACAAGACTTGCTATATTTCAACACGTCGGTTGTCCAAAAAAAACCACATAAATTGCCATGTGGCGTTTCAAGTTTGAAGACGACGGAGGAGCGAATAGCTGGGTAATTGACACGTCGGTATCGATTTGTCGAGTTGTATTGCCCCTATGTCTGAGAATTTTGATCGGATTGGCGGGCTATAAACCTTATTAAGTCGAATTGAGTGTGGTATGTCGACTGGGACTACTAAACTAGGACATGGGATTAAAGAGAAAAAAACACAAACGAAGCAAGTTGGAGTCATCACTCGGCTATCTATAAACCGCCTGCAAGGGCAAATTTTATAAAACTTGTAAGCACAACAAATTGCTTAGCACGACAAAGGTTATTCTTAGTCAAACGGGTTACCAGCCGAAACCCAACGTGCTTTTTATGCTAAGCAAAAACCAGCCGAATACGAGTCATATAAACTTCACCTGAACATTTGGTTTGTAACCCTGTTTTTGTCAAGGAAGAATTTCTATGCCAGGCAAATGTTTGTGCTTACATGTTATATGAAATTGGCTCAGTTGTGAATGAATGTTTAGTATGAATTTAGGACTCTTATAATACTGTGTAGGAGTTACTGAAAACTTGCAACATAAAAAAACAACTAGTCCAACTCATTCACTGCCTAGTCAGTCCATGTGGTTGAACCAGTATGAAGAGATCAGTCTGATCAAACAGATGGACTTGCACAAGTCTAATCTTGGTCTTCAAAATGAAACCATGTGGCCTTTAAACTCGATCTAAGGTGTAAAATGTTGGGGAAAACTGTCCTTTAAAAATTGATTTGAGACTTCAAACTTGGCTGGTGAAATACTGAGGACCTCTTCTTCAGCCTCGTGAAACGTCAGATGAATTTCCCCAGCGTAAAAGTGAACAGCCTAAACTTGTTTGCATGATTTTATTAAATTCTCAACTTCTTATAGGTAAATGTGTGCATTTAGTATAGTTGTTTGTAACAACTGTAGTTGTTTGTTTTTTATGAGTTTGCTGGGCATCGGTGGAGAAAGGTGCAACGTACTGATTCTATTAAATAATGTATTTTTTTTAATATTAAATGTATTTGTTAAATAAAGTGTAATATTCATGTAATTTGGCCTGTGGGATACGATATGAATAAAATAATAAATAATTAATCAATCAATCAATCAATCAATCAATGATTCGCAACACTATATGGTCCCTGTCTGACGAATGTTGTATCCCACAAATACTCATGACTTTTACGAAAGTGATATCGATGGTTTACTCTAATTAAAATAGTTGTGCCTTAAAGAGAACCCAGGGTGACCCTGTGAGTGTAAACGCCAGGCATACATAGCGAGGTGATTAACACGGGAGACACGTGTACGACATTAAAGACGTTCGTGAAACCTGCGTCTTGTTATGCTGACCTATTACTGCTAACAGACAGCTCAAGATGTTAAGACTCAAGAAAGCATCTAATAATCAGTCATCGGGCTATAGACGTCGAGTCAACGTCGTTGACCGATTGCTATACTGAAATATGTTACACAGCATTTTGTAATCCAATAACTGCTTGAGTTGTTTCGTCAATTGTGACGAATTTAGAAGCACACTTGGGTCAATAAACATGAAGGGATGTATTATAGGCATGAAACGCGTGTCAGTGCACGGACCTTCTTAGCGTATACACGAAAGCTATACGTGCTGAAAAAAAAAACACAGGGCGTTTGCTCAGAACGTAGCTAACTCTAGCCCCTCCCGTTCCGGTGATATATATACTTTGTTCATATATATAATATCTTCAATGAAATTCAAATTACGCAACTGCGAAAACAGACTTCAAAACAAAACCAAATTGAAACCATGCACTCATTTAACATGTATTTTGTCCACTTATTTATCGGAATCAACATTTGTTGTTAATTAAACCTGAAACTTTAGATACAATCTAAAAACTGATTGGTTAAAAATAACCAATTGATTGGTAGAAGTGTCTAACCATAATATTGGTCAAAAAATAACCAATAGTGTTGAAATTACCAATTGTTATTGGTTATTTCGTTCCCTATTTTGGTTAAAATTTACCAATATCATTGGTTGGACACATATCTACCAATCAGTTGGTTATTTCAACCAATCTGTTTTTATGGTGTATTAAAGATGTTGTTTCAGAGGAAAAACAAGAACATCTAATTGAATATTTTAAAACAATCACCCTCTCAACATTGAGTGGGCCATTACACGAAATATGCATCACGCGACTTATTTCACCTTTTCCCGGAGCGGGTGTTGTATCATATAAGGGTGATTCCATAGACTAATGACGACACCGATAAAGCTGGAAATATTAGATTCGACTTCAATATTCAAACACAACAAATGCACGTTGTGTCTCGGGTGTTTTGAAGCAACTCGCGTCATGTCGGCTACATCTCATGTTTTAATAACCCGCACTGACCCCTGGGGAAACTTGTCCAAATATTTGAATCAATATCACAGGGAAAGCACGTCTCTTGTTTGTCACAATAATGTCGGGGGGGGGGGGGGGGGGGTCGGCAATGCAGAGAATTGACTACATGTAGGCAACGCAGAGAATCGATTACATGTAGGCAATGCAGATAATCGATTACATGTAAGCAGTTCAGACAATCGCAATTTAAAAAAAAACAAGAAATGAGAAAAACAAATGTTTAAAAAGTAGTTTGTATTATTGATTTTGTATTTTATCATTTTTTCCCCATTTATTTGAATCATGTCTTAATTTATATCGAGTGATTTAAACCCAACGGGCGTACAGCACTGGTTAACATTCCAAGGAATTGTCGACCTATGCTAACGCAGTCTTGGCGTGTGAGGAAACACTATAAGGAGGTTTCCATGTCGCCTGTCGCAACTTATTATTTGATTATTTAAGTTAAGATGCTAATTTGTTCTGACCAACGGACCCCCGGAGTGTGTAACTCTAGCAGCGGTTTGTTCTTGTTTTTGCTGATGCTGATACCCAGCCGAAGGCAACGGCGACTCGGTTCACTAAATAACAACATACCAGTCGTGGATTCAAACCACAATGACTAGGCACCAAACTGTAGTTTAGGTCAAGACCAATGACCAGTTCTAGAACAATGACCCATTTCAAACAATAACTAGTTTACACCTGTCAGGTTGGCGTAGCGGTTTTTTCCTCGAGTTTCACCCCTATGACCCGGATTCAAACCCCGCCTGGGCCATGTGAACCGCTACTACCAAAACCCGACATAAGTCGCACAGGCTATTTCGAGATACAGCTCGTCGAAGTTGAAATGGGGTGAAAAATCTGGCGGACATCAATTTTTAGTGATTGTTTTATTCTTTTTTTATATGTATACTTCAACCCTCAGTTAAACAAAATAAAATTTATTGATAAGAAACTACACAAATAAAGTTAACTTTTAAAGGCATTTAACTCATTATTTGATTCATATAGAATCGCGAGTACACGCACTCTTAAAATCCTCATAAAATTGGAAGTATGTATGGTATAAAGGTGGTTTTGGTAATAATAATAATAATAATGTTCGTGCTTATATAGCGCTTTACATCGTATCAACGATTTCAAAGCGCTTTACAATTATTACCCCGTTCATCAGGCCCTGGACCACGCGGCAGCCGTTTATAGGCGCTCAATCGGCCTCGACCCTCACAGGTACCCATTTATACTCCTGGGTGGAGAGAGGCAATTGTAGTTAAGTGTCTTGCCCCAGGGCACAAACACCATGTTCCTGGTCGAGTTCGAACCCAAGCACCATCGTACATGAGTCGAACACCGTAACCACTGGGCCATGACATTTATTTGGTACCAAATAAAAGCTTAAGATGTGTACTAAATGGAAATAAAAATATATCACTTTAAACAAAAAACACTTATGTCTGGTTTTGTGGGAGCAGGTCACATAATTATGTGGATAGGGTTTTAAGTCCCTGCCTGATTCGGTGGGTTTTCCCAGGATATTCTTGTGGGGTTTTCCGCCCACCTCTGAACCTGTTTTTTCTTCTCATTGTCTACAGTGCATATAGCGCTTTTGGTGGATCCTTGGTTTCATTACCAGAAAGAATTAATAATACAAATTCTTACATTAACGAGATATATCTTTGGCATGAAACGTTGCCGTCATTTAGCGTTTCCTTAAATGTAAGACACACCATTGGTAATTGCTTGAATTATCATGAATGCGTAGATTCATTTATTTATTCTTTTTTTATTTTCCTTTTTTTTTGGGGGGGGGGGGTGTATTTTATAGTAAATATCTTTGAACTGACATGTTATCAGTTTTGACAAGCAAGCAGCGTAGGACAGTTGTTTTTATGTTGTTCTTGGTGGTTTTTTTGCGATCGCCGTCCGGAATACAATTTTATTTTGCGGAACAATTACAGGATATCCAGCGCAATCGTTTTGCTGGATGCCTACAATCATTATTCACTTTCAAATAAGTCAGATATTTCTTAATAATTCGGTAGTAAAATTTTTCGATATCTGCAAATGGTGTATCCTACCTTTAAACATATACGCGTACCGAAATAAGAAATAACTGAATATTCCCCGATGACAAGGTACAAATGATCTCTGTATATAGTGCGAGTCAAAAAGAAATTAAATGGGAGTATTTATTTTTTCCTGTCAAAACAATTATATTTGATCTGCCAGTAAGGTATGTGTTGATAAGAACATGTTCTTCCAAACATCTGGGGAAACAATGATTGAAATTGGTCCTTTCTATCAAGAGCTTGTGCTTGTTTTACCAAAATACCACTTGTCCATGAAATAACTGTCCATGAAATGATAAGATGCGTTGGAGCTGCACTTGTCCATGAAATAACTGTCCATGAAATGATAAGATGCGTTGGAGCTATCAGCTCAGCGAGCGCCAAAAATGTCACACATGCATTCATATTCGAAGCAAAATATTATTTAACTGTCATATTTTGAGCCAGCCTTATCTTTTAAATGACATTTTGTTTATCCTCTGTGCAATGAACTCTAACCAATGTTGTCATGTTTTGTGTGTATTTTTTATCAGGAATAAACCAAGCCTGTTTTTGAAATCTAAATGCTGAGCAATGATATTTAGCATAGTTCGTTTAGCATAGCAGTGTTCGTTTAGCATTCCACCAACAGTTATTGAAAAGTGGTCTTTTGGTAAAACAAGCACGGCTCTTGATTTCAAGAACCAATTTCACTAATTATTTTGTTTGTTCTTCAGATGTTGGAAAGATGCATGCTCTATGCTAAGGAGAATGTACGAGACAATTTGCAATTACGTATTCACGAGGCCCAAATCGCCGAGTGAATTCGTAAATTACGAATCTTAACTTGCGAGTGTATTCTCTGACTTGAACCATTGCGTCAACTGTCATCCAGTTGAGTGGACTTAAAGGCATGCATTCTGGTATCGTGGTCATGTACTAGACGCGTAATTTGCATACAGGGCTTCTCAAGAATCTTACGTAATCAAGCTCTGGGTTAGTGT
Organism: Crossaster papposus; assembly: GCA_037893245.1. Classification (NCBI taxonomy): domain Eukaryota; kingdom Metazoa; phylum Echinodermata; class Asteroidea; order Velatida; family Solasteridae; genus Crossaster; species Crossaster papposus. Next base: position 52,779 of record JBAIAA010000124.1, on the reverse strand, counting down.
TGTTATGAAAACCGCGAATTTCTAACTTTACTTGTGTAAAGAAAATTTGAATAAAATATGTGCATCGCTACACCTGTACAACTCAGTAAAACATTATAAATCTGTTTGGGGGAAAACATCACTTAGCGTCAACATGGTTATTTCACGTACGTTTTTGACTCGAACTATAGTAGAACATTCTTAAATTGTGTTCTAAATGCCAGTGTTAAAATGTTTAAACAATATTGTGCTAAATTTCCTGCGATCCTGGAAATCAATAAATCTATCAATCACTTAGAGAGTGACGTCATCAAAGAGTGTCGTCATGGCAATGGTTTCGCAACACACACCTTGTCTGGTGGATTAAATATAACTGGTTTTTGTTTACAAAAACTGTACAGGGATAGGGACAAATCGTCCAATATAGACAATTTGCGCGTGACCCCGAGTTAAATTTGATTAACATCTGGTACACTGACTTGTTCACACAGCTTAGCACCGTTGAACTTTCACGTGATACGCTAGCAACCTCCAGCTCCGGAATGGCCTGGGGCCGGTTGCACCAACGGTCTTAAGTGCTGTACTAAAGTTACGAACGAAAATGGGTTGCACCATCGATGTCTTACGACATGTACTAAATTCCTTGCCGTACGCATTCTGACTTACGTGTGGTGTAAGACAACTTTCGTGCAACCGAAAGACATTACGACACAACTGTTGCACCATCACAACTTACGCATTAGTAGGACATGGATTTACGACATAAAATTACGTCTAGTGGGGAGGTGACTTAAATAGTTAGGGTAGCCATACGCGGCAATATGTTTAGGTTTAAGTACAATGTCGTTTAGAATTTTGTTAAGGAAAATATTGAAAACAGTACTTCTGTATGTTCATTACCATTTGGTTGTAAAAGAAATAATTATACACAAATATTTAGCTTCACATTAGAAGAGTTTTTGTACTTAGATAACACGAATTTCGTGTAAAAAACGGCTAAGCAATAAGTTATCAAGAAATCCTTCATAAAATCAGTAGGTGAGGGAAAAGAAGAACCAGACAAACATTTAAAAGACGTTTTCTGAGATTGCACATGTGATTAACTGTTTAGATTTTGTTCAAATGCTTTAATTGTTTCTACCAAAAAACAACACTTATAGCAATGAGTACAAACTAAACAACCAAACAAAAACAGGGTCCAACAAAGTAAAATTGTTAAATCTACAACTCGGATTTTTTTAATCGAAACGGAACACGGCGAGTCAAAAAGAAAGTAATTCTTTGTTTTTTAAATGAGCGAGAGAGACATGCTCATTATTGACATGCTTGATTGGTGTATCAAGGGTAATCCCTTCATGATTTGGATCATCATCAATGTCAGGCCACTCATTGTCGTCGGGATGCTCATCCATCAGCTCTGCATACATCTGCCCATCTTCGTCTTCAAGAGGCAAACGTCTGGCGAAGTTGTAAAGCATAGCCATTACAACTATTACCTGGCAAACCTTTTCAATAGGCTGCAGTCTTAGATGTCGAAGACACGTCCACCTACGTTTCCATACTTCAATGCATCTTTCGGCAATGGTTCTTGCAATTTTCTTCGCAATGTTCAGGAAGGAACACAAGGCAACTATATGGAATTAATCACTCTTCAGAAAAAGGTCCAAGATGCTTAAGCTTCGTTATATGAATTTAAAGATCAATAAATTGAAGAATGACGGTAACCATAGCAAAGGACCCTGGGAATGCAATCATTCTGATTATGATGAAATGAATTGGTGACATACATGCATTTGTAAACAATCACTAATTATCTGAATAAAACATAAGTGTTTGAAAACATACTGTGTACAGTTTCTATCTAATTTCGGGATTGTAACCTGCGTCGGTCCCAATACAGTTATAATTATACACTAGGACATGTCCTACGACGTGTCGTAAGATATGCATTTTAGGACAAGCCTATAAGCTTTTCGGTGCAACCGCAGTTACGACATGTCTTAGGGTGGTCCTAAATTTCTTATCTTACGACAAGCACGTAGGACATGTTTGGTGCAACCGGCCCCTGGTGTCTTTGTGCCATTCTCACCCATTGTGAACAATGTATTGGTGCTGAACGTCTTTTACGTAACTATGCAAGAGCTTGCCCCGAATCCTGGACATGGCAACAGTGTCTTTGGTCTGCAAGATTTAAAGTTCAAGGGTGCCAAGCTGTGTAAGCAAGTCAGTGTACCAGATGTTATTCAAATTTAATTCGGGGTCACGCGCAAATATACCCAGCACGATATGTGGCAGAGGGGTAACCCCCTCTTATCCCTATACTTTATACGCACTCAACACTATTGTAACCTAACCCATCCCCCCTTGAAACCTAAAAGGAATTCCTGGGATTCCGGGAACACAATGGTCAACACAAAAGAGAGGGGGTTTTCTCTGCCACATTTCGTGCTTCATATGCGCGCAAATGGCTTATTAACGTGTGTCCTTTATCCGATATGGGTCTGGTATGGTGGCCCTGAAGGGACTACGCAGATCGTATATTCGACATGATTTGTTAATTAGTGTTAATAAAGTCACTCATGGCAGTGTTCCCACTTAGTGAACAGTACAACCAATATTGCTCTCCTTCTGCCATCCTTTTCCAGATCGTGTATCAATTATAATGTGCCCCAGCATTGGTGCGCTCCCTTAATCACCTGCCGGGTGCAACTTGGGGCAAGTCGCGAATATTGACGTCAAATTTGACGTCAATATTTGCGACTTTTTGGGAAAGTCGTGAATATTGACGTCAATATTGACGTCAATATTCGCGACTTTGAGGAAAGTCGTGAATTTTGTCGCGAATATTGACGTCAATATTCGCGACTTTCGGGGAAAGTCGTGAAATTTGACGCGAATATCGACGTCAAATTTGACGTCAATATTCGCGACTTTTTGGGAAAGTCGTGAATATTGACGTCAAATTTGACGTCAATATTCGCGACTTTCAGGAAAGTCGTGAAATTTTTCGTGAATATTGACGTCAATATTCACGATCTGCGTAGTCCCTTCAGGGCCACCATAGTCTGGTACCCATGTGGCGTTTCACCTACTGTAACACCTTCACTATACTCTCACACGAACTATACGCGAAGCCGCATTACAAAGGCAAGTAATACTATCATTTATTTATATCGTTTAGAAAAACAAAGTAAGGCCGAGTATTTCTGGAAGTAAAACATAGCAATATGATGTACTTTAGGGATTTCAAAACCGCTCACATGATGGCTTTTGGTGATGAGCAGTAATACTGCATTCTACAAAAGCAATTGCTTAAACAACATTTTGCTTTGCTTAACAGCTTTTTTTTAAGGTAGGATACATCATTTGCAGATATCGAACATGTTTACTAACGTCACGTTGGCGTCAAGCGGTTAGATGATAACAGTTTGAAGTGGATCGAGTATGTTATACAAGGCCTCTCGAGAAATAATCGCAGATAAGAAGTTATGGAAGGAAACAAATCAAAATGATGCAACTTCGAATCAGAAAGAGCATTTGATAGTATACACCACTTGCAGATTTGCAGATGATCTTAACTTTATTACACGTTTGCACCTCGGTGATCTACCAGATAAAACAAAACGCGTCCCCGCGGAACTTACGCGAGAAAACAAAACCTGTCAAGGCAAACAAAAGGTCTGCCTGCAGGAATATAATACTGAGTTTTCTATCGGCGGTATATTGACGTTTACGACTGCTGCGGTGCCTGTCTGTTTTCTGTCGTCGTATTGGCAAAGTTGAGAAAACACCATCTTTAAGAAGCAGCGAGTTCTTTATCTCTGTAATGTTTTAATAGCGGCACTGAGGCCAGGTACATGTACAATGTATTCAATATTAAATTTCGTCTTTTTATTCAAGATATTACCCAAACCAGTCATATTTTTATTTCTCGAAGCTGGGCTTTGGTCACCGCAGGCATCGTCTTTCTCTGAAAACATTGTATTGTTAAAAAAGTTGGAAACACCATTTTGCAGATATCGCAAAAATATTACTACCGAATTATTTGAAAATCAATAATGAGTGTAGGCATCCAGCAAAAGGATTGCGCTAGATATCCTGTAATTGTTCTGAAAAATATAATTTTATACAAAAAATGCACGATCGTCGGACGGCGATCGTGAAAAAACACACATTAAGAACAACAAAAATAGCCCGGATGCCGGTTAAAAACGAACGCCGTTGTTCTTGTTTTTTTCTTTTCTCCTCGGCATCTATGATTATAAAACTTCAGACAGGTCAGTTAAACAATATTTACTATAAAACACAACCCCCCAAATCCACCCATTCCTGATAATTCAAGCAATTACCAATGGTGTATCCTACCTTTACATTAACCCATTCCTGATTATTCAAGCAATTACCAATGGTCTATCCTACCTATACATCCACCCATTCCTGATAATTCAAGCAATTACCAATGGTGTATAGTTTGCATCTACCCATTCCCGATAATTCAAGCAATTACCAATGGTGTATAATATCTTTAAAGGGATCGTATACGTTCGGTAATTACTCCAACAACGTATGGCAATAAAAACTTACTGAGTAAGAAGTACAGCAGCTTTGGATAGTATAATGCATTTTTTAAAACATGTTAGTTTGAAGTACTGCGGTTATGGAACAATATATCACTTTTTACCCCCAAGAAGCGTTACTGCAGTGACGTTTCTTAGATTGTGTATTCCAATGCAGATTATTCTTCCTGCGTGGGCATAACCGCTCCAGATTTTCGGCAATATCTCAAAATTGCTAGCACCTTTTGAAATGAGATTTTTACAGGTTAGTTTTATTGTATATTTTTGACTATGCGCGCTTAGAGCGACCGTTCGCAGTAATTTTACAGTATTGCGACATCCACCGTCGTTAGGACGACCGTTTGCCGGTCGTCCGAGCGCCCAAGTACTCGATACAATTTCATTTTTTTAAATTTTATTGAATATGTCGATAGATTTGGGTACATTATCCTAAGGGTTTTTAATTTTGTGGCAAAAGCTCTAGGTAAAAACGGGTTAGGTTACAAATAAAAACCTAAAATGTTGCGTGCGTCTCTATGGACCGGTCGCGCTAATGATGGTTTATCAATAATATATATATATAACTATTATATAGGATTGAAACAAACAGTGGGTTCCAATTACCAAACGTATACTATCCCTTTAAGCGTTGAATTTATCTCAGTATTCCCAGAATTCCTCTCAGACACTCGGGCAAAACAAGATTGTTCTTGTCAACATGACCAGTTTCTGTTTCTAGTGTAAAAGGTTAAGTTTCATCTTCAACACCCAAGTATACTATAAAATACTACTGTATGCAGTACTCTTACTACACTGTCCTATGGTAATTGAGTAGCTTCTGTATATGACTGTGTAAACCCTTTGAATGACTTTATTGCAAAATTTAAACTGCAGTTTTCAACTACGCCGACTTTACTTGTACCTTCTTAAAATACAACTTGACGGCTTTTTTATGCAAATATCCTATCACAAGGCCAAAGGCCACTCGAGCGGTGTGGGCTACAGAGGAAAGTGTTGAAGAACTAGCCCCTCGCACTAAAACGGGACAATCTGATCTCTTCATAGTATGAATAGGGTTGTAAGGGTAACCAGTCCAAAACAAGGCATTAATAATGCGCATGCCCATATTACGTGTAGAAGCTTAGTGTTGTAACCTAGGCTGGGTTCGAACCCCCAACCTGCAGAACTATCTTTTGTATAAAGCTTAGCCTACCTGATTCGCCGACTCCTGCTCGCCCAAGTACAACGATCTTCGTGTGGGCCCCTTTCGACGGAGTAGTCGCGCGACTCATGCTCGGCGCCCTTGTGACGAAAACGGTCTTCTTTCAAACGCCACTGTTGAAATGTTCGCCCTCAGTCAATCTGAATCAGATGAACCAGAACAAATCACGTCATCAATCTAGTCTCATTTTTAGTAAAATTGTAGTAATTCACGTACGCAGCTAAAGTTTCCGCTAATTAACCCGTGTTTGTCTTCGATGCCAGCGCCTGCTTGCTAATCAACTGTAACTCAAAACTCGGATAACCTAGATGTTGTTGCTTTACGAGTAACGGTTATAATAAGTCTGATTACTAACATTGGTACATCGTACTACCATCTTTTTATAGCTCCAAGATTGAACATACCTGCACATACGCGCCCATACCTACACATTCATGCACATCCATACTGGTAACGAAACAGCGATTGAGCATTATTCGTTAGATAACCATTTACATTATACCGTAGTAGGTGAGATTAAGAAGTCACATTGTGAGATAGACAACGTCCGTATAGCCAGGCACGACACGTGAATTGTTGGACAGCTGGCGGTAGTCAAAGGTACTATGTTCATGTGAGACTGGAGCAAAATATACTGCGATTCAAGCCAACATACAGTCCACTTCGACTCACAAATACTTGCCGTATTGATTTCGCTCACATTATATTCCTACTGCTAGACCTCCTCCAGTGAATTTCACGTATTCAGGAATTCCATTTGCAACCGGCCCTGGCAAAGGACGTAACGGTACTCCAGACAGCGCGATCATGTAACCGCGTAGGAATAATAGCGAAACCTACTCCACGAAAACTGATCAGCCTTGCTTTGTTCAGCGATCTGGCTGCAAATATTTGTATTATTCGTGGGTTTCATTGGATTGTGTAGGACTTATACGGAAAGCTCTCCGTAGAATACGACAGGCCTTGGGTTTATATGGCACCGTACTGGACTGAAGATTGGATGACTCTGTTGCCAAATTCCTTAAACCGCAGGGAGTGTGTCTCACGGATAGCTAGATGGAAGCTGCTCGATTTCAAAATCAACAACTCAACTCTACTGCAGCTATCGTCATAATGCATGCTACATACTGCAATATTAAACTGTGTTCGCCTTGCACTGTTGTTAACACGTGTTTTTTTCAAGCAGTCTCGTATGTATAAACAAATGTGGTTAGCCGGTTTTCGAAAAGTATGTTTAAAACCGGCTCATGGGCCTGGACGCGTTAATGCCGGAGCCAAAGGCGAGGACATGACAGGTAGTATACACCATTGGTAATTGCTTGAATTACCATGAATGGGTGAATTTGGGGGTCGTTATTTATATTCAATCTCGTTTAACTGGCCTGTTCGAAGTTTTACAATCATGGATGCTATGAAAAGATATTTCCTAATAATTCGGTAGTATTTTTTTTCCGATATCTAGAAATGGTGTAATAACAATACAGTGTTTTCAGATAAAGACGATGCCACCGGTGACCAAAGCCCAGCTTTGAGAAATACAAATATGACTGGTTTGGGTAATATCTTGAATAAGAAGACGAACATTAATATTGAATACATTGTACATGTACCTGACCTCAGTGCCGCTATTAAAACATTACAGAGATAACAACAACTCGCTGCAGCAGTCGTAAACGTCAATATACCGCCGATAAAACATTCAGTATATATTCCTGCACGCAGACCTTTATTGACAGATTTTGTTTTCCTCGCGTTAGTTCCGCAGGGACGCGTTTTGTTGTATCTGGAAGACCCCCGAGGTGCAAACATATCGAGGACATGTTGAACTCGTGAAAGTGCGGATTAGCTTGTTGAAAACAAAATGGGGAAAATGATAAATATTAACGAGTGCGCGGGGTTTGATTCGATATTAGTTGACCAATTCTGTTGATTTGGATGCTTAATTAGCCATTTGCGCGTAACCCGAGTTAAATTTGAATAACATCTGCATGGTACACTGACTTGCTCACACAGCTTAGCACCGTTGAACTTTAAATTCTCCGGACCAATGACAATTATCAGGAATGGTTGGATGTAAAGGTAGGATACACCATTGGTAATTGCTTGAATTATCAGGAATGGGCAGATGTAAAGGTAAGATACACCATTGGTTATTGCTTGAATTGTTAGGAATTATTATTATTATTATTATCTGGTAATGAAGCCAAGGATCCTTCGAAAGTGCTCAAGGCACTGTAGTTTGTAAGCCAGAAGAAACCCATAGACAGAGGCTGTGTCGGCCAGGAACACCGGGGCAAACCCCTTCTCTTAGCGATAAGTGTTCTGGGTTCTTTTACGTGCATTATACGATTTTATAATGTTATAATGGGAAAGATATATACACACATTATAAATTATACAACACACGGGACCTACAACTTTACGTCCCATCCGAAGGACGAAGCAATAGTGGTTTAATTGCCTTGCTTAAGGACACACGTGTCGACACCAGGACTCGAACTCACGCTCTGCAGAACAGAAAACCCAGCTCTTAACCGCTCGGCCTCGACACTGGGTGGATGTAGGATACACCATTGGTAATTATCAAGAACGGGTGGATTTGGGGGTTGTATTCTATAGTAAATACCGTTTAACTGACCTGTCGGTAGTTTTGCCATCATGGATGCTGAGAAAAAAAGGGGAAAAAACGGCGTTCGTTTTAAACCGGTGTCGGGCAGTTGGTTTTTTTCGCGATCGCGCCGTCTGGCGATAGTGAATTTCTTGTTTTTGTTTATTCATTTTTCGAAACAATTACAGGATATCTAGCGCAATCATTTTGCTGGATGCCTACAATCATTATTTAATTTCAGATAAGTAAGTTATTTCTTAATAATTCGGTAGTAAAATTGTTCGATATCTGCAATTGGTGTATCCTACCTTTAAGCATCCTCTGTACACACAATTCCTCGTGGGGACCTTTTTATTCTGCACGGTTATCTCATTGTTTAGGTCTCCGAGCTATTTTTAGTTTCAACAGGGAGAAACGCGTCGAGATAATTATTCCTGATTTCAGCCACATGCCGGGATAGGTAATAAATAATAAATGGACAATTATGATTGGTTTCTGGAAAATAATCAGTGATCACAAGATCAGGAGCCAATATCATGGAGCTGGTAAGCACATTTTGTTTAGCTCAGTGAGCATGAAAATTCGTCCTTGGTCAAAACAAGGTTTAAGATAAAAACTCAGGCGATGTATATAATTGTTTGTGATTGGTATTCAGCTATAGTTTTTGCTTAGCACGAAAAGCACATAAAGTGTTGGCTGGTAACTTGTTTTTACTGAACCAGACTGGTAGCTATCTGTCAGTAACATTACATAGCTATGTAAACTATGCACACCGGTGATTTCACAAAACGCATGCGCAGAACTGATATAGCGCGTTCAACCCGCGCTATACGTACGCCGGCCTCAAAATCGGGGAAAGCTGTACATGCGCAGTATGTGAGAGTAAACGAATGATTTCGGGTCACTCGACTTCACGAGTGACGTTCATACGTAAATACGTGGCCTCATGCGAAGTGATAACGTGTATTTGTCTTCCTTAAGAACTTCTTCAAAATGGATTTTTGCGCCGCATCGTCCAGACTGATTTTGATAACAAATTCCCTTTTTGAATTTCCCACCGCTCGTCTTTGCAAAGTGCATCCAGCGGTTTATCTTTGTCCATAGGCAGCGATCGCAAAACTGGGATTATCAACACGGATACGTACGCGTACGCACGAAATTCTTCTTTGTGAAGCAACGCTAATTTAGATATGCAACGCAGGCCGGCGCAACCGCTGAATGGGTAGTTCACTGCGTGAAGACGCCGTGGATGTTTGAAGGGTGAATTTGCATGAAATGGTCACGCCCCATTTAAGCAGTTTGCAAAGATCACTGTGCGATTAAAGCAGCTAGACTGTAAATCGTGTCGTTAGCGGGCGCAATTTTGAATACAGTGTCTTTGGCAAAGACTATTCAAGGCCCATGAGCCGGTTTTAAATGTACGTTTAAAATGACCGGCTAACCACATATTGATTGCCTTGTTTCGAGTTTTACCTTTCGTAACTCTACCGATTGTCACATAAAAGGTAATATATTTTTGGATTTTAATTGTACAACACGGAACTGCCTTGGCGACTTACCAAACTAAAGAAACAAATTCTAAACTCTCAGCTCCAATCACAAAGTATCGAGTCAGAAGGCGAGCTCTTGTTTACATCATCATTGAACTAAACAGACGCCAAGCCAACATACGAAGTCTTTCCAACTACAATAAACTCCGAAGAGTGTCCTTTGAACGCAGATACCTTACGAGCTATACGTGTGCACCCAGCATCTCATATGCAGTGACACAACTTTGCACATTATATAAGGAATTAGTCGAGTCACGCAGGCGCAGTTGGGAAAACAACCGTGTATTGGTTGTTAGTGGGTTGGGTCTTGTGCATTGTAAGCGGGAGGGTCGATCGAGGTCGTCTTCTTCATTATATTGTTGGCAATCACTGTTCCCAGACAAAACAAGGACTTAGCTTTTGTGAAGAAACGAAGCGGTTTAAAGCATGTATACATGTACACGGTAAATCATTTGGTTGTAAATGTCAAGAATGGATAGATTGTACACAAATATTGACTGGCTCAGAGTGGAATGGGAGGAATATTATTGCGAGGTAAAATCTGGACTTTTCCATTTTAATCGGCTTCGCCTTGTGTTATGGAAAATTCCAGGGGCCAATTTCATAAAGCATGTAAGCAAAAAAATGTGCTGAGCACATAGAAAGTCTTGCTCAGTATAAACAGGTTACCGGCCCAAACGTCACGTATTTTTCATTCAAAGCAAACAGGAACAGCTGAATACCAGTCACAAACAATAAACATCTACTGATTTTTTTTTTCTTTCCAAGGAAAAGTTTTAATGCTTAGCAAAATGTTGGTGCTTACACGTTTTATTAAATTGGCTCCAGATTTTACCAAGCGATAATATTTCCTCTAATTTCACAATTTCAAGCCACTAAATATTTGTTTTATATTATAACTGACATACAGATCCGCTCATCCGTGGCTCAATTGTGGTGTGCCGTCTAACAGACTAATTGGGTAGTTTGTTTTATGTTTGCAAAATGTTCTATATTCCCTCTAACCATTGGCAAAACGTTATCAACGACTACTGCATAGTCAGGTTTGTTTCCCCAAACCACCCCGTTGTTCGCCAATGCACACTTTACAATTATGGTGTTATTATTAAAGACCTTCTAACACTATAGGGTAATATATAAATACCCGTCGTAAAGGATGATGTTGATAATAGGATCCTTAACAAACGGTGTCGGGGAAACGAGGCGGAACCATTTTGTGCAAACGTACACAAATAAATCTTGAACCAGCGACCTCCGGAATACCGGACCGGCGCTCTACCAACTGAGTTATATATTGCTCTATGTTGGCGGTCTCCCAAATTGTATCGTAAACAAAATCGGGTGTGATCCCTGGTCACACGGTATTCTGGTGTTTATGACTTCTGATAGCGCCCTCGAACACAGATACTGATAATTTGGAAGACCGCCAACATAGGGCAATATAGCTCAGTTGGTAGAGCGCCGGTCCGGTATTCCGGCGGTCGCAGGTTCAAGTCCTGCCTTGCATATTTCTTTGTTCATTTTGAAATGTATGCACATTTACCTAATCAGTTTCCCTTGTGGTTTATGTGTGTATTATAAGATAACAAAGTCGTATCCTCATTAAGTGATCCCGGGTTGTACTTTTTGCCCACTCACAAAGTGGCGTCCATGCGTCCTTGTCAGTACGGGGTCATGTGATAAGTGCGCCCTCTGGTTACTATAATGTAACTCTACGATACCGACTTTAATTTGAGTTATAATCCAGAAAATGTTGCGTATCTCATTTGAATCCAACAGCTTCAGATCAGCGTGATCGGGCATATAGTCCCGCACCCTTACAATCAGAAACCTTGGCATTTCCTTAATCTCTTTCGTTGTTGAGGTTGCACTGTACTAATTCGTTTAATCCTCCCACCATGAACTTAATCGTTGTTTCTCTGAAAATATCTTCCTTTCTTCTCCTTTGGATTGTTTGTTTTATTTGTTTATTTCATTCAACATTCAACAGCACGAGCAACTACACATTTACAGGGTGACCCAAAAAACACACCGGACAAGCATATCCCAACGGACAACCTTACTTCCACTACCCTGACACCCAAACTACCTATACCAACAGATGGCGAATCTTTCTAGAAGAAAAATGACACCAAGATGTCTTGATTTGGGCTAGTAGTTTTAGCTCCAGACCCTAATTTGTGAAATGAAGTCAGTGGTCATTTTGTTATTTCTCGGTGCGAAAGGATTCCCGACTGCATGTGTAGTCCAGTACACGATCAGTTCGGTCGCGAGTGGATGTTTATATACTTTTAAATGCTCTTTCCGATTCGAAGTTCAATCACTTTGATTTTGTTTCCTTCCAGAACGTCTTATCTGCGATTATTTCACGAGATTATGCCTTGTATAACACAATCGACCTACTTCCAACTGTCATCATCCAACCACTTGACCCAAACGTTACAGATAACACGTATTTGTAGAATGTGGGGCCATGTTCGAATTGTTGGCTGTGGCTGTGACTTCGGCCGTTTCTATGCTGTGGCTAAGGGCAGACAGTGACCGCTCATAGCAACAGCATATAACGGCTGAAGTCACAGCCAAAGTCAGCAATTCGGACACGGCCAAAGAATGCTGTACAGACAAAACAGCCTCGGCTTAAGGAAGGTGGGAGAAAGTCTGGACAATGAGGGCGCCATCTACAATTAGGCCATATAATGCAATTAGACGGCAAAGTCTAACGAATAGGCCTTATTCTTAAATGTTGAGGGCGCTGTACACACGGCATTTGGGTGTACAATTAAAAGTGATTAGAAGACCATTCACATCAGTTTACATATTCTTACAGTTCAAAATTTTTAATTTTTCAATATTTCATTTTTATATTAAAATAAAGTTACTAAACTACTGGCCAGAAATCCGTGGCCAGAAATCACCTCAAATTGCACCACGGAGCATCTAGAATCAAACAAATTGCCGGACCCCACGCCGTAATTGGCTTTGCGCTATGCGCTCGACTCGCCGCAGTCGAGTTTGGTAGGTGAATAGTACAACCCCCACCCCTAAATGAAAAGCAATACCCGCCCCCGAAGAAGGTTGCCAATGCGAACAAAGGTCACATTACTCAAGTCGAAGTCATAGTTGGGCAAAGGTTAAAAGCTTTGCAAGGTTTTTATCTTAAGTTATGCACCGTCTTTGAGAAACCAAAACGAGAAGATTCTCGACCAAGTGACAGAAAGTGGCGTAACTGCAGTAAGACTACGTTATAAATTGATAGACTCCCTCGTTATATGGCTAATACAGATTATATTAAATAGTGCGGCAGCTATGTGTATAAAATCGGAAGGATTGTGCATTTTGGGGTAAAAGCACCAAATTTGGTACAGACATTGCTTAATATACAATTAACAAATTTAGATATCGCGCCAAGCTCAATTTTTTTCCTGGGGCCCGCAAATAGCAAATCCGAGATGGCCGCCATCCGATTCCGGAAATATCTTAAAAATTACATATTTTTGTGACAAAATGTGCAAACATGAATAAAGTGACATTTTCTATGTTTTTATACATGTTCAATCCATTCCAGCCACAACAGTTGAAAACTTGCATTGCAAAACGTGAAGAGCGCCACCTCGTTGCGATCTAGCAAGAGTGCGATTGTCAAGTTTGTCAAGCTGCGTCGGCAAGCCCAATTTTGGGGAAAAACCCACGGCCGGATAAGGATGGTAAGGGCCTTTGTTCCCCTCCTAATATCTGTTTATGATAGTTTAACGTGCAGTTTTGAGAAAAAGTGATTCTTAAAATGGTAGATTATTTACATGAATTGACATGGTAATTCTGGCTCGAATTCGTCAATCACAATGTGTCGGAAATAGACGTCTTACGTGGAAGTGCATTCATCGCCTTAAGTGAATGCACATGTGCCTACAGTATGCTATCAGCGTCATCCAGTCTATTGTACTCATTTAATTGTTTTATATTCTATCCTTATCATCCTTCAGAACGAGCTTAATAACTGGGATAGAGAACAACCCTACCCCAGTCTCTCCACCGGTCGTACCGGACATTTATTTCCCACGTTGTCGTTCCATAACAATAATTGAATTAAAATGCACCAACACTAATGAAATGGTCAATTGCATGATTAAATCCAAGATGGCAGCCCATTTCAACTGACTGAACTCTTTCCCGTACGTTACGTTTACAGGTAAATGAACACATGTGTGACCAATCATGTCAGCCAAGAAGAAGTGCAAACTAATTCAAGCTGAAAGCCTGTGCTTTGTGCCAGGAACAGATTGATACTCCAGCTAAATCATTACGCACAGACATTGGATCTTCTTATGACACTTTGGGAAATAACCTGAGTAGTTTTCGTGAAATAGGAAAACAACCAATACCAGTAGATGTAACTCGCCTAGATGATGATCATGGTATCGCCAACACACTCCGTAGGAATGACGCAAAATGGCACACATCTTGCCGTATGAAATGTTCAGCCAGTCGTTTGGCTCGACTCATGCCAAGTACATCCTCTGCAAGTGATGATGGAAACCAACCTTATATGCGAAAACGGACGTCCACCAGAAGCTCTTGTCAAGAAAACAACAAATGTTTTCTGTGTGACAAGCCTGGTACAGAGACTGAACCTCTGCATGATGCGATGACTCCCAAAATTACTCGTTGTGTCAAGCAATGTGCAATTAAAACGCAAAATCTAAAGGTGATAGCGATGCTTAGTGCTGGGGACCTAGTGGCACTTGAGGCTAAGTATCATGCACCTTGTCTCGTCAAATATTACAACACCAGCAACCGGAAGAATGAAGATGACACAGAAAAGAACACTGATGGGGTCGCTCATGGCATAGCCCTGGTTGAACTCATCGGTTACATAGAAGAGGTGAAGTTGAGCGACGTATCCAGAGCACCAATTTTCAAAATGGTTGACTTCCTCCGTCTGTACACTGATCGAATAGAGGATCTGGGTGTTGATGTAACTGGACGGATTCACTCCACACATTTGAAAGATCGAATACTTGACAACATACCAGGACTCTGCGCCTACAAGCAAGGCAGAGACGTCATGCTCAGCTTTGACGATGATGTTGGACACGCGTTGCGTGGTGCATGTTTGGATGACGATGATGACGAGGCCATTTGTCTGGCAAAAGCTGCCAACATCATCCGCCGTGAAATGCTGAAGACGAACGACCAGTTTGACGGGTCATTCCCAAGTGGCTGTCAAGAAAATTCTGTCCCGAAAAATTTAGTGGCCTTGATTAGCATGATAATGGATGGACCCAACATTACCAAGAAAGAGACACACGAGGCTAGGCAATCAGCACTTAGTATTGCACAGTTGTTGAAGTACAACAGTTATGTGAGACAGCGGCAAGGGTCTACTTGGACACACCACAATAAAGACAGAGAAACTCCCCTACCAATCTATATTGGCATGATGATTCACGGCCATACTCGGAAACGCGAACTCGTGGACACCTTGTTTCATCTAGGATTGTCAATCTCATATGACAGAGTTCTTCATATAGCAAAGGACATGGCTTGTGCAGCAAGTCGACAATATGAAGTGGATGGAGTTGTCTGCCCCCTTGTCCTGAGAAAAAAATCTGTTCACTACAACTGCTCGAGGTGCCTTTCACGGAACTGGCATTTCACTGTTTCAGAATCGACAGATGGAGTCTGACGGTATCGAACGTGAAAAGTTTAAAATGGAGAAAATGCCTCTCGACAAGCCAATCCCACAACTTCCGGACGCGTACAAGAATCTGACTCCTGTCGTGCTAAAAAAAAAATCTGAATCCTGGCCAGGTACCCGTGTTAACTGTAGACCAGCCCTTGTTTACCATTGCTAAATTGATCCAATGGCGATGGCCTGGCACGTATGGTGAGAGCAAGTTCGTCGTTCTACTCGGTGGTTTACACATTGAAACGGCTGCGTTGACAACTCTCGGAGATTTCCTTGATGGCAGTGGCTGGACGAATGCTATCACCCAAGCTGATGTTGCTGCAGCCGGAATGGCTGATTCATTTCTCAAGGCTGCACACGTCAAACGAACGAGACATGCACACCAGGTTACTTGCAGTGCACTGTCAATCCTGCTGCATGATTCATATGATGTTTACCATGAGGAGGAGCAGGACCCCATACCGTTTGAAGACTGTTGCATAAAACGAGCTGAAGCATCCCCTCAGTTCCAGTACTGGTTTCTCATCATGCAGTTGGAGCAGCTCATCCTCGTGTATGTCAGATCCCTACGGGAGGGAAACTTTTCACTCTACCTAGCTTCCCTAACTACATTGGCTCCATGGTTCTTTGCCCTTGACCACACCCATTACGCGCGATGGCTGCCAATCCACATACGAGACATGACCACTTTGGCGAAACGACTTCCAGAGGTAGCAAGACAGTTTGATCAAGGCGGTATCATCGTACACAAGACGAGGCGTCCATTCTCAGCTCTAGCTATTGATCACGCACACGAGCAAAATAACAAAGTCGTGAAAGGAGATGGTGGGGCAGTCAACTTGATGGAAAACCTAAAAGCTCTACTTCGGTGGATGGTAGCTGGACCCGAAATTGCGCGGGTGGTAGATGACTTCGAAACCAATTGTCTCCACTGCAGCATTGTCAGAAATGTTGATGCGAGCGAGCTCAAACACCACGAGGATACACAGTCAGCGAAGAAAACATTTGCAAAGGAAGTCAAGGCTCTTGTTGAAGTGTTTGATGAAATAGGAAATATATTCCGGGAAGAAAGTGGCGACTTTTTGGTCCTGGACAGCCGGAATGTCGCCGATCCAGCCATAGCGGAGAGTGTGCGCCATATCCAGAAGAAGGGTCAGGATCAATATGAAAAGTTCATGATGGAGCGAGTAGTCGAACGGACATCACCTGTCACGGAGCCCCTCAAAATAAACAAGCTGCCCCTGTTCAGCTGCCCGCCGCAGAATTCACCAACCAAGGCCAAGCAAATAGTATCGTCACTCAAAAGTGATTGTGCGTTGTTCTCAAGATTGTATATCGCATGCCAAACACGTGATGGAGACCTGGAGAATTTCTTCAAACACGAGAACCATGCCTATCCACCATCCCTGTCTCACCTGGGGAAACTGAGACTGGGCACTAAAGCAGATCTTACCGGATGTCTCGAGAAGCATTGTCAAGTAAGAGATTGCCTTTTCATTCACATGTGATGATATATTTTTAATTAACAAGATTCAAACAAGATTTAGACTCATGACAATTGTCACTAGCCTTATATTATTAAAGTATCATTCTCATCTCAGGTTACATAAGTTGCCCCATCTGTCGATGTGATCATACTGGATGGTGCAGCAGTCATCAACATGCTCAAACCAGTTGGTGCCAAGACATTTCAAGAGTACTCCACACTCGTATTCCTTCCCTACTTGAGAGCACAGCTGAGAAATGCCATAAGAGTAGCTATCGTCTGGGATGTGTATGTGGAAGAGAGCTTGAAGTCTGCTACGAGAGAGAAGAGAGGCAAGGGCATCCGAAGGCGTGTAGCGGCATCCAATACAATTCCAAGAAATTGGCAGGAATTCCTGAGGCTGGCTGAAAACAAAACCAAATTGTTCCGATTCTTGGCGCACCAGGTAAAACACCAGCACATCAACAGACACACACTTTGATATATTATTGAGTTCTATAATATGTTAATTAATTCCAGTAACATTATTATGACCAGAACATTAATAGAAAGATAACTACACTACTGCTTATTTCATGTTATGTAGGTTCTAGAAAATATGTCAACGGTACCATGTTCACACGAAGGGGCCGACACACGGATGCTTCTCCATGCAATTGATGCCGCCAAAAACGGCTTTCGTAGAATCATGTTACGAACAGTCGATACTGACGTGCTTGTGTTGGCTGTGTCTAACTGTGTGCGTCTTGATAAAACAGAGGTCTGGGTCGCATTTGGTACTGGACAACACCTCAGATACATTCCTGCTCACAACATCGCAGCATCGCTTGGAGAAGAGAAGGCGTGGGCACTTCCTGTGTTTCACGCCTTCACTGGCTGTGATACCGTGTCGTCGTTTGCTGGTCGAGGCAAGAAAACTGATTTTGACATCTGGAAGTCATTTGACGAAGTCACACCAGTCTTCGCTGCACTACCCACCACACCAGCGAGCTTCAACGAAGATTGCATGAAGGTGATCGAGTTGTACGTCATTCTACTGTATGACAGAACCTCAACAGAAACCAGTGTTGACCTTGCAAGAAAACATATCTTTGCTGGCAAAGGCAGGTCCATCGATGCCATACCACCAACTCGTGCAGCCCTGTTGCAACACACAAAACGGGCCATACATCAGGGCGGATATGTGTGGGGACAGGCGCATATCTGTTCCCCAGATATTCCCTAACCAGAGTCTTGGGGGTGGAAAAAGACCCCATCACGAGGATGGGAACCACTATGGACACTACTACCAGAAGCAGCAAAATCCTGTTCGGAGCTTCTCCGATGTGGTTGCCAGAAAGGGTGCAGGGGACACTGCAAGTGCGTCAAGGCTGATTTGCAATGCACGTCACTTTGCCGTTGCAGCGGTAACTGTGAACACAATGACGTTTAATGATCCTACCAGATGTGATTCCGGACAAGTTAGCCAACTCTTGTTTACTATATGGACATGCACAATAATGTATATATTATATTACCGACAGGAATCAGTTATTTTGTTGTTCCGTATAAAACATCTGGTCTATGATGATATATTACCTTGTTGGTGTGTTGTAATGTTGGATTTAATCATACAATTGACCATTTCATTAGTTTCGGTGCATTTGATCAATTCAATTGGATTCAGCGTGTATGAAAACATAGAAAACAACACTTTATTAACGACATTTCATCACAAAGATATGACATTTTATTGGATTACTGTTACTTTAGCAATATCCTACATAATTTTGGATACCTCCATTGTGTTCCTCACATGTGAAAACCTATGTGTAGACACCAAAATCATCTCCCCAGCTTGATTCTGTCAAAGGTTATTGCCGATTTCCAATTTGGCCGATTATGCACGGCGGCCATCTTGGATTTTGCAAATTGGTGCATTTTATCAACTCGTTTTTGGTTGGAATGCATTCAGCACACATGAAAATATAGAAAACGACACTTTATTCATGTTTGCAAGATATTTTTTCTCCAAGATAAGGCATTTTGAAGATATTCCGGAATCGGATGGCGGCCATCTTGGATTCGCTATTTGTGGGCCCTAGGAAAAAAATTGAGCTTGGCAAGATATTTAAATTTGTTAATTATATATTAAGCAATGTCTGTACCGAATTTGGTGCTTTTACCACAAAATGCACAATTATTTCACGTATTTTAGACCATTCAGTTGTGCCTTTTTATCGTTTGAAGCAAAGTGTTCAAAATATAAAGAAACGTGCTTGACAACTGACCTTGTTGAATGATGCATATTCCGATAAAACAATATTCTTAAGACTTCGATTTAAATTCAAAATTTGCCGAATCACAATGTTGAATTGAGACCACAATCTGCCTTCAGGGCTCGTTCTCAGCCAGCGGGTTGCAGCGACTCACAGGCCACGCACACTGAACAGACCAATAGAGCCTGAAAGATGACTCATGGTGGCGTACTTCTGGCCCCTCAAATAGGAAAATTTGAAAAGACACTAACATCTAACCGGTGAAGCGGTTCTTCTATTTTCAAGAAACCTCTTGAATCTAAGTGGAATCACTGCAGTCTGTTAGCTGGGATCATGTGGATCACGAAAAACCAAAATTCCCAATCGCAAGTTCACCAGTTAATTATATTTTTTCATTTTAATCACCTGTGTATAACGGGCGCCCTCTAT
This sequence comes from Crossaster papposus, assembly GCA_037893245.1. Taxonomy (NCBI): domain Eukaryota; kingdom Metazoa; phylum Echinodermata; class Asteroidea; order Velatida; family Solasteridae; genus Crossaster; species Crossaster papposus. Next base: position 33,005 of record JBAIAA010000124.1, on the reverse strand, counting down.
TGACCAGGATTGGAAAGCTGTGTACATTTTCAATGGGAAAAGATTGCTTATTGCAGTTGCTTGCTCAAAAAGGAATCTACAGAGACAGAATTCGATTAAAGAGTGTTTTAATGTCTTAATACAAATTTTGTTCATTGCCATAATTTGAACTTTGTAATAGAGTGCCATTTTTGTATTGTTATTGTTTGATTTTTGTATTATAATTGTTTAATCTTTTCTTCTTCTTTTTTTTTTTTGGGGGGGGGGGGTTAAAAATCTAAATGTAAATTGTATGAACAAAATATATACACAACCAGAGTTTTTTTTTAGCTTTAGTCTTTGATACATGTTTATTCGTGACGGTAAAACTGAAATTTGTCCATGTCTTTAACAATGTACATGTGAGTGGGTGAACAACAACTCGTACCGATTTACATTTAATACACAATTCTGTTATAACAAACATTTTGCCCATTTCCAGCTGAATTTATATTAGGGAGAGTCAGATGGAAAGCAGACTGTGTGATACAATGTTTCTGTGGTGACAAGATCCTTCCCTTCGATCTGTGAGAGCAGCCACTGATATTCTTTTTTCCTCGCTGCTTCCAGAAGCTTTCCTGTAGTTAGCGTCTGGCATTGTGAATGTTTGTCAAGGACAGTTGTTCGGGTCTTTTTGTCCAAACTCCACCTCTGTTCTCTTTTTGTAACGGCATATACTCAACTACATCACGTACTGTTGACAATGCGGATTCCTGCGGTACATCAACCAGTGCGTGTACGATTGGAATGCCGATATGATCATCTCCGCTTTTTCGGCGATTTTTGCTTGGGTACATTTTTCCACCTACCGGCACAAGCGTGGAATTTTTTTAAACTCTTTTCAGAGAACAACAAAACCCTGGAATCTGCATCTGAACCGTGCATAATACACTTTTTCTTGTTCAAATCATCTGAGCAGCTCGTGTCAACAGCGCCTACGCTCGCTCTATTTTACAACGCCCGCTATTGGTCCATTTTCCCACTATTCGCACAAACGTGCCGCACCACGACAGAAGGGCCTCTTTGATTGGTCGTTGGAAAACATGAATTTTAAATTGAGATTTTATCGAGTACTGGTTCGCAGACCGTTTGGGGATTTTATTTGTGAGTTTCCCAACAACTTCCTAAGTAGTTTAAAGTAAAATGTATATAGATTCACGATATGCGTCAAGAAGGTGCAAGATAATCGGCCATGCCCTGTGGTCTATCACTTCCGCCTCATTATTAGAGTAAAAGTCAATTATCATAACAATAACCTCAAATGTGCATATCTATAAGCAACTGACGCATGCGTATAGCTACGTGCAAAGCGCCTATTTTCACACCTTCCGTCACTGTATATCCTACCCACTGCCTATTGTTCATCTCAGTTCTCGATTTGTAAAAACACCATCCTTGCCCTCCATCATGGTTGGAGAAGTGAGTGTTGAAGCATCTGGCTCGGCCAGAGATCTTGGTGTTGTCATTGACAGCACTTTGGAGATGAAAGACCATGTTCGTGCGGTCACAAAATCTGCTTCATTTGCTCTGCATAAAATCAGTAAGATTCGCAGGTACCTTGACAAACACGCAACAGAACGACTTATACATACATGCATTTGTGACTTATCGGTTAGACTATTGCAACAGTCTTCTCTGTGGTCTCCCTACATGTGACATTGCAAAGTGCAAAGGATTCAAAATTCTGCTGCCAGGCTTCTCACACGCACAAAATATCGGGACCACATACAACCAGTGCTGTATAATCTGCATTGGTTGCCTGTTGCCCAGAGGATCGACTTCAAAATCTTGCTACTCACCTATACAATCTTGAATGAGCTTGCACCAGTCTACCTGAATGAGATCGTCACAAAATACCAACCTAGTCGTAGTCTCCGGTCATTATCACAACACCTCCTACGCCAACCAGCGCGAGGACGCACTGCTTATTACAGTGATCGTGCGTTCTCGCTCTCAGCCCCAAGGCTCTGGAACAATCTGCCGCCCCACATTCGTGACTCCAATTCACTGGAGCATTTTAAGAATATTCTTAAGACACATCTTTTTAACATTGCTTTAAGTTAGATATCTGTTTTAATTCATTAACGTATTCCTTTCGTTGTTTTTGTATGTTGTTTTTAATTAAGTTACGTTTGTGTTTAATACGTGTCAATTAATTCAATACTAGTATTGTGTGCCATTATATGTGACTTTTGCCAATTTTAAATTATCATCTTTGAAGCATTAGATTTTAACTACCAAATTTTTACCACAAGAATATTTTATCATGCTAATCAATGTTTTATTTTCTGACCTATGTACAGCGCTTTGATGCCTTTTAATTAAGATGGAAGGCGCTTTATAAGTAATTATTATTATTATTATTATTATTATTATTAATAGAAGTAATCGCTTTAGTAACCTCTAATTTCTTCGATTCTCTATCATACTTACCTGGCTCAGGAGACACCATGGTCAGGATGGCGGTTCTCCCTCGGCGAGGCCCAGTCATTGCACACAGACGGGTTGACCTGGGCGATTCCCCCGAATGTGGGGAACTCGGGAGTATAATTTCTGATTATATGGAATCAAATCATATATCAGGAATCAAATCATATATCAGGAAAGAACGTCCACCACTCTGGTCTGCTTTAAGATCGCCCGCCATATAAAATCGTTTCATTGACGAAACCTTCCGAAGGCGTGACCAAAGGCCAGGATACGCAGTATATGTTGAATCGGTTAGACATGCCGCAGCCAAAGTTCTACCAAAGCGCCGTCCTATGCCAAAAGTCTGCCTATGGGATACAGATCCAGAAGTGGAGCAAGCAAGACGACAACTCAAGGATGCTTTTCAAACAAATTCAAACTCAAATCATCGACAGCTGGAGATAAACCTCGAAAACACATACGTGCGACGAAGGGATGAGCTGATACATCAATTATCTAATAACATTTCACAACATTACGAAGCAGGGCGCAGTCAAGCAGTCTGGCGAGCTATTGATAAGATCACCGGTAGAAATCTGCGACCCAACGCAATCGTCGCTGCTGAGTCCATAGAAGACCGGTTAACAAAGATAGCTGGCTATTTTCGGGGGCTCCTGAATGTTCAGCCCCTTGACCTGGATCTGCCACCGCTTGGTCCCCTTCCGTCAGCACCTGATATCAATGTCAGTGCTATTACAGCTGAAGAACTTCGCAAAGCCGCCTAACAAACTCCACCTGGCAAGGCTGCAGGTCCTGATAAGCTGCCATCCGACATTGTTGGCGTTTTGCCACTGTTGGAGTGTGTGCTGCCCATCATGAATGGCGTCCTGGCTGGTGATGACCCTCCACTGGAATGGCGTCGATCTATCATCGTTGCAATCCCAAAAAGGGAAACAGCACGCAACTCGCTAACCAGCGCGGACTCAGCCTAATGTCAGTCCATGCAAAACTCTTCAATCGTGTACTACTGGTCCGTCTCAGAGAGCGGCTAGAGGCACTCATTTCTCCATTGCAGGCTGGTTTCCGACCTAATCGTAACACTGTCGAACAAATCACATGTCTACGAATGGCGATTGATGCGTGTCGCTCCAGGAAGCGGAGTATGGTAATAACCTTCGTAGATTTCTCCAAAGCTTTTGACTGCGTTGACCGTAGTGCCATGAGAGAAATTCTATCATTCTATGGCATACCCACAGCTTTCATTAACGCAATAATGGCACTGTACACCAACACAGCCGCATGCGTGCGCACATCTTCGGGCTGCACTGACGAGTTTGCAACAACATCTGGTGTACTCCAGGGAGATACCTTAGCACCCTATTTTTTTGTCATCGTCATGGATTACATCCTACGCACGTCGCTCATTCTTGAAGATGGGTACACGGTGAGAAGACGTCTATCGGCGCGATGGATGGCCGTAACGATTCCTGCCCTTGCATACGCCGACGATGCCGCGCTTATGTCTGATGATGTGGACGCAGCCCAACGCCAACTACATCGCTTCAAGGCAGCATCAGCCAAAGTGGGGCTGCGTCTGAATGCCAGCAAGACGAAGGTCATGTAGGGGGGCCTACATCGGAGACATTTAACACAACGCCATTTGTACAACAGCCGGCGTCACTATTGCAGCCTGCGATGACTTGTGCTACCTGGGATGCAACGTAGCAGACAGCAGAAGTGCCATTCAGCGGCGACGACAGCTGGCTTGGGTTGCAGCACGAAAATGTACACTTGTGTGGGACGGAGCAGCCAGTGATAGCGCCAAGGTGCACCTGTTTAAGTCCACAGTTTGAGACAGTTTTATTATACAGTTGTGATGCCCTTGCGATCACCGAAACTATGGCCAGGCATATTGACGCTACCCACCGCGCTCTCCTACGCTACTGTCTTGGTGTGCACTTCCCAGTACGGCTATCCAACGTCGACCTGTATGCTGGTACCTGCGTAGCACCTGCCACAACCACCCTGCTGATAAGTCGCCTTTGCCTAATTGGTCACGCACTACGGAGACCTGAGGTGCCAATCGCAGTCTTCCTAAACCCTAAAAAGCCGTTTCGACGGGGAGGAGGCCTGCGTCGCACCTACCTCTTACAGATTATAGACGACCTCAACGCCATCGGCCTTAAGCACAATCAGGCTGTTTGTGCTGCCCAGGATCGGGCTGGATGGCTGAGAGGAATTTCGAGAATTTGAAAAAAACATTAGTCACAACGCCTCGAGTCGAGTATGACTCCAGTACCGTCAATTACATATATAAATCAAAAGACAGAATCTGAAGAATTTAGGTATTCATCTTTGGGAGTTACGTATCTTATTCCTTATTGGACAGAAGCTAGAATACATCGGAATTCTTTTCAATATTAATTAGAGAAAACTGGCATGAATTTGTAATTAACTTTAGATCATTGGGCCGTATAAATAAATACAAATTAGCAAATGCTACGAAGTACAAAGTATTTACTTCGAAGTAAAAGCATTAAGGAAAAGCAAATTCTTCAATTTGTATGAATAAAATAAAGTGTTACTGTTTAGCGTTTACTGGCTGAAATAGCAGTAAATGCTTTTTACTTGCAATTAATTGCATGCACAGCCGAATGGTTTATAGTCTGTATTGTGTGAGTTAGTCTTGCATACGCACTGTGGACCTCCGAACAATATAGGTCCACACGATGCGGGAAGAGGTTACGGTGTGTGGACTTGCACACGTCCACAATCCGTTTTTCAGTTTCCGAAAAAGAGCGCTAGAGGAAAAACGGGTTAGGGTTATATATAGAAAAGATAGAAGGGACAGCTGAGAGGCCCATAATCCTAATTTGAGGGTAAATTTGTTTTGGGGAAGCGAGAAAAATGAGTATTTAGTCAAAGTTTGTTAACTACACGAATACAAAGGAATGTCCACAGTGCGTATGTAAGGTAAAGCTGTATGTACGATACAAACACACGATATAGCACGTACGCTGACAGGGGTGTTTGAATGAAATCGCAACCTCAAGTTGCTGCTTCGCGGTCATGATGCCCTTTTCTTTCTTAGGAATATTGCAAGAAATTATCGGCCATTTACGTCTCATGTCCTTCCCCAAAATCAGTACAACTGCTTGTATTTTAATCCTAGACAATCCATCTTCCATGTTCATACCTTTTCCTGCCTAACCACATATAAAAAAGCTCTTATTTTTTATATTAGTCTTTGCTTCTGTTCTTTAAGATAGCCCCCGACCTAACCTTGAAAATTACGAGTAAATACTGCAAATCTGAAGCATTTACACATTTTTATTCATACCAAATGGAGCAAATGTACTAATATTCTAGCAAATGCTGAAAATTAAAAAGTAAATACTTTTAGTCTTTAGCAAATACTTTCCAGTTAAACCTTTTGCTTCATTGTTATTTATACAGATTCCAGTATAGACAAACGTGATACCTATACACGGCGTAATAAAACAATATAGACAGTGCTAGTTCGTGAAATCTTGTTCACAGCGCGCCCTCGCAATTACGTTTTCACGAACTAACACCGAGTGCAGTGTCACTTCGTGGAACCGAAAAAACGTCAGAATGGACTAATTTTTGCAAAACTCCCCAATAAAAATCAGCAAATTAAGATGATTCCAGAAAAAAACAACTTCGCCAATAATATTTGTTTTTCGAATCTCTTGAAATTGTTGTACACATGTGATGCAGAGGGTGTCAGTTCGTGGTGTCGGTGACGAATTCTGCAATTATAAACTATGGGTGGAATTTCCCTTTAATGTATGTGCATTTCTCAATGGCCAATCACAGATCACGTTGGTTTGCATCAAACTCCTGAATTATCGCATTTCAGGATGTTCAATCAGCTTCCTAGAATTTGCAACGACGGGATCGACATCAGGGGTCACGTGACGCCATCTTAAATATTTATGACGTCAATACGTCATTATGACGTCATGAAGTACCATTCCTATATCATCAGATTGTTTTTTAAGCTTACTCTCTTTTTGATCGTAACATTAGCAAAGCTTTAGTAAAAACAGTAGTTCACCGTGTAACATTCCGTGGCAGTTTTTGTTGTATAGGTAGCTCACTAGAAGTTGTAGGACCGATACAACTAGGTAGGAAAGAGTTTGTTTATGTCTAATCGATTACTCATTCATGTGGACTTGGGCATTAAGCATATTGAGGGCAAATAAGTTTTGAAGGCTTGATCAAAACGAAATGAAAATTACACTTCCCCCCCCCCTCCATTCAACGAACTCCAGACATACCAAAGCTCCATTTTGGAGACATGACGTGTTTACATATTGATTACTTTCATGGAGTTCACATTACACAACTAAGAAAATGCACACAACATTGTATTTTTTCCCCGCTTTATTCATTAAATCAGCATTTGTTTTGAATGAAACCTGAAACTGTAGGTAAAATAAGTATTAAATATGTCATTCATGACAACAAATTAAAATCGCATTTTTATGAAATGTTTACCCTCTCAACGTTAAAGGAAACATGTAATAAGGTTTTGTTTGCTTAAATCAATAAAGTATAATGTTGACAACAACATTATGTGTGTGGTTGTGTTTATTTTCTGAAATAAATGGGGGGAAATATTTTTTGAAAATGTTGGTCAAACCACTCCGCCCATCGAAGGGAAGCCTCATTAACATCAAACCTCGCGTCGGGTATATGACGAAAATCGAGGCAGAGACTCGCCGCGCTGCTACTTGGCCTATCGTATACTGACTGCGCGCATTGCGACAAGTGTCCGTCTTTACATGGTTTTTCATTCTGAATCAGGGTAAAAATACAACAGTTTTCGGTCATGCCGACTAGGTGTGTAGCTGCTAGGTGTAGCGAAACTACTAAGGATGGAGTAAGCCTTCATTTGTTTCCGGCTGATCCTAAATATCGGAGGATTTGGACAGCCAAAGTAAAGCTTACCAGAGCGAAGTAGTCCGGGCCTAGTGATTTTCGGCTCTCTGCAGCGATCATTTTGAGCGGGAGTGTTTCTACCTATAGAGCGCCTAGAGGGACCCCATCTTTATCCTCGCTTGGGTCCGTGTCTGAATAAGAAATACTGTGATTCGAATCAGACGAATCAGTCGGTTTGTTTGTTGTCGGTTTCACCAAAAAACGAAGAAGAACTTTCACGATCGTCCATGTTAAATTCGATTACCATGGGTACGTACACACACAACAATGTGTGCGGCCGTGGCCACGCGAATCTGTCTCGTACCTAGACGTCGCGTACCGACTATCGAGAATTTGTCCGGGCTCTGCATTGGTTTACGTCACTCATTTTGAGTGGCCGCAACATTTAAAAAGGGGGGTACATTTTTGGACGGCAAATTACCACACTAAACGTAAACTAGAACCAGTTTATTCACATTTAATACACATAAATCTATTAATTTAAAACACAAATTGCGTAATGAAAATGTTACACTGCATGTTTCCTTTAATTAAATAAGTTACTATTTTCGTTTGTGGATAAGAATGTTACCCTTTTGCCGTTACCTAATTGTAAACGTTTTGCTTAGTGTTACATACATATGGTTTGTTATCGTGGCTGCAATGAGATTGGTCAATACGTATAGCTGGGTCCAGCAGGCGGTCTGTTCTTCACTCGCAAAACTTGAGTTTGGCACTGATAGAAAAGAAAATTATTATCTCATCGGAAGTGTGAGATCGCACGGTTATTGGAAATGGTACTTGTCTTATGCAAATCAGGATTAGTGTGCAGTGGTGCACGAAGGGTGCTGAGGAATGTGTTTTATGGTGCGTGTTTTAAGGCGTGCTTGTCTTTCGCGGTCACCACGCTGCACAGTTAATTTATTTTTGTTTGTTTTTCGGAATGGGTTTTCGGATAAACTCATCATTCATTGTATACCATTTTAATGTTTTTAATGTATATTATATTTAAATACTAAGCATTGGAAGTACTTAGTTTGGATCATTTATTATTTGATCTTGGAGCTTGTTCAAGCGCTCGATCGTCATCAGGGTCTAACAGAAATTGTTAGAAAAAGAAAAAGATAAACGTTAACAACAGCCGGATTCGAATCACAAACCTTTCGATGCATAGCCTATCTCTCTACCAACTAGGCTATTGGCAATGACAGGTGTTCTTTAGAGTTTTGGTTTAATAATAGATCAGTTGCCATTGTTCTTTTCATGAATATACGTTTATGCATTACCCAGCTGCCAACGACAAAAAAATGAGAACCGCTACACGTACACGTGGTCTAAATTCCTTTATTGCATTTTCGCCTGCAAACCTTCGAATCTCATCTGTCTTTCTTTCATTGGTCAGTTGTGAGTGTCAATCACAAAGCACGCGTTTCAACGTGTCATCAACGTCTATAAAAGTCCACCAATAAGATGCGTTCATTTCACAGTGTCGGTGACTGCAAGTACATTAACATAACTCCCGTTCATGGATATTAAACGAGTCAGTGGTGCGTGATTGACAGTGCACTAGGGGCAACGCGTTTGGACGTGTCATCGACATCTATAAAACGTCCACCAATAAGATGTGTTCATTTCACAGTGTCAGTGACTGCAAATACATTAACGTGACTTCGGTCTCATGGATATTAAACGAGTCAGTGGTGCGTGATTGACAGGGCACTGGGGCCACGCGTTTTAACGTGTCATGGATGTCTATAGAACGTCCACCGATGTGTTCATGTTATAGTGTCGGTGACTGGAAGTTGCATTAACATAACTCTCGTTCATGAATATTAAACGAGCCAGTGGTGCGTGACTTACAGCACATTAGGGGCCACGCGTTTGCACGTGCCATGGATGTCTATCAAACGAGATGTGTTCATTTTATAGTGTCGGTGACTGAAAGTTTCATTGACATAACTCCCGTTCATGGATATTAAACGAGTCAGTGGTGTGTAATTGACAGCACACTAGGGGCCAATCACAAACCAGGCAAAGTTCCTCAGTCACTGCTCAGGAAATCACCGGCATGTTTTTAAGCCAGGAGCGCGCGCTTCATTTTTCACAACGACCGCAACTCATCTTCGCCTTCGGCAAGAGGACAGCCAGAGATAGACCTGAACGCAAGAACGAGATTTACAAGGTAAGGTTCTGTGACAGATGGAAACAGGCTCTTCAAGTCTTGAGATGGAATTAATGTTTTATTCCTTCTTGATTAGGGTTTCTTACAAAAGTAATTTTTAGACGAAACTCATGAATAGAGTATGTTGTGTGTCCGATTATATTTTGACTCTGTTCTCCGCTGTCCACGTATATGGTTGTACAAGGCTGTTCATGTACTTAGGGTCCCCTATACACGCACAAATGTATATACCCTTGGCACTGTGCTTGATGTTCAAGCTGTTCCACCATCCTTCTGACATGCTTCAATGAGCACACACAGCCTATACTCCAGCATCCTACCCAGTCAGTGCGCAGGGTACTCGTTAATTAGGCATATCGCTACAGTTTATTTGCAGCGATTTGACAGTCTAGGACCATTCGAGATTTGGCGAGTTTGCGCGGGGTTTCAGTAGTACCCCTTTCACACACACACAAAAATACAAAAACATTTCATTTACAAAAATGCATTTTAGCCGGTTAAATTTCCAAAAAATGTGTTAAATCGCCATGTGAATTGTGCCGAAAGTCTTTGACTTTTTCGGGAGTGGCTCCACATTTTGGGTGCTCTTGACTGTTTCGAGATGTTTAGGGGAAAACTGTAGGGTTTGACAGTGTCGCAAAACGTAACGCATTTCAACGATACCGAAATAACTTCTGCAAGTTTTTTCATTAGCAAACATTTTGATGTCAAACTTTTGCAAAAACCACACATTTTGCCGTAAGACTCACAATATGATGACGTCACAAGTTTGTCTAAATTTGTAATACGAATTAGTGCTATCACGAGCCACAATCCCAGGCGACATATGAAGCACGATATGTGGCAGAGAAACCCCCCCCCCCCCCTCTTTTGTGTTGACCATTGTGTTCCCGGAATCTCAGGAATTCCTTTTAGGTTTCAAGGGGGGATGGGTTAGGTTACAATAGTGTTGAGTGCGTATAAAGTATAGGGATAAGAGGGGGGTACCCCTCTGCCACATATCGTGCTGGGTATACCAGGCGAATAAACCAGTCTATTAGTCGGGAGTCTCCTAACCCTTTTTAGTTATACATGAAATCTCATACGACGTCGGGGTGTCAGTTCCCGCCACGCTGCATTGCAGTATCCATCTTGCTTTGCGTGATTGGTGAACGCGTGTGAGGGTTTGGCGTCTCGACCAATCACGTACGCGCTCTTGTGCAATTCGCACATTTCCACGACGTAGTATTGTGTGAATTTGGAACTCGCAAAGTTCAATATTTTTTAGGTGCTCCTGACTGTTTCGAATCATCTCCAGAAAAACGGTCAAGGGGTATGTCAAGATGAATATCACAACTTATCACATGTATGTATGATTTGTCTGCACGATTTATTAAAAAAAACAAAAAACCAACGTTTTACTTCGACCGTCAATTCTGTACACTAACGTCAATCTTTGCGCCCTTATATTCTACGAAAATGATCTTTAAAAATATATTAAAAAGAAATTAAATCAAGCATTGAAAGTTGGCTATTGTATACCCGACTAAAATAACATTTTTAAAGACAGGTTTACACGAAAACGACTTTCGAAAATGTGACCTCCGATCTCATTATATATGCAAAACCGAACAACCCATGCTTACGCTGCAAATAAATGAAAGCCCTTTTCCGAAGACTGTGCACTGACTGTATACCAAGCATCTTTTAGCATCCTGTTCCAGAATCGCCCACCTCAATGGTCCACTGAACTCGGCATCATCCACAACCCATGGTGTTACCGCAAACCTCCCATCCTATTGATTTTTTCCACCATGCAAACTCTTAAGTCTTATTTAAAATGGTAGAAGCAAAACTCGAACGTACTATATTCCTTCTTTGCGTCCACGGACTCGTCTTGTTTCCCCCATTTTGTCACCATCTTTGTTACAAACAAACAAATGACATAAAGTGTTGTGATCAAAGGTATTTGTTTTCTTTGTATTTTTTTTCCAGGTGACATTCAACTGCAGTCGCTAAGATTTCTACTTCGGTTGAGCTCTGACTAAGAACACTACTTCAAGGTAGGCCTTACTGTATTACAAACAAAAAATACGTTATATTTTATTTAACAACGTTATATAACATCGCCACAAAACCATTGACGTGTCTTGTGAGGAGCTATAGCTGAACAATCATCGAGACAAATTCTGAAATATTACCGTATTTACATAGTTTTTCATTCAGGATATTATATCTTCCCAGTTATTTTAACACTTGTATCACACATTCTTATAACTACACTTTACTTTCGTCCCCGAACATCGCCTAGCTCAATTCTCAACTTCAAAAATAGTTATCAATAAATTTCATTCGAGATCAAGTATTAAGGCAATTTGTATACCATTTTAATTGCTCAAACAATCGTGAAATTCGTTTCACGAGGCGTTTGAAATTGAATTAAAAAACCCTAATTTGGGTGTTTTTTGTCGTTTGCTTTAACACTCTTTGGCCATTTAAATTGAAAAATTTACCATAACGTTTGATAGTAAACAAAATAAAATGCAATGACAACAGCGTCTAAATCTATTAAAATAAAAACAAAACAACAAATCCAAAACCACACATTAAATTTATGACGACTCACAATGTTTTATTTAAAATTATACTGCAACTTTAATAACATCCTTTGTAATTTTAGAAATTGAGAATCAAGAGTTGAGCTCGACGATGTTTTCTGACGAGATTAAAACGCAGTTACAATGAGTTTCTGAAGAAAAGAAGTGGGGTTGGCCCTACTTTATAGCTTGATTCAAAACCCGTACGACACTGTCTCTCAAAAAAGTTGTTCCGTCAAACTTGTTTTGCCGCTTTATAAAAACCGACCAAAACGAACATCTGAAGTTATTTTGTATGCACTCTACCCAAGAAACGTTTAATTCATTATCTTTTGTGTTGCTTCTTTTTTCTGTTGAAGAAAATTAGTTCCTTTTGTGATTTATTGTCTACTTTTGGTATTTTATACAGAATGAAGTTCTTCGTGGCAACCGTTCTTTCAATCGCCCTCCTTCTGGGTAACTCTGTCAAGCTCCGAGCTTCCGTCACTGGGCCGGTTCACTCGAACGGTGATGTTCCAGCGTCTCAGGCGTGTCCGATGTGCTGCCAGGGGGGGGGGGGAGGGGGGTGGGAGGGGGGGGGGAGGGGGGGGGGGGGGAGGTGGGGGGGAGGGGGGGCCGGAGGGGGGCCAGCAAAGTGCGCCACCAACGTTGAAATGTATCTCATTCATTCTTCCACGCTCACGAGCAGCACATCTCACACATTAAATACGTATAGATCGCTACCTCGAAGCTCACCATTGAAACACGTACAAATTTGCTCCGCGCATCACTCCCCGAATTCAGTGATTTATACAACGTCCGCAAAGCCAGGAACACATGCACGATCTACACGGAATTTGTTCGGGCAGATGTCATTTTCTGCTATTTTCGTTCGAAAACAGCACAATAAAACGCATGGGGTTCACAGACAGATTTTTTCAAAAATTCAGTATATCACTGTGACATCCTTTTTTAACGTATCCATGGACAAAAACCGAGTGGGTTCGAAGCAGGATTTTCCACAATTTATCGATTATTATTGCCCTTTTTAGGGGAGGTATTTGTTGACGTCGGTTGGGTATTTGTGCACAATCTCCACGTGCATCAACGGTACGTCAACGTTCATTTTTTTTTCGACTGCTTTTTTTACATTTTCAATACAATTGTTGTCATTGGATAATAAAAAGTAAGGTAAATAACAACCTTTTTTAACTACAAAAGACAAGATGTTAGGATTGGATGCCAAAAACTCTTTATTTTTCGGATGAAAAAATTGTTCCCCCCTTTTTTGATAATGGACGTTACCACAGCGTTTCGCAATCGCAGCCATTTATGGTAGTTACCCCTAACCCTCCTATGAAAAGAAATTACGTTGTCCGGAATGATGTGGTGTCTCTGTGCCATTCTCACCCACTGTGAACAATGTATTGGCGCTGAACGTCTTATCTGCTTCAATAAGCCATTTGAGCGTGACCCCGAGGTAAATTTGAATAACATCTGGTACACTGACTTGCTCACACAGCTTGGCACCGTTGAAATTTGAATTCTCCAGACCAAAGACACTGTTGCTATATCACGTGATTCAGGGCAAGCCTTACGCTAGCAACCCCCAGCTCCGGAATGGCCTGGTGTCTTTGTGCCATTCTCATCCATTGTGATCAATGTATTGGTGCTGAGCGTCTGTTACGTAACTATGCAAGAGCTTGCCCGATCATGTGATAATGGCAACAGTGTCCTTGGTCTGGATAATTTAAAGTTCAACGGTGCCAAGCTGTGTGAGCAAGTCAGTGTACCAGATGTTATTCAAATTTAGCTCAGGGTTACGCGCAGATGGCTAATTAAGCTTCCCAATCAACCGAATTGGTCAACTAATATTGAATCAAACCCCGCGCACTCATTTTCCCCATTTTGTTTTCAGCAAGCCAATCCGCATTTTCACGAGTTCAACATGTCCTATATCTTAACTTTATTACACGTTTGCCCCTCGGGGTTCTTCCAGCTATAGATGCAGCAAAACGCGAGGAAAACCAAATCTGTCAATGCAAACAAAAGGTCTGCCTGCAAGAATATATACTGAATTTTCTATCGGCGGTATATTGATGTTTACGACTGCTGCCGTCGTAATGGCAAAGTTGGAAAACACCATATTTGAAAGGCAGCGAGTTCGCTATCTCTATAATGTTTTAATAGCGGTACTGAGGTCAGGTACATGTACAATGTATTGAATATTAATGTTCGTCTTCTTATTCAAGATATTACCCAAACCAGTCATATTTTTGTTGAGCTGCGGTTTAGTCACCGGAGGCATCGTCTTTATCTGAACACATTGTATTGTTAATACATCATTTCCAGATAATGGGGACAAAAATACTACCGAATTATATAAGGAAATATCTTTTCTCATCAGCATCCATGATTGTAAAACTTCGGACAGGTCAGTTAAACGAGATTTAATATAAATAACGACCCTTAATTCCACCCATTCATGATAATTCAAGCAATTACCAATGACGTATACTACCTTTCATGTCCTCGCCTTTGGCTCGGGCATTAAGGCGTCCAGGCCCATGAGTCGGTTTTAAACTTACTTTTTGAAAACCGGCCAACCACATTTGTTTATGCATACGAGACTGCTTGGGAAAAAAAAGGTGTTAACAACAGTGCAAGGCGAACACAGTTTAGTGCAGCGTGCAGCGTGCATTATGACGATAGCTGCAGTAGAGTTGAGTTGTTGATTTTGAAATCGAGCAGCTTCCATCTAGCTATCCGTGATGCACACTCCCAGCAAGGCTGATCAGTTTTCGTGGAGTAGGTTTCGCTATTATTCCTACGCGGTTACATGATCGCGCTGTCTGGAGTACCGTTACGTCCTTTGCCAGGGCCGGTTGTAAATGGAATTCCTGAACACGTGAAATTCACTGGAGGAGGTCTAGCAGTAGGAATATAATGTGAGCGAAATCAACACGGCAAGTATTTGTGAGTCGAAGTGGACTGTATGTTGGCTTGAATCGCAGTATATTTTGCTCCAGTCTCACA
The DNA here is from genome assembly GCA_037893245.1 of Crossaster papposus. Taxonomy (NCBI): domain Eukaryota; kingdom Metazoa; phylum Echinodermata; class Asteroidea; order Velatida; family Solasteridae; genus Crossaster; species Crossaster papposus. Next base: position 17,858 of record JBAIAA010000124.1, on the reverse strand, counting down.
TGAACATATAGTACATTTGACTACCGCCAGCTGTCCAACAATTCACGTGTCGTGCCTGGCTACGGACGTTGTCTATCTCACAATTTGACTACTCGATCTCACCTACTACGGTATAATATAAATGGTTATCTAACGAATAATACTCAATCGCTGTTTTGTTACCAGTATGGATGTGCATGAATGTGTAGGTATGGGCGCGTATGTGCAGGTATGTTCAATCTTGGAGCTATACAAAGATGGTTGTACGATGTACCGATGTTAGTAATCAGACTTATTATAACCGTTACTCGAAGCAACAACATCTAGGTTATCCGAGTTTTGAGTTACACAGTTGATTAGCAAGCAGGCGCTGGCATCGAAGACAAACACGGGTTAATTAGCGGACATTTTTAGCTGCGTACGTGAATTACACAATTTTTCTAAAAATGAGACTAGATTGATGACGTAATTTGTTCTGTTTCATCTGATTCAGATTGACTGAGGGCGAACATTTCAACAGTGGCGTTTGAAAGAAGACCGTTTTCGTCACAAGGGCGCCAAGCATGAGTCGCGCGACTACTCCATCGAAAGGGGCCGACACGAAGATAGTTGTACTTGGGCGAGCAGGAGTCGGCAAATCAGGTAGGCTAATATTTATAAAAAGATAGTTCTGCAGGTTGGGGGTTCGAACCCAGCCTAGGCTACGACACTTCTACACGTAATATGAGTATGCGCATTATTAATGCCTTGCTTTGGACTGGTTACCCATTCCAACCCTATTTATACTGTGAAGAGATCAGATTGTCTTGCTTTAGTGCGAGGGGCTAGTTCTTTAACACTTTCCTCTCTAGCCCACACCTCGAGTGGCCTTTTGGCCCTATGATAAGATATTTGCATAACAAGACCCTCAAGTTGTATTTTAAGAAGGTACAAGTAAAGACGGCGTACGTAGTTAAACAACTGCAGCTTTAATTTTGCAATAAAGTCATTCAAAGCGTTTGAATTTCAAACGTAGCTCATTAGCCCTGACGTCCTACGTATTCAAATTTGGAGTACAGTACATAGTCCTACAGAAGCTAATCAATTACCATAGGACAGTGTAGTAAGAGTACTGCATACAGTAGTATTTTATAGTATACTTGGGTGTTGAAGATGAAACTCGACCTTTTACACTGAAAACAGAAACTGGTCATGTTGACAAGAAAACTCTTGTTTTGCCCGAGTGTCTGAGAGGTATTCTGAGAATACTGAGAGAAATTCACTTTTCAAATCGACAGGCATTTACCGCTAGTGTTCAGGACCTAAGCATTTGCAAGGCAAGCTTAACGGTAGTATACACCATTGGTAAATGCTTGAATTATCGGGAATGGGTGGATGTAAACTATACACCATTGGTAATTGCTTGAATTATCAGGAATGGGTGGATGTAAAGGTAGGACACACCATTGGTAATTGCTTGAATTATCAGGAATGGGTGGATGTAAAGTTAGGATACACCATTGGCAATTTCTTGATTTATCAGGAATGGGTGGATTTGGGGGGTTGGATTTTATAGTAAATATCGTTTAACTGACCTGTCCGAAGTTTTATAATCATAGATGCCGAGGAGAGTGAAAAAACAAGAACAACGGCGTTCGTTTTTAACCGGCATCCGGGCTGTTTTTGTTGTTCTTAATGTTTTGTTTTTTTCACGATCGCCGTCCGACGATCGTGAATTGTTTGTATAAAATTATATTTTTCAGAACAATTACAGGATATCTAGCGCAATCCTTTTGCTGGATGTCTACACTCATTATTGAATTTCAAATAAGTAAGATATTTTCTAATAATTCGGTAGTAATTTTTTCCGATATCTGGAAATGGTGTATCTAACATTTTTAACAAAACAATGTTTTCAGATAAAGACGATGCCTGCGGTGACCAAAGCCCAGCTTCGAGAAATACAAATATGACTGGTTTGGGTAATATCTTGAATAAAAAGACGAAATTTAATATTGAATACATTGTACATGTACCTGGCCTCAGTGCCGCTATTAAAACATTGCAGAGATAAAGAACTCGCTGCTTCTTAAAGATGGTGTTTTCTCAACTGTGCCAATACGACGACAGACAAAAGACAGGCACCGCAGCAGTCGTAAATGTCAATATACCGCTGATAGAAAACTCAGTATTCTATTCCTGTAGGCAGACCTTTTGTTTGCATTGACCGGGTTTTTTTTCTCGCGTTAGTTCAGCGGGGACGCGTTTTGTTTTATCTGGTAGATCACCGAGGTGCAAACGTGTAATAAAGTTAAGATCATCTGCAAATCTGCAATTGGTGTATACTATAAAATGCTCTTTCTGATTCAAAGTTGCTTCATTTGGAATTGTTTTCCTTTCATAACTTCTTATCTGTGATTATTTCTCGAGAGGCCTTATATAACATAGTCATTCCACTTCAAACTTGTTATCATCTAACCACTGGACCCCAACGCGATGGTAGTAAATTTTGATATCTGCAAATGATGTATCCTACCTTTAAGAACAAGCAGTTATGCAATGTAAAATGTTTTTAGGCAATTGCTTTTGTAGAATGCAGTATCACTTCTCATCACCAAAAATAATCATGTGAGCGGTTTTGAAATCCCTAAAGTACATTATATGGCTATGGTTTACTTTCAGAAACACTCGGGTTTAAAACTCATTTGTTCCGTTCTTAATATTTTAATCATCCACTTTAGTCTTATTTTAAAGTATTTAATGTTAATGATATTTTTAGTTGAGATGTGTACAGTGTGCTGGGAGTATGTCGTGCACTTACAACAATAAATGATTAGAAATGATTAGATTTATTCTACACGATATAAATAAATAATAGCTTGGGGGTAATAACAAAGTACGTTCATCACTTGCCTTTGTGTGATAGTTCGTGTGAGAGTATAGAAAATGTGTGACAGTAGGTGATACGCCACATGGGTACCAGACCCATATCGGATAAGGGGCACACGTTAATAAGGCCGTGTTCGAATTGCTGGCTTTGGCTGTGGCTTCGGCCATTGCTTTGCTGTTGCTATGGGTGGTCATTGTACGCCCTTAGCAACATCATAGCAACGGCCGAAGTCACAGCCAAAGTCAGCATTTCGAGCATGGCCTAAAACTTTTGCGGAAGACTCCGAGTTAAAATTGAATTCCATCTGGTACGCTGACTTGCTCACACAGCTTGGCACCGCTGAACTTTAAATTCTCCAGACCAAAGACACTGTTGCCATATTACATGATTCGGGGCAAACTATTGCATATTTACGTAACAGACGTTTAGCACCAATACGAAACAACTCAAGCAGTTATTGAATTACAAAATGATGTGTAACATATCTCAGTATAGCAATCGGTCAACGACGTTCACTCAACGTCTAGCCCGATGACTGATGATTAGATGTTTTCTTGAGTCTTAACATCTTGAGCTGTCCGTTAGCAGTAATGGGTCAGCAGAACAAGACGCAGGTTCCACGAACGTCTTCAATGTCGTACACGTGTCTCCCGTGTTAATCACCTCGCTACGTATGCCTGGCGTTTACACTCACAGGGTCACCCTGGGTTCTCTCCAAGGCACAACTATTTCAATCAGAGTAAACCATCGATATCACTTTCGTATAAGTCATGGGTATTTGTGGGATACAACATTCGTCAGACAGGGACCATAGTCGAATCATTGATTGATTGATTGATTGATTGATTGATTAATTATTTATTATTTTATTCATATCGTATCCCTCAGGCCAAATTACATGAATATTACATTTTATTAAAAAAAATACAAGTCATTTAAAATAACATAAAATACAGTAGGGCCTATTTAATAGAATCAGTACGTTGCGCCGTTCTCCACTGATGCCCAGCAAACTTACATAAAAACAACCAACTAAACTAAATGCACACATATAAGAAGTTGAGAATTTAATAAAATCATGCAAACAAGTTTAAGCTGTTCACTTTTACGCTGAGGAAATTCTCCTAACGTTTCACGAGGCTGAAGAAGAGGTCCTCAGTATTTCACCAGCCAAGTTTGAAGTATCAAATCAATTTTTAAAGGACAGTTTTGTTTCCAACATTTTACACCTTAGATCGAGTATAAAGGCCACATGGTTTCATTTTGAAGACCAATATTAGACTTGTGCAAGTCCATCTGTTTGATCAGACTGATCTCTTCATACTGGTTTCACCACATGGACTGACTAGGCAGTGAATGAGTTGGACTGGTTGTTTTCTTGTGTTGCAAGTTTTCAGTAACTCCTACACAGTATTAAGAGTCCTAAATTCATACTAAACATTCATTCACAACTGAGCCAATTTCATAAAACATGTAAGCACAAACATTTGCCTAGCATGGAAATTCTTCCTTGACAAAAACAGGGTTACAAACCAAATGTTCAGGTGAAGTTTATATGACTCGTATGCGGCTGGTTTTTGCTTAGCATAAAAAGCACGTGGGGTTTTGGCTGGTAACCTGTTTGACTAAGAACAACCTTTGTTGTGCTAAGCAATTTGTTGTGCTTACATGTTTTATGAAATTGGCCCTTGCAGTCGGTTCACAAATAGCCGAGTGATGACTCCAACTTGCTTCTTTTTTTCTCTTTAACCCCATGTCCTAGTTTAGTAGTCCCAGTCGACATACCACACTAAATTCAACTTAATAAGGTTTATAGCCCGCCGATCCGATCAAAATTCTCGGACATAGGAGAAATACATAGGGACAAATCGATACCGACGTGTCAATTACCCAGATATTTGCTCCTCCGTCGTCTTCAAACTGAAAACGCCACATGGCAATTGTTTTGTTTTTAATTTTTTCTGTTTATAACCGACGTGTTGAAATATAGCATGTCTTGTTTGAGAAGGATTTCAAAATGGTCCGGGTTATCACAGGCGTGTTTGTTGCATTCGAATTGGTTAATAATAAAGTCAGGATCGCTGTTCGTCTATCAAATTCGTGGCATCGGCTCTCGATATTATAGTTCGCTATATCTCGTTACCATTCAGATTACAACCTAATCGAGTCAACGAAATCTAATCTGTGTCTGGACATGGTACAATAGTCTGAGAGAATATTTCGGAGCATTGATCGCATCCGAAAATAGGGCGGTCAAATTGTACACCCCCGGCGCCGGGAGCTAAAATGGTGAGGAAACGAAGCCGAGAAACCCAGGAGAGTTCGTGTGTTGACGTTTCGCACACGTGTACATACACACATGTTCGGACTTTAATCATAACATAGTTGCTCGCTTTGCCCTATGGGGTACACCTGTACGAATGAAATGGCGCATGCTGCGTGAGTAGCGTACACTAAACCGACCACAGACTGCGATTTGAAATCTGTAATTTATTGCTATTTTAGCCTGGCAAACTATTGTTACCTAACGTACCCCCCCCACCCGAAAAAATAAAAATAATTCCTGAGAAACCATAACATTCCGCAAACACAATGACCACCTCAATGAAGGGGGAAGAGGGGGGGGGGGGGGGGGGGGGGGGGGTTCCGTCTCTATAACCAGCGCGATATGTGGCAGAGGGGTACCCCCCTCTTATCCCTATACGTTATACGCACTCAACACTATTGTAACCTAACCCATCCCCCCTTGAAACCTAAAAGGAATTCCTGAGATTCCGGGAACACAATGGTCAACACAAAAGAGGGGGGGGGGGGGGGTTTCTATGCCACATATCGTGCTTCATATGTCCGTCTCATATCTTGTTTCGTGTGCCGTACATTGCAGCTTAATATGTTCATTCATTATAAATCAAGAATCGGAAAGCCCCCCCCCCCCCCCCCCCTCTCCCTCATCTCCCCCCACATCCCCTTCAATTTATTACAATCATCCTTGACCTATAAGCTATCTACCCACCAATATCCGTTGAAATTCCCCAGCAGTTTTTAATCCTTCCAAACAAATACACAAACAAACGCCCCAACTCTTGGCTTCGGCAGCGTACTCCGATGTACCCCTCCCCGTCGTGATGGTCATTGTGTTTGCTGAATGTTGTGGTTTCTCAGGAAATATATTTAAGATTTTAGGGGCGTCATGTAACATTAGTAGAGTGTATAAAGCCCTGTTCGCACTGGACTTAATTTGGGCAAACTAACCGAGCCAATGGGTAACTTACCCATTTCAAGTCCAGTGCGAACAGCCTGGGTAACTTTCCTCACAGGTTACTTACCCACGCCGTGTGGGTAGTTTAACCGAGCCAAAGGTGCCCAGGAAGATTGACCAGGTCAGTTTAACCGAGCCAGAAAATCCAGTGCGGACGCGACGTCTCGGTTAAATCTTCCATCACCCATTATGTAAAAAAATAATGTTGAGAGCTAGCGTCGGGAACAGACGACCCGGTTGTCAAGTCGTGGTCATAGGTCACGCAGGGCGCCCTCTTTATTGTTTTGGAGCCAGCTCGGTTAGTTCGCCCATGGTCTCGGCAATTCTACCCGCGTCAATTAAATCAAAGTGCAGACGGTTGAAAGATTAACCCAGCGGAATGTTACCCGGCGTCATGGTAAAGTTACCCAAAATGTTTATCCAGTACGAACACGGCTTTAGGGACTAAGGGGGAGTCCCTTGGTCTCATATCGCGCTAGGTATAATTTATTGCAGTGTGAATATTGCCATCGCTTGATTGATGGGGTGCTTTGGCAATTAACACGAATGTAAATGTGCTGAAAATGATGCTAAGAATGTACACTAATCAGAAAATAGTGTGTGTACATAGACTATCGTGTTTTAAAATAACGTCATATTCGACCCACAAATGAAAATGGGCATGACACGACAGCAACATTTGGGATGGGTCGTGTCGGGTCGGGTCGGGTTAAGTCTGGTTGGACAAGTCCTCATGTTGTTATATCAAAATCATTTCGAAATATCTCGAAAATGATTTGATTTATAGAGATATCGCGAACACATTTTGAAATATCTCTAAACAAATAACCAAACGCTATACCGCTTGAATTTTAATAAATGTCATTTTTGTGCGACATAGAAATGTGCATACTTGAGTTATCAACGTTTCTTTAAGTTGTAATCATAATGTTCAATATCTTATTCTTGGTTGCAGCTACGGTGGTGCGTTTTTTAACGCGACGTTTCATCTGGGAATATGACCCGACGTTAGGTACGTATATTTCATGTCGTCAAATAATACACTTAACAAAATAACGGATATGTTTTACGATGTACGTCATTACGATAGTTACGGTGTAAGTTGAAATAAATGCCCAATAAATTATATATTGGTAAAGTGACTGGTGATGATTATTGTGGGCTAAGGAGAGTCCATTAGTGACTGTCTTTGGTGTGTGTTAAAGGCATGCAGTATACACCATTTGCAAACAAACAAAACTTCTGAATTATTACGAAACACCTCACTTGACTGTAAGTGAATATTAGTCTCAAGTATCATGTGAAATCACGGCACCTGGTGAGTTGTAGTTTTCAAAAAAAGTGGAATTTTGTCGGCCGGCAATCTTCGGAAAAACCTGTCCGGAGTTTTACAATCATGGATGCTGAACAAAAGCAAGAAAAAACGGCGTTCGTTTTCAACCGTCGTTGGGCAGTGATTCTTATTTTATTCTGTTTAACAATTGCAGGATATTTAGCGCAGTCATTTTGCTGGATGCCTACAATCATTATTTACTTTCAAATAAGTAAGTGTTTCTTAATAATTCGGTAGTAAAGATGTTCGATATCTGCAAATGGTGTATCCTACCTTTAATACTCCAGAAGTAATACTCATAACAATTTGGGTTGCTCTTATGCGAAGTGCCGAGCTGTCGAATATCTGCTTGATAAAGCATGAAATCACTATAAATAGAAAGGTTAATGACATTGGCAATACAAATGTTAACTGATCGTGCACTCAATGTTGGTACGAGAGTGCTGTGTCTAATGCTACTTTGGTTTAATCATGTTAATGCAGAGTTTACGTATCGTCATCAGACGATTATTGACGATGAGGCTGCAACCATGGAGATCTTGGACACGGCTGGTCATCAGGTTAGTAATCCGTACAGGCTGGTCACTATGGCTTATTATATACCAAGGGCCGATATTCATAACAGCCTGCTAAGCCTAGTTGGCTGCTAAAATGGCCCCAGTTGACAGCTAAGCCTAGTTGGAATCTAAGTGATGTTCATAAAACGTTGCTAAGCTTAGTTGGTTGCTAAGTTGGCTGCTAACATTATAGTAGATCTCGGGTGTCTCTAAGTCACTAGTTGGCAACTGAACTAATTATCATTTGTCTAACGGGACATTTTACATTGAGAGCTTATTTTTAGGTTTCCCAATTTTCTACGGGTTTTGGGGAATCTAGCCCTGTGCTGGGTGAGGATAACTTCCCAAGCATATTTCTTATTGCGGTTGGTGTTAACGTCGTTGTGCTTACTCTTAAGGAGGTATTTCAATTCATCCAAATTTTCCGATACAAATAAGTTATTTCCCCCCTTATAATTGGCTTTACGTTTCTTCCCTTTACCCATGTTTACCTTCCAAATCGCCATGCTTTCAATGCATATATTATAAACCTCATGTTTTATATTTACTGCTTTTCCTAAAGGTCATTTGACCCATCCAAAACATCATTATACCTTATTGACATGCAAAGTCACATTTTCCGTTTTTTGTTTGTTTGACGAACTACCTAATGTCCTAGCTGCGTGCTTAAAATGTCTAGCTGCCAACTAGCTGGGCAACATTATATGCTTAGCAAGGTTTTATAAATACAAAACTAGTTGGTAACCACGGAGCAGCAAACTACGGATTTAGCAGGCTACTAAGGCCTAGTTGGCTGCTAAGTTAGCTGGTTTTTATAAATATCGGCCCAGTTGCCTAATAAATTTAATTTTATTCAATCAATCAATTAATCATAAAACAAACGATTTACAGACGATGTACATAAACATAATACGATTAAGCGGTGGGCTTCTCCAAAAAGCAACTTGTCAAGTAGAAAGGCGCTTGATGAGTAACAAGAAAGTAATCGGTTTCCTGATATGAGCGCAGTAGGCCTACGTACAGAGTTACAAAAACATATTAATACTTGTGTATGACAATCGATGGGTTATCTTCGAAGAGTTACAAATTCCAAGGCTTCTTCACAATAATGTCAGACCTACGGGAATGATTATATAATTTGGACGTCCTTCCCTCACACACAAAACAACCTACAATAAGCTCTACCGTGAAAATGGCAATCCAATTCAATAAGAACTCCGAGTCGATTGTTTCTGTTATTTATTCTACAGTGTTCAAATCAATAAGCCGTTTAGACCTACTTCTGAATGCTCGCATAATGTGGCAACCATTTCGGTATAATGATTTATTGTCGGTGAACGCCCAACGCATTCAGGCCCGTAAGACACTTTTTTCAAAGGGGGGGCGTTTTCAACAACAACAAAAAAGTCAAAAAAAAAATTTCCTTCGGAAACACGCTCATTCTCTTATTTTAATGTTCCATTATGGTGTCATAGTTTACCTTTCTTGAACAATCATAAATAAACTTACCTCTTTTTCTTCAAAATAGCAAGAATTATTCTGACAGCCAATTCAGCCGCACGTGCTTTTGATCAATCATAATGTATATTGAGGGCGCTCTTGCTCCAAACAAATTTGAATCAGGTGGTGACGGATTCGACGGAATCGATCTAGATTTGTAAATTACAAATCAAATCATTTATTTATTTATTTACATCTTCGAACTGAAAGACAATTCCGGGGATTTTTTTGAGATATTTTTGAGGGGCATTTTTTGGGGGAGGGGGATTTTCTCTGTTTTTGGTCAAATTTTCCGGGGGTTTCCAAGTCAGTCACCTCGTGAATTTCACGTAAGTGGGGGAGGGGGGGGGGGGGGGGCGGGGTTGCGGGTGGGAGGGGGGTTGAAGTCAAATCAATTCGCACGTCAAAATTTTTCGCACGGACACAAAATTTCGCAGTCCAAAAAGCACTATAGTCAATGTTTTATGAGTAGTTTTACTATCATTGATATTTGAAACTAAGAAAAACGCAATTTTTACCTTAAAAAAAAAAAAAAAAAAAAAAAAAAAATTTTCAAAGGGGGGGCGTTCGCAACCGTCGCCCCCCCCCCCCCCCCCATCTGACGGGCCTGGCATTGTACTGGGCCGAGGTTGTCCTGTCATATAGTAGACAATAATGATCCTTCAACCTTAGTGGGGAGTTTTCTTTAAACCTTGCTCTGAGTGACTATTGATTACGGAAGCCCAGGTACCTCTTTCTCTTAACTGTCAACAATTATCAGATTTGAGCGTTTGATGTCTCATTTCAAAGCGGACCAAGTCACATAAGGCATTTTGACAGACTGCTTGTACGCAACCAAACAAGCCAAGCCTTAAATAATGTGTCCCAACCCAAAAAAATGAGTCGCAAGTCACAATAGAAATCAATAAAAACAGTCAACCCTTTCCCCTCAATAGAAACTGTACGCTATTAGGTGTCAACATGAGTGATACACCAACATGAAAAGCAAATGGTGTGCTTTCTACTGCATGTGAACAATTAATATCTGAAAACTTGTCCTTAAGACTCATTTCGAGGGATTCGATCACAGATTTATATTCCTCATTTTGTTACCAACAGGAGGACACTATCAACAGAGAGGGTCACGTGAGATGGGGTGAAGGATTTGTGCTTGTGTACAGCGTAACGGACAGACAGAGTTACGAGGACATCACCGCCATTAAGAACTACTTGGATGAGATCAAAAAGGCGCGGAACGTCTCCCTGGTGATCGTCGCCAACAAGTGTGACTTGAATCACCTGCGCACGGTATCCACCGATGAGGGCGAGCGTCTGTCGCAGGAGTTGGCATGCGCGTTTTACGAGCTCTCGGCGTGCAGGGGCGACAATAACATCGAGGAGGCCTTCCACGAGCTGTTCCGCGAGGTGCGCAGGCGCAAGGCCATGGAGGGATGCAAACAGCACCGGCGGCGGAGCTCTATTCAGCAGATGAAACAAGTTCTGAATAAAACCTTCACGAAAATAAACAGCAAACAATAACTCAACTGACAATGTGTACAATACAATGTAGATCCCGTAAACACCCATGAGGTGGGGACAAAAACCGGGAACAATTGTTTAACTGTGATAATTGTATTTTGCTTTGTGAATAATTTTACGCAAATAGACCACAATGGAAACAAACTAAGAAATTGGCAAGGCGGATTTGCACCTGCGACCTCCGGAATACCGGACCGGCGCTCTACCAACTGAGCTATCTTGCCCTATGTTGATGGTGTTCCAAATTGTCAATATTCGAGGTTTGAATCCTGGCTTGCCAATTTCTTTATTCACTTTGAAAAAAGTGCAGATTTACCTAGTCAGTTTCCCTTGTGTTTGTAGAGCGCCAGTCCGGTATTCCGGATGTCGCCGGTTCGAGTCCTGCCTTGCCAATTTCGTTGTTCACTTTGAAATATTGTGTATAATGTTGTTGAATGTAATGATTGGAGTATACACACTGGGTTGAAAACATATAAACTAGCAATTGCTTATAAGCCGAAACAACAAGCAACATGCTTATCAAGCAAAAACAAAAGCAATTGCTTAGAAACATATACATACTTTTTACTTTGCCTAATAGCTTTTTCTTAAAGGTATGATACACCATAGGTAATTGCTTGAATTATCACGAATGGGTGGATTTGGGAGGTTGTATTATACAGTAAATATCATTTAACTGACCTGTCCGAAGTTTTACAATCGTGGATGCTGAGAAAAGCAAGAAAAACGGCGTTCGTTTTTAACCGGCGTCGGGCAGTGGTTATTATGTTATTTGGTTGTTTTCGCAATCGCCTTTGGCGATCGTTTTAGTATTTGCCAACTGAACTGTTTAACACTGTTTAACAATGTGTAAAGGCCTGCCAATGCAAAACACACATTTAATTTATTCGTATACAGTGCATGGTCTTCCTTCAAAATTCGTTCAGAAATAAAAATCGAAATGTTGAAAAAGCACGGACAACCTACCTTTAAATATAATGAAGTATGCACGCCAAATATTGTACTGTTGGATTGGCATCGAGCGGATATCGTGCGAAAAAATGTGCACAGGAAAATATGCAAATTCACCATCAGTTCATTAAACCGTTTAAAATCATTTTGTGGTTTTTAGTGACAATTTTCTTTTTGTAATTATAACAGTCACTTCATCTGATGCAGATTTCGATTTTCCGTTGTTGCCAGCAGAAAACTTTGCACGTTAGCAATGTTTCTTGGAACCGCCGATAGAGGGCAGTTGTTGCAACCTCGAATCAGGCTTCGTAGGCGCGGCTGTTTAGGAAATCTCGTTGTTTTACCAAGGAACGAGGGGGCATGGATAAAACATGTCGGCGCCCATGAATACCGATATCGTGCGTTCCCCACGTACCCCTAGAACTATTAGCCTCTGTCATGAATTGACGAAAATCAACCGAAGAGGGCGTTTTGCGGAAATGTGTCAATATGGGAGGCATATAACCGAACAGACGTATGAAGCTAAACTACGATCGATAACCATGCACGTTCTATGGTAGCTGTTTCTGGTTGTGATTGAAATGCGCATGTGCAAAATTTGCCTAGTCTCTCGCAGTCGTTATAAATGCTGTGTTATTTGTTAACTGTATACAGTCCCTAGTTTTTCGTATATACGACCATTATACCTTTTATTATAAGACCCTATCTAGATGAGATTATAAACGACATGCACAAGAGACTATCACATCGCTGGTTCCAACAACACTTCCAGCGTTAACAAATCGTACAAGAAACAGGGAACCAGAAACAGCTACCAGAGAACGTGCATGGTTGTCGATCGTGGTTTAGCTTCATACGTCTGTTTGGTTATATATCTCCAATATGGCTTCCGAGCTCTCGCGTAAGACTAACGTTAGCTATACCATGGAGGAAAGAAAACAGATAGTTAGTGAAGTGTGGGGAAATACTTAATACAAAAATGGCCAATTATAAAACTAGATTTGCTTTCCTGCACTTGAAGTGTATTTATGCTCCTCATTTTAACTAATTAGTGCCTTCAATTTTTGGTTTTCAGTAGCACTGAACTGAAGCTTTATTTGAATGCCAAATATTTGAATGCCATACAGTAAATATTTTCTGGGCCAATTCATACAAGCAATATTCTTTTTGCATTTTGTATTTTTTTTTTACATCAAATGTAAATTTGGAGATTTACACACAAGCACTTTGTTCACATAATTACTATACAGGCGTTAAACCTCAACATTCCTGAATCCTGCAATGTTAATTTAAAAACTAACCAGTTTTAAACACTGTTTATAGTGTCACAATAAATGTAGACACCTGTGAAATCTAGTATATTTCACCCTTTATTGACTGAAACCTCACGTGGGTTATAAATGACATTTACTATTAAAAGAAGTTCGTAAATATTAAACTTGGATTTTCCAAGAATTGTTCAATTGCGCCACGACTTAGGGAACACTCGGTCGATTGTGCGCTAAATTTCTGGTTTTTTTCTGACTAAATGTACACCTAAATTGTTAACAGGGTAAATAGCAAGCATTTATAATTAACATGGTAAAGGTACAATGAATTTGCAGTTTGTCAACAAAGAAGTTTGGCAACATTGCATTAGGAAAGTCGGCCCAACATTAACTGTTTGTAAAATCCAGGCGTGACGTATTCCTATTGTTCCTGCACGACATTACTAGCCGGTAATGGCTTGTTAGACAGAAACTCATCATTAACCAGCACAATAACTCATCGTTACCAACACAATAACTCATCGTTACCAACCAAATAACTCATCATTACCAGCACAATAACTCATCATTACCAACACAATAACTCGTCATTACCAATACAATGATATTAAACACAACAGTACTGTATCACTGTGCCAACCAAATGGAACATAATGTGTGTCATAGAATAGATACTCTATAGTTCACACTGCGGCATTGTGCGGCGCCTTCAATAAGCCACACTGCAGGCCCGTACGCAGGGGGGTGCGACTGGTACGTACGCACCCCCCAAAATTACCAAAAGGTCCACAATTTTCGGGGTAAATAATGGTATTTTGATGTAGAAATAACGGTATTGGCACACAAAAATGAACTTGGCTTAGGCAATAATGTCAACTAACAAAATCGCACCCCCACACACAAAATCCTACGTACAGGCCTCTGTAATCTTGGTGCGAGACGTTCTTGTTGCGTTAGTAAAACCATAAAACCTTAGGGCCTATGCACTCAACAACACTGTACGCGTCGCGACTATTCCACCGATAGAGGGCGTATTCTGGAAGCCGCGAATCTGTCAAGAAGAACGTCTTGGCCAATTCCGGGCAGATTCCTCGCATACCTATGACGTACCTAATTTGCATAAACAGTTTATGTATTGCAGAACACGTGACGAGTCTTGTACCCACACGACTTTGACTCTGACCATTTATGGTGTGCATACATAGTAATACATGTACAATGTACCAATCTGTCAGCTCATTATGCAGCGTACTTGTTCGCTTGTGTATTTTCAACATGACCTTTCACTGTTTAAAAAATCACGTTTTCGCATGCGGAAATTGACGCCTAATTGAACACGAAACCAACCCATTTCGTTGCTATATCCGGCCGTCTCCGGCGATCATTTTCATTTCTAGTTCCAGATAGCTTCCACACTAAGTAAGTGCACCCTTCGCCTCCGCAATTTCCGAATACCGAAACCATAACCCCCGAAACCAGATTTCAGCTTTCCTTGTTTTATGTTAGACTATAATTCGCGGAAATTCATGTGCGTGCTTATGGTCAATAGGTTGTACGTTCAGCCATAATTATTGAACAAAATTACCAGCTTCAAGGTTTCAAATGCTTCCCCTGCAATTTATTGACTTAGTCACTTATTTTATCTCCCCCTATCGTATTCACCCCCCCCCCCTCCCCCCACCCCCCCCCCCCCCCCCCCAAACCCTCCTCCCCAACACAAATCCACTAACACAAATCCACCAACAACCTGTACACCCCCCCACCCTCTTGTGACACATTTAACAACAAACATTCAATAACACATTTTTGAAGGAGGTAAAATATTTATTCTCAATCACATGTTTTACATCATTATTCAAAAGTCTGACAGTGCGGCCCGACAGTCAACTTAAAGAAAACACAATATTTTTGTTTCAGTAATAGTGGACAACTCAACGAGCATGCGTGTGAATAAAGTATTAATCTTGCGGTATGAATTTAAATAACAATATTTTCTTCTGTTTAAAAAAAATAACCGACAGTCCACATAAAGAAAAAACAAAATGTTTGTTCAAAAGACACAAAACTAATTAAACAACACGTGCTACATAACTAATGTATACATTTCAAAGCATGAATCTGTCATAATGTGGAGATATACGGTGTTTTGTATCAATATGAAATCTACATTCTGAAAAAAAAACCTTTAAGTTTTAACATATTTTACTGGATTCATAGTTTTAACTTCAATGACGCTGAGCGCTTATCATTGATAAAAACGTGGGCCCGTTAGAGAATTCCCGCCAAATTTCAAGCAGATGTCATCAATTGAGCTAGCGAGCCTCCAGTCTCATGGGCTTCGCTAGCCCTATCCAACTCTGTGTGGTTCGACACGACAAGGCCGTGAAAGTTCAAGTTTCACTTTACAAATAATAAACAAGGGTTAGGATGTACACTTTTAAAAAATATCCTCTATTACAAAGAAAAATTAAACAAAGTATTTGCTTTTTACCCATCAAATAATCTTACAGAAAATGTGCGAGAAGCAGCAACGTTTTTATAAAAAATAACAGTGGACAACTCAACGAGCTTGCCTGTGAATAAAGTATACATCTTGTTGTATGAAGTTAAACAACAATATTTTCTTCTTTTGTAAAATAATAAATAGACTACACATTTTAAACAAAAACAGGACTGCCAAAATCAACTTGCAAAAATAATAAAATATTTTACTGAATCCATAGTTTTAGCTTCACTGACGCTGAGCGCTTATATTTATTGATAAAAACGTGGGCCCGTTAGAGAATTCCCGCCAAATTTCAAGCAGATGTCATCAATTGAGCTAGCGAGCCTCCAGTCTCATGGGCTTCGCTATCCAACTCTGTGTGGTTCGACACGACAAGGCCGTGAAAGTTCAAGTTTCACTTTACAAATAATAAACAAGGGTTAGGATGTACACTTTTAAAAAATATCCTCTATTACAAAGAAAAATTTAACAAAGTATTTGCTTTTTACCCATTAAATAATCTTACAGAAAATGTGCGAAAAGCAGCAACGTTTTTATAAAAAATAACAGTGGACAACTCAACGAGCATGCCTGTGAATAAAGTATACGTCTTGTTGTATGAAGTTAAACAACAATATTTTCTTCTTTTGTAAAATAATAAATAGACTACACATTTTAAACAAAAACAGGACTGCAAAAATCAACTTGCAAAAATAATAAAATATTTTACTGAATCCATAGTTTTAGCTTCACTGACGCTGAGCGCTTATATTTATTGATAAAAAACGTGGGCCCGATAGAGAATTCCCGCCAAATTTCAAGCAGATGTCATCAATTGAGCTAGCGAGCCTCCCGTCTCATGGGCTTTGCTATCCAACTCTGTGTGGTTCGACACGACAAGGCCGTGAAAGTTCAAGCTTCACTTTACAAATAATAAACAAGGGTTAGGATGTACACTTTAAAAAAATATTCTCCATTACAAAAGTAAATAAAACGAAGGTTTTGCTTTTTTACCCATCAAATAATCTTACAGGAAATGTGCGAGAAGCAGCAACGTTTTAAAACAAAAAAATAGTGGAAAACTCAACGAGCATGCGTTGTGCGGGTTAACGTATGCTTCTTTTTCTTTTTAATTTCAAAAGAGAACAGAAGAAACGGATGCATTTATGTTGTTTTGTGCGACAAATATTGTGTATCCAGCACGCACTCCTGTGGATGACATTCCAAGATCGAACTATGAAAGCCATCACCCACTGCCACCACAGAATTCCACGATTTAGAAACACTGCTAAAATATGCCTTCTTTTTGGTTTTCGGAATTTGTTTTTCAACTTTTGAGGAAAACAGTTTGTCTATAATTATGTTTGTAACAGTCACCAATACGTGTACTGGATTAAACAAAATACACGTGTAACTATCCAATATTGAACTTTGTGAACATTGATGCTTTTGATGGCCCTTCAAAACAAAGTTCCAAACTCTCCAAGAACATGCTTGTTGTTATCGTGAAGAAATATACATTATAAATGTAATTAACATAGTTCCAAGAAAAGAAACAAACAAGGACTTTGGTTGTAGTAAAAGTTTGTCAGTCCTGGAGCCGGGAGGTCTGGTGATCTAAACATTACATTCAAAACTCTTCCTTTCTAACAATCATCTAATTAACACCCAAAAAGGTTTCAATGGTTAAATTGTTTTGTACATTATGAGTTTTGTTTACTACACCTATAGTTTTCTCTCCGCCCATCCCAGTACAGATTGATTGGGGGTTCATGCCTTTTTATAAAAAGGTCACCCCGTTACAGCAATGCCCCCCCCCCCCCCCCCCCCCCCTCCACCCCCCGATGTTCAGGCGCAATAATCATTTGCGGTCAAATTGAGCTTGTTCGCCGTTCTCATACCTCCATGGTAGGCCTATATCTCAAGTGTTTTATGAACAGAACTACACTTGGTTTGACCATGGTTTCACCTATGGTTTGACAAATTGACAGTCCAATGCTACCAAGGTTAAAGTTGATATTCGAACAAATCAATGCTGTTCTCAACCGCTTGATTTAAGATTTCACAGTAAGATTTTCAAGTAATTCACAATGTCTCTTCAAACAAATCTACTATCAAAAATAATCACGTACTGGTAAG